>CM066032.1:1789742225-1791131508 GCA_033557465.1 Ichthyophis bannanicus | reverse complement strand
TAGTCCTAATACTGAACCACACCATCTGGTGATCACTGGATGCAAAATGATCTCCCACTACAACATCAGAAACACTTTCACCATTGGTAAGCACCAAGTCCAGTATGGCCCCTTCACGTGTGGGGTCTGTTACCAATTGCCTGAATAGTTCTCCCTGTAGAGAATCCAGGATCTCCTTACTCCTAGATGATACTGCAGCAGGAATGTGCCAATCAACATCTGGCATATTAAAATCTCCTAGCAGTAGCACTTCCCCTTTCCTAGCAATGCTGCGTATGTCTTCAATTAACTCTCTGTCCACCTCTTCCTCTTGTGAGGGAGGTCTGTATATCACACCAATGCAAATAGATTTCTCTTTCCCTCTTTCTAGTCTAACCCACAATGCCTCCTCTCTCCCTTTTAAGCTCTGTAATTCCAAAGCTTTAATAGTAGTTTTTACATATAGTGCTACTCCTCCTCCCCTTCTTCCTACCCTGTCCTTTCTGAATAAAGTATAGCCAGGTATAGTTACATCCCAGTCATGGTTTTCTGTGAACCATGTTTCTGTAACTGCCACTAAATCTAAGTCAGCCACTCCCACCAAAGCTTCAACTTCAGAGATCTTATTTCCCATGCTACGGGCATTTATACACACTGCTTTCCATATGTTACCCCTGTTACCCATTTCCATAAAGGTATTTGATGTATCACTTACCTGGGGGCTTTCATTTACCTGGGGGCTTTCTTCACCCATCCCCAACGAATCTAGTTTAAAGCCCTCTTCAGTAGATTAGCCAGTCTACTACCAAAGATGTGTTGACCTTTCTTGGACAGATGGATGCCATCTCTGCTCTGCAACCCTTGCTGCTCTGCAACATTTTAACTTAAACTCGGTAACGTACATTAAACATTGATAACTTGGATTCTCGGTAACGTACATTAAATATCGATAACTTGGATTCTTATGAGGCAATGGAGGGTTAAGTACTTCCACAAGCCACAAAGTGTGCTAGTGGAAATCGAGCCCTGGCCTCTTGGTTTCCAAGCCAGTGCTCTAACTCTAGGTTACGCTTCCACTAAAAGAAAGAAGAGTAGAGTTAAATGGCCAATTTTTTTTGATGGAGAAAGGTGAATAATGGAGTACCCCAGGGATCCATGCTGAGCCCACTGCTTTTAAACATATTCATAAATAACCTGGAAATTGGAATAACAAGTGAAGTGATCAAATATACAGATGACACAAAATTATTTAAAAATGCTGAAACGCAAGGAGGTTCATTCCGAGGCACGAATAGCTAGGATGGGACGTCCACCCCCGCTATTTGGGCCCCCTTCCAACCCCCCCGACTAACTTTCCCACTCGTTGTACGGGGAAGTTAGACGGGGCAGGAAAGGGGTGGGTTGGGGTGGAGTTAGGGCGGGCAGTGGGTGGTCGTTGGCCCCGGACATACAGGGCCGATTGCAATGTCGGCCCTGTATGTCTGGAGCCAGCGGCCTGAACAGGGAACTTATTCCACCTCTGAGGTGGAATACGTTCCCCTAGTCAGGAGGAAGGGGCAGGCCTGGAGCTGGAAAGAGGCAGCAGAAGGCAGAGGAGATTCCCCGCAGCCCGACCCTGGCCTTGGGAGGCCAGATCGGGGATTGGGGTGCGGGTAATGAAAATTATTTTTGGTGGCTGGGGATCGCGGCTTTTGAACGGAACCATGGTGCTATGGCAAACAGACGCCATGGTGCCATGGCTCCAATCAAAAGCCCTGACTGAGTTAGCCGGGGAAGGCCTGTACATACAGGCTGAACTTAATCGGTGTCCTGGCCTGCATGTACAGGCCCAGGCGCAGGCGCAATTCTGATCCCGCCTAGATGACCCCGGCTAACTCTAGGCCTGATCCCGCCTAGTTGACCTCGGCTAACTCTGTGTCTCTGGCTCTGACCAGACGGAGAGAGGACCGGGACGTCCAAGTCAGAATCGGGCCCAAGAGAATTGTGAAAAATTGCAAGAGGATCTTGATAAATTGGAAGACTGGAGGTCCACATTGCAGAAAAAAATTTAATGTGGATATGTGCAAAGTTATGCACCTAGGAGAGAACAATCCAAACTACGGTTGCACGAAACAAGTTTCCACATTAGGAGCCACCACCCTAGAAAAAAGATTTAGGTGCCATCATGGACAATACATTGAAACCGTCCACCCAGTGTGCATTGGTGGCCAAGAAAGCAAATAGAATGCTAGGAATCTTAAGAAAAGGAATGGAGAATAAACAAAGGATATTATAATGCCTCTGCATCGTTCCATGGTGCGACTGCACCTTGAATATTGTATGCAATTCTGGTTGTCATATCTTAAAAAGGATATAGCTGAATTAGAAAAGGTACAGAGAAAAAACACCAAGATAGTAAAGGGGATGGAGGATACCCCTATGAAGAAAGACTTAAAAGGTTAAGGCTCTTCAACTTGCAAAAGAGACTGCTGAAGGGACATATGATAGAGGTCTATAAATTAATGAATGGAGCAGAACCGATATATTGTTTACTCCATCAAAAAGTAGAAAAACTAGGGTACATGCAATGAAGCTACATTGTAACCCATTTAACAATAACAGAAAAAATATTTTTCACTAACTCACAATCAAGCTCTGGAATTCGTTACCAGAGGATATAGTAAAAGCTGTTAGTGTAGCTGGGTTTCAAAAAGGTTTGGACAAGTTCCTGGAGAAAGGTCCATAAACCATTATTAAAGAGGACTGGGAAATCCACTGCTTGCCTCAATACAAGTGTAGTGGAACTTATGCACCTTTTGGGAATCTGCCATGTTCTTGTGACCTGGATTGGCCACTGTTGAAAACAGGATACTGGGCTTGATGGACCTTGGTCTGACACAATATGGCATTTCTTATGCTCAAAATACATTACAGAAGTCTAGACGAGGATTCTAAGGTGTGTACAACAGAATGAAAGTTGGCAATAGGTAGATATGTTTTGATGAGGCATATTATCAGTAATTTGAACATGGCTCTTGTTACTCCTTCCGGTATCTGAATATGCATGGATAACGCAGAGTCAAATACAATGACCAAGTACCTCTCTACAGGGCATTAGCTGCTACCATAGGGCTAATGCTGATTTATCACCTTGTGGTAGCAGCTAACACTTAAGAAAATCAGATATTGCAGGCACTTTTCTGCAATATCATGCGGTATAGGCCTTTAGGGGCAGGATCAGGGTAGAAAGTGAAGATGGCAATTGTTGGCTGCCATGGCATGAAAAACATTTCTTAGAGTGGCTGCCAAAATCTGGCACAGTCGTGGTGGTAGATAACACTACCTCGATCTTTACCATTCCCCCTAGATGTATCCCTGTCTACACCTACTGTATTTATTTATTTATTAAACCAGTTTTATATACCACTTTATCCTTCAATCAAAGTGGTTGATAACAAGGATCTACATTGAACGAGTGGGATGGGGTAACATGACATACATAAAGACTTTGGACAATTAATACATTCTCCTCTATGCTGTCTGGGGCTTGGTGTTCTACGTTAGGTGTGAATAGTGTTCTGTGAACAGAAGTATTTTTAGTGCCTTGCAGAAGTCCTTAATGTAACTTAGGGCTCTCAGTTTGGGGAGGGAGTTCCAAAGGGCTGGTGCTGAGAAAGACAGAGCTCTGTTGAATGTGTTTTGCTTTGTTTTCTGGTATCCGGAGGGCGTGGGGAGTTTGTTTATGCTGCTGGCTCTTCTAGGCCTGCTGTTGGTTTCTTTGATCAGTGTGCTATGTAGAACATTTGCTGATTGTTGAAGTATGATTTTGAAGATATTTAGCGTTGTCTTGAATCTTGCTCTTGCTGTTATGGGTAGCCAGTGGAGCTGCTGTAGTACAGGTGTGATGTGTTCGTGCCTTGCTGTGCCTGTGATGATGCATGCTGCGGTGTTTTGCACCATTTGAAGTGGGTAGGTTGCGTGCTTGGGGAGTCCTTGATACAACGAATTTCCGTAATCCAGTATGGAGGTGATTACTGCCTGGCACACGGTGCGGAAGTTGTCTTGATTGAGGATTGGTCGAAGTTTCCTCATAATTTTTAAACGGTGGTATGCCTTAGCTGCAGTTTTCTTTATGTGTGTTTGTAAGTTCAAGTTCTTGTCCAGGACAATGCCTAGGGATTTCACCTCGTGACTTGTAAGTATTGTTTTGTTTAGGATGTTGATGATGTGAGGTGGGCTGAAGGTGGGATTCCTGGAGATGAACATTGCCTCCGTTTTATCGAAGTTAATTTTCAGGTTGTTGTTAGACAGCCAGTTGTTCATGTCCTCAAAGCATTGGGTCATGTGGATCAAGTGTGTCTATTGGGGTGTAGACCATGATGTCTTCATATTGTTGGAAGCCAGAGGGGCAAGATGGTGGCTGAGTGACTCATGAGGCACAAGCTCCTACTGAAGTTATCCGTTGTTGGTTGTACAGTATTTTCCTGGCCAGCAAGATGGGTCAGAGGAAATGCAGGTAGGCTTGCCTATCCTTGGATAATGCCAGTTCGAATGGTGCAGCTTAACAGACACTGTAAGCATGTGGGTTAGGCCTGTTGGGATCTGGAGCAGGGCCGGTCCGTCCATTGAGCAAGAATGTTTTTTGCACAGGGCCCCGCGTTTCAGAGGGCCCCGGGCAAAAAACATTCTTCATTAGCACAAGTAGAAAAAAACCCAAACCGGCTGCTGCTGCTGCCGCTGCCGCTGCCGCCGTGTAAGCGGCAGAATCAAATGTCCCGCCGCGGGGCCCCGCCTGCCCGGCAGAGCCTCCCTTCACGGTTCATCATCAGCTCCCGAGTCCCTCCCAATGCGCAGGCTTTCAGAGCCGCGAGAGCTTCTCTGATCTCTCGAGGCTCTGTTAATCTCGCCGGGGCTGATGGGATTTCCCATCAGCCCCGGCGGGATTAACAGAGCCGCGAGAAGAAAGGGAAACTCTTGCGGCTCTGAAAGCCCGCGCATTGGGAGGGACTTGGGAGCTGATGGTGAACGGTGAAGGGAGGCTCTGCCGGGCAGGCGGGGCCCCGCGGCGGGACATTTGACTCTGCTGCTGCCATGGTGGCAACGGTAGCAGCAGCCAGTTTGGGTTTTTTTAATCTATCAGGGCTGATGGGGGGAGGGGGTTAGGACTGGTAATGGGCTTTGGGGGGTTAGGACTGGTAATGGGCTATGGGGGGCTAAAACTGGAAGTGTGTTCATGGGGGAGGGGGTTAGGACTGGTAATGGGCTATGGGGGGGGTTTAGGACTGGTAATGGGCTATAGGGGGGGGGCTAAGACTGGAAGTGGGTTGATGGGGGGAGAGGGGTTAGGACTGGTAATGGGCTATGGGGGGGTTAGGACTACTAATGGGCTATGGGGGGGCTAAGACTGGAAGTGGGCAGATGGGGGTTAGGACTGGAAATGGGCTGATGGGGGGTTAGGATGTAATGGGCTATGGGGGACTAAGACTGGAAATGTGCTGATGGGGGGGTTAGGACTGGTAATGGGCTATGGGGATGCTAAGACTGGAAATGGGCTGATGAGGGGTTAGGACTAGTAATGGGCTATGGGGGGGCTTGGACTGGAAATGGGCTATGGGGGGCTAGGACTGGAAATGGGCTAATGGGGGGTTAGGACTGGAATGGGCTGTGGGGAGGCTAAGACTGGAAATGGGCTGATGGGGGTTAGGAGTGGTAATGGGCTATGGGGGGGCTAAGACTGAAAATGGGGTATTTGGGGGGCTTAGGACTGGAAGTGGGCTGATGGGGGGCTTAGGACTGATAATGGGCTATGGGGGGCTTAGGACTGGTAATGGGCTATGGGGGGGCTAGGACTGGTAATGGGCTGGGGGGGGTGGCTAGGACTGGAAATGGGCTGAGTGGAAGGAAGGCTTGAACTGCCAATAGCTGATGGGGACGGGGGCTTGGAATGGAAATGGGCTGAGTGAGGGGGGGCTAGGACAGGAAATGGGCTGATGGAGGGCTAGGATAGGACTGGAAATGGGCTGTTGGGGGGGCTTGGATTGAAATGGACTCATGGAGGGGCTAGAACTGGAAGTAGGCTCATGGGGGGCTTGTATTGGAAATGGGCTGTGTGGAGGGGAGCTAGGATTTGACATGGGCTGATGATGGTGGGGCTAGGAAAGGACTAGAAATGGGCTGATGGGGGGCTGGGATTGGAAATGAGCTGATGGAGGGACTCGGATGTGGGAGCTAGGACTTGAAATGGGCTGATGGGGGTTAGGACTGGTAATAGGCTATAGGTGGCTAAGACTGAAAATGGGGTGATGGGGGGGCTTAGGACTGGAAGTGGGCTGATGGGCTTAGGACTGGTAATGGGTTATGGGGGGCTTAGGACGGCTAATGAGCTATGGGGAGGCTAGGACTGGAAATGGGCTGAGTGGAAGGAGGGCTTGAACTGCAAATAGCTGATGGGGATGGGGGCTTGGAATGGAAATGGGCTGAGTGGAAGGAAGGCTTGCACTACAAATAGCTGATGGGGAGGGGGCTTGGAATGGAAATGGGCTGTGAGGGGAGGGAGCTAGGACTGTTAATGGGCTGAGTGAGGGGGGCTAGGACAGGAAATGGGCTGATGGAGGGCTAGGATAGGACTGGAAATGGGCTGTTGGGGGGCTGGGATTGAAATGGACTCATGGAGGGGCTAGAACTGGAAGTAGGCTCATGGGGGGCTTGGATTGGAAATGGGCTGAGTGGAGGGGAGCTAGGATTTGACATGGGCTGATGGTGGGGCTAGGAAAGTACTAGAAATGGGCTGATGGGGGCTGGGATTGGAAATGAGCTGATGGGGGGACTTGGATGGGGGAGCTAGGACTGGAAATGGGCTGATGCGGGGACTAGAAGGGAGCGGATGCTGGGTGGGGCTGGAACTAGAAGGGAGCTGATGTTGGGGGATTAGAATGGGATAGAGCTGGGAGAGTAAAATGGAGAGGGAAAAAATATTTTGTGTGGGAGGGAAGACAAATCTACAATTGGCCAGATATTGGGAGAGTAAGTGGGGATTGAGGATGGCGGGGTAAAATTTGAGTGGATGAAATAGGAATGAGGAAAGAGTAAAAGGAGAAAGATTAGTATGTTAAAGCAGATGTAGAGAGAGCATGGAAAAATACTAGAAGAGTGAAGAAAGGACAAATGGACAGCAGACGATGGAGATTTAGCAGAAGACACGAAGAAACCAGAAGAAAGTGGCTGGAGCAATTGCAATTGAAAAAAAATGCACAAAAGTTAGAAAAATATCTCTTTATTGAATTTATTAACTGAAATATGCCAGCTCTGGGAAATGTGCATCATTAACGTCTGCGGTTTGTTTAGTACAAGAGGAAATTAATTTATAGTTTTATTTCTACAGTGTTGTTGGGCTTTTGGGGTTCCCAGTTTAATTATTGTCTTCCTGTTTCTACATTGTGATTTCTTGTTTGGTGACGGTCTATGTTCTGCATGTGTAACTGAGCTGAGGTATTCTGTTTATGTAATTCCTATTTGACATTGCCACTTGTTCTCTTTCCCCAGTAGGTCATGTATTGTTGTTCTCTGAAATGTATTGGTTTAATATTTGTAGAGTTGCCTTTTGATAGGTAGGGTCTTGTGCTTTGTGAGTCCTGGTAGTGCTGTTATGATACAGCGGGTTTGCTATGGGTTCTAAATGGGCAGTGTTTGTAGTAGTTCCTAATGTGCCTGGCAGTTGTCATTGGATTATAGTAATGTAGAAATCTTTTAGTCTTTCTTTATCCATACACTCATTAAGAGGCATGTTTACTAAAAGTTAGTGTATAGTAACACTATGCAAATATTTATGCAAATGAGGTTCCTTATGCAAATGAGGCTCCACACCGAGTCTTCGCACATGACCCCGCACCCCCCTTGGGCCGCCCCTGATCTGGAGTAACATCTTCGGCAGGACACCTGGGAGTGGAGTCGGTGGACCTGAGTGCTTCAGTATTGTGGCTGTCTTCCAAGTCACGGACCCCCCATTGTGACCCAGAAGTGAAGCACTGGCTGGTGGAGTGCTTCCTCTTAGTCGGGTGTCAAGTATGCCGATGAGAGGGAGTGAAGAGGGCCCACCGGCAGCACACTCTCCCTGTCCAATGGCTGGAAGCAATGGTGGAGATTCGGCGGGATCAACATTTGGAGTGGACCATCGACAGCAGCACCTGGGAGAGGGAGTGCTCCAGACTCCAGGTTGTTGGTAAAACCCATGACAATAACTTTGGATCCGTTATGGGATGTTGTTGCTGCTATGAACACTTCCTTGATGTTAATGGCTGGAACTGTGAGAAATTTACTTTTTGTGTTTAAAAAAGAAGTTTCCTGAGTCCAGGAGGAACAGGGATGAAAGTTGGCTAAGTTTGCAGAAGAACTACGGCAGCTCTGAGGACTGCAGGAGGCCAGAATTAAAGATGGGACTATGATTTCCAAAAAGATTGAGTATTTGGAGAACTAAGTCCATAAAAATAATTTGAGGCTGTTGAATTTTCCTCGTTTCCCAAGCCAGTCACGTTTGGAGATGGTACACAGAGACTTTCAGGATGTGTTACAAATCTCCCTGGGTGATCTGCCCCTCCTAACAAGGGCCCAGTACCTGTCTCTGGGCTCTAGCTCCCCGGTAGCTGCATTAGAGGCCTCCAGTGTAGCCGGGGACCTTACAGGGTTCCTCGAGATCTCATTGGAGGTGATTACTGGCCGCTCTACCTTGCTTATTACTTTGTCTTTGGAATCTGATAAATCTTTAATTCTGCAATCTTATTTTCAAAATTTTGGTATGCAGTTCTTAGGCTCTCATGTATGCATTTTCTCAGATTTAGCACGTGATACCCAGGCAAGGAGGAGAGAATTCCTGGGATAGAACCCAGGGTTCTATCCCTTGGCGGGTCTTTTTTACTTAAATTTCCCTCTAGATGTCATGTTACCTTTAAAGGGAATAAATTATTATTTTTTGAGCCAAGGCAGCTACTGGAATTTTTAGTCACTAGGGAAGGTGTAACTGTGGCAATAAGATCCTAATCGGCTGATGTGTGAGGTATCATGCTGTTTCTGTCATTCATGTAAATATATGCCAGAATGTTATGTATAAACATAATAAATATAAAATTTAAAAAAAATTGCACTGTCAGTGCCATGAATCGCAACATGACAGCAGTGATAATACGCGGAGTGGATGTTGAGGGGGATATGGTAGCGATATGGGCAAAGAGTTACAGACAGCTCTGTGCACCCGATCGCTACCATCCCTCCCCTTGGATTTACCGCAGTGACCCGTGGTACCTGCTTCTGCAAGCACCATGGGACTTTTCCCACAATACCTGGCAAGACAAGTAACATGGGTCTCCATGGTAAATCCAGTACATCCTCGGTATCTTCAGGGGCTAACCCGAGAACACCCCCTGCAGATACTGTGTTATTTTTTTCCATACCACACATTTTAGCAACTAACTTACTGCAATAGCTGCCAAACCCTACCATAGTTTAGCAGACCTGCTCCTAAATTGCCAGTCTTTAAACTTCAATCTAAATGCAACTAGGGGGAGCAATCACTGAAGTTCTATCTTAAAATGGGATTGATAATGATTTATTCGAAATGGGCAGTGTTTCTTTCTGGAGACTGAATTATGAAGGGAATATTTTAGTATCTTTTTCAAAATTAAGATAGGATTTTAGGCTAGAATGGATACATAGCTATATATAAATACTGGGTGGAAAAAACAAAACAAAAGAAGAGAACCTTTAACTTAGGACTATGCTCTCATATAATGACGTCACTCAAATCAATGGGAAAATGATTTGGTGTCACTTCGTCCCGCGTCTCTTCGTCCCGGTCAGATACCTCGTAATACCGGTGTCGTCATCTAGTCCCATGTTATAACACAAAATGTAATCAGAAAACACTAACACAATTAGAAAGAGGAGATATGATAGAGGACAATAAATTAATGAATGGTGTGGAACAGAAAAATGTAGATCAGTTGTTTACGCCGTTAAAAAGTAGAAAGGTTCCGGTGATGTCACCTGCCAGACATGGACAGCTAGGGTAGTAGCTCTGAAGAAAAATAAAAGAAAAAAGTTAAGGATCGCTTCCTGAAAATGTCAACCAAAATATACCATTTAAAGTTAAACAAAATATGTTTTTGGGCTTGGCAGCTCTCACTCGGTTAAACCAAACCCTCAGAAACTTTGAATTTTAATTTAAAAATTTTGCTGATTTTCAATACTTTTATATTGGGCTACTACCCCTTTAAGACTGGCCCCACCTCCTCTCATTAGGCTTACAGCAGCCTTCCCGGAGCCCAACATCCTTGATTTGGACCTTCCTAGCCCAGTTGCCATATCCAGGGCGTTCAGATACACCTCCTCAATGAGCCGGATTCCATTTTAGGTCTCATTAATAGCCCAGCATTTTATGTGGCTTTTCCAAGGCCTCCTGTCTCAGCTTGCAGGTCCCCCTTCACATTAACTTGGGCCTTCATCCCACATCTCTTTGCCTCAGTCAGGTGGAGGAGTGGCCTAGAGGTTGGGGCAAGGTACCTCAGACCAGAAGGTTGGGGTTTCAAATCCCACTAGAGGACAGCAACCTTTGACCAGAAGAACTGGGGTTTCCAGTCCCATAGGTGCTTCTTGTGGTCTTGGGCAAGCCCCTTAGCTTTCCATTGTGCATGTTCCCTGTAAAATAGCTACCTCCAAGTTATAATGTAATTTCAGTTTGTTCAATGTAAACTACCTTGATATCATGGAAGGCAGTACTAAGAAATGTTAAGTAAAAATAATAGATGCTGCCACAGACACACTGCTTATAAATAACTGTGGGACTAAATGACATGGAAAATCTGTGCCTGATCCTGGAATTTTAAAGGGTATCTGTGGCTGGCTCAACTGAAATCAATAAAGCTGTAGCTACTAGTACTACCACCACTTATCTATCATTCATATAGTGCTACAAGGCACACACAAGAGACAATCCTTACTCAACAGAGCTTACAATCTACTGTATGTAAGACAAATACAACAAACGATGAAAAAGAGGAAGTTTCAACACACAGGGATAAATGGGAGGATAGAGGGTCAGAACCAAAAGCAGCCCCAAAGAGGTGGGCTTTTAGCCCGTACTACTGATTTCACCCTGGGCCATCTTTACTAAATATTTGCCAAAGCAATCTACTGCAGCACCCATTCCTAGGCATAGTGTCGATAGCAGCTGCAGGCCGGATGGGCAATTTTAGTTCTAATTTGCCACCATTTACTTTGTTACTTTGTCACTGTGTTGCCATTTTTATAGTTCTCACCTTTTAAGACTTTCCTTCTAAGGATATCCTTCCATCTCCTTTATCATTTTGGGACTAGTCATATAGTAGCATAGTGTATGATGGCAGATAAAGACCAGTGTGCTCCATCTAGTGTGCCCAGTAAGGTGGCTAAAGTGCTTGTAACTGCGGCTCTGTTCAGATCACCTTCCCTCTATGCCTGCGTTTAGGTTTGTACCTGCTGTTCCATGTAGGTCAGCCCCCATCTATTAAAGATCTTTAAGTTTGCTTTGATTTCATCCTCTTGCTAGAAAGGGATCCACTGTGTCTGTCCCATGCCATTTTGAATTCCATCCCTGTATCTGCCCCACCACATCCATCAGGAGAGCATTCCAAGCATCCACCACCCTTTCAGCGAAAGAGTATTGGAAGGAACAGCCAATCTGTTATGACTGAGAGTGAAGCACTCTGAAAAGGATAGATGGACTAAGGAAATCTGATAAGTAAGTGGGAAAACCAGAATAAAAGGCCTTGTGGGATAACAAAGGGATGCTGAATTGTATATGATAAGTGACCAGAAGCCAACAGTGTTCTTTTAACAGCTGAGTAACACGGTCAGCTTTTGTAGAATAAGTTAATTAGATTGCAGCATTTTAAATTGGTTGCAGACATTTAGGGTCCAATATTCAAAAGGCATTGACATGATTTACAGCCCAGTAAACCGTGAAAATGCCTCAGATGGCGATATTCAACGGCACCTACACGGTTAGTGCTGTTGAATATCCCAATCTAAGACCCTTACGTCCCCCTCCCCCCCCCCCGATGCTATCCGGTTAGTATCGGGGCATGTTGGGGGCGTTCTGGGGTAGAGCGGAGGTGGGGAATGGTGCTAACCGTTCAGCAGCAATATTGGCTGCTGCCTGGTTAGTGATCGGCACCTTAAAGATAGGCAAGGGTTTTCCTCACCTATCTTTAAGGCGCCGATCTCCAGCCGGGCAGCAGCCAATATTGCTGCTACATTGTTAGCTTCAGCAGCTTCCGGCTTTGGCAGCAATCACTGGTTATTCATTGCCTTCACTGTGGCATTGAATATCCGATTTGGAGGTAAGCGGGGAGGGCTATGCACCAATGGGCACATAGTCCTTCGAAGATCCAGGCAAAGGAATATCGGGCCTTTAATGACTATGTCCATCCCACCATCTGTTGCAAAAAAAATTAGAAGCATAGTGCTCTGTTTGTGCGCTATGTGCTAGCCCTGCAGTATTGCCCTTATTTCTGCTATAATATGGGTCCAAGTATGGCCACCATCCAGTACCTGGCTGTGCAGCATGGCTCCCCGGTACTCTCTTCCTGTTGCTCCTCTGTTATACCTAAAACCTGTTCTTGCTTGCTCTGGCTTCCCCCAGTACACTGTCATGGAAAGGCTAGCATGTGTAGCATTCTGACTATTGTAGATGTCAATAGTAAATTTCACACTACTACCAGCCTTTGCTTTTGCCAGCTCTGCAGGGAAAAGCAGGCTGGGGATCATCTGTCTACTAAATGCTGTCCTTCAGAGCACTCCATAATCAGGAGCTGAGAGGTACAGCAGCCTCTAAACCACCACCTTTTCAAACATGTTCAGGGGATGGTAATCTGTAGCTATCATTTCCCTTATGCACCGGGTTACCACTCTTGATGATGCCTGCCACCTGCCCTCTGGTGGTGCTGCCTAAACACCCCATCTCTTCCATGGTGGCACACTTTGATGTGCTTCAGGCATTCCGCCATGCCATCTGTGTGATCCACATTTGAAAGAGGTTTCATTCCTGTACCTTTCCCACCATTGCTATTTCCATTCTTGGATGGACTCCCCAACCAAGGATCAGTGCTCTCCTTTGTACTGAGTTGTAAAGGTTGCTGTTTTTTCAATGATACTACATGCCACCTTTTGTAAGATGACCCATCAAGTTCTCTCTACTAATGTTTCCTGTGGGTCCTCACACACTATAAAATGCCTCCTGTGAGGATTTATGATACTTCCCCTATACTTTCTGGGGAAGGGGTGTTGCTGCTCTTCGGTCTGCTTTGGCTGAGGATAGAGGAGATGGTGAAAGGTTAGCTGCATACTTCCAACTATCTACTGGCCTGCCTACCTGTATGATGCTCTTGGCTTTGGCATGTTCTTCCTCCTCAGCATGCTAACAATAACCTCTTCAACGCCCTCTTCAGCCAGTATACTTTGAATATCTGATGATTCCGATGCAAATCCTGCCCATGTGGGTACCTTGGATTGTGTATCTGCAAGGACCATATCCAGTTACTTTTCAGTATGGAATTTATTTATTCACATTCTCTTATATACCACGCTATTCTGCATCAGTGCAGTTTACATTGAACAAACTGAAATTACATTGAACAGGGCATTATAACTTGGAGATAACTATTTTACAGGGAACATGGACTATGGAGGGTTAAGTGGCTTGCCCAAGACCACAAGGAGCACCTGTGGGACTAGAAACCCCAGTCCTTCCGGCCCAAGGTTGCTGCCCTCTGGTGGGATTTGAACCCCCCCACCCTCTGGCCTGAAGTACCTTGCTCCAACCACTAGGCCACTCCTCTATGCACTCCTCCATGAATTCAATGCACCTGCTATCCTCCTCATTTACATTCATCTGCTGCTTTCTCTTGTGTCACCCGCCCTGCATCATGTCAACTGTCCTTTGCCCTCTGTAGTGATAACACCAGATACCCGATCATTTACAGTTGCACTGAAAGCTGCAGCTCTTTCTACTCTCCTTGTAAAGACATCTCGCCTTAGCTTCCTTGATAGACTAGAGAAACCCATCAACAGGATTTAATGTCTCAATTTTTTTTTTCAATTTTTTCCGCTTTGCAATTTTGACTCTTTGAAAGTCAGACATGAAATGGTACTTTGAAGTCTGAGTTGGGCTGTGTCTTTCAGCCCTGCTGTGACCTAGAACTTGTGATATGTTTCTTTGGTTGTCTGGCTGAAATTTCTCGTGTTGGCTGCTGGTCGTCCCTCCTTGATTTTCTCCCCCTCCCAAACTGGCTCCAGTGTGTTTGTTCATGTGTGTAACAACAATTAAGTTCATGAATGGCAATTCAGGAACATTTTCCGAACATGCACAGTCAGTTAGTTGGATCAGAATCTAATAAAAAATTGTGTTTTTCATCAATTGTTCCATTCGTGTGAAAACTAATGTACATGCCTACTATTCTATAATCTATGTAAATACTCGCATGCTCCACCCATGCTCTGCCCAATCTCCATTCATATGCACACCTACTGGCAAAAGACATGCCTTGATGCCAAAGCACACACTTTTATATCGGTCAATATTTTATAAGAGGTCATTTATGCACATATGTGGCTACATATGCATGTAATGACTTATAGGGGTTTGTTTACTAAAGAACGTTAAGGTTAGAGGTGACCTACATGGAGCGGAGGGTACACCCCTAAGCAAAGTAATGGGGAGAGGTGACCTGCACGTAGCAGCAAGTGCACCTACTCTTGCCGCCTTGCTGGGCAGACTAGATGGACCATGCTGATCTTTATCTGCCGTCATATACTATGCTACTATATAACAGGCATAACGGCAGCGATATGGGGTGTTACATACGTAAAGGGCGCTCGGTGAGTAGGAGGCGTTCCGGCATAAAGGGCATTATGGATCATTTAACGTGTGTTAACAGGACATCAGGTGTTAAGGTGTCAAGCATGCTCCTTAACATCCAAAACTGGTTGAAACCCTAACTCTGGATAAAGGAGCACCAAGGAAAGTCAATGTAAAGGTGATGGATGGAATGACAGGTGGGAGCAGATGGACCTGCCATATCGATGGGCACCCAACGTGGCAGCCAGTAAAGTGGATGAGCTTGTGGGAGGCAGCTGTGCTGATGCACGGGGGGTGCCAATGTAAAATGGTGCAATGTCAGTGTGTGGCATAGGATGGGAAAGACGTGTCTCCTAGCGGAGCCAAAAGTGGCAGGATGTGTGTATTGAAAGGAGGACAGAGGAGGAGTGGTGATGTGCAGATCAGGCACGGGAGAGGTGTGCGTGAAGTGCTGAAATTCAGAAAAGAGTACAAGTGTAGGTCATGGTGTTGCAGCTTGCACAAGAAGACATGACTGCACACAGCCGACAGAGGCAGATGGATGGGCTGAAGAAAGGATGGCAGCAGGGGAGAGGGTGGTATGGACTGGCGGCACTGGTGTGCCATAGGTGCCATCCCCAATGTATTTGTACTGTGCGTGAAAATATGTGTCAGTGCCACTTGAAAGGCCTTATACCAGATATGTGGGACTCACACCTGTCCTGGCCATACAGCCACCATACAACAGCTCAGACAAATGTGTAGAGAACAACTGCACAGGTCTCATCCAAACTGTGCAAATGGGGCACATACGGAAATGAGGTGATGCCTGCAGGTGGCTATCCAAGGGGTAGGATGTGTCCGCATCTACTGCAGAGAAGTAATGGAGCCAAAGCTGTACAGTAACAGTAATGATGTCATACATGACTCATGCTGCCTGAGTAGGTTACAACTGTATGCATGTAACTGCCTATTAGTATACTGCTGTAGCAGTGCAGTCAATTCGGGGTACATCTTGCCATCAATTGGTAATGTCTGATGATAAACAGGGACTGTACAGACCTGCAGTTAGCTGAGCCATTGGTGGGTTAAGTGATCAGCTCAAGGTCACAAGGAGGTGTTGTCAGTCCATGAAGGTTGTGGCAGACATAAAATGTGACAGAAATACATTCCAAAAGGTATGGCAGTGGGCCTTAAACCCTGGTATGCTGGCCCCCAAGCCATTGCTATGACCAGCATGTCATGCCTCAAAGTGAGGCCCTGAGATCTGCAGGGTGAATATGTCTGACCCCCTGCAATGGGCTGCAGCAGAGTCAATAAAGCCATGCTTGCAGAAAGCAATGATGGGGAATAGCATGTTTGATGACCCAAAGTGTGGCTAGAACACATAACAAAGTAGAAGGAAGAATGTCTGCAAGTCACAGCAGAGCCTGGACTGTTACAGGTGGGAAAATGACCTGAGAAACAAACAGGTACAAAATGAGCCACTAGGAAATGAACCCTTGTCCTCTGTTTGTAAGACATTGCACTAACCATTATACTACAGCTCCATACTTCTGCACTCTGTCATGTCTGGAGTCAAAGAGCCTGCAGGTCTCTGCCTAAACTGTCTGTTGCTTGTGCCAGTATAGGTTAACCCCCCGGTACCCATGATGCATTGCATACACAGAACAGCAGTCTGCAGCTGATCACCAAATGGAGAATGGACTGATCCATCACATCAGCTCAGTACGACACACTGACAGTTTGTGTTTCAATCACATAACAGCTACAAACTCTGCTACTGTGCAGTTTCAGCGGTCACCCTGAGGGTGAGGAGGGGCGCCTAGCACCTGGTCCCCAGAACTTGCAGTGCTAGAAATGGTCTCTGTTGCTTTAGCTGTAGATGCTCATGGCTGTTGATGTGTTAGGTTAGTCACCTTGTTTTCTGAACTATTGCAGCTGGTCCTATTGGATAGGTGCTATCCTAGAAGGGTGCATGTCAACAACCAGTGTTAAACTGCTGATGCTATAGATATCAACTCCCATGGAGAGTGTCTAGGCTTGCATAGGGTTGTTATTAGAGTCCTGCCGGTTTGCTATTACCACAGAGAATAGGCCTGGAGCACCACCTAGGATTAACAATCACCCACAGAAAACACAGTCAGACTGCATCTGTTGCTCCTGCCCCTGCTGCCCCCCCCCCCACCACCACGGGTTTTCCAGCCATGCACATACAAACTGTGGACAGTCCACTGGTCAGCACACATTGCAAGGACACCCTGCATTTGATTCAGTGATCAGGCCCCCAGAACAGGAAGTGCACCCATATCACTGGAGCCAGGCACTATATAAGCACTTTGTGGATACATAGCCATGCCATGGTCAATTCTCGGTCAGAGTGAGAGTGCCCTCCCAGCATGCATGCTGGGTCTACCCAGTCCATTCACGTGGCAGAAGGCAGTATGATGTCTCAGCCATTGATCCTACCTCTGATGCAGACATATCCTAGCCAATACACCCTGTTTCACACACATCGACCTGTGGATGGTTGACATTCCTGCCTGCCACTTTGGTCTTGATATCAGCTCAAGCATTGTTAATGTGTGTTCATTGTGCAGGAGCTAGTAGCACACTCTGATATTAATGCCCACTCAGTGTGCCAGTGCTATCATCCTTACTCTCCATCCAGTTGTAGATAGCAGAGCCTATCTGTATGGCTGATGGGAGATTGTACCCTTGCTGGGCTATTCATTGGGGGTTGCACATGCTGGTGTTGTACCTGCACTATAGGATAAAGTTTAGCCCCAAGGACGTGTAATGCAAGATCCACAGCAGGGACTTGAACCAACTGTGGTGTATTGAGCCACAGTGCTGTCATATGGTTATAATAGACCTTGGCACATGTTGCAATGCACATGGTGCACAGGACCAGGACATAGCTTTGGTCTGCTGCAGGTGGGTTCCATTGCCATTGCCAACTCCACCAACACCCCCACACCATGCTGGCATGCCTGTGTGCTATCAATGTTAGTGGTGCGCAGTCCCAGTCCATCCAACATGCGGTTTGGTGGATGCCTAGGGTGCAAGGTCCACAAGGGGGGCAGATGCATAAATGGATGTCCACACTGTCTCCCAACCATTTGCCTCTGCAGAGACCCCATCAATGCCTGCCAATGATACGTTTCAGGGGGAGGAAGACAGCCACTGCTGCGGTAGTCCCCTGGGCGTCTGCATGTTGCAGCTACCTGGAGGGCTACATCAGCTGGCACTATCAGCCTCTTCCCCAACAGCTAGGTTCACCGGCAGAAGGGGCTGGGATTTCTGCCCAGGGTGCCCGGATCCTTGGACTGCCCCATGTGACATATCTCCTTTCCATAGCAGTAGCATATCTGTGTGCCACCACTGTCACTATGGGATCATTATGGACATCACAGATGGTAATGTGGATGACAGGATACCCCTATGAGGAGAAGCTAAAAAGGTTGGGGCTCTTCAACCTGGGGAAGAGACAGCTGAGGGGAGATATGATAGAGGTCTATAAATTAATGACTGTAGTGGAACGGGTAAACATAGATTGCTTGTTTACACTACAGTGTAACCCATTTAAGACTACTAAGAGAAAATATTTTTTCAGTCAATGTGCAATCAAACGCTGGAATTTATTACTAGAGGATGTAGTAAAAGCTGTTAGTGTAGCTGGGTTTAAAAAATGGTTTGGACAGGTTCCTGGGGAAAGGTCCATAAACCATTATTAAAAAGGACCCAGGATATCCACTGCTTGCCCCAATACAAGCATTGTGGATCCTGTGTGTCTTTTGGGGAAACTACTAGGTACTTGTGACCTAGATTGATCACTGTTGGACACAGGATACTGGGCATGATGGATCTTGGTCTGACACAGTATGGCATATTTTATGATCTTATGTTCTTATGTGCCACCTGGGCAGTTGCCCGGTCCACCCTGTGCACCAGCAACCCCCACTGCATGATCCACATGCTACCTCCTTTGCCCCATGTGCACCATCAACATAGTGCCCTTTCATACTCGGGCACTATGCTGTTGCTGCTAATGGAACACTACTATCACTATCTTGAGCTCCCCAGTCTGTGCATCACATTGCAGACATCAAAATAGGCTTTCTCTCTTCAAAATGCACCCTTTCCGTGAGGTTTTACTTTAAGTTAGGGTTCTCAAAATTAAAGAGCTTTAACACATGTTAGCACAACAGGAGTTAAGGGAACATACATTGTTAACACCCTCTCTCCACCCGATTAACACTCACTCTCCATCTACTATGCCCTTTACGCTGCTGTAGCATTTAACACCCTTAAAGCAGCTTTTTCACTGCGTAAAGGATGCAAGGGTGCCGATAATGGGCATTAATGACACACTGACTTCCTTAATACCATTTAGTAAACATACCCCTTGGTCAAATTAAAAAAATCATGGGATTGGAAGCAGTGTACTATTATGGATCAGGAACTGGTTAAAAGATGGAAAGCAGAGGGTACTGCTAAATGGTCAATTTTCACAATGGAGAAAGTTGAATGGTGGAGTATTCCGAGGATCTGTGCTTGGCCCACTGCTTTTTAGCTTATTCATAAATGACCTGGAAATAGGAATAATGAGTACGGTAATTAAATTTTCAGATGACACAAAATTATTCAAAGTTGTTAAAATGCAAGAGGACTATGAAAAATTGCAAGAAGACTTTGATAAATTAGAAGACTGGAGTCCAAATGGCAGAAGAAATTTAATGTGGACAACTGCAAAGTTATGCACCTAGGAGAGAACAACCCAAAGTATGGTGACACGATGAAAGGTTCTACTTTAGGAACCACCACCCAGGAAAAAGATTTAGGTGTCATTGTAGCTAATAAGTTCAAACCTTCCACCTAGTATGCAGCGGCGGACAAGAAAGAAAATAGAATGCTAGGAATCATAAGAAAAGGAACGGAGAAAAAAACCCAAGGATATTATAATTGTTGCTGCACCTTAAAAATGGTGCCGCACCTTGGTGTTGCACCTTGAAAATTGTTTGCAACAGCAGAATTAGAAGAGGTACAGAGAAGACTCACCAAAATGGTAAAGGAGATGGAAGGATACCCCCTATGAGGAAAGGCTTAAAAGGTTAGGGCTTTTGAACATGGGAAAGGTACGGCCAAGGTACTTGTGACCTGGAATGGCCACTGTTGGAAACAGGATACTGGGCTTGATGGACCTTGGCCTGACCCAGTATGGCATTTCTTATGTTCTTATGTACCATGGCCCCAATCCCCATTATTAGCATCACGGTTCCCCTCCTACTACTCTTCAGCATACTGATGCTCCCTCACTCCCATGAGGCATTGTGGCATTGCACCTAGGGGTAAAGCTGCCAAATAAGGGCACATAATATATTTGTGGATGTGTGCATTTTATGAAATACATGCGTACATCATGACTGCTATACCTGCTTTACCCAAACTTCTCCCCTGAAGATGCCTACACCCTAGTCACATGGTCATCACATGCACTTAAATGATGGGGTGCTTTTGCAAGAGGCCTTTACGTGCATGCACTGGAACATATGCACAAAGAAGGTTTTATAAAATGACCCTCCAACAGGGCTCACAGCTCTGTGGATGTTGCAAATAACTTGGAAACCATGCTCAGAGACAGGATTCTAAGCTAGATGGACCGCTGGTCTTATCCAGCTTGTCTTTTTTATGTTTATTTAATTGGGCAATTTACAACAGAGGTCATGAGGAGAAAAAAAAAGAATACTTAAACAAAGTCTTTCATTTGATTAAAAAATACTCTATGAAATGTAATTTTCTGTTGACTGTTTTAAAAGCCAGGTTAGAAAGTTTAAATGTTCTTGTCAGAATATTTTGCAGAATATCCCCCTTCAGGTTAATACAGAGTCTTAAAAAGGGAAAGCTTATCAAGTATTCAGTAACAGCACCATTCTTTGCAAAGTGTCATTCTCCGGTTAAAATGTAGCTAATTAACATGACCTCTTCCAATTGCTGGAAAAGGTCAGGAAGAAAATAAGAAAAAAAAGTCTTCTTTCCCTGAGGGAAGATCTTCATAATATTGAATAAGCTCTTAACACGGTAACTGGAGAATTAGCAGGCTAAAGTTGGGCACCTGAAGAAACTGGAATGCCTCACGGATCAATCTAAGGTGATTTGGGGAGAGCATGGCAAACAAGTTTTCCTCTGTACATGGCTGACATAAGGGGGCTTGATGCCATCACCAGCAGAAGTTGAAAGCAAACTCAGTTGTAGATCATTATGGATGTTGCCTGTAATTTTGGAAACTTGTTCTCATGTACACCTTCAAAGTAATTGTACAATCAGTTGTGTCCATCAAAAGACTTTGTGCGTACCCAATGCGTGTTTAAAGAAACGATTAGGTAAGCCAAATATGAAAAAAGGCACAAAAATCCAAAGAAATTAATTTTAAATGAATACAAACCAAATTGTTTTGGAAGTGTACTCCCATAAGGATTTATTTTTAGTGTCATGTATTATTCTAAGGGGTATATACTGCATACTAAAGGGCAGTAAGGAAGCCGTGGTTAACGATTGTTAATGGCAGCGATAAGGATGTTTCTTTGTGGTAATGGCTGGGGTGAGGAGTAGGCGTTTTGGAGGTAAGGGAGCTAAGATCCACATATCGTGCACTAACAGGGCATCGGGGATTAAGGTGACAAGTGTGCGCCTTAACGCCCCAAAACAGCTGTCAACTTAATGCAGGATAAGGGAGCCCCCTCTCACTTGGTTTGCAGCTTGTCGTGCTGTGAGGGCTTGCGTGCATCAGTGATGCTGAGAGTTAAACTATCGGTAGTTTAACTACTGGCAGGGTCTCCCAAGATGGACAGGTCTCAGCTGAGGTGCCAGACAAAGACAAACCACCCATCTGGGCAGCAGCAGAATGGGATAGTGTTGACGGCGGAGGATCACATTTCTGTGACAACGGCAACAACATCAAACTTAAACTGCGCGGAAGGAAGGCCCGGCAATCTACTTCTGTATCTTGCCATGAAAACCCAATGGATAGTTACAACAAAACAAATTGTGCTATGGTGCTGGAAGATGAGACTCCCAGGTCAGAAGGCACTCAACTAGCTACTGGGGAAGAGCTGAAGACTTTTCAGAGTAAAGCCAACATTTATGATGTGGTTGGATCAAAGCCCTCGGGAAGTCTGACTGCTGATGTAGCTGCGCATGAAATGAGAGTCAGAAGCTGTAAAGATGTCTTACACATTGGAACATGGAACGTACGAAGCATGAACCAAGGGAAGTTGGAGGTGGTCAAGAATGAAATGGAACGTGTACAACTTGATCTGTTGGGTGTCAGCGAACTGAAATGGACTGGCATCGGGCACTTTGCATCAGATGATCACATGGTCTACTATGCTGGAAATGAAAGACAAAGAAGAAATGGTGTTGCATTTATAATAAAGAAGAAACTTGCAAGAACTGTAATGAAATACAATGCAGTCAGCGAACACTTAATCTCTATTCGTCTACGAGGAATGCCTATCAACACAACTATAATTCAAGTATATGCCCCAACAACAGCTGCAGAAGAGAATGAAATTGAAGAGTTCTATGAACAAGTACAAGCTGAAATTGACAGAACATGCAAACAGGATATCCTGATAGTCATGGGTGACTGGAACGCAAACGTTGGCAACAAAGAAGAATGCAAAGTAGTTGGAAAATATGGACTTGGCAACAGAAATGAAGCTGGAGAAAGATTGATAGAATTCTGCAAGACCAATGATCTATTCATCTCAAACACCTTCTTCCAGCAACACAAGCGGCGACTGTACACATGGACTTCACCCAATGGATTGTATAAAAATCAAATTGACTACATCTGTGGAAGTCAACGATGGAAAAGCTCTCTAACATCAACAAAGACAAAATATGACCTTGAGAATATACCACTGGAATTTAAAGACTGCCTGCAAAATCGATTTGCTGCTTTAGATACAAATGACAGAGCTCCGGAAGAGTTATGGAATGACGTCAAGAAGGTTGTGCTGGAAGAAAGCGAGAAGTCTCTACAAAAGGTGAAAAAGCAAAAACGGCCAAAATGGATGACGGAAGAAACTCTGAAAATTGCCCAGAAACGCAGAGAAGCTAAAGCCAAAGGAGAAAGAAAGACAATCTCAGAACTCAACAGAGATTTCCAATGTGCAGCAAGACAGGACAAGGAAAAGTACTACAATGACACTTGCAAGGAAATAGAAGCAGAAACTATTAGAGGAAGAACAAGATCGGCTTTCCTAAAACTGCGAGAGCTAAAGAAAAAGTTCCAGCCTCGAATTGGAATGTTACAAGATGCTCAAGGTTCTATGTTGAATGATGCTGAGAAGATCAAGAAAAGGTGGAAGGAATATACAGAGTTTTTATATGATAAAGATCAAGTGGACCAACAGCCGTTTCAACCTATACCTTATGATCAGGAACCATTGGTGATGAAAGAAGAAGTTGAAGCAGCATTGAAAGCCTTATCAAAGAACAAAGCACCAGGCATTGATGGCATTCCCATAGAAGTATTGCAGCAATCTGATGCAGCTGTTACCGTACTTACAAGGCTCTGCCAAGAAATATGGAAGACAACATCATGGCCAACTGACTGGAAAAGATCTGTGTTTATACCAATACTAAAGAAAGGTGATCCAACTGACTGTGGAAATTATCGCACAATCGCTCTGATCCCACATGCCAGCAAGATTCTACTGAAGATTATTCAAAAGAGACTACAGCCATACCTAGAACAAGAACTACCTGAAGTGCAAGCAGGGTTCAGGAAAGGACGAGGAACGAGAGACATCATTGCGGATGTGAGATGGATCCTTGAAAAGACTAAAGAATACCAAAAGGATATCTATTTGTGCTTTATCGACTATAGCAAGGCTTTTGACAGTGTAAACCATGAGAAACTCTGGGCCACGTTAAGAAGCATGGGTATACCAGAACACCTGATCGTTCTCTTGCGCAATCTGTACATTGATCAAGAAGCAACAGTTCGAACGGAACAAGGAGAAACAGAATGGTTTAAAATAAGCAAAGGTGTAAGACAAGGCTGCATACTTTCCCCCTACCTGTTTAATTTATATGCAGAACAAATCATCAGAGAAGCAGGACTGTATGAAGACCACAGAGGTGTGAAGATTGGTGGAAGACTCATCAACAACCTTCGCTATGCTGATGATACCACATTACTGGCTGAAAGTGAAGATGATCTGAAACATTTGCTTCTCACAATCAAAGAACATAGTCTCAAAATGGGCCTGCACCTTAATGTAAAGAAGACAAAGATCATGACAACTGGCATAATCAACAGGTTCATCGTTGAAGGAGAAGAAATTGAAATCGTGAACAACTTTAACCTACTTGGATCAACTATCAATAAAGAAGCAACAAGCAGTCAAGAAATCAGACGACGCATTGCTCTTGGCAGAATGGCTATGAAAGACCTAGATAAGATTCTCAAGAGCAGAGATGTCTCTCTCCATACAAAGATTCGACTTGTTCAAGCCATGGTATTTTCAATAACATCATATGGATGTGAAAGCTGGACAGTGAAAAAGACAGACAGGAAGAAAATTGATGCCTTTGAATTATGGTGCTGGCGGCGAATACTGTGTATTCCATGGACTGCCCGAAGAACAAACCAGTCGGTACTAGAGGAGATCACACCTAAGCTTTCTTTAGAAGCTCAGATGACAAGACTTCGACTTTCATACTTCGGACACATCATGCGAAGAGAGAGATCATTAGAGAAAGACATCATGCTTGGCAAGATAGAAGGTCAACGCAAAAGAGGAAGGTCAGCAATGAGATGGATCGCTACAATAACAGCAGCTACGGGTACCAGTCTGTCAACAATGAGCCGCCTGACTGAAGATCGAACACAATTTAGGTTAGCTATCCAGAGGGTCGCCATGAGTCGACTCCGACTCGACGGCACTTAACAACAAGGGAGCCCCTGCAAAAGTCCAATTAAAGCAGATGGATGGAAGGAAAGGTAGGAGCTGCTGGACCTGGCAGATCTATGGTCATCCGACGTGGCAGTCAGTAAGTGGGATGAGCATGTGGGAGTCAGCTGTACTGATTCAGTGAGAGGTGCCCGTGGAATATACTGTAATGTCAGTGTGTTGCATAGGATGGGGAAGACGTGTCCCTCTGCAGAGCCAGAATTGTCACAATGTGTGCATTGAAAGGCTGACGGAGCAGGAGTAGTGGCATGCAGATCAGTCAGAGGAAAACATGACTGATACATCAAAATGAGGAAAAGGTCCCTGTGTGGGCCATGGTGTAGCAGCTGGCAGGAGAAGACATGACTGCACATAACTGGTAGATGTTGATGGATGGGCTGAAGGAAGGATGGTGGTAGATGAGAGTGCGGTATGGGCTTGCAGCACTGATGTACCTGATGTGAACTCACAAATGCAGTTGTGGTGTGGGAGAAAAGTGTGGCTGTGCCACGGGGAAGCTCCAAGACCAGTTATGTAGATCTCACAGCTGTCCCAGCCTCCCAGACACCATGCAACTCCCCTGACCAATGTGCATACAACAAGTGGACAAGAATCGCTCATACTGGCCATATGGAGCAAGTAAGGAAGTTTGATGATCCCTGAAGGCCATCCCAGCGATGTGGCTAGATGTAATGCATAGATGAAATGGAGCCAGATCTGTACAGTCACAACATGAAATAGTCTAATCATATTTTTATGTAGGTTATATATGTAGTTATTTACTGGATTTGTTTTATAGTGCTTTATCATTGCAGTCAATGTGGTTTACATTGTAACAAAAACTTGGTAAAGAACATTAAAAACAGGGACATTGACAACTTGCATTCTCCTGAGATAATGGAGGGTTAAGTGACTTTGCCAAGGCCAGAAGGACTTGAGGTCAGTCTATGAAGAAATTGTCATACATATAAACCCTCTGTAAAAATGTCCCCACCAGGCACTGCTAGTGGGAATCAAACCCTAGCACTCTGATACCAAAGCCAGTATCACAACCATTAGCAGGGCCGGCCCGTCCATTGAGCAAGAATGTTTTTTGCACAGGACCCCGCGTTTCAGGGGGCCCCGCGCAAAAAACATTCTTCATTAGCACAAGTAGAAAAAAACCCAAACCGGCTGCTGCTGCCGCTGCCGCTGCCGCCGTGGCAGCGGCAGAACCAAATATCCCGCTGCAGGGCCTCGCCTGCATGGCAGAGCCTCCCTTCACCATTAGTTCCCGAGTCCCTCCCAATGCGCAAGCTTTCAGAGCCGCGAGAGCTTCTCTGACCTCTCGCGGCTCTGTTAATCCCGCCGGTGCTGAAGGAAATCCCATCAGCCCAGGCGAAATTAACAGAGCCGCGAGAAGAAAGGGAAACTCTCGCAGCTCTGAAAGCCCGCGCATTGGGAGGGACTCGGAACTGATGGTGAAGGGAGGCTCTGCCGGGCAGGCGGGGCCCCGCGGCGGGACATTTGATTCTGCCGCTGCCACGGTGGCAGCGGCAGCAGCAGCCAGTTTGTTGTTTTTTTAATCTAGCAAGTCTAATGGGGGGAGGGGGGTTAGGACTGGTAATGGACTATGGGGGAGCTAAGACTGGAAGTGGGTTGATGGCGGGAGGGGCGTTAGGACTGGTATTGGGCTAGGGGGGGGTTAGGACTACTAATGGACTATGGGGGGCAAAGACTAGAAGTGGGTTGATGGTGGGGTTAGGATTGGAAATGGGCTGATGGGGGGTTAGGATGTAATGGGCTGATGGGGGTTAGGATTGGAAATGTGCTGATGGGGGGTTAGGACTAGTAATGGGCTATGGGGGTGCTAATACTGGAAATGGGCTGATGGGGGTTATGACTAGTAATGGGCGATGGGGGGGCTATGACTGGAAATGGGCTAATGGGGGGTTAGGACTGGAATGGGCTGTGGGGAGGCTAAGACTGGAAATGGGCTGATGGGGGTTAGGACTGGTAATGGGCTATGGGGGGGCTAAGACTGAAAATGGGATGTTGGGGGGCTTAGGACTGGAAGTGGGCTGATGGGGGGCTTAGGACTGGCAATTTATTTTATTAATTTATTTAGCATACATTTATATACCGCTTCTTCCAGCGATCAGGAGCGGTTTGATTAAATGAAGGAAGCTGTCAGATCAGGAAAGTGAAATTCCAAAATGTGTACAAGGTGATTTACAGGATTATGTGACGGAAATTGTCAGATCAAGGACAAATATCTTTTCAAAATATGTACAAAGTGATTTCCAGGATGAGCACAACACACAGTAAGGGAGGGAAAGGGAGGAGGTTTTTACATATATACATTTTTACACGTAAGTACATTTTGTAATGGGCTATGGGGGGCTTAGGACTGGTAATGGGCTATGGGGGGCTAGGACTGGTAATGGGCTGGGGGGTGGCTAGGACTGGAAATGGGCTGAGTGGAAGGAGGGCTTGAACTACAAATAGCTGATGGGGAGGGGGCTTGGAATGCAAATGGGCTGGACCGGGAGGGAGCTAGGACTGGCCCTGGGCTGAGCGAGGGGGACTAGGACCGGAAATGGGCTGATGGAGGGCTCGGATAGGACTGGAAATGGGCTGTTGGGGGGCTTGGATTGAAATGGACTCATGGAGGGGCTAGAACTGGAAGTAGGCTCATGGGGGGCTTGGATTGGAAATGGGCTGAGTGGAGGGGAGCTAGGATTTGACATGGGCTGATGGTGGGGCTAGGAAAGGACTAGAAATGGGCTGATGGGGGGCTGGGATTGGAAATGAGCTGATGGAGGGACTCGGATGGGGAGCTAGGACTGGAAATGGGCTGATGCGGGGACTAGAAGGGAGCTGATGTTGGGGGAGGATTAGAATGGGATGGGGCTGGAAGAGTAAAATGGAGAAGGGAAAAATATTTTGTGTGGGAGGGAAGACAAATATACAATTGGCTAGATATTGAGAGAGTAAGTGGGGATTGAGGATGGCGGGGTAAAATTTGAGTGGATGAAATAGGAATGAGGAAAGAGCAAAAGGAGAAAGATTAGTATGTTAAAGCAGATGAAGAGAGAGCATGGAAAAAAAACTAGAAGAGTGAAGAAAGGACAAATGGACAGCAGACGATGGAGAGTTAGCAGAAACACGAAGAAACCATAAGAAAGTGGCTGGAGCAATTGCAACTGAAAAAAATGCACAAAAGGTAGAAAAAATCTCTTTATTGAATTTATTAACTGAAATATGCCAGCTCTGGGAAATGTGCATAATTAACGTCTGCGCTTTATTTAGTACAAGAGGAAATTAATTTATAGTTTTATTTCTACAGTGTTGTTGGGCTTTTGGGGTTCCCAGTTTAATTATTGTCTTCCTGTTTCTACATTTTTATTTCTTGTTTGGTGACGGTCTATGTTCTGCACGTGTAACTGAGCTGAGGTATTCTGTTTATGTAATTCCTATTTGACATTGCCACTTGTTCTCTTTCCCCAGTAGGTCATGTATTGTTATTCTCTGAAATGTATTGGTTTAATATTTTCAGTGTAGCCTTTTGATAGGTAGGGTCTTGTGCTTTGTGAGTCCTGGTAGTGCTGTTATGATACAGCAGGTTTGCTATGGGTTCTAAATGGGCAGTGTTTGTAGTAGTTCCTAATGTGCCTGGCAGTTGTCACTGGATTATAGTAATGTAGAAATCTTTTAGTCTTTCTTTATCCATACACTCATTAAGAGGCATGTTTACTAAAAGTTAGTGTATGGTAACATTATGCAAATATTTATGCAAATGAGGTCCCTTATGCAAATGAGGCCCACACCGAGTCTCCGCACATGGCCCCGCACCCCCCCTTGGGCCGCCCCTGACCATTAGACTACTGCTTGGACCAGGTGCCATGTATCTGCAGAGTGAACGTGTTTGGCCCTCCGCAATGAGCTGCAGCAGAGGCAATAAAGTCACACTCTGAGAAGTGCATAATCGTGAATTGTATGGGTGTAGACCCAATGTGCTATCTGAACACATAACAAAGCATAGGAGACCCTGGACTGGTCCTGGCATTAAAATGAACCGAGTATCCCACAGCAACAAACAACATGAGTGGGAATTGAACCATTGTCTATTGCTTGTTAAGTCAGTGCCCTAACCATTAGGCAACACTTCCACACTAAACCTAGACTCAAAGAGATTGCAGATGCCTGCCTGCCATAGGTCATATCCAGGACATGCAACAACGTGCCTGACATATTCTGAGTCCATGGTACACCACATCTAGGGCCTGCCTACAGCAGCGCACATGCAGTACTTAATGCACAGGACACCCTGCAGGTAGCTGCACAACAGACCCACTGCTGCAGGATATATCTCTTGTCCAAGACCTAAGGCACATATGAGGTCTGGATGTTGGTCCCTCCATTTTACCCCCAATGGCAAGCAAAACCCACATGCATGGGTCTGCTGTGCTGCAGTGTGGCACTAACCCCAGTATGTCAGATGCCTTCTCTGGTCCTTTTCAAGTCCAGGCTGAAACCTCACCTCTTTGCTGCTGTTTTTGGATCTTGACTCTCCTGATCTCCTTTGTGCTTCCTTTCCATTCCCCTTAGATGTTCTGTGTTGTCTGTCTTGACTAGATTGCAAGCTCTGATGAGCAGGGACTGTCTCTTACACGAGTCTGTGCAGCCTGCGTATGTCTTGTAGTGCTATACAAATTCTCACTATTAGTAGTACTAATAGTTCCCTGTGACCTGCTGCAGACAGTGGAATAGGTACAACTGCACATACCGCAAACGCAGACCACATTAATTACCATTGTGGTCCATTGCAGATTATCCTGGCCTCCCCAGGGGGGCCATGCACATGTCTCCCACCATCATAGATGACAAGCTGGTACTGGGCAATTCCTCAGTAATTACAGTCACCACTACGGCTGCAGTGTCTGCTGGTATAGCCCCTCCATTACCCATGATGCACTGTACATTCTGAACAACTTTCTGCAAATGATCACCAACTGAAGAATGCAGTGATCCATCACATCAGCTCACTAATACGCAGGGACATTAGGTGTTTCAAGCACATAACAGCTGCAAACTGCACTACTGTTGGGTTTCAGCGGTCATCTTGAATGTAAGGGGAGGGGGGCAGCACACATCACCTTGCCCTGCAATCGATGAACTCAGGCACATCTAGCCCTGGAAGGTAGAGCTTGTCAGTATGGCCTTTTCTGGGACAATTAGGCTTCACATGCTGATGCTGCTATTGTAACATAGATAATACAAGCTAACTGTTACTCTATACCATAATAATCATACACAAAAATAGAGTGGGAACACAAGATCATAAGCTAATGTGTAAAAGTATATTAATGTTGGAAGACTAGCCGTGAGAATTCCAACACTCTCTCGTGGCTTTATTTCCGTTTTACTCAATTAGTCAAGGCCCCCACTGGAGCTCTAAAACGTAGGTAAAAACACCATATAATAGTGTGCCCTACACCCGACCTATCAAAAAATAAAGTGCATGCGCTGGCGTCCTGAATACTCAGGCAAGCCAGAAGATTGAGTTTTCAGTTGGAAAAGCGTTGAAACAGGGCATTAGGTTAGGCTTGCCCGAATACTCAGCATGCGCTGGCGTCCTGAATACTCAAGCAAGTCAGAAGATTGAGTTTGCAGTTGGAGAGGCATTGAAACAGGGCATTAGGTTAGGCTGCTTATCGCGCCATGCCCAGCGATCTGTCCTCCTCTTATGAAGAGGTAAAAAAGGCAATAAGGGATAGAATGGGTCTTACTCCAATGGTCTATAGACACCATTTAAGGGTGTGTAAGCTAAAACTGGGAGAGACACCACACTAGGGAGACATCATGAAAAAATACAGAATCTCCTTTCAAAGTGTCCTTCACCTTATGTGTAATCCCCACCCACCCAGTCAAGGCTGAACCAGTAAGTCCAGAAGCATCTGCAACATTTGGTTCAAGGGATTTCCCCTCCACCAGAGTAGACACTCCAAAAGAGCCAGCTACAGAGTATTTTTTTAAAGAATCCATGGGAGGAAGAGGAAAAGAAAGCTAAATGAACCACTCTTAATAGAGGAAGCCCACCCCCCCTCATTGCTGTAACACTGTGATTTTATTGTTGGTGTATTAGTTCCATGTTTCAGATCTGTCTTTGTAATCGAACAGTCAACAGTACACTAGAGTTCCTTGTAGTTCTTTAATGCTCTTTCATTCTCCAAATGGGTCCAGGGGGCATTCCCCTTTGAGCACACTCCTTCAACATACACCTATGGTTTATTGTTTATATAACATTTGATATACCGCCCCCCGTTACATCGGGGCAGTTTACAATATAAATAAAAAAACATCAAATCAGGGACAGAAAGAAAAAGTTACAATTACTCGAAGAAGGAAGAAAGGGAAACAGAGAACAGGAGAAGGTAGAAAGATAGAGTCAGAGGAGTCAGCTAGATCCAGGAAAGGCACAGGAGAACAGATGAGTTTTGAGAAGGGAGCGAAATTTAGAATATGATTCTTCGAGACGGAGGGCAGTGGGTAGTGAGTTCCAGAGGGAGGGACCAAGGAAGAAAAATGCTGATTTACGGGTGGATTGGAGATGTGCACGGGAAGGGGCTGGAAGGTGAAGGCGATTAATATGAATGGACCGGAGGCTTCGGGAAGGGACATGGAAGGAGAGCAAGTCGGAAAGGTATTGGGGTCTATGAAGGTAAATGGCTCGATGGACCAGTGTAAGAACCTTGTAAGGGATCCGGTATTGTAGTGGCAGCCAGTGAAGGTGTTGTAGAAGGGGGGTGATGTGATCGCGTGGAGAGGCATGTAGGAGCATCCGAGCAGCCGTGTTTTGAATTAACTGTAGTCGATGTAATTGATACTGAGGGATACCGGCATAAATAGAGTTACAGAAATCTAAATGAGTTATGACTAATGAAAGAAGAAGGGTAGTGAGTACCTGAGGAGATAGGAAAGGTCGAATGGCACGAATTTGTCGAAGGCAGTAAAAAGAGCGCTGAGAGATAGAGGAAATGTGGTCTTGAAACGTGAGAGCACTATCAAGAATGACACCAAGATACCGAAGTTTGGGCACTGTGAGAATAGAGACACCAGAAAGAGAAGGAGTAAGAGACGGAGTAGGGGAACCATGGGTGAACCAAACAGCAGCCTTCTTAGAGATATTCAGAACCAGACAGTTTGAGGAAAGCCAAGAGGAAGAATATCGTCAGCATAATAATAGCCCGAAATACCCAACTGCTGGACAAGGAGAGAGAGAGGGGCCAGAAAAAGATTGAACAATAAGGGAGCCAAAATAGAGCCCTGAGGGACACCACAGGTGAGAGGGAAGTGATCTGAGGTGGAACGACCAGAAGTAACTGCAAATGAGCGAGAAAATAGAAAAGAATGAAACCATCTGTAAACAGCACCACGAATACCCGCATCCCGCAAACGAGAGAGAAGAAGGGGGTGATCCACAAGATCGAAAGCGGCTGAAAGGTCAAGAGACACAGCGATGGTAATGTCGCCTCAATCTTGGGAAGTGCGTATTTCATTCAGAACCGCTGTGATGGTGGTCTCCACACTATACCCAGACCGAAACCCAGATTGGCGGGGGTGCAGAAAGTGCGTAGAATCCAAGTGATGGGAGAGTTGTGAGAAGACCACTTTTTCAAGAAGCTTAGAGGCAAAAGGAAGGTTGGATACTGGACGAAAATTAGCGGGGATAGAAGGGTCAAGGGAGGGATGTTTTAAGAGAGGACGAACCAGGGCGTGCTTCCAGGGGTCAGGGAAAATACCACAAGATAGACTAGTGTTCACTATAGTAAGAAGAGAATGTAGGAGGGCAGGGGAAGGCTTAGTGAACCAAAAAGAGGGAATGGGATCCAAAGGACAAGTAGTCCTATGAGTTGTAGACAACAGCTGGATGAGCTCTGGAGAGGTGATTGGGGAAAAATGAGACCAAGTATGAGAGAGAGAGGGGGACAATGGAGGCGAGGTGGGCAACGGTGGAGGCAGAAATTGGGGGCAAGAGGGAAGAGAGGAACGAAGGCTTTGGACTTTAGAGGAAAAGAAGGAAGCCAGAGTGGTCGGGTCAGGGGCTTGCAATACTGAGGCAGATCCGCATTTGGGAGGTGCCTGAAGCTGGGAGAGAGTATGTAGGGTAGCAAAGAGTTGACGTGAGCGGTTAGAAGCTGAGACAATGGATGTAGAGTAAAAAGTGCACTTGGCATGGTGAATGCTTGAACGGTAATGAGCGTGGGCAACAGGTTGGAATTATTAGCACTGATAGACTTTTATACACTTTCTGGCATCTTCCTATGATATCACCTGGGTGTCTTGGAACTACTACACTTTTCATCCCACTCTGATCTCACACAAGTAAGAGCACTAATGCTGACGCAGTTCTCCTGGCATCTGAGTCATGACTTTCACTCCCCAATAGACTGTAAGATTTTTTTAAAAATCTGGAAAACATAATTTTAAAAATTTGAGCTGGATAGTACAACAGTATATGTCATTATCACTACATTTTAGATTAACTGAGCAGTAGCAGGCCCCTAGGAGCACTCATCAAGAAGCAGCAAACGCAACAGTGACCAGATCATCAGCTCTATCAGCCGCTACGGTTGGCAATTATAGCCACTACAGTCCGTATCAATTATCAGTACTCTGCTATCAATAACAACGATACTCTGCCGCTATTTTTCAGGTACTCTGCTACTATTGTTGCCAATATTTTGCTACTATTGTTGCCAGTATCTTCCTACCACTACTGCTGGTTTCTGCTACTACTATTCCCAATACTTTACTGCTATTCTTACCAGTATTATTGCTGTTACTGCTTGTTGCATGCCACCCACCTCATCCACCAGCTAAACACCCCAGAACACAACACATCACAAGGCCTACAGTGTGTTACTCAAACTAGTCGGGGATCTCACTGAACTAAGCTTTTTACAATCACATTGTCTGTACTATCCTACTGCCATAGGGCAAAAGTGTTATCTCCACATAGGACAAAGGAGACCTTCCTCACCACTTGCCTGTTCACGTCTGTGAGTCTTATACGGCTATACGGCCTGTATTCCTGAATCTCCTGTATTCCCTATATTGCATGTATACTTGGTGTGGGCTGTATTATTGCCTCTACTCCTGGTATTACCTTTATTCCCTACACTACTGTTTTACCTGGTATTGCCTGTATACCCATTACTGTCTGTATTATTGCCTGTATTCCTGAGACTGCCCGTATCACCTTCATTGCTATTTTAATTTTGCACGACATTGCTGATCGTTGTACTCCCTTACCACTGCCTGCCTAGTAACAACCTACATTACCTATCCCTCTAACCGACAAGTAAGTCAACGCAGCAAGGTAGTGACTCTGCTAAGCTGGAGCAGAGACACAACATGGCCCTTTCAAGCATTTACATAGTGACCTTATACCTCCTAACTGGTTGGCTAGGTAATGCCACAGCGTTTCCCCCAAACCATAACCAAATAGCCATTCTTCAAAGCCACAGGAGGAGGTGGACTAGTACACCCCACCACCCGTCCGATGGGGATATACACCCTCGCCAACCCCACCTACTACATGTTACACTACAACATAATACAAAAATAAAAAAAGAAATACTCACTCACCAGCAAAATATAAAATGTGCCCTCATAAACGCACGATCTATACGTAAGAAATGCTCCTTCACGACACAGACTTTTCCACAATCCCTCAAACATCCCTCAATCAGGCCACTACTAAAAAACAGCAAGCTTGACTCCAAGAAACCGGACTCATATAGACCGATATCAAGCATCCCACTCTTGGCAAAAATCATCGAGAAAGATGTCCAAAGACAAATCCAAGAACACATTGATGCTTCTGCCCCACTAGACTCGTGCCAGCATGGCTTTAGAGCTGCACATGGGGTGGAAACTCTCCTTACCATCCTCTTTAGTACCATAATAGCGAGAATTGATAACATACATCAAGGATATGTGCTCATCTTCTTGGACATAGCGGCCGCGTTTGATTCAGTCTGCCATGATCTTCTCCTACACCGCCTCAAGGAGAAGGGGATATGTGACTCAGCACTTGAATGGTGCAAGTCGTATCTCTCAGATAGATGGCAACACGTAAGATCAGGTGAAGCAGCATTGGAACCTTTCCACCATAGTCAAGGGGTCCCGCAAGGATCCTCTCTCTCTGCCCTGATGTTTAATATATATATGCAACCTATCTGCGATATCATCCGGTCCTTCAAGGTGAATTGCTTGTTATACGCTGATGATGTCCTCCTATATATGCCATTCTCCACAGAGAGCCCTGACCTCTCCCCACTGACAGACTGCTTCAACGCAGTATCCAGCTGGCTCCAATCGCAAAATCTTCAAATACAACATAAGAAAACGGAAGTCCTTTTCATCACAAGGAACTCAAGATTCATCACACCACCCTGCTTGCAAGTCCTAGATGCAGAACCTCTTACCAAACCCTCTATCAGATATCTGGGAGTCACGCTAGACCAGCGTCTAGACATGAAGATTCATATAAGCAATGTAGCAAAAGCCGTATACCATAAAATCCGATCCCTCAGACACCTATGCTCCCTACTGGAACCGGATGACTTCCGGACAGTGTATCAGGCCTTGATCATACCACATCTTGATTATGCGAATGCCATACTCCAAGGACTCCCACAATCCACTCTGCATCCTCTACAGCTGGCAATGAACTCTGCAGCACGAGTTCTCCAAGGTGCTTCCATGTGGGAACATGGAATAAAATAGTAAAATAGTTATCTCCAAGTTATAATGCCCTGTTCAATGTAATTTCAGTTTGTTCAATGTAAACCGCCTTGATATCATGAAAGGCGGTATATAAGAAATGTTAAATAAATAAATAAATAAAATAAATAAATTACACCCATCCTGAAACGACTCCACTGGCTCCCCATAAAAGGTAGGATCAAATTCAAAATATTAATAATGACCTTCAAGATCATAAACAGGATTGCCCCATCTTCCTTAATTGACCTCGTACAGATAAGCCCCTCTAACAGATCTAGAAGATCCCCAGAAGTCAATAAACTAGTAATCCCAAAAGTAATGATCAAGTGCTGCCAGACAACGGCGAACAGGGCCTTTAAGCTCACCGCACCAAAATGCTGGAACACCCTTCCACACAGTATCTGGGCAATCAACAATATAACCCAGTTTAGGAAGGCTTTGAAACATTACCTCTTCCACATGCATTACCCTGATGACAGCACCACAAATGCCTCATCAGCTAGCTAGCTAAACCTATACGAATGGTCCAGTCAGTTCTCATTGTACAGATGTAAATAGTTTCCCTTGTTTCGATCCACGTTCTGATACCTGTTAATTGTAAACACAAATCAAATGGTTGAAATGTGTATGAAAATGGTTCCATGTAATCCGCACTGATGGAAAATAGTGCGGTATATAAAAGAAAGTAAATAAATAAATAAATAAAATAAATAACTGGAATCTTTTCACATTTCTTCTAGGTAAACCAACATAACAGAAATGCAGCAATTTAAGTAAGCTTATTAGTGCATGAAATATTCCATTTTTTATAAAGATATCTATACATATGTCTCTCTCTCTCTCTTTCTCTCTCTATATATATAGACACATATATAAACATCATGCATATCTATATGCAGACTGCACAAAGGTGTTCCTAGAGAGAAGTTTGGGAATAGCAGGAGTAGGATTGCAAGGTACATGCATGCCTCATAAAATATGCATGTCCATGCATTCATGCATAGAGAACATACACGTTTATAGCTGCTTCAGAGTAGATGCTTACTTGTATAAGAGCATTTGTGTAGTATTTGGGATAGTTCTGGACACCTTAGGTTACGGCACTGTGAGGGTATTTTTACTGGCAGCGCTGATTTAAATAAAAAGAAAATGCCTCAGACAGCCTTTTTAGATTACACCACTACAGGATCAAACCCATGACCTCTGCCTCTACTGTCATTGCAGTAACCAGTGGGCTACATCTTTACAGCTTCTAGCACTGCGCTGGCATGTACTTAGGGTTAACACACGTTAACGTGCCATGGCGCCCACTATCGCACGATACAGATTCTTGATACCTTATGACCGGAACACCCACTCCTTATATGACATTCTTCACATTATCACTGCAACTAGCGCCGGTAACATTAAGACGGTTTAGTAAACATACCTCCATGTTTAAGCAAATGTTTTGACCCTTTAAACAGTCATAAGCACCAATGGAAAATCTAGAGCCCAACTACCACCAGGCATATTAAAATCTATTTAAATGAACTTCAAATTATTAAAATGTATTTTAATCAACTGGTCTGGTATGAAAATCATGGCTACGCAGATGCAGAAAAACCACAAAGAGAGCAAACACCCTTAAAATGGAAAAAAACAACACAAAAGAGTGAGTGGTGTGCGATGGTCACAGGTGCTTTTATTGAATGATCAACCCTTACACGTTTCGGAGATGCCTTCCTCAGGGGATACACATCCTCAGAAAAAATAAAGAAAAAATAAAAACATAATTAAAGAACAATAAAAAACATAATGCAAACTGTTACCAAACAGGTATATAGGTAATGTAATGAATATCAAAACATAATAAAAACAAAACACTAAAAACACATGGAACACATGTTAAAAAAATAAGGCAGATAATGAAATATAATACCTGATCAAATCACAATACACAAACACAGATATACGAGTACTAACCCTAAAAATTGGGAAATAAAAGAGAGATGAGGAGGAGCCAGGGTGCACCATCTATATAAAATAAGAGGATACTTACAATGGCACACTGTGAAAATATAATTTGACCAAAACACCAGTAAATGAAAAAATCCGAGTCCGAGGTTGCGGGCCCATCGGGTATGTCTGACCCCACCCAGGAGCAGCCTGAGGGCATAACATAGGCAAGCGTAGGTGACCGCCTGTGCCGGATGGGGAGAGGAAGAGGGCCATACGATTCAGCCAGCAGGCGGGGGGTCCTTGCACACATGACTGCAGAACGCCGACATGCTAGCAGCACTGGCGGGGGTGGCCCCTTCATCCCAAGCCTCATGCCCCTGGAGCAGCAGCTTGCTGAGCGCCTAGGCTCGATCTACATACATGGCTTCTCCCCGTCGCTAGACACAGCTGACCCACAAGCAAGTATGTTCGAGACATGCAGCACACATACTGCTATCTGCCACGCACACGCTGGGCATGCCATGGGCTATTGCGGGCCCATGTCCTGGGAGCAGGTCTGGCCGAACCTAGAAAAATGAATCCTGAGTCCGCATTCCCCGTTAGTGTTTTTCCGTGGAACATATATGGGCTATAATCTAACCTCCTTCTCAACACCTTCCAGATATCTGTCTGACAACATGAGCTATTTCCTACTACCTATTCATGCCTTGGGCAGATGTAGGCTGGGATACAGCTCAGGATGTCCTGGGCATATCTGAAATCTGGTGAGGACATCCAAGTTCTGGGTGTACCCCACACATGCTCACTCCACGCTCCCAGTCAGACATGGATGTCCTAACCCCAGATGTGGGTTACAAAATGGGGCAATCTCCTCAAATGGGTTAGTTTTGTGCTTACCATGTGTGGTGGAGGAGGGACTGGGGGTATAGAAGGGGCAAGCAGCAGAGTTCCTGTCCCTAGGGCTGACCAAGTAAGAAAGACAGAGGAAAGCAAGACATACATAAACAAATGTGTCCATGTTACAATGTGCTCTCCATCTGTCGTCTGTGTCTGTGACAACCCCATATCTGCTGTGTACCTTGCTCCACCCCCCCCCCCCCAGGTAACATCCAGGCCATCGAGGCGGCCGAGGAGGACAATGGCGGGGAGCCCGAGCCAGCGGAGGTCGAGGAGGCACCACATGCAGAGACTGCCATCAGCGATGCCCCAGACACCCCATGGGCCGATGTGCTGCCTGAGGAGGTGGACACACAAGAGGACGAACAGTCACCCCAGCACAGCAGGTACACAGGCACCACAGTGGCTAGCAAGGGGCCTGAGTATGTGGGGGTCAGCCCCACACTGCCACTTCCAGGGCCATCAACTGCAACAATGGGTGCAATGCATGTCATCCTCCAGGAGCTGTGGGCATATATGGCATCGGCATGCAGGGATGCTGCAGGTACGCAACTGTCAGGATGGTTGCATGTGCTGGTGTGGCACATCAATCCCCAGACACAGCGGTGGGGCCACACACATGCATAATAACAGTGGGCCTCCACACATACATATGCCCTCCTGGCCATATCTGTGGTGTTTGGTGTGGCTCAGTGGGGAATGGCAGGTCATACACGTTAGGGTCTAGGCAACAGATGTCTCACAGGTCACCCTGTTCCCCTCCTGCAGGCACTCACCAGGCGCTGATTGCTATACGGGCAGAGATGCGTGGCCAGCAGCAGGTACAGCATGCCCAATGCCAGGCGGTGCATATCCTCATGCGGGCAGTGTTTGGGCTCCACAGGGACATCAGGGAGCACAGCCTGGAGACACGACATCTGTGAGGGACTGCCGTGGATATCGCAGATGAAATAGGACGAGTGGCGGATGCCCTTGAGGCCGTGGCGGGAAGCATCCTGCGGCCTGAGGTAGCGCCAAAGGCAGCAGAAGCAGCAAGGGGTGTGGGGGGACATGGGAGGGAGTGGGGGTGTGAGTGTGAGTGGGGGCGTGGGTGGGGGCGTGGGTGGTCACGCAGGCTGTAGTCTGTGACTGTACGTTGGACTGTCCACTACGTTGATTAAAGCATTACCTTTGGTCACCAATGTGCACGTGTCCATTTCTGTGTCAGGGGTTCCCTGAGTGGGCTGTCCCAATTGGGGTTACCATCGTCACATGTGCCCTACCATGTTACAGGCTGGTGGGGTGTATGCACTAGCAGCAGTCATGACAGAGCGGTCCACACATGCCCTGTGTTCCATGCACTGTGCCATGTGTTGACGGCCATACATATGCCTGGCGTTACACCCTCCCTCCCCCTGCCACCTGCTGTATATGTCTGCTTGTTCACCAACATTGTGGGGTATATCTCCCCTCTGTCCCCGCATATCATCCACATCAGGCTATCTGCATGTGTGACCCATCTGTCAGGCACACACCAGGGTCACCGTGGCATACTAACCGCACATGCTTGGCAGACAGACATGATGTACAGATATACCTAGTTGGTGTCAGGTGTTTACCCCCCTACTGTGCTTGTAGTGAGCCGCTGCCCCTTCACCCCACCAGACCCCATCTTGGTGAGACACACCGACTGATACCCTGTCAGACACGTGGATCCCCACATACATCACATCTAGGCTGCATCATGGGTACCACATATGCACCTCCTCACCATCCTATCATGTGCTGCATACATGCTACAGACTGACTATCCGTGACAATGTGCATGTGTCCATGTCTATTGGATGGTGCAGCACATGGTTACATCACAATGTCATCAGGGGATACATCTGGCATCGCACATGGTGCTCCACACAACCTGTTGTGGGGCAGGGGCAATGTCTGTGGCACAAATACCCACTGGGACATGCACACAGGTGTCACACTCACCACTACAGTATGTATGTACAAAGGACACATGACCATTGCAAGATGTGGCTGCCTACACAATGTTTTAATACAAAAATGTGTTGGTAGGTGCCATACAAACCTTAGAATGTACAACAGAACAACACCCTCCCACAGGCGGGTTAACATTAAAACTGGTTCACATTTGGCGTTAGCCCAGCATGTACATCCATCTCATACGTTAGTGGGGATACATTTGGCTATTAGGGTTGCCACCTTTGCCATATGTGCGTCCCCTTAACTACCTTGCAGACACTGGGAGATGGCCACAGATATACAGTCAAACCTCGGTTTTCATGATTAATCCGTTCCAAAAAGTCTGACTAAAACCGAAACGGACTAAAACCGAAGCAAGATTTCCCATAGGAAATAATGTAAATTCAATTAATCCGTTCCAGACACCCAAAAATATTGACAAAAAGTACATTTTATAGAGAATAACTATATTTTTACATACAGAAAACAATTCTTTAAACTGCTGTGAAGGGAGAAAGATTAACAGCACAGTCAAGATTCTTCAGCAAAAAAACATCCTCAAATTTTTAAAGAAAACAGAAAAAAAAAAGAAGGATCAACAAAAAAAAAAGGCACCAGCCACAGCCACCGGAAACACCACTCTCCCGCTCAGCATGCGTTCCAGAGCCATGTGGCAATGGCTGCAGCAGCACGAGCTCCCGAAGTCTGAGCCAGCAGTAGAACAGCTCCTGTCACTTCTCTCAGCAAACACACAGATACCTTAGGACACCAATGTGATCGCTGACTCCGTCTCAACAGCATACCCCGCAAGAGAAAGAACTGCCTGCCACATTCATTCAACATCTCCTGCTTACCCCTCAACATCTCCTGCTACCTCCGAGCCTGAGGGGGCGCTCCAGAGAACAGGCAGGCGGTGGAGAGATCGGGGCCTTCCTCTCTGCAATCCTTCCATGTCTGGCTCGAGGATGTTGCTCACCTGGGCAGGCAGTGTACTGTTTGCAGGCACACGCAACAGCTGGGTTTGAAGTCTGCCAATCTCCAGTCATCTCCAGATCTCCTTCACGCACACGCGATCGGTGAGTCCGGGGGGGGGGGGGGGTAATGCTGCCGGGACTGGGCAGGCAGTGTACTCTGTTTGCAGGCACACGCACACGCGATCGGTGAGTCCGGGGGGGGGGGGGTAATGCTGCCGGGACTGGGCAGGCAGTGTACTCTGTTTGCAGGCACACGCACACGCGATCGGTGAATCGGGGGGGGGGGGGGCTGTACGAAAACCGAGGCTATCGACGAAAACCGAGACAACATCTGAGTGGGGAAAAGACGTCGAAAACCGAAACCGACGAAAACCGGGGCAACCGATAACCGAGGTTTGACTGTATATGTTGATCACACACCCGGCGGCCCCGCTGTGGGGGTATGGCTGGGGATGCACCGTGAACATGCCATGGTAATTCTGGCAGCACATCACCTCATACCCTCAACAGCAGCTGTCAGCTGCCTGATGGCATGGACCTGTATAGTATAGACCTGTATAGTCTGGTCTGATGCCTCCTGGGGATAAGGCAGAACTGGGAACCTGCAACAACAGCAACCACCATAACACCAGGATGGAGAATAGACCTGAGTCAGCTGGTATGGGGCCTCATGTGGTTGGGGCAGAGCTGGGAACCTGCAACAACAGTAACCACCATAACACCAGGATGGAGAATAGACCTGTGTCAGCTGGTCTGAGGCCTCCTGGGATTGGAGCAGAGCTGGGAACCTGCAACAACAGCAACCACCATAACACCAGGATGGAGAATAGATCTGTGTCAGCTGGTCAGGGGCCTCCTGGGGTTGGGGCAGAGCTGGGAACCTGCCACAACAGCATCCACCATAACACCAGGATGGAGCATAGACCTGTGTCAGCTGGTCTGGGGCCTCCTGGGGTTGGAGCAGAGCTGGGAACCTGCAACAACAGCAATCACCATAACACCAGGATGGAGAATAGACCTGTTTAGTCTGGTCTGATGCCTCCTGGGGATAAGGCAAATCTGGGAACCTGCAACAACAGCAACCACCATAACACCAGGATGGAGAATAGACCCGTGTCAGCTGGTCTGGGGACCTCCTGGGGTTGGGGCAGAGCTGGGAACCTGAAACAACAGCAACCACCATAACACCAGGATGGAGAATAGACCTGTGTCAGCTGGTCTGGGGCCTCCTGGGGTTGGGGCTGAGCTGGGAACCTGCAACAACAGCAACCACCATAACACCAGGATGGAGAATAGACCTGTGTCAGCTGGTCTGGGGTCTCCTGGGGATAAGGCAGACCTGTGACACTGCAACTTTAGCAACCACCATAACACCAGGATATTTATTCACCTCTGTGCGTGACCTGTCCCCATACACTTACCTCACGTGGGTAGTCTGCTATATGGTTGAAGCACCTTGTTATGCGCACTCACGCCCTCCTGATGCTTTCCAGATTCTGGTGTTTTGAGGTGCCTGAGAAGAGGTGCGGCTGCCTGGTGCAGATTAAGGCTGCCAGGAGTTGTAAGTCATGGCGGCTAAATGCTGGCTTGCGGGATCCTGTTGCCATTTTGTGGGATGCCCATGTGTTGATGATGCATGCACGTATGCCATGCATGCACTGTATCGTGCCGTGCCCTACTACGCCACGCACGTGTCATGGATGCCACACGGAAAACTATCACTGGGGCTGCATATATACACGTCATATACGGAGATTGGTGGACACAGTGGCTGGCTTTAGTTTGCAACACTGCATGACTTATGCCGTTTGGCCTGGACCACATCTCATGCGCCTTAGCTTTAGGTGCCTTATGACATGCTTTTGCTGATGCAATGCCACACCATTCCTCTCCTTAGAGGCACGGGACAAAGGTTATAGTGTATTAGGCTTGTGTCACTGATTGTAGAGATGTGTCTGACTGTTACTAACACTCATCTTGCTGTTGGTGCAGTGGGGATTCAAACTCATAAGCAGTGATTCTGAGGGTATTGTATTAACCAGTATGCTATGCCTTTTCTCATTAATGAAAAAAACCCTCCTCAATGATGGAAATATAATATTGTAATGAAAGCCACCAAAGAAATAAACCCACAAATCTATATAAATTTTTGTTTTGTCGAAGCCCACCGAGGGGAGGCTAGAACTGTTTACCTAGCCCCCTCCAGACGGTAGACTGCTTTTATTTTAACGAAAATTCACCAGAGTGTTATTAAAACGAGCACTTATCTTCATCATAAAAATTCTTCATTCTTCATTCATTTTCCAGCCTCGTTGCTAATAGTTGAGGTACAGCAGACGTGCACGTTTCGGGTGTGCGCCCTGCTTGACGTGCACGTTTCGGGTGTGCGCCCTGCTTCAAATGCTCTCAAAACCATTCAAAAAATGCAACGAAAAAACGCCGTCAATGCAGCCGTGGGTAATCCATTGTCAATGGCCCGACGTAGCGTAACTTTATATGGGAGAAGGCCAACCGGAAACGGGGAAAGCCTCACTGTCAGAGGTATCCCCGCTACCCATTGGTCCAATAATGTGGATAGAACTATCAGCCAAGAAACCTCGTCATAAAATGGTAATCCAATCAATGTCCTTATTTAGACCACAAGGGTGAATCGTATGCAACTCGAAGATCCACTTCTGTTCTAAACATTGCAATTTTTGTTCGCGGTCTCCCCTTCGTGGATCAAAGGGAACATGATCAATTATAGTCCATTTCAAATCTTCAAAAATGTGAGACTCTGCCACACAGTGTTCTACTAGCGGAGCTGACATAACAGCATTTCTTATCCGAGATGCATGTTCAGCCAAACGTAGGCGCATAGAGCGAATACCTCGTGCCCAAAATTCACAAATCTTTGGTGTCCCCCCCGGGAAGACCTATAGTTTCTTGTCGTGGTTCTATTTTAGAACCCCTATCTATATTCTGTGACACGTTTTTGAAGGTTGAGGCCAGAGCGGTACCATCGTTTTTGAGAGATTCCACTCACTTCCTACAGATTATTTCTGAATTTCGTGTTCCTTTGGGAGCCTATTTAGTGACTTTGGATGTCACTGCTCTATACACTAATATTGACCAAGTTGAAGCGCTGGACTTATTAGAGTATTCATTTCAGGCAGCCCCTAGTCGACTTCCACGATCTTTTTTGGTGAATCTTGCACGAATGGTATTAACTCAAAATTATTTTTTGGTCGAAGGGAATTATTATAAGCAAATCTCCGGTATCGCCATGGGGGCAACTATGGCCCCGTCCATAGCTACCCTATATATGGGTAAAATGGAGGAGACGCTAATTCAAGGTTCCTTATTATATCCGAATGTGAAACTATGGAGAAGATTTTTAGATGACATCTTTTTTGTCTGGACGTCAGATCAGTCCACACTCCAGGTTTTTATTGACTGGCTAAATCAGCTGAAATCTAATATCACTTTCACAGCGCATGTTGCAACTGATAAAATCGAATTTTTGGATATGCTGATTATGGTGGAGGATGGAACATTAAAATCTACATTGTATCGTAAGTCGGTACAGAGAAACAGTTTGCTCCACTACCATAGCTATCATCCAGTTCCCCTTAAACGGGGTCTCCCCTATGGTCAGTTTTTACGTCTGCGTCGTCTCTGTCATTCTATTGGGGACTTTAAGACACATTCGGTAGATTTGACTCAACGATTGTTGGCTCGGGGATACCCTTTTCAGACGGTCTCTCAAGCTTATCGTAGGGCTAAGTATACACATCGGGAATGGCTATTGGATCCCCAATATTCTCTGACTAGAACATCTGATGAGAATCCATTGGTTGGAGTGCTGCCGTATACTGAAAGGAGTTCAGCAATAGCAAACATTCTACGTTCTCATTGGAGGATGTTGACTTTACTTGATTGTTTTCAACAACCCCTGCGACTGACATTCACTAGGGGAAGTAATTTGAATAATCAATTGGTAAAAACAACTTTGGCTATGGATCGTCCTATTCCATCCGGACAGGAGGGGGGCCACTCACCATGTAATGAGTGTCGTTACTGTGAGGGGACGTCTCCAGGGGAGTCCTGGCAACATCCTGAAACCTGTCAAAATTATGTTCGGCGATGGAAGACAACTTGCTTCACAACACATGTTGTTTATCTATTGACATGTCCTTGCGGTCTCTTTTATGTAGGGCGCACTATTCGCTCTATGCGCCTACGTTTGGCTGAACATGCATCTCGGATAAGAAATGCTGTTATGTCAGCTCCGCTAGTAGAACACTGTGTGGCAGAGTCTCACATTTTTGAAGATTTGAAATGGACTATATAATTGATCATGTTCCCTTTGATCCACGAAGGGGAGACCGCGAACAAAAATTGCAACGTTTAGAACAGAAGTGGATCTTCGAGTTGCATACGATTCACCCTCATGGTCTAAATAAGGACATTGATTGGATTACCATTTTATGACGAGGTTTCTTGGCTGATAGTTCTATCCACATTATTGGACCAATGGGTAGCGGGGATACCTCTGACAGTGAGGCTTTCCCCGTTTCCGGTTGGCCTTCTCCCATATAAAGTTACGCTACGTCGGGCCATTGACAATGGATTACCCACGGCTGCATTGACGGCGTTTTTTCGTTGCATTTTTTGAATGGTTTTGAGAGCATTTGAAGCAGGGCGCACACCCGAAACGTGCACGTCAAGCAGGGCGCACACCCAAAACGTGCACGTCTGCTGTACCTCAACTATTGGTAAACCAAAACGTAGTCGGTCAAGGTTCACGGAGTGAAAAATGCCAAAAATAGAAAAATCACTCCAATATTAACAAACGTGTCTTCTAACTGCAAAAAATAGTGTAGTTTTCTTTAAACAAATAAATCAGGTCTCAGCATATCAGGGCACAGGTGAATACACAACCATTTTACAGGCCGTCTGCACCAAACATAAGCCCAGTAACATCAATGACCTGATGAGTGGCAACTGGCGTACTCCACACCTCGTATTCTACGAATAGAAAATGACAGCACTTAGCTTGTAAATCAGGCAGGAGAATCACAAAAACGCCAGCTGCATCCCCGACGTTATCACATCAAGAGCTCTTCAAACGTTTCGCGGGACTGCCCGCTGCTTCAGGGGAATCTGCAGAAACACATACAAACCACACATACTAAACCAAAACCTTTAATATACAGCAACACACTGAAAAAGTACTCTGTAAAAGTTAAAAGGACCACCAGTTGCCATTTACCTGCCAGCTGAACTTCAACTGCGCCGGACAAAAGAATCACTCATGCGTACTGCACCCAACCCAAGCCCTTTAAACAAGCACATTTAATGACGTCAGAGGAAATCCCCTGTGTCAATCAAACTGAGTTAAAGGGCCGAAATACAACCCAACCCCCAACCTAACTCATACACAAACAGCCCAATCAATCTGCAGATTTAAACCATCCGTGGCTACTGTACCTAGACGAAAGATCCAACTTTGCTCACGCCGCAAAAGCGTCTGTTCCCGGCTCATCCCGTTCCGCCCACCCCAAACCTTCTCCACGCAAAAACATGCAATATCATTAAAAGAGTGTTGAAATTCAGAAAAATGGGCCACGAGAGGCGCTGACAAAACACTGCAGCGGAGCCTGCTTTTATGTTCCGACAACCGTTTGCGGAAAGGCCGACACGTACTGCCAATGTAAAGAAGCTGACACGGGCATCGGATCGCATAAATCACAAATGCAGAATCGCAAGTGGTGACATCGCGCAACTTATACCGTGTGCCCCGGTACTCAAAACCAGAAACCGTACATGAAACCTCACAGACAGCACAATGCCCGCAAGGAGCATGGCCTCCCATCACCTCACTTTGTCGTGAAGGAGAATTCAATATCTCACGGATGTTACGTTGACGCTGCCACACACATCTGACAGTGTGATTTTCCAACCCAGGAACAGTGCGGACAACAGGAAGATGTTTTTTAACTATACGCTGGATACTGAAACTTAAAGGTGAGTACTTGGAAATGAAATTCACAGAGGTGCTGTCCACATCAACCGGCTTAACCTTGGGAGTTAACAAAAGAGACCGGTTGTTAAATAAAGCCCGTTTATAAGCATCACCCACAATCTTTTTGGGATATCCCCGAGCCTGAAAACCATCCATTAATGTCCGGGACTTGTTCTTAAAATCCACCAGATTGGAACAATTACGCCGATAGCGGATGAACTGAGAAAAAGGCAAGCTGTTTCTTAAAGCCAAGGGATGGGCGCTAGAGTAGTGCAGGAGAGTATTCCTGTCGGTGGGCTTCCTGTAGACAGAAGTTCCCCATCCCTGGGCACCCTTGCTGACCTCAACATCAAGAAACACAATCTTGTGGAAACTGTGGGTGCTAGTAAAACTAATATGCTCATCACAAGCATTAAGCCATTGAACAAAACTCAAAAAGGCCTCCAAAGTGCCCCCCCAAAGTAAAAAGACATCATCAATGTACCGATGCCAAGACAAAATGTGAACTGAAAGGGGGGATCTCCCAAGCCACCGTGCCTCGAACCGGGCCATGTACAAATTGGCCACGGAAGGAGCGCACGTGGCACCCATGGCGACCCCAGCTTTTTGATGGTATAATGACCCCTCAAACTGAAAATAATTCTTGAAAATGGCTAACCGGGCCAAACATTTGACAAAACTGATCATAGCAAAATCAAGGTATAAGTTGCGCGATGTCACCACTTGCGATTCTGCATTTGTGATTTATGCGATCCGATGCCCGTGTCAGCTTCTTTACATTGGCAGTACGTGTCGGCCTTTCCGCAAACGGTTGTCGGAACATAAAAGCAGGCTCCGCTGCAGTGTTTTGTCAGCGCCTCTCGTGGCCCATTTTTCTGAATTTCAACACTCTTTTAATGATATTGCATGTTTTTGCGTGGAGAAGGTTTGGGGTGGGCGGAACGGGATGAGCCGGGAACAGACGCTTTTGCGGCATGAGCAAAGTTGGATCTTTCGTCTAGGTACAGTAGCCCCGGATGGTTTAAATCTGCAGATTGATTGGGCTGTTTGTGTATGAGTTAGGTTGGGGGTTGGGTTGTATTTCGGCCCTTTAACTCAGTTTGATTGACACAGGGGATTTCCTCTGACGTCATTAAATGTGTTTGTTTAAAGGGCTTGGGTTGGGTGCAGTGCGCATGAGTGATTCTTTTGTCCGGCGCAGTTGAAGTTCAGCTGGCAGGTAAATGGCAACTGGTGGTCCTTTTAACTTTTATAGAGTACTTTTTCAGTGTGTTGCTGTATATTAAAGGTTTTGGTTTAGTATGTGTGGTTTGTATGTGTTTCTGCAGATTCCCCTGAAGCAGCGGGCAGTCCCGCGAAACGTTTGAAGAGCTCTTGATGTGATAACGTCGGGGATGCAGCTGGCGTTTTTGTGATTCTCCTGCCTGATTTACAAGCTAAGTGCTGTCATTTTCTATTCGTAGAATACGAGGTGTGGAGTACGCCAGTTGCCACTCATCAGGTCATTGATGTTACTGGGCTTATGTTTGGTGCAGACGGCCTGTAAAATGGTTGTGTATTCACCTGTGCCCTGATATGCTGAGACCTGATTTATTTGTTTAAAGAAAACTACACTATTTTTTGCAGTTAGAAGACACGTTTGTTAATATTGGAGTGATTTTTCTATTTTTGGTACCTCAACTATTAGCAACGAGGCTGGAAAATGAATGAAGAATAAAGAATTTTTATGATGAAGATAAGTGCTCGTTTTAATAACACTCTGGTGAATTTTCGTAAAAATAAAAGCAGTCTACCGTCTGGAGGGGGCTAGGTAAACAGTTCTAGCCTCCCCTCGGTGGACTTCGACAAAACAAAAATTTATATAGATTTGTGGGTTTATTTCTTTGGTGGCTTTCATTACAATGCCTTTTCTCATAGCATGGGCTGACTACACAGCAACTGCAGGTCAACCCAGTAAATGTCAGCTGTGCTTACTGGGTTCGGGTATACCCACAGCTAAGGAACTTTACAGGGTACCTTAGGTTTTCCAGCTGAGGTGCTGTTTTATTTTTGGTGGACACGCTGATATTTGCTATGGGGTCTGTGTACTACACCATTCTCATGTTACCGGTGGAACTCCCAGCGATAATGTGAGCAATGCCATATAGGGGGGTGGGCGTGCCGGCATCCACGTCACATGCACTGTGTATCGCCCAATAGGAGGCGCATTGGCTGTCTACGCGCGGTAACCTTAACTTCGTGGCAGTGCTGTGAGAAAGTGTATAGAGCTGTAGCCCACTGGTTAATATGATGACCAACAAGCCAGAAGTTATGAGTTTGATCCCTCAGGGGTCTCATCTGATATGGCTGTCTGAGGCAATCTCTTTTGCTGCATGTAACAGTCTGACACATCTCTATAATCTGTGCTGCCAGCATAAACACCCTCACCTCATTGCTATCACCTACTGCGCCCTATAGGGCAGGAAGGGTGTCTGGACCCACATGCAGATTAGGGGGCAACGCCTATCAACCTGCCCTCTCAGGGCCAGTGTCTGCCACCAACAGACCCACACCTCTACATCTTTGCAATGGTGGTAGTGGAGGAACATGACGTAGGGCTGTGGGACCAGCTACCCCGGTCCTGCAGGAGAAGGGGCGCCCTCCAAGGCAGTTAATGCAGATCTATTGTATCACACAGAGCACTGGCAGACAGGCAGTAGGCCTGTAAATGCTCAGATGCCCCCCACCACCATCTAACATTCACCAACAAAAAGCACTGTCAGTCCTCACCCTGCAAGGTGCTCCAGCCATACACATGCTAGCTGCAGACAGTCTTCTAGCTAGTACATAATGCATGTTCCTGGTGAAACCGTGTGCACCCAGAAGTGATATGTCAGTGACTGGGCCCCAACCAGAGAAACTCCCAGATATTACTTGAGAGAAACACTGTATGGCACTATGTGGGGATCTAGCCATGCCATGGTCACTGCTCAGTCAGGGTGAGAGTGACCCCCCCCCCCCCAGCATGACACGCTGGGGTCACCCTGTCCCTGCAGGTGGTGGTCAGCCACTACAATGTCCCAGCCATTGCCCTATGCCCTGTGCAGATGCATCCTGCCCAGGCTGCCCTGTTCGGCCCATACCCACAGTACCTTGCTCCTCATTATGCACATTGGCAGGCTAACACTGGAAACAGTGCAAGCATTGTGGGCTCCTCAAGGTATAGGCAGCCACAAAACACTGGATAGACATACACACACTCCCACACCTACTTCAGCATTGTGCAAATATAGAGGTGGTTGGCAGCCCTGGCCGCCACACCAGTCCTGGGCACAGCGCAGGCATTGCTATGGTACTCAATACTGTTGGGGTCACTCTCCGGGGTGGTAAACACTGTCAGAGATATAAACCGAGACACACTCCACAGATATCAGACAGGTTGCTCTGATGGATCTCTGTTAACATATTGTGTTTCATTTTGGACTTATCTGACATTAATCATAGCAACCGCCTGATATATGTGGAACATGTTTCAAGGTTTATGACGGCATTCCTAAGGTATGCGGGTTCTAGTATTGGCAGATGCTGCTCCACGCAAGCCCAACAGCCTGGCCCTCCATGAGGCTTTGGATAGTGGAGCTGGCCGATGCTCTGGGGCAGAGGTTCCCAACTACGGTCCTGGTGAGCCCAACATGATTCAGGTTTTCATGCTGTCCCTGATGTGTATGCAGGGGATACATTTGCATACAATGGGGGTGGTACATACAAATGCATCTCAAGCATATTTCTTAGGGACAACATGAAACCTGTATGGTATTTGGCCCTCCAGGACTGAAGTTGGGAACCTCTGCTCTAGGGACTGCACATGTCTATGGTGAATGTGCTCTGTAGGGTAGAATACAGGCATTTATGGCGTGTTTATTTTATCTGCAGAAAGGTTCCTTCTTTATTACCACAGTTTAGGACTGGGTAATATATAGGGACATGGTCTGCAGGAGCCACAGCTGGGACTTGAACCTGTGACCTTCTGCCCCTGAATGCACTGGCTGGGTGTACTGCACCAAACTGTTGCCACAGAGGCAGGTCATTCCCTGGTTATACCATTACTGTTCGTCAGACAGACCTTGTCTTTTGCAGTGCACGGCACCCACCTAGACAGGGCTTGGCCTTGGTCTGCTGTGGGCAGATTCCACTTCCCCCACTACCACGGGCACCCCTCCGCCACCATGTTGACATGCCCTTATGCCGGTGGTGCTTGTGGTGCGCAGTCCCAGGCCATCCAGTGTGCCGGTAGGCAGCTGCCTATGGTGTGTATTCTGGGGTAGGGGTGCCTGCATGGACATCCATGCTTCCCCCCGGCACCACCTGCCAATGTTCTGTGCCCTTTGGGGTATTTGCTAGGTACTGTCCCCTGGGACACTGTGAGACACAGACACTCATGGGCATGTTTGACCTTGATCAGTTGCTGATATTGCGTTTCTGTTTTTCTGTGTGACAGCTAGGCATCTGCCTAGCCTGCCCTATGCCCCAGCTGCCCCACTGCATGTCACACCTGCAGCCCCCTGTACCCCATTTGCAGCCTCACCATAGTGCCCTTTCGTATGTGGGCACTATGCTGTTGCTGCACATGTATCACTACTATCACTGTTCTTGTTCTCCCTGCCTTTGCTGTACATTGCTGACTGAAATTGTTTCTCCCTCCTTCACTTTTGCCTCTAACACCATGCTTTCACTCGTGCTATTTTTCGGACCTTCATTTCACGGCGCTAGTGTGCCTGGAGCCTCTCCCCGCCCATCCCCCACCCATTGACCCCTTCTCCCCGCCCTCTGGGGAGCCTTACTCCACCTTTTCTGTCCCTTAGCGCCGCCAGAGCCGTTGTCGGGCGATATGGCACGTTATCGCGCGTTGACGTTCATTTATCACATGATAACATCACGTATCACATGATAACATTACGTATCGCGCGATGATTGTGCTGCTGCTACGTTATCACCGTTTAGTAAACATACCCCTTAATTTTCATATTTGGAATCGTTGTTTGCATGCGAGCTTCCTTAACTCCTCTATAGTATTTTCCCACCTTTCTTCAAAGAATGAAATAATTTTTAGTTCCTGCAAGGATAAAAATTTCCTTTTTTTCTTTCTTTTTCCTTTCATAGTATTTTTTTCTATGGATTAAGCACACATAAGTGTCTTTGATTGCATTTACATGAGGCAATTAAATTGGGATCAAATACGTTTTTTGTGGTTTCTTGCCCTTAGTTTAGTTTAGTTTCATTTAGTTTAGTTTATTCAAGCTTGACGTACTGCCTTTAGGCCCAAAGAACACTTCTAAGCAGTTTACAACAATATTCAAAAGAAAATGAGAAATGAGTTTGATCTGCCATGGTGCTGGAAGCTCACTCCGACTACTCACTCTGTCCGACTTGAGATGCTGGTGACATCAGAGTGGCTATCTATTTTAGAGATAAGGTAATAAGGTTTCTTCATACTGTAACAAACTTTATAATGAGCATTTATTTTATTTAACAAATTTATTTGTTATGGTCATTCATTTGTGATGATATGGGAAATGCAATTTTAGATTATCTTTTTTTTTTGTACTTTTTATTTATTGCACCAAGGCGAAAAGTGCATAACAGACATAGACATTAAAACCCGTTATATATATTTTGTATTCTATGGTTTTATACAACTTACATCACCTCCCCAACTCGCTCAAAGTTCCTCTCCTCCCACTCAAATAATCACATAATAGCACCTACCTTTACTCATATTGGTCCTTTTGGGAACCCGACAGGTTCTTAGGACCTGGATTGACCACTACTTGAAAAAGAATACTGGGCTTGATGGACCTTTGGTCTAACCCAGTATGGCATATCTTATATTCTTAACTTCAATTAACAAAACTTGATGCAATGGAACAATACATTGAGCTACTGTTGACAACTCTATTTGATGCCATCAGTATGTGATTTCACAAAGAGCCACACTCAAGCAGGCTTCTGGTGATGTTGAGGTAGACATAGACCCAATTTTGCTTTTAGAAAGGGATAAGAATCATATTGGTTTTGCCAGCAGTTCTTTTAGTGAATGATGTCTACAGAGTAGAGGAGTAGTCTAGTGGTTAGACTAACAGTCTAATGCCCAGAAGATCAGTCTTCAATTCTCACTGGCCACCTTGGGCAAATCACTTTACCCTCCATTGCCTTGAAAGAAAAGACCTCATGCTCTACTTCTGGTCATACCTTGCTGGGAAAATGCAGGGTTGCCAGGAGTCACCAATGACTTGATGGCACTTAAAAAATGTCTGTGGAATATCCTGCTGATTTCCGTTCTTGAGAAATATTTTCTTGAATATATACAATGTCCCACTTCAGGTGCTTGAGTTCTCTAAGCAATTGCTGCCCCTTTTGAGAGGGCATTCAGCCTTTTAACATTGAAAGTTCCTACTCTAACAATACTACAATAATAAAAGCATAACACTAAGGAGGTAATTTCGCTCTATTTATGCTTTGGACTTTCAAAAATGGACATAAAGATTTAGAAAGCTATGTTAGAAGCCCGGTCTGTGGACATCCAAGTATGAACAGTGACATGTTGGAGTCATTCCTAAAAACCTGGATATCCCCTCCTGATTTCAGAAAAGTCCAGATGTCTGACATCCTTTCTAGTTTAGACCTGCTTCAAGAATGAACAGGCATCTGAAAAATGCTTGCTGGGCTGGAAAACATCCAGAGGGCATAGAGGAGGAAGCACTCCATTATCCCTAGTACTCGACATAAATTCAGTGATAGTAACAGCAGGATTTGAATCCTATCATTCCTGTTTTTATATTATTACTCCATTAGGTTATTACTAGATGTTCAGGTTCTGAAATACTATTCTGGGGATGTCTATCTAGTCACTCCTGAAGACATCCAAATCAGGGACATCCACATTTGTGAAATCATATCTGCACCTGGACATGCTTAATTTTTTTTAGATGTTTTGGTTAGACATCGTGGTTAGACGCCATTTCTAAAATTCCTCTCTAAAGTCCAGTGTTCTTCCTTCCACTGATTATACATCACCAGCTCCCCTCATTGTTTGCATGTCCCGTCTATATCCCACTCCACCTCCACTCTTAATCTTCCCTCCTTGAACTAACCACTTAGGAGACATAATAGCTCATCTGGGAAATCTATCTTCTAACATAAAGGGGCACCAGTCACCCATAGTCACTTAGGAGACATAATAGCTCATCTGGGAGATCTATCTTCTAGACAAAAAGTGGAAACCAAAAAACAGGCCAACACACAAAAAAATTATGCAAAACACTTTATTGGAGGACCCAACTAAAAGGTTTCGGCCTGAGGCCTTCTTCAGGGGTCTAAAAACAAAATAAAATACATCCATATTAACATATAAACATATTTGTACCATAAGTATAACATGTAAAAAGCACAAGGATCTTTAATATGCAAATAAAAACAACATCCCTAAAAATACAACTAAAAATAGAAAAAAAGGGGGAAGAAGGGAATGCCTTTCACATAAAAGTGCACAGCTAATTGCAATTTGCACAAAATAAACCAGGGCTCTACAGATCAACAAACATTAAGGATTTGAGGGTTTGTTTGTTTTTATTATATTACATTGCTAGCTCTCTGACTGGGAGCTCTTAAAAGGGGTTTTTGTATATTTTTTTAAAGCAAGGTTACTTTCTTTTTGGTGCTTTAGTGGAACTTTCCTTGAACACAGTAGGTTGCTGAACTCTAGTAACCTCCTCAGGTTTAGAAACTGCTAACACCTAATCAGGAGTTAGTGGGCCTGATTTCCTGAGAGCAGCTGAGGCCTGCATAAAGGGCTCCAGTGCCCTGCCCTGTTGAGGCTTTCCTAACCAGGGCTCTACAGATCAACAAACAGTAAGGCTTTGAGGGTTTGTTTGTTTGTTTTTATTATATTACATTACACAAATCAGTCATACACTAAGGACCTGAGATTAATTAAGCTTCAGGTGAACAAGGTATATTAGACGTATTAGGTACAGTTTTATTGGCAACCCTTAGTAAGTAAAGAACTTAAAGATCTAAACAAAAACTTAAAACTAAGATGCTGACAGCAGTCCAGCAGAGAGATGGGGGCTTTCCAGTCTTTTGCATTGAGTGTCACATGTATGATTTTCTCCCAGTTGGTGAGAGGTCTTACATGTGCACTAGGTGCAAGGAGCTCTTTGCTCTCAGGGAAAGAGTCCGTTCTCTAGAGGCTAGAGTAGCAGACTTGGAAAACATAAGACAGGCAGAAAGGTACATAGACAAGACCTACAGGGATATAGTCCTGAAGTCCCACCTCCAGTCTGGCAGCATCCCTGTTGCCATGGAGGAGCGAGGTCACTTGACAGGAGAGCATCACCCTGGTGTGACAGGAAGTGATCCTGTAACTAGGACCTGTCCTCCAGGTGATGTAAAACCCTCTCGCACTGAGGAAGTTTCTCCAGGGCCATGTGCCCATGAGGGAAGGGTTAGGACAGCCGTTATAGTTGGTGATTCGATCATTAGGCATGTAGATAGCTGGGTGGCTGTTGGACGTGAGGATCGCCTGGTAACATGCCTGCCTGGTGTGAAGGTAGCAGACCTCATGCGCCACCTAGATAAGGTCTTAGATAGTGCTGGGGAGGAGTCTGCTGTCTTGGTACATGTCGGTACCAATGACATAGGAAAATGTGGTAGGGAGGTTCTGGAGGCTAAATTTAGGCTTTTAGGTAGGAAGTTGAAATCCAGAACCTCCAGGTTAGCGTTCTCCGAAATGCTTCCCATTCCATGTGCAGGACCCAAAAGGCAGGCAGAGCTCCGGAGTCTCAATGCGTGGATGAGACAATGGTGCAGAGATGAGGGTTTTGGATTTGTTAGGAACTGGGGAACATTCTGGGGAAAGGAGGGGCTCTTCCGAAGGGATGGGCTTCACCTTAACCGGGATGGAACCAGGCTGCTGGCATTAACCTTTAAAAAGGAGATAGAGCAGCTTTTAAACTAGATTATAGGGGAAAGCCGACAGTCGCCCAAGAGCAGATGGTTCGGAAGAATGTATCCTTGAAGGATACTACCAAAGCAGAGAGGTTCCAAAAAAGAGCAAATTAGCCCAAATGCCCTCAAGTATGGAGCAGACAGAGCTTAAAGATCCCAAATTACCCATGTCTACCAATAGCCAAATTAATATGAATAAAATACAGTCTCTAAAATGCTTGTATGCAAATGCTAGAAGTCTAAATTTGTTACCGGAGGATGTAGTAAAGGCTGTTAGTGTAGCTGGGTTTAAAAAAGGTTTGGACAAGTTCCTGGAGGAAAGGTCTATAAACCATTATTAAGAAGGGACCCAGGATATCAATGCTTAAGCCAGTACAAGCACTGCGGAACCTGTGTCTTTTGGGGAAACTGTTAAGTACATATGACCTAGATTGGCCACTGTTGGAAACAGGATACTGGGCTTGATGGACCTTGGTCTGACCCAGTATGGCATATCTTATGTTCTTATGTTCTTAGGCCTATTATATTTACTATTGACATGCATTTCGTGATGTAAACATTAATTCTTGTAGATTACAAAAAGACTAGAGCCAACTTTGCAATTTCACTGTCATATTCGTGTTCAGTATATAAAAATTGATAAGAAATTACTATTTTTATTTCAGTAACATGACTTTTGTAAAACTTTGTTGACCAGTGTAATATATTGAGTCTGTTAGCAAAAAAGGCAAGATCTTATTTGAAGGACACAGGCCAAATGTTATCTTTCTTGGATGGAGTAACGGATGTCCTTCCTACAGATATGTTGGTGACATTGGACATTATTTCACTATACACTAAAGTCGATCAGGAGGAAGCAGTGGAAGTATTGGCCAATATGAATTGGGAAGATATCTTATCAGCATGGTTACCAAAATATTATGGGCCCGATTTTGATTTAGGCAGGCAACGCGCACAGCGGCGCATAGCTTGTCCGCTGTAAATCTGAGTTATGTTGGATGCGCCGACAGCCGCAGAGGCTACATGGGTAGGCTAGTCCTGGGAGAATACTCCCTGGATATCTTTGTTACTGGTATTCTTGAGCATCACATTTCATCAAGTAAAGCTCAATTGTCAAACTCTAGACAAAGGCTAAAACAAATTTCACGCAAGATATACAATGCAATGTTGAACTGTAGAGGAATCTTTTTATATAAACAGATAGAATATTGACTTTCCAGCTCTTAAAAGTGCTTTTCAGTTTTAGGATCAGTATAATAAATAAAGCACAGAACCTAACCTTACTATCTGTAGATTAACATCTCTATATAATTGAATCTGGTAAGAGATGTAGTACATCTAGTTCCCATGTATATAATAAGATTCCCAGAGGGATTCATCTGTAAGTGCTAATAATCTCTCACAGAGATTAAACAGAAAGAGAATAACTTACACAGTTTTTGCAAATGTAAATATATGCATAATGCACTCAGCCAGAAAAGCCCTAACTGTACAGTCTTATTCCTTTTACCTCTTTATAGAAACATAGAATATAATATCAGATAAGGAGCATAGTTCATCAAATTTCCTTCTTGTCACAATCCTGTATCTTCCAGCTTTACATTTGCCTCCTTGCAATGCAAGAAGGTGGTTCTGTGCAGTGTCTACCCCTTTCTTTCTTGAATTCTGTTCCTGTTCCTGTTTTTGCCTCCACTGTCTATACTTGGGGGGGGGGGGGGGGTCTGCTTCCTGCATCCATTTCCCTTTCTATAAAGGAATGGTGTGGGTAAAAACATACAAAAGCAGAAAGTAGAAATGTAAATATATTATATAAGCAGGATGTGGTCTTTCATAATAGACCTAACAGCAAGACGCCGTGTGTCTCCCACCTGCTTGATGTAACAAAAGAAAACAAATAATAAACTAAATCCAAACCATAAAATGAGATTCAGCCTGGATTCCCATTTTGCTTCCTAATGACGCTCATTACATTCCTAACTACATTTTAATGCTGCAGTGTAATGCTTCTATTCATCATCAAAATGAAATACAAATGCTGACGGTTGACAAAAGAGACCATAAAAGTTCACAGAAGAAAGAACTTTTTTATTCATATTTATCTGTTGGCAAGGAGAAGATAGATGGGCACATTTGATAAACAGAGCAAAACATAAAAAAAAAGAAACACTTGAGTAAAAATATATGTAGCATGTGATTAAAAGGAGTTCCACTTCAATATTCAGGTTTATTGTTCATTTTATCTTTCATGTTTACACTTCGGGACATCAGATTGTATAGACCTTGAGTTTTTGTTGGTCAAGTGAAGACTCCTGTTCATTTATCTTTTTTTCTGCTCAAGTATAAATGATTATCTTGATGTTCTTTTTTTTTTTAATCTCTCCTGGGGATCTCTTTTTAAGACTTTGGGCCATCTTTACTAAAGTGTGTTAAGCACTTTATACCATTAGGTCAGGCCTATGCTAAAGGTTACTATGTGGTGAAAACACCAGGGCTGAATCCAAAATATGTTTTCTTGAATTGGGAGGCCAAGATGTCGGATGCATGCTTGCTGGTGTCCTCACTGTTCCGCTGCTACTATTTACAGTCATGGTCAATGTTATTGGCACCCTTGCAGTTCAACCTCTTAATGTCCAATATATTCTAAAAAAAAGTGGCCAGTGAAATGACTTTAGACTATATATGCACACATATTTCACACATAAAAGAAACAAATAAAACAAGACCAAGTAAACAAGGAAATAGTAGGAAATAGCATAAAAACTGGGACAAATTTGATTATGATAATGACCCAGTGTATACTTGGAAGCATCGGATTGATCAACATGTGACCTTTGATAGTTTTTCTGATGATACAGATGATTGTGGTTCATTTGATCATATGATCTAAATCTTCATATAAAACAAGTTGAGAATTTCAAAAGCAGGATTATATTTTTCACAGATGTCGGGGCTGGGGTCAGCGTCAGAATTATACTACTGAGGGTCATAGAGGCCCAACCGCCAGGACTGGCTCCACACTTCAGTTGTTAAACTGACCCCATATCCTCTGTTCACAGCTCAAGAACAAGTTTTAAATTTGAGAAAATCAAGGATATTGCAATTCCTCTCTATCGTTCAATGATGCGACTATCCCTTTGCATATTTATTTATTTATTTAACAATTCTTATATACCGCACTATTTGTTATCAGTGCAGTTTACATTTAACAAAGAATACTCAGATCAGAGAGAATAATTGAGTTTATATTATAACAGGGAATAGAACTTGGAGAACATGGGTAACTATTTACATATTGACATATATCAGGATAGATGCGGAATACATGAAACTATATACATAAAGATATGGCATAATAGATGATACTTGATCTGAAAGTATGTAAGATGCTTCCAGGCTGGCGAGAGAATGCTTGGGGCTTGAGCGTTATGCATGCAATTCTGGTCCCCATATCTTAAAAGGGATATAGCAGAATTAGAAAGGTACAGAGAAGAGCCACCAAAATGATAAAGTCGATGGAAAGATACCCCTATGAGAAAGAGTCTTAAAAGGTTAGGGTTCTTCAACGTGGAAAAGAGATGACTGAGGAAAGATATGATAGAAGTCTATAAAGTAATGGAGTGGAACGAGTAAATGTAAATTTGTTCTTTACTCCTTCAAAAAGTAGAAAGACTGGGTAAAACTCAATGAAAGTAGCCCATTTAGGACTAATAAAAGAAAATATTTTTTCACTCATCGTATAATCAAACTCTAGAATTCGTTACTAGAGGATGTAGCAAAAGCTGTTAGTGTAGTTGGGTTGAGGGAGGAGTAGCCTAGTGGTTGGGGCAAGGTACTTCAGGCCGGAAGGTTGGGGGTTCAAATCCCACTAGAGGACAGCAACCTTGGGCCGGAAGGACTGGGGTTTCTAGTCCCACAGATGCTCCTTGTGGTCTTGGGCAAGCCACTTAACCCTCCATTGCCCATGTTCCCTGTAAGTATTAGTGTATGTGTCTCATATCCCCGTATGTTAAATGTATCCCCCAATTGTGTTGTGACCGCTTTGATTGAAGGATAAGGTGGTATACAAAACTGTCTAAATAAATAAATAAAAAGGTTTGGACAAGTTTCTGGAGGAAAAGTCCATAAACCGGTATTAAAGAGGATCAGGAAAATCCACTGCTTACTCTTGGGTAAACACTGTAGAATCTGTGTATCTTTTGGGAACCTGACAGGTACTTATAACCTGGACTGGCCACTGTTGGAAACAGGAAACAGGATACCAGGCTTGACGGACCTTGGTCTAACCCAATATGGCATTTCTTTTGTACTTATGTACACATACAAGAGTCAAATTTTACAAAACTGAAAGTTAAACAGTTATAAATTAGGCAGCCAAGATCATCTTAAAAACCATGACACTAGCTACATTTGCACCTTAAATCACTCCTAAGCGCCTTCTGTAATTGCTGCATCTCCTGCTCGAAAAAAAGAGCTTCCTGGTAACCAGTTCTGAAAACAGGTCCTGTGCAGATATCAAGGCAGAGTACATGCATGGGTTTTATGGCATTTTGCAAATGTGGATATCTCCAAATTGCATGGCCTCAGAACTGGGAATTTGGACGTGCTGGAAAGGGTATCTCAGAAGGGGGGTGACTGTGCTATAAGACTTGAATGTCTCCTTTCTGAGTATCCTAATCAACTTTATCTCCTCCTTTCTGAGCATCCTAATCAACTGTTTGTAGCAAAAATTGGAAAGAATAAAAGGGAGCTGTGAGGTGAGACAGAAAAGACAGAGGAAAAAGGGGACTGCAGAGGTAGTGGCTACAGGCCCTTGTAGATAAGATCAAAAGTGAAACTAAAGGGGTAATGATGGAAATGGACCAAAATTGCAGAAATCTGAAAGAAAATTGTAGCAAGAAAAGAAACCAGCTAAGATCTCAGAGTAATGTGTTTGATATAAAATACAGTATATCTCAAGGCTCTTAAGGGTGGATTTTGGAGAGACCACAATTGAACACACAGGACAACCTGACATCAAATACCAGGAGGAGGTTCACAGTACACTGGCATTAACCTTTTCTGAGCATTTCATGTGCAATATTAAACTATAATAACATATAGTCATTCAGAGGCTACAGAAACTGATAATATATGAAATTACTTTTAAGAAGACTAACAACAGACTGTAATTTGACAAGATGTACTTGCATTATGGTTCTTTGTTAGAAACAGGTATTCAACATGGCTTATTTCATTTCATTTATTGCTTTCCTACTGCCATCCCTGCATCTTGGATGCCCAGTGTGGTTTATAAATATAAAACACAATTCAAAACATCATATCCTGTAAAAACAAGCCAAATAAGCAAATTGAGGTTATTTATTTATTTAGATATTTATCTATACCGCTACATCTACCAGTCTAAGCAGTTTACAAGAAAACATGACCAACAGGACTTCACATGTAACATTATAACATGAGGCTTTATGTATAACATTATAACATTAACAATGCTTAAAATTAAAACAGGAACATGTTATTTATTATATGGGTACCTAGTACCCTAGTAAAGGTACTAAAGGTTGATGGGGGGGAGGGGAGTCGGGGGGCAAGGGGGTGATAGCTTGAAGTTACATAGGGGTATGTTTACTAAAGTGCAGTAATGTTACCATCATTAAGTGCCCCGGTAATGTTACGGATGCCCATATAAAGGAGTGGGCAGCATTAAGGCAAGCCTTGTCAGGTAACGCGCATTACAGTGCGCCCTGGACCTACCGCGCGTTAACGTCACAGCCAACAGGAAGCAGCAGCGTGTCCGAAGGGGTTGCAATCAAAGGTGCTCAGACAGTAGAAGATGCGCTGAGGGATGTGCAGACACGGTGCCACATGCGAAACGGAGCCGTAGGTGTAAGGCCGTAGACCACAGGCAGCTGATACCACAGTCTGTAATGGGGATGTGAGCCACAGATAAACACATGCACACACACCATGAAATGGTGTACAGTGAAAAGAGCATGCAGAAGAGTAAACAAATTAAACGGAAAGGGTGTCAGGGGTCAGTCTGAAGGGCCAGCAGAGATCCAAAAAGGAGTATGAGGGAATTAGACCGGTACACTGAAGAGCCCAAACACAGCTTACCGACACCAATACCAAACCACTCAGCCAACTGCCCACCCAGACAGCCTAAAGAAAGGGAGCATATGTAACAGCTAGCATGTGACGGATAGGCTGCATGGAGGGGATACTGCAGTGTACAGTGAAGAGAAGGAAGGGCGTGTGGAGAAGTGACGAAGCCGGAGCCATTGTATGGGAAGGAGAGCAGAACAAAACAAAAAGAAAGGAAAAGGAACTTGTGGAAAATAAACCCACAACCTATGTTAGCTCCACGCACATCTGCAACCACTATCCCAAACAACCACAACACAAATATGTTCCACCAAGTGGCCATCGTGTCTGCTATATTATGATGCAGTATTACAGTGTACATGCGTTGCGGAGAACACACGTACACCCATATGCCGCAACACGTGTTGCACAGAGGCTGACCCACAACAACACACGTGATGTTACAGACCTTCTTATGTGCCTTATGAGATACATTTAGGTGCCTTAGGCTATGGTGTGTAACAACATACATCCCAAACACACATCACACGAATGCATCTTGAATACTCTTCTATCTTACTTATCATACGTAATTACTATGCCAGGAAGAGCCAAGATTTTATCTTACGAAAACTGAAACACACTCCACAGATATCAGAAAGGTTGCTATGATGCAGCTTGTCACGCTCCCCTGCTATGGGCCGAAGGCTTTATAGCAGGGGTGACCGCTGTTTTGCTTCTGAGTGTCCTTTATACTATCTAGCAGCAAGGGTTGCTAGGATATGTAGTTTTTGGTTTCACTCTCACAAAAATGTGTTGTGGCACAAGGGTCTTTTGGAACAGATAAATTTATTATTATTGTTGGGTTTTTCCCCTCACAGAGGTTCTCAGGCAAATAAGCAAAGCAATATAATTCTTTTCCAGAATAAACAGAAAAACAGGAGCAAATGAAAAGCATCAAATAAAAGTGGAAAAACTGTTTCTTCACAGCAGCACAAAACTTCCAAACAACTTTGTAATTCTTCTTACCAAAGCTTGTTTATCTTAGGAGCAGTCTTTCTACATTATACATGGAACAGTCTCTCTTATAGTAATCAGGTGAGTCAGGAATATCAGCTACGTTATTAAACATGTCCTTGCTTGCATTCTCACGGCTCTGTTTGGGAGAACTTCTTGGCTGCAATCCTGGAATAGCTATTTGCAGCTGTTCTAAGAAGACTCCACTCTCACTGACCGTGACTTCTTCTAGTTCAGGAAATGGGTTAGAACGTAAGCTCTTCCTTATGGTTGTCACATTAGCTTTAAACCATTTGTAAAAAGAGTATCTGCTAGGTGCTTTCACAGCCGTGCTATCCTGGCACCTATTAGCACTTGTTCTTAACTGTTTCACAACGTCTTCCACAAAACTCTGGCTTGGCAGTAACCCTGACATACCTTTTCTGCTGACCTTGCTTTGTCTGTGCTCGGAGCTCTCTTCCTCTCTACAGGGAAATGGCTTTGCCCTGTCTTCAGGAAGCTCCCACAACGGCTTAGGTTTAGCTTCAAGGTAACCAGTAATGGACCCACCAGAATCCTTCTTACCTGGGGCTGGGTTCCAAGACTCCCTCAGTTGCTGCCTTCCTTGCTGAAGTGGAATAGACACTTGTAAAGGCTTTTTCCTGCCTTCTTGTACGTCCTGATTCTCAGTGCTGCTCTGAAAGACTAGCCCTGAAGCTGGTTTAAAACGGCTTCCTTGTTCAGGCACGCCCTTCTGACTATCCAGGTGCACCTCGTTAGGGCTGCTTCCAGCTCTTACGTCATGAATCTGAGTGAGCTGCATTCTCTCTGAAAGCTTCCTGCTGTCATGGAAACCGGCTTGTTCTGGCTTTTAAAGGTGCAGTGCTCGCCCTTTTCTCTTTCTGTCTGCTCAGGAATGCTTTCGGTACCACAAGCTCTATCAGCAAATTGTGATTAACTTAGGAATTGTTATCTGCCATTAATCATAGCAACCTTTTGATATATGTGTAACATATCCCAAAGTTTAGGGCGGCATTGCTAAGGTATGCAAGTGCTAGTATTGGGCGATGCTGCTGCGCGCAGGGCCCAACAGCCTGACTCTCCATGAGGCTTTGGATAGTGGAGCCTGTGGGTGTGGGTGTTTGTGCCCCTGTTGGCTGCTGCTCTAGGGCAGAGGATCCCAAACACTGTTCAGGTTTTCATGCTGCCCCTAATGAATATGCATGAGATACATTTGCATACAATGGGGCAGCGCATACTAATGCAGCACAGGCATATTTATTAGGTACAGCATGAAACCTGAGTGGTGTTTGGCCCTCCAGGACTGCAGTTGGGAAACTCTGCTCTACGGATTGCACATGTTTATGGTGTCTGTGCTCTGTAGGGCAAAATATAGGTGTTTCAGGCATGTTTATTTTATCTGCAATAAAGGTCCCATCTTTATTACCACGGTTTAGTACTGGGTAAAATATGGGGAAAGTGTTGGCAGGAGCCACAGCTGGGACTTGAACTTGTGACCTTCTGCTCCTGAACACATTGGCTGTGTGTACTGCACCACACTGTTGCCACAGGGACAGTTGATTCCCTGGGGATACCATGACTATTCATCAGACAGACCCTGTCTGTTGCATTGCACGGCACTCACCTAAATGGGGCTAGGCCATGGTCTGCTGTGGGCTGATGCCACTGCCCCCTCCGCCACCAGCAACCCTCTGCCACCATGCTGCCATGCCATTATGCCGGTGGTGCTGGTGGTGCGCAGTCCCAGGCCAAACAGTATGCTGGTAGGCAGCTGCCTATGTTGTGGGTTCTCGGGTAGGGGTGCCTACATGGACATGCGTGCTCCCCCCCCCCCCCCGCACTGCCTGCCAATGTTATGTGCCCTTGGGGGTACCTGCTGGGTAATCTCCCCTGTGACACTGTGGGACACACACTCATGCCCATGTTGGACCCTCGTCAGTTGCTGTCTTGCTGCTTTACAGTTTCGGCATTCCTATGTGCAACCTAGGCATCTGCCTAGCCCGCACTGTGCCCCAGCTGGACCACAGCATGTGCTGCCTGCAGCCCCCTGTATTCCATTTACAGCATCAGTACAGTTGCCGTTTCCTATGTGCCCACTCTGCTGTTACTGCACATGTGCACGCCATAACAAACCTGCCCAATCTAAATGACAGAAACCCTGATCAGTGCTCTTGTGTCTCTTGGGGAAACTGCTAGGTACATATGACCTAGATTTGCCACTGTTGGAAACAGAATACTGGGCTTGATGGACCTTGGTCTGACCCAGTATGGCATATCTTATGTTCTTATGCTATTTCAATGTGGGATCATTCACTTTGTAGGAGGACAGAGCATAGACCCTTCCAAATATGATATCTTAATTTATACGCTTTGTCAGTAGTGTTGCTTTATGTTTATCATTAATATCACTATTGGCCAGCTTGGTTATTGGGATTTTAGATGTGGTTCTGGTTCTTTTATATGTTTATTTGCCTTTTTAGTCCCTGCACTGTATCACAACTATCACTTTTCTGGGTTTCCCTGCCTTTGCTGCACATTGCTGACTGAAATGGTTTCTCTTTCCTGCAAATGTGCCTTAATGCTAGGGTTTCACTGGCATTAGTGTTCAGACCCGGATTTCACAGCGTTAGTGTGCCTGGAGCCTCTCCACCCCCCCCCCCCACTATACTCCCATTGACCCCTTCTCTCCGCCCTCTGGGAAGCCTTACTCCACTCTTCAGACCCGGATTTCACAGCGTTAGTGTGCCTTAACGCCGCCGCCGTGTTATCGCACGATAATGTTACATTATTGCGCAATAATGTCACTTATCACACAATAATACCACTGCTGCGACGTTAAGACGGTTTAGTAAACATACCCCTAAGTCAATGATCAGGAATATCCTAGTGGTTAGAGCTGTGGCTTTATAATCAAGAAACCAGTGCTTGATTCCCACTGGTGCTCCTTCTGGCTTTGTGTACATCACTTTACCTCCCCCCCCAATTGCCTCTGAAGACAGGTCTGGTAATTTACTTCTAGTAACATCTTGCCAAGAAAACCCAGGAGCTGCTGGGCCACCAGGAGCCAGCACTAACTTGGCAGTAGACATTACATTTGCATATCAAACCATGCACCTAAATCTGTCACCATAGGTGCCTCATTATTAATCCTCCATAACACCAGAATCACTATCCTATTAATCCTCTGTCTTGGCATTGTTTAATTCCAAACCACCTTCTTCTAGCCACTGAAGAATGGTCTTTACAATTTATTTCAGTTTCACCATGGCCTCTCTAGGATCTTATTCATTAGGATCACCAGCTGAATATCAGTATAAATGTATACCACCATTTCTAAAGAGCAAATTGATTCTCCCAAAGGATGCAAAAAGATATTAAAAAGCTGTGGTGAAAAAGTCAATCCCTGTAGGACCCCACAATTACACCTTTGGGGTGCCAATAAAATCTCCTGCATAGATATGGAGAACTTCCTTTGTGACAGAAAATATGCAATCCAACTGAACACCCAACCTGCCAAACTCAATTGTTTACACTTTTGATGTTACTAACCATGGTGTATGAGGTGTGATCGAAAAGTATTGAGACATGTGTAGCTATATAACAATACGTCACACCATGATGTTATTAAGTATGCAGTGACCTAGTTATATGCTCTGCATGTGCAGAGTGTAGCATGACTGCAGCACACATGTACTTTTTAAAATCATGTGATGTTTGGTATCATGTAAAAGCAGTTTGTCGGATTTACGATGTGTGAAGAAACTGAATAGCAAATTTGCATTAAATTCTGCCAGAAATTTGGAGATTCATGCAATGAGGGAGGAGTAGCCTAGTGGTTGGGGCACGGTACTTCAGGCCGGAAGGTCGGGGGTTCAAATCCCACTAGAGGACAGCAACCTTGGGCCGGAAGGACTGGGGTTTCTAGTCCCACAGATGCTCCTTGTGGTCTTGGGCAAGCCACTTAACCCTCCATTGCCCATGTTCCCTGTAAGTATTAGTGAATGTGTCTCATATCCCCGCATGTTAAATGTATCCCCCAATTGTGTTGTGACCGCTTTGATTGAAGGATAAGGCGGTATACAAAACTGTCTAAATAAATAAATAAATAAATAAATAAATACATTTATGACAAATTACATCAAGTGTATGGCGATGAATGAATGAATCATGCTCGAGTTTATGACTAGTACAGATGTTTCCAAGAGGGCCGCCAAAGTGTTGATAGTGACGAACGTTCTGGAAGGCCATCCACGAGCAGGAATGAAAACAAAGTTGGAGTAGTGCGTGCCGCTCAAATCATTGATTGACTATCAGGGAGCTTGCTGAATACATGGACAAAGGTTTTGGGTCAATGCAGTCCATTCTTACTGGGGATGAGACATATCTGCAAAATTTGTGCCGAAACTCCTGTCCCCTGACCATCAACTGTCGGCAGCCAGTGAGTTGGAATGCATTGAAAATGACACAGATTTCATAAAAAAGATTATTACTGGTGATGAATCATGGGTTTATGGTTATGACTCAGAACCTAAGGCTCAATCTTCACAATGGAAGATTCCAAACTCTCCCAGATGCAAGAAAGGCCATAAGGTCAAGGTCACACTCACAGTTTTCTTTGATTACCAGAGTATTGCTGCAAAAGGCCAAACCATCAATAAAGAGTACTGCATCCAAGTTCTGACTCTTTTGAGAGATGCAGTTCGTCATAAGAGGCCAGAGTTGCATAGGAATGGTGAATGGTTACTTCATCACGATAATGCCCCATCTCACACATCATATCTTGCCAGCAGTTCTTGGCCAAACACCGAATCAAACAAGTCCGTCATCCTTCGTACTCACCTGATTTCACACACTGTGACTTTTTCTTGTTTCCAAACCTGAAATTACCACTGAAAGGAAGGAGATTCAATGACTTTGAGACCATTAAACAAAATTTGACACATCAGCTGCACAGCATAACCAAAGAGGGATTTCAAAATTGTTTCCAGCAGTGGCAGGAACTCTGGAGGAAGTGTGCTTTATCAGAAGGGAACTACTTTGAAGGATACTGAGTGCAATAATTGTCAGTGTTATACTTCTCGTGTTATTGTACAAGTCTCAATACTTTTTGATTGTACCTCGTAGACTATCAAAACCAGGTGACATATCTAGAAAACTATAGAAGTTTACTCTCCTTTTTACAAGCCATGCAATTCATCAGGGGATACTTTAAAAATACCCCATGAGTAAATAACAACATTTACACATGTAGATTGGCATATATTGTGAATGACATTTAGAACAGAGGCTATTTACATATGGGGGTGCTTAGTATATTTAGATTTCCAGGAGACATGGAAAGGATAGGGACAGGAATTGGTTAGGACAGGCCAGTAAGGACATGGGTTCCCCATTTTACAAGGGGATCCATGTTCATTAGAAAAATATGGATTTTGGTATTGACAGCTGCCTCAAGGCATGGATAAGTGCCTGTTTGAAGGGGCATCTGCAAAGGCCAAGGTCTCCTCCCTCCAATTCACCTCCAACCTCAATCTCCCCCTCATTCATCCCAACACATATGATCCCCCCATCCCCATTCAAGGCATTTTATTTTCCCCATCAAACCCCGAGCACAAAGATTGCCCACCCCCTGGCAACAAGGAACCCATGAGGCCTTTTCTATCATCTTCCTTCTCCTCCCAATCCCAATCCCTAGCCTTACTAGGGTCCTTGGGGTCTCGTGGGAACAGGAACCGTTCCCACTCACTCCTGCTCCTTCAGCCCTTGGTTTCAAAATGGCACTCACAACCCCTTGTTGTAGTCTCATGGTAGTGCTTCATACTGCAAGATTACTGCTAGAGGTAATGGGTGCTATATTTAATCCTAGATCTGCAGGAGCACAAGCATGGACATTGGCCCTTCTCCCATTAGGCAGCAGAGACCTGCTAAGGATTGGAATAGGGAATGAAGTTGAAGGCTGGGGAGGTCTTCTGGGGAGACTACAGGGGGTTGTTGAGGGTCTTCAAGCTGGGGGTTTGAAAGGGGGTAAGATGCTTTGGGTGAAATTGGGGAGATTAGATCTGCTAGAGGTTGGGGGATGAGATGTGTTGGGTGGCCAGGGAAGGGATTGGATCTATTGTGGTGACTAGAGAGGAGATCAGGGTCAGAGGATTGTTTAGGGCCATCCTCATTTTTGAAATCACGTCGGCACCTGCACGTGCCTGCATTTTTTTTCAGACATTCTGGCTTAGATGTCCCAGATTGCACTTGGACATCTCTTCTAAAATTCTCCTCCATGTTTTCTCAAGTTAGAATGGTGTTAAATTTCCCCACAAACAGTGAATACAAATTGCAGAGGCAGAACAAATAAGGTATGGCATCCTTTCAAACAGTAAATATTCCACCAAGCACACATTTCTTCTATTTTATTATTGAGATACTTAGAGGTATAATGTACTTGCTCCTTCCATCCCACACCCTGTGAGGTGTACTATACCTCAACCCTGGCTGTCCTTGACAACCTGCTACCTACATTCCTATACCCCCTCAGCTGAGTGCCTTAGGTTTAAATCACATACCCTTTTTTGACTTTCTACACTTCAAATTCATGCTTAACTCTTTTCTATTCAGCCATAGCATTCACCAAGCAAGAGTACTATGTCCATCTGACTAACTCTTTGCCTATGACACTTGCTGTCTCTTTGCTACACTCAACTCTCTCCTCAAGGTGCCTAGTGGTTTGGGCAAGGTACTTCAGGCCGGAAGGTCGGGGGTTCAAATCCCACTAGAGGACAGCAACCTTGGGCCGGAAGGACTGGGGTTTCTAGTCCCACAGATGCTCCTTGTGGTCTTGGGCAAGCCACTTAACCCTCCATTGCCCATGTTCCCTGTAAGTATTAGTGTATGTGTCTCATATCCCCGTGTGTTAAATGTATCCCCCAATTGTGTCGTGACCGCTTTGATTGAAGGATAAGGCGGTATACAAAAACTGTCTAAATAAATAAATAAAAAATAAATTCTCCACCAATCCCTCTTTCTCTTTCTGCCCAGACTATTGGCTAACTACTTCCATGATAAAGTACAGAAGATTAGCCTTTAATTCTCCACAGGGCCACCTCCACCCCACCTTTCCCTTGTCAATCCCAAATTGTTCCGTCAACTTCTGTCACACTTTCTTCCTTTTCTAAAACCACCGAGGAGGAAACTGCAAATTTTCTCTCCTCCTCCAAATTCACTGCCGGCTCCTCTGATCCCATTCCTACCCATCTACTAAGCTCTATCTCTTCCTCTGTCATCCCTTCCATCTGTCACAACCTTAACCTATCATTTTCCACAGCAACTCTTCTTGTGGTCTTCAAACATGCTGTGATTATACCTCTTATCAAGAAACCTTCACTAGACTCTACCTGTTCTTCCAGTTAATGGCCTATCTCTCTTCACCCTTTTGCTTCAAAACTACTTGAAAGAGTGGTTCACCATCATGATCTTGACTTTCTTTCCTTTCAAACCCTTCTGGATCCACTGCAATCTGACTTTCATCCTCTACATGCTACTGAAATGACTCTTGTCAAATTCTTCAGACTTATTCATTGCCAAATTCAAGGGTCTTTACTCAGTCCTCATCCTAAAGGGAGGAGTAGCCTAGTGGTTGGGGCAAGGTACTTCAGGCCAGAAGGTCAGGGGTTCAAATCCCACTAGAGGACAGCAACCTTGGGCTGGAAGGACTGGGGTTTCTAGTCCCACAGATGCTCCTTGTGGTCTTGGGCAAGCCACTTAACCCTCCATTGCCCATGTTCCCTCTAAGTATTAGTGTATGTGTCTCATATCCCTGTGTGTTAAATGTATCCCCCAATTGTGTTGTGATCGCTTTGATTGAAGGATAAGACGGTATACAAAACTGTTTAAATAAATAAATCCTTCTTGACCTTTCTGCTGCCTTTGACACTGTTGATCACCACTTCCTCCTCGATACCCTGCCCTCGCTTGAATTTAAGGGCTCTTTTCTGTCCTGGTTTTCTTCTTATCTCTTCATCACACTTTTAGTGTATGGTGGATCCTCCTCTACTGTCATCCTGCTTTCACTTATTGTATCTCAGGGCTAAGTCTTGGGATCTCTCCTCTTCTCTCTCTACACTCAGTTCCTTGGTGCACTTATCTCCTCCCATGGTTTTCAGTACCATCTTTATTCTGACAACTCTCAGATCTACCTATCGACACCTTAAATTTCTCCAGTAATCCAGGCCTGAATCTCTGCCTGCTTATCCAACATTTCTGCCTGGATATTTCAGCTCAGTCTGAAATTGAGCATGGCCAAAATTGAGCATCTTATTTTTCCCCCTAAATCCACCTCCTCCCTTTCTCCCTTCTCTGTTTCTGTAGATAACTTTATACTCCTCCCTGTTTCCTTATCTTGCAATCCTGGGATCATCTTGGACTCTTCTCTTTCTTTTTCTGAACATATCCAATAGCTGAAACCTATTGCTTCTTTCTATATAACATCAGCAAAATTTGTTCCTTCTTTTCTGTACACACTACTAAGACCCTTATTCACTCTTTGGACACCTCCTGTCTTGACTATCATAACCTGCTCCTCACTGGTCTCCCTCTGAATCATCTCTCTACCCTTCAATTTGTCCAAAACTCAGCTGCATGGCTTATCTTCTACCAGTGTCGCTACACTCACATAACCTCTCTTTTCAAGTTGCTTCACTGGCTTCCTATCCATTTCTGCATGCAGTTCAAACTTATACTGATCTACAAGTGCATTCATTCTGCAGCTCTTCACTACCTTTCCTCTCTTATCTCACCCTACACCCCTCCTCAGGAACTCTACTCCTCTGGCAGATCCCTTTTATCTGTGCCCTTCTCTGCCACTGCCAACTTCAGATTTGGTTCATTCCACCTTGTAGCTACATATGCCTGGAGCAAACTACCTGAGTCAGTACATCAGGCTCCTTCTCTAGCCCTATTCAAATCCAGGCTAAAAACACACCTCTTCAAGGCTGCTTTTGGATCCTGATGCCCATCCTCTCTTGATCACCACTTATTTATATCTTATATTCTATGAAGGTAATCCCCAGTTTTGAAATGTTCCTCATCTTGATTACATTGATGGAAGTGGTGGGGGCAAATATAGTGACAGAATTCAAAATGGCATGGGACAGATACAGTGGATCCCTTTACAGCAACAGGATAAAATCAAAATAAACTTAACTTTCTAATTTCTCAACAAATAGGGGTGTCCTACACGGAGCGGTGGTTTCACCCCTAAACAAAGACATGGAGAGAGATGACCTGCACGGAGTGGCAGGTGCACCTACTCTTGCCATCTTACTGGGCAGACTAGATGGACCATACTGGTCTTTATCTGCCATCATTTACTATGTTACTATGTAAGCTCTGCCAAGCAGGGACCGTCTCTTACATCTATATGTACAGTGCTATATACATCTTGTAGCTCTATACAAATGATGAGTAGTAGCAGTAGTAATGCACTCAGGTTGCAGGTAGATGGCAGCTATCTATTGGTGGCAGCAGTGTTTACATGTAGAAAGGAAGTCCCCTAAGTTGGGGAGGGGAGGGGGAGAGTCCAGGTGCTGCTTATAGTCAATGAGCTACATGGCATGGAGATCTACCCAGTGTGATATCTGACAGCATAGTAATAGCAGTAATATTGCTAACTATGAATATTAGCTAAAATATATATTATGATGCCTGCTTATAACCATATTCCACCAAGATCCACATTTCTGAAAAACAATACATTGCATTATATGACATTTTCAGGAATTCCTATTTATTTATTTATTTATTTTATTATTTATATTTTATTGAATATTGTGGTAAGGAGAGTGTAGCACAGCCCTAGGAAATAGAAGAAAAATGAACTTTTGCTTCTTTAAGGGAGATGGGCTCACCTAAACACATGTGCAAAAGTAAAAGCAGTGAAAGAAACCACGCTTGCAGAGCTAGGCTGAAGCCACACCCAGACTCCATGGCAACCCTAAGTAAGGATAAGGGACACCTGTGGGTGGAGCCAGAGGGGGAGGCACACTGCCCAGCATTTAAGGTTAAGCAAACAGAAAGTGATAGACTCTGTAGAACTGTTAGAAGCCTTGGAGGTGTTGGAAGCCATGGGAACAGCTTGAGAAGCAGCAGCTGGGGAAAGGCCAGAGGACAGGCTGAGTACTATCCTTCTAGGAGAGAGAAGGGCAAAAGGCTGGCTGTAAGAAAGCTAGAACAGGAAGGCTCAGCTTCTTCTGAAGAAAGACAAATCTTCAGGCTGAGAAAGCCCAGGAAAGCTGGAAGAAAATCCTGCAGTGATTCCCTGAGCAGCTCTGACTCAGAGGAAGCTACCTCCAACAGATGTCACAGCTGTGAAACTCCCACAGTTAAGCTCCAAGGTAGGAGAGGAAAGTTGGAAAGAGTTAATGCTTATAACTCTGACTCAGATACTGAGGAGATAGTTATACCTGCTAGCACGCAGAACAGGAAGAAGGGTTTTGTAGATAAAGCCAAGCAGACAAAGCCTGTTAATGTTTTACCAAGAGAAAGAAAGGCAGTTCAATGGGAGAAACTGTTTAAGCTGTTAAAGCATATAAACCTTAAAGTACCTGAACGTATTCAAGTTCCACAATCAGGCAGTGCAGAGGAAGAAATGGAGGTGGATTATAAGGAAGATGACCCTGATTCCACTTGCTCTGAAATGGAGTGTGCTCTATGTGTTACTGCTGATTGAAAGAAGTAAAATACTAGGAAGAATCTCAGGAAGCAGTTCTCAGGTTCATGATAGCTGAAAGCTTTGGAAAGAGAGAAAGGAAATTTCTTAGTTTAAAACTTGCAAAGCTCTGTCTGTTGAAGAGAAGTAGATGCTGCAATTGAGTTCTGTGCTGACCATCTGAGAAGTGTTTTAAACTGAAGCAGCTAAAGGGAGCCGACAGAATTACCGAGTTCCATTGTGTTCTTTAACTGCAAATAAAGCTGTTGTTTCTGAGATGAGAAATTTCCTAATGAAAGAACTAAAGACATTTACTTGTAAATAATACCACTGAAACACACTGTAAAGAACTTTATTTGGGAGAAAATATCCTTGTTTTCTGTTGCTGAGTTTGGAATCTTCTACAAAGGACTGTTACTAAACTGCACCAAGTTAAAAATCAATAAAAATTCCTGTGTTGCTTTAAAACTACTTGGACTGCTTTTATACACAACTACACGTTTAAAGCTAAAAGATACAAGATGGGAGCCCGTCTTCACTAGGCGACCGCCTGGTGGAGGCGCGCCCGCCACAATATTGAAAACTTATTTGTACAATAAGTAGCAGAAATTATAAGGAAATACAAAATATAAGAAATCCAAAACCAAACACATTCATTATATAACAGTCCACATCATAGGGAGGAGTGGAAGACTCTCACATCAATATAATTTAATAAGAAAAACAAACAAAACCATACCCAGGAGCCCACAATTCAATTTATACCTTTAACTACTATCCCTTCATCCACATGAGACTCATGATTTTTTAGGAAGACAGCCAAATGAACAGGATCTACAAACCCATATTGTTTCCCTCGATGTTCCACTAAGCACTTGCATAGGAACTTTAAAAAGAAGGTAGCTCCCAATGCTAAAGTGCGCTCTCTCAACTCCAGAAAGGTTTTACGCCGATTCTGTGTAACACGGGACACATCGGGGAAAATAATTATCCTTTGACCACAAAAAAGTACATTCTTTTGCGGAAAGTACAGTCAAACCTCGGTTTTCATTATTAATCCGTTCTAAGAAGACTGACTAAAACCGAAACGTACGAAAACCAAAGCAATATTTCCCATAGGAAATAATGTAAATTCAATTAATCCGTTCCAGACACCCAGCTCCTGTCACTTCTCTCACCTGCCCGATCGTCCACAGGACAGCAAACACACAGATATTGTACTGTACGGCACTGCAACATCTCCTGCTTACATTGACAGCTACCCTGCTACCTCCGAGCCTGAGGGGGCGCTCCAGAGAACAGGCAGGCGGTGGAGAGATTGGGGCCTTCCTCTCTGTGCAATCCTTGGCTCTTGACTCTGACTCTTGCTCAGCTGACTTTCGCTTCAACACGCGATCGGTGAGTCCGGGGGGTAGTGCTGCCGGGACTGGGGAGGCACATGGAGGCTGGCAATTTGTCCACATTCCTGCCCTTGCCCATAGGAGGAGCAGCACCAGCCACTATTGGGACCATCAGCTGTTCAGTAACACAACGAAAACTGAGGCGATATCCGATAACCGAGACAACATCTCAGTCAGAAAAGACGTCGAAAACCGAAACGTACGAAAACCGGGGCCAACGAAAACCGAGGTTTGACTGTACGTTTTCAATACAGAATTCTTGTCCATCTCTGTCAAAAAAGTAACAACTAAAGTAGCACGATTTAAAATATTATCAGAGGAGGACTCCAAGAATTCCGATATATCCAAACTAATGGGGGAAAATGACTGAACAGGTTCATCATCTCCCCCATTACCTTCCACTTTCTTTTTAAATCTCGGTACATAATACAAATTGGCAACCTTGATGACTTTAGGCTGATCAAATTTCAAAACCTCATTCAAATATTTATGAAACAAAATCAAAGGAGAAATATAATGTGTAAGTGGAAAATTTAAGCACCTCAGGTTTTTAGACCTAGACGCATCCTCTAATAATTCCAACTGCCTATGTAAATACAAACTATCCTTAACTACAGAAGATGAATCTACCTGAGTAACATCAATTTTACTCTCTACCTGTTTCAAACGTGCATCATAACCCAAAAATTGATCATCATAATCAGAAAACTTAGCTATCGAGTCTCGAGTATATTCTTCTATTTGAGACAAGGTTCCGGTAAGGGCAGCCTCGGTGCGGGTAACAACCGCCCATATATCTTTTAATGTTACCTCCTGAGGGGACGAGGAGATATCAACAACATCTCCTAGTACCGATGGGATTTAAAACACTTTAGGCATAGGAACAACCTTACGTTCAGGGCAGGCATGCTCCGAGGAGCCCGCCGGAACCGATGTGGCTCCCGAATCCAAGCCTACATTTCCCAAGACCAGGTCCATTCCTATTTATTTTTTAATCTTCTAATTTTGAAAAAGCTCCTCCTTCAAATTAATTTCATAAATACATAGGGCCCAATATTGGGTCAGCTGCATTTTTGAAGGGATATGCACAGCTCTCCTCACCAACCACTAACCCGGATATTCCAAGGGTTGCAGAGCAGAGATGGCATCCATCTGTCCAAGAAAGGTCAACGCATTTTCAGTAGTAGACTGGCTAATCTACTGAAGAGGGCTTTAAACTAGATTCGTTGGGGATGGGTGAAGAAAGCCCCCAGGTAAGTGAAAGCCCCCAGGTAGGTGATACATTAAATACCTTTATGGAAATGGGTAACAGGGGTAACATATGGAAAGCAGTGTGTATAAATACCCGTAGCATGGGAAATAAGATCCCTGATGTTGAAGCTTTGGTGGGAGGGGCTGACTTGGATTTAGTGGCAGTTACAGAAACATGGTTCACAGAAAACCATGATTGGGATGTAACTATACCTGGCTATACTTTATTCAGAAAGGACAGGGTAGGAAGAAGGGGAGGAGGAGTGGCACTATATGTAAAAACTACTATTAAAGCTTTGGAATTACAGAGCTTAAAAGGGAGAGAGCAGGCATTGTGGGTTAAACTAGAAAGAGGGAAAGAGAAATCTATTTGCATTGTTGTGATATACAGACCAACCTCACAAGAGGAAGAGGTGGACAGAGAGTTAATTGAAGACATACGCAGCATTGCTAGGAAAGGGGAAGTGCTACTGATAGGAGATTTCAATATGCCAGATGTTGATTGGCACATTCCTGCTGCAGTATCATCTAGAAGTAAGGAGATCCTGGATACTCTACAGGGAGAACTATTCAGGCAATTGGTAACAGACACCACACATGAAGGGGCCATACTGGACTTGGTGCTTACCAATGGTGAAAGTGTTTCTGATTTTGTAGTGGGAGATCATTTTGCATCCAGTGATCACCAGATGGTGTGGTTCAGTATTAGGACTAGGGCTGTTAGAATCCATTCAAAGGTGAGGATCTTAGACTTTAGGAAGACTAACTTTGCGAAGATGGGCCAATATCTCAGGGAGTTGTTAGTGGGATGGGAACAGCAGGGGGATGTAGAAAAAAAGAGGGCAAAACTGAAAGGACGTATTTTAAGGGCAACCAACCTTTTTGTTAAAATGGTAAATAAAGGTAAAAGGAAAAGGAGACCGCTATGGTTTTCGAAAGAAGTAGCTGAAAAAGTGAAGAAAAAGAGGGAGGCCTTCATGAAATACAAGAGATCACAGAGAGAGGAAGACAGGCATCAGTATTTGGAAAAACTTAGAGAAGCTAGCAAAGTAGTCAAGAAGGCAAAGATTCAAAAGGAGGAGGAAATAGCCAATGCAATAAAATGGGGGGGATAAGACATTTTTCAGATATATTAGTGAGAAGAGGAAGGGCAAAAGTGGTATTGTCAGACTCAAGGGTGCAGGGGAGGAATATGTAGAAGCTGAAAAGGATAAAGCGGAATTGCTTAACAAATATTTTTGTTCTGTGTTCACAGATGAAGAACCAGGAAAAGGACCTCAGAAAACACCCACAAATAGGAACAGAAGCGAGGGACATCTTGAACAATTGTCAGAAGACTGTGTTCATGAGAAACTAGCTCAACTTAAAGTAGACAAAGCGATGGGACCGGATGGGATATACCCTAGAATACTCAGGGAACTTAGGGACGTTCTAGCAACTCCACTGACTGACCTTTTCAATGTCTCGTTGGAGTCGGGAGTGGTGCCAAAGGACTGGAGAGAGGCTCATGTGGTGCCTTTACACAAAAGCGGAAGTAAAGATGTGGTTGAAAACTACAGGCCGGTTAGTTTAACTTCGGTGGTGAGTAAATTATTGGAAACACTGCTGAAAGAGAAAATAGTGAGGTTTCTGGAGTCCAGCGGATTAGAGGATATCAGAGGCAGCATGGATTCACCAGAGGCAGGTCTTGTCAGACAAATCTGATTGATTTCTTTGACTGGGTGACCAGGGAGTTGGACCAAGGGAGGGCTCTAGATGTGGTATATTTAGATTTCAGTAAAGCCTTTGACACTGTTCCTCACAGGCGACTTATAAACAAACTGAGCACCCTAAGGATGGACTCGAAAGTTACTGCTTGGGTTAGAAATTGGTTGGGTGGGAGGCGACAAAGAGTACAAGTAAATGGAGCTCACTCTGAGGAAAAGGATGTTACCAGTGGTGTGCCCCAGGGATCTGTCCTTGGTCCGATTCTTTTTAACATCTTTGTTAGTGATATAGCGGAAGGGCTGTCGGGTAAGGTTTGCCTCTTTGCGGATGATAACAAAATCTGCAATAGAGTAGACACCCAGGAAGGTGTAGATAACATGAGGAGGGATCTAGCTAAGCTTGAAGAATGGTCTAGAATTTGGCAGCTGGGATTTAATGTTAAAAAATGGAAGGTCATGTATTTGGCATGCAGCAATCCAAGGGAGCAATATAGTATAAGGGGTGAAGTACTTTTGTCCACTAAAGAAGAGCGGGACCTAGGCGTGGTTGTGTCTGATGATCTTAAAGTAGCTAAACAGGTAGAAAAGGCGACGGAAAAAGCTAGAAGGATGCTTGAGTGCATACAGAGAGGAATGGCTAGCAGAAAAAAAGGAGGTGATAATGCCTCTCTATAAGTCTTTGGTGCAACCTCATTTGGAGTATAGTGTGCATTTCTGGAGACCGCACCTTCAAAAGGATGTGAACAGGATGGAGTCGTGCAGAGGGTGGCTACTAAAATGATTAGTGGTCTTCATTATAAAGCATATGAGGACAGACTGAAGGATCTTAATATGTACACCTTAGAGGAAAGGCGGGATAGAGGTGATATGATTGAGATATTTAAATACCTCCATGGCATAAATGTTCAGGGAGAGAGCCTCTTTCAATTGAAAGCAAGTTCTGCTACGAGGGGACATGGGATGAGGGTGAAGGGAGATAGATTCAGGAGTGATATGCGGAAATATTTCTTTACGGAAAAAGTAGTGGATCCGTGGAATAGTCTCCCAGTGGAGGTGGTAGAGATGAGGACAGTAACTGAATTCAAAAAAGAATGGGACACAAACACAGAGGATCTGTAAAGGTAAAAGGGGGACTGTTGTAGTTGTTGATATGGAAGAACTATTTGATAAACTGAACAGTAGCAAATCACCTGGACCGGATGGTATACATCCAAGAGTGTTGAAAGAACTGAATTATGAGATTGTAGACCTGCTATTGGTAATCTGTGAATTTTCATTAAAATCATCTGTAATACCTGGGGAAAGATCTTTGCTGTTACCTGGGAGTTGCCGCGGGTGTTTCTACCGCGGAGCAGTGTAGCAGGTGGGAGCCGGGTCCCTGTTGGGTCAGCTGCAGGCATTGGAAGGACTCCCTTGGTGCTGAGGACCCCCCCCCCCCCGAGCCCTACAAAGACCAGCGGGAGCTGTACTGTGCTGGGAAAGATCTTTGCTGTTACCTGGGAGTTGCCGCGGGTGTTTCTACCATGGAGCAGTGTAGCAGGTGGGAGCCGGGTCCCTGCTGGGTCAGCTGCAGGCATTGGAAGGACTCCCTTGGTGCTGAGGACCCCCCCCCTCCGAGCCCTACAAAGACCAGCGGGTGATACACGCAGCCGCGTGTCCGCGGCCGGCATGGTCATGTCCTAAGGGGCGTGTCACAAGGGGTTTAACACGCTCCTTATGTGCTCCTTCAGTGCTCCTGAGGTTCATGAGCACTGTTAGTCTAAGCATGGCTATTGATGGGGAAAAGAAAGGCGAAGGGGGCAGGTAAGCCTGCCGCCGATGCAGGAGTATGTGTTAAGATAACTGGCCCCATGGATAAATATCTTACTCCCCTGCTATCTGCCAATCAATCTTCGGACGGGGCGTCTCTAAGCCCGGAGGTCCGAAAGCCACCTCCCTTCCCCCCACTTCCGCATTCATCTACATTTTTGGATACCTCTCTCCATGTTCAAGCTCCGCCACTCTCTCCGGTGGATCCAGCCGTGGTGGAAGAAGGGACTCCCCCTATTTCTAGGTAGGTGACTCTTTCTGACATATGGTCAGCACTGCAAAAGACTGATAGTCGATTGTCTATGACAGTCTCTTCTTTGTGCAAGTTTACTCATTCGGTTGTTGATAAAGTACATGTTATTGATCATCAATTGGCTTCTACTTCTAAGTCGCTTGCCTCTGTTGAATCCTTGGCCCAGTCGTGTAGTGATACTAATATTTCTCTTATTAAGGATGTTTCCTTGTTTTCCTGTCGACTGGAGACACTTGAGAATCAACACCGGGCAAGAAACGTACGTTTTCTGAATTTTCCTCAAACCCATTTGCTTTCCTTTGAAGTTTTATTGAAAAAGTACTTTTCTGAGATTTTGCAAATAAGGGAGACCATAGTCACAGTTCAAATGTATTGTATTCCTGTGTTCGTCTCACCGACTGCAGATGGGGTTCCCCCTCCCTCTGATGTGTCGGTAGTACAGGATATAACTGCTTTTTTGGAGGACTCGCTTGACGTCATCCCCAAGCGTTGCACCTTGGTGGTGACGTTTGGCTCGGAGTCTCTAAAATTGCGGGTTCTTCGGGCTTATTTTAAAAATAAAGATGCCTTATTTTGTGGGTCTAAATTGCAAGTGTTCCCCGACGTAGGCCGGACCACTCAGGCTAGACGTAGACAGTTCTTGGAGTTAAAATCGAGGGTTGTAGCGTTAGGAGCTTCTTTTTTTCTTAAATTTCCTTGCCGTTGATTAGTTACTTTGGAGGGACGGGATTATGTTTATACGGACGTGGCTCAACTACGTCAATTACTAATGGATAAGGAGGTTAAGGGGTAAGATTTGAGTGGTTTGTATTTATATAAGCTCCCTTATTTGGAGTGTTTTACACTCCTTTTTGCCTTTTTGTTTTTTTCTATTTCTTGTGGTTCAAGGATCTTTTCTCTTGATGAGTTTTGTTATGATGGGTTTCATACTTTATTTTGCTTTTTGATGTTGTCATGGATTATGTATATTGCCTTTTTTCTCATGTAATTAAGCAAAAAATCTAAATAAAGATTTATAAAAAAATCATCTGTAATACCTGAAGATTGGAGGGTCGCCAATGTAACGCCAATTTTTAAAAAGGGTTCCAGGGGTGACTCGGGAAATTACAGACCGGTGAGCCTGACATCAGTACCGGGGAAAATGGTAGAAACCATCATAAAGAACAAAATTATAAGCATGTAGATAGTCATGGCCTAATGGGAGACAGCCAACATGGCTTTAGACAAGGAAGATCTTGTCTTACTAATCTGATATGTTTTTTTGAAGGTGTGAATAAACAGGTAGACAAAGGTGAGATGGTTGATACAGTGTATCTGGACTTTCAGAAAGCCTTTGACAAGGTCCCTCATCAGAGACTTTTGGCAAAACTAAAAAGTCATGGGATAGGAGGCAGTGTACTATTGTGGATCGGGAACTGGTTAAAAGATAGAAAGCAGAGGGTAGGGCTAAATGGCCAATATTCCCAATGGAAAAAGGTGAATAGTGGAGTACCCCAGGGATCTGTACTGGGTCCGCTACTTTTTGACATATTCATAAATGACCTAGAAAAGGGAATAACTAGTGAGGTTATCAAATTTGCAGACGATACAAAACTGTTTAAAGTTGTTAAAACCCAAGAGGACTGTGGAAAACTGCAGGAGGATCTGGAAAAATTGGAAGACTGGGCATCCAAATGGCAGATGAAATTTAATGTGGGCAAGTGCAAAGTTATGCACCTAGGAAAGAACAACCCACATTATGGTTACACGATGCAAGGTTCCACATTGGGAACCACCACCCAGGAAAAAGATTTAGGAGTCATCGTGGATAACATGTTAAAACCCTCCGCCCAGTGTGCAGCGGCGGCCAAGAAAGCAAATAGAATGCTAGGTATCATAAGGAAAGGAATGGAGAACAAAACAAAGGATATTATAATGCCTCTGTATCGTTCCATGATACAACCGCACCTTGAATATTGTGTGCAATTCTGGTCGCCGTATCTTAAAAAGGATATAGCGTTATTAGAAAAAGTACAGAGAAGAGCTACCAAAATGGTAAAGGGAATTGAAGGCTACTCCTATGAAGCGAGGCTACAAAGGTTAGGGCTCTTCAACCTGGAAAAGAGACGGCTGAGGGGAGATATGATAGAAGTCTATAAATTAATGAATGGCGTGGAACGGGTAAACGTAGATCGATTGTTTATGCTATCAGAATATAGAAAGACTAGGGGACATGTAATGAAGCTACAGGGTAAACTATTTAAGACAAATAATAGAAAATATTTTTTCACTCAACGTGTAATCAAACTCTGGAATTTGTTACCGGAGGATGTAGTAAGAGCTGTTAGTGTAGCTGGGTTTAAAAAAGGTTTGGACAAGTTCCTGGAGGAAAGGTCCATAAACCATTATTAAAAAGGGACCCAGGATAATCAATGCTTGACGCAGTACAAGCATTGTGGAACCTGTGTCTTTTAGGGAAACTGCTAAGTATGACCTAGATTGGCCACTGTTGGAAACAGGATACTGGGCTTGATGGACCTCGGTCTGACCCAGTATGGCATATCTTATGTTCTTATGTTCTTATGGAAGGACAGACTAGATAGGCCATGTTGTCTTTTTCTGTCGTCATATTTCTATGTTTCTATATTCAATGCCACAGTGATGGCATTGAATATCTGGGGATCACTGCAGACACAGGAAGCTGCCGAAGCTAACCAGGCAGCAGCAAAACTGAATTCTGCCCAGTTAGCTCCTGCATCTTAAAGATAGGCGAGGGTTTTCCTTGTCAATCTTTTCGGCGCAGATTGCTAACCGGGCAACATGCAATATCGCTGCTGTCCAGTTATGTCTTGTTGCCATAAGAACATAAGATATGCCATACTGGGTCAGACCAAGGTCCATCAAGCCCAGTATCCTGTTTCCAACAGTGGCCAATCTAGGTCATATGTACCTAGCAGTTTCCCCAAGGGACACAGGTTCCACAATGCTTGTACTGGGTCAAGCAGTGATATCCTGGGTCCCTTCTTAATAATGGTTTATGGACCTTTCCTCCAGGAACTTGTCCAAACCTTTTTTAAACCCAGCCATACTAACAGCCTTTACAACATCCTTCGGTACCAAATTCCAGAGTTTGATTACACGTTGAGTGAAAAAATATTTTCTTTTATTAGTCTTAAATAGTTTACCCTGTAGCTTCATTGCATGTCCCCTAGTCTTTCTATATTCTGATAACGTAAACAATCGATCTACGTTTACCCGTTCCACTCCGTTCATTAATTTATAGACTTCTATCATATCTCCCCTCAGCCGTCTCTTTTCCAGGTTAAAGAGCCCTAACCTTTTTAGTCTTTCTTCATAGGAGTATCCTTCCATCCCCTTTACCATTTTGGTGGCTCTTCTCTGAACCTTTTCTAATAACGCTATATCCTTTTTAAGATACGGCGATCAGAATTCTACACAATATTCAAGGTGCGGGCTCACCATGGAACGATATAGAGGCATTATAATATCTTTTGTTTTATTTTCCATTCCTTTACTATTTCCGCCCTGCCCTGAAATGCCATTGACATGCCCCGATACTAACTAGATATCATCGGGATGATTAGGGGACTTAGAAGGAGATATTCAACGACACTAACCATGTTAAGCAAAAACCTAAGAACATAAGATTTTCCATACTGGGTCAGACCAAGGTACATCAAGCCCAATATCCTGTTTCCAACAGTGGCCAATCTATGTCACAAATACCTAGGAGTTTCCCCAGAAGACACAGGTTCCAGAATTCTTGTATTGGGACAAGCAGTGGATTTCCCGGGTCCATTATTAAATGGTTTATGGACCTTTCCTCTAGGAACTTGTTCAAACGTTTTTGAAACCCAGCTACACTAACCACTTTTACTACATCCACTGGTAACGAATTCCAGAGTTTGATTATGCATTGAGTGAAAAAAATATTTTCTCTTATTAGTCTTATATGAATGCTGTTGAATATCCTCATTTAAGGCATTTACATGTTTTACTGGGTTTTAAACTACAAATGTCTTTCGAAAATCGGGCCCACAATTTTCATGACACATTTTTTAATGATGTGGTCACAGGGCATTTATTGTGCTATTTATGAAGAGATCAATAGTGAGAGGTTTTTATGTGGGTAAAACTTACTTACATATAAGCACAAATCTGATTATTGCCCTCTCTATTCATGCTAATAAACGTGCATATGCATTCACAATGTGCATACGTTTATCTGTTAAGAAAAAGGGGTGGGTTATATCAATGGAGGGAAATCATGAATGGGATCAGAGAGGATAATAGATAATACTAACATCAGCATTTGCAATACCACCCTTCATTCATAGTCTACCACTTGGCCTCAGAAAGAAGCACATTACTGCAAGTGCCATGGCAAAATATGGCTGCAGCTTTATTCCAAGTCACTTTATATTTAACTTGATAAACAAACAACTCTATCTGTTACAGAGTTTAGCATCAAACTGGACTAGAAAGTGTATTGAGAATACTGACTAAACCCCTCATCCCCTCCCCAGCCTATGATGTTGCCAGCCTGAGGCCACTCCTTGAACGACAGGAATGTTTTGTAACCTTCAACCACACATGGGAGTTTATAACCCTACTATTCATTCATTCCTCTCCCCACACCATGCTGGGTTATATCGGAACTCATAGGAGTTTACAGCCCCACTATTCACTCAGCTCTCTCCCCATGCCATTCTGGGTTGTATTAACTATGGGGGAGATCCCACCCCTTTCAATACTGTGCAAGCTGTGGCAATGCAACCTCCCCCCCCCCCCCCCAACATCATGCTTTTTACCAGAGCCACTCCTACCCACTCAAACCAGGGTATCCTGGTTGTTGCTCCCCACTATCCATGCCTACAGCCTGCTGAGCCCACAAAAATTACAGCTGACTCTGCCCAGGCTCCCACTTTCCCTCTCCAGCCCTTTCCCATCCCTCTAAACCCCAGCTCCCTCCCTCCCTTGGCAAATCAGGTGGTGGGCTCAGCCATGCTATCAATCATCTCCCTATTTGCTTGGAAGCTGGGGGGAGCTGGGTTCATTAAATACTCTTACAAAGTCAACTTGTGTTAGCACATGTCTATTTGAGGCCCCTTTTATAAACGGAAGTACATGCATACTTTATAAAATAGTGGTATAGGTAGTGTAAAAATGTATGCAACCTAGTCACGAGAACTTATGCAGGAATGTATGTAAGTTATATTCTCTTATAAAATCACCCCCTAAAGGTGCAAAGCACATAACTACTTTGTTCTCACATTCTGTGCAGATGGAGTTTTCAAAGGGAAATTCTATATGGAGTCTTATTATTGCCCTCTAAAAGAGTAATAAGAAGATGTTTTACAGTTAAACACATTTAACCCTGTAAAATGTGGCCTCATTTTTCACTTCCCATGTGTTTAAGAGCTAGTATGCATTCACAGCAAGCATACCTTTACCTGCCGAGTTAGGTCAGAGAAGGGAAATTGTGCGTGACGATCGCATAAACAAATCTCTGTCTATAGTTTGCTTTGTGTATTTTACTACTTTGAAAATAAGCTTGCAGTTCCTCTAAAGGCTTTAATACATTATGTTAAAATGCATGTATACTCTAAGAGGTGTGTAGGTAAAATTTTATGTTAATGGACTGAACTAACATGCCCGTGTTCAGTTTTAATAAGCTGATTATTATATAGTTGCATACTAATGAGCTCACTTATATTTTAATGCAAAAATGTTTGTTAATTGCAAAAATGAGTTGTAGTTTATGCCAACATGTTCATCTGCTTCAATGTTGCAATAACAGACATTAAGCAATAAAATAAGCCTTTGGCGCATGTTAACACCTTCATTAACATTACAACTATTTACAAAATAGGTCCCAAAATGTCCATCACAAACTTATTATAATTAGATGAAATTACATACTAAATCATGTTAAAACCATTTTGGTAATATGAGTCCTACTGGAAGCACAAACTGTTGGACTTCTAATAACTTCCAATGTATCAAACTATAGATATGAAGAACACAACAGTAGTACTGTGGCCATACTGAAGACAGCATAGACATGGTCATGCAGGACATGTTCTATATATCCAGTTTATGCACAATAATTGGATCCAAATGAACAGATCAATTAGAGTGGAGAAACATAACTTCTTGTTCCCCCAAAACATCATCAGAGATCAAGGCCCATGACCGTCAACCCTCATGCTCCCTCCAGAATAACCAAGTGATTCTTGTGACACGACTATTATTTATTTATTATTTATTATTTATTACAATTTCTTATATACCGCACTATATATCAGCACGGTTTACATACAACAAAATGACCATAACAGATTGTTTGGCTTCACATAGAACAGGAGTAACAATTTGGCTAACATGTTTGGCTTTACAGAGAAAGGGGTAACAACTTGGATAAAAAGGGGGATACAAACTGAACTAATTACATATGTACAATGAAATTGAGTGCTAAGAATTTAGGGTGTTACATGTGTACAGTGAGGTTGTGTGCTAATATTGAGATGTTATCTCAAGGAAGTATGAGGAGAGGCAATTAGGTAGGGGTTGGGTTAATCTGGTAGTACTGTGTAAATAAATGGAATTTGAGAGCCTTTCTGAATTGTGTTAAGTCAGTAATCGCACGGATGCCTGGTGGTAATGCGTTCCAACATTTTGGGGCATAAATACTGAAAGCCCTGTTAGATGTTGCGATTGTGTACTTTGTTGATGCTTTTGGGATTACTAGCGCATTTGTAGATGTGGATCTCCTTGTTCTGTTGGGAGGGATGAGCTGAATGATGTCAGTTAGTGAAGGGGAGGTGATGCCATGGATGGATTTGAAAGTGAGTAGCAAAGATTTGAAAGTAAGCCTACCTTGTATGGGGAGCCAATGAAGCTGTATTAGGATAGGCGTTACATGGTCGCATCTTGCTGCTCCCACTAAGACTCTGGCAGCGGCATTCATGGCAAGTTGCAACGGATTGAGTGTTGATTGAGGGAGACCTTGAAGAATAGCGTTGGCAAAGTCAAAGTGTGGTAAGATAAGGGATTGGTAAATTGTCCGGAAGTCTTCAGGGTTTAGAAGGGATTGCAGGTGTCTGAGGGACCGAATTTTGAAATAAATGGCTTTGACTATGTTGGATATATGGGTTTTCATGTCTAAACGTTGATCGAGGGTGACCCCTAAGTACCGAATTGTTGATTTGGTTTGGAGCTCAGCTTCTTTAACCTTTATATGGGGTGGAGGGCAGAAACTCTGGTCTCTGGTGATGAATAGCACTTCAGACTTTTTGTGTTGGATCCTAAGATTTTGGGACAGAAGCCATTCGGAGACTGCGTTGAAACATTCAATTAGTGGCGAGAGGTCAATTTGCTCTGTGGAGAATGGCATGAAGAGGAGGATGTCATCAGCGTATATTAAGCAGTCGACATTGAATGATCCAATAATGTTGAAAATGGGTTGCATGTAAATGTTAAATAAGAGGGATGATAGGGACGACCCTTGAGGAACGCCCTGTCGTTCATGGAAGGGTTCGGAAGATCCAGATCCAGATTTTACATGCTGCCATCTGCCATCAAGGTACGACCTGCACCAATCGAGGGCGACTCCATTTATGCCCTTTTCCTTTAGTCGTTCTACTAGCAGACCATGGTGTACAGAGTCAAAGGCTGCTGCGATGTCTATGAAGATGAGGGCGAAACCTCGGCGGATGTTGTCGATACCTGTGACGATTATATTGAAGAGGGAGGTAAGCAGGGTTTCGACGCCATGGTATTCCCTGAAGCCATGTTGGTGATGGTCTAGTGGGGAGGCTGTATCTATATGATCTTGAATTTGCCTTTGTGCTTCCTTTTCAATTATTTTGGCTAGAAGCGGTATGCTGGCTATGGGTCTGTAGGATTCAACTTTGCTTGGGTCAAGTTTAGGGTTCTTCAGAAGGGGTCTGATGGATGTTTGCTTGAGTGCTGCAGGGAAGGATCCAGTTGTGAATGATAAGTTCATCATTCTTGTGATCAGTGGGCTGAGTTCTGTTCATAAATTTTTAATCCAATATGCGGGGCAGGGGTCAGTTTGTGCAGTCGTGGTATTGAGGGCCGAAATAGTATCTTCCACAAGTTTCTTGGATGGAGTGGAGAACTTAGAAAAGGATGTTAGACTAGAGGTGTCTTGTGCTATGAACGTAGAAATTTTGTCAGTTTGAAGTAGCTTGGATTGTAGATGGTTGGCATACTCCTGTGGGTGGATCTCTTCAGGTTGACATGGGGATGGTTCCTTAGAGAATGATTTAACTAGTTCGAAAAGGTCACGTGGTTTGTTTAGTGATCTTTTGAGAGTGTCGGTATGGTATTGTTTCATATTTGTTAGGATAGCTTCTCTGTAGATTGTAAGGTGCGTTCTGTAGGCTGACTGGGCTTCAGCGGAGTGGGACCGCCTCCATCTTTTTTCAAGTTTCCGTAAATGTGAGCGGGAGACACGTAGTTCTGGTGAGAACCATGGAGAATGTTTTCTTTTCTTTGCGATATTGTTCTTGGTTAGTTTTTGCACAATAGAGCTAAGACTCTTATTCCATGAGGTGATTAAATTGTCTAGGTTGAGAGTTGCATTGTTGTATAGAGGGAGAGTTTCTGCCAGTATGAGATCTTTATTGAAGGCTCTGAAGTTTCGAGAAGTTGTGTTTGTTGCGTTGCTTGGTGTTCTATTGTTGTGTAGTGAACTGTTATTGATGGGTATAGTGAAATTGATTAGCTTGTGATCTGACCATGGTACAGAGGTGAGAGATGTCACAAGTTCTTCATTTGGTTCTTGTACTGACAGGGGGGCAAAAATCATGTCAAGTATGTTCCCTTTAGTGTGGGTGGGTTTATTGATAATTTGTCTGTATCCCAGATCATTAATCGCTTCTAGAAGGGCAGTGGCGTGACTGGAGTGAAGTGATGGGAGGTTGAAATCTCCTAATATCCAGTTTGATAAGTTGAGGTTGCGAGTGTTGGTTGCTAGGTCGAGGATGTTGGAGAGATCATCAGTTGAGGATGAGGGTGCTCTATATAGAAGGTTGATGGCGCATTGGTCATTTGCAATGGATAGGATATCCAGGTTATTGGTACTGGAGGAGTCTGTAGTATGAAAAAGCTCTACCCTCTCAAAACATCAATATGGATCCACTTTCCCCAAACCCCCTCATGCCTGAAACAAAAAGGTGATTTCAAGTTCATTCGCTACTCACACAGACCTAAGTTACCCCAAAAAATGTGTGTGTGTTTGTTTTAATTTTTGCCAGGAGGAAGAACTTAGTTTCCCTCATGTGGACAGTTGTGTTAAAATGAAAATTTGGTAACTGACACTGCAAAAGCTAAAACAAATGCCATTCTGGGATCAAAAATGTGGAAGGATTATAATGTCAATTTCTAGATAGCTTCTCTGGTTGCAGACAAAAGTGGAACTATGCAATCTACCTGGTTGCCACTACTTCCAGAAAAATGGGGAGAAGGTAGAAATGTGTACAGGCAAGAAACTTTGGTTAGGCTTTTTTCATGAATGTTTCCTGCTTTTCAGGTGTTTTTTTTTTTTCTATTAGTTTCACACCGCTTTAATAGGAAAATTTTAGAGCATGCTGAGTTGATGTGAAGAGGCATTTAGGTGCCATCTGGTTTATCCAAGTCAAAATGCCCGATATTCCATGGGAGGAGGAATAGAGATGATGGGAAATGTAAATGTGTTCTAAAAATTGACCTCTCTCCTTCCCAAAAGATAAACATCTCTGCCAACATACACAGGAATGGGGATGTGATGCCTCAACCCCCCAACAAAAGCAGGGAATCAGCTGATTGCTCTCCTATAAGATACTGACATGTCTATAAGTTAATAGTGATCTATCTCTCTGGTTCTTTTTTGCACTAAATTTTTGTAGGCACACTAATGACCCAAATCTGCACTAACAAATGTATATTTATAGGAAAGGGCATCTGACACATGGCCCTATACACAACAACAAAAAAACTAGGTTGTTAATATAGTTAATCAAGAAACTGAGCAGTTTTTACTCTGTGGCTTAGCATTCAGGAGATCTTTTGTAAAATTTGATCTCTTCGATATCTTCTGTATGGAATCTACTTCTTCATGTTCAAATATCAGACTTACAAAGGAAAATGACCTTAAACCATGGGGTATGTTGACTAACTAGCGGTAGCGGCGTCCGTGCGATATTGGAGCTGCGGCTACCACTGATTAGTAAACATATCCCTATAAATTAGCACCTTCATGTAACTGTAGTTAGTAAAGATTTAGTACTGTATTCAAATATGGCGCTGTTTGAATTCATGAGCTAGAGTATCATAACTTAAATATCTTGCCGTGTGACCTCAGAGATGAAATTTCTTTTCCATGTTCAAAATAGCCTAAACACTGGAGGGTCAATATTCAGCAGGACTTATCCAATTATCTGCACCTGCTAACTGGATAAGTTCTGACGAAAGGGATATTCAGCGGCATTATATGGATAGTGCCGCTGAATCTCCTTATGGAGCATGGGTGAAGCTGGGATGGAGCCGGCAATTCTCCATATAGCAGTGATATTTAGTACTGCTGTAAGGATAACTATCCAGATAACTTAAGATAGACAAAAAGCTTCTATAGAGATAGTGGCGGGTCTGGCCACAGAATCTAGATATTTAGTGCAGACCACTATCTGGGTATTGATGTTGAATATCTAGAAATGTAGCTGCAGCATCTGGGGTTTAAAAAACATGCTGTCCACTTCAGCTCAGTGTTAACCCGTTGGCATTTATCGCAAGCCTATGGACATCCCAGTTGTTGATTAGCTCAATATGTCCCAGGTATAGAACAGTGGGCATGGGATGCTCCAGTCAATGAATGTTTGTAGTGTGTGTAGGTCTTCTGTTGCTCTTTTCTCTTAGGAGAATTATTTCCTTGTCTTGCTGTTTGTAGGATATCATTCTTATTCATTTGATGATTATATGTGTCCACTGATTTTTTTGTAAACCATCTTGGTGGTTAAGTTTGGAAACAGTCAAGAAAACCAATATGACTAGATTAACCTCTTCCTCTCATTTGCACAGACCAAATGCTCAAGCCATCAGCAAATCAATGAAAGCTTCATCTACAGTTGCATTCCAAGACATTCCAAGGGATTGATCCCCAGGCACCAGGGAGCTCCTTGAGAAAGAAGAGAGCACACCGGATAAGGATGTACACAACAAACCTTTTCAGCTTGATTCATGTTCATATTAATTGATTATGCAGTTTATTCAGGTCTATCAAAGTCAACAAAGTAATCAATTTTGTTCTCTAACAGCAGACCTTCCATCTATTTTTACCAAAACTTGCAGCTGCCACAAAGGCAACGGAATAATAAGATGGCCCAAAGGTAGCATGAAGATCCAACAGCACCAAAAGAGAGCCAAAGACCAGTGAAGGTGGCATGAAGACTCCAAGGCATGGGTAGAGAGTCAAATAGGAACAACACTAGTTGAAATATACCAAGGACCTGGGCTGAAGCAAAGTAGCACCAGTTTTGGCAGGCAAATCTCATGTATAGGGAGAGGGGATAAGTAGCATAAATATTAGCATGAAGAATGAAAAGCACCAGGACAGAGAGAACGCAACACCGGTATTGTCAGGAAAACCCCAAAACATTAGGAAAGGGGTAAAGAGTCATAAAGATAAGGGAATAGCAGTGTAAATGTTCAAAGAAAAACTCAAAACAATGAGGGCAAAACGTTTGGGCACTGGGTTAGAAGTGATCCTCAAAGGTTTGGCCTTTGGGATCCAGTAGGCAGGTCAGCATTTTGAACAGCATTAGTACTCCATGTCTCCTGAAGTACTTGGGCGCACAAAATTTGTTAGCCAGTATTTGTCTGAAGAATATGTGGTATTTAGGACCTAGCAGGTGCAACAATCATTTCCTCTCAGTTCTGTGGAAGAAAGATTCCTAAGACACCACAAAGGTAAAGGAGCACCAGCTACATTGACATAAAAACCGAAGACCAAAAGAAAGGTCCAAAGAAGCGAGAAGAGGAAGATCGGCATCTATGTACAGAGACAATGATTGCAGGTGATGTAAACTGATGGCTTGGTTGGTAGGATCAGGATGGCCGATCACGTGGGTTATATGTAAGCAATTATAGGAAGAGGCAGCAATATGAGAAAATGGAGAAGGGCACAGTAGACGTTTACCAGAGGATGTAGTAAAAGCTGTTAGTGTAGCTGGGTTTAAAAGAGCTTTGGATAAGTTCCTGGAGGAAAGGTCCATAAACCATTATTAAAGGGGACCTGGGAAATCCACTGCTTGTCCCAATACAAGGATTGTGGGACCTGTGTCTTTTGGGGAATCTGCTAGGTACTTGTGACCTAGATTGGCCACTGTTTGAAACGGTATACTGGACTTGATGGACCTTGGTCTGACCCAGTATGGCATATCTTATGTTCTTGTTATGTTCACCAGGAACCTCTCCAGATATATCAGCATGAGAAAGCATAAAAATCAGTTCTCTATGGGGTATGTTTATTAATCGGCGATAACAGCTTCTGTGTGATATCGGAGCCGCTGCCTCATTGAATTCAATGGGGCCACGACTCCGATATTGCATGGAAGCAGCTACCGCTGATTAGTAAACATACTCCTAAATATAATTTAATTTAATCTAATTTATGTTCTTCTATTCCGCTCAGTCCCAGAAAGGTTCAGAGCTGATTGCATCAGACAAAAGTACAGCATTATACAGATACCATACAAAGTCCGTAAAATTAAAATTACAACAATTCAATTTAAGTAGCAAAATAAAAATATCTAAGTGATAGATGAAAAGAAATATAACTATCTGAAATTCTACTATATTCAGGTAAGTGATTCCATCCAAGAACAGCTTGATAGCTAAATAATTTGTCATACATCTGTTTAAAATGTCTATCCTTAGGATAAGGATAAAGATTAGTAAGAATCATTCGTCAGATCTATACGATCTTGTCCGCTTACAAAAGTTTACAATATAGCATAAACATTCAGGTGCAGGACCAGGCAAACTTTTATACTGCACACCCATTAATTAATTAATTAATTAATCAATTTAGTAGTGTTTAGCTCACGCCTGTCCAATAGTAGTTCGAGGTGAGTTGCATTCAAAATCAGAAGGTATTTCCCTGTCCCAGAGGGCTTACAATCTAAGGGGTATGCTTACTAAGCAATATCGCACGGAAGTCGCTACCGCTGCTTAGTAAACATACCCATAAGTTTGTATCTGATGTAGTGAAGGGTTAAGTGACTTGCCACAAGGAATACCAGTGGGATTCAAACCCTCGTCTTTCTGGTCCCAGGCTGTGGCCTAACCTTATCCTATTTTTAAGGGTCAGCCAATGCAGTTTAAGAAAAAGGAGGGAGACGCTATCATATCTTAAACACCTAAAAATTAACCATGTCACAGTATTTTTGTAAAAGCTGTGATCTAGTTAACTGCTTAACTGTAATCCCCATATAAATTATTGCAATGTTTTATATGTGAGAGTGAAAGTTTGCATAAGTAATCTAAAATGCTCTTCCCTAAAGTAAGATCTTATATGTCTTAAATATCTTAACTCAAGAATAATATTCTAACTACATTAGTGACTTGAAGATCCATAGTCAAGGTTGAATCTAAGACAACTCCCAAAATTGCCAGAGACTAGAGAGATAATTATCCTTCCTACTGTGAGATAATTTCACAGCAAAATATTATTATCATAATTTAACCATAATAAATATGTTTTGGCTCTGTTCAATTTTAACTTAAAGTATGAGAGAGAATCCATTCGGAAACTATAACAAATCCCTTTTCTAAAATATCATATGCTTGTACCTTAGGGGGCCTTTTGCTAATGGTACCCCTAACATGCCAAAAGCATCAAAACGATGGTGCATTCAGTACAACACAACTGCATTAACTGTGTGCGCTTGGAAAACATTTTCCTGGCAGTTGACATGCCGCATTGTCGCAGGTGCAGTTAAATCCACCTACTGAGGTGGTGTCAGGTGATCCCACACTAATGCAGTTAGCGTGCAGTGTGAACCTGGAACTATCTGGATGGAGCGCACCATGCCCACATTCTGCCCCTCCTCCGCCCACTCATGACTCTACTGCAGCTTAGACAGTTTGTGCAGGAATCACCCGCAGTAACTGACATGGCCCTGCATTAGCTGGCAACGCCTCTACCAATGCACATTCAGCATGCACCAGGATGTAGGTTGTCAGCTAACGCCCTTTAGTTAAATATCCCCTTAATGTTCTATGGACTGGCATTAATAACAATGGGCCTGATTCTGGCCACGAATAGCGGGGATGGACATGCCTTCCCCTGCAGGTGTCTAACTTCCCCGCCGGTTGTGCAGGGAAGTTAGATGAGGGTGGGGAAGGGGTGGCTCAGGGGCAGGCGGTGGGTGGTCACCGGCTTTGAATGTACAGGGCCAATTCTAATGTTGACCCTGTACATCAGGGGTCTCAAACTCAAATTGCTTTGAGGGCCAAATGAGGACTTGTAAAGTAACCCGGGGGCCGCATAAGACGTGGGGCCTCATTTGCATAAGGGGCCTCATTTGCATAAATATTTGCATAATGTTACCATACACTAACTTTTAGTAAACATGCCTCTTAATGAGTATGGATAAAGAAAGACTAAAAGATTCAGAAATAGGAAGACAATAATTAAACTGGGAACCCCAAAAGCCAAACTTGGAATGTACAACAACACTGTAGAAATAAAACTATAAATTAATTTCCTCTTGTACTAAACAAAGCGCAAACATTAATGATGCACATTTCCCAGAGCTGACATATTCCAGTTAATAAATTCAAAATAAAGAGATATTTTTCTACCTTTTGTGCATTTTTTTTCAGTTGCAATTGCTCCAGCCACTTCTGGTTTCTTCGTGTCTTCTGCTATCTCCATCGTCTGCTGTCCATTTGTCCTTTCTTCTCTCTTCTAGTTTTTTTCCATTCTCTCTCCCTACATCTGCTTTAACATACTAATCTTTGTCCTTTTGCTCTTTCCTCATTCCTATTTCATCCACTCAAATTTTACCCCTCCATCCTCAATCCCCACTTACTCTCCCAATACCTGGCCAATTGTAGATTTGTCTTCTCTTCCAGACAAAATATTTTTCCCCTCTCCATTTCACTTTCCCAGCTCCATCCCATTCTAATCCTCCCCCAACATCAGCTCCCTTCTAGTTCCAGCCCCACCCAGCATCTGCTCCTTTCTAGTCCCTGCATCAGTCCATTTCCAGTCCTATCCTAGCCTCACCATCAGCCCCTTTCCAATCCTAGCCCCCCATCAGCCCATTTCCAATCCTAGCTCCCTCCCCTCACAGCCCATTTCCATTCCAAGCCCCCCTCCCCATCAGCCATTTGCAGTTCAAGCCCCCCTTCCACTCAGCCCATTTCCAGTCCTAGCAACCCCCCAGCCCATTACCAGTCCTAGACCCCCCATAGCCCATTACCAGTCCTAACCTCCCCATAGCGCACTTCCAGTCTTACCCCCCCATCACCCCATTTTCAGTCTTACCCCCCCCCATAGCCCATTACCAGTCCTAGTCCCCCCCATAGCCCACTTGCAGTCGTATCCCCCATCACCCCATTTTCAGTCTTACCTCCCCTCATAGGCCATTACCAGTCCTAACCCCCCAATCAGCCCACCTCCAGTCCTAACCCCCATCACCCCATTTTCAGTCCTAGCCCCCACCATAGCCCATTACCAGTCATACCCCCCCCTGCCAATAGCCCACTTCCAGTCCTAACCCCCATCTGCCCATTTCCAGTCCTAGCCCCCACCATAGCCCATTACCAGTCATAACCCCCCCCCTGCCAATAGCCCACTTCCAGTCCTAACCCCCATCTGCCCATTTCCAGTCCTAGCCCCCACCATAGCCCATTACCAGTCATAACCCCCCCTGCCAATAGCCCACTTCCAGTCCTAACCCCCATCTGCCCATTTCCAGTCCTAGCCCCCACCATAGCCCATTACCAGTCATAACCCCCCCCTGCCAATAGCCCACTTCCAGTCCTAACCCCCATCTGCCCATTTCCAGTCCTAGCCCCCACCATAGCCCATTACCAGTCATAACCCCCCCTGCCAATAGCCCACTTCCCGTCCTAACCCCCCTCTGCCCATTTCCAGTCCTAGCCCCCACCATAGCCCATTACCAGTCCTCACCCCCCCCTGCCAATAGCCCACTTCCAGTCCTAACCCCCATCTGCCCATTTCCAGTCCTAGCCCCCACCATAGCCCATTACCAGTCATAACCCCCCCCCTGCCAATAGCCCACTTCCAGTCCTAACCCCCATCTGCCCATTTCCAGTCCTAGCCCCCACCATAGCCCATTACCAGTCATAACCCCCCCCTGCCAATAGCCCACTTCCAGTCCTAACCCCCATCTGCCCATTTCCAGTCCTAGCCCCCACCATAGCCCATTACCAGTCATAACCCCCCCCCCTGCCAATAGCCCACTTCCAGTCCTAACCCCCATCTGCCCATTTCCAATCATACCCCCCCCCTGCCAATCGCCCAATTCCCGTCATAACCCCCATCTGCCCTTTTCCCTTCAAAACCCCCCCCCCCCGGACAGAGAAAAACAAAAAAAACCCAAAACCCTGACTTCTGCCGTTGCCGCCGTGGCAGCGGCAGAATCAATTGTCAAATTAAAAAAAAAAAGACTTCTGCTGCTCAAGCAGCAATATCACCTGTCCTGCGGCCTTTTCCCCTGTGCCCGGAGATCCGAATCTGCTCATCAGCGGCGTGCTTTTCAAGCCGCGAAGAGTATTCCCCTCTCGCGCGGTTTCAAGCCGCGCGAGAGGGGAATACTCTTCGCGGCTTGAAAAGCACGCCGCTGATGAGCAGATTCGGATCTCCGGGCACAGGGGAAGGGGCCGCAGGACAGGTGATATTGCTGCTTGAGCAGCAGAAGTCTTTTTTTTTTTAATTTGACAATTGATTCTGCCGCTGCCACGGCGGCAACGGCAGAAGTCAGGGTTTTGGGGTTTTTTTGTTTTTCTCTTTCGCGGGCCGCACAAAGTTGTCTCGCGGGCCGCATGCGGCCCGCGGGCCGCGTGTTTGAGACCCCTGCTGTACATCCAGGGCTGGCAATTTGTGCGGAGAAGTTATTCCACCTCCGAAGTGGAATAACTTCCCTGGATGTTTTTGGGCCCAGGGCATGGGTGGGGCAGGGGGGGGCAGAGGACATTCCCCGGAGTCCAACCCTGGCCTTAGGAGGCCAGATTGGGGTTGGGCTGCGAGGAATAAGCAATTTTCTTTTTCTGGCGGCCAGCATCGCTACTTTTAAATGGTGCCATGGCAAACAGACACCGAGGTGCTGCAGGTCTTTTTAAAAGCCCTGACTGAGTTAGTTGGGCTTTTTCTGTACATGCAAGCTGGCATCAGAATCGCGGGATAAGAATCGTGACCACCTCTGTAAGTCCAGTCAGACAGGACGTACAGAGGGGGTGTATGTCCGGGATGGAATGAGCCTGTAAATGTCATTGACATGAGTAATACTGGATGCTGATTTCTTGCAATCCTATGCAAAGAGCTTAAAAATACATCAAATAAATTTGGAGATAAAGGGGATCTTTGTGGCATTCCGCACACAGACTGCCAATATTGTGAAAACACAGCGCCGACTTTGACCACATATGTCCTTAATGTCAAAAATTCTAAATTCATTGCTACATAAGAACATAGGATATGCCTTACTGGGTCAGACCAAGGGCCCATCAGACTGGTATTCTGTTTCCAACAGTGGCCAGTCTAGGTCAACAAGTACCTGTCAGGTTCCCAAAAGCACCATGGGTCCCATGGGTAAGAAGTGGATTTCCCCGATCCTCTATAATAATGGTTTTTGGACTTTTCCTCCAGAAACTTGTGCAAACTGCTTTTAAATCCAGCTACGCTAACAGCTTTTACTGCATTCTCCGATAGCAAATTCCAAAGTCTTATTAAGCTTTGAGTGAAGAAATATTTTCTCTGATTAGTCTTAAATGTGCTACATTGTAACTTCTTTGCGTGTCCCCTAGTCTTTCTGCTCTTTGAAGGGGTGAGCAACCAATCTACGTTTACCTATTCCACTCGTTCATTATTTTATAGATCGTTATCATATCTCTTTAACAAGTTGAAGAGCCTAATCTTTTAAGTCTTTCCTCATAGGGATGTCCTTCCATCCCCTTTACCAATTTTGTCACACTTCTCTGTACTTGGTTTTATTCTCCAATCCTTTCTTTATGATTCCTAGCATTCTATTTGCTTTCTTGGCCACCACTGTACACTGGGTGGAGGGTTTCAATGTATTATCCATAATGACACCTAAATCCTTTTCCTGGTTGGTGGTTCCTAATGTAGAACCCTGCATTGTGTAACTGTAATTTGGGCTATTCTTCCTAAGTGCATAAATTTGCACTTGTTCACATTAAAAGTCATCTGCCATTTGGGCGCCCTGTCTCCCAAATTATCAAGTTCCTCTTGGAATTTTTTTTTTTTTTTACAATCCTCTTGTGTTTTAACAACTTTGAATAATTTTGTGTCATCTGCATATCCGATCACCTCACTCATTATTCCCATTTCCAGGTCATTTATAAATATGTGACAAAGCAATGGGTCCTGCACAGATCTCTGCAGCACTCCACTATTCACATTTACCCTGTGAGAAAATTGTCCATTTAGCCCTACTCTCTGTTTTCTATCATTCAACAAGTTCCTAATGCACCATAGTACATTGCCTCCCATCTCATGGCTTTTTAATTCCCCCAAGAGTCTTTCAGGAGGGACTTTGTCAAAGGTTTCTGAAAATCAAGATATACTCGTATTATATCAATTGGATCACCTTTATCTACCTGTTTAAAAACACCTTCAGAATATACAGTATATGAGCTTGGTGAGACAAGACTTTCCTTGGCTAAATCCATGTTGGCTTTTTTCCATTAAACCATGACTATCTACATGTGCAGAAATTTTGTTTTTTTATGTTTTATATCATTTTGCCTGGTACTTATGTCAGGCTCACTGCTCTGTTATTGTTCACTGACAGATTGTTGTTGGTGAGCCATGTCATCATCACCTCCAAGCATTTAGTTATAGGAGAGAGGTCAAGTGCATGTATGTTTATTGGGGTGAGCCATGTTGTCACCACCTCCAAGCATTTAGTTATAGGAGAGAGGTCAAGTGCATGTATGTTTATTGGGGTGAGCCATGTCATCATCACCTCCAAGCATTTAGTTATAGGAGAGAGATCAAGTGTATGTATGTTTATTGGGGTGAGCCATGTTGTCACCACCTCCAAGCATTTAGTTATAGGAGAGAGGTCAAGTGCATGTATGTTTATTGGGGTGAGCCATGTTGTCACCACCTCCAAGCATTTAGTTATAGGAGAGAGGTCAAGTGCATGTATGTTTATTGGGGTGAGCCATGTTGTCACCACCTCCAAGCATTTAGTTATAGGAGAGAGGTCAAGTGCATGTATGTTTATTGGGGTGAGCCATGTTGTCACCACCTCCAAGCATTTAGTTATAGGAGAGAGGTCAAGTGCATGTATGTTTATTGGGGTGAGCCATGTTGTCACCACCTCCAAGCATTTAGTTATAGGAGAGAGGTCAAGTGCATGTATGTTTCTTGGGGTGTAAACCATAATGTCATTCGCATAAATGTGTTAGAGCATCTTGTGTTATTTGAGAATATAACAGATGGACTGTATGTATAGGTTGAAGAGAATGGAAGACAATGCAGATCCTTGAGGTACGCCTTGTGGCGTGTCAAATCGCATAGAGCTCTTTTCACCACATTTAACTTGTTGTGTTAGATTGCTGAGGTATGATTCAAACCATTTTATTGTATTGTGGCATAGACCAACTTCATATAGCCATTGAATCATTCTATTGTGGGAAACCGAATCAAAGTCATCCGATATGTCCATAAAAATTAAGATGAATCCTTTTTTGATATCGTCAACGCCCCTTATGAGGTTGTCAAATAGGGAGGTCAGCAGGGTTTCAACATTATGCTGTGGTTTGAACCCATGTTGGTGCTCATCCATTGGTGCATTCAGGTCTATGTGATCTTGTAGATTCTTTAGAATAGATTTTTCGATAATTTTTGCAATGAGCGGCAAGCTGGAGATGGACGATAGGATTTAGCATTTACTTGATTTAGGGTGACATTTTTGAGGACTGGTCAGATGATGGCTTGCTTGCTTGAGGCAAGGTGTCATATAGCCTTGTTGGAGAGATAATCCCACTATCTTTTGTACGTGCTGGTTTAGCTGTTCCTTGGATGCTTTGATCCATTCCACTGGGCAGGGGTCTGCTGTCGATGTTGTCGTGTTCAAGGAGTCAACTATTTGTTTAATCTGGAGCACTGTGGGAATAGCAAAGTCACCCCAAGTATCTTGGTGCTCTGAAGTAGCTGTGTTGTTACTTGTGCTGGGGGGGGGGTGTGTGTTAGGGCAGTGGTCCTGTGTTTGTTAATTAGGAAGTCTGCAAACTGTTGTTGGTCTATGTGCCGGTCATCATGCTGTGCAGAGTCACTGGTGAGTCTCTGTACTATGCTAAAGAGCTCTCTAGGTCTGTTCGCTGCTTTCATAATGGTGTTGGTGTGGTATTGTTGTTTGCTTTTGTTAATTAGATCATTGTATTCTATTTGCTTAGCTCTGTACTGTAGCATGTTATCCTGTGTCTTATTTTTTCTCCATTTTCTTTCAAGTTTTCTTAATGCCCTCTTTGCTTGCCTGATTGTGCCGGAGTACCAGGGTGTGCTGGCCCTCTTGCGGGTTTGTGTGTGAATATGATTTGTTGCTGAGGAGGCTGCAATGATAGTGTCATTATGTCTATCTCCCTCCTTGCTGTTGTCATACATGCCAACACTATACCATTTATGTAGTTGAAGGAACAGCTTCAACCACGCATGCACATACTGGCGCTTCTTTCTCCTGCATGATTCAGTCACCATTCGGAGCACATGCAGTTCAAACTATTCCTTGAACCACGCGAATGGTAAAGAGCTGGCATGTGCGACAATAGCAAGGAATGAGACGGACAGAAAAGAGAAAGAACCGGGGTTGAGAAGTGGGGACCCTGGAGATGTAGCTGCAGCACGCTGTGAGAGACTGCAGTAGAGCAGTTGCAGATTGAAAATAGAATAGCCGTGTGGTAATTTGGCTGGGGGGAGCTTGAAGAAAAAGTGGGGGTGCCAAGGCACCAGTGCTGCACTGAGGCTATGCTCCTGGCCTACATCAGGAAGTTACATAGATGGCAGTATTATCAGAGGCAGAGAGGAGTGGGGAAGAAGAGCGTTTTCTCTCTTTTTATGTTTTTGTATTTGGAGTGTAGTTGAACAGTAGAGAAAGTTCCGGAGAGGTCTGCTCTGAAAGGAAGGAACACTACAGTTATAGTTTCTGAAAATTACGGATTGATAGGAAATGAGTTCACACAGGTAAGGAGCCCATAAGTGAAGGCAAATAGGCACCTCTAGCTAATTAGGCAGTCTAGAGGTGAACAACACCCCAAAAAAGGGGAAAAAAGACAGTTTCCATGGAGAGACAGGCAAATAAGGCCCATACTAGCAAGCTTCAGCAGCCAAGCCCAAAAGATGCTTTTAAAGGGTAACTCTTAGGTAGGAATGCTTGAAATAATGTAGAAATTTAAATGTTCTGTTTAAAGAATCTAGAAACTGTTAGGGGAGGGCTCGACAAACCCCAGGTGCCAGGTTGCCATGGTGATTGAAAATTTTGACCTGGTGCTTAGAGCTTATGTGGGAGGAAGGGCTTGAAAATGCCATATCCATGGCTGAGACTGGCGCTGTCTGCCCATGGGGATCCCATCTCCTGCAGGCAGGTAATGCCAGTTCTGGCCACGACTGCGACCTCTTCCAGCACTTCTGCCCATGGGAGATGTAATCCGCATGGGAAGACAGTGCCAATCATGGCCTTTTGAAGCAATTCTGCCCAGGGGGATTCCATCTCATGTGGGCAGAAGTGCTGCAAGATTGCATCTGAGACCAGCGCTGTCTACCTGTAGGAGATGGAATCACCGCGGCAGGAGCTTGCAAAAAAAAACTGCAGAGACTGAAAATATATTTAAGGGCCAGCAGGACTTATTGAAGAAAGAATACAGGGGGAATGGAGGGTAAAGGGGATAGAGAAGGGGGGGAGTGTAGAAAGTGAAATGGGGCTGGGGAGGGACAGCAGGAAAAGGGTTGATATGCTGGGGGAAGGGAAGAGTGCAAGCTATTGGTAAGTGAAGCACCACACACTCATACACACACACACACACACACACACACACACTCAGGCACACAAAGGAACATTGGGGATGGTGGGAAAGGGAGGAGGAGGAGTGGAATTTAATTTATTAAGCTTTTTCCCATAAAAAATTGGAAAACAGTCTTAATAAATCAGGCCCTAAAACCTAAAAAAGTATTCACAATATACCTTTTTGGGTGGGTGGGGGTGTGTACTGTGACCTAGAATTTGGTGGCTGGCACCTAGATTCTAAGAAAATTTGTCAAGGCCTGTGTTAGGGGTATGTCTTCTAAAGGGTGTTCGCTGTAATTGCGGTGCTAACATGGGAAAATCGCTCCTCGCTAACAACTAACACCTGCCAAATACAGATAGTGCATATCTGGACAATCTGCATACTGGGTGATAGAAGCATGAGTGGGTGGGATATGGATAGACATTGGGCATGCCTGTACTGTCCAGTTACCGTGGGCGTTGACAGCGGATGAGAATCCAGGCCTGGTTCACTGCCTGCTTATATGACATTAGTGCCTGTATGTCTCACTGCCATCTCGAATTGAATGAAGCCCAAACTGCCCTCCTTATCTTTCCCCCTCAGCCCAAGTACCCCCTTCCTCCTTTTTTAATTTCTGTTAATAATACTCTTCTCCTCCCTTTTTTCCTCGGTTTGCAACCTAGGGGTCATCTTTGACCCCTCCCTCTTCTTCTTCACACCCATCCAACAGATAGCTAAAACCTGTCAGTTCTTTCTCTGTAACACTGACAAAATTTGTCCCTTCTTTTGTGAACACACTACTAAGACCTTTATCCATTCTCAAGTTACTTCCCATTTAGACTACTGCAACCTCCTTTTTGCTGGTCTTCCTCTGTATCATCTTTCCTCACTTCTGTTCAAAGATCAGCTGCACAACTAATCATCTACCAGTATCACTTTGCTCATATCACTCCTCCTTTCAAGTCACTTCATTGGCTCCCCATCAGTTTCCGAATCCAGTTCAAACTTCTACTACTTGACCTATAGAACTGATCTTCATGCAACTGCTTCTCACTACCTTTCCTCTCTTATCTCTCCCTATACCCTGGATGAAGCCGGGATCTGGGTGGGGAGTAAGTGTTCCAATTTTTGGCAGCCACTGTGAGAAAATAACTTGCATGATGGAAGTCAAAAATGGCTCAATCTCGGCTGCAGATAACGCCATCTCAAGAGGTAGTGTTAGCTGAAGCCAACTGTGCTGTGGGCATTTTCTCGGCCACAATTGCTACCCCATTGCCCCAATCAGACTTCCCCCAACCTAAGATCATTGCCAGTGCCACAGATTTACAGATTTGTGGCACCAAGTAAAATAAAACAGCATCCCCCCTTCAGCACCAGTTATCCATGGACAGCTCCTGATCCCCAAGTTCAAAGTCTGACTAGCCAGATGGGCACCCATGCCTCTCTCCCACCCCTACATGGTCTGTGAGAAATACTCCCAATTAGCCATTTGGGTAATCCTCCCATCCCACCCAATCTACAAGTGGGCTTTAAACTAGATTAATTGGGGATGGGTGAAGAAAGCCCCCAGGTAAGTGAAACATTAAATACCTTTATGGAAATGAGTAAAAGGGGTAACATATGGAAAGCAGTGTGTATAAATACCTGTAGCATGGGAAATAAGATCCCTGATGTTGAGGCTTTGGTGGGAGTGGCCAACTTGGATTTAGTGGCAGTAACAGAAACATGGTTCACAGAAAACCATGACTGGGATGTAACTATACCAGGCTATACTTTATTCAGAAAGGACAGGGTAGGAAGAAGGGGAGGAGGAGTGGCGCTATATGTAAAAAATACTATTAAAGCCTTGGAATAACAGAGCTTAAAAGGGAGAGAGGAGGCATTGTAGGTTAAACTAGAAAGAGGGAAAGAGAAATCTATTTGCATTGGCATGATATACAGACCTCCCTCACAAGAGGAAGAGGTGAACAGAGAGTTAATTGAAGACATACGCAGCATTGCTAGGAAAGGAGAAGTGCTACTGATAGGGGATTTCAACAAGCCAGATGTTGATTGGCACATTCCTGCTTCAGTATCATCTAGAAGTAAGGAGATCCTGGATTCTCTACAGGGAGAACTATTCAGGCAATTGGTAACAGACACCACATGTGAAGGGGAAATTCTGGACTTTGTGCTTACCAATGGTGAAAGTGTTTCTAATGTTATAGTGGGAGATCATTTTGCAACCAGTGATCACCAGATGGTGTGGTCCAGTATTAGGACTAGGGCTGTTAGAATCCATTCAAAAGTGAGGGTCTTAGACTTTAGAAAACTAACTTTGCCAAGATGGGCCAATACGTCAGGGAGTTGTTAGTGGGATGGGAACAGCTGGGGGATGTAGAAAAACAGTGGGCAAAACTGAAAGGGGATATTTTAAGGACAACCAATCTTTTTTTTTTAAATGCTAAATAAAGGTAAAAGGAAAAGGAGACTACTATGGCTTTCAAAAGAAGTAGCTGAAAAGGTGAAGTAAAAGAAGGAGGCCTTTATGAAATACAAGAGATCACAGAGAGAGGAAGACAGGCATTCATATTTGGAAAAACTTAGAGAAGCTAGCAAAGTTTTCAGGAAAGCGAAGATTTGAAAAGAGGAGGAAAAAGTCAATGCAATAAAATGGGGGTATAAGACATTTTTCAGATATGTTAGTGAGAAGTGGAAGGACAAAAGTGGTATTGTCAGACTCAAGGGTGAAGGGGAGGAATATGTAGAAGCTGATGAGGATAAAGCAGAATTGCTTAACAAATATTTCTGTTCTGTGTTCACAGATTAAGAATGAGGAACAGGACCTCAGAAAACACCAGCAAACAGTAACGCCCTAGAATACTGAGGGAACTTGTGGACGTTCTAGCAGCTCCACTGACTGACCTTTTCAATACCTCGTTGGCGTTGGGTGTGGTGCCAAAGGGCTAGAGAGAGGCTCATGGGGTGCCTTTACACAAAAGCGGAAGTAAGGATGTGGTTGAAAACTACAGGCCGGTTAGCTTAACTTCGGTGGTGAGTAAATTATTGGAAACGCTGCTGAAAGAGAAAATAGTGAGTTTTCTGGAGTACAGCGGATTACCGGATCCAAGGCAGCATGGATTCACCAGAGGCAGGTCTAGTCAGAGAAATCTGATTGATTTCTTTGACTGGGTGACCAGAGAGTTGGACCGAGGGAGAGCCTTAGATGTGGTGTATATAGATTTCAGTAAAGTCTTTGACACTGTTCTCACAGGCGACTTATAAATAAACTGAACACCCTAGGGATGGACCCTAAAGTTACTGCTTGGGTTAGAAATTGGTTGAGTGGGAGGCGACAAAGAGTACAGGTAAATGGAGCTCACTCTGAGGAAAAGGAAGTTACCAGTGGTGTGCCCCAGGGATCTGTCCTTGGTACGATTCTTTTTAACATCTTTGATAGTGATATAGCGGAAGGGCTGTCAGGTAAAGTTTGCCTCTTTGCGTATGATACCAAAATCTGCAATAGAATAGACACCCAGGAAGGTATAGATAACATGAGGTGGGATCTAGTTAATCTTGAAGAATGGTCTAGAATTTTGCAGCTGGGATTTAATGTTAAAAAATATAAGGTCATGAATTTGGGATGCAGCAATCCAAGGGAGCAATATAGTATAGGGGGTGAAGTACTTTTGTCCACTAAAGAAGAGTGAGACCTCGGTGTGGTTGTGTCTAATGATCTTAAAGTAGCTAAACAGGTAGAAAAGGTGACAACAAAAGCTAGAAGGATGTTTGGGTGCATACGGAGAGGAATGGCTGGCAGAAAAAAGGAGGTGATAGTGCCTCTGTATAAGTCTTTGGTGAAACTCATTTGGAGTATAGTGTTCAATTCTGGAGACCGCACCTTCCAAAGGATATAAACAGGATGGAGTCAGTACAGAGGGTGGCTACTGAAATGGTTAGTGGTCTTCATTATAAAGCATATGAGGACAGACTTAAGGATCTTAATATGTACACCTTAGAGGAAAGGCGGGATAGAGGTGATATGATTGAGATGTTTAAATACCTCTGTGGCATAAATGCACAGGGGGAGAGCCTCTTTTGATTGAAAGCAAGTTCTGCTACGAGGGGACATGGGATGAGGGTGAAAGGGGATATATTCAGGAGTGATATGTGGAAATATTTCTTTACGGAAAGAGTGGTGGATCCATGGAATAGTCTCCCAGTGGAGGTGGTAGAGATGAGGACAGTATCTGAATTTTTAAAAAAGCATGGGACAAACACAGAATCTCTAAAGGAAAAAAGGGTACCATTGTAGTTGTTGATATGGCAGGACAGACTAGATAGGCCATGTGGGCTTTTTCTGTCGTCATTTTTCTGTTTCTATGTTTCCAAGAAATGCTTCTGGCTAGCCAGTCAGGCATCCCTTTCTCCCTTCCTTTCCCCTTCCAACCTAAAAGTAATAATCCTGGCTAACTAGTCATGTCCCTGACCCCCTGCTTCCCTCTCCCTCTGAAAGTTAACACCTGGCCAGCCAGTTGGCCTATGGTGGACCCCCATGGCCCCCCCACAAAGCCATATCTTTAATGTATGGTGTTCTAGTGGCCACAGGGGGCAAGAACATCCTCTCTGCTCATACGTTCTGCATTGTGGCTTCTCAAAATGGCCACAATCATACAGTCCTGTCCCCCTAGCCTCACACTAGAGTTCAGCTCAGTGACCTCGTGGCCATTTTTATTAATACTATTGAGGAGACCTGCAGCACTGAGTAGCTTCCCCTTTCCTTCATTTGCAGGATCAGGCATATCTATGTGAAAAAGCTGTGGTAAATTGCATCTCGTAGGCTAGCAGTGGATATATTAATGTGTGGGTGGCTGGTGAACGTGTGAGTAGTGTGATGGTGTACGTGAGGTACGTATGTATCTGTGAATCTGTGGTATGATATACAAACCTATTGCCTAGGGGAGAGTTTAGTTGTTTTATCTGTGGAGATGTGAGGGTAGGATATTAAAAGGGGTTAGTGTGTGTTTACAGTATGTGCGCGCGCACATCAGGGGCTCTGTGTCTGACCCTATAGACCAGAAATAAGGATTCAGCTTATTCAGGCCCTGCTATCATTTGGTTAGTTCAAATGGACACTTACTAAAAATGCCTTCAATCACTGCAGTTTCATTCATTTTAAGATGAATGTGCATCCCTAGTACTTGAATCAGATAGGGAGCATTATTATTAATTATTCACTCATTTTGAGGTGGCTCTGTTTCACATTGGCCATTTCACATTTGTTTTGTCTTGATTTTTATGTGGCTTTAACAGATCTGCTCTTAATTAAGAAGGGTAGTTACTTAAGTGCAAGAAAATTCACAATGTTGCTACAGATTAATTTATTATATGGAAAATGGAAGTTTGTGTTGCTGCCTCCTGGAACATCATACATTCATGACCATGGCAATGAAAAGATAGTAGACCCAGCTCTCAACCCGCTATCTTTTAAAGGGCCGATGTTAGAAAAAAAAGAACCAATCCAGCCCTGATTCAACAATCCCTCACCCCACCCCTCAAACTCATTCCAGCAATTCCCAAATCTTGACCGCCTTAAAGCCCTGTTCCAGCAATCTCCCCAGATAAGACTAGCCAGCAGTCCGCCATCCCCCAATTGCCTTGCCATTGTGGATTTTGAATTAAGATTACATGACACTATGCCCGCTTGAGCATTATTTTTATTTTGCTAGCAAGAATGGAAACAAACGGTGTGCAACTGAATGCTTTCTCTAAAGTTCCCTCACAGCGGCTCTGACTAATATAGGAGATGCACCAAGGCATACAGATGATTTATACAAACATTTGCATCCTTGAATAATAACGCCTTATCTTATTGGTGTGAAAGCTCCTCCAGACAGTTCCTGGAGACACAGTCATGCTATATGTTTGACTAGGTTCATAAACTAGTCTGGAGCCCTTAAAACTAACAATTCAGCAATCAGATATTTTCTTAGATTTTTAGCTTTTCAGTCTCTGATTAACCCTTTCTTTCCACAGCATCTTCTAGTAGTCTCCATAGTGGCTAGTGGGAGCATAGGTGATCAGTGCCTAGGGTCAAAATAGCACGCACATCCTCCTAGTGGTAGATTCACAGTACTACTGCTAGGGGCCAAACTGCCAAATAAGGACAGAAGCATCTCTTCTGTTCCCAGTAGCCACCATTGAGACACCTAGTAAGTGATGGAGTGGAATGGAGATAGGAGTGGGGTGATTGCTGGATAGTAGTTTAAGGGTGGATTGCTGGAATGGGGCTTTGCGAAAGTAGGGGTCTGGGGGGTGTTATGGATTATGGACTGGCCCTTTTTATTTGAATTAAAATGAACTGTTTTACATACATTTCATTATTACTTAATCTGCATTCGAAAGAATCTGACAAACCTTAGGAAAAAGGTTGAAGGCAAGACTCTGGACAGATGCCAAGTGGAACTTTATTTTTATAGTTTCTTGGTTAACATGTTTAGTTATTTCTCCTAAGTAATTTATATGTTTTTGTCATATTGTTATGCTGTATTTTTTATTTACATTGTTAACAGATTGGTGGAATTTATTGATTTATTATTTTAAATCTATGTTCACCACCTTTGTGCGGAAAAACTTCTGGGAAAGTGGGTTATATATGATAAAATAAGTTAAAATTAAAATCAATTAGAATAAAATAGAGATACTTCATGATGCAGCTTTTCTATACCTGCGATAGAAACAAAAACCTGCAATTCATTCTTCCAACCTCTTCCCCAGATAAACAGTTTCTATTTGCCTCCCTTAGACTTCTACACTGGATAGATTTAGTCAAGCTTAGAGCAGGACTAAGCGGCATGGGGGCATGTCGACTAACGTGTACGAAATGTTAGTGCAGGGTTTGCCATCTGGTAAGCATGCTGTTATAGCAGTTGCCGCAGGGACCAATGCTAAAAAATCTCATGCTAACCTTGTAGCATGCAATTGGGCAAGGACTGGATGGGTTAGGGACAGAACATGGACACTGATGATGCATCCCAGTTACCGTGGGTGTTTTGGGCGTGCACTAACCACAAATATTGCCCTTAGCACAGTTGCACTGAACGCCTCCTCAATGGGCAGTGCTAAGTGCACCCGCATGCCGGCTAGTGTGGTACCACACATTAGCACAGTGCTAAGGGAAGAGGGACAGATGCAATGCCCCCTAAATTTTGTGTGGGTCTCCATGCTAGTTTTGTGACTCTAACGCGCTACTGGTGCATCCCTTAGTGAACATGAGCCATGTTCACTAAAATGCACTAAGCAGTTAGCATGATATTTAGCATATTCTAATCATTAGCATGCGTCTGCAGTAACTGCTACCGAATGCTAAAACAGGCAGTGTACGAAAACTCCTGCACTGACTCAGTATGAGGCGGACATTGGGTGGAGATAAAGCATGGACAACAGTTGCTGTTCAATAATATCCAGCATGAGGATAAGGTTCATTCACCTGATGACATGCATAAATCAGTAGTATTAGAGCATGCCTCTTTACTGTCATAATTCAGTTTGCAATGCTGCAACTGACCATATCCTTGGTCTTCAATCCCCGTCCTCGAGGGCCGCCAACAGGACAGGTTTTCAGGATATCCCCAAGGAATATGCATGAGAGAGACTTGCATTTAATAGAGATAGTAAACATGCAAATCTCTCTTGTGCATATTCATTAATGATATCCTGAAAACCTGATCTGTTGTTGGGGCCCTTGAGGACTGGATGTGACGCTGAAGGGATTCTATACAGAAATGAATTTTATCCAGCAAACTGAATCTATTACTTGTGAATCATGGAAAAACCAGCTGTAGGCATCCTGATAGTTTTATTTTCTAGACTGACCTGCATCTCCAGAGGCCAGCTTTAAAGAATTTCAGAAAATACTAGCACCAGCTGACAAGCTTGCCATCGCATTGCTGCAGCACAGTTTCCAGAGGGAATAGGGGAAACGGTACAAAAAATCAGATAAAAAGTGCTTAAGCACAAAGCATTCATTTCTTCATTCTTTATTCCTTATTTTATAAGATGGAAAGCACATATCATAAACATTCTATCATATAACAGAATTCAGAATCCAACTTGTCTTTTTTATAAGCTACAAGTCTCCACTGAGTATATTAATATACACAGTCTGGGTATGAGAGTCACAGTTTCAAAATCAGAATTTGGGGCTTACACAGAAATATTTAATGGCAGATAGGATCCAGAAGGCCCAGCCTGTCTGTCTGCCCAATTTACATGTTTATTTGAATGCAAGAAACTCTGCTCATTCATTAGAAACAGCTCTATATCCCTGCCCCAGCATTCATCTCATCCTTGATATCTACAGATGCACTGTTCCTTTTTTTTTCCCACTGCTAGTCCCAGAGCATTCAGTTCCTCCTAGCCACTGCTTTTCCACATTCTGGCTACTGCATTACAAAAACTAACCATAACTTTGAAGGCTTCATGCTCCGGCACCTGACTTGTTTATACGTTGGCCCTTTTTACTAAAGCGCAGCAACTGGTTAACATTCATTTTAACGCATGGCAACTGGTAGCCAGGAACACTAACATGAAAGCGTGACAACAGCCATGCAGCAAATCGCATGGTAATCGGCGCAATGGGGCAGGGAATAGGCAGAGTGTGGGCGTGGAAAGCACATCGTACTAGTGTGAGGGCAATTGCTTTGCACTCCGTGGAAATGTGGCAGTTAGCGCGAGTGAATCTAACAGCACCTCTGTGGATGTCATTAGGTACACCTGTGTTCATGTGTTGTACTTTAAAGTAACCGTTAACGTATTATCTGCCAGGACCTTGCTGGTCATGCCCCCAAAAGCTAACGAAGAGGCACTGCAGTTAGTGTGCATTTCTTCACAAGTTAGGTGCAAAACCTTAGCAGGCTTCAGTAAAAGGGGCCCTAAGGATTATCCTGAATCCGGGCCCTGTTATTAAATGCTGTGACGTTTATGTTGACTCTTGGCATACTCAGGATGAACTCTTATCCATTACCTATTAAAACTGAGATTTGGAAAAGCTCCAGTTGGAACACAATAAATAGAACTGGATCTATGATGTATCCCTGAAGTATTCCACTGATAACCAATCTTTCTTTTGAGTGAAGTCCATTTATCAGTACCCTCTGTTCCCTGACAGTCACCCGGGGCTTCAGGTAGGTCCACTGCTGATAATTTGTCCTCATCTGAAAGTTGCTTGGCTTGAACCTGATCAGAAATTAGTAGGAAAGTGTATTCATAAGCACATTCAGTTTGTTTGGGTGCCTTAAAAATTTAGTGGTCACAAAATTGATTGTACACACAAAAACCTATGTATTAAGGTTTATTATTTTGACAGACTGCCCTCTATCAGAGACATTAAGGAGGTTTACAGGTAAAAATAAAATATAATCTCAAGGGCATGTTTACTAAACTGCAGTAGCGCATGGTTAAGGGACAAACCTCAACGGTATGTAGAGGAGGCATTCCCAGATTCCCCCTCCAGATATCACAGAGGATTTGCATTTATCGTGGAGACCTATGATGCCTGCATTGGCAGGTATCGTGGGCTGTCCTGTGGTGCCTGCAGATGCCGGTATCACCAGGCCTTCGTAGTAAAGCAATGGAGAAGAAAGATAGTGATTGGGTGCATAGAGCTCTCACAACCTTGGTGCTCTGATTGATGCAGATTTCTCCCTCCTCAGATCATTGTTGGTGCCCGGAGGGGTGTCAGGTAGGTGAAGGGGTCCAAGGGGCTCCCCACGCTGACTGGCTAGACAGTTTTCTATTTTTTGCAGGGAGGGAGGGGAACCCCGACTGGCAAGCTGAAATTTTCAAAGAAATTGAGGAGGGGGGCTCTGCCCTCCCGACTGATTAGCCAAAATGGCTTTCATTTTGTCTGTGGGTGTACCATGGTTGTTGTTGATACCGTGAATCTTTACATTCACAGCACTATCTAATATTGCTTAAGGGAGGGGGAGCTATCAGGGCACTACTGATTGGCAGCGACCACAATGCCTACCATTGTGCATCTCCAGCAGATAACATCACTTCTTGGAGTTCTGTTACCTGCAGCCCCAGTGAGTGCCAATTTGGCAGCCATCACGTGACAAATTTTTGCATGATGGCTGCCAATGATCGGCATGCTTATTCATTGCCCCGATCATGCCCCCCTCTGTATCCACCACACAAAATGCAGATATTGCAGAAAAGTGCAGTGATATATGCACAGATTACTAATAGTAGGTCTGCAATCTCATATTTCAGTTCTTTCAACACCCTTGGATGTATACCATCTGGTCCAGGTGATTTGTTACTCTTCAGATTATCAAATAGTTGCAATACATCTTCCCGGTGTATCGCTATTTCTTTCAATTCTTCCGCAGTATCACCTTCAAATACTACTTCATTCATGGGCAACATCCCTACATCTTCCTCAGTAAAGACCAAAGTAGAGAATTCATTCAGTCTCTCCGCTATGGCCTTGTTCCCTCTTAGTGCCCCTTTTACCCCTTTATCATCTAATGGTCCAACTGACTCTCTCACAGGTTTTTTGCTACAAAAGTACTTGAAAAAGTCTTTATTACGCGTTTTTGCTTCCACAGCAAGCTTCTTCTCAAATTCTCTCTTTGCCTGCCTTATCAATGCCTTGCATTTAACTTGCCAGTGCTTGTGCTGTTTCCAGTTTACGTCATTTGGCTCTTTTTTCCATTTCCTGAAAGATACTTTTTTGGCAACAACAGCTTCTCTAACCTCACCTTTAAACCAAGTTGGAAGTTTTTTGGACTTCCTTCCACTTTTCTTAAAGCATGGAATACAGTTGGCCTGGCCTTCCAAGATAGTATTTTTAAACAACACTCAAGCTTGATGTAAGTCTTTAACCTTTGCAACTACTCCTTTTAGTTTTTTATTAACTATTTTCCTCATTTTATCATAGTCTCCCTTTTTAAAGTTAAAAGGTAGTACTGTGGATTTCCTTACCATCCTGCCTCCATTAATTAAATCAAACATGATCATGCTATGATCACTATTGGCAAGTGGCCCAAACACCCTTATCTCTTGCACCAGATCTGGTGTTCCACTAAGTACTAAGTCCAAAATGGCTTCCCCTCTGGTCAGTTCATGAACCAGCTGCTCCAAGAAGCAGTAATTTATTTATTCTAAATGTCCTGCCATGACACTGACCCAGTCAATACCGGGGTAATTGAAATCACCCATTATTATTACTGTGCTGTAACGATTGTTAGCTTCCATGATTTCTTTGAGCATTTCATCATCCATTTGTTCATTCTGGCCAGGTGGTCTATGGTACACCCCCAATGTCATTGCCTTCTCCTTTTTATATGGAATTTCAATCCATAGAGATTCAACAGCAAATTTTGTTTCCTGAAAAACTTTAATCCTTTGTGACTCAATGCCCTCTCTAACATAGAGCGCACCCCCTCCACCAATTTGATCAGTTCTATCATTGCGATATGGTTTGTACACAGGTATCGTAGTGTCCCGCTGGTTGTCCTCCTTCCACCATGTCTCTGAGATACCAATCATATCTAACCTCTCATTTAGTGCTATATATTCTAACTCTCCCATCTTATTTTTTAGACTTCTAGCATTTGCATACAAGCATTTTAGAGACTGTATTTTATTCATATTAATCTGGCTTTCGGTAGACAGGGGTAATTTGGAATCTTTAAGCTCTTTCTACTCTGTACTCAAGGGCATTTGGGCTACTTTTGTCTTTATTGGAACCTCTCTGCTGATATGCCCTAACTTCATTCTTTTGGTAGTATCCTTTAAGGATACATTGTTCCGCACCATATGCTCTTGGGCGACTGTTGGCTCTACCCTATTATCTAGTTTAAAAGCTGCTCTATTTATAAAGGTTAATGACAACAGCCTGGTTCCATCCTGGTTAAGGTGAAGCCCATCCCTTCAGAAGAGCCCCTCCTTTCCCCAGAATGTTCCTCAGTTCCTAACAATTCCAAAACGCTCATTTATTTATTAATTTTAAGTCTTTTCTATACCGCGCTATTTAAAAACAGCTCGGTTTACAATCAACAGCAGATTTGTACAGTGCTGGCAGCGCCCACACTGTACTTATAGAGAACAGGTTTTGCAACTTGGATTAACTGGGGAAACTATGTACAGGCTACACAGTAGCTTGGCTACTCATTTAATAACTATATACAGGCTACGCAGGCTATTTACAGGCTAAGCAGTGACTATCTATGTGTGCATACCAGGGTGACTAGTCATACTAATGATCAGGGCTGGGACTGTGTGCTGTGGGTGTTTTTGAGCAGCTGTCTTGGTGGTTGCGTATGGCTGGATGTTGTGTGTCCCCATTGTGAGAGTAGTGCTGGAGGAAAAGGTGGTGTTTCAGTGCCTTCCTGAAAAGGGTAAGGTCAGTGTTGGCCTGGATGTCGGGCGGGAGGGCATTACAACATGTGGGTGTATAGTACATGAAGACTCTGTTTCTTGTTGCTTGAGAGCACTTAGTGATTTTGTTAGGGATACTCAGTGTGTTGGCAGCGACAGACCTTCTAACTCTGTTTGGGGGAATGGGGAGGATGAGGTCCGTGATGGAGGAGGAGGTGAGGCTGTTGATGGCCTTGAAAGTCAGCAGTAGAATTTTGAAGGTGAGTCTGCAGTGGACCGGCAGCCAATGGAGGTGTTTCAGGATTGGAGTTATATGGTCCCTCCTGGCAGCTCCATGTAGTATTCTGGCAGCTGCATTCATTGCAAGCTGAAGTGGGTTCAGCGTATTTTTTGGGAATCCCTGTAGGATTGAGTTGGGGTAGTCAAAGTGGGGGATTGCCAAGGCTTGGTAGATTGACCAGAATTTGTCTAGCTCCATTAAGGGTCATAGATGCCGGATTGTCCGTATTTTGTGGTATACTGCCTTACCAATGTTGTGTATGTGGGCCTTCATGTCCAACTGTTGGTCTAGTGTGACCCAAAGGTAGTGAATTACTAGTGGCTTACTTTGGAGCTCGGCGCATCTTACTTTTAGTGATGTGGGAGGGGTGAAAGCTTGGTTCCTGGTGATGAATAGTGCCTCAGTTTTCTTGCAGTTTATCCTGAGATTTTGAGTGTGGAGCCAGTCAGTGGCAGCCTCGAAGCAGGTTGTTAGTGGAGAGAAGTCCGGCTGGTTGGTTGAGAAAGGCATGTAGAGTAGCACGTCATCAGCGTATACGAGGCATGAGTTGTTGAAGGAGCGGACGAGTGCGCAGATAGACTGCATGTATATGTTGAAGAACAGTGCTGAAAGAGAGGAGACCTGTGGTACGCCCTGTTTTTGTTGGAATGGTTTGGAGGTCGTGGGGCTGGTCCGTACATGTTGCCATCTGTCTGATAGGTATGATTTGCACCAGCTTAAGGCTGTGTTCTGGATCCCTTTCTCTGCGAGGTGCCCTAGGAGTCAGGGGCGGCCCAAGGGGGGTGCGGGGCCATGTGCGGAGACTCGGTGCGGGCCTCATTTGCATAAGGGGCCTCATTTGCATAAATATTTGCATAATGTTACCATACACTAACTTTTAGTAAACATGCCTCTTCATGAGTGTATGGATAAAGAAAGACTAAAAGATTTCTACATTACTATAATCCAGTGCCAACCGCCAGACACATTAGGAACTACTACAAACACTGCCCATTTAGAACCCATAGCAAACCCACCATATCCTAACAGCACTACCAGGACTCACAAAGCACCAGACCCTACCTATCAAAAGGCAACACTGCAAATATTAAACCAATACATTTCAGAGAATAACAATACTTGACCTACTGAGGAAAGAGAACAAGTGTTAATGTCAAATAGGAATTACATAAACAGAATATCTCAGCTCAGTTACACATGCAGAACACAGACCATCACCAAACAAGGAATCACAATTTAAAAGCAGGAAGCCAATAATTAAACTGGGAACCCTAAAAGCCAAACTTGGAATTTACAACAACAATGTAGAAATAAAACTATAAATTAATTTCCTTTTGTACTAAACAAAGCACAGACGTTAATGAGGCACATTTCCCAGAGCTGACATATTCCAGTTAATAAATTCAAAATAAAGAGATATCTTTGTACCTTTTGTGCATTTTTTTTCAGTTGCAATTGTTCCAGCCACTTTCTTCTAGTTTATTTGTGTCTTCTGCTAACTCTCCATCGTCTGCTGTCCATTTGTCCTTTCTTCTCTCTTCTAGTTTTTTTTTCCATTCTCTCTCTACATCTGCTTTAACATACTAATCTTTCTCCTTTTGCCCTTTCCTCATTCCTATTTCATCCACTCAAATTTTACCCGTCAATCCCTACTTAGTCTCCCAATACCCGGCCAATTGTAGATTTTTCTTCACTCCCACACAAAATATTTTTCCCCTCTCCATTTCACTCTCCCAGCCCCATCCCCTTCTAATCTCCCCCAACATCAGCTCCCTTCTAGTTCCAGCCCCACCCAGTATCCTCTCCCTTCTAGTCCCCGCATCAGCCCATTTCCAGTCCTGGCCCCCCATCAGCCCATTTCCAGTCCTAGCTCCCCCATCCATTTCCAGTCTTACCCGAGTCCCCTCATCAGCCCATTTCTAGTCCTTTCCTAGCCCCACCATCAGCCCATGTCAAATCCTAGCTCCCCTCCACTCAGCCCATTTCCAATCCAAGCCCCCCATAAGCCTACTTCCAGTTCTAGCCCCTCCATGGGTCCATTTGAATCCAAGCCCCCACCACAGCCCATTTCCAATCTTAGCTCCCCCCAACACCCAATTCCCAGTCCTATCCTAGCCTATCAGCCCATTTCCTGTCCTAGCTCCCTCCCCTAAGAGCCCATTCCAAGCCCCCCTTCCACTCAGCCCATTTCCATTTCAAGCCCCCTTCCACTCAGCCCATTTCCATTCCAAACCCCCGTCCCCATCAGCTATTTTCAGTTCAAGCCCTCCGTCCACTCAGCCCATTACCAGTCCGAGCCCCCCCTCCCACCCACCCATTACCAGTCCTAGCCCCCCCAGAGCCTATTACCAGTCCTAAGCCCCCATCAGCCCACTCCCAGTCCTAATCCCATCAGCCCATTTCTAGTCCTAACCCCCCATCACCCAATTTTCAGTTTAAGCCCCCCCATAGCCCATTACCAGTCCTAACCCCCCATCAGCCCACTTCCAGTCCTAATCCCATCAGCCCATATCCAGGCTTAGCTCCCCCATAGCCCATCACCACTCCTAACCCCCAGCCCAGCCCAGCCCAGCCCAGGGAAAATTTAAAATAAAAAAAAGAAAAGCTGTCAGCTGTCTGCTGCCGCTGCCGGGACCGCCGCGGCAGAATCGAGTGTGCCACAGGGCCCCCCCCCCCCTGCATGGCAGAGCCTGCCCTCCCCTGTATCAGCTCCCTCTTTCAGCTGCAGTCACACGTGCCGGCTTTCAGAGCGCGAAGGGACTAGTTTCCCTTTCACGGCTCTGTTAAGCCCGCGGGAGCTGATGGGAACTTCCCATCAGCCCCCGCGGGCTTAACAGAGCAGCGAGGGAGAAACTCTCCCCTCGCGCTCTGAAAGCCGGCGCGTGTGACTGCAGCTGAAAGAGGGAGCTGATACAGGGGAGGGCAGGCTCTGCCGTGCAGGGGGGGCCCCGCGGCACACTCGATTCTGCCGCGGCGGTCCCGGCCGCGGCAGCAGACAGCTGACAGCTTTTCTTTTTTTTATTTTAAATTTTACTTTTAAATCAGAATGTTTTTTGCGCGGGGCCCCGTGAAACGCGGGGCCCTGTGCAAAAAACATTCTTGCTCAATGGACGGGCTGGCCCTGCTAGGAGTAGTTCATGGTCAATGGAGTTGAATGCTGCGGCAATGTCCAGGAAGATTAGGGCGTATCCTCATCTGCTGTTATCCAATTCAGTGATGAGTGTGCTGGAGAGAGTGGTCAGGAGCGTCTCAACTCTGTGCGATTCCCTTAATCCTTGCACCATTGTCTCATCCACTCATTGAGACTCTGGAGCTCTGCCTGCCTTTTGGGTCCTGCGCGTGGAATGGGAAGCATTTCGGAGAATGCTACCCTGAAAGTTCTGGATTTCAACTTCCTACCAAACACTTACACAGTTTAGGGCAACTATCCAGAGGGTTGCCATGAGTCGACACCAACTCGACAGCATTTAACAACATTAACGTTTTGCACCTAATGCACTTTTAGCACAAAAAGCTAACAGGCATTAAGTGCAAAACCTCTGTGGTAACTGTCATATGTAGAGCAGCATGTTAACATGCAGATGAGGACCCTGATGCATGGTTCTGTCAACATGATGCACTCTACCTATTGAGGTACCTGTTAGGTGTACCTGTGCTAATGGCAACATCAACAGCCAATACACCCCCCACCCATACACACACACTAACTGCAATGTGCTCACCTCCCCTCTCTCCATCCCTATCCTGCTCATTCAGCACCCTAATGCATGAGTGGCACTTATTGTAGGGTTCACATCAGTGCATGGTAACTGTCATGCCCGCATGGTAACAGTTATCTCAGACCCTTCTGTTAACTGCTTAGTGCACTTTAGTAAAAGGGCCTCTACGGGGTATGTTTACTAAGGCATAATAACGTAGCACTGGTAATGTTACCTCGCAATAATGTTACCCGATGTAACGTTAACACGCAGTAATGTTACCGGCAGTGATAACTGTCTCAGAGGGTGGAGAGAGGGCGGAGAGAAGGGGTCAATGGGCGGGGAGTGGTCAGGGAGATGCTCCTGCTACACTAACACTGGAACATGAAGGCCCGAACATTACCACGAGTGAAAACCTGTTGGTGAATGCACATTTTCAGGAGAGAGAGACCATTTCAATTTCAGCAATGTAGAGAACAGACAAGGAGCCCAATAGTAGTGCCCATTTGCAGCAACAGCATAGTGCCCAAGTATGAAAGGGCACTATGATGATGGTGCAAATGGAGCAAAGGGTGCTGAAGGTGTAACATGCAGTGGGGGCAACTGGGGCACAGGGTGGACTAGGTGGTCGCCTAGGTGGCACATAGGAACACAGAAACCAGAAATCAACATGACAGTGTCTAAGCAAGGTCAAACATGCCCAGTACTCTGTGTTCCACAGTGTCCCATCCAGGGGACATGTACCCAGCAGGTACCCCAAATATCACACAGGAACCACAATGCCTGTAATGGGGCAAGCAGTGCACATCTGGGGACCACTCTAACAAGGGTGCATGGACCTTCCCCAGGATAAGTCCCAAACTGTCCATAACCCAGCTAAATGAACACCCATTACCACAGCCCCTGGTAAGGCAGTTCAGGGTGTGAACACACGTTGGCTGAAATAGGTATATACCCAGTAGTCCATCTTGGATACACTGGACTAGCATTGCATGCCCCAGCCTGACCACAGTCTGCTGCAGAACACAATCAATCAACCAGGTCCACCCTAGCCAATTGTTGCCAGATCACAAACCTCACACCCCAAAGCCATCTCACCCCCATGTGGAAGTGACAGAACAGTGGCAGGCGGTGATGGGGGAGATGTGTGGATGTCCATGTATGCCACCACACCCCAGACCCTGAACCTAGGCATCCGCCTACCTGCACAGTGGATGGCCCCAGACTGCACACAACCAGCACCGACAGTATATGGGCATGTCAGCATGGTGGGGGGGGGGGGGCATCGGTGGTGGTGGCAACTGCCTGCAGAGGACCAAGGTCGTGACCTGTCCCAGTGTGCCGTGTTCAGTGCAGTAAACAATGTCTGGCTTATAAAGAGCAAATGTAGCCCAAGGGCTTGCATCACCACTTCTGTGGCAACAGTGTGGTGCAATACACATAGCCAGTGTGTCCTGGAGCAAAAGGTCACCAGTTCAGGTCCTAGCTGTGGATCCTGCAATGCATGTCCCTACATTTTACCCACATTGCAGTTACAACATCAACATGTGCAATCCCAAAAGCATCAGCCAACAGGAGAACAAATATCCACACACACAGGCCCCATTAACCAAAGCTCCATGGAGAACATACAGTAAGAACATAAGAACATAAGATATGCCATACTGGGTCAGACCAAGTTTCATCAAGCCCAATATCCTGTTTCCAACAGTGGCCAATCTAGGTCATACGTACCTAGCAGTTTCCCCAAAAGACACAGGTTCCACAATGCTTGTACTGGGTCAAGCATTGATATCCTGGGTCCCTTCTTAATAATAGTTTATGGACCTTTCCTCCAGGAACTTGTCCAAACCTTTTTTAAACCCAGCTACACTAACAGCCTTTACTACATCCTCTGGTAACAAATTCCAGAGTTTAATTACATGGTGAGTGAAAAAATATTTTCTTTTATTAGTCTTAAATAGTTTACCCTGTAGCTTCATTGCATGTCCCCTAGTCTTTCTATATTCTGATAACATAAACAATCAATCTATGTTTACTCGTTCCACTCCGTTCATTAATTTATAGACTTCTATCATATCTCCTCTCAGCCGTCTCTTTTCCAGGTTAAAGAGCCCTAACCTTTTTAGCCTTTCTTCATAGGAGTATCCTTCCATCCCCTTTACCATTTTGGTGACTCTTCTCTGAACCTTTTCTAATATCGCTATATCCTTTTTAAGATTCGGTGACCAGAATTGCATACAATATTCAAGGTGCGGTCTCGCCATGGAACAATATAGAGGCATTATAATATCTTTTGTTTTATTTTCCATTCCTTTCCTTATCATACCTAGCATTCTATTTGCTCTCTTGGCCGCCGCTGCACACTGGGCCGAGGGTTTTAACATGGTATCCACAATGATGCCTAAATCTTTTTCCTGGGTAGTGGTTCCTAATGTGGAACCTTGCATCGTGTAACCATAGTTTGGGTTGTTCTTCCCTAGGTGCATAACCTTGCACTTGTCCACATTAAATTTCATCTGCCATTTTGATGCCCAGTCTTCCAATTTATCAAGATCCTCTTGCAATTTTCCACAATCCTCTTGGGTTTTAACAACTTTAAATAGTTTTGTGTCATCTGAAAATTTGATAACCTCACTCGTTATTCCACTTTCCAGATCGTTTATGAATATGTCAAAAAGCAGTGGACCCAGCACAGATCCCTCGGGTACACCACTATTCACCTTTCTCCATTGGGAAAATTGGCCATTTAGCCCTACCCTCTGCTTTCTATCTTTTAACCAGTTCCTGATCCACAGTAGTACACTGCCTCCTATCCCATGACTCTTTAGTTTTGCCAAAAGTCTCTGATGAACCATTTGTTCATTCTGTCCAGGCTTTCGATAGTACACCTCCACTGCCATCACCTTCCCCTTTTCAAGAGTCAGGCTGTTTGCACCGGCTCAGAACTGCAGTTATCAGCAGAGCCCACAACTATCTCTTGCACTCCTTAGCAATGCCTGCACTGTGATCGGGACCAGTGTGGTGGTCAGGTTTGGCAACCACCCCTATCTTTGCACAATGCTGCAATAGGAGTGGGTGAGTGCATGTCCATCCATTGTGGTGTGGCATCCTACTCTGCACTGGGCCCACAAAATGTACACTGTTGAAGGCGCCAGCCTGCAAATCTGCAGGCTGAGGAGCAAGGTATTGTGGGTATGGCCCAGAGAGGGCGAATCAGGCAGGATGCGACTGCAGTGGTGGTAGGGCAATGGCTTGGACATTGTAGTGCCCATCCACCACCTGCATGGACAAGGTGGACACAGCACATCTTGCTGGTAGGACACTCTCACTCTGACCTAGCAGTGACCATGGCATGGCCATAGCATTTTCTTTTTCTTCAAGTGATATATGTGTGTTTTCTTTTCTGGAGGCCCAATCACTGAGGCAACTGCTGGGTGTCTGTGCTGTACAACTCAATTCTGGGTGTGCTTAGTTCCTCTGTGAACATGCAATATAGACTGGCTAGTGGGCTGTCTGCAGTTAGTTTGTACATGGCTGGAACACCTGGTGGGGTGCAGCAGGTACAGTCTGACTGTGCCTGCTGCTGGTGCATGTCAGGCCATGGCTGGCGGCAACGGAGGCTCCCAGTACTACTGTTGGTCTGGCAGTGCCCTAGCAACAGGTCCAGATCTGGTCTAACTCCCCCCCCCACTGATGACATCCACAACCTAAAGTGCCTTTGGTTATGGTACCTTAAGGACTGTAAGATGCATCAGGTTGAGAGGCATGAGCTTTAACCCAGAAAACCAGATGTACCCTTAAACTGGAGAGAGCAAAAAGGAAAGACAAAGAACAGGTACTAAGGTGCCTTATCCTGTCTACTGTAGTGTGCACGCTACGTCAAGATGCAGTACTGTGGCGCTACGCATGTTGCAGTGCTGCAGACACACAGCACGCACAATAACACGCGTGAAAAGAACAGCACGTGTTATTGTGTGTGCTGCATGCCTGTTTTACTGCAACGCACCAGCGGCTGAAAAACACGTGTTGCCAGCACTAACGTGCATTATTGTGCGTGCTACAGGTGTGTTGTGATGCAGCGCATGTAGTAACATGCATTACTGTGCATACGCAACCTTACTGCGTCATGAGGCCCTGCTGTAAACACAGCAGACAAAATGGCGGCGCGGTCAGAAAAAACACCGTTCACATTAGCAGAGCGTATTTAGTATTTAGTGGTATACTGCTGATGTACATGGCCCACCTGAGCGCACATCCTTGAACGCTGGCAGCTGTCTGTGTGCCAGTCGTCTGTCACCTCACAGGGAGCTATGGGTTTCCATACATACATTCCCTTTGGTGGAACATATTTGCATTCTGCTTGTTGTGGTTGTTTGGGATAGTGGTTACAGACTTGTGTTGAGTCACCATAGGTTGTGGGTTTGATTCCCACATGTCCCTTTGCTTTTCTTTTCTTGTGTTCTGCTAACCTTACCATACAATGGCTGCAGCTTCATCACTTCTCCACACACCCTTCCTTCTCTTCACTGTGCACTACAGTGTGCCCTCCATGCAGCCTATCCGTCACATATTAGCTGTTACATATGGTCCCTTTCTTTGAGCTGTCTTGGTGGGCAGTTGGCTCAGTGGTTTGGTATTGATGTTGGTGAGCTGTGTTTGGACTCTTCACTGTACCAGTTTGATTCTCACATGCTCCTTTTTGGATCTCTTCCCCATTTTGCCCTTATACACACACCATCCACATGGATGGTCCTTCAGACCGACCCCTGATGCCCTTTCAATTTAATTTGTTTACTCTTCTGCATGCTGTTTTCACTACACACCATTTCATAGTATGTGTGTATGTGTTTATCTGTGGCTCACATCCCACTTACAGACTGTGATATCAGCTGCCTGTGGTCTACGGCCTTACACCTACGGCTCCGTTTTTCATGTGACACCATGTCTGCACATCCCTCAGCGCATCTTCTACTATCTGCGTGCCTTTGATTGCAACCCCTTTGGACACGCTGCTGCTTCCTGTTGGCTGTGATGTTAACGCACGATAATTGTCCAGGGCACCCTATACCGCACGTTAAATGTCCAGAGCGGCCCTGTACCACACATTACCGGACCAGGCTTACCTTAACGCCGCACCGCCCACTTCCTAATATGGCATCCGTAACATTAGCGCTGCACTTACCGCTGGTACCATTACTGCGCCTTAGTAAACATACCCCTATGCGTTTTTATTAATCATGCTACAAATAGCCCTCTCATCCTGTGGCTAATTTTATAAACTTTTCTCCGCCTAAGCCCCTGTTTATATGTGCAAAAGACATTTTATAAATTGTCCGAGGGGTTATGCACGTAAATGTACACACGGTGACAAGAAGGCGCGTGCATTTATGTGACATGCAGAAAGGCAGATTCTGAGGTTGAGTTTGAACAGATCATGGGTGAGTCACAAAGTATGCATTTTCTTTTTAAAATAAGCATAGTTGCACAGACAGCCCATGCAGACATTTTCACTAGTTCCTGAGCAGGCGTTAACATCCATCTATGCGTCTTTATAAAATAGGTACCTTGCTCCTATGTGGACACCTGAGGCAATGGGAGAGAGAGTAGATTGTCTATGGAATGTCTTTGGCAGTGGCAGGCTTTGAACTTTGGATTTCTTGTTTTTTAACCAAGCACTCTAACCACTAAGCCTACTTCCGTATGATTGCTTGCCTTATATTCTCAGCATTCATGCTCTAGTTCACAATGGCCCTGGTGGACCTGAGGTGTGTACCATTTTGCTGTAGGGTCTCTTTAATTATTGTACATTCTTTTATACTGTATAATTAAAAACAGTTATCCAGTCATCTTCGCTGTCCCTGTGATATCCAGTGCGCCTCTGGGTCTTTGAGCATTATAATTTTGAATTTCCGCACTCCTCTCCTTAGAAATGTTCCTTTGTATGCCAGCTAATATGTTAATATTTTTAACAGTTCATTGATTGAAGTCAATATCAAGCTTAAACAGGTTCAGTTTTGACACACTTTCAAGTTCCCGACCTCTTTCCCACATGTTCTGGTGTCGCATTCCGCAGGAACATGAGGTTTGTGAAATTCTATTTGATTTCACGGGGAAAAGGAATTAATGGATTGCCCTCCTATGTGAAATCAGAGAACGGAGTTCTGAGTGGCTGTCATTCAAATGAATGGAAGTAGGCAGCAGTACCAACACCTTTCCCGTTTCAATTTTGTCGCATCTGCAGGCCTCTTCGCTGAAATGGTAAACAGTTTAATGGTCAGGCTGTCTATTTATATTATTACTATGCTTGGTATTCACCTCCTCCTATTTTTCTTGTGAAGCTGAATCTACAAAGTGACAGATCCTTGTGAATGAAATGAATGGAGTTTCCAATTGTATAAATTTCAGCATCTACAGCTACCTATTTTTATTTCGTGTCACGTGCATGTCTTTCAGAGATCATTCATGACTCCTTAACTTGCAATGATCGGATACTAATATCCTCTAATTTTGCTATGGCAGATGTCAATCTGACCTGTGCATCAATTTAGATTTATTCAATGTCACTAGACTTTATTATAATAATTCGGCTTCTAAACGGCAGACACTGGGACTGAAATGATACATGATCTCAGAAGTCAGAAAATGAGTGGTAGAATGTTGTAAATGAGCTGTGCTGTTTGGCTGGAGTGCATGCATTCTACTCTTTAAGATGAAGATGATATGAACCTAAGTCCTGGCCAAGTAGAGATGACAGGTAGGTGGGCTGAAGAGAGGAGAAGCTTATGGTTCATATGATACACAGCTGATTATTCCAAGATCAGCAATTGTTTAACACGTTCCAAAGAAACAATGCAGCTGGCGTCTCACTATTCCATCTAACTGAATGCAGCAAAACTCTAGTCTCCATCACTCTCGCTCTCATCTTTGCCCAGTCTTTCGCTCCTCAGCCTTTCTTTTTCTCTCTACCTACCTCCTTCCTACCACTCTATTCTTTCCTCAGGCTCTCCCTTCCAGTTTTGCCCGCCAATAGCCCCTTCATTTTATACCCTTCAGTCCTGACTTCCCAAGGCCTTCTACATCCAAGGCCCCCTCTCTCCTCGCCCACAAGTTGCAAGCCACTCAGTCCTTTTGTCTTCAGCATTTCTAGAATAATTTTGGTCTCCAGTCCCTCACACACCAGGCTCTATCTCTTTTCCCCAATCTCTCTACCAGTCTCTCTCCATTTCAGCCTCCCACCATTAATCAACTTTCTACTTTGTATCCATGTAAATGAATTTTCAAAGAAAAACTAGTCACACGGTTCAGGGTGCATATAAGTATTTTAATACCCCTAGCTATTTACTTTTTTTTACTATAACACCTTTCTAAAAGTATTGCTACTACTACTGAGCATTTGTATAGTGCTACAAGACGTATGCAGTGCTGAACAGACACATGTAAAAGACTGTCCCTGTTTATCAGAGCTTACAATCTAGTCAAGACAGACAACACAGTAGCTGTTGGCACAGAATACATATAGGTGGAATGGTAAGGAAACATGAAGGAGATCAGGTGAGTCAAGCTCCGAAAGCGGCAGCGAAGAGGTGAGTTTTCAGCCTGGATTTGAAAAGGGTCATAGAAGGCACCTGATGTACAGATTCAGATAGTTTGTTCCAGATATAAGGAGCAGCAAGGTGAAAGGAGCAAAGTCTGGAGTTAGCAATAGAAGAGAAGGACACAGAAAGAAGCAATTTGCCAGAAGAGTGGAGTTCCCAAGGAGGGATGTAGGGAGAGATAAAAGAGGAAAGGTAGTGAGTGAATGCACTTATAGGTCAGCAGGAGAAGTTTGAACTGGATGTGGAAATGGATATGGAGCCAATGAAGTGACTTGAGAAGAGGGGTAATATGAGCATGATGAGGCTGGCGGAAGATTAGCCGCACAGCAGAGTTTTGAACAGATTGAAGAGGAGAGAGATGATTAAGAGGGAGACCAGCAAGGTTACAATAGTCTAGACGGGAGGTGACTAAGGAGTGGATAAGTGTCTTAGTAGTGTGTTCAGAAAGGAATAGGTGAATCTTGTTGATGCTGTAGAGAAAGAAATGGCAGGTTTTAGCTATCAGTTGGATGTGTGTGGAGAAGAAGAGAAAGGAGTCAAAGATGACTCCAAGGTTGTGAGCTGAGGAGACAAGGAGGAATAGAGTTATCCACAGAGACTGAGAAAGGAAGAAGGAGAGGGGAGGGTTTAGGGGTAAAAATAAGAAGCTCAGTTTTGGCCATGTTCAATTTCAAGCAGTGATGAGACATCTAAGCAGCAATATCAGAAAGGCAGACAGAGATCCTGACCTGGACTGCTGGAGAGATTTCAGGTGCAGAGAGGTAGATCTGGGAGTCATTAGCATAAATATGGTACTGAAAGCCATGGAAAGAGATGAGTGCACCAAGGACTGGGTGTAGAAAGAGAAAAGGAGTGGACCAAAGATAGTTCATTGGGTTACACCAACTCAGAGCGGGATAGCAGTAGAGGAGGATCCACCAGAACAAACACTGAAAGAGTGATGGAAGAGATAAGAAGAGAAGCAGGATAGTTCAGAGCTCTTAAAACCAAGTGAGGACAAGGTATCAAGGAGAAGGTTGTGGTCAACAGTGTCAATAGCAACAGAAAGGTCAAGAAAGGATGAGGACTGAGTAAAGACCCTTGGAGTTTGCCAAGAAAAGGTCACTGGATACTTTGACAAGAGCTATTTCAGTAGAATGTAAAGGACAAAAGTCAGATTGAAGAGGATCCAGAAGGGCTTGAGAGGAGAGAAAGTTGAAGCAACGGTAGTGAACTGCACATTCAAGTAGTTTAGAAACAAAGGGGAGGAGGGAGATGGTTGCGACTGAGGATGATGGAAGCATCAGAAAGGGCCAGGGCTGGGCATTAAATATCACCATGGTGATGAGGGGTGGGAGGGGGACTTTGTGGAGGGAAGCGTGATCAAGGGGAAGGAGGGAGGGAAGAGGAATGGCTGGTATCAGGAAGAAGGGGAGTTGGAGGGGCTAAGGGCATCATTCAAGCTGCATGCCAGGGAGAGAGACCCAAGGGGGCATCATGGTTGAGTGAGAGAGGGGAAAGAGCAGGCCAGGGACAAGGAAGGGATGGTGCATTGTGGCTGTCAAATGGAATGAAAAAAGACGTTACTGGAAGTCACCGGCATGTCCCTATGTTTCCTAGCACAAGCACAATTCCTTGCTGCAAGTAGCACATCAGTATGGAGGAAGAGAGCAGATGTGTACAAGGTCATGAGGAGCAACGGTAAGATCCAAACTCTGGCTTCCCTGCTTCTTAACGCTGATCTAATTATTAGGCTAAAACGTACCTTTTGTATAGCACTACATGATACCTGGCACCATTTTAGCCTCCCCAAATAGCTGAGCCACCCAGTGCCCATGATTATGTTCAAGGAACTCATTGCTGGCCAACCACAAGCATCCTGGAGGTTAAGAACTGCATTCTAAATATTCTTTGTAGAACATTTTGCAAAATCTTGCTTTCTGTGTGCATTTTACTTCTAGGGATCCTCAGTTAAAACCCAAGAAGCAACTCCCTAAATTTATTTTCTGTACTAAGCAAGACTTACTGTACTATAATTTGTAACTTGCTATATAGTAAAGTAATAAAAATTAGCCTGACATGACTCCTTTGGTTTCTAGATTTATTTTTGGCAATGTTATTTCTGTAATTACTCTTTCCCAATCAGCCCTGTGCATACCACATTGTAATTTGCTTCACAGGTATGGTGCTGCTATTCATTGGAGAATAAAGAGTGCACACCGATTAGTTGGAGAGTGCTATTCTTATACTGACTATATAAAATTAATAATGCAGATGATTTCAGAGGGCTTGGAAAAATTATACATGCATATTTTTCCCTGATAGAGCACTGGAACATTTGTTAAAAAGAAAATATTTACGCACTTCCACTTTGAAAATGTCCCCAAGGAATTTTTACGCATAGTTTTTGTGCATACATGCTTTCTGACTTAATTTATGCATATGCATGTGTATTTTATAGACTATAGTGCCTATTCACTAAAGAGCATATTGACTAAAGGCTAACGTGCAATACATGCCGCTGTGCCCATGGAACTAAAAGGACTACAGTGGCACTTAACATACATTAATGATCATTGACACTCACCAACCTTTAGCAAACATGCTGCTAAAATGCAATGTTTTTGCAATAATTGCCGGGTAGCCTTTAGCTTGCTGGCCAAAAGGAGGATAGCTAAGGGCACTGACTGTGATTTCCAGCGGCACTGGTTAATTCCACTAAATATCTCCACAGACTGAACTGACAATATCTGGTCAGTGCAGAGGCAGTCTGAGGACGGGACAGGTGAGGTACCTGAGTTAACCGGGCAAGCGCTGACACTTGCCAGGTTAGTATAATATTTAGCAGCTTCTGGCCAGACAACTTAGGCCACATGAAAAGCTGACCTAAGTTGCTCTCTGGACAAGGGCCAGGTGAATATCATGCTAACCGGGGAAATGTCAGCACTTGCTTGGTTCAGCAGGTACTCCTATCCTGATGCTGTCAATGAATATCACGCCAATATTTATGCACCATCGCTGAGCACTGCAATGCAATTTGTGCCTTCGAGTCAGTCCTGACTCCTGGCGACCCAGAAGCTCCTGGGTTTTCTTGGCAGTGTCACCGGAAGTAGATTGCCAGGCCTTTCTTCCGAAGCAATGGAGGGTTAAGTGACTTGCCCAAGGCCACATTGCGGTTTAAATATCGGCTTTTCTGAACATCGGCCCCTGTATGTTTCAAGTTTGTTTGTCAGATATTTTAATTGTGGATATTACTTTGCCTTCCACATTGATCTGTATACTGCCTGATACTATGTATAAACAGTGCTTTTGAATATTGAGCCTTTATTCACAGGAATGGTAAATTTAAAAGATATTTCCACAGATAAAAACATTTTACACATCGAAATAGACATATGAAATTGTCCTAACATTATACATGTACAGCCTGTATGCACATATGTGCACCTTGACTGTTCAGATGCCCTTCTGGCGCTAGGGTTAGCGAAGGGGTTTCATTTACATTCATAATGGTCTGCACTTGCTAAGCTGTTTTAGCTGTTTAGCATGGGAACACTGCATACTAACTAAGAATGTGTGTTTCTTTCAAAGCACATAGGAAATATCACATTTTTTCTTATCATTTTTAATCCAAAGACAACACTAAAGAAGTCCAAAGGAGACCAAGGAAAGTTGAGAAAATGCAAGTTGTTCCTGCAAAACTGGTTCTCAGGAAACTCTATCTTCTGTGCTTGTAAGTTCCTCTTCTTAATATGAGCTCCACTAAGCGCTTGTAAGTTCCCTACCTGGGACTGCAGCCAAGTCACCGTGGTAGCCTGCTTAGCAAGATCTGGAACCGCTGCCTGATGATTAACTTTGAGAGAAGAAACTTCTTGATTAACGGCACCCGCAATAGTAGAGAGAGTGGTGTCTTAGTGGTGTGCTAGTTCAGCCTTCTCAGTTATAACTTACCTTGCCTCTCTCAACTAACTGGGCTTTGTGTGGTAGCCAGGTTAACTGTCCTTTTTACATTAAATCTCTCTCCCCAGAGCCTGCTCTGTGTTGAACTTTTTTCCTGTCCTAGCCTGCCTGAGTGAATCCTCCCCCCCCCCTCTGCTGAGGTATTGTGTAGCCTTCTTGCTGTTTCCCCCACGTGTGCATAGTCTGTTTTAGTCTGCTTTTCTCTGATCAGAGAAGAGCAGTGCTTTTTACAGTGCTCTGCTAAAGAAGTGGATATTGCCTCCTGTGACACCTTGCTGTGAGTTCTAGCTGTTTATTAATTATTGATTGTTTGTCTAACTTTATTTAATTATTTATTGTTTGTCTTAGTGGTGTGCTAGTTCAGCCTTCTCAGTTATAACTTACCTTGCCTCTCTCAACTAACTGGGCTTTGTGTGGTACCCCCCTCCCCCCTGCTGAGGGTTCAGGACAGGGTACCTTGTAACTGCCCTCTTTAATAGGACTTATCTCCCTCCCTCCTTCCCCAGCACCCACCCACCCCTGGGGTAATTGTAGTTTTATAGGTACTTGCACATCATTGAGGAAAGGGGCTGCTCTCAGGTGCAGCTCGTTATCCAAATCAGTCATACACAGAGGACCTGAGATTAATTACTTAAGCTTCAGGTACACAAGGTGTATTAGGGGTATGAGATACACTTTTATTGGTATAAGCATCTACACCAATCCTTATTATATACAGAATTTAAAAGACCTAAACACAAGCTTTAAACTAAGATGCAGACAGAAGTCCAGCAACGAGATGGGGGTTCTCCGGTCTTTTGCATTGAGTGTCACATGTATGATTTTCTCCCAGTTGGTGAGAGGTCTTACGTATGCACTAAGTGCAAAGAACTCTTTGCTCTCAGGGAACGAGTCCGTTCTCTAGAGGCTAGAGTAGCAGACCTGAAAGACGTAAGAAAGACAGAGAAGTACATGGACAAGACCTACAGGGATACAGTCCTGAAGTCCCACCTCCAGTCTGGCAGCATCCCTGTTGCCATGGAGGAGAGAGGTCACGTGACAGGAGAGCATCACCCTGGTGTGGCAGGAAGTGATCCTGTAACTAGGACCTGTCCTCCAAGTGATGTAAAACCCTCTCGCACCGAGGACGTTTCTCCAGGGCCATGTCCCCATGAGGGCAGGGTCAGGACAGCTGTTATAGTTGGTGATTCAATCATTAGGAATGTAGATAGCTGGGTGGCTGGTGGACGTGAGGATCGCCTGGTAACATGCCTGCCTGGTGCGAAGGTAGCGGACCTCACGCACCGCCTAGATAGGATCATAGATAGTGCTGGGGAGGAGTCTGCTGTCTTGGTACATGTTGGTACCAATGACATAGGAAAATGTGGTAGGGAAGTTCTGGAGGCTAAATTTAAGCTTTTAGGTAGGAAGTTGAAATCCAGAACTTCCAGGATAGCGTTCTCCGAAATGCTTCCTGTTCCACGTGCAGGACCCAAAAGACAGGCAGAGCTCCGGAGTCTCAATGTGTGGATGAGACAATGGTGCAAGGATGAGGGTTTTGGATTTGTTAGGAACTGGGGAACATTCTGGGGAAAGGGGGGGCTCTTCCGAAGGGATGGGCTTCATCTTAATCAGGATGGGACCAGACTGCTGGCATTAACCTTTAAAAAAGAGATAGAGAAGCTTTTAAACTAGAAAATAGGGGAAAGCCGACAGTCACCCAGGAGTGCATGGTTCGGACGAAGGTATCCTTGAAGGATACTACCAAAAGCAGTGAGGTTCCAAAAGGGAGTATAGTAGCCCAAATGCCCTTGAGTAAGGAGCAGACAGAGCATAAAGATTCCAAATTACCCCTGCCTACCAATAGCCAGATTAATATGAATAAAATAAAGTCTCTAAAATGCTTGTATGCCAATGCTAGAAGTCTAAACAATAAGATGGGAGAGTTAGAATATATATAGCACTAAATGAGAGGTTAGATATGATTGCACTCTCAGAGACATGGTGGAAGGAGGATAACCAGTGGGACACTGTGATACCTGGATACAAACTATATCGTAATGATAGAGCTGATCAAATTGGTGGAGGGGTTGCGCTCTATGTTAGAGAGGGCATTGAGTCAGAAAGGATTAAAGTTTTGCAGGGAACAAAATTTGCTGTAGAATCTCTATGGATTGAAATTCCATTTATGAAGGGGAAGGTGATGGCAGTGGGAGTATACTATCGATCACCTGGCTAGAATGAACAAATGGATGATGAAATGCTCAAAGAAATCAAGGAAGCTAACAAAAGTCACAACAGAGTAGTAATAATGGGTGATTTCAATTACCCCGGTATCGACTGGGTCAGTGTCACAGCAGGACAAGCTAAAGAGATAAAGTTTCTAGATGGAATAAATGACTGCTTCTTGGAGCAGCTGGTTCATGAACCGACCAGAGGGGAAGCCATACTGGACCTAGTCCTTAGTGGAACACCAGATCTGGTGCAAGAAATAAGGGTGTTGGGACCACTTGGCAATAGTGATCATAGTATGATCATGTTTGATTTAATTAGTGGAGGACAGATAGTAAAGGCATCCACAGTACTACCTTTTAACTTTCAAAAGGGAGACTATGATAGAATGAGGAATATAGTTAGGAAAAAACTAAAAGGAGCGGTTCCAAAGGTTAAAGACTTACAGCAAGCTTGGGTGTTATTTAAAAATACTATCCTCGAAGCCCAGACCAGCTGTATTCCACGCATTAAGAAAAGTGGAAGAAAGTCCAAAAAACTGCCAGCATGGTTTAAAGGTGAGGTCAGAGAGGCTGTTGCTGCCAAAAAAGCAACCTTCAGGAAATGGAAAAAAGAGCCAAATGATGAAAACTGGAAACAGCACAAGCACTGGCAAGTTAAATGCAAAGCATTGATAAGGCAGGCAAAACGGGAATTTGAGAAGAAACTTGCTACGGAAGCAAAAACACGAAATAAAGACTTTTTCAAGTACATTCGTAGCAAAAGGCCTGTGAGAGAGTCAATTGGACCATTAGATGATAGAGGGGTAAAAGGGGCAGTAAGAGGAAACAAGGCTATAGCAGAGAGACTGAATGAATTCTTTGCTTCGGTCTTTACTGAGGAAGATGTAGGGATGTTACCCAAGACTGAAGTGGTATTTAAAGGTGATACTGCAGAGGAATTGAGAGAAATATCGCTACACCGGGAAGATATATTACAACTATTTGATAAACTGAATAGTAGCAAATCACCTGGACCGGATGGTATACATCCCAGAGTGTTGAAAGAACTGAAATATGAGATTGCAGACTTGCTATTGGTAATCTGTGAACTTTCATTAAAATCATCTGTAATACCTGAAGATTGGAGGGTCGCCAACGTAACACCAATTTTTAAAAAGGGTTCCAGGGGTGACCCAGGAAATTACAGACCGGTGAGCCTGACGTCAGTACCAGGGAAAATGGTAGAAACCATCATAAAGAACAAAATTACGCAGCATGTAGATAGTCATGGCCTAATGGGAGACAGCAACATGGCTTTAGACAAGGAAGATCTGGTCTTACTAATCTGATATGTTTTTTTGAAGGTGTGCATAAACAGGTAGACAAAGCTGAGTCGGTTGATATAGTGTATCTGGACTTTCAGAAAGCTTTTGACAAAGTCCCCCATCAGAGACTTTTGGCGAAGCTAAAAAGTCATGGGATAGGAGGCAGTGTACTATTGTGGATCGGGAACTGGTTAAAAGATAGAAAGCAGAGGGTAGGGCTAAATGGCCAATATTCCCAATGGAAAAAGGTGAATAGTGGAGTACCCCAGGGATCTGTACTGGGTCCGCTGCTTTTTGACATATTCATAAATGACCTGGATAAGGGAATAACTAGTGAGGATATCAAATTTGCAGATGGCACAAAACTGTTTAAAGTTGTTAAAACCCAAGAGGAATGTGGAAAACTGCAGGAGGATCTGGATAAATTGGAAGACTGGGCATCCAAATGGCAGATGAAATTTAATGTGGACAAGTGCAAAGTTATGCACCTAGGAAAGAACAACCCACACTATAGTTACACAATGCAAGGCTCCACATTAGAAACCACCAGCCAGGAAAAAGATTTAGGAGTCATTGTGGATAACATGTTAAAACCCTCCGCCCAGTGTGCAGCGGCGGCCAAGAAAGCAAATAGAATGCTAGGTATCATAAGGAAAGGGATGGAGAACAAAACAAAGGATATTATAATGCCTCTGTATCGCTCCATGGTACGACCGCACCTTGAATATTGTGTGCAATTCTGGTCACCGTATCTTAAAAAGGACATAGCGTTATTAGAAAAAGTACAGAGAAGAGCCACCAAATTGGTGAAGGGGATGGAAGGCTACTCCTATGAAGAGAGGCTAAGAAGGTTAGGGCTCTTTAGCCTGGAGAAGAGACGGCTGAGGGGAGATATGATAGAGGTCTATAAATTAATGAATGGAGTGGAACGGATAAACGTGGATCAATTGTTTACGCTATCAGAGTATAGAAAGACTAGGGGACATGTAATGAAGCTACAGGGTAAACTATTTAAGACAAGAGAAAATATTTTTTCACTCAACGTGTAATCAAACTCTGGAATCTGTTACCGGAGGATGTAGTAAGGGCTGTTAGTATAGCTGGGTTTAAAAAAAGGTTTGGACAAGTTCCTGGAGGAAATGTCCATAAACCACTATTAAAAAGGGACCCAGGATATCAATGCTTGACCCAGTACAAGCATTGTGGAACCTGTCTTTTGGGGATATTGCTAGGTACGTATAACCTAGATTGGCCACTGTTGGAAACAGGATACTGGGCTTGATGGACCTCGGTCTGACCCTGTATGGCATGTCTTATGTTCTTATGTTCTTATGTTCTTAGTGTGGCGAAGAGAAGTAATAGCATCCCACAAGCTGTCCAAAGTTACCAGGGCCAGTTTTTCCAACCCGACAGGCCCAGAAGGAGACTGGACAACACTCTTCCCGGGGTAAAGGGAAGAACATGGTCCACTAAAGCTGACCCTAATGCTCCACTCCCAACCTCCCGACTTGCCGGAGACTGTCAATGCTGAGTGCCCTCCGGGGTGACTGAAGCAGAGAGGTTTGTGGGACTCCCAACTCTGTTCCCCATCAGTATGTGGAGAACTTCCAGGTTTATTTATTTATTTTATTTATTTATTTAACAGTTTCTTCTATACCGCCCCTTCCAGAGATCAGGGGCGGTTTACATTGAACAGAGAGTTAGTATACTTTTGTATACTTTACAAGGAACAATGTTTTAACTATATACATGTGTAGATACAGGGAACATACTTTTCAACATTAGCTGGAATAGTACTTTTTAAACTATGTACAGGTTATAAAACATGGAACATAACATAGATAATTACAGTAGTTATTTACAATAGTGATATAGCCGTCAGTTTGGGTAAATCTTTTGCATGTTGTGTAATGTAAATAACGTTTCTTGTGTTAGTCATTTGTTCTGTCTTGAGTACTGTGGATGTGTTTCTGTGATTGTTTTGGGGAGGTTTTTTGTTGGTAGGGGATCTCAAAGTATTTTGTAAAGAGGTAGGTTTTTAGTTCCTTTTTGAATTAATGAAGGTCCTTTATCATGCGGAGGGTTAATGGTATTTCATTCCAGAGGGTAGGGGCAGCAAAGGAGAAGGCTCTATCACTTGTTGTTGCTTTAGTTTTTCTGAAATTTGTTTTTATGTTGAGGGAATGGGTTGCATTCTGTCTGTGCATTCTAGTTTCTGACGGGGGGTGTATTAGAGTAGATAATTGTGAGGGAGAGATGTTATTAATGAGTTTAAAAGTAGTTAGGAGGATTTTATATTTTATTCGGCTGCTTATAGGGAGCCAATGCAGGTCTAATAGTATTGGGGTCACATGGTCTGTTAGGTTGAGGTGGGGATGTTTGCACAGGGCTGAGCTCAACCCCACTGTTCAGGTCTGCTGTGGAATTCAGCGGACCCGCTGAAGCCATGAAAGATGTCGCAGGAAGACAGAACCATTCAATAGACTGCTGTGCCGTCGTTGGAGTCGACATCGCACCAGAGGATTGTCCCTTTTGCTTCTTTTTCCTCCCCATTCACAAAACTGAAGGGAGCAACAACGGAGAACTCAGCAACAGAACATTAAGGGCTCCTCACAAGGTCTCAGACTCTGCAGCCATCTTGGATCTATCCCCCACTGACCCAGATATCCAATGCCAGTGGGCAGCTATGGCCCCAGCATTGAATACCCAGGTTTAACCTTCATCTGCAGCTGCTAGCCGCTTTACAAGGTTTAGCCATCACCACTAAGTATCGGGCCCTTAGTGTGCACTAAATCAATTAAACATACATTGACCAATGAACTAGCAATCAGTCTGCTAAAAAAAGTTTAAACAAACATTAAAAAATTATTACTAAAACAAATGTTGTATTGAAATAGCGAAAAGTCTGAAAATCAGGAAATGAGGCCAAACAAAGCAAAAACTAATGAACCGAGTCTTTTTGACCTGTGCCCTTATCTAAAAGAAACTAAACAACTTCCTCACCCACAATGCACATGGGGGAGGGGGATATTGAAAGGCATTACATGGTTTGTCACCGCTATACGCCCTGATACTAAACCAGAGCTACTCAAATCCAGTCCTGGAGATCAGCAGACCAGTCAGGTTTTCGGGATATCCCTAATGAATATGCATGAGATATATATGCATTAGAGATAGCCTGCCAACCTGAATGGTTTGTGGCCCTCCAGGACTGGATTTGGAGACCCCTGCCTTACCCCTCTGTCATTTAAGATTGTGAGTGGGCAAGGTGCAGATGTCCTAGACATCAAAAGGGTAGATAGAATGTGTCACAGTCCTCCTCGATTCTCACCACCACCAAAAAGTATTTTGGTGGTGGTGAGAAGTGAGGAGGAATGTGACAAATACTATCTAACCTTTTTGATGTCATGGACATCTGCACCTTGCCCACGCGCAGTCTTAAATGACAGAGGTGTAAGGCAGGGGTCTCCAAATCCAGCCCTGGAGGGCCACAAACCAGTCAGGTTGGCAGGCTATCTCTAATGCATATATATCTCATGCATATTCATTAGGGATATCCCGAAAACCTGACTGGTCTGTGGACCTCCAGGACTGAATTTGAGTAGCTCGGTACTAAACGGTTAGGATCAGGGAGTTCCGGGGGTGGCACCCTGTGTTAACCAGGCGGTGGCGATATTGAGTCACTGCCGGGTTAGCAACACATGGGTAACATAAGATGCTGCCCGGTTAGCTTCCGGATTTTGTGGCCCCAACATTGAATACCTGGAGTTAGACTTCAGCAGTGACAGCAAGCTGCTTCGCACGAGCTAGCCGCACCATGGAACATAGAAAACAAAACAAATCCTGTTTATTGCTCTTTTTTTCTCTCTTCTCCTCCTTCGCCTCTCCTTTCTTCTCTCCTATGGCTCATCATGAAACCCTTACGGTCCCGTCCTGGATGTAAACTCTTCCTGTTCTTGTCATGAATCTGCTGAGAATGTTGATTCACTGAATAACTGCAAGTTTGTCAAACCCTGAAAGTTCTTCCTGGAATCTTAAAGGCAGAACATATGTCTTGGTCCTCTTCGAATCGGAGCTTCATTCTTTGAAACATAGCCATCTTGGGGATGCTCAGAGTGTTCAGAAGAAAGAATAAATACTGCATTTTCTAATAAATGGTATAATTAAAGGTTTATGTTAGCTATTTTAAACACCTATGTTATTCAAGGCTTTTTGCTAGGATTATGATTGCACAGCTGGAGAGACTTGCAGCCAACTTTTGTTATAGCTTTCTTGCCAGTTAAACATGAATTCCCAGTTTGCAGTGATCGTTAATTGGGAATCACAGATTTAGATAGTATTTTTAGAAGTGTATTATTTTGAATAAATTTATGTAGCTTAGAAAAGTCAAAGGAAGTTGAAAGTACTAATTCTACTCAAGCATATTTAAGAAAGTGAATACCCACATCTGAAAGATGGATGACATCCATTCTGAATAGGCCCAAACGGTTGTGATTTCCTTGTGTCATGTGCATGTTCTACCATAGGTATGAATCACAAGTTCACCAGCAGGTTTGTTTCTTTTTTTTAAATCCCTTATTCACAGTTTTCTGATGCAGCCTGAATATAACAACATGATCAGGTTCACTTTGTGCCTGTGAAACTTGCCCATAATGTTACAACATCTCGCTGGATCAAATCTGCCACAGAACTGGGGAAGATGAGTGAACCACAGAGGAAAGTTTCTGCAGGATCTGATTCTCAAATGATGCAGTAGTTGGGAGTCAATCCAGACCCTAAGATATTTGAAACTTGTGTAAGAACACTCAGATGACCAAGCAATGAGTGGAGGAGTGGCCTAGTGGTTGGGGCAAGGTACTTCAGGCTGGAAGGTCAGGGGTTCAAATCCCACTAGAGGACAGCAACCTTGGGCCGGAAGGACTGGGGTTTCTAGTCCCACAGGTGTTCCTTGTGGTCTTGAGCAAGCCACTTAACCCTCCATAGCCCATGTTCCCTGTAAAATAGTTATCTCCAAGTTATAATGCCCTGTTCAATGTAAACTGCACTGATGCAGAATAGCACGGTATTTATTACAATTTTTTATATACCGCACTATTCGGCATCAGCGCGGTTTACAGATAACACAAAAGACCAGAACGACAGGTTGTTTGGTGTTACATATAACAGGAGAAACAACTTGGAAAAAAACATGGGGAACTATTTACAAGAATATAACATCTGTTAACTAGATAACATGATCATAATGATCAAACTATTTACATAGAATAGATATATTAGCTTGGTGCTGGAAGAATGTAAATAAATAAAATAGTAAAGCAACAGAAGGTAGGATGTGCAAGTCTCTTATCCAGGTAGCTGCAGTTTTGGATGGATTCCATTCCAGTTTATGTTTATCTAGTTGTACCTTCTCCCCATTGAAATTGTCCTTTCATGTGGTCTTGAGAGCCATCATTCTCTGTGTCCTATACATAATTATGGTTATGGTGTTTATAAAATGGAGGTGCACACCTCTACCTGGCCATTTTAGGCATGTGTACATAGATGGCGGCAGAACCTCTGAATTTTTACATGTATGCGTGGGCAACACTTGACATGTGTTAGGTCATATGGATGTGCATGGAAGCCATTTTAGAAACTGCTGGTGGGTATGTTCAGATGTATGAGCTGTGGGATATGGGCCCTTGCAGGACCTCACATATGCATGGGGTGTACATAGCTGATGGATTTGAGGGATATATTTCTAGAAGCGTAACATCTGCAGGTGACTGTGGGACTCTACCTACTCACACTGTGTGACAGTCAATTGGGGTATGAAGGGTGAGGTGATGGGCACTACTGTCCTCTGTGGGGCAGTGCTAAATGCCAACTGCTGACATTTTTGTCTCTGCTTCCCTTGCAGATGGTGACCAGAAACCTCTTTGAGGGGATCTGGCCTTTTATTTTATTTTATTTTTTTATTTATTTATATTCTCTTATATACCACGCTATTCTGCATCAGTGCGGTTTACATTGAACAAACTGAAATTACATTGAACAGGGCATTATAACTTGGAAATAACTATTTTACAGGGAACATGGGCTATGGAGGTTTAAGTGGCTTGCCCAAGACCACAAGGAGCACCTGTGGGACTAGAAACCCCAGTCCTTCCGGCCCAAGGTTGCTGTCCTCGAGTGGGATTTGAACCCCTGACCTTCCGGCCTGAGGTACCTTTTATGACTTTTCCCCTAGTTGTGAGTGCATATGTATTCATTCCTTTTGCTATGAAACCCCTAATAAGATCTGGTCCAACCAATTAACCTCAGAAGTCACATAATTAGTTGATTAGGGTTCACCTGCGTGCAATCAGTGTTACATGATCTGTCACATGATGCCTGTATAAATATCCCAAATTCTGAATATCCCATGGAGCACCATTAAATCCATTATAACAAAATAGAAAGAATATGGCATCACTACAAACCTGACAAGAGAAGCCACCCACCAAAACTCACAAACCGGGCAAGAAGGGCATTAATCAGAGATGCTACAAAGACACCAAGGATAACACTGAAGGAACTCAAAGATCCATAGCAGAGATGGGAGTATCTGTCCATAGGATCATTTTAAGCCATACACTCCACAAACTGGGGCTTTATGGAAGAGTGGCCAGAAAAAAAGCCATTGCTTAAAGAAAGAAATAAGAAAACACATTTGGAGTTTGCACAACAGCATGTGACGGACGCCCCAAACACATGGAAGAAGGTTCTCTGGTCAGATGAGATGAAAATTGAACTTTTTGGCCAACATGACAAATGCCATGTGTGGCAAAAACGCAACACTTCCCATCACCCAGAGAACACCATTCCCACAGTGAAACATAGTGGTGGCAGCATCATGCTGTGGGGATGCTTTTCATTGCCAGGGTCAGGATTGAAGGAACGATGGATGACACTAAATACAGGGCGATTCTTGAGGAAACCAGTTTCAGTCTGCCAGAGATTTGAGACTGGAATGAAGGTTCACCTTCCAGCAGGACAATGACCCTAAACATACTGCTAAAGCTGGTTAAAGGAAAACATTTAAATGTCTTGTAATAGCCAAGTCAAAGCCCAGACCTCAATCCAATTGAGAATCTGTGGCATTACTTGAAGATTGCTGTACACCAATGCAACCCATCTAACTTGAAGGTGTTGGAGCAGTTTTGCTCTAAGGAATGGGTGAAAATCCCAGTGGCTAGATGTGATAAGCTAATAGAGACATATCTCAAGAGACTTGCAGCTGTAATTGCAGCAAAAGGTGCCTCTATAACGTATTGAATTTGGGGGATGAATACATATGCACACTCCTGCTTTCAGTTTTATTTTTTTTTCTTCATTATTGTTTGTGTCACAATAGGCATATTGTGTATATTACATAGTGCTAACCCCCAAAACTCCATTTTAATTCCAGGCTGTAATGCGACAAAACAGGACAAACACAGAAGGGATGAATACTTTTGCCATGCCCTGTACTAGCTAACACGTGTATTCCAGTTCATAAGAGCAGTGTTTTTTGTTACTGGTGAGAGCTATTACCACTTTTTAGCTTGATCCTACTGTTTTTTTGTAAGTAGCACTTACTTTTATTTTATAATTGTTATATTTTTTTATACATGCAGAAGGGATATGACATTGTGCTATATTTGTATAGTTTTTTTTAAGAAGTTGTTGTTAAGTGCCGTTGAGTTAGTGCCTACTTAGGGTGACCCTTGGATAGCTGTCCTAAACTGGTCGGTTTTCAGTCAGGCAACTAATTGTTGATAGAGTGGCATCCATAGCTGTTGTTATTGTATCCATCCATCTCGTTGCTGGCCTTCCTCTTTTGCACTCACCTTCAGCCTTGCCAGGCATGATGTCTTTCTCAAATGATCTCTCTCTTCACATGATGTGTCCAAAATATGAAAGTCGAAGTCTTACAATCTGGATATATACTGATAATATGTACCAAGTGCTCGATCAAGTTGATTATGTTCTGGTTGCGAGATGGGGTTATCATTCTCCTTGCTTGCATTGTTTAATATTTTTAAGTTCAAAAATAATTTTGTGTGAAAGAAACAGCTTTTGCATTAGAGATAAGTAGGGTTGCCAACTTTTTCACCGAGAAAAACCCGACACCTGTGGCTCGCCATGCTCCACCCATTATCCGCCCCTAGTCCCACCCCTACCCACAAAAATTACCGAGGATACGTGTAGGCTAACTTCCTTGGTCAGATAATAATTAAACTGGGAACCGCAAAATCCAAACATGAAATGTACAACACTGGAGAAATAAAACTATAAAGTAATTTCCTTTTGCACTAAACAAAAACGCAAAGATGTTAGCAATACACACTTCCCAGACCAGACATATTCCAGTTAATAAATTCAAAATAAAAAGTATTTTTCTACCTTCTGTTTGGGCATTTTATTTTTCAGTTGCAATTGCTCCAGTCACTTTCTTCTGGTTTCTTCGTGTCTTCTGCTAGCTATCCATTTATCCTTTCTTCTCTTTTAGATGTTTTCCATTCTCTCTCTATTTCTGCTTTAACATACTGATTGTTTCCCTTTTGCTCTTTCCCCCAATTCTTTCCTTATTCCTTTATCATCCATTTAAATTTCACCCTTCCATTCTCAAGCCCCTCTTACTCTCCCAATACCCAGCCCATCATAGACTTTTCTTCCACACAAAATATTTTTCCCCTCTCCATTCTCATTCCCCATCCATTCTAGTCCTCCCCCAAAATCAGTTCCCTTATAGTTCTAGACCCACCCAGCATCCACTCCCTTCTAGTCCCATTCTCCCATGCCCCATATCAGCCCATTTCCAGTGTTATTCCAGCTCTTCATCAGCCCATTTCCAGTGCTAGCCCTCACATCACAGGCCATTTCCAGTCCTGCCCCCCCCCAATCACAGCCCATTTCCAGTCCAAGTCCCCCATGACAGCCTATTTCCAGTCCTAGGCCCCCCCACCATCACATCCCATTTGCAGTCTGAGTTCCCCCCCCCACCATCACAGCCCATTTGCAGTCCTAGCCCCCCTAATCACAGCCTATTTCCAGTCCAAGTTCCCCCTCCCTCCACCATAGCCCATTTCCAGTCCAAGTTCCCCCCCCCCCATAGCCCTTTTCCAGTCCAGGTCCCCCTCCCCATCACAACCCATTTCCAGTCCATGTCCCCCTCCCATAGCCCTTTTACAGTCCAGGTCCCTCCCCCCATCACAGCCCATTTCTTTCCAGTCCAAGTCCCCCCCCCATAGCCCTTTTCCGGTCCAGGTCCCCCTCCCCAACACAACCTATTTCCAGGACAAGTCCCCCCCCCCCATAGCCCTTTTCCAGTCCAGGTCCCCCTCCCCATCACAACCCATTTCCAGTCCATGTCCCCCCCCCCATCACAGTCCATGCAGTCCTGGGCCTCCCCCCCCCCCCGACCCGCACCGCGGCTGTCTGAGGGGCTTTAGAGGGAGCCGTGGAAGCCCGCGCGAGGCCCTGGCTCCCTCTGTACAACCGCCAGCGTGAAGAGCCTTTTCCTTCACGCTGGCGGTTGTTTCCGTGAAGCCGCGAATGCTGGGAAAGGTTAAAGGGTATTGCCTTTAACCTTTCCCAGAATTCGCGGCTTTACAGAAACAGCCGCCAGCGTGAAGGAAAAGGATCTTCACGCTGGCGGTTGTACAGAGGGAGCCGGGGCCTCGCGCGAGCTTACCCTGCTCCCTCTGAAGCCCTCTGGTGTGTGGGCCAGCCCTAGGTAGTATTTTTTTGGACTTCGGGTCGGAAGAAAAGCCGTTTTTTTGCTCTGGCCGCTCCCGATCTTGCGGACAGAGCAAAAAAACGGCATTTCAAGGGCCGGTTTTACATCTGCGCCGGCAGCCGGCCTGGCCATGGAAAAACCGGCCAGGCCGGCTGAAAACCGGCCAGTTGGCAACCCTAGAGATAAGGCTGGTGGCAACCCTTTAGTCAAGGGCACCTCCAAGGATTTTCCTGTCCGCTTCTTCATGTAGGTTTCCCAGAGTCATACAGAGCACATCTGGCATTTGAACCCAGGTCCTTTGGCTTATTAACATTCTGCTGTGACCATTAGGCAACAGCACAGCACCAACCAAAGAAGGCAGATTCCCTGCTGGGAACTGAATCTAGGCCTCAGTAGTGAGCGTGCTGAAGCCTGACCACTAGACTACAAGGGAATGTGTTAGCAGTTACTAATATGTTTCTTTTTACAGAGAAGGCAGTTCCAGTAATGCTTGCTAATATATTTCTCTTGCAACAAATTCAGTCTGTTTTATAAGATTCTTTCTCTGTAACATGTGTATACACACATAGTTAAATGTTTCTTATACCCATGATTTTTATACTTTAGGGAGGGTCAGGCAGAGAGAGGCCCTGGGAGCAAAGGAAGCTGCATTGAACAGGAGCCCTGTCATGGATTGGCTGGCAGAATCATATGACTGGCTGAGTCTAGGAGGGAAAAGGGCTAGGACATGTATCCGTAAGCCCAAGGTTGTCGGTAACCTGGAAGACAAGGTAAAAGCTAAGCACTATGGAGTAGAGTTAGAGAAACCAGGAGTGGAAGCTGGAAGTAGGCTGAAGGAAGCTTAGGAGAGCCTGAAAGCCAGGTGTATCCAGGAGTGCAGCCCTGGATTGAAGGTTTGGTTCGGGATCTCAGAAGAGGGGTGAGTTTTTGTACCCTTTGGATTAGTAAGGGTAGGTTAGCATCCCTGAATGAAGCAAACTAACTCAAGCAAACAAAATGTACATTTGAAATGCAGAATATTTATTTATTTTGTTTAACAGCTTTTTTTATACCACTTTATCCTTTGGTCAAAGTGGTTTACACTGAAACAGAACATTTACAATGAACAGGGAAGTCAACTTGGGTTAACTTTGATATATATAATTGTGGGGTAACTATGTACAGTTTTATATAAGGGGTATGAGGAACGGGAGGTTGAGGGTGTTTAGGAAAGAGGAGTTTGAGGGGAGAGGAGGGAACAAATCAGGGTTATGTTAAAAGGTAGCATTCTCTGAAAATTTGGGTTTTAAGAACTTTCCTGAAGGAAGCTGTATCAGTTGTAGTTCTTAAGCTTTCTGGGATAGAGTTCCATAATAACGTGCATAGGGAGATAATACTCCCTTAGATGTAGTGGCATTGGTTCTTTTGAACATCAGTGAAGTCTATAGCATGTTCTTTGAAATGGTGTGTCACCCTCTGTTGTCAGATGTGACCTTAATCAGGGTTTGTCAGTGTGGTGGTGCAGAGTCATTGAGGATTTTAAATGTTGTGAGGATAGATTTTAATTTTATACATTCTATCATGGGGAGCCAATGTAATTGCTCGAGGAGAGAAATGATGTGCTCAGATCTTTTTGCACTGAGGAGGATTCTTGCAGCCTTGTTGAGTGCAAGTTGGAGAAAGTGGATGGTTGAGTTTCTATGCCCTGGAAGATGATATTACAGTAATCAAGGTGGGGGAAAATAGTTGCTTGGAGTACAGAACGGAAGTCATGCTCTGGTAGGAATGACTTGAGGTTCTTGATTGTTTTTTGGCTTAAAATATATGTTCTGTGTTATGTTTAGTATATGGATTTTGAAGGTAAGGTGTTGGTCCAGGGTAACTCCAAGGTACGGTATGTTTTGCTTTACTTGGATATGTGTTCCATCGATAGGTATGGCAGGTGGTGGCATGAAGGTAGTGCCTCTCGTGATGAACATAGCCTCAGTCTTCTTGAGATTTATGATCATGTTCTGACTCTTGAGCCAATTTCAAAGTTTGTAAAAGCAGCTTGTAATGGGTGTGATGTTGATACCTGTTGTGTTAATAGATGTCTAAATCATTACATCATCTGCATAGATGTGGTAAAGAATGTTGCAGGACTTAATTATGGTACATAATAGTTGTTGTAGCCCTTTAGGGATGGGCCCTCCTACCTGGATTCCAATCTGGATTCTTAGGTTTTACATAGCCCTTCTAACAGGAAGGAAAAATACAAGACACACACACACACACACACACACACACACACATATATACAGAAAATCAATTATATCAATTCCAGAGCTCTAGAAGGAAGACCGTCAGAGGGTCCGAATAATGGTTCCTCCCTAACTATCTTCAAAAATCTTCTGCCAGAGATCTGCCTTTTATTAAGAAGTATCAGCTGACATAGTTAATTTTTGATTAACATCAGATGATATTATTCATGTTACAAAATTATAGGTCTGGAATAAAATCTTCTTACAAGGTTATTTTTCTGCTGATGCTTTGCAAAAATACATAAAAACGGAAGTTACAAGGCCATGATTATAATTACCAAGTGACAGTAGGTGTCGCTGTAATTCCTTCATTATACAAAAGCTGATTAGTTACACTATACGTTCTCTCTAAATTTTGGTAATTTCCCAAGCTTTATTTGATTTCCAGTTATATGTTGACCTAAGGTCTCTGATTCTTGAAAGGTTTATGCAATAATGCTGATGTTAGTTGTTGTCCAGTTTTCAACCTATCATCTACCACAAAAGAGAGGCAGAACTGTCTGTATTCCAGAGATTTTTGAGTGATAAGGTTACCCTTTGCACCAGTAACTATGTACACAACTTTGTTAGCTGATCTCTGTTGCAACTAACTGTCAGCATTTTTTCACAGACAGAGAAAGACAGAAGCTTCTATCTAAAAATATATTTTTCACTTAAGCCTGTTTGATTATAATAAGCATATATATATTTTTTCACCTATAGCTACCTTTATAGTCCTGTTTCTTCATTATCTGTGCTTGAATCACTGTCTGTACCTATATCCAGAGTACCATAAACTGATTCATCACTGTCCACCGCCAGGTCCAGATTGCCATAAACAGGATGATCTATATTCATGTAAGTTACCTTATCACTCAAAAGCTCATCAGTCTCTGCTATAGTCTCTAACCTTGTTCTAGGGCCTGGGACAGTTCTTCCCTTTCCACAATAGTTGCAGGAAGAAGTTGAATAGTAAGGCTGAGAGGGTCGAACTCTGAGGGACTCCTTGGGATTGTGTGTATGGGGATGAGTTTGTCTGGTCTATTTTGTCTTGCAGTTTATGGTCTGTCAGATAGGATTTGCACCAGGAGAAGATGGTGTCTGATAAACCAATAGATTGTTAGTCATTGTATTATGAAGTGATGTGGGATATAGTTGAATGATGCTCAAACATCTAGAAATATGAGAATAAAACCAGATTTGCGTTTGTTGGTACCCTTAATAAAGTTTTCAAGTAGGCTAGTCATAAGTGTTTCTATTCCATGTCTGGCTTTGAAGCCATATTGTTGGTGATCTAGTGGATGATTCATATCTATGTAGTCTTGGAGCTGTCTGTATATGATTTTTTCCAATACGTTGGTCAGGAATGGGAGACAGGCTATGGGTCTATAGGATGATGGTTGCTTTATGTTATTGGATGCCCCCTTCCTGACAGGGCAGATAGAAGGTGATGAGTTCATGTGGCACATATCCCTGGGTTAGTGATGGTTGAATGATTTTTAGCATTGATGGAATGAGTTCCTGTTTGGTTGCCTTGATCCAGCTAACTGGACAGGGGTCAAGTAGAGAGGTAGTTGTGTTAATACTTGTGATTTTATTTATTTATTTTATTTTTTATATACCATGCTGTTCTGCATCAGTGTGGTTTACATTGAACAAACTGAAATTACATTGAACAGGGCATTATAACTTGGAAATAACTATTTTACAGGGAACACTATTTAAGACAAATAAGAGAAAATATTTTTTCACTCAACGTGTAATCAAACTCTGGAATCTGTTACCGGAGGATGTAGTAAGGGCTGTTAGTATAGCTGGGTTTAAAAAAGGTTTGGACAAGTTCCTGGAGGAAAGGTCCATAAACCACTATTAAAAAGGGACCCAGGATATCAATGCTTGACCCAGTACAAGCATTGTGGAACCTGTGTCTTTTGAGGATATTGCTAGGTACGTATGACCTAGATTGGCCACTGTTGGAAACAGGATACTGGGCTTGATGGACCTCGGTCTGACCCAGTATGGCATGTCTTATGTAACATGGGCTATGGAGGGTTATGTGGCTTGCCCAAGACCACAAGGAGCACCTGTAGGACTAGAAACCCCAGTCCTTCCAGCCCAAGGTTGCTGTCCTCTAGTGGGGTTTGAACCCCTGACCTTCTGGCCTGAAGTACCTTGCCCCAACCACTAGGCCACTCCTCCACTCCATGACTTTCTCTAGATATTCTGGTGTGATTTTCAGGAATGTGGTCCATGTGTTCTGATATGTGGTTTCTATAGTTGCTCTTATATATTGGCTTCTATTATTAAGGTTTGCTGAGGTTAGAGTTTGGAAGTAGTCAACCATTGCTTGTAGTGTGAGGTTGTTTTTTTCTATTTAGTGTGTAGGATCTTTGCATAGTGTTTTGACTAGGTCAAAGAGCTCTTGAGGGTGGTTTAAGGAGCTCTGGATTACCTTGGTATAGTAGTCTCTTTTTGCCTGGTTGTTGGCAGCTTGGTATGCTTGTAGCTTATGTTTGTACATATTGAGGGTGTCATCTGATATGATGTTCCTCCATTTTCTTTCTGTGATTCGTAGGTTTCTTTTCAAGTCCTTTAATAGGGGTGTTTACCAATTTGTTGTGTTTTCTCTGTAGTGTTGGCTTTGACAGGGTGGTTTCATTGAAGTCTCGGTTATTGCTTTGTTCCAGTTGTGAATTAGGGTATCTATGTCGTGTGTGTCATCGGGGCAGTTTTGCAGTTTGGGGAGTATGTTTGCTAGGAATATTTCCTTGTCCCAGTTGTGGAACCTGCATGTGCAATGTTCTGAGTTGCGTTGCGCGTGTTCCTTTTTTCTGGAGATAAGGTTATAGATATTTTTTTGTGGTCTGTCCATGGGAAATGCATGGTGGTGAGTGTTGGGATTTGATGTTAGTTGAGTATGTTGCGTGGTAGGAAAATCATATCAAGGGTGTGGCCTTTAATATGGGTGGCTTGGTTGACAGTTGGGATATAGTCTAGGGTTTCCATTGCTTCCAGAAAGTTGTTTGCTTTGCTTAGTGGTGCAGAGGCGAGGTTGAGGTCACCTAGTATCATGAGGTATTTATTGTTTGCGTTGTTGTTACAAATGGTTTCAAGGATAGAATCAAGGCTGTCAGTATTGGTATTTGGGGATCTGTAGGCAAGGAGTATGGTGATTTTGTTGTTCATAATTGTTAAAGTCTAGACCATTAGCAGAGGTTTTAGAGAGGGTGTGGAAGTTTAAGCACTTTCCAGCTAGAATGCAGACACTGCCACCTCTTTGGTTTGAACTCGGAGAGCTGAATATATGGTAGTCTTGAGGTACGAGTTGATTTAGTAGGACTGCATCTGCTTCTGTGAACCAAGTCTCAGTTATGTTTAGGTTGTCGGGTTCGCTGTCAGTTAGCAGATCAGAAAAGATTTGTGTTTTGTTTCTTCTAGATTGTGTGTTTAAGAGGGTACATTTGATTTGATGAGTTTGTACTACAGGGTTAGGGAAAGAGGGCTTGGTCACCAGTGATTTGGGGTTGATTTGGATAAAGTACTGCATATGTCTGTACCTTTGTTTGTAGTGGTGGGGAGAGGATATATGTAGTGGATATGTGTGGTTGATAGGTATAAGTGAATCCCAGGAGTTTGGGCGTGGTCTGCTACTGCAGGCTGCAAGGTAAGCTGAAAACTATACATTATTTTACTGGAAAGTACTGGGAAGAAATGTGTGAGTTTGGGGGGAAAGAAGTCTGCTGAACTGATGCTATCTCTGAAGCCAAAGAGATTGTCATGAGCTATCCTGATCTTTATCTTTATCTTTATTAGGAACATTTGATATACTGCCTATTACCTAAATTAAAACTGTTTGAGTTATGCTACACTTGTGCAAATGAAGTATGCTTGGAAATTTGTTTCCTCATTGGTGAAATAATGTGGAAAAACATTATGTGATCAGCACTACAGGAGCATCTGAGTGAGCTCCAGCATCCTCTAGTGGTCATGTCATTTATATGGTTGTCATGCTTACTACTTCACAGGGTCTTTCTGAGGCGTGATAGTGGGGATGGAAGTCCCATTGGGACGTTCATCTCCGCTATTCAGGCCCTCTTCGGAACCTGACTAACTTCCCCGCAAGTTGTAAGGGGAAGTTAGACAGGGTGGGAAAGGGGTGGAGCGGGGCGGCATTTGGGCGGGCAGTAGGCAGTTGGCAGCTCCGGACGTATAGGGCCGATTCCAATGTTGGCCCTGAACGTCTGGGGCCGGCCGCCTGTACGGGGAACCTATTCCACCTCTGAGGTAGAATAAGTTCCCCTAGTTGGCGGGGTACGGCGGGCCTGGCCATTGGAGGAGGTAGGAGGGGGTAGAGGGATTACCCGCAGCTCAACCCTGGCCTTGGGAGGCCAGATAAGGGGTCGGGCTGTGATGAATGAACATTTTGGTTCAGCAGCCAGGGATCGCGGCTTTTGAATGGAGTCGCAGTGCCATGGCAAATTCAGCTACACTAACAGCTTTTACCACATCCTCCGATAACAAATTCCAGAGTTTGATTACATGTTGAGTGAAAAAATATGTTCTCTTATTAGTCTTAAATAGTTTACCCTTTAGCTTCATTGCATGTCCCCTAATCTTTCTATATTCTGATGACGTAAACAATCGATCTATGTTTACCCATTCCATACCATTCATTAATTTATAGACCTAAATCATATCTCCCCTTAGCTGTCTCTTTTCCAGGTTAAAGAACCCTAAGCTTTTTAGCCTCTCTTCATAGAGGTATCCTCCCACCCCTTTTACTATTTGGTGGCTCTTCTCTGAACCTTTTCTAATAACGCTATATCCTTTTTAAGATATGGTGATCAGAATTGCACACAATATTCAAGGTGCGGTTGCACTATGGAATGATACAGAGGCATTATAATATCCTTTGTTTTATTTTCCATTCCTTTCCTTATGATACCTAGCTTACTATTTTCTCTTTTGGCCGCCGCTGCACACTGTGGTTTTAACATGTTTATGTATTTATTTAATTTATTTACGCATTATTTAGGTTATCCACGATAACGCCTAAATCTTTTTCCTGGGTGTGTGGAACCTTGCATCATGTAACCATAGTTTGACTTGTTCTTTCCTAGGTGCATAAGTTTGCACTTGTCCACATTAAATCTCATCCGTCATTTGGATGCCCAGTCTTTCAATTTATCAAGATCCTCTTGCAATTTTCCACAATCCTCATGGTTTTAACAACTTTAAATAGTTTTTTGTCATCTGCAAATATAATAACTTCACTCGTTATTCCCTTTTCCAGGTCATTTATGAATATGTCAAAAAGCAGCAGACCCAGCAAAGATCCCTGGGGTACTCTACTATTCAACTTTGTCCATTGGGAAAATTGGCCATTTAACCCTACCCTCTGCTTTCTATCTTTTAACCAGTTCCTGATCCACTGCCTCCTATCCCATGACTCTTTAGTTTTGCTAAAAGTCTATTGAGGGACCTTGTCAAAAGTTTTCTAAAAGTCCAGATATACTATATCAACCAACCCACCTTTGTCTACCTGTTTATTCACATCTTCAAAAAAAACATAATAGATTAGTAAGACAAGATCTTCCTTGTCTAAAGCCATGTTGGCTGTCTCCCATTAAGCTGTGACTATCTACATGTTCAGTAATTGTGTTCTTTATTATGGTTTTTACCATTTTTCCCTGTACTGATATCAGGGTCACCAGTCTTTAGTTTCCCAGATCACCCCTGGAAACCTTTTAAAAAATTGGCGTTACATTGGCCATCCTCCAATCTTCAGGTATTACAGATGATTTTAATCATAATTCATTACTAACAACAGGTCTGCAATCTCATATTTCAGTTCTTTCAACACCCTTGGATGTATACCATCCAGTCCAGGTGATTTGCTACTGTTCAGTTTATCAAATAATTCTAATAAATGTAATGTGAGTACTACTACTACTTATCATTTGCATAGTGCCACAAGGCATACACAGTGCTACTAAGGGTTTGATTCTATATAAGACCTATGACCAACAGCTCACCTTACTCCCACACATAAACCACTTAACATCTACAATATATTACAAGCTCCGTGTAATTAAGAACCTGCGACCACTTCTCTCACTAGCCAACTTCCAATCTGTAGTCCAGGCTGTAATAACACCATTGCTTGACTATTGTAATCTTCTGGTTATGTAATCTTCTGGTCTATTCTCTGTTTGGTCCTGGGTTCATTTCACAGAGACAGTAAGGTAAGCAGCACAAATAAGATAACCAAACAGGTGTGGCTTGGAAAAAGGGTTTTATATAGAAATAGGCTTATTACAAAGTTACAGAACAGAGGTAGGAGGTTGTTAGAAAGCTGCTTCAGTTTACTTCAATGAATGTGTGTGTGTGTGTGTGTTTCCAGTCACCTCCCTTTGAGGTCTGCTATTCTTGATTTAGCAAGGAGGGGCTGCAGACCAATCTCATCAGGCCCGGAGACTGACATCACCAGGGGGTCAGAGTTAATCTCATCTTGTAAACTACCCTCATTAAGTTTGGAGACTGATATCACCAGAGTAACAAAGCTGCTTGAAATCCAAGGTCTGGGAACAGCTCTGACACCTATGCTAGGCATGATGTCCTGCTGGTGTATGCTGACAACTATGACAATGCAATATAATCAAGGCATTCCGGAACTCAATATATCCATTGCAGCTAGCATAGAACACCCCTGCAAGGATTATCCTAGGACAAACTCACCATTCCCACCTCATGCCACTCCTCAAGCAACTTCACTGGTTGACTATTGTCGCCAACCTCCCCCTGGTGGCTGAACGAGAAGGCTGGGCATATAGTTAATTTTAGGAGAGGAGGGTTCTTTAAGGCCAGGTGCAGCCTGGTCTATGTAGTCCTGCTCCTGGTGCAAATAAGTCATGTAAGCCAAAGTGGAGGGAGAATAAGGCTTTTATTTCCCTTTTCACAAAAAAGATTTGTTGGGCTTCTTTTCAGGCATAAACCAAACTCAAGGTACAAAGTAAACTGTTATAATCTTCACAGTTGTGGAAAGGAATTTAATCAAGGATTCTTTCAACATTGGAGTAAATTACATGTCTGAACATTCTTCTTTCAATCAGCACAAATATGAAAACTTCTTAAGGTAATATCTGTAAGGCTCACAGTTCCTGCAGTGATTCCAAACTACCCCCAACACACATGGAACAATCCATCAATTCCTCCTGAGATGAGGGAATAGGATCTATAAGCTCCACTTGCATCGGTTCTAAAACACTATTATCTTCTTCTGGGCTGGGGCTTTCTCTGGCTGTTATCACTGGCCAGTCCCTATTTCTGTTCCCTTGTTTTCCATACAAGTGTTCTAAGGTTCTTAAATGAGCATGACCTGTTTTATTGCCTCTATATCTTGGCTGGTGAAGCTTTGGCCTGCTTTCTCTTCCTTTAAACTGGGCATCTGTTTTATAAGGGCTTCTAGCAGCTGAGCCTTTCTTCATGAATAAAGAATCATCATACCTTGGTTTCCTGTAATAGGCATAGCTGGAAGTGTCCTCCTCAGGTATTTCCCTTAGGACCCAGTCTCTCTGGCAATCTTTCTCTTGAAAGCTTCTGGTACCTTTCAATCTGGTTTCTGGGCTTTCTGGCAAGCGTAGGCCTCTCTCCAAGCCTGGCTTCCTGCTTCTTAGCTCTTTACCTCTGGAGTTTCTGGCTACCACGACTTCCACAGGACTGACTCTCCTCCGTCTGTCTTTCTCCCTGGGACCTTCTGGTTCTCTTCCAGTTCCTGCAGCCATGCCACTAGTCCTGGTTCCACTGCTCTGTTTCTCAGCAGTGCTCTGCTCTCCGGTGCTGCTCTGCCTTCTGGTGCTGCTCTGCTCTGCGGTGCGGCTCTGCTTTCTGTCTCCAGCCACTTGCTTATAAAGGTCTTCTACCTTTGAGCTTCCCGGGCTAGTTCTCAGGTGCTGCTGATTAGCTAGGTGTGTCCACTCAGCCTCTGCAAGTTCACGCCTGCTCCCTCTAGCTATTTTGCTAGACAATTGCATTCTCAGCACCTCATTTGTTTTGGGACAGACAGCTTCTTTTCCTATATCCTCACTTTTATTAGCTCCTGCTCTATGACACTGTATCACAAAGAATCAAATATAAGGTCCATATCAACACACACAAAATAATTTATAATGCCTCGGCACTTACTCTGCATGCCTTAATATCAACCCGCAGCAACAGTAGGCCCATAAGACAAGGCATGTCTAACATGCTTGAATTCCCAGCAGAAAAAGCTAAATACAGCCAAAGAAACAATAACAGGGCCTTCTCACTTTCTGCCTCGGTTCTATGGAACTCACTCCCACCATAAATAAGGGACATTCAACGCCTACAGGATTTCAGAAAATCCCTGAAGACATGACTATTTACTGAATACTATGGCTTAGCAAAAAATGACACTTAACCAGCACAGTATCTACATGCAGAATAATCACCATGAACTCTAAGAAATTACTATGCTGTATCACATCATATATGAGTAGTTACGCTAATTGTTTAGTGTTTGTTAAAGTGTAAATCACAATGTATTTCTTATGTTCAATGTACCGTGCACTTCTGTTTGAGCTGTGTCATGTTACTACACCGAGTTACTTGTAAACTGTCTTGACTTGTAGAAAGCCTGTAGAATAAAAACTTGTTAAATAAATAAATAAACCCCAGCTCCGCCCCCGTGCTTACCCTAACTGAAATATGTACAATGGTACTTAATGTGTATGCTTGCAGAATAGCAACTGCTCAAAGAGTGCATGTAGGTGCCAATTCACCCCTGGAAGTCCCTCAGAATAAGGATATAACCACGTAAATCTCTGCATGTCTTATATAGAATAAACCCTTATGCCAAAATATTTGATCTAATTTTTGATGTTGATATGACTGTTGTCCAATGTAATTGTTGGTGGTGGTGTGAAGTTTATGTCTCTAGTGATATGGAGTAGCTTGGTTTTGGTATGGTTTATGTTGAGGCTATGTTTCTTGAGTCATTTGGACATCGCTATGAAGCAATTGTTGAGCTTTATGTAGTCTGGGACGGTTGTGGTGAAGGAGGTAAAGAGCATTATGTCATCTGCGTGCCAAAGCTCTTGATCATCTCACAAATTGGTTGCAAGTAGATGTTAAAGAGGATGGAGGAAAGTGATGATCCCTATGGTAAACCTTGTTTTAGCAAGAAAGGGAGGGATATGGTTGATCCTATTTTAATTTATTGTAGGCGGTTGGACAGGTAAGAGTGGGACCATTTTAAGGTGGTACCACATATTCCACTTTGCTGTAGCCTGTTTAGTAGTAGCAGGTGTGACACTGAGTTGAAAGCCGCTGAAATATCTATGAATAGCAAGATGAATCCTTGTGATAGTTTTTATGTGCCAGTGATTAGGTTGTTGAGAAGGTAAGTGAAGAGCATTTTCAATTCCATGGTGGGTCTGAACCGTGCTGCTGTGGGTCTAAAGGAGTATGCTCATCAAGTTGAACTTAGGAGGGGCCTAAATCTACATGCTTTATAGAATACTATGACTTAACCTGCATCACTGCACCAATCAAGATGTGGGCAGTTATGCCTGCAAAGCATACTGTCACGCCCTCACCACCCGCCTCTAGCCTAGAGGGGCGTGGTATCGGAGGAACTTCTCTTGATTGGCTTGGGCAAACTAACTTTCCCCAGGTGTATCTTGGGATATGTAGTTTGCCTTTAAAAATGGCTTCAAGAAGTTGTAGTCATGGAGGGAAGGCAAAATGACAGAATTTTATTTCTTACGCAAAAGTTCAAGTACCCTGTACACAGGACTCCTTCTTATGCAGGATTATTGGTAATACAGAACTAGAACAGCATAACTGCTTCACAAGCTTCAAACACACACAGCTGCTTCAAACGTTTCTCAGCCCTGAAAAACAGCACTTCTTTAGCAAGTGTAAAAATGCCTCTTTTTAGTCTTGCCTTGTAAAACAAATAATGGTAACAATAAAACTTAGTCCCACTGGAACAAAAGCTTCTTCTTAACTCCCTTCCCAGATTAAGTTTAAACTAAAATATGGGAGACACGGGCAGCAAATATTCACTAAGCTTTTTAGCTTCCCTGCAAGTTTTCCTGGCTGCTTCATAAACCTCCAGGTGCTAGCACAAGTATCCCGGCCTCCTGTTGGTTCTCTGGGTCTTGTTATTTCCAGCTTTAGGAGATCTTCTCAGAAAGTGTTAGCCCTCAGCATAACGGTTCAACACGTTTGGCTTAGCATAAAGTACAGTCCATAGGAATATCCATAGCCCTCAAGTCCTCCTCAGGAGTATTGACTTGCATATCTTCAATTGTTGGAGCAGTGTCCCATTCTGAGCTCTCAAAGCAGTGCTCAGTAAACAGCTTCCCCCTGGGTCCTAGAGTCCCTCCTGTTCCCAGCTCTACCTGAGACAGCCGGTCAGTACCTTCAGCCTGCGGCCCGTCTCCTCAGCTGTGTTCCCTGTGGTTCAGCTGCTCCCAGGGCTCTACTCTATGGCTCCGCTGCATCTCCAGCTTCTCTTGACTCTCCTGAGCTTCTTGTTTCTCCAGCTCCCCTTGTTTCTCCAGGCTCCCCTGGTTTCTCCAGCTCTCCTTGTTTCTCCAGCTCTCCTTGTTTCTCCAGCTCCTCCCAGGGCTCTCTTCTATTTGCCTTAGCAGGGGTTTATATTTCCACCTCCAGGGTTCCAGCCCCTCCTCCTCCCTTCCGGCCCTTCCCAGGTGATAATAATCTCTTCTCATGCCTGCAGGGACCTCATAGGAGTCTGGGTGTGGCTCCCTGGGCTTTCTCTCTCTCTTCTTTCTCTCCCTTCACGGGGCCTGAGATCCAGGCCAGGCAGGGATTTTGTGGGTATCGGTGTACGCAGTATTCAGGTTACCCTTGAAATGCACACCTGGGCTCCCCCCTAAGTCCAATTCCATGTCCTTTTCTATTCTCATGGGTTCAAGACGGGTGTCTCTGTCACAATACATAATTGTTGAGGCATGACTCTGGAACATCCATAGGCTCCTATTCTATAAGGCAAAGCCAGGGAATGCTTTACTTTATAGAATGACTCCCAAATACATGCACAGCAATGCAAGATTATATAATTTGCCTCCACAGATATTTTGAATCCATATTCTACACTGAAAACTCTTCTAGGATACTGCAAGGATTATATTATTTTTACCATATTTATACTTAGGGCCCCTTTTACTAAAGCCTACTAAGGATTTGCAGTTAACACACCAAACAAACACATACTAATTTCAAAGCCTCTTTGGTAGCTGTTGGGGGAATGACCAGTATGATCCCGGCAGCTAACGCGTGATGGGCCAATCTAATGTATGCTCTACCAAGGAATATTCACTTAATGATTCCCTTACAGGATTTGTTAGGTGAACACATGTTAAGAGTTGCATTGCCACTGAGCAAACAGCAATAGCCCTGCTTATTGTATGCCACATTCCCTGATCACAAATTAATGTGTATAGTTGTCGGGTGATAAAAAGCATATTATCCAGCTAAACGGCTTTAGTAAAGAGGGTCCTTAATACATAATAGTAAAACAACATAGCTTGAGAATAAAATAATTACAAAGGGGGCTTTCCTAAATGTAAAAAAGTTGTAGATCTTACATGTTCTCTGAAAAAATTGAGTCATTTTCCTCTTATGTCTTTTGCAGTGGAAGATTGTCTTACGTGCACTGAGGAAAGGGCAGAATTATAAGCTTGGACTATAAACTGCTAGACAAGTACGACTAAATAAGACATTGCCATTGTGCCAATACTTTAATAAAGTTGAAAGATCAATTCAATGTCTAGCATCTCACCAAGTGGTATTGCCCAGCAAGATAAGAATTGAGGAATGTTTATCTTCTCTTACAATCTCAAAGCCTTAAGGCACTGCACAAGCTGCAATTTACTGTGAAGTAGAGCAGAATTGATAACTCAAAGCGAGGCAATTGCACAAAGGCTTATATTTAGCTGTGAAAAGTTAGGTGTTCACTTTAAAAGAGTGCAACATTTGTCTATATCTCTATCCCCCACACCCCACATAAACATTAGCTGGAGGAAAACGGTGAAAGTGAAAATATGCAAACACAGACTGCCTTGTGATACTTTGAAGAGGACATGGCACAATAAATGGTCACTAGAGTATTCTATGATGCTAACCAGCTCCCTAAGTTATGCACTTAGGGAAGAATAACCCAAACTATTGTTATAGGATGCAAGGTTCCACATTAGGAACCACCAATCAAGAAAAGGATTTAAGCGTCATCGCAGATAATACTTTAAAACCCTCCGTCCAGTGTGCAGCGGCAGCTAAGAAAGCAAATAGAAGTCTAGGAATCATAAGGAAAGGAATGGAGAATAAAACCAAGGATATTATGATGTCTCTGTATCATTCCATGGTGCAACTGTGCCTTGAATATTGTGTGCAATTCTGGTCGCGTATCTTAAAAAGGACATAGCAAAATTAGTAAATGTACAGAGAAGAGCCACCAAAATGGTAAAGGGGATGGAAGAATATTTCTACTAGGAAAGACTTAAAAGGGTAGGGCTCTTAAACTTGGAAAAAAGAAGCCTGAGGGGAGATATGATAGAGGTTTATAAAATAATGAATGGGGGTAGTGAGGGGATCTAAGATGGCGATTGGCAGGGTTTGTGGCTCCAGCATGTCTTCCTGATGGGTAGGAAGAGAAAGGAGAAGCAGGATATGCTGTCCCAGGCTGCCCCACTGACCTCTACTCTGGTCTTCTCGGGTCCTTTGGATGCCTTTGGATCCCAAGATGTACCATACTGGATCAAACCAAGGGTCCATCAAGCCCAGTATCCTATTTCCAATAGCAGACAGTCAGAATTGGGAGGCGGTAGCTCGAATGAGAGGTGGTTAGAACTGTGCAGCTCAGTGTCTCTCTCAAGCAGTGACCTCACATCCCCAGAAGCACAGAGACCTTGGAAGCAGGTGTGTCCAAGATTGTTTCATGGAGACATGGATGCATTGGATCCTACGGAGGTGGAACCTCTGGTGCCCTTGCTGGGGCAGGCTCCAGGACAGGTTGCAGACATTTGTGTTTATGTTTGCTTGCAGGGTCATCTACCTGGCAATAGAGGCTCTACTCCAGTGTCTGAGAAGGGTGCTGTGTTATTCCCCATGGATCCATTAGTCTCTGCGGTGGTACTGGACAAGGAACAAGGTGCTGTGTGTTCCTTTCCCTTGCAGTGACCTGAATAATTCACCCTAGAGTCTACATTATTAGCAATAAACCAGCTTGGAGAAACTCTTACTAACCAGATAACTGGGATGTAAAGTTAGGTTCATATGAATACTGAAGTCTTATCTAAGACAGTGAAAGAAATAAGTTTGATTAAGAATAACTTGGATGGCGTGACTGAGGACTCAGTGTTTGGAAAACTTGCCCGATGCATTTGTGAAAGACTCTAACTATTTGAAAGCAAGGATGGTGCAGTTGGATAACTATACTAAGCTTTCAAACCTTCGGTTAATTAATTTTCCTCGCTCTCCTGTTATATCAGCTAAATAAATATTTAAACAATATTTGATTGAAATCTTGGAGGTTCCAGTAGATTCATGCTCACCAATTGTAAAAAATTATTATCTTCCTAGTGACCAGAAGACTGTGGCATATGCCGGGGCTCCTGGCCCTGGACAATTTCACATGTTGTATGTATCTGAGTTGTTAGAATCATCCGAAGCTGCAAGTGTTATACAGGCAACATGTTTGCATTAATCTTGGATAGAGAATGGCTTTTGAAGTTGTTCTTTCGTAAGAGGAATTTGAGTTTTAAGGGTTGTCTTGTCTGAATTTTTCCAGACCTTGCTAAGGAAACCCGTTGCTGCAGGAAAGAGTATCTGGTACTGTGGCCTCGAGTTCTCCAGCTTGGGGGTTTATTTTTCCTAAAGGATCCATGCAAATGTCTTGTGAAACTTCAGGGTAGTTCCTATGTTTTTCTTTATCCATCACAGTTAATTTATTTTTTGAATGCTAAGGGGCCTCTGGGGAGTGAATGAGTGAGACGTTGGAATTGTGATATTGTTTATATCTGACTGCTAACGCCTGCATTTTTTCCTTTTAGAACTGTAAAGATTTCATTTCTTAGTCTTGGATCTCTTTTTTTTGTGGGCTAGAGGAGGGGTAGCTTGATTTCTTAAATGATACCTTGGTTGTGTACCTAAGAACATAAGAACATATGCATATTACTCCTGAATCTATCCCCTTTAAGATCATCAGACACTATCAAGCCTAGGTTCCGCTCTTATTTTGTGGATAGAAGTACTTCATCCCCTATACTATATTGCTCCCTTAGATTGCTGCAGCCCAAATGCATGACCTTCCATTTTTTAACATTAAATCTCAGCTGCCAAATTCTAGACCATTCTTCAAGCTTAGCTAGAACACTCCTCATGTTACCTACACCTTCCTGGGTATCTACTTTATTGCAGATTTTGGTATCATCTGCAAAAAGGCAAACCTTTCTCGACGGCCCTTCCACAGAATCACTAACAAAGATGTTAAAAAGAATCAGACCAAGAACAGAACCCTGGGACACACCACTGGTAACCTTCTTCTCCTCAGAGTAAGCTCCATTTACCCGTACCCTTCGTTGCCTCCCTCTCAGCCAATTTCTAACCCAAGCAGTAACTTTAGGGTCCATCCCTAGGATGCTGTATTTGTTTATAAGTCGCCTGTGCAGAATGGTGTCAAAGGCTTTACTTAAATCTAGATATACCACATCTAGTGCTCTTCCTCGGTCCAACTCCCTGGTCACCCAGTCAAAGAAATCAATCAGATTTGTCTAACAAGACCTACCTCTGCTGAATACATGCTGCCTCAGGTCTGGTAATCCATTGGACTCCAGAAACTTCACTATTTTCTCTTTCAGCATTGCTTCCAATAATTTACTCCCTACCGAAGTTAAACCAACCAGCCTGAAGTTTTCAATCACATCCTTACTTCTGCTTTTGTGTAAAGGGACCACATGTGCCTCTCTCCAGTCTTCTGCCACCACTCCCAACTCCAGTGAGGCATTGAAAAGGTCATTCAGTGGAGCTGCTAGAACCTCCCCAAGTTCCCTCAGTATTCTCGGCTGTATAGTCGTCCCTCGCCACTTCGCGCTTCGACTTTCGCGGCTTCACTCTATTGTGGTATTTTCAAATATATTCATTAAAAAGTTGATTGAGACAGTGAAAATGATACAGTGCGCGCTCAGTTGTCTGAGTCAATTATACACCCCTGTATTACAATTAAAATTAAAATTACTGTATGTATGGACTGTAGGCCTATGTATTGGAGCACCTCTGTAAATCCTTCAATGCCAGGTGCACCTGCTCGACCACCCGTTGTGTGTGTTTGAAATCGGGTGTGGTGAAACCATGCCAAATCAGAGCGTGTTTGTCTAATACGTGCTTTACATCGCTACGCATCCGTAGCATCTTTGCTCTTGTAAGTGTTTGCGATTTCTGAGAACCTTTATCTAAGCCCCACAATGGCTCCTAAACATGCTGCTTTTTCTAAGCCTTCTGACGATGAAACTAAGCACCAGAGGAAGATGCTTACCATCCAGGAGAAGGTAAAACTCTTTGATATGATCAAAGATGGCAAGAAAATCATGGAGGTTGCCCGCCATTACGACTTGAATGAGTCTACTGTTCGCTCCATCCATAAAGATGAAAAGAACATCCGTGCTTTTAACAAGGAAGCAAAGCGCGTCGTGACAAGTCATAATAAGTTCATAGTGAAAATGGAGTCTGCCCTAGACGTTTGGATCAGCGACAGCCACAAGAAAAACATTCCGTTAGTTTCGCTGGTCATCCGGGAGAAGGCGAGGCAGCTCTATCAGTGCTTTACGGTGGACGAACATCAACCAGGATCCTCTTCTGCAACATTCATGGATTTCACGGTGAACAAGGGTTGGTTCGAGAAGTTCCAGAAGAGGTATCATCTGAAGAGTGTCGTTCTCCACGGAGAAGCTGCCTCTGCTGACAAGCCTGCAGCAGAGGACTACGTGAACAACACGTTCCAGAAGATCCTTGAGGAGGGCGAGTATGATCCAGAACAGGTGTTCAATATGGATGAAACAGGACTGTTATGGAAAATAATGCTTTCCCGGACATTCATTTTCAAGGATGAGGCCAAGGTCTGTGGCTTCAAGATGTATAAGGATCATGTGACTATCGTTATGTGTGGAAATGCTGAGGAATTATTGCTCAAGCCTGTCCTTATCTATAAGGACAATAACCCTAGGGCCCTGAAGAATAAAAACAAGAACCTGCTGCCAATGCATTGCATGCACAATGGCAAGGGCTGGATCACGAAGCAGCTGTCATCAGACTGGTTCTACGAGTGCTTCATCCCCTAAGTCATGCTGTACCTTGCAGAGAAGGGACTTGAGTTGAATGTTCTTCTCCTCATGGACAATGCTGGAGGTCATGCACAAGACCTATCTTATGACAGTGTGCGGATCGAGTTCCTTCCTCCCAACACCACTTCGCTGATCCAGCCCATGGATCATGGCATTATTCACATGTTCAAGGCCCTCTACACGTGAAACATCCTGCAGCACCTTGTCGAAGGCATGGACCTTGAGGAGAACTTCTTGCTGAAGGAGTACTGGCGGCAGTATACCATCAAGACCTGTCTGAATAGCATCTAGCCGTGATGAAGGACATGAAGACGGAGACCATGAAGGCCAGCTGGAAGAAGTTGTGGCCTGAAATTGTCCATGACTACAGGACATAAGCAACTCGGCAGTGGATAAGGCAGTTAGGCTAGCCCGGATGCAGGGAGGAGACGTTTTTGGGGATATGACCCGCGATGACGTGGATGAGTTGCTGGAGATGCATTTGGATCCCTTAACTGACGAGGATCTGGTGGAGATGACTAAGACTGCGAGTGAGGAGGAGGAGGAAGAGCAGCCAGAGATTCCTGGGGGTCAGGAGGAGGAAATTGGCCTTACACTTGTGCGTCTCTCGCAAGTCGTGAGAACTATTAAGGAAGTACAGGACATGATTGACGAATGGGACCCACAAATGATGCATGTATTGCGGTTCTGGAATGCACTTGATGGAGTGATGGAACCCTACAAAAGCCTCCTCATGCATATGAAAAGACAGCGCCAGTAACTGCCTATCACGATGTTCTTCAGTCGTGCACCCAGACACCCACTGCCTATGCCTAGTACTCCTTCAGTGGAAGAAGACGACGACACACCTGCTGAAGATACTGCACCGCCTGAAGACTCTCTTACTGAAGTTATGCCTTCAGAGGAGCAGTAACCTTGCTCTTCTTTGCTGTGCAGTACATCTCTTCATCTTCAATGCATCATCATCGAACACATTGCACTATTTTCATAGGTTAGTGGTTGTGTGTAAGAACTGTGTGTTTGTGTAATTAAATGTACAATAATAATAATATGATATTTGTAATGTCTAATATGTCTAATATGTCTTATTTTCTTTTATTTTGTATAATATATTGGGTAATATGACTGTAATGGTGACTAAAGGGGTGTCATTTCATGTCTAGAGGACTCTAATAATGTTAAAAAACGTATTTAGAAGGTCATAAACAGGTTTTCTATGCTCTAACTACAAAAATATGTGATTTATAAATAAAGAATCCTACTTCGCGGAAATTCACTTATCGCGGTAGAGTCTGGAACTGACTAACTGTGATAAACGAGGGATGACTGTATCCCATCTGGTCCCATCGCTTTCTCTATTTTAAGTTTAGCTAGCTTCTCAAGAACACAGTCTTCTGAAAATTGTTCAAGATGCCCCTCACTTCTGTTCCTGTTTGTGGGTATTTTCTGAGGTCCTGCTCCTGGTTCTTTATCTGAACCAACAGAAATATTTTTTAAGGAGTTCCGCTTTATCCTCATCGGCTTCTACATATTCCTCCCCTTCACCCTTGAGTCTAACAATACCCCTTTTGCCTTTTCTCTTTTCACTAACATATCTGAAGAATGCCTTATCCCCCTGTTTTATTGCATTGGCTATTTCCTCCTCTTTTTGAAACTTTGCTTTCCTAACTATTTTGCTAGCTTCGCTAAGTTTTTCTAAATATAGATGCCTGTCTTCCTCTCTCTGTGATCTCTTCTATTTCATGAAGGCCTCCCTCTATTTCTTTTAAGCTACTTCTTTTGAAAACCATAGTGGTCTCCTTTTCCTTTTACCTTTATTTACCATTTTAACAAACTAAAAGGCTGCAGAGCAGGGTCTCGGAGGCCGCCGTTAACCGGTGGCGGCCCCGGCGCGGCTACAAGCCGTTAGAGGGGAACCGGCGGCGGGAGGTGGGGGGGGGTGGGCGCGAAAGGAGCAAGCAAGCAGGCTGGATTGTGGGGCATTATTCAAAATGATTGGCTCCGCCGCGGGGACGAGCGCGGCGAGAGCCAATCAGATGCGGGAATCGGGCCATGTGCTGTGGCAGCTGGAACGCGCCTTCAGCACATGGCCGAAGAGAAGAGCGAGGAACGGAGTGTTTTTGCGGGCAGCGGTGAAGTGCGGGATACGGACGGCGAGCTTGCAGCGGATCTGGTCGGTAATAATTATAGTGGCTTGGGGGGAGGAGCTGAGGACGGGAGGTCGATTGCCGGTGCAGTTGGTGTGCACGTGTTTGACCGCGGCGGGCCGGAGTCCTGTTACTTCGCTTGTGGGAGCAAGCAGCTTTACGGGGGGGCTTAAAGGGGGCAGATCATCGGCTTTGGTGCGGTAGGGGAGTTGGCATGCCCGGTGGCAAAGGAGCAGGGGAGGGGGTGTTGAGAGAGGGAGGGGTGGAAAAGGGCTCAAGACTCCAAGTGCGGTGGGCAGAGGCAGAGGCAACGGGCAGCAGGGAGGTGCAAAGGGGGGAAGGGGGTCCGGAAGGGCTGGGACTGGAGAAAGTGGGTTTGGAAGGCCACATGGAGCTGTGGGATCAACGGGGCCCGCAGGAGGAGGGCGGGCCGGGCCGGCAAGGGCAGGGCAGCGTGGTGGCTTGGGACGGGGAAGACGAGCTAGGGCTACTGCAGGATTAGGGGGAGGCAGGGGGCTCCGGGCTGTGAGTGGGGGGCAGCGTGCAGAGGGGGAATCGGGCGTGGAGCGAGAAGGGGGTGAAGGGGACGATAGGGCGGCAGAGGGGTCTGCAGCTGGGCTAGGTACTATACCTGGGTGGAATGCGGGGGTGGGCATGGGATATGGTGTTCCTGCGAGTGTGGGTGGGAGTGAGATATATTGGGGGGGGGCCAGGAGGTGGTGGGGCAGCGGGGCAGTATGGTTGGGAGCACTGGACATGGGGGGGGCAAGGGCCTTCCAGGCCGGACTGGGCAGGGGCCTGGCCGGCTGCATGGCCTTCTGTTGTTCCCCCTGTGGTTCTCCCCTTTCTGTCTCCACAGGTTCCGGCCATGGCTTCCCTCGGACCAAGGTTCTCTGGCTTGCATCAGGACGGGATGGAGAGCGGCGAGGTGCAGGCGACGCCAGCACGCGGTGGTCTCGCCGGTGGATCAGCAGCGCTCGGAGATAGTGTGCTGCGAACGGTGGCAGTCGGGTCCAGAGATGAGCATCCCCAGCAAGTCCGGGAGTCCCCTGAGGCGGCAGCCAGTGGTGAGTTGCATGGGGCGCAGGAAGTTGGGGGGGAGGGGGGGGTGCGGCGGGCGAAGGCGGGGAAGGCGAATCGTAAGCGGCGGCATACTTGCCGTCGCAGGCGTGGATCTGATTCCTCCACGTCGTCGTCCTCGAGTTCGTCCTCGGGATCCTCGTCAGACAGGGCAAGGTGCGCGGAGTGGGGGGCTGCTGGAGCAGGAGCCACAGGGGTTACGGCCTTGTCGGAATTGTGGGAAGGGGTCCCAAAGAGGTTGAGGCGACGGATCCGAAAAAGGCGGTACATTGACATTTTCCGATTGTTGGAGGGACATAAGCGTACGGGGGAAAGCAAAAAGAAGAGAAAGGAGGATGAGAAAGCGGGGAGGGTGCGGAAGGTGGCGTGGACGGTAGTGAATTGGGTGAGGGCCTTTTTGCGTTTGACGAGTATCTGGGGACAACGTTACCCGGACCAGTACGGGATGCTTTTGTCTTACACGGACTCTATTCTCGAGGCGTCGCAGATGCACGAAGGATGGTCCTGGCTCAATTACGATGAAAAGTTTCGGGATAAAATGGAAGAGAACAGGTTGTTGTCTTGGGGAAGCCAGGATATCAACTTGTGGCTTACGCAAATGTCCACCAGGTCGGGCGTGGGGGTTGGAGGAGGCGGGGCGGTGAAACCAGCGGGTAGTGCCCAGGCAGTCGGAAACCGATCCTTTCGGGCGGCGGGGGTTGGGGGGGCGATCAAGCCAGGGGGCGGAGTTGGGGATGTCTGTTGGAGATTTAACAAGTCCTCCTGCCCGTTCCCGGATTGCAAGTTCCGGCACGCATGTGCGAACTGCGGGGGAGGGCATTCCGCGACAAAATGTATCAAAAAGGGCCTCAGTAGTAGCGCGCTTCCAGGGGCCAAGTGAGGGCCCACCTTTCAGCGTGGCCCCCTCTCCTATACGTGTAAGGGTGTTGAGGGAGTGGCTCTGTAATTATCCAAAAAAACGGGACGGGGAGGTCTTGCTGAAAGGTTTTACTGAAGGTTTTGTAATTCCTGTAGTGGTTGGGGGGGGGGGGGTGGGGAGCAGAGTGGGGAGAAATGGGCCGTCAGTGCGTCGCTTTGCGGATGTGGTCCAGGCTAAGTTACACGGCGAGTTGACCTTGGGTAGGATAGCGGGCCCTTTTCTGGAGCCCCCGTTTCGGAATTTTGTGGTTTCCCCGTTGGGAGTTATTCCGAAAAAACAGCCGGGGAAGTTCCGGTTAATTCATAATCTTTCGTATCCGGAGGGGGAATCGGTCAATGACCACATTCCGCGGGAATGCTGCTCGGTTCGCTATGCATCATTTGACAAGGCGGTGGGCTTAGTGAGAAAGGCCGGGCACGGAGCGCTGATGGCTAAAGTGGACATTGAGGCAGCTTTTCGTTTGATGCCGGTGCAACCCGTCGTCTTTTCATCTGCTGGGTTTCCACGTCGCAGGGGAGTATTACTTCGACAAATGCATGCCCATGGGCTGTGCGGTGTCCTGCGCATTTTTTGAGAAATTTAGCACTTTTTTGCAGTGGGTTGTCGAGAAGCATGTTGGATGCGCCAGTGTGGTTCACTATTTAGATGATTTTTTGTTTGTGGGAGCAGCGGGGACGTCGCATTGCATGGACTTGTTAGAGGGTTTTGTGGTGATGGCGGGGGAACTCGGGGTGCCGTTAGCAGAAGAAAAGACCGAAGGGCCGGCTACTATGATCACCTTTTTGGGCATCGAGTTGGATTCCGTGGAAATGGTGGCTCGACTGCCCCCGGAAAAGGTGGTGAAACTAAGGGTATTGGTAGCGAATGCCCTGGCATCCGCGAAGTACACGTTGAGAGAAATGCAGGCGTTGATTGGGTCATTGAATTTCGCCTGTCGTGTCATACCCATGGGTCGTGTATTCCTACGGCGCTTGGCAGCAGCCACGGCGGGGGTGTCTAAGCCTCATCACCGAATACGAATCAGCCGTAGCTTGCGCGAGGACCTGTTCGTGTGGGATGTTTTCTTGACTGAATTCAATGGATCGGCAGTCCTGATCGATGAGGAGCGTTCAAGTGAGCAATTGCAGTTGTTCACGGATGCGGCGGGGGGAACGGGATTAGGTGTCTATTTTGGGGGGGAGTGGTGCGCCGGGAGATGGCCGGCGGCATGGGATGAGGAGGGACTATTGAGAAATATTACGTTCCTGGAGCTCTTCCCAATATTGGTGGCTTTGGAGTTGTGGCCAGATAAATTGCGTGACAAAAAAATCGTGTGGTGGTGCGACAATGAAGCTGTGGTGAATGTGGTGAATAATTATATGCCACGGTGCAGACAAGTGGCAGCGTTAATGCGAAAAGTTGTTTTATACTGTTTGTGCAGGAATGTGACATTGAGAGCGAGGCATATCCCAGGGCTTCGTAACAGTATTGCTGATGCTCTTTCACGATTGCAGTGGGATCGTTTCCGGAAGTTGGCGCCAGAGGCCGCAGCGGTGGAATGCGAGGTCCCTTGGAGTTTATGGCACATTGGCCTGCAGAGATGAGAGAGATGCTGCACGGCTCGGTGGCTGAGCGGACCTGGGAGGCATATTGCAGAGGATACGTGAGGGTGGTGGAATTTCTGCGACAGCACGGGTGGTGTGGTGGGCAGGTTTCGGATCTCTTATTAGGGGGATATATAGTTCATGCGCGGAGGCGGGGTGCCTCGCAGACTGCAGTGCGGGGACATCTAGCTGGGTTTCTCTTTTTTGCGAAAGCAGCTGGTTGGGCCCCAATGGGACAGGGTTTTCTGGTAAGGACGCTTATGCGTGGATGGGGGAGGGCGAGGCCGGTGTTGCCGGATAGGAGGCTCCTGGTAACGCATGAATTGTTAAGGGGTCTGTGTGCGGCGTTGCCTGAGGTAGCAGCGTCAGGCTACGAAGCCCGGCTCTTTAAGGCAATATTCTGTCTGGCCTTCTTCGGAGCCTTCCGGGTGGGGGAATTAGTGGCTGAGTCCACGAGGGGGGGTGTGGGGCGTAGCTTGTTGAGGCAGCATGTGCAGTTGCAGGGGGATCGCGTGTCGGTCCTGTTGCAGAGATCAAAAACGGACCAGCGTGGCAGAGGGAACTGGATAGTCCTGAGGGCGATTTCTGGAGACACGTGCCCAGTGAAAGCATTGATGTCTTTCTTCGAAGTGCGCCCGCAGGAGACAGAGGGGTTGTTTGTGCATGCGGACGCTCGGCTAGTCACCAGATATCAGGTGACAGCGGTGATGCGTTTGGGGCTGCAGCGGCTGGGGATCAATGCTAGCCAATTTGCCGCGCATTCTTTTCGCATCGGGGCTGCAACTAGCGCGGCCAGTGCGGGAATGTCGGCCTCACAGATACAGGCAATTGGCAGGTGGCGATCCAGAGCGTTTCAGACATATGTGCGGTTATAGGAAATGGGGGAGGGGGGGATGGATATTTAACCATTGTTTTTTCTGTTACAGATCGGGGCAGAGGTGTACGGGGCTGTTGGATGCTGGGGCATTCGTTTGTGTTCTGGGCCGGCAGGCGTGCAGAGACTAGGCCTATCGGGCGGAACCTGGGGTTGGACCCTGGAGTGGCGAACATTTTATGGCTGGGTGAGAGGGGGCTCCTCTGGCCTCAGCTGTTGCCCTTGCTGCGCCACCATGCACGAGTACGGCCTGCACCTGTTTTTCTGCTGTTACATCTGGGAGGAAATGATTTGATGTCTTGGACCTGCAAGCAGTTAACCAATGCAGACAAACGGGACTTTGCCCAAATATTGCGAATGTTTGCTGGGGTGGTGCTTATTTGGTCGGATGTCATCCCGCGACCGGTGTGCCGGGGGCAGCGGCGCTGGTCTCGGGGTTTGACGAAGGTCAATAGGCAAATTGGGAAGTGGGTGGTGGAGCATGGGGGATGTCAGGTCCACCACGATTGGGTGGATGTGGCGTGCGCCGGTTTATACAGGAGCGATGGGGTGCATTTGGCACCGGTGGGTGTTGACCTCCTCCTCAATGATTGGCTGGAAGCACTGGAGAAGGTGGTAAGGGGCCTAGGAGGCCAGGTCACAGCTTGAGCCCAAGGGACTGTGGGGCGGCAAAGTCACAGGGTGTGACTATGCCGGTGGCGGGATCCCGGAGGTTTCCGGGGTCCGGAGCCGGAGGCTGCTTGGGCATGGGCAGGGTGCCCATGACCCGGAGAACCCCGTGCTGACTTTTGCTAGTCATATGGCGAAGTCGGGCAGGGGTGGGGGTAACTGGACTGGTGGTGACCAGGCCAGGGGGCGGAAGCGAGGTCACCTTGCTAGTAGTATGGTGGGTGACGTATCGCTCCGCTTCGGGGGGGGGGGTATAATTGGTTGTTTTGTTGTATTTTGTTAAACGGTTCTGTTATTGGACAATAAAGCTGTGACCTGGTATGTTTTCCAAGAATACAGTGTTGTGTATTTATTTGAAGGGCTATATTCAAAATGGAAAAATGGTTAGGCTGGGAGAGAGCGACGGGTGCAGATCTCCGGTTACTAAAAGGCTGCAGAGCAGGGTCTCGGAGGCCGCCGTTAACCGGTGGCGGCCCCGGCGCGGCTACAAGCCGTTAGAGGGGAACCGGCGGCGGGAGGTGGGGGGGGTGGGCGCGAAAGGAGCAAGCAAGCAGGCTGGATTGTGGGGCATTATTCAAAATGATTGGCTCCGCCGCGGGGACGAGCGCGGCGAGAGCCAATCAGATGCGGGAATCGGGCCATGTGCTGTGGCAGCTGGAACACGCCTTCAGCACATGGCCGAAGAGAAGAGCGAGGAACGGAGTCCCGCCCTCCCGCCCATTATTGGGAAGGTCAGTGAGAGGGGGACAGAGGGGTGTCACAGCTGGGTGGGGGAAGTTGGCGGGATCCCGGAGGTTTCCGGGGTCCGGAGCCGGAGGCTGCTTGGGCATGGGCAGGGTGCCCATGACCCGGAGAACCCCGAGCTGACTTTTGCTAGTCATATGGCGAAGTCGGGTAGGGGTGGGGGTAACTGGACTGGTGGTGACCAGGCCAGGGGGCGGAAGCGAGGTCACCTTGCTAGTAGTATGGTGGGTGACGTATCGCTCCGCTTCGGGGGGGGGGGTATAATTGGTTGTTTTGTTGTATTTGTTAAACGGTTCTGTTATTGGACAATAAAGCTGTGACCTGGTATGTTTTCCAAGAATACAGTGTTGTGTATTTATTTGAAGGGCTATATTCAAAATGGAAAAATGGTTAGGCTGGGAGAGAGCGACGGGTGCAGATCTCCGGTTAAAAGTTTGGTTGCCCTTTAAATATCCCTTTTCAGTTTTGCCCACTGTTTTTCTATATCCCCCAGCTGTTCCCATCCCGCTAACGACTCAAAGACCCTCACTTATGAATGGATTTTAGCAGCCCTCGTCCTAATACTGAACCACACCATCTGGTGATCACTGGATGTGAAATGATCCCACACTATAACATCAGAAACACTTTCACTATTGGTAAGCACCAAGTCCAGTATGGCCCCTTCATATGTGGGTTCCCCCTGAATAAAGTTGCCTCAATAGTTCTCCCTGTAGAGAATCCAGAATCTCCTACTTCTAGATGATATTGCAGCAGCGATCTGCCAATCAACATCTGACATATTGAAATCCCCTATCAGTATCACTTCCCCTTTCCTAGTAATGCTGCATATATCTTCAGTTAACTCTCCGTCCACCTTTTCTCCCATTGAGTGAGGTCTGTATATCATGCCAATGCAAATAGATTTCTATTTCCCTCTTTCTAGTTTAACCCATAGTGCCTTCTCTCTTCCTTTTAAACCCTATAGTTCTATAGCTTTAATATAATTTTTTACATATAGTGCCACTCCTCCTCCCCTTTTTCCTACTCTGTCCTTTCTGAATAAAGTATAGCCTGATATAGTTACATCCCAGTCATGGTTGTCCATGAACCATGTCTCTGCTACTGCCACTAAATACAAGTCAGCCTCTCACATTAAAGCCTCAACAGCTGGGATCTTATTTCCCATGGTCCAGGCATTTATACACACTGCTTTCCATATTTTGCCCCTTTTACACAATTCCATAATGGTATTTAGTATTTGGTATTTGCCAAGAGAGCAAATAGAATGCTAGGTATCATAAGGACAGGAATGGAAAATAAAACAAAAGATATTATAATGCCTCCATATCATTCCATGGTGAGACTGCACCTTGAATATTGTGTGCAATTCTGGTCGCCGTATCTTAAAAAGGATATAGCGTTTTTAGAAAAGGTTCAGAGAAGAGCCACCAAAATGGTAAAGGGGATGAAAGGATACTCCTATGAAGAAAGGCTGAAAAGGTTAGGGCTCTTTAACCTGGAAAAGAGACGGCTGAGGGGAAATATGATAGAAGCCTATATATTAATGAATGGAGTGGAACGGGTAGATGTAGATCGATTGTTTACGTTATCAGAATATAGAAAGACTAGGGGACATGCAATGAAGCTACAGGGTAAACTATTTAAGACTAATAAAAGAAAATATTTTTTCACTCAACGTGTAATCAAACTCTGGAATTTGTTACCGGAGGATGTAGTAAAGACTGTTAGTGTAGCTGGGTTTAAAAAAGGTTTGGACAAGTTCCTGGAGGAAAGGTCCATAAACCATTATTAAGAAGGGACCCAGGATATCAATGCTTGACCCAGTACAAGCATTGCGGAATTTGGGGTATGTTTACTAAAACCCCAGTAAGGTGCCGGCCCCGGTAGTGTGCGGGTGCCATATAAGGAGTGGGTGTTCCGTCCTGAAAAAGAAAAGCCGGAATTTAAATATGCACTAAGGTGCGCGGCGCCCTTGTACGCCCCTCACCTTAGCGCATCAGATGGCTGCGCGGGAGGCATATGTGGTACGCTGATGAACAAGCAGAAAAGCAGAGCCACAGCATGATGGTTAAGACACTGACCAACGCTGCAGGGGTCAGGAGTTCGATTCCCCACAGTGCCCAATGAAGACAGCTGGCTGAGGCAGTAATTTATGAGTCGCAGAAATACTGTGCGGCATGCTGACGTTTTTGGCGGCATATTAATACTGGGCGGCCTAAGGCAGCGCGCTGATGTTTTTGGCGGCATATTAATACTGGGCGGCCTAAGGCAGTGCGCTGATGTTTTTGGCGGCATATTAATACTGGGCGGCCTAAGGCAGTGCGCTGATGTTTTTGGCGGCATATTAATACTGGGCGGCCTAAGGCGGCGCGCTGATGTCTATGGAGGCAGTATAATACTGGGCGGTATAAGTGGCGCGCTGATGTGCAGAAAGAAGGGCAGAGCCACAGCACAATGGTTAAGACACTGACCAACACTGCAGAGATCAGGGGTTCAATCCCCCAAAGTGCCCAATGAACAAGGCTGGCTGAGGCATAGCATATTATGGGGCAGATTGTTTCAGGAGACATTTTAGTCATATTTTAATTGCAACTACAAGCAAACACACTCCCAAAGCGTGTTAACATCAGGTGCCCTATAAGGCACATTTTAAAGTGCACTGTCAGCCAAGGCACCTAGAATGTTGCTTATAGGGGGCTTTAGAGGGTGCCATATGAGGTACCGCAAGGTCAGTGTACTGTTTTTTATGGCAGCACTGTGCAGTATAAGGAATGAAAAGCATACATAGGTGCGCTGACAGGCAAGGAGGAGCAGCAGTGGAGCACAATGGTTAAGGCACTGACTGCTGATACAGGGGTCATGGGTTTGCTCCTCAGTGTGCCTAATACATAAGGCTGGCTGTGGCATCAGCTCTGCATTGTACATATTTTGGCCTGCAGCACTTTATATTTATGTTATTAATTGCTGCCAGCAAACACGCCCTCACGTGCCGTAATTGAAGGTGCCATATAAGGCACCTTATAAGGCACTCCATAGGGCACATTATAAATTGCACTGTCCGCCACAGCACCCTAAAATGTCCCCTATAGGGCCCCCTATAGGTTGCGTCACAGGAGAATGTATAGTGCACCTTATATGGACGGGAACCATAAGGTGCCCTATAGGGCGCCCTATAAAGCACCCTCAGAGGCACCTTATGGGTACAGTACGCTGAGGGTGTTTTTGCTGGCATCAAAATACAGTAAAAAAAGATAATGCATTGAACAAACCTATCAAATAACCCCACTGTGGGTTGGAACTCATGACCTCTGGCTTCAGAGGCAGTGCAGTAACCATTGGGCTACAGCTGCTGGCAAGCCCCTGGCTGGCTGCAGAGGGCATGCATGTCACCACACAGACAGTCTGCTGTGGTCACCAGGATACGGTTAGCCTACCCATACCCATGATGCACTGCACATGCAAATCAGCTGTCCACAGATTAACACAAGATGTGCAATGCACCCCCAAAGCACCTCTGCCCGGTAGAGGGAAGTGACCATGTGCACCCACACACCACCTCGGCCTGGTAGGGGGTACTGACTGTGTGTTCTACTGGCACAGAGTAGCTACACACAGTCACATTGTGCGGGTACTGTGCTCACCCTGAGGGTGCAATGAGGCCCCCAGGACCAGGTCCACAACACCTTCCATGGCTGAAGGAGGCCATGCCAGAGGTCCAAAGCAGTGTTAATGTGTGAGATAGTTAGCTTCTGCACCAACACCTTGGATATCTCTGCCTGCCTCAGTCAAGTAGTAGCCCCCATGGACCTCCAAGGTGGGCCACACACCACCACCAGGCCAAGGGCAGCAAACTGGGCCCTCCATCAATAGATCCACATTCCACCTCTTTGCAAAGGTGGCAGTAGAGTGGACCACCAACCCCAGTCCTGCTGGGGAACAGACACCCCACAGGGCAGTCAATGCAGCTCTGTGCACATCCATAACACAATAGCAGACAGACATTAGGCCTGGATATGCTAAGCTGCACCCCACCACTATCTGATATTCTCCTGCAGCAGGTCATCAGCCACTGCACCCCACAAGCTGCTCCATCAAGACACATACCAGCTGCAAACAGTGTGCTAGTTAGTCCACAGTGCATGTTCCCAGTGGAGATGCATGCACCCAGAACTGGGATGTCAGCATACACAGCAAGCAATTAAATCAGTGACTGGGCCCCAAAAGGAAACCCATATCTATTACATGAGAGAAATACTATACAGCACTATGGGGGTGCCTAGCCATGCTGTGGTCACTGCACAGTCAGTGATCTCTCAGCAGGACATACTGAGGTCACCCTGTCTGTGTAGGTGGTGGCCGGGCACTAATATGTCCCAGTCAGTGCCCTATGCCCTGTGCAGATGCACCCTGGCAAGGCCACCCTGTCCGGCCTATACCCATGGTACCTTGCTCCTCAATATGCACATTGGCAGCCCAATACTGGCAACATTGCTGGCAGTGTGGGCTGTGGAAGGTGTTTGCAGCCACCACACACTGGATAGGCAGACAGCCACCCCCACACCTATGCCAGCATTGTGCTACTATAGAGGGGTCCAGCAGCCATACCCACCACACCAGTCCTGGGCACAGTACAGGCATGGATATGGTACACACTACTGTTGGGGGTCACTCCCCAGGGTGGTAAACACTGTCAGAGACCAGACCTGCAGCGCACACCACAGACATCACAATGATTGTTATGGTGGAGATCAATGAGCAACATGTGCTTAACGTAGGTATTGATATCTGCCAGTTATCATGGGCAACGTTTGGTAGCTGTGTACCATATACCCAGGTGTAGGGTGGCAGTGCTAAGGTATGCAACTGCTAGTATTGGGGGATACAGGCAGGGCCCAATGTCCTGCCTCTCTAGGAGGCATTGGCCAATGGGACCTGGGGGGGGGGGGGTGTCTGGCCCTGTTGGCTGCTGCTTTACGGCAGAGTGTCCCAACTCCAGTCCTGGTGTTCCAACCACTGTTCGGGTTTTCATGCTGTCCCTCATGCATATGCATGAGCTACATCAGCATACCATGGGGGTGGTGCATAGATATGCAGCACAGGCATCCTTATTAGAGGCAGCATGGATCCTGAATGGTGTGGGGCCCTCCAGGACTGCATTTGGGAGACTCTGCTCTGGGTAATGCGGCTGTTTATGGTGTCTGTGTGGTGTGGTAAAATATAGGCATGTGAACCATGCGTATGTTCTCAGCAATAAAGGTTTCTCCTTACTATCATGGTTTAGTTGTAGGAAAAATATGTGGACTGGATTGGCAGTAGCCCCAGCTGGGCTTTGAACCTGTGACCTTCTATTCCTGCACACACTGTCTGTGTGCACTGCACCACCGTGTTGCCATTGATGTGCTGTGCTCCATGGGGAGTCCATGACTGTACATCCGACAAAGCCTGTGTTACGGTGGATGGTGCCAGCCTGCACAGGCCTAGGCCACTGTCTGCTGTGGTTTGCAGCCACTGCCCCCTCCACTACCTGTACCCTTCCGCCAACATGCAGACATGTCCCTATCTGAAAAAAGCATATGATCTGATTGAGTTGTGGCACTCCAGGACTGAATTTGGGGGACTCAGCTGTCGGTAATGCCCATTGTTATGGTTTGTGTGCGGTGTAGGGTAAAATATAGGTGTTGGAACCATGCTTATGTTCTCTGCCATACAGGCGTGTCTGTACTATCATTGTTTAATGGTGGGTAAAGTTATGGGGACTGGGTTGGCAGGAGTCCCAGCTGGGTTTTGAACCTGTAACCCTCTGGTCTTATAGGTACTGGCTGTGTCCGCTGCACCACACTGTGGCCACCAAGATTGTGCAGTCTCTGGAGATAGGAAACCTGGCCGCACGAGTCAGACACCCTGCTCTGCACAATTTTACTGTGGGCTCGTTTACCTTGTATGGGGACAGGGGTGCAATTAAACCTCATAAATGGCCTCGAAAAGAAGAGGACAAAAACCAAAGCCAAGCTGGGCAACAGTGATATCAATGGGCAACATGAAAAACACTCCCAGGTAAGCTCCATTGACATGCAGTGTTTTTTTGAAAGGGTCTACGGAGCGTAGACCCTTCCAAAACTCATTTCTTTTTTTTTGGAGCTTTCCTGGGAGTGATTTTTATGTATCACACTGCTCACGTTTTTCAGGTTTCCCTGGTTTTGCTGTACATTGCTGACGGAAATGGTTTCTCTTCCCTTTAAATCGGCTCTAACGCGAGGGTTTCACTCGCGGTGTTTTTCATGCCGAAATTCAGCCCCGCTACTGTGCGGGGAGCCTCTCCCCTCCCACTCTCCACCCATTAACCCCGTCCTCCCGCCCCTCGGGAGCCTTCCTCCGCCCTCCGTAAGCGTTTCCCCGCCTCTATCGCACATGAGCGCCCCGCACACGTGCGCCGGCCCCTTAATGTGACGCACACGCGTGCGCGGCGCTTAAGAGCTCTTAAATGCATCATTAGCATCCGCTCTTGTGCGCCGCGCACGTGTGTGCGGTTTAGTAAACATACCCCTTTGTGTCTTTTGGGGAAACTGCTAGGTACGTATGACCTAGATTAGCCACTGTTGGAAACAGGATACTGGGCTTGATGGACCTTAGTCTGACCCAGTATGGCATATCTTATGTTCTTATTTAATGTTTCACTTACCTGGGGGCTTTCACTTACCTGGGAGCTTTCTTCACCCATTCCCAATGAATCTAGTTTAAATCTCTCTTCAGTAGGTTAGTGAGTCTGCTACTGAAGACACATCAACCCTTCTTAGACAGATGGACACCATCTCTGCTCTGAAATCCTTGGAACAGCATCCTATAGTCCAGGAAACCAAAACGCTCTTGATGACACCATCCACACAGCCATGCATTTATTTCCAAGATGCAGGCTTCTCTGCCTTGGCCTTTACCCTCAATAGGGACAATTGAAGAGAGCACCACCTGTACCCCTATCTGCTTCACCCTCTATCCCAGAGCCATGAATTCACTTTTGATATGCTTAGAGGAATACCTGGCAACATCATTTGTGCTGATATGGATGAGCAACATCGGGTAATAGTCAGTGTGCTTGATGAGTCTCAGCAAACTCTCCATAACCATGGATTTTGGCACCTGGCAGACATTATACCTCTATGGACATCAAGTCTGGTCGGCAGAAGGATGCCTCAGTACCCCTCAGAAAAGAGTCACCAACCACCACTACCCTTTGCTTCTTTGTGGTCACTGATTATGCAATTCTGGGGTGCTCGAGCTCTGGTTCTTCCCTTTCCAGGGATGCTTTTACCTCCTCCACTTTCAGGGATGCATAATTGTTTTTTTTCAATTCAAAGGCTGGAGGAGTTGAATTGGTGATTCTGCAGGTCCTGGTTACTTGTGTCCAACCTTCGTCATTCTGTAGGCTTCCATCTTCTCCTCTGCTGGAGAGCTTGTATGTTTCAAGAAGCATCTCATCAATGTACTTTTCACTGTCTTGAATACTCCTCAGCCTCGCCACCTCTTCTCTGAGCTCCTCCACTTGTTTCCTGAGAGTTTCAGCATGCAAGCATCCTGCACATGGAGCCAATCCTTCAACTAGCATTGGGATCTCTGTCTGGACAGAGTGAAAAGCTGTAATAGAGGCAACAGCTTTGATGATACAATTTTTCCCAGCCATTGTTCAGTTGGTGGAGCTTTGGTACTAGTTGAAGCAAAAGAAAGAGAGACCTACCAAAGTACCAACTGGTTTCCAAGCTGTCCTTTCAGAGAAAAAGTAGTTAAATCTCTTTTGCATGTGTTCTAAATGTTTTGTTCCAGGTCCCTGTGTGTAGCTAATTGGGGAGGGGCCCTATAAAGCAAGACTGCTCACATGGTTTGGATGGGAATTGTGGTAGGGAGGGAACTAAAATAGTTTACACTACAATCAAAGTTATTTACCTGAGATGTAAAATTACCCTGTTGTCCAAGTTGTTAACCCTGTTTAATGTAACTCAGACATTTTTGTGTACTGAAATGTTTTGTTTGATGTAAACCGCGCTGATGTCAAATAGTGCGGTATATAAGAAATGTAAATAAAATGTAAATAAACTAACACCTGATGAGGTGTCATTAGCCTGAAGAGCTGAGGAAGATACTGAAAGCAGAGTTTTAAACCTACACCACTAAAGAAAAGATTTCCCCTTTTGAACTAAAGCACCAAAAAGAATGTAACTTGGTTCTAAAAATGCACCAAAACCCTTTTAAGAGCTCTCAGACAGAGAGCTAGTAATTAAAAAGTCACACACTCTTACCTTTACTTGAAATGTAGATCCCCTGTTAGGAATGCCTCAACAGTGCAAGACTCTGAAGACTTTTTAAGCATCCCTCAGTTCTTTCACAGGCTAATCAAGCCCACTAACTCCTGATGAGGTGAAAAAGATACTGAAGGCAGAGTTTTAAATCTACACCACATATATGAGGATCGGCATACCCTCTTAACTCAGCATGTAAATTCTAATGAATATGCATGCACACATTACACCTATCCCATCTGGAAAAATGAAGTCCACCCATTTAGCAAAGGATGGAAAGTATCATTACTCCTAGACCCTCTTTGCCAGCTCAGGAAAAATGCTGAGGCCTGACCGTCATGCTACATCCTTGATTCTACAGTAATACAAATTATCTGCTACACTGAGAAATTGCAAGAAACAAACTTTAAACATTTGCTGCTGGTGAATGCATGAATTTTATCCATGTAAGTCCAAATAAATCCTGATATGGCCAAAAGGTATCTGTATAGTGGGAGGTTGAGCCGGGGATTTTTCAGGGAAGGGGCAATGGTATTCAGCGACTCACTGGTTTGCTTTATTGGTTTAAGTATGAAGCCTAACTTATACAGATAATCTTTCCTACAAGTTAACTTCCTAAATGAGTAAATTAGCTATATAAGCTTGTTTAGAAGCTCTGGTGAGAATATAAATATGTGTAAGTGTCCATACACACGTGTAAATTTCACCCATGCGTAAAATTGCCTTATTAGAAATGTTTACGTGGCTGACTGTACCACATGTAAAGTAGATGGGGGGGGGAGGTGGGTGTTGGACACAAATCAACATGTGTATTCCTCTCTTCATATAAGGGTTACACATGCAAGTCCAACATTGTCCACATCCAAATTTACACCTTTTTAATTATTTAAAAAGTGTTTCTTTGGGGCATTCTTTTACAGGGGGGATTAAAGAGGTTATTCCCCTCAGTCCCCCAATGTTTATTTACCCCTTCAAACTGAAATGAGGGTAAGAGAAACTCCTCTGTACTTAACTAAAAGCATCTGCATGTCTCCATTTGTAAAATGACCCCCATAAAAGGGCAAGTGCCGCAATTCACACGTGTTCATTGTGAAAGGCGCTTACATGTGTAAGTTGTTGGGTTCCCTCCACTGATATTTCCCTTGAGTATATTTTTGAAATGGCTCTTCCCATTGCACATGGATGCATATTCTAGAAATGGTTTCATATTTAGCAGAGCTGTTGCTAATATGCCATCAGAAATGAGCATGTCCTAACCTTGACATCTCAATTCAGATCTCCACGTCCTATCATTTTGATAGCCATCCTCTGCACCAACTCCATCCTGTTTATATCCTTTTGAAGGTGTGGTCTCTAAAATCGGAGTATTGTGTGCAGTTCTGGAGACCACACTTTAAAAAGATATAAACAGGATGGAACCGGTGCAGAGAGTTGCTGGCAAACGGGTCAGCGGGCTTCATCATAAGGCATATAGGGACAGACTTAAAGATCTCAATATGTATACTTTGGAGGAAAGGCAGAAAAGAGGAGAGAAGATAGAGATGTTTAAATACTTTTGTGGCATAAATGCACAGGAGAAGAGCCTCTTTCAATTGAAAGAAATCTCTGCAAAAAGGAAGCAGAGGAGGAAGGTGAAACGGGATAGACTCAGGAGTAATATGCAGAAATATTTCTTTACGGAAAGAGTGGTAGATGCATGGAATAGTCTCCCAGTGGAGGCAATAGCATCTGAATTCAAGAAAGCATGGGACCAGCACAGATCTCTAAAGGAAAAAAAAAGGACTATGATAGTTGATATGGAAAGGCAGACTGGAAAGGCCATATGGTCTTTTTCTGCTATCATGTTTCTATGGACTTTTTTATATTCCAATCCTTTTTTATCAGTAAAGACAAATATAAGCTATGTACAATCAACCACCAGTAAAATGAGCCTTTTAAGTTATACTTCTAGAGACAGGTTATAAATTAAGATCACATATTCGGTGGTCCAACTTAAATGGACATGTTTGCAAAAAATTCCTGTAAATATAGGTGGATAAATTATTTAGTTGCAGTCCTGCTAAATATTGTCCCTTTAGTGTTTTTTTTAAATGTTATATTTATAAATTTTAAAATTCTTATGAGCAAAATCACTTGTATCTTTCTTAGAAGCTTTTTCTTTTGAATCAGAGTAAATCCTCTCTCATTTTAACTGAACATGTTCAGAACTGAAATAGAAAACACACCTCCTTGGATGGAGCTAATCTAGCAAAATAATTAGATAAAGCAGGATTGACTATAGCAGCACATCAGTGGGAAGCGTCAGGGTGATTTCACCATCAAAGAAGGGGAAACAGTGGGAAAGTTGAAGCAAGGCGCTCAATAAAATGCGTGACAAACACCTCGTTTCCAAACACTGGCTGGCAGCCTTTAAGGGGGCTAGTTCCACTTGTGAAAAACAAATATGCCCAGTCCTCAGTTATGAAGGAGGATGGACTATAAAGCATGCACAAATTAATTATGCATGCTGATTGAATCTGTGAAGCCCTAATCTTCACTGGAACATATGATAAACACACTGATTCTCATAAGTACTACTTCAGATTAATTACAATTCTTCAATGATCCTTCTTAGGCTCTTTGTATAATTTTAATCAACAAAGCAAGCACTTAAACTGATCTTCCTTGGCACTTACATGCATGCATTGACACTACAGCGAACCTTATCTAAATAATCTTTCTGAAAATTGTATTAAACACAAGTTTAACAAGTTTAATGGAATGAGGTCAGTTAAGTTATATTGTTCCTAAGTAAAAAAAAAAAAAAAAAAAAGTTTTTGACTGAACATGATCGATGCAGCAGCTACTAATGAGGCACTTTTCCAAGAGTCAGATGTTTTAATACAGATAGGTTTAAAGATTCCCAGTCCTGTGGTATCTCAATGGATGGTCTATAGAGTAAACAACACCTTAGGAAAGGCAATTGAGGCAACTAAAAGCAACTTTGTTGACTAAGGTTACCAGATTTGTGAGGGAGGGAGGAAGAGACACCTTAGTTCAAGGTTTGAGCAGCAAGGCCTGAAGGAGGGAAGAGGAGTCATTACCCTGCTTTCTCCCATCCATCCCATGACAGCAACAATATCACTTCCAAGAAGACAAATCAACAAAGAAATAGAAAGTGATGCATTTCTCTGTGCAAAACATAAGAAAAATTAATGCACATTCTAAAAACTGATGTATTTAAATCAAAAATCATTTTTTTCTATCTCGTTGCTGGAATTGGGGATGGGAAACTGCCAAACAAGTGGGAGTCAAGAGACAGCTCAAAACTTGGAGACAATCCCTGAAAAATCAGGGGCATTTGATAACCATTTTTTTTTTAGTGCCATCAAGTCAGTGCTGACTTGTAGTGACTCAGCTGCCTTTAGGTTCTCTTGGCAATGTATCACTGGAAGAAGATTGCCAGGCCTTTACTTCTGAGGAAATTGAAAGCAAAGTGACTTGCCCAAGGTCACAAGGAATACCAGTGGGAATTGACCTCTTGATAGTCCAGGTACTAGGCAGTTGTGCTAACCACTAGGCTACTCCTCCACTCTACCCTTGCTATTGACTTTTCTTAGGGAGGATCCAGCTGGCTGAGTAACTTTCCCTTGTCTTTCTGTTTGCATCTTATCCTCCCCCCTCAAAGCTGGAGGATGAAGATTTGGCAGAAGTCACAATCTTGCCAGCATGAAGAGCATGACTGCAGCAAAAACCCTTCTGCATCTCCTACTGGATGGCTTGGAGATGCATCAGGACCTTTGGCTCACCCATTAGACCCCTGCCCTTGCTCCTCATCCAGCCCTCCCCCTCCAGCCCCTGTCTAGAGCTCCCCACACAACATCGATGTATGTGCAGGGAGCCTTGTGTTTGGCATTCGCTCTCTGCAAATAGCAGGGGTTGGACATCCAAAGCAGATGTCCACCCCTGCTATTCTCAGTTCGCAATAATCCTCATAGTAATTTTGGACAGAACCTGCATCTTCACATGCCCAGTTCTGAAACTGGCTCCATTGGCAAGGCCTCCCTATTTGCAAGTTTCCCTTGCTGCTGGGACGTCCTTTTTTAAATCCAATTTTAAGTGCATAGCTTAGCGTCTTTTATAATCAATGCAAGTATTATGTGACTGCCTGTGTTCCACCCAGACCAACCCTCTGGTAACATCTACAGTAAAAGCACTGCATTCATATTATGATTTGTATTTTTAGCTCCAAAATTATTTTATGCAAGCCATTTTATTCATGTATAGTTCCACATATATGCTAAAATGACTTTTCTAAAATTGTTCCATATTGTTTTTTGCAATTTTGGACCATACAAAAGTTGCAGTATGCTTTGATAAATAATGATGCCTTGTAAAGTCCTTCAGGTCTTTTATATCAACTGAGAAGTTTTCTGAAAATAGCTTTGATCTTCGAGACAGGTGATAAAGAACAGGGATTGATTTCAAAGTGCTTTTCATCAGAAAAAAACAAGTTAGCTGTAAAAAGCACACCTGAACCAGTCCTTTGACTGCACCAGGACTATATTCAATCAGACATATAACAATACCAATCACCATGTTTCCACGAGAAGTTCAATCCTTTGAAATCAGGAGCTGATTAATGGTTATCAGAACATGATCACAGTAGCAATGAGAAGACGACAAATGGGGGAGGGGGAGAATTATAGTTCTCTCCCCAAGTCTTGCTGGGTACCTTCATATTGTGACCCCGTTGTACAAAATCTATACTGAATCCCAGCAAGGCAACAATGTGATTGAAGTATGGTATGAACGGAAAAGAAAAATACATACTGGCCGCATGTAAAAAGGTGCCCACCCATAATTTACGGACTAGGGCTAATGATGGTGGTTGCAATAGTGCAAGCACTGCAGATGTAGATAACATCCCTGCCACAGATAAAGGCCATGCTGAGCATGTTCGCAGATCCACTGTGGCTGGAGATAAACCACGGAAATTAATGAAAAGGTTAAGAGGATTAACTGGATCTCTGCAGATAAGGAGGCGATGATTTACTGCTACTTTTATGCTAGAAACCCTATTTTTAAATCGAGAGGTTATACAAGGAGAATCTGCCAAAAACTGGAAGAAAAACTGCAATAAGCAACAGATGCAAAGCAAGGAAGTATGTGAGTGATAACATCTTGAAGCAATTAAAAGAGAAATAAACAGGAGGAGGCGACCTGGTTGAGAGGCGGGATAGAGGTGATATGATTGAGGTGTTTAAATACCTCCATGGCATAAATGTTCAGGGAGAGAGCCTCTTTCAATTGAAAGCAAGTTCTGCTACGAGGGGACATGGGATGAGGGTGAAGGGGGATAGATTCAGGAATGATATGTGGAAATATTTCTTTACGGAAAGAGTGGTGGATCCGTGGAATAGTCTCCCAGTGGAGGTGGTAGAGATGAGGACAGTAACTGAATTCAAAAAAGCATGGGACAAACACAGAGGATCTCTAAAGGAAAAAAGGGGACTGTTGTAGTTGTTGATATGGAATGACAGACTAGATAAGCCATGTGGTCTTTTTCTGTCGTCATGTTTCTATGTTTCCAAGAAAGGAATATGCAGAAACAAAAAAAACAGTCGAGGGGGAGATGGAACTTGGAGATCTGGAACTGCAGGAGTGTGAAGTGACTACAGGACAGGTCAACCAATCAACTGAAGAGAAGGAAGAAAAGGAGGAGAAAGACCCAGAGGTGGAGGAATTCCCCCCTATTCCATATGGAAAAAGATGACTATGCTGGACTTCAGGCAAGGGAAAGATTACTCAAGTTAAATTTAACACTTAAGATTGAAAGTATGATTATAAAGATGAGCAAGGCGATATTCAGTATAAAGAGACCATTTATTGACATCACTAAAATAAATCAAATGCAGTATTGTGCAGCTAAAATTATTACTGCAAGACTAAGACTAAGGGGTATGTTTACTAAACGGCGCAGCATCTGTCCTTACACCTCCGTCATTTAAGATTGTGAGTGAGCAAGGTGCAGATGTCCTAGACATCAAAATGGTAGATAGAATGTGTCACATGCCTCCTCAATTCTCACCACCACCAAAAAGTTGTCTAATAGACAATATTTTGGTGGTGGTGAGAAGCAAAGAGGAATGTGACAAATTCTATCCAGCCTTTTAGATGTCTTGGAGATCTGCACCTTGCCCACTCACAATCTTAAATGACAGAGATGTAAGGCAAGGGTCTCCAAATCCAGCACTGGAGGGCCACAAACCAGTCAGGTTGGCAGGATATCTCTAATGCATATATATCTCATGCATATTCATTAGGGCTATCCTGAACACCCGACTGGCCTAGGGGTTCAAGGAGGACTGGTTCAGAACCACTGGTCTATACAGTGTGTGGTGGCTGCAAACACCTTCCACAGCCCACACTGCCAGCACTGTTGCCAGTATTGGCCTGCCAATGTGCATAATGAGGAGCAAGGTACCATGGGTATAGCCCAGACAGGGTGGCCTGGCCAGGATGCATCTGCACAGGGCATAGGGCACTGGCTGGGTCATTTTAGTGCCCGGCCACCACCTACACAGACAGGGTGACCTCAGTATGTCCTGCTGGGAGATCACTCTCACCCTGACTGTGTAGTGAACACAGCATGGCTAGGTACCCCCATAGTGCTATGTAGTATTTTTCTCATGTGATATTTATGGGTTTACTTTTAGGGCCCAGTCACTGATTTATCTGCTTGTGTATGCTGACATCCCAGTTCTGGGTGCATGCATTTCCACCAGGAACATACACTATGTACTAGCTAGCAGACTGTTTGCAGCTGGTATGTGTCTTGATGGAGTGTTTTGCTGGGTGCAGTGGCTGAAGGCTTGCTGCAGGAGAACATCAGATAGTGGTGGGGTGCAGTTTAGCATTTCCAGGCCTAATGTCTGTCTGCTATTGTGTTATGGATGTGTACAGAGCTGCATTGACTGCCCTGTAGAGTGTCTGTTCCCCAGCAGGACTAGGGTTGATGGTCTCCTCTACTGCCATCATTGCAGGGAGGTAGAATGTGGACCTGTTGATGGGAGACACTGTTTGCCACTCTCGGCCCTGGGGGGGGGGTGGATGACCCTCCTAGGAGCTACAATTTACAATTAATAAAATACCTGACTGAGACAGACAGATATATCCAAGATGTTTCTGCAGAAACTAATAATCTCACACATTAATACTGCTTTGCACCTCCAGCATGGCCTATTTCTGCCATGGAAGGTGCTGTGGACCTGGTGCTGGGCGCCTCACTGTACCCTCAGGGTGAGCACAGTACCCGCACAATGTGACGGTGTGTAGCTACTCTGTGCCAGTAAAACACATGGTCAGTACCCCCTACCAGGCCGAGGTGCTGTGGAGGTGCACATGGTCAGTTCCCCCTACCAGTCCGAGGTGCTCTGGGGGTGCATACCCCATCTTGTGTTTATCTGTGGACAGCTGATTTGCATGTGCAGTGCATCATGGGTACGGGTGTGCTAACCCTATCCTGGTGACCACAGCAGACTGTCTGTGTGGTGACGTGCACTCCCTCTGCAGCCAGCCAGGGTCTTGCTATCAGCTGTAGAGCTGTAGCACAATGGTTATTTCACTGCCTGTAAAGCCAGAAGTTGTGAGTTCAAACCTACAGTGGGGTTATTTGATAGAGCTGCTCAAAGCATTATCTATTTTTAATGTACATTATTGCTGCCAGCAAAAACACCCTCATTGTACTGTACCCATAAGGTGCCTCAGAGGGCGCTTTATAGGGCGCCCTATAGGTCACCTTATGGTTACCGTCCATATAAGGTGCACTATACGTTATCCTGTGGAGCAACTTATAGGGTGCCCTATAGGGGACATTTTAGGGTGCCGTGGCAGACAGTGCACTTTATAATGTGCCCTATGGAGTGCCTTATAGGGTACCTTATGCGGCACCTTCAATTACGGCACGTGAGGGCGCGTTTGCTGGCAGCAATTAATAAAATACAAATAAAGTGCTGCAGGAAACAATATGTACATTGCAAAGCTGATGCTTCAGCCAGCCTTATGTATTAGGCACACTGGGAAGCAAACTCATGATCCCTGTATTAGCAGACAGTGCCTTAACCATTGTGCTACACTGCTGCTCCTCCTTGCATGTCAGCGCACCTAATTAAGATTTCCATGCGTTTAAATGCACAGTGCTGCCATCAAACACAGTGCTATGACCTTGCTGTGCCTCATAGGGCACCCTATATGGCGCCCTATTGGCTGCCCTTTCAGCTACTTTGTAGGGTGCCGTGGTGGACAGTGCACTTTAAAATGTGCCCTCTGGGGTACCCTATGAGGCGCCTTATGCAGCACCTTATGTTACAATACTTTGAGGGTGTGTTTGCTGGCAGCACTAATTAAAATAAAAATAAAATGCCCCCTACAGCAATATTACCTATAACAGGTAATGCCTCAGCCAGCCTTCTTCATTAGGCACAGTGGGGGATTGAACCCATGACTCTTGCATCATTGGTCAGTGTCTTAACCATTGTGCTACACTGCTGCTCCTTCTAGCAGTTCAGCACACCTACTTATGATTTTCATTCCTTAAACTGCACAGTGCTGCCATCAAAAACAGTGCTGTGACCTTGTGGTAACTCATACGGCACCCTATAAAGCGCCCTATAAGCAACATTCTAGGGTGCCTTGGCAGACAGTGCACTTTAAAATGTGCCTTATGGGGCGCCTTATGTTAACACGCTTTGAGAGTGCGTTTGCTGGTAGTGATAATTAAAATAAAAATAAAATGCCTCTTAAAACAATCTTCCCCATAATAGGTAATGCCTCAGCCAGGCTTCTTCATTGGGCACCTTGGGGGATTGAACCCCTGACCCCTGCATTATTGGTCAGTGTCTTAACCATTTTACCTGTGGCTTTGTTCCTATGCTTGCACATCAGCACGCCACTTATGCTTCCCGCGCAGCTTTCTCATGCGCTAATGTGCGGGGTGCAAATGAGCGCAGCGCACATTAGCGCATGATTAATCCCGGTTTTGCTTTTTTCAGCCTGAAACGCCCACTCCTTATATGGCATCCGCACACTAGCGCGCCGCGCACATTACCGGGGTTTTAGTAAACATACCCCTAATGCTCCTTGTGGTCTTGGGCAAGCCACTTAACCCTCCATAGCCCATGTTCCCTGTAAAAATAATTATCTCCAAGTTATAATGCCCTGTTCAATGTAATTTCAGTTTGTTCGATGTAAACCGCACTGATGCAGAATAGCGCAGTATATAAGAGAATGTAAATAAAATAAAATAAATAAATAAATAATAACAGCTAAAATGCAGGGTCAGAAGAAAAAAAAACAATAACAGTTCCTCCTTTGAAAACGTGCATTGAGGGCAAAATACAATCATTGCATGCAGAGGTATCCCTGATAAACGGGTATCTGAAAGGATAAAGATCATCAAAGATATTAAAGAAGATCCAAGACATCAAGCTGAAGCATGCTGCATTAACCGAAGAAGAACTGAAATTTATATGTTCTAACAATAAATTGAAAGTAGCCTCAGAAGCACAAAAACTGTGAAGATATGAAGAAAACCTAAAAGAGAGAGTTCAAAATAAGCTGTTTAGAGAGAACACGAAACAATTCTACAAGGAATTAGGAAATATCATTAAGATCATAAAAGCACCACCAACCAAAGTCAAAATAGAAAGCTTCTGGAGAAAACTATATGAGGACCCTATACAGCACCATCAAGAAGCAGAATGGTTATCCTGCATACAGGAGCATTTAGAAACAAAAGAGTGGCTTAATGGTTGGGGCAAGTGACCTAAGGCCAAGGGTTTGAATCCTGTTAGAGGACAACAGCCTTGTCCAGAAGGACTGGGGTTTCTAGTCCCACAGATGCTCATTGTGACCTTTGGTAAGCCACTTAACCCTCCATTGCCTTATGTACCAAAACATAGATTATGAGCCCCTTGGGGACAAGGGAAAAATAATATATAGTACCTGAATGTACACTACTTTGACAGGTAGAAAAGTGATATATAAGCCCAGTTAAATAAACATCACACCTATGGAATAGCATGTAATAACAATAAGCAAGCCCCAAACTGGAAGAGCCCTGGTCCAGATGGAGTAACCAACGTTTGACTCAAACTGTTAACATCACTCTACCCAGATCTGGTGAATTGTAAAAATCAATTGTTTACACAGCCAGACTTAACACCACAATGGCTTACTACAGGAAGAACATTTCTCCTTCCAAAAGGAGACCCCGGTAACACTCCCAACAATTATAGACCAATAACTTGAAACTACAATCTATAAACTGTCTATTGCAATAGATGCAGATAGAATATATGATCATATTGAGTCCAATAGCATCTTGGCAATAAAGCAAATGGGCAACAAGAGAAGGGCATATGGCACCAAAGACCAGTTAATGTTGAATAAAGCCATCATGGCCAGTGCTAAGAAAAGCAGAAATCTCAGTATAGCATGGATTGATTATAAGAAAGCTTTTTTTGACAGCATCCCATACTCATTGATAATAAATTGCCTTGAAATGTATAACATAAATCCTGGTTTGGTAGAGTATATTAAGTTCACCATGTCAATGTGGCAAACCACACTCTTATATAAATATGAAGATAGTCAGTATATCATTCCTAACATCAGAATCCAGTGAGGAATATTTCAGTGGGATTCCCTGTCCCCCCTACTGTTTTGTGTGGCGCTTAATCCAATGAGTACTCTCATCAACTCTTTGGGCTATGGATTTAGCATGAATCCTAAAGAAGATAACAATCCAGAAACAACATCTCATTTATTATTTATAGACAATCTTAAGCTCTATAATTCTAGCGACCAACAATTAGCAGAGCAACTCCGTGTGGTGAAAAGATTTTCTGAATGCATCAGGATGACATTTGGCCTTGACAAAAGTGTTAAGGCAAATTTTTTTTAGAGGAAAATTGAGCAAAACAGAAAACATCTCCCTGGCTGAAGGTTGTGACATCAAGGACCTTGAACAGGAAGGCCTATATAAGTATCTTGGAATAGAAGAAAGAATGACACTCACACAGAATTTACTGAGAAAAAAGATCAGTAAAAATTATTACAGGAGATTAAAATCATTATTAAGAAGTGGTTTAACATCATGGTATATGATACAATCCATCAATCAGCTGGCAATTTCTGTACTGTCATATAGGGTTGTGGAATGGCCTTTCATGGTCTTGAAAAACTGGATGTGCAAACATGAAAACTCCTCCATAATCATGAAGTGATTTACAAGAATAGGTGTATGCCAAGACTGTACATCCCTAGAGCCAAAGGAGGGCTAGGCCTCATAGAGATTTATTACACATGCAGAGCTACTATCATCGACCTTCAGGCCTACTTAATTGCATCCCCAGATCCAAATACACAAAAAGTGCTGAAATATGAGGGTAAACATCCAGAATCTGTCTCCATCATCAAACTTGGACAAGTGTTCCGATAACTAGAAGGAATGAGTGAAAATCCACAAGCATGCCCAGGGAAGGAGGTAACAGAATTTGAAAAACAAGAGAAAAAATTCTTCAAGGAATTGAATCAACAAGCAAGGAATGACATAGAAACATAGAAACATGATGACAGAAAAAGACCACATGGTCTATCTAGTCTGTCCTTTCATATCAACAACTACAACAGTCCACTTTTTACCTTTAGAGATCCTCTGTGTTGGTCCCATGCTTTTTTGAATTCAGTTACTGTCCTCATCTCTACCACCTCCACTGGGAGACTATTCCATGGATCCACTACTCTTTCCGTAAAGAAATATTTCTGCATATCACTCCTGAATCTATCTCCCTTCACCCCCATCCCATGTCCCCTCATAGCAGAACTTGTTTTCAACCTAAAGAGGCTCTCTCCCTGAACATTTATGCCATGGAGGTATTTAAACATCTCAATCATATCACCTTTATCCCACCTTTCTTCTAAGGTGTACATATTAAGATCCTTAAGTCTGTCCTCATATGCTTTATAATGAAGCCCACTAATCATTTTAGTAGCCACCCTCTGCACCGACTCCATCCTGTTCACATCCTTTTGAAGGTGCGGTCTCCAGAATTGCACACTATACTCCAAATGAGGTCGCACCAAAGACTTATACAGAGGCATTATCACCTCCTTTTTTCTGCTAGCCATTCCTCTCCGAATGCACCCAAGCATCCTTCTAGCTTTTGCTGTCACCTTTTCTACCTTTTCAGCTACTTTAAGATCATCAGACACAACCACACCTAGGTCCTGCCCTTCTTTAGTGGACAAAAGTACTTCATCTCCTATACTGTATTGCTCCCTTGGATTGCTGCAGCCCAAATGCATGACCTTACATTTTTTAACATTAAATCCCAGCTGCCAAATTCTAGACCATTCTTCAAGCTTAGCTAGATCTCTCCTCATGTTATCTACACCTTCCTGGGTGTCTACTCTATTGCAGATTTTGGTATCATCCGCAAAGAGGCAAACCTTACCCGACAGCCCTTCCGCTATATCACTAACAAAGATGTTAAAAAGACAAGTGACAGATGCACAGATACAGTGGGAAATGCAGAGTGTTACTCCAGGAACCCTTTGTCGATCAAGAACAGACACATGAATGATTAAAGAGGTGTGAACTGAAACTGAAAGATGAGAGTTTGATAGTTGCAGCCTTGGACATCAGCTTATGAATGAGATGGTTTAAAGGAAGCATTGAAAAAACTGGCAACACAGACATATGTTGATTCTGTAAAGAAAGACCTGGAAATGGTTACTCACCTCATAGCTGGCTGTGAAGTTCTGATGGCAAAACATTTCTACACAGAAAGACATAATAAAGTAGCACACCTCATCCATTGGAAATTCTGTAAACACTACAACATCACTGTGCCTGAAAAACTCTGGGATCATGACCCTAGGAAAATAACTGAGAATGAGGAGGTTATGATCCCCTGGGATACTCCTATTCTGACCGATAAAAAGCTGGATGAGAGGAAGCCGGATATAGTGGTTAAGGAGAAAAACACCCAAACAGCATTGATAATAGAATGTCAGTTCCAAGTGACTACTCTGTGAATCACGTGGAGAGGCAGAAGATCCTGAAATACTAGGAAATGCAGTCAGAGACCAAGAAAATGTGGCAGAAAGATACGGAAATATTTTCCATCGTGTTTGATGTCAAAGACTTGAACAAGAATTTCCAGGCCCATCTTGAAAAACTACTTATGAACTCCAGCAGGAGGAGAAACTGCCCCACTACAAATATCTGTAGTTCACAAAATTGTGGTCTTTAAGAATGTGTATCCATTAACACATATCGGTTCGTTATCATGCCTTAAATAATTTAGAGGCCATTTTACTAAAGTTCACTAAGCACTTCACATGGAAAATAGCACATCATAACCATTAGCGAAGGATCTATATTGTCACCATGCAGACATGACAGTTGATATCCGCTATTTCCTATATTGATTGCACATTACTCGATGGGACAGTGACTAGGGGTTTAGGGATGGAAATGGGCGTGGACTACACATTGTGATTAGCATGAAGGAACATACCATGTGCTTTCAATTTATAATTAATGCAAGTGCACTTAGGGGTATGTTTACTAAACTGCGGTAATCGTGAATAACGCGCGTTATGTAATGTTAATGATCGTTAGCGCATCATAACGCGTGTTATGATGCGCTAACGATCGTAATGCCCCGCGGCGCGGTAAAACACCGCAGAAGGTGGAGAGAGGGCAGAGAGAAGAGGTCAATGGGCGGAGAGTGGGAGGGGAGAGGCTCCCTTCACACTAATGCGCTGATTTTCAGAGCTGAATTCCAATGCACATTACAGGGGAGAGAAACCATTTCAGTGTCAGCAATGTACAGCCCAGGTAGGGAAACCAAAAACAAGTGATAAGTGTGATACATGTGCACAGAACAAAAGGGCACAGAAACACTGAAAATGACCCCAACAAACTGGAAAAAAACAATAACCAAGCTGGCCAATAGTGGTATCAATGAGAAACATCAACCCCTCCCCCCCCCGAGTAAGCTCCATAGAACAGATATAAATCGTGGAAGGGTCTATACTTCGTCCCCATACAAGGTAAATGGGCCCACAGTGAAATAGCGCTGCTCAGGGTTTCCCCCACCATCGGACAGGGTTCCTATGGTGTGCAACATCAGGGCAGGCATGTCTGAATGGCAACTGGCAGATGCCGGAGAAGGGGATACAGAGGGCCACAGGCAGCACATGCTGTGGTGGAGCTGGGCCACAGTGCGGACTAGGGTGATGCCTAGGTGGCCCATACGAATGCTGAAACAGCGGAGCAGCCAGACAGCAACTGCTGAAGGCCCAACATGGGCACGAGTGTGTTTCCCAAAGTGTCACAGGGATAGTACCAACAGCAACCCCCAAGGACACAGAACATTGGCAGGCAGGGCTGGGGGGGATCGTGGACGTCTATGCAGGCACCCCTACCCCAGAACTGGCACCATAGGCAGCCGCCTACCTGCACACTGGATGGCCTGAGACTGCGCACCACCAGCACCACCAGCAGAAGGGCATGTCAGCATGGTGGCTGAGGGATACTGGTGGTGGAGGGGGCAGTGGCAGCTGCCCAGAGCAGACCGTGGCCTAGCCCTGTGTAGGTGGGTGCCGTGTACTGCAACAGACGGGCCCTGTTTGACGAACAGTCATGGTATCACCAAGGAAGGTACAGACTCTGTGGCAACAAGGTGGTGCAGAGCACAAAACTAGTGTATTCAGAAGCAGAGGGTCACAAGTTCTTGTCCCAGCTGTGGTTCCTGCCAACCCAGTCCCCATATTTTACCCACTACTACAACGTGCTAATACAGACAGCACCTTTATTGCAGATGACGTAAACATGCCCAAGACACCCACATTTTACCCTACAGAGCACGGACACCATATACATGCACATTACCTAGAGCAGAGTCTCCCAAATGCAGTCCTGGAGGGCCAAACACCATTCCGTTCCATGCTGCCTCTGATAAAGATGCCTGTGCTGCATTTCTATGCGCCACCCCCATGGTATGCAGATGTATCTCATGCATATTCATGAGGGACAGCATGAAAACCCGAACAGTGTTTGGCACCGCAGGACTGGAGTTGGGAACCTCTGCCATAGAGCAGCAGCCAACAGGGGCAGACACACCTGCACCCACAGGCCCCATTATCCAAAACCTCCTGGAGAGGCAGGACTCTGGGCTCTGCGTGCATCTCCCAATACTAGCACTTGCATACCTTAGTAATGCCACCCTAAACCTGGGAATATGGTACACATCTTTAAAGAGGTTGCTATGATTACTGGCAGATAGCAATTCCTAGGTTAAGTACAATATTCTGAGTGAGCTGCATCATAGAAACCTTTCTGATGTCTGTGGAGTGTGCTACAGGTCTTGTGTCTGACAGTGTTTACCAACCTTGGGGGTGACTCCTACAGTATTGCGTACCATAGCCATGCCAGCCCTGTGCCCAGGACTGGTGTGGTGGCCTGGGCTGCCCAACACTATAGTTGCACAATGCTAGCATAGGTGTGGGGAGTGTGTGTCTGTCTATCCAGTGTGTGGTGGCTGCCAACACCCTCCACAGCCCACACTGCTAGCTCTGTTGCCAGTATTGGCCTGCCAATGTGCATAATGAGGAGCAAGGTACCGTGGGAAAAGCCTGGATAGTGTGGCCTGGCCTGGCCGCATCTGCACAGGGCATAGGGTAATGGCTCGGACATTGTAGTGCCCGGTACCACCTGCATGGACAGGGTGGCCATAGCATGTCCTGCTCGGCGGTCACTCTCACCCTGACTGAGCAGTGACCATGGCATGGCTAGGTTCTCCCATAGTGCTATTTAGCATTTGTCTCATGTGATATATATGGGGGGGGTTTTGGGGCCCAATCACTGATTTATCTGCTTGGTGTGTGTATGCTGACATCACCGTTCTGGGTACATGCAGCTCCTCCAGGATCATGCACTATGGACTAGCTGGCGGACTGTCTGCAGCTAGAATGTGTCTTGCTGGAACACGGTGCAGGGGCTGGAGGCTTGCTGCTGGGGAATGTAAGATAATGGTGGGGGGCAGCTGAGAATTTCCAGGTCTGTTGTCTGTCTGCTACTGCGTTATGGATGTGTACTGCTCTGTTTGTTCCCCAGCAGGACTGGGGTTGATGGTCTTCTCTACAGCTACCATTGCAGGGAGGTAGACTGTGGATCTATTGGTGGGTGCTCCTGTTTCCCACCCTGAGCCCCAGAGGGTGGGTTGTGTGGTGGTACAAGGTCTGCCCATGGGTCCCCCCCTCCCTCCCTCCCTACCCCCTCCTCCCCCTCCATTCTTTTCCTTATGATTCCTAGCATTTTATTTGCCTTCTCGTCCACTGCTGCACACTGAGTGGAGGGTTTCAATGTGTTATCCACAATGATGCCTAAATCTTTTTCCTGGGTGGTGGTTCCTAATGTAGAACCTTGCATCGTGTAACCATAGTTTAGTTTATTTTTTCCTAGGTACAAAACTTTGCACATTAAATTTCATCTTCCATTTGGATGCCCAGTCTTCCACTTTATCAAGGTTCTCTTAAAAATTTTCACAATCCTCTTGGGTTTTAACACTATATCGACCAGCTCACCTTTGTCTACCTGTTTATTCACGCCTTCAAAAAAACATAACAGATTAGTAAGACAAGACCTTAATTGGCTAAATCCTTGTTGGCTTTCTCCCATTAAACCATGACTATCTACATGCTTAGTAATTTTGTTCTTTATAAGTATTTCTACCATTTTGCCCTTTACTGATGTCAGGCTCACCAGTCTGTAGCTTCCTGGATCCCCTTTGAACCCTTTTTAAAAATTGATGTTTTTTAGCTATAGACTATGGGCTATTAGGAAAAACATCCAGAAATATGAAATATGAATATTGAAATATGTGTGAGTGTAAATATATCTTATATATTTGGGAGCTGCTCTACTCAAGTCCATCATGTCAGCTTCCCGGGGGTATATTAAGAATATGATGAGGAATTCAGTCATTTACTTGCAATGGATATTTCAAAGGTTAATAACATTACTTCAAAAATAGAAAACCATATTTCTTTGGCTTAGAATAAGGCTATTAAAAATCAGATTAATCTCACAGCTTGCCAGGGTAAATCCAAATGTATATATAAATGAGAGAATTAAGAGCCAGGAATATAATGAACTAGTAATAAATGTTAGTGGCTGATGCTTAGTAAATCAGCCTATAATTTGGAATCTATTTTCATACTAATATTTAAATGGATTTGAATAAACCTACATTGATCATTTTGCTTTAACATTCAGATGGCGTAGTTATGTGAGCAATGTGACTTTTCAAATATTACTGATCGGATAGTATTATAAATGGACTAACGTCTGAACTTGACTAACATCTTCTTTATGCACAGTTTATAAGCAATTTATTCAGTAGGCACTTCCGTGATTCATCAAATCCAGCATACCCTACATTAAAGTATAGACATCTCGCACAAGTAAAAGTTAGTTATCCAAGGATCGGTAATATATGAATAAGAAAGTGCAACAGAAAGATGTTTATGGAGTACCCTTTACATTGATGCAGATATTTTACTTTAAAGTCATTATTACTTTTGGATTTAGACTGTGCCTTTACAGTAGTGGCTCAAGGCAAATATTAATTGAGAGTTAAGTGATTTATGCAAGTTGACAAAGGCCATCAATGGAGTTTGAACCCAGGCTTCCTTCGCTTTCAGCTCTGGCCTTTCTAAAAGATACTTGGACATCATCTTCGTTTCTCACACCCATAGCTGCATTCTCTCGAATGAGGCTTCCTTCTATCACACAGATATCAGTATCTCACGTGTACAGTATCTCAAATAAACATGCACTCAAAAGTATGTAGTACTTCTTATATATAAAAAGGGGGTCATTCTAAAAGTCACAGTCATGATTTGGATGTCTGAAGATGTGCACATCATAAATGACATTTAGAGACATCTCTAGTGTGGAGAAATCCAAATAGACAGGGGAGCATGGTGGAAGCATGTCTGGGGATGTACAATGAATTTAGATGTCACCGTTCGATTTCAGAAATGTGGGGGACGTCTGCAGGCACATCCATGTTTAGACCTGTTCCAGGCATGAACAGGCATTAGGTAAGTGCTTGTTGTGTCATTAAAACATCCAAAGGGTACAGAGAAGAGGAAGAATTAAGTAACTAACCTAAGATCACAATGGCCCATACTGGGTTTTGAACCCTGACTACCCTACTCCCTACTTTAACCATTATGCTATTAGACACCTATACCTTGAAATGCTATTCTGGGGACATCTATGTTAGCATCTCCATGGATGTCCATATGAGGGACATCCACATTTCTGAAAACATGCCTGTTTTCTTTTTCAGACGTTCTAGCTTTGACGTCCCAGATTGCACTTGATGTGCCATTGTAAAAAGCGCCTTCACCAGACACTTCTAATCAAATGCACACAGTTTGTTTCTCACGTATCCTTATAGACCCTTGCAGTTCAGTTATACTGTGCATGCATACCTAGGGGTCTGTTTACTAAACCGTCTTAATGTTACCAGCGTTAGTTGCAGCCTTACTGTTATGAATGCCATATAATGTAGTGTACGTTCCAGTCTTAAGGTAGCAGTTCAGGTTATTGCGTGATAAAGTCCGTTATCATGCTATAGAGGGAGCAGTGGCACGTTAACGCGCTTTAAACTTAATTAGGCGTGCTGACCTGCAGCTACAGCAACAGAGGTGTAGCACACTGGTTAATACATTGACTGCTGATGCAGTGGTTATGAGTTTGATCCCTCAGTGGGCTCAGTTAAAAAACTTTCTGAGGCAATTCCTTTTCCTGCTTGTAACAGTCAGACACATCCCAACAATTTGCACTGCCAAACAAAAAAGCCTCACCCCAGTGCCGCAACATAATGCACATCATAAAGCACCACATCATCCAAGGCAGGTCAAAATCTGCCCCAGAGGGTGGCAGGAAAGGTTTGGCACCCTCTAAGGCAGCATATAAGGTGCCCCATAAGCTGGTCAAACCTAAGGTGCCACAAAAGATGCCCCAGGGATGCCAAGGTGACACAGGAGATGGTGCCCAGGGGCACAAAGGTGCCCCAAAGTCACAAGCATGAAATGTATGGCTCAAACACAGATGTAGGAGAACACAAGAAGCAAGAGTCGTAGATGGGTGGACCAGGTTTTATTGAACCCCTACGCGTTTTGGCCGTAGCCTTCTTCAGGGAGCACACAGCTAAATAAATAACATACCATATAAAATATAGAATGCGAACAATGTGAAATAATAAATCATTAAAAACATAAAAATTATAAGAATGATTAAAAACATATGAATAAAACAAAAAGTAAAAGGACCAAAATTAAGAAGTATCCATAAAAATATAATTAACATGTATATTATGAACAGTTTAAAATGTATAGAAACAAATTATATGAAGATCAATTATATTAAAAGAACACAATGCAGGGTGGAGAAAACAGATTAATGTGCATACAAATTGTACGTGTAAACAGGCTATATGTTATGCATAAAATAGAGAGGATTGAAACAATGTATGTGTTGAGAGACATAATTAAAAAGAAAGTGGTAAAACTTTTTATAGAGATATAAAAACCATATGTTAAAAGGGGAAGGGGAGAGGAGGAGGACAGTGAGAGGGAGAGGGGAGGGGGGGAGGGGGTGAGGGGCAGGGGGGAGGGGGGAAGGAGGGGGGAGAGGAAAAGGGAGGGGAAGAGGGGAAGAGGGGAAGGGGAAGGGAGGGGAAAGAGGGGGGAGAGGGGAGGGGGGAGGGGGGAGAGGGAAGGGAAGGGAGGGGGAGGGGAGGGAGAGGGAAAGGGGGAAAGGGAAAAAAGGGGGGAGGGAAGGGGAGGGGGTGTGGGGTATGGGGGGAGGGGGATAGGCCCGGATAGGGTGGCATGGGCAGGATGCATTTGCACAGGGCAATGGCTGGGACATTGTAGTGCCCGACCACCACCTGCATGGACAGGGTTCCCCCATAGTGCTTTACCGTATTTCTTTCAAGTGATATTTATAGGTTCTCGTTTTTGGGGCCCAATCCCTGACATACCTGTATGGTGTGTGTGTTGACATTCAAGTTTTGGATGCACACAGTTTCTCCAGGAATATGCACTATGTGCTAGCTAGCAGACTATCTGCAGTCAGTATCTGTATGGTTGCACCACCCTGCAGGGTGCAGCAGGTGCACACTGACTGCTCTCTGCTGGTGAATGTCAGATCATAGTGGGGGGGTAGCTGAGCTGACTGTGCCCACTACCTATCTGCCAGTGGCCCTGTCCCAAGTCCATATCTTCTGCAGCTGTCTGTTCACCACCTGGACTGGGGTTGCTTGTCCCACAGCCTGTCCTCATGTACCTCCACTGCTGCCCTTAAAAAGGGTAAGAGTGTGGGTCTGTTGGGGGGCAAATCATGTCCACCACACTGACCCAGAAAGAGTGGTTTGCTAAGTACATTGTTGCCATGTGAGCCCTTACACACTCCTGCTCCATAAACAGGTGACCATAGCATACACAGTGGATATGCACTATGTGTACATCATGGTCCACAAGGGCCAGACATGACTGGCAATTACAAATGGACACAGAGACCTCCTAAAGGTGTCTGCAACAAATACCTGTCACACACTGGCACAGATGGAGACCTGCAGCACAGCCCACCTCAACCAACCCAGGTACTGCAGACCTGGTGCTGGCCACTCCACCTCACCCTCATGGCCTGTGGGTACTCTGCCAGTAACACGCACGGTCATTCCCCCCCTACCAAGTTGACATGCTGTAGAGGTGCATATCCCATCTGGTGAGCAGATGTAGACTTCTGTTCTGCATGTGAATTGCATTATGGGTACTGCTGGTTCTATCCTATCCTGGTAGCCACAGCAGACAGTTTTAAGGTGAAGTGCACTCTTTCTGTAGCCAGCCATTGGTATGATAACTCCCATAGTGATGTAGCACAGTGGTTAATGCAATGACTTCAGTAGCAGAGGTCACGGGTTTAATTTTTCTCTGTTCCCCTTTTTTTTATGGCTGTCCTACACAACTATGTTTCATTCGTGTAACAGTCATATCTGTGCAGATCTGTGCTGCCGCCACATTATACCCTCATCACTGTTGCCATCTATCCTTCTGTCTGTCTATGTGTGTGTGCCAGTTGTGTGGCGTCCTGCCCTAATGTGCAGGCTGCTACCTCATGTCCTGCACTGGCACACATTTCTGCATTGTGGCTCTTCATGCTTGCTTCTCCTGTATCTGCTCTGCATGGCACTGCTCTCCTCTGTCCTCCTGTCATTGCACTTATCCTGCCACCTCTACCTCCTCTGGTGGACACGTATCCCCATCCTCTGCCACACACTGTCATTATTGCACTGTACATTACCATCACCCTGTACATCGGTATAGTTGCCCCCGATATGTTTGTCCACTTTACTTGCTGCCACATGGGCTGCACGCAAATTTGGCTGGTCCATGAGCTCCGTCATCTACTTCCTTCCATCACTTGTTCATTGATTTTCCTTGGTGCTCTGTGCAGTGTTATGTTTACATCTGTGTTTGAAAACACAAAGAGGAGCGGCTGCTCTTGCAAAAAACACAGGAGAACACAAGAAGCAAGAGTCGTAGATGGGTGGACCAGGTTTTATTGAACCCCTATGCATTTCGGCCGTAGCCTTCTTCAGGGGGCACACAGCTAAATAAACAACATACCATATAAAATATAGAATGTGAACAATGTGAAATAATAAATCATTAAAAACATAAAAATTATAAGAATGATTAAAAACATATGAATAAAACAAAAAGTAAAAGGACCAAAATTAAGAAGTATCCATAAAAATATAATTAACATGTATATTATGAACAGTTTAAAATGTATAGAAACAAATTATATGAAGATCAATTATATTAAAAGAACACAACGCAGGGTGGAGAAAACAGATTAATGTGCATACAAATTGTATGTGTAAACAGGCTATATGTTATGCATAAAATACAGAGGATTGAAACAATGTATGTGTTGAGAGACATAATTAAAAAGAAAGTGGTAAAACGTTTTATAGAGATATAAAAACCATATGTTAAAAGGGGAAGGGGAGAGGAGGAGGACAGTGAGAGGGAGGGGGGAGGGGGGAAGGAGGGGGGGAAGGAAGGGGGGAGGGGAAGGAGGGAGGAGAGGAAAAGGGGGGAGAAGGAGGGGAAGGGGGGAAGAGGGGAAGGGGAAGGGAGGGGAGAGTGGAGGGGGGGAGGGGGGAGAGGGAAGGGAAGGGAAGGGAGGGGGAGGGGAGGGGGGAAAGGGAAAAAAGGGGGGAGGGAAGGGGAGGGGTGTGTGGGGTATGGGGGGAGGGGGAACAGACAGGCTCTGTCTGACGAACAGTCATGGTTTCCCCAGGGAGTAATCTGTCCCTGTGGCAATAGTGTGGTGCAGTACACACAGCCAATGTGTTCAGGAGCAGAAGGTCACAAGTTCAAATCCCAGCTGTGGCTCTTGCCGACCCTGTCCCCACACTTTACCAAGTACTAAATCGTGGTAATAAAGACAAAACCTTTATTGCAGATAAAATAAACATGCCTAATACGCCTATATTTTACCCTACACAGCACTGACACCATAAACATGTGCAATCCCTAGAGCAGAGTTTCCCAACTGCGGCCCTGGAGCGCCAAACACCTTTCAGGTTTCATGCTGTCCCTAATAAATATGCCTGTGCTGAATTTGTATGTGCCGCCCCCATTGTATGCAATTGTATCTCATGCATATGCATTGGGGACAGCATGAAAACCTGAACAGTGTTTGGTCCACCAGGACCAGAGTTGGGAACCTCTGCCCTAGAGCAGCGGCCAACAGGGGCATAAACACCAACACCCTCAGGCTGCACTATCCAAAACCTCATGGAGAGTCAGGCTGTTGGGCCCTGTGCGCAGCAGCATCTCCCAATACTGGCACCTGCATACCTTAGCAATGCCGTCCTAAACTTGGGAACACATTTCACATATATTAAAAGGTTGCTATAATTAATGTCAGCTAACAAATCCTAAGTTAAACACGATTTGTTGATAGAGATTGTGATAAGGAAGCTTATCATAGCTCAGGTAGGAGCTATAGAAAAGATGATGTGACTCTGAACAAGCAACCTGTCAGTTCTGGTAGAAGCAAGAAAACACATAAAAGACTACCAGTCCCAGAATGCACCAGGTTTCCAGCAGCCATGAGGGAGGCTGAAGTAAGAAAATGTGTGTGCAATCAAGAGAGCTATGAGGTAATCCCTAAGCACTCATCTCAAAGGGCAGGGCCTGATTCAAGACAGCTGCACTGTGTTAGGGAGCAGCACACATTAGAACAGGATAAGAATAGAGCTTATTCTTCAGATAACAGTTACTACAAGCTCCAGCCCAGCTTCAGGGAGAGCTTCAGCAAAAGCTACAGAGGGAGGAAGAGATACAGAGACAGCAACGGCTACAAGCTCAAGCACCAGTATCACTTGGAGAAACAGAAGCCAAGCCAAGCGGATAGAGAGAGAAGGAAACTCTCTGGAAGGAAGAGAAGAAAGGCCATTGGAAGGTCTGGGAGATTCCAAGGCAGTACTCATACTGGGAGGTATTCCAAAAGCCAGCAGAGTCCATTGGACTGGATTCAGCCAGAGGAATGGAGTGGCAGAGATAGGAATCACCAGTGGCTACCTGGAAGAGAGAAGACTGCATGTGGAAGGGACTTTCAGACCAAGGCCAGAAGGTATGTGAGAGAAGATCCAGTGTCCAGGGATCAAGATTGGAAGGCTGGACATCAGAATTGGATTACATATTGGCCAGGCTATACAGAGAGGAATAATGATAGCAGGAGAGGCTCAGGTATGAACACTGATCCAGACCCTATCTATAATAGAGAGTGGCAGCAAGGGAATGAGCATTCTCATGATAGTGCCTTAATGAAAGACTCGTCTGTGCCAATGTATGATAGTGACCATATGCTGATTGATACAGCAGATGAAAATACAGTTTATATGGACTGTTCTCTATCTAAATGCTATTACTAGTTTTCTCTGAGCAAACACATCAGCCATCACAAAGAAACCTAACTTTGTTCTTTATTTCCACTGCAAACAGCTCTTAAAGCAGGATTTGGGCTCACACAGTAGCAGCCAGCCAGCTAAAGGCTTTCAGCTGGTCCATTGATAGTAATTAGGGCTGCACCTGATTGTGGGTGTGAGCAAGGGAGAATCCCTGCTGAGATCGGCGTGGAAAATAAGCAGAAGTTAACCTAACCAGCAAAGTTTATTCTTTACTTTGTGCCTTTGTATTTGGTAATTATTTGCTAAGAAAACATTAGCTAATTGCCTGACAAGCTGAAGGTTGTTTTCTGGTTTACTTTGTGACTTTTTGTTATCCATTTTAAACACTGCAAGCAAGTAACCTCATTTATAGTGCTATCAAGCATACATGTGCTGGGTGAATTAAACCCCATCAATAAAAGAAGTATTTTATTGATCTTACCACTTGGTTTCACAACTCAAATTATTGTCATCAGCTGTGTTTGGGAGTGAATGAACTACAATACCCACAATACCTTGCAAGAATCATATGAATATATGCATCGTCAAGATTGTGTAAGTTCTCACCCTAGGCAGCCGTCTGACAAGATTCATCATAGCAACCTTTCTGATATCTGTGGAGTGTGTTTCAATTATTGATTCTCACAGTATTTACCACCCAGGGGAGTGACCCTAACAGTTTTGCATACCATAGTAATGCCTGCACTGTGCCCAGGACTGGTGTGGCGGCCAGGGCTGTCACAAACCTCTATATTTGCACAATGCTGGCATAGGTGTGGGAGTGTGTGTCTGTCTATCCATTGTGTTGTGGCTGCCTACACCTTACTGAGCCCACATTGTTTGCACAGTTTCCAGTGTTAGCCTGCCAATGTGCATAATGAGGAGCAAGGTACTGTAGGTATGGCCTGGATAGGGTGACCTGCACTGGGCATAGGGTAATGGCTGGGACATTGTAGTGCCCGACCACCACCTGCACGGACAGGGTGGCCACAGCATGTCATGCTGGGAGGTCACTCTCATCCTGACTGAGCAGTGACCATGGCATGGCTAGGTTCCCCTTAGTGCTATACAGCATTTCTCTCAAGTGATATTTATGGGTTCTCTTTTCTGAGGTCCAATCACTGATATACCTGCTTGGTGTGTATATTCACATCCCATTTTTGGGTGCACACAGTTCTTCTGGGAACATGCACTATGTATTAGCTGTCAGACTGTCTACAGTTAGCATGTGTATGACTGGAATGCTGTGCAGTGGGTGAACACTGACTATGCTCTCTGCTGGTGAATGTCAGATAGTGGTGGGAGGCAGCTGAGCTTCTCCCGCATTCTACCTGTTTGCCATTGCCTTATGTGATGTGTACAGATCTGCATCTACTGCCCTGTAGGTGCCTGTTCCCCAGCAGGACAGAGGTTGATGGTCCTCTCTACTGCCATCATTGCAGAGATGTACAATGTTGATCTGTCAGTGGGAGATCCTGTCCCCCCACTCTGAGCCACAGCAGGCAGGTTGGGTGGCGCTACATAATCCACTTTTAAGTCCACACACTCCCCTTAACCTATAACATGCGACCATGGCACCCACACAGGATATGCATTATTCTGGGTACATCACAGTTCACAAGGGCTAAACGTGACTGGGGAATACAGATGGACACAGGTGTATCCTAGGTGCGTCTGCGAGGACTACCTATCACATACTGGTACTGATGGGGAACTACAGCATAGCTTACCTCAGTCAAGCCAGGTGCTGCGGACCTGGTGCTGGGTGCCCCACCTCACCCTCAGGGTGAGCACAGGACCCGCACAATGTCACGGTCTGTAGCTACTCTGTGCCTGTAACACACATGGTCAGTTCCCCCTACCAGGCCTAGGTGCTGTGGGGGTGCATACCCCATTATGTGATCAGCTGTAGACTGCTGATCTGCATGTGCAGTGCATCATGGGTATGGGTTGGTTTACCCTATCCTGGTAACCACAGCAGACAGTTTGTGTGGTGACCTACAGTCTTTCTGTAGCCAGTCAGCAGTGTGGCTGCATCAATAGAGATGTAGCCTACTGGTTACTTCACTGACTGTAGAGGCAGAGGTCATGGGTTTGATTCCACAGTGGTGTTATTTAGGAATGCTGTCTGAGGCTTTTCCTTTTCATTTCAATCAGTGCTGCCAGCAGAAACACCCTCACAGTGCTGTAGCCTAAGATGCCTCATAGGCACCCTATACAGCGCCCTATGGGGCGCATTATAGGGTGCCTTGGCAGATAGGGCACTTTATAATGTGACCTATAGGGCGCCTTATGAGGCACCTTTGGTTACGGCACTGTGAGGGTGTTTTTGCTGGCAGCACTGATTTAAATTAAAAGAAAATGCCTCAGACAGCCTTTTTAGATTACACCACTGCAGGATGGAACCCATGACCTCTGCTTCCACAGTCATTGCAGTAACCAGTGGACTACATCGTTATAGCTTCTAGCACTGTGCTGGCATGTACTTAGGGTTAACGCGTGTTAACGTGCCACGGTGCCCACTATCGCGTGATAGATTCTTGCTACCTTAGGACTGGAACGCCCACTCCTTATATGGCATTCTTCAAATTATCGCTGCAACTAGTACCGGTAACATTCAGACAGTTTAGTAAACATACCCCATAGAGAGTTTCTAGAAATGTTCAGATTTCATTTTTGATATTAGTGCAGATTCATCAACTCCACATCGGTTTGACTACGGCGTAAGTAGCTTCCATTACTAGGCTGCTTATTCTTCCACATTTGGATTATTATAATGCCCTATTTTTAGGATTTCCTCAGTCAGGGTGAGTTCAAGGATAAGAGGCACCCTAGACAAACCCTCATTCCTGCTGCTCCCTACTCCAACCTCCACCTCTCTCCAGGACCTGCAGCAGTGACCTCTAATACCTCGTGCTTTTGGTTCTGTGCTTTGATCACCAACTTCTCTCTAACTCTGACTCCATGGCATGTCTATGTTCCCACATGGTGCTCTACATTATCTGTTTTCAGCAATACCTGTGTGTTCCTAGTGCTGGGCCCTAATCACTGAGATACCTGCTTGGTGCACATAGTTCTTCTGTGAGCATGCACTTATGGACTGGCTAGTGGACTGTCTGCAATTAGTCTGTGCATGGTTAGAACACCTTGTAGGGTGCTGCAGGTACAGTCTGACTGTGCTATCTTCTGGTGAATGGCAGACCATGCTGTGTGTGGCAGTTGAGGTTTTCCAGGCCTACCCACAGACAAGTTTTTGGTGGTGGTGAGAATTGAGGAGGAATGTGACACATTCTATCTACCCTTTTGATGTCTAGGACATCTGTACCTTGCCCACTCACAATCTTAAATGACAGATGTGTAAGGCAGGGGTCTCCAAATCCAGCCCTGGAGGACCACAAACCAGTCAAGTTGGCAGGATATCTCTAACACATACATATCTCATGCATATTCATTAGGGATATCCTGAAAACCTGACTGGCTTGCAGACCTCCAGGACTGGATTTGAGTAGCTCTGCTGTAAAGCTTTCACTGCCTCACACTGCTATCTGCCATTCACCAGCACCCTCAACGAATGCCAACTATGCACAGACTAGTTGCAGACAGTCCACTAGCCAATCCATAGTGAATGATCACAGAGGAACAATGTGCACTAAGCAGCTAACACTGTGCTTGGTGCACATTGTTCCTCTGCTCGGTCAGGGTGAGAGTTACCTCACAGCGGGACATGCTATGGCCTCACTGTCCATACAGGTAGTGGTCAACCTCTACAGTGCCCCAGCCATTGACCTACACCCTGTGCAGATGCATCCTGCCTAATCTGCCCTGTCTGTGCCATACCCACAATGCCTTGTTCCTCATTATGTGCATTTGGAGCCTAGCGCTGGTAACAGTGGGACATTGTGGGCCCTGTGAGGTATGGCCAGCCACAAAACAATGCCTGGACATACACATACACACTCTCCTAATGCATCATTGTACATAGATACGGGTGGTTGGCAAGGCTGCCAGGCACGCTGGTCCTGATCACAGTGCTGACTTTGCTCAACTGTGCAGGAAGTAGTAGTTGTGCACTTTTGATAACTGCAGCTCCGTGCTGTAGCCAACAGCATGAGCCGCCATGATGCTTTGGAGAGTGGAGGCTGTGTGAGTGGGTGTTTGTCGCCCTGTTCGCCACTGCTTGGGGATTGCACATTCTGATGGTTTATTTGCATTGTAGGGTAAAACATGAGGGTGTGCTGTGTGAAAGCCACAGCTGGGATTTGAACCTGTAGCCTTCTGCTCCAGGACACACTGTCTGTGTCTACTGCACTACCCTGCTGCCACAGAAGGGCTGTGGTCTCAGTGGCTACCTTTGCCTTTCATCTTCCAGACCTTGTCTGTTGCACTGTCCATGGCGCCCTGGAGGAGGGCATGGCCTTGGTCCCCTGAGGGCAAGTGTCACTGCCCCATCACCACCAACACCCTCTCCCACAACATGCTGGCATGCCCATATGCTGTTTGTGATGGTGGTGCGCTGTCCCAGGCCATCCACTGTACAGGTAGGCGGGTGCCTAGAATCTGGCTTCTGGGGTGGTGGGGCCTACCTGTACATCCCACATCCCCCCCATCTCCGCCTGCCACTGTTATGTCCCTTCCACATGGGCTGATGCTGGCTTTGGGTGTCAGGTTGTTGATCCCGCAGCTATTGGCTAGGGTGGACCTGGTAGATAGCTGATGTTATGCCAGCAGACTATGGACTGACTAGGGCATGCAGTGCGGGTAGGGTATACCCGGTTTGGACTACTGGGTGTACATCTGTTTCAGATGACGTGTGGTCACACTCTGCACTGCCTTCCAGGAGCTGTAGTAACGGGTGTTCATTTAGTTGGGAGCCTGGTCTATTTTGGATGTAGCCTGTGGAAGGTGCAGAGACCCTTGTAGGCATGATCCCCAAATGTGCAATGCTTGCCCCATTACAGGCATTGTGCTTCCTGTGTGCCGTTTGGGATACCTACTGGCCATGTGTCCCCTGGATGCGACCCTGTAGAGCACAGACTGCTTTGCATGTTTGGCCATGGTCATATGCTGTCTTGCTGCTGGTTTGTTTCTGTGTTTCTATGTGCCACATAGGCGGCTGCCTAGTCCCCTCTGCACCACGGATGCACCCACTGCCTGTCCTGCATGCAGCCTGATATGCCCTGTTTGCGGCATCACCATAGTGGCCTTTCGTACCTGGCCACTATGCTGTTGCTGCACAGGTAGCACTACTATCACCTTTCTTGGACTCCTGGCCTATACTGTACAATGCTGACTGAAATGGTTTCTCTCTCCTGCAAATGTACCTCTAACGCGAGGTTTTCTCTCGCGGTAATGTTCTGGCCTTATGATCAATGTGTTAGTGTAGCAGGGGCCTCTCACCGCCCACTCCCCGCCCATTGACCCCTTCTCTCTGCCCTCTCTCCACCCCTCACTGGTCTTTAATGCAGCCGGTAAGGTTTACGCAAGTTATATAACGTTAACACACATTAGATAATGTTAACGTGCGTTAACATTACATTAATGTGCGTTAACATTACTTAACGTGCGTTAACATAGATGTTGTTATGTTACCGCAGTTTAGTAAACATACCCCTATGTTCCTTGATCTTGAGAAGCAAATGTTTCAGATCATCTTCATTTTCAGCCAGCAATGTGGCATTATCAATATAGCAAAGGTTGTTGATGAGTTTTTCACCAATCTTCACACTACGATTGTCTTCATACAGTCCTGCTTCTCTGATAATTTCTTCTGCATATAAATTAAACAGATAGGGGGAAAGTATGCAGCCTTGTTGAACGCCTTTGCTGATTTTTAAACCATCTGCTTCTCCTTGTTCTGTTCAAACTGTTGCTTCTTGATCAATGTAAAGGTTGTGCAAGAAAACTATCAGATGCACTGGTAAACTCATGCTTCTTAGGGGTATGTTTACTAAACTGTCTTAATGTTACTGGCGCTAGTTGCAGCGTTACTGTGAAGAATGCCATATAAGGTAGTGGGCGTTCTGGTCTTAAGGTAGCAATCGCGGGTTATCAAGTGATAAAGTGCGCCGTGTCCATTATCGCACGATAGAGGGAGCCGTGCACGTTACTGCGCGTCAACCTTAACTTCACACCCTGACCTGCAATCACAGCAACAGCGATGTAGCACGTTGATGAATGCAATGACTGCTGAGACAGGGGTCATGAGTTTGATCCCCCAGTGGGCCTAATGAATAAGGGTGGCCAAGGCAATTCCCTTTCCTGTTTTGTAACAGTCAGAAACATTCCAACAATCTGTGATGCCAACTAAAAATACCTGCACCCCAGTGCCATAACCTTATGCACCTTTTAGGGCACATCAAAAACCACCACGTCAGCCAAGGCGGGTCATAATGTGCCCCAGAGAGCGTGATGAAAGGTTGGAAACCCCCAAGGCACTATATTAGGCGCCCCATAAGCTGGCTGAATTTGAGGTGTGACTAAAGATGCCCCAAGGATGTATAGGTGACTCAAGAAATGTTGCCCAAGGGCAGTAAGGTCCCTCAAGTTGAAAAGCAAGAAAGGTATTGGGTCAAACACAGATGTAACCCTAACACTGCACAGAGCACCAAGGAAAGACAATGCACAAGTGATGGAAGGAAGTAGATCAGAGCTCATGGAACAGACAAATCTGTGTCCAGCCCATGTGGCAGCTGGAAAAATGGACAAACATATCCGGGGCATCTGTAGCGATGCACAGGGTGATGGTAATGTACCGTGCAACAATGACAGTGTGTGGCAGAGGAAGATGTGTCCAGCAGAGGAGGTAGAGGTGGCAGGATAGATGCAATGACAGGAGGACAGAGGAGTAGCAGTGCAATGCAGAGCACACACAGGAGAGGCAACCAGGAACAGCTGCAATGCAGAAACATGTACCAGTGCAGGACACATCAGGGCAGGATGGCATACAGCTGGCAGACACACATAGATAGACAGAAGGATGGTTGGCAACTGTGGTAAGGGTACAATGTGCCAACAGCACAGATCTGCACAGATATGACTGTTACAGGAATGAAAAGTAGCTGTGCAGGACGGACATATGAATGAAAGAGAACAGAGAGGAATCAAACCTATGACCATTAGCACAAATGTCAATGCACAAACTGGTAGGCTACACCACCAACATGAGGTCATCAGCAAAGGCTGCACAGAAGAATACTGCAGGGCATCACACAAGAAGCCTGCTGTCTGCCAGGATAGGCAAACCTCCAACAGTAACCATGGTGGAATGCACATGCAGATCTGGTGTGTACAGCTCAGATCACAGTCTGTAATTGAGACCAGAGACACATATAACTACATGCACATACACAATGAAATGTTATGCGGTGGATACAGCATGCAAAAGAGGAAAGAACCTAAATCCAAAGGGCGGCAGGGGATGCTCTATGGAGCAGGGCAAAATATGGAATGGAACAGAAAAGGAGCATGTGAGAATTGAACCTGCAAACAGGTGTGGCACAGACCAGCTGAACCACAGCAATGCCAATCCCTCAAGTGGGCTGCCTATATGAACACTACAAAGAAAGAGACACATGTAACAGCTAATATGTGATGAATAAGCAGCACAGAGGGCACACTTTGGTGTACAGTGAAGAGATGGAAGGGTGTGTGGATAGGTGATGAACCGGCAGGCAGCCAATGGTCAGGTTAGCACAACACAATAAAATAATAAAGCCCCATGTGAGACTCAAACCTGCAACCTATGGTGTTCCAACACATGTCCATAGCCACTACCCCAAACAACCACAGCAAGCACAATGCAAAGATATTACCTCAAAGGGAATGTGTTTATGGGAACCTAGTGATGTGGCAGACGGCTGGCAGATAGACAGCTGGCACCATGCAAGGATGTGAGCACAGGTGGGCCATGTACATGACCAGGAAATCACTAAATACGTGTGTCAGTGTGGTCAAGCAGCAGCAGAGACAAATTTACGTCAAACACATATTTTTATTTTGGTTAATCATCAGAGATAGCGTAGATACCACCTTTCATAATATCAAGGTGATTGGATAACAGGGGAAAAATCGAAAACACATTTTGCAGGGCAGCAACCCACATGTTACAGAAAAGTCACTGGCCCGTGAACAGATGATGGGCAGGAGATAATGTGCATCAGGTGCATGGTGTGCAGTATGCATTAGCCCCCCACCCCCCACATGCTGCTGCACGCCCCAAATGCGTTAGTTACATATGTGTGCATGTAGACAGTAGGGGGTTGCACGATGAGGGCCCAACACACATCATTCATGATCTCTTCATAAAAATATATCTGTCTGCCAACACAGGAAGCACAAAAATGAAACAGCATATGTTGTTAAAAGTAAGAAAGTGTAAACACAGATATCAAAATTTATGTTACAGCTGTCACATAATGCCTGATATAGGAATCAAAGCAGCACCAATGTAACCCAAAACAATCATAAAATGCAAAAGGAGGATATGCTAACACATGAACACACATGAACACAGAGAATTCAAATGAAACAAACTGCAGAAACATGCAGAGATAACACTATGCAGAAGGTCCCCTGCACTGGTTGGTGTGGATAAAGTGTCTGTACACATATATCACGGTACATGGAATGCATAAATGAAGGAAGAAAATGGACACCCACACTGCCACACTCCAAATATAACGGGGCAATGTGAGTGCCGGAACCTCAGGGGATAAATAGGACTGTGCAGACATGCAATGCTAGGTTTGTAAATCATTGTAGAGCGTCATGTCGTTACAGTAAACAAACACAATAACCCGTATATAGAGATGGAAAGAAAGGTCAAACATGTTACAGTAACCCACACAGAAGCCATATTTCCACATGCTGTGTTGCACCAACATAGTCAGTCACATGCACATGCACCGTGTACGTTGAAACATGATACAGTGATGCCACACATGCACTGTAACACCCTTGGTGAGTGCAAACATCAATCCAAGATGTTGGTGTGCAGTAAAGTGGTGTGGTGGCAAATACTGTGTCATGTCCAAGTGGAGGGTAGGCAGACATGGACAACAGGACCTCTCCAATGTTCCCCCTCTTCCACACGCATGGCTGTATGCTCATGTTGAACTAAACAGATGAGCATATCCTGCATTCCAGGTCACACACATGGTCAAAACACAACAATACATCGACAATGTCAGTCCCTGCTGCACACGTAGGGACCAGTACACAGTGTCCACAGTGCAAAGGGTGTCTGCAACCCAATAAGTCCCATTAAGACTGTCCTTGAAACCCTGGGCAGACATAGTCAAGTGTGACATCTCAATATGCCACAGTACTAGAAAGGTCATGTGTGTCTCCTGCGATGAACACCACACCCAGACAGAGCACGGCAGCAATGGTTTGTTGGACAGGCCTGTCATGCTCAAAGTAGAAGTCTAACAATAATGTCCATCCTAGGCATGTGTCCCACACACAGAGGTCAAACATCCTATGGCACCATTTCCCAGGGATAGTTCCATAATGTTGTTGTGTCCTCCAACAGGTGAGTGATGGTGACGCCGGATGCACTGTAGTAGATGTGCTGTGTGTGTCCTCTGCCCTGTGTCAGAAGAGGATAAATAATGTATTGTTATGCTGCTTGCAACATCAGCCCAAATTGCAGAGAGTCAAACATCAATATGTACGTAATGAAATGCCACACAGGCAAACATAACATGATCACAACACAGAACAAAGTGCATGTTGTGGACATGTCGAATTGGAACCGCAGACGAGGGTGTCACATGGATATGGTCATGTCCATGTCAATGTTACGCAGGAGTTTCATAGCTCCACCCCATGTGCATCAGCGTTGGTGTACAGAGACTCAACATGAAAGGTCCATGAAACAAACCGCAAATCATTAACATGTAAAGGCTGATGTTATTCCCAAAAGACCAAAGGTGCAACCTACCGTGTGTTTGCAGCAAGTGTCTGTTAGGGATCCCCTGAGGCTCTCAAAGGCCACAACACATCACAGTGAAGGGATAAGATGTCATTGAAATGTGCAGAATCACCATGTCCCTATGTCCAGCCACTGTTGATGCATGTCCACATTATGGCGATATCTGTGATACATAAATGCTGTTGCGCAGTGGTCTGTCAGCACATAAGAGATAGGTCAGCTCACAACACACAACACATGGCCACAATGTTCACAAGGTAAACAGCAGTAAGGTAGAAATATCACAATCACCACCGCTCCCCAGGTGTACAGACTCCTCACACCACATGATAATGCAAAATGCCTGCACGCTGTATCATTACACAGCCAACCCAAAAACACACACCCGTACAGTATGCTAAGCTGAGCATGCCAGCAGTAGCATATGGCGTGTATGTGCACAATTGGAGATTAGTGGAGATAAAGGCTTGTCAAATGCAATGATACACTGCTGTTGGCTGATGCTACAATGTCAGGGAAGGGTGTACGTGCAGCCCACCACCCGAACACCTAGGACCTGCACACACACGCAGCTCTGTTGGACATGTCCCAGAGACAGTGTTGGAGAAGATGAACTGGCCAGGAACACATGTGGATATGTTTGCCAACAGCAACATATGGGGTATGGGGGTGCAGGGCAAAGAGGTGAACAACAACATATGTACAATATGACAGATCACTGCAGACATGTGCTCCCCCTGATTGTTGTCACAAAGTAGCTGTAGGTCCACCTACTCCAGACTACTGCATGTTGGATGAGGTCTCAGGACTCCTGGGGGTAGGGTGGATCAGAACATATCAACAGCAGCACATACCATAACACCAGGGTTACTGACAGACCACTTTTATCAGGTCTCAGGCCCCCTGGGGGTAGGGCAGATGTTTTAACCTGCAACTGTATAAACGACCATACCACCAGGATGGATAACAGACCACTTTGCGCAGGTTTCAGGACTCCTGGGGGTAGGGTGGATTAGAACACATCAACAGCAGCACATACCATAACACCAGGGTGACTGACAGATCACTTTGATCAGGTCTCAGGACTCCTAGGGGTAGGGTGGATTAGAACACATCAACAGCAACAAATGCTATAGCACCAGGGTGACTGACAGATCACTTTGTTCAGGTCTCAGGACTCCTGGGGGTAGGGTGGATCAGAAAATATCAACATCAGTACATACCATAACACCAGGGTGACTGATAGACCACTTTGATCATGTCTCAGACCCCATTGGGGGTAGGTCATATGTTTTAACCTGCAACTGCATAAACGACCATACCACCAGGATGGATAACAGACCACTTTGAGCAGGTCTCAGGACTCCTTGGAGTAGGGTGGATTAGAACACATCAACAGAAATACATACCATAACACCAGGGTGACTGACAGATCACTTTGATCAGGTCTCAGGACTCCTGGGGGTAGGGTGGATCAGAACATATCAACAGCAGCACATGCCATAACACCAGGGTTACTGACAGACCACCTTGATCAGGTCTCAGGACTCCTGGGGGTGGGCAGATGTGTGAACCTGCAACTGCATACACTACCATACTAACAGGATTTCTTACAGACCTGTGCAATCAGGTGTGGGCCTCCTGGGGGTAGGGCAGATGTGTGACTTGACCCTGCATAAACTACGACAATATCTGGATTTATTACAGACCTGTGCAATCAGGTCTCAGGACTCCTAGGGGTGGGCAGATGTGTGAACCTGCAACTGCATACACTACCATACTAACAGGATTTCTTACAGACCTGTGTAATCAGGTCTGGGCCTCCTGGGGGTAGGGCAGATGTGTGAGCTGACCCTGCATAAACTACCACAATATCTGGATTTATTACAGACCTGTGTAATCAGGTCTTAGGACTCCTTGGGGTGGGCAGATGTGTGAACCTGCAACTGCAGAACCTACCATGTCAGCATGTTGTTTATCAGACCTCTTTAGGCAGATCTAAGGGCTCCTGGAGTTAGGGTGGATTTTAACACATCAACAGTAGCAGGTACCATAACACCAGGCTGACAACTGGATCTCTGTGATCAGGTCTTTAGCCTCCTGGGGATAGGGCATACCCACACACAGCAGCATACACAGCTACATTCAGCACTGGATGGCCCAAAGACTGGTGTCTGTACCATGTTGTACATGTATGATGTGTGTTCCTTGCTGGATAATGTGTTGCACACCTTGCATTGTATGACCTGTCCCCATACACTTACCTCACGTGGGTAGTCAGCAAGACGATTGTACCTCCTCGTGATGCGCTCCCATGCCCTCCTAATGTGGCAGAGGTCCTGGCATTTGGAGGAGCCGGGGAATAATTTGTGCTGTCTAGTGCAGATTAGTCCTGCAAGGTGTCGCAGCTCCCGACGGGTGAAGGCAGGATTCCTTGACTGTGTCGTCATTTTCTCCAATGCTTTGCTGATGAATGCACACATGTGGCATATGCGCGCATGCGCGCTGCCACACATCAACACGCACTGCCGCACATGCTACATGCCCGTGCCACGGCCGGTACACGGCAAATGGTGACGCCGCCAAGATATGCGGTGCTGCAGGCTTTCTGCCCTTTGTCCAGGCCACTTCATAGGGCGCCTTATGACGCACTTCCTGCAACGCCATGCTGTGAGACACCTTGGGGTACACGGCTACATTAAAAAGATTTATGCTGCAGACACCCATTGCAGAGATGTGTCTGACTCTTCTTACCACAATATATGTCTTAGGCATTTATCTTGATATTGTCGCAATGGGATCTTAAACCCATCACCACTGCCTGTGAAGGCATTGTATTGACCAGTGTGCTATGCCTTTTAACATAGCAATGGTTGGCTACACAGCTACACCAGGTCATCTGCACACACTTTCTGCTCTGCTTACCGGGATAGTGTAAGGACACAGCTATGGCACTTTACAGGGCACCTTAGTTTGGGCAACTGAGCTGAGGGTGCTTTGGGGTGTGCACAGTGATTTCAGATCTATGTCAGACTGTTACAGGCATAAACGGCCATAGCCTTGAACAGTTTTACTGATGGATGCACTTTGTATATAGCTCACCAGCTAATCTAGCAACCTGCAGCCCACACCACTCTTCCAACATACCCACTGCATGTGACTGGCCACACTTTTAAAAAGTTTTTCATGTGGTAAAGGGCTCTGATGTGATGACAATTTGGTATATCATATCCATCCAGATATATCAATATACAGGCCACTAGGGTATTGGACCCATGACCGCTCCTGACTTGAGGTCATTGTAGTAACCATTGTCCTACATCAATATTGGTTGTAGGTAAACTATGGCTAGCTACTGAACCAGTGCAAGTCACAAGACACACTGTCTGGTGTGGCTACCAGGATAGGTTAGCACTAAGAGTTCCCATGATGCAATTCACATACAGAACAGCAGTCTACATCTGCTCACCAGATGGGGTTTGCACCTCTGCAGCACGTCAACTGGGTAGGGAGACTGACCATGCATGTTACTGGCACAGTGTGCCTACTGACCATCCCATTGTGCATGTTCTGTTATCACCCTGAGGGTAAAGTCGTGTGGACAGCATCAGGTTCACAGTACCCTGGTTATTTGGGGTAGGTTTTGCTGCAGTTTACCATCACTACCAGTGTGTGAGGTATTCTTTGCAGACAGCCTTGGACGGTTTCTTATGACCATTGCTATTTGCCAGTAATGTGTAGCCCGTGTAGACCATAATGCTCGCAACATAATGCATATTCAGTGAGGTTGCCATGGACACCTGGTTTTGGAGCAGGGGTGTGTCTGGACTCACATGACAAAGATATACGCAGCAAGCCTGCCCTCTGTGGGCCAGGTTAGGGAACATGATCTGCAAACAACAGGCACACACTATCAATATTTACAATAGGGCCAGTTGAGGTAAATGATAACAGACTGTGGGACCAGCAATCCCCAGCCAACTGGCAAACAGAGAGCTGATGCAGATATGCGCATGAAACTGGACCACTGGTAGTGTGCCTGGTCAGCTCAGCTACCCCCCCACTACATTCTGACATGCACCAGCAGAGAGCAGTCAGTGTGCACCTGCTGCATCCTGCAAGGTGTTGCAGCCATACACATGCTAACTGCATACAGTCTGCTAGCACATACATAGAGCATGTTCCAAAAGGAACAATGTGCACCCAGGCATCGGAGCTGGCATATATAACAAGCAGGTTTGTCAGTGATTGGGCCCCAGAAATGGGAACACAGATATATCACTTACAGAAACTGTGTACAGCATTACGTGGGAACCTGGACATGCCATGGTCACTACTCAGTCAGAGTGGGACTGACCTCCCAACATGACATGCTGTGGCCACTGTGTCCTTGCAGGTGGTTGATGCACACTACAATATCCCAGCTATTGCCCTATGCTCTGTACACATGCATCCTGCCCAGACCGCCCTGTCCAGCCCATACCCACAATACCTTGGCCCTCATTATGCACAATGGCAGGCTAATGCTGCAAACTGTGCAAGCATTGTGGGCTCAGTAAGGTGTAGACATCTGCAAAACACTGGATAGACATATACACACTCCAACACCTATTTCTGCATTGTGCAACCGTAGAGGTGGCTGCCAGCTCTGGCCACCGCACCAGTCTTGGGTAATGTGCAGGCAATGCACATTATTAGGGTCACTCTCCAGGGTGGTAGACAGTGTTGTAAACACATATGCAGCACACTCCACAGATATCAGAAAGGTTGGTATGATGGATCTATTTTACAAAATTGTTTTACGTTAGGTTTTGTGATCTCACATTAATCATAGCAAGCTTTTGATGCATATATGGAATGTGTTTCCATGGATCTGACCGCATTGCTAAGGTATACAGGTGCAGGTGGTGGTAGCTGCTGCTCTGCTCATGGCCCAACAGCAAGGCTCTCCATGAGGCTTTGTATAGTGGGGCCCATGGGTGTGGGTGTTTGTGCATCTGTTGGCCACAGCTCTGGTGCAGAGGGTCCAGACTCCAGTCCTGGTGGGCCAAACACGATTCTGGTTTGCTGGATGTCACTAATGAATATTGTCACCACTCACCCTCCCAGAGGTAATTAGCATAGGTAGGGCAAGTGGGTAGTTGTGTTTCTTTGGTGGTAAAACTTAAAATGGAGGTGTAGAAAGGCCTCCTGGGTAATGTAGTCCACCAACCATGAAAATGAGTACACGTTGTGCACGAGTGGTTTAAGGAAATTAGGATTTATTTCCCCTCCCGGGGTTAGATGTTGAAGACCAAGAATAAGGACTATTTACAACGAAATTATACTTCCAGTGATAACAAAAATATTGCTTACTTTCAGCTGTTATACAAAACCAAAACAATAAACAGTTCCTTCCAAAATGTTTCTTTTGGCTGTTTCTTTCTCCTTAGTAAAAGCCAATATATTCAGCACAGAGACTGCACATTATCCGCCACCATATAAGAACAGTCCATCATATATTCTGACTCAGGAGGTTGATATGGGTCCCAGTGCATACAGTCAGTTTCTTCCTGGAAACCTTTTAGAACAGGTTCTTCTCTTTGCCAGGCAAACTGTTCTCTTTCACTCACAGGGTTTCCTTCCCCCAACCTGCTTGGTGAGTCTAAATGCTTGCTCTCAGGTGCAAACAGCTCTCTGTAGTTAAAGGGTAATACGTTTCCCTCTTCAGCTTTATAACATGGAATTCTTCCTTTGCTTTTAACACTACTTCCTCTCAGGATTCTCCCTTGGCTACCACACGGAAAACAAAACTCCTCTCCCCCTTCTGATATATATTTATAATCAGGGAAATTGACTTTACCTGGAGTCTGCCTTTTGTGAACCCAGCGTGGCTGTCTTTTCTGCTTTTCAGCATAAATGTCCTTGCTTCCTGAGCAATAGAAATCCTCTGTGCCTCCTATGTTTAAGCACTGCTCCCTGTGTCCTGGACCTGAATGTCCTACACAGCTCTTGTCCTTTGAAGAGTATCTCCAACTAGGATTGGGATTTCTTTTACCTTTTCCCACGCTTGCTGTATCTCTCTCCGTGTCGGAGACTGAGCTTCCATCTGAGACTCTCCCTTGTCTCTGCTCGTATCTTTGCCCGTGTCTGTGTCTGTCCCTGTCTCTGTCACCCCTCTTCTGTTTACTAGAGGGTTTTTATCTAGCTTCCTTCCCCCGTTGTATTGAGCCACACCTCCCCCCAGGTGTTCACAGTTCCCTGATGAGGTAGGAGCTAGCTCAGGGGATGGGCGTTCCCTAGCCCTCTGTGACGAGGTTTGTTTATGGTTTCCATGCCAACCCTCCATGCTTGACTCAGCACTGACAGCTTTGGTTTCATTTTCCACAGAAACCTCTGTTTCCATCGGTTCTGAACCTTGCACTTCACGACATATCCCCCGCCTTAAAATATTACGTACTGCCGCACCTTCCGGACAGTACGTAATACGCGAGAGAGTGCGTCCGCATTGCCGTGTAGCTTACCTGCCCTATGTTGAATTACAAAATTGAACGCCTGTAGGGCTAAATGCCATCTTGTGAGCCGGGCGTTGGAATTCCTCATTTGATGTAGCCATTTTAATGGAGCATGGTCTGTTATAAGGAGGAACTTCCGACCGTTAAGTAAAAACGGAATGCCTCGACTGCCCATTTAATGGCCAGGCATTCTTTTTCGATTGTCGAATAATTTTTCTCGGCCTTGGAGAGCTTTCTACTGATGTAGGTGACTGGGTGTTCTACTCCCTCAAATTCCTGGGAGAGTACTGCACCTAACCCACTCTCTGATGCATCAGTCTGCACCACAAATGGTAGACTGAAGTCTATCCCTCTCAGTATTGGGGCTGTGCAGAGCTTCCCCTTGAGGGTAGAAAAAGCTGCCTCAGCCTCTGGGGTCCATCGAACTCTATTAGGGGCGTTCTTTTTTAGCATCTCGGTGAATAGAAGGCTCTCGTCTGCAAACCGAGGTATGAACCTTCTATAGTAACCGATGAGCCCTAAAAAGCTGCGCACCTGTTTCTTAGTAACGGGACGTGGAAAATCCTGGACGCTCTGGACCTTATTGGCTAATGGCTTCACTGTCCCTCTCCCCACCAGGTGACCTAAGTATTTCGCTTCTTCCGTGGCAAACATACACTTTGCGGGGTTCAGGGTTAAGCCTGCTTTCCGCAATGCCCGTAGTACTGCCTCTACCCTCGCCAGGTGTTGGGCCCATGTGGTACTATAAATGACTATGTCATCCATATACGCTAAGGCGTAATCATGGTGGGGCCTCAACACCTGGTCGACTAACCGCTGGCACGTGGCTGCTGCACCCTGTAAACCAAATGGCATTCGCCGAAATTGATATAAACCAATTGGTGTACTGAATGCCGTTTTTGGTTTTGAGCCACGTGTGAGAGGTATCTGCCAGTATCCTTTTGTTAGGTCTAAAGTGGTCAGGTACCTGGCTTGACCTAATCGATCTAGCAAGTCATCGATGCGTGGCATCGGGTACGCATCGAATTGCGAAATATCGTTGACTTGTCTGAAATCGATGCAGAACCTGAGTGTGCCATCAGGTTTCGGGACAAGCACTATGGGGCTCGACCATGGGCTATACGACTCTTCAATTATCCCCATTGCTATCATTTCCTTAACCTGCCTGATCACTTCGGCCTTCTTGGCTTCAGGCATACGGTAGGGCCGCTGTCTGATGGTGCGCCCTGGTGTCGTGATCACCTCATGGGCAACTAGGTGAGTTTCGCCTGGCTTGGTGGTGAGGACATCTTTAAAGTTCCCTAATAGTTGGGTCAGCTCCTGCCGCTGAGACTGGGATAAAGTTTCACCTAACCTTGGCTCTGGCCGCTCCCTCCAATCCGAAGTTTGTGGCCCCAGGTCCTCCTCTCGCTTTTCCTCAGCTAGGGCTGCCATCCCTTTTATTTCCCTCTGACCCGTAGAACCAAAACCACCCTCCCCCCTTTCTGTGGGTGTTAGTGCTGGGACTTCTTCAACTACCGGGAATCCTACCCTTTCGCACACTAATTGTGCAATTCGGTCTCCTTCCCGAATTCTAAAATCCTCCTTCCCGAAGTTAAAAATAAGAATTTTTACAGGGCCACGATAATCGGGGTCTATAACTCCCGCTCCAATATCTATGGAATTTTTAACAGCAAGGCCCGACCTAGGAGCAATTCTCCCATAACATCCTTCGGGCAACTTAATTTGAATCCCAGTATTCACTAGGGTTTTTCCTCCCCTTTTCACCACCGTGTTTTCAGAGCTGAAGAGATCATACCCAGCGGACCCGCTAGAAGCTCTTTGGGGGCCTTTGGCCTTTGGTGTCATTCGGCAAAACTGCAGCACGAATTTTGCCTTCCCCGGGGATACCCCCTTGACTTGGGTCTGGGTTGGACTAGGAGCCTTTTTTGGATTCCCGAACAGAGGCGCAGGAATCTTGGCTGTTAAAGCCTCCGGACCAGTTCCTGTCATCTCTGTTGGGGGTAGTGTACCCTTATAGCCTAACCGGCGAAGGCCTTCACCTATCTCTTTATAAAAAGGTGGCCAATCGCGCCCTAAGACCAACTCATGGGGTAGTTTGGGAACTACCGCAAACAACAGAGTGTATGTGGTTCCTAACCCCTTTACTGTTATTTCATGCAAGGGATAAGGCGATGAAGCGCCGTGTACACATCTTACGCGTACTTGGCCTTCTGCTTGGCTCGGGGGCGACGAACAGCGCCTCACGATGGCCTCCCAGAGTGTGCGGGAAATCATACTCTGGTCTGCCCCCGAGTCAAGCAGTGCCAGCGTGTCGATGCCTCCTACTTGAACGGGTAGCAGAAACCCATCCTGGACTGGTTTATCCACCCCAGACATCAGAACAGTCCTCTTAGTGCATTCCCTTTTAAAATGCCCCACTTTCCCACACAAATAACATTTACCCTTGGGTGTAGACACATTCTCTCTGGGCACATAAACACTCTCATCATTCTTACTTCTAACATTCCCATTAGCCATAGTATATTTTTCATCATAGGGAACCTTTCCCTTTTTAACATTATATAAACCTGCAGCTTGCAATACGCTGCGCTCTGAGGGGTCAGCTATTTGGGCCTCCAAAAACCGGTCCGCCAAACTAGCTGCTTCCTCAGTGGTCTTGCAATTTTGCAAGGTGAGGTACATCTTCATTTCCTTAGGTACAGCCTGTACAAACTGTTCTAATATAACTGTATCTAATACACTTTCCATTGTCTTATTTTCTGGACTTAGCCATTTCCACGCCAGACTCTTAAGACGCTGTTGTAACGCCTTTGGCGTTTCCTGAGGCTTCAGGCGAGCCTCCCTGAAAAGCCTCCTATAATGTGAGGTTGTCAGCCCCAACCTGTCCTTTACCGCCCTTTTTATTTCAGCATAATCATCCGCAAGAGCGGCTGGCATCGCTTTGTAGGCTGACAGGGCTTCACCTGTTAGCGAAACTGCAAAGCGCGTAGCCCACTGACTATCAGGCCATTTTAACGCCTGTCCAATACGCTCAAATGCATCTATAAAGTCATCAATATTGTCTGTTGGACTCAATTGTCCTAAAGAAAATATATGACTTGCGTGCATTGGGGGTCCTGGCATAACCAAAGGATTGTCCGTCCGTGGTCCTTGGCGTTCCTGTAGAAGTGCTGCTACAGCGTCCAGCAGCGGCTTCTGCTGCTCTCTCTGGAGCGCGGCATTCTCCTCCTGGATGCGCTTAGAAAGTTCCATTTGTAGGTCCCACTGCTTCCGCATCCATGCTATTACGTCCTGGGCCTCCATCTCTCGTCAGCACCTGCAATGAAAGACAGAAAAAAAAACCCAAGTGCGGCTCCCTTTTTCAGGTTTTTTTTTTTTTTTTTTTTTCAACCCCACAGCGCCCCTCTTTTCCTGGTATCCTCCCTCACTTATGCCCAGGTGCTATTACCTGAGGCTTCGTGTAGAGGTCTGCGTTCAGGAAAAGAAGCTGTGTCTTGTCTTTGTCTTTCCTGCAGCCTTCTGGTAGCCTACTTGCTTGTGCCGGAGTCCTGGTGCTGTAATCTTCTGTTGTCCTTCCTTCAAGGTCAAGCATCCGAAAAACTACGCCAGATATGTCACCACTCACCCTCCCAGAGGTAATTAGCATAGGTAGGGCAAGTGGGTAGTTGTGTTTCTTTGGTGGTAAAACTTAAAATGGAGGTGTAGAAAGGCCTCCTGGGTAATGTAGTCCACCAACCATGAAAATGAGTACACGTTGTGCACGAGTGGTTTAAGGAAATTAGGATTTATTTCCCCTCCCGGGGTTAGATGTTGAAGACCAAGAATAAGGACTATTTACAACGAAATTATACTTCCAGTGATAACAAAAATATTGCTTACTTTCAGCTGTTATACAAAACCAAAACAATAAACAGTTCCTTCCAAAATGTTTCTTTTGGCTGTTTCTTTCTCCTTAGTAAAAGCCAATATATTCAGCACAGAGACTGCACATTATCCGCCACCATATAAGAACAGTCCATCATATATTCTGACTCAGGAGGTTGATATGGGTCCCAGTGCATACAGTCAGTTTCTTCCTGGAAACCTTTTAGAACAGGTTCTTCTCTTTGCCAGGCAAACTGTTCTCTTTCACTCACAGGGTTTCCTTCCCCCAACCTGCTTGGTGAGTCTAAATGCTTGCTCTCAGGTGCAAACAGCTCTCTGTAGTTAAAGGGTAATACGTTTCCCTCTTCAGCTTTATAACATGGAATTCTTCCTTTGCTTTTAACACTACTTCCTCTCAGGATTCTCCCTTGGCTACCACACGGAAAACAAAACTCCTCTCCCCCTTCTGATATATATTTATAATCAGGGAAATTGACTTTACCTGGAGTCTGCCTTTTGTGAACCCAGCGTGGCTGTCTTTTCTGCTTTTCAGCATAAATGTCCTTGCTTCCTGAGCAATAGAAATCCTCTGTGCCTCCTATGTTTAAGCACTGCTCCCTGTGTCCTGGACCTGAATGTCCTACACAGCTCTTGTCCTTTGAAGAGTATCTCCAACTAGGATTGGGATTTCTTTTACCTTTTCCCACGCTTGCTGTATCTCTCTCCGTGTCGGAGACTGAGCTTCCATCTGAGACTCTCCCCTTGTCTCTGCTCGTATCTTTGCCCGTGTCTGTGTCTGTCCCTGTCTCTGTCACCCCTCTTCTTTTTACTAGAGGGTTTTTATCTAGCTTCCTTCCCCCGTTGTATTGAGCCACACCTCCCCCCAGGTGTTCACAGTTCCCTGATGAGGTAGGAGCTAGCTCAGGGGATGGGCGTTCCCTAGCCCTCTGTGACGAGGTTTGTTTATGGTTTCCATGCCAACCCTCCATGCTTGACTCAGCACTGACAGCTTTGGTTTCATTTTCCACAGAAACCTCTGTTTCCATCGGTTCTGAACCTTGCACTTCACGACAATATGCATGGATACATCTGCATACAATGGGGGCAGTGCGTGCAAATGCATATCAGGGATATTTCTTAGGAACATCCTGACAACCTAAATGGTGTTTGCACCTCCAGGACTGGGGTTGGGAACCTCTGCTCTAGGCAGTGGACATGTTTATGGTCTCTGCACACTGTAGGGTAAAATAGTGGGGCATGGTCTGCAGGGGCCACAGCTGGGATATGAACCTGTGACCTTCTGCCTTTAGGCACACTGTCTGTGTGTACTGCACCACACTGGCAGGCTGTTCCCTGGGGCTCCCATGACTGTTCCTCAGACAGACCTTATCTGTTGCACTGCACGCCACCCACCTATATAGGGCTTGGCCTTGCTCTGCTGTGGGCAGCTGCCACTGCCTCCTCTGGCGCTGGCACCCCCTCCACCACCATGCTGACATGCCCTTATGCCGGTGGTGTGCAGTCCCATGCCATCCAGTGTGCCGCTAGGTGGTTGCCTATGGTGTGGGTTCTGTGGTAGGGGTGCTGACATGGACATCAGCACATCCCCCTGGCACAACCTGACAATGTTCTGTGCCCTTGGGGGTATCTGCTGGGTGCTATCCCCTGGGACACTGTGGGACGCACACTCGTAGCCATATTGGACCCTGGTCAGTTGCTGTCTTGCTGCTTTTCATTTTCTGCATTCATATGTGCCAGGTAGGCATCTGCCACTGCATGTGCCACCTGTAGCCCCCTGTACCCCAGTTACACCATCACCATAGTGCCCTTTCCTACGTGCCCACTCTGCTATTGCTACACATGTGTAAGCAACAAAGGCAAGCTACCCCATGCACACCACAGCAAACCCTCATCAGCACTATTTCTATGTTGGCACATTCACTTTGTGGGGGGACTGTGAATTGACCCTTCCAAATGTGAGCGCATCCTTTTTCCTCTTTATAGGTTGTGTTCATTACCGCTTGTCATTATTTGTTCTATTGGCCAGCTCGGTGTTTTGGATTTCAATTTTGGTACTGCTCATTATTTATGGTTTGTGCCTTTTTGGTTGCTGCACATGTATCACTACTATCACTTTTCAGGGTCTCCCTACCTTTGCTGTACATTGCTGACTGAAATGGTTTCTCTGTCCTGCAAATGTGCCTAGCGCGAGGTTTTTTTCCTTGGCGCTAATTTTCAGAGCTTCATTTCACGGCGTTAGTGTGCATGGATCCATTCCCTGTCCACTCTCCGCCCATTGACCCCTTCTCTCCGCCCCTGTGGTGCCTTACTCCACCCTCTGGGAAGCCTTACTCCACCCTCTGTGCACCTTAACGCTGCCACAGACATTATCGCGCGATACATGACGTTCTCGCACGGTAAAGCACCATTATCGCACGATAACGTCACGTATCGTATGATAATGTTGCAGCTGCACCGTTAGCTCCGTTTAGTAAACATACCCCTTAGTGTGGCTCAGAGTTGCTCATGGTTTACACAGTCAAAAGCCTTGCGGTATACTGTAGATATCCTTTTGGTATTCTTTTGTCTTTTCAAGGATCCATCTCTCATCCATGATGATGTCTCTCGTTCCTTACCCTTTCCAGAACCCTGCTTGCACTGCAAGCAGTTCTCGTTCCAGGTACGGTTGTAGCCTCTGTTGAAAGATCTTATACAATTCTAAGGAAAAAGCAGCAGAATTATAAGTAAATTGAAACCGTGATCTTTTCGACTGGTTAGAAGCTGGCATAAATGTTAGCATGTAAAGTATGCATGTACTTCTTGATACTGCATGTGTTTTGTCCAAAGTCTTCTCCGAATATGCATACTCTACAGCCACATAAAGTACTTGCCTAATTGAACCATGTGCACTTTTATGTGTGAGGTAATTTTATAAGAGGCTTGTATGTGCATTTATTGATTAATATATGCAAAAACATATTTATTTAACTTGACTCCATTAAGGCAAAACCCTTTTAGTAGATAGCCTTCTTTGTTATGTTCCATTTCTTAGCTTTCAGAATAAGATGGATTCCAATCAAAAATTTTCCTTTTGTGCACAGTCTTTACATTTGCCAGTTCTTGGAAAATATTCACTTAATTATATTCTTGAGACCCTGCACCATGTAGGAGAACTAACAGGACCGCCCAACCATCAGACATAAGAGGTGGTCACATAGGGCAGCAAAGAGTAGGGCATTCAAAGCAAAACAATAGGTTCTGACAGTCAGGGTGGGGGTCTAAAGCTTAAGGTCCATCAAGGGTGCCAAAACTTTGAACCAACTCTGGAGCCAGCCCTGAGGACCAAAATATGTGTGACAAAAGAAAAGCCGAACATTGTGAAACATATCATGACTTTAATACAGATAGTAAATTCCATAAAAATAAATACATTGATACTGTTTCTTGTTAAGTTTGTTGATGCCATTTTATTGTAACTGTCAAGGTTGCCTAGACAGTTCTCTGAATAACTTCTGTTCTTAAATCAAGGCTAAGTATGATATCATCAAACCAAAGATTATTCATGCTTTTTTTTTCTGATCTAAGCTTCTTTGTATTCCTTTTTAGCTAAAAGGAAAGGTTTTCTTGTCAAACAAATGTTTGCACAGATTTCTGTGGAAAAGAACAATGTTATTATCTGACACAGGAAAAAAACCCTAAAAAAACAGCCGTGGAAACATACCTGCAATACAGTTGAGAGAAGATTATGCACCAAATCAAATTCTTGACTTGAGAAAATGGGAGGAAGGAAGATGTAAAGGACAGGGAGGTAAAGAACTCAATAATTCCTTAAGGAATCAAGAGCCATGCCTGGCCGCCTTCATCAAAAACAAAGCAACTGAACCATAGGAAATAGAGGAGGTTGTTTCTTTCAATGCAGGTGAAATCCACATAAAGCATTGGGTAGGAGTTTGGATGAAGGGACATTGCTGGATAAAACAGTGTCCAGGACAATGGCTGGTTTTGGCGCTGACCTTCCATTTTTAGTTATTTATAGTCAATTTTATGAAGTTCTTGCTTGCTAAACAAATGGAACATTAACAATAAAAACAAACTCAAACAGTAATGATAAGAAATGATGAAATATAAACACATTTTTTTCAGGGACAAAAGGTAACACAGTAAAAGTTTCAGTAGGAAAAGTAATGAATTGATATATACCTTTAGGGGCAATTTCTCCAAATGGGTTTGTTTTATGCATACCATGATAGTCATGAACCTCACTTCTAAGCCAGGGTATAGGGAGTCTGATCTCAGTCGCTCAAATGTACTGTTCATACTCAGTATAGTACTTGTATCATGCCAAAGACAGCCTCCTGCTGGAGTTTGTAAGATGCAACATGTATGGTCAACATCAAGGTATGCTTGGAGATTGGTCTTAATCAAGCCTGTGGTCCACTGCCCTAACTCTGCCTCTGTACCACCCCGTCCCACCCCTGTCTAACGTCCCCATATAACCTTCTTGTTTGTATGGGGAGGCTTGGGCTATGGACTAGAAGAGCCCATAAAAATACTCAGTGAACTCTGTCTTTCTGCACACTTATGCCAGTACTATCGCCCCAAGGAGGAGTAGCCTAGTGACTAGAACACTAGCTTGGTAACAAAGAGACCAGGGTTTGATTCCCACTAGCCTGCCTTGTGCAAATCACTTAACCCTCCATTGCCTTGAGAGAAAGGCTTAGCAATCTGCTTCTGATCACATTACCAATAAAACACAGGTGCTTCTGGGTTGCCAGGAGCCAGCACTGACTAGAAGGCACACATTACATTGCATGTTGTATGCATCAGATACTGTAATCAGGGTAGGCTCTGTAGTTTCCAGATAAGATGTGTGCCTGCTTACACTCTTCAAATGACTGGGGCTAGGTAGGGGTATTTGGCCAGCTAATAATCCAATGGGACTGGATTCCTTTTGGAATCAGGAACTGACAGTCTTTTAGGTTTAATTTAACTTTTAAAATATCTTCTTCCTTTATTATCCTATGAATATGGGATGAAATAGATGCAGTAAGGTCAGGGCCAGATTTACCTTGAGTGAGGCCCTACGCCAACAAAAATTGTGGGCCCCCAGAAAAGATAAAAACGAGCACGCCGGATCAGCTGCGCGCTGTTGGCCCTGACGTCATAATTAAACTGGGAATCCCAAAAGTCAAACTTGGAATGTACAACACTGTAGAAATAAAACTATACATTAATTTGCTCTTGTACTAAACAAAGTGCAGACGTTAATGATGCACATTTACCAGAGCTGACATATTCCAATTAATAAATTCAAAATAAGGAGATATTTTTCTACCTTTTGTGCATTTTTTTTCAGCTGCAATTGCTCCAGCCACTTTCTTCTGGTTTCTTCGTGTCAGCCCAACTCCAGTCTTAACCCCCCCAGTCCATTTCCAGTCCCAGCCCCCCCCCATCGGCTCAAGTAAACTTTAATAAAAAAAAATAAAACGCTGGCCGCTGCCGCCGCGGCAGCATGGACTGTCCCGCGATGCCCCCTCTGCCCGGCTGAGCCCCTCCGTGCCGGCTTTGTGAGGCGTGAAGGGAGAGTGTCTCCCTCGCATCTCTGTTAAGCCCGCAGGGGCTGATGGGAAATCTGCCCCTGCGGGCTTAACAGAGACGCGAGGGAGACACTCTCCCTTCGCGCCTCTCAAAGCCGGCACGGAGGGGCTCAGCCGGGCAGAGGGGGCCCCGCCGGACAGTCCATGCTGCCGCGGCAGCAGAGGGGGCCCCGCGGGACAGTCCATGCTGCCGCGGCAGCAGCCAGTGGTTTTTTTTTAATTTAATTTTAAAAAAGCTAACAATTTGTTCAATTTTTGTGGGCCCTTGCCAGCTGCGGGCCCTACGCCACGGCGTAGTTGGCGTATAGGTAAATCCGGCCCTGAATAAGGTGCTCTTTCATCTCCACAATTGGGCTGCCTCAGATACCGTGGTTCTGGTCCCACACCCAGCCTCAACTAGGCTCTGCACTGGGAACTTATGCTGACTGCCTGCTGACATTCTTCAAAAGAGTGAAGGGGGGGGGATGTGTTTGCCCAGTTAATGTCCCAGACAGTAGACGAACAAGATTGTTGTAAAAACATGATTGTGCTATATCTTCTGGTTCTGCAAAGGAATACATAGATTTACATACAATAACCTCTCCTCTTGCCACTGGTTCTGCTGTATAAAAGTACAAAGGCACTCCCTTCCTTACTCGGACCTTTCAAGCCCCTAGATGTGTGGCAGTGAACAAAAATAGCAGAAGTAGCAAGGCAAGCAAAGCCCAGACACAAGTCTCTCCTTAATGGCTCACAGTCAGGCTTGGAGCTATCTGTGTGGGTTGTTGTTGTTGTTGTTTTTTTTCTTTAATCCCTCTTAGCTCCCAATGCAGCCCTATCCAGTAGCCAAGCTGCTTTATTTTGTTTTCTTCTTTCCAGGCCTACCCAGTCACAGTCAAACTGCTATTTTTCCTTTGCATTCCTCAATGCCAGCCAGCGCTCCTTCCTCGTAGTCTAAATAGGTTTTGGCCCTGCTGTGATCTCAGCAGCCATGGAATCTGCAGAACTCAGGCAGGCATAGATTTCTCTGACTGCCTGTCAATGATTTGAAGCATGATTGGCTCAAGTACCTCATATTGGCTGCTGTGAGTATCTGGCCATGTATGCATGCATGAGAAAAGCAAAGTGTTTCATGCAAATTTCCCAAGCATGTGTGCTCAGTTAGTTGATGCCGAGAAAAATAAAAAATCACAAATTTAGTTGATTTTTCCATTAGGATGAAAACTAATGTTCTTACCTACGTACTAACCCATGGTGCTCAGTTACTGCAGGTTAGTGACTCCCACTGTAAATTAAGCACTAACAAATCAAATGCATGCTAATGAATGTACATAGCTCATATTTAAATCCAGTTTATTATTTAAAGGCTAATCTTAATTCTTATCCCCAGATTTGTCCACTTACAGCCTTGTCAGTTGTTAATAAATATATTTCCAATAGCTTTCGTATCTAGCATATTGGTCTTGAATAGACTGTATACCCTAAGTAGTAGAAGTAGGATAAAGGACAATGGCTGAGAAAAAGAAACAGTAGAAACAGGGCCAGATAGTCATCAAAGTAAATGATTGAATGGAGATGAGGTTAGAAAAATCAAGCAGGATTTGTAGAAAAATACAGTAGCCTCCATGCTCAATTTAAATTATTTACTTGATAGACTGCTTGTATCCACTGGACAGTGTTTTACAAAAATCAAAATACAAACATTACACACAAAAGATCACAGTAAAAAAAGTACCATTTATGTAACATGATAACATAACCTACTCTACATCCTATTTAGTCACCTTCAGTCTAATTAAGCAGTCCTCTTTCTCTCCCTCCAATTACTTTTGCCCAAATAACTAGTCCTCTGTTCATTTTCCTATCCAGTCACGAATAGGACTTCCAAAATGACCCCTAGTATGTATGTGTATCACTCTCTGAAACTAATAAATGCACATCCTTCTGTAAGGGATATATTTACTAAACTGTGTTAGTGCGATTCGCGTTAGGAGCCGCGGTAGAGACAGAAACCCCAAATAAGGACATGGGTGGTACATCGTTTCCGAGAACGCGCCGAGAACGCGCGTTACAAGGCGCCATAAATGAACGAGTGCTACAGGGCACATTACCACGCGTTAATCTTAAGAAGGCGCGCAGGCATACAAGCACAGCAACAGAGCTGTAGCACAATGGCTACAACACTGACTGATGGTACAAGGGTCATGGGTTTGATTCCCCAGTGGGCCTAATGTATAAGGCTGGCTGAGGCAGCTCCCTTTACATTTAAGTAGCGATTGTTGAGGCATGTGACGTGTATTTTAATTAGTGCTGCCAACAAACACACCCTCACGGTGGCATAACCTAAGGTGACGCATAAGGCACCCCATAACGCACTCCATATGGCACATTATAAAGTGTACTGTCCGCCAAGGCACCCTATAATGTCCCCTATAGGACACCTTATAAGGCTGTGAACAAAGCCCTGGCTGGCTGCAGGACTGCACGTCACCACACAAACTGTCTGCTGTGGTTACCAGGATAGGGTTAACTCACCCGTACCCATGATGCACTGCACATGCAAATCAGCAGTCGAGAGATGGGCACAAGATTGGGTATGCACCCCCACAGCACCTCGGCCTTGTAGGGGGAACAGACCGTGTGTGGCACTGCCACAGAGTAGCCACAGACAGTCACATTGTGCGGGTACGGTGCCCACCCTGAGGTTGAGGTGGGGCGTCCAGCACCAGGTCCACAGCACCTTTCATAGCTGAAATACGCCATGCTGCAGGTCCCCATCAGTATGTGATAGGTAGTTCAGTTAGACACACCTAGGATATATCTGTGTCCTGCTGTATGTCTCGGTCGTGTCTAGTCCCTATGGGCGATGCTGCACCCAGAATAGTGCATATCCTGTGTTGCTGCCATTGTTACCTGGTGGGTGGCGGGGAGGGGAGGGGAGAGGAGAGGGGGGAGGAGGGGAGAGGAGAGGGGGGGGGAGGAGGGGAGAGGAGAGAGGGGGGGGGAGGGAGGGAGAGAGAGAGAGAGAGGGAGCGAGGGGAGAGGAGAGAGAGGGAGGGAGGGGAGGGGAGGGGAGAGGAGGGGAGGGAGGGAGAGAGAGAGAGGGAGGGAGGGGAGGGGAGAGGAGAGGGAGGGAGGGGAGGGGAGAGGAGAGGGAGGGAGGGGAGGGGAGAGGAGAGGGGGGGAGGAGGGGGAGGAGGGGAGGAAGGGAGGGAGGGGAGGAAGGGAGGGAGGGAAGGGAGGGAGGGAGGGGAGGAGGGGAAGGGGGAGGGGAGGGAGGGGAAGGGGGAGGGGGGGAGGGGGGGAGGGAGGGGTGTGTGTATGGACCCATAGGTAGATTATATACCACCACACAACCCCCCCTCTGGGGCTCAGGGTGGGAAACAGGATCACTCACCAATAGATCCACAGTTTAGCCCCCTGCAATGGTAACTGTAGAGGGGACCATAAACCCCAGTCCTGGTGGGGAATAGACAGAGTGGTACACATCCATAACACAATAGCAGACAGACAGCAGGCCTGGAAATGCTCAGCTGCCCCCCACCATTATCTGACATTCTCCAGCAGCAAGCCTCCAGCCGCTGCACCCTACAAGGTGTTCCAGCAAGGCACATACTAGCTGCAGACAGTCCGCCAGCTAGTCCATAATGCATGGTCCTGGAGAAGATGCATATACCCAGAACAGGGATGTTAGCATACACACCAAGCAGATAAGTCAGTGATTGGGCCACAAAAGGAAACCCATAAATATCACATAAGAGAAAATCAATATAGCACTATGGGGGAACCTAGCCATGCCATGGTCACTGCTCAGTCAGGGTGAGAGTGACCTCCCAGCAGGACATGCTATGGCCACCCTGTCCGTGCAGGTGGTGGCCAGGCACTACAATGTCCGAGCCATTGCCCTATGCCGTGTGCAGATGCATCCAGGCCTGGCCACCCTATCCAGGCTATTCCCACGGTACCTTTCTCCTCATTATGCACATTGGCAGGCCAATATTAGCAACAGTGCTAGCAGTGTGTGCTGTGGAGGGTGTTGGCAGCCACCACACACTGGATAGACAGACACACACTCCCAACACCTATGCCAGCATTGTGCAACTATAGAGGTGTTGGGCAGCCCAGGTCACCACACAAGTCCTTGGCACAGTGCAGGCATGGCTATGGTACGCAATACTGTAGGAGTCACTCCCCAGGTTTGTAAACACTGTCAGACACAAGACCTGTAGCACACTCCACAGACATCAGAAAGGTTGCTATGATGCAGCTCACTCAGAAAAGTGTACTTAACCTAGGAATTGCTATCTGCCAGTATTCATAGCAACCTTTTGATAGATGTGTACCATATTCCCCGGTTTAGGGTGGCATTACTAAGGTATGCAAGTGCTAGTTTTAGGAGATGCACGCAGAGCCCAATGTCCTGCCTCCCCAGGAGGCTTTGAATAATGGGGCCTGTGGGTGCGGATGTGTCTGCCCCTGTTGGCTGCTGCTTTACGGCAGAGGTTCCCAACTCCAGTCCTGCGGTGCCAAACACTGTTCGGGTTTTCATGCTGTCCCTCATGAATATGCATGAGATACATCTGCATACCATGGGGGTGGCGCATAGAAATGCAGCACAGGCATCTTTATCAGAGGCAGCATTGAACCAGAATGGTGTTTGGCCCTCCAGGACTGCATTTGGGAGGCTCTGCTCTAGGTAATGTGCATGTTTATGGTGTCTGTGCTCTGTAGGGTAAAATGTAGGTGTCTTGGGCATGTTTACGTCATCTGCAATACAGGTGCTGTCTGTATTAGCACTTTGTAGTAGTGGGTAAAATATGGGGACTGGGTTGGCAGGAACCACAGCTGGGACTTGAACCTGTGACCCTCTGCTTCTGAATATACTGGTTTTGTGCACTGCACCACCTTGTTATCACAAAGTCAGTACATTCCTTGGTGATACCATGACTGTTCATCAGACAGGGCCCATCTGTTGCAGTACACAGCACCCACCTACACAGGGCTAGGCCACGGTCTGCTCTGGGCAGCTGCCACTGCGCCCTCCACCACCAGTATCCCTCAGCCACCATGCTGACATGCCCTTCTGCTGGTGGTGCTGGTGGTGCGCAGTCTCAGGCCATCCAATGTGCAGGTAGGCGGCTGCCTATGGTGCCGGTTCTGGGGTAGGGGTGCCTGCATAGATGTCCACGCTTCCCCCCAGCACCGCCTGCCAATGTTCCGTGCCCTTGCGGTAGCTGCTGGGTACTATCCCCTGTGACACTGTGGGAAACACAGTCGTGCCCATGTTGGGCCTTCATCAGTTGCTGTCCGGCTGCTCTGCTGCTTCATCATTCGTATGGGCCACCTAGGCATCGCCCAAGTCCGCACTGTGGCCCAGCTGCACCACAGCATGTTCCGCCTGCGGCCCTCTGTATCCCCTTCTACGGCATCTGTCCAGTTGCCATTCCGACATGCCCGCCCTGATGTTGCGGGACATGTGCATGCCATAGGAACCCTGTCCAATGGTGGGGAAAACCCTGAGCAGCTCTATTTCACTGTGGGCTCATTCACCTTGTATGGGGACGGAGTATAGACCCTTCCACGATTTATTTAGAAGATCTGTTCTATGGAGCTTACTCGGGGGGGGAGGGGTTGATGTTTCTCATTGATACCACTATTGGCCAGCTTGGTTATGGTTTCTTTCCAGTTTGTTGGGGTCATTTTCAGTGTTTATGTGCCCTTTTGTTCTGTGCACATGTATCACACTTATCACTTGTTTTAGGTTTCTCTGCCTGGGCTGTACATTGCTGACACTGAAATGGTTTCTCTCCCCTGTAATGTGCATTTAACGGCAGGTTTTCATTTGCGTTGGAATTGAGCTCTTTAGATCAGCGCGTTAGTGTGAAGGGAGCCTCTCCCCGCCCACTCTCCGCCCATTTACCCCTTATCTCCGCCCTCTCTCCACCTTCTGTGGTGTTTTACCGCGCCGCGGGAGTTTACAATCGTTAACTACGATTAGCGCACGTTATGTAACGTTAACGATCGTAAGCGCATCATAACGTGCGTTATGATGCGCTTACGATCGTTAACGTTACATAACGTGCGTTATGGACGATTACCGCAGTTTAGTAAACATACCCCTAAGTATCTTAGGCTAGTTACAGAAGGACTTCATCTTGTGCCGAATACTCTGCCTGTTTCAGATACCATCCATTTCACAGCCACCTTAATGAATACAGCCAGAGTCTAGCTGTTATTGTGCTCTTGGATCATACTATAATTTCCGTTATAAACAACAATTGTGTTTTCAACCATCACTATAATTTGTTTAGCAAAATACAAACTTCTCTTAATCCTACATGGACCGGCATTATGTTTTCCTTTCAGGGTCAGTTAATAGCAGTTATCTTGCTATATACAGTATACCTACAAGCAAATACACACCACCGTTTGACTATTCGTCCTTTAGTTTAGTTAAATGAAAAGCAAAAGGGGACGGCTTTACAAAAGCCAGAGCTTAGGATGGAAGGAAAAGGAAGAAAGCTTTTATTTTTCATATAGTTTATATAACCTTGACCCCTAACCCACATTCAATGTGCTAAATGTGAGAGCTTCAGAAATCCATTAAGGCAACGCAAACAAATTGAGCTTTCAAAGAACTCTGTATTTATGGAAACTCACTGCCTGGCTTAGAATTACCTCATTCCCAATGATGTCTGGGCTTTATCTTTCTGTAGTTATTCACTCCTCCCCCACCACCCTCCCCAACTCTTTTGTTTGAACTAAGGGAATGATTGATTCTAAGAAAGTTTCAGGTTTCTACAAGCATATTGATATTGAAATCATTTCATTTTTTTGAATAAAATGAAAAGATGTGAATTATCAGGTAAATGAAACTGACAAAAGATACTGGATATTCAGGAAATTAAAACGAAGATAAATATTTTTTAATTTAACTGGGTTGCCCACCCCATTTCATCTTCCTTCATTTTCTCTTTGCAAAGTCAAAGGATGAAGAAATGAGATGCTCGCTGCTGGAAATGTGAGGATATGCCCCGTTTTGAATACATTAGGGTATAAAATGTTGCATTTAATGTTAAGGGGCTGTTTTTCTACTGGGCGCTAGAGTATTGCGCCAAAAGCACCAATGCTATTACATACTAGTGCAACACCACCTCGTTAACTGTCGGGGGGGTTTAAGCATTTCCCTGGTAGATAGTGCAGAGTATTTTCCTGCGCTAATCCAGTTAGCACATTGTGGGAACCGGCACTAACTGCGCTGATCTCACCTCACTCTCTCTCCACCTCTAACTCTGCCCATTCGGGACCCTAACGTGGGATGCACAATGAGTGCAGGAATCATCCCACGCTAAGTGCCCTTGGCCCTGTGCTAGCTGACAATGTGTTTTTCGAAGGGTGCCTTCAACCAGAACACCACTGTCTGCTAGTGCCCGTTAGCTAGAGACCCCCCCTTAGCTGCATGAGTACAACTAGAATAATTTGTTCCAGTTCTTACTCCATGAACCTTATATTGAAAAGCTACTGTGATCACTTAGAGGCAGATCCCAAAATATGCATGTCTAGCCCGCAGACATGTCTAAATTGAAAACGGGCCCTGTTTGAACCTAATTCCACATCTGTGGGTCTAGATGTGCTGCAGGCCAGGAATCGGGGAGGTAGACATCTCTGGTGTGGCATGGGCAAAATGCTATTCAGCCAGCCTGTGCACACATCAAGCATATGGCCCATGCACAGGTGCAGGCACGGGCCATGCAATATAATGGAGAAACATGTCCCCTGTCAATATTATGGAATGCAGGTAACCGTTTTGGATGGCCCCTTGCCCAATGTATTCTGAAAAGATGCAAGATCCTGCCCGTCGTGGACACCACACCTCCTCGGTAAAAACATGTATCTCCTAAGCTGCTCTTCACACTGACAGTAGTTTGCTGATTTTAGTTGCTGCTACAGCCCAGACGATATTGCAGTCTTTGTCATGCCCTGAAAAGTGCTAGGTAATCCCAGTGCACCTTAATATGGTATAAGAGAATGTAAATATGAACATGTAGGTCAGGACATACCTTGCATCAAATGGTACTTGGCATTATAAAACGGCCCCAGTGATTCTTGCCTTGGTCATCTCTACAAACATGCTTTAAACTGCTAAAGATGAACCCTTACCAAGTACACAAAGGGGTATGTTTACTAAACTGTCTTAATGTTACTGGCACTAGTTGCAGCATTAATGTGAAGAATGCCATATAAGGTAGTGGGCGTTCTGCAGGGAAGATGGCAAGGAATCGGTATCGCACGATAGTGGGCGCCATGGCACATTAACGTGCGTTAACCCTAAGTTCATGCCAGCGCTGTATTAGAAGCTATAAAGATGTAGCCTGCTGGTTACTGAAATGACTGCAGAGGTCATGGGTTTGATCCTGCAGTGGTGTTATTTAAGAAGGCTATCTGAGGCATTTCCTTTTAATTTAAATCAGTGCTGCCAGCAAAAAAACCTCACAGTGCCATAACCTAAGGTGCCTCATAAGGCACCCTATAAGGCACTCCATAGGGCACAATATAAAGTGCTCTGTCTGCCAATGCACCTTACAATGTGCCTTATAGGGTGCTTTATAGGGCGCCTTATGGGGCACCTTAGGTTACAGCACTGTGAGGGTGTTTTTGCTGGCAGAATTGATTTAAATTAAAAGGAAAAGCCTTAGACAGCCTTATTAGACAAGGCCACTGTGGGATTGAACCCATGACCTCTGCCGTCATTGAAGTAACCAGTGGGCTACACTTCTATAATGTCTAACATGCTGCTGTCTGGCTACAGAAAGACTGCAGGTCACCACACAAATTGTCTGCTGTGGTTACCAGGATAGGGTAAACCCACCCGTACCCATGATGCACTGCACATGCAGATCAGCAGTCTACATCTGATCACAAGATGGGGTATGCACCTCTATAGCACCCCGGCCTGGTAGGGGGGAACTGACCATGTGTGTTACTGGCACAGAGTAGCTACAGACCGTGACATTGTGTGGTTCCTGTGCTCACCCTGAGGGTGAGGTGAGACACCCAGCACCAGGTCCACAGCACCTGGCTTGGCTGAGGTAGGTTATGCTACAGGTCCCCATCAGTGCCAGTGTGTGATAGGTAATTCTTGTAGGTACATCTGTGTTTCCCAGTCATGTCTAGCCCTGGTAGACCATAATACACCCAGAATAGTGCATATCCTGTGTGGTTGCCATGGTCACATGTTTTAAGAAAAGGGTTGTGTTTGGACCCAAAAGCATTTTATGCAGCACCACCCAACCTGCTCTCTGTGGGTCAGGGTGGGGGAACAGGATCTCCCACCAACAGTTCCACACTCTACATAAGAGACAGTAGAGTGGACCACCACCCCAGTCCTGCTGGGGAATAGCCACTTTCCAGGGCAGTCAATGTAGATCTGTACCTATTTCTTAGGGCACTGGAAGACAGGCAGTAGGCCTTGAAAAGCTCAGCTGCACTCTCACCTGCTGCACCCTGTAAGGTGCTCCAGTCATACACATGCTAACTGCAGACAGTCTGCTAGCTAGTATATAGTGCATGCTCCTGGAGAAACTGTGTGCACCCAAAAGTGGGACACGGACACACACACACACACACACACACCTTTGTAGTGGTGGTGAGAATCGAGGAAGAATGTGACAAATTCTATCTACCCTTTTGATGTCTAGGACATCTGTACCTTGCCCACTCATGATCTTGGGTGGTGGTGGGGGGGGGGGGGGTGGGGTGGCAGCAGCTGATCTGACCAGCCCTACAGCCCTACAGCCAGTCTGCCATTGGCCCTGTTGCAAGTAGCGAGCTGCATCAACTGCCGGTTTGCCAGCAGGACAGGGGTTTCTGGTCCCACAGGCTGTCATCATGTACCTCTAGAACAGTGGTTCTGAACCAGTCCTCCTTGAACCCCTAGGCCAGTCGGGTGTTCAGGATAGCCCTAATGAATATGCATGAGATATATATGCATTAGAGATATCCTGCCAACCTGACTGGTTTGTGGCCCTCTAGGGCTGGATTTGGAGACCCCTGCCTTACACCTCTGTCATTTAAGAATGTGAGTGGGCAAGGTGCAGATCTCCAAGACATCAAAAAGGTTAGATAGAATGTGTCACATACCTCTTTGCTTCTCACCACCACCAAAATATTGTCTATTAGACAACTTTTTGGTGGTGGTGAGAAATGAGGAGGCATGTGGCACATTCTATCTACCCTTTTGATGTCTAGGGCATCTGCACCTTGCCCACTCACAATCTTAAATGACAGAGGTGTAAGGCAGGGGTCTCCAAATCCAGCCCTAGAGGGCCACAAACCAGTCAGGTTGGCAGGATATCTCTAATGCATATATATATCATTCATATTCATTAGGGCTATCCTGAACACCTGACTGGCCTAGGGGTTCAAGAAGGACTGGTTCAGAACGACTGCTCTAGAATCTCCATTGCAACCGTGGAGAGTGTTGGTGGCAGATCATGTTCTCCCACCCTGACCCCGAGAGGGCAGATTGCTATATACATCATCATAATGTGAATCCTGGCACACCTCTACCACAAAAACCAGTGACTATGACAAGCACACACCAGATACGCTATTTTGAGTACAACATGGTCCACAAGGGCCAGACATCACTGGCAAATACAAACAGACACACAAAGCTCATAGGCATGTCTGCAAAGAATATCTATCACACACTGACAGTAATCAAGATCTGCAGCAAAGCCTAACTCAACCATCCTGGGTACTGTGGACCTGGTACTGGCCACTCCACCTCACCCTCAGGGTGAGCACAGAACACGCAAAATGGCGTGGGCTGAGGGTACTCTGTGCCAGTAACACGCACGGTAGGTACCCCTACCAAGCTGACGTGCTGTAGAGGTGCATACCCCATCTGGTGAGAAGATGTAGACTGCTGTTCTGCATGTGATTTGCATGATGGGTAGTGTTGGTTATATCCTATCCTGGTAACCACAGCAGACAGTTTGTTCAGTGACCTGCACTCTTTCTGTACCCACCCAGTCCAAATGCGTGGTTTAACAGGAAGGATTACTTTATTAAAATTCTGAAAACTTGACAGCATTAAGCCCAAATAGCCCGACACAGGCCGTGTTTCGATTTCACTTCATCAGGGGTTTCGGGCACGCTAAATTCATAAATACACAAACATAAACATTATAAAAGCCATAAATGGAAAAGAATTATAAAACTCCAAGTTATACAATCATATCAGTTTCGTTTACATATACAGATACTAAATTAATAAAAAAAATCACATACAAATGATAAAAATAATAAAAGCATATGAATTATACTAAAAAGCCATTAAAAACATGCACATACCTTAAACATAAAATAAAATGAACATTCTCAATAAATAAAAGATGAACTGTAAACATATGAAAGGGTGTGTGAACATCACCTCTTCTATATATACCTTAGTTGTTAGATAGAGTCAATTTGGTTGGTCTGTACACTAAAAAAGGAGGAAGAGGAGATTATTACATCATCACACTAGTGATCAATAAACAGGAGCAGGAGTGAGTATCTAAAATGATGCAGTTGTCTATGAGTGAAACTTAAAACACTTTTAGTACCTTCATCTTAAACTATTAAACCCCTACACTTTCTCATTGTAGGATTAAAAAGCTAAAGTTAATAGTGATATCATCATAACAGGGGGTTCTTTAAAAATTGCAATAGCATTTAGACAAACTATATCTAACATTTAGAATTATAAATAATTAAAAACTAATTGTACCAGCATTACTTCATAAAGGGAACCATCCCTTTCACCGTCTGTTTGAAAATTGTTTTGTTCAAAAATTTTGAACGCCCGAGATAATAAAAAGCGCTCGTTTCATCAGATGTGCAATCAATTGGAATTTTTTTTATTTTCTCTATCTTGTTGCCATATAACTGTCTGTCGGTTTGCATATACGGCCTCATTATAAAACCAGGGACTAAAATATAAAAAACAATCATTGAATAAAAAACTACTAATGTCATATTATTGCAAGGAAAACTACTTAAAACCTCTCATAAAATTTGCTTATAGTGACTTCATACGCTTTCTTAAATTTAATATTCACGATGCTCATAAGGGCAAAACCAAAATGCTCCGAACTTACAGAATTATTCACCCAATAGCTCAGGCGGTATTGTACAATGACACTTCTAACTTTATCCCACTGTTTCATTTACCAATATATTCCAACTGGCTAGCATCTTCTCTTATTGCTAAAAACGCTATACACTCTGCAAATCATGATTTACCTCCGTTTTTTATAAATGACAGTCAATCAGAATCCAGAGGATTATCTCTTTGGACATCCATCCACTTCTTAAAAAATCACCTCTGTTAAAAACGCCAGCACTTGCGCTGTAAGTAACTGCGGGAAACCTGACGTCAGAGATTTATTTCTGTCATTAGTTGCTAGGTAGAAACAGCCATCGTTCAAGGATCAATGTCTGTCATTAGTTGCTAGGTAGAAACAGTCATTGTTCATGGAGTTATTTCTGTCACTAGTTGCTAGGTAGAATCCATATCACATACCTTTCCTACACAATTCTTTAAATGTGCTACTTTTGAATCCATATTCTAAAACAAATGTATTTTCACAACTGCCATATGTCCACAAAACCTCAAATAAGATCTGCTAAATTTTGGAAAACAAAGGATTATTGAATTCATGTATCACCATTTCTCCTTCTTCCTAAAAATATACACATATCAATGAACCGCCTACCTCAGCATTATCAACTGTGAACATTATCATAAAAACCTATTTTGCTCTAATGTTGTTGTTGTTGTTAAGTACCGTCGAGTCGGAGTCGACTCATGGCGACCCTCTGGATAGCTATCCTAAATTGTGTTCGGTCTTTAGTCAGGTGGCTCATTGTTGACAGACTGGTACCTGTAGCTGCTGTTATTGTATCGATCCATCTCATTGCTGGTCTTCCTCTTTTGCGTTGACCTTCTATCTTGCCAAGCATGATGTCTTTCTCTAATGATCTCTCTCTTCGCATGATGTGTCCAAAGTATGAAAGTCGAAGTCTTGTCATCTGAGCTTCTAAAGAAAGCTTAGGTTTGATCTCCTCTAGTACCGACTGGTTTGTTCTTCGGGCAGTCCATGATATACACAGTATTCGCCACCAGCACCATAATTCAAAGGCATCAATTTTCTTCCTGTCTGTCTTTTTCACTGTCCAGCTTTCATATCCATATGATGTTATTGAAAATACCTTGGCTTGAACAAGTTGAATCTTTGTATGGAGAGAGACATCTCTGCTCTTGAGAATCTTATCTAGGTCTTTCATAGCCATTCTGCCAAGAGCAATGCGTCGTTTGATTTCTTGACTGCTTGTTGCTTCTTTATTGATAGTTGATCCAAGCAGGTTAAAGTTGTTCACAATTTCAATTTCTTCTCCTTCAACGATGAACCTGTTGATTATGCCATTGTCATGATCTTTGTCTTCTTTACATTAAGGTGCAGGCCCATTTTGAGACTATGTTCTTTGATTGTGAGAAGCAAATGTTTCAGATTGCTCTAATACCAGTCACAAAAGTAAGACTGCAACTAATGCTGGTAACATTAAGACGGTTTAGTAAACATACCCCTTAATGTTACCGGCGCTAGTTGCAGCATTAATGTGCAGAATGCCATATAAGATAGTGGGCGTTCCGGAGGTAAGGTTGCAAGGAAACGGTATCGTGAGATAGTGGGCGCTGTGGCACGTTAATGCGCATTAATCCTAAGTTCATGCCAGTGCAGCATTAGAAGCTATGAAGATATAGCCCACTAGTTACTCCAATGACTGTGGAGGCAGAGGTCATGGGTTCAATCCTGAAGTGGTGTCATGTAAGAAGGCTGTCTGAGGCAGTTCCTTTTTTAAATTTAAATCAGTGCTGTCCGAGGCATTTCCTTTTATAATTTAAATCAGAGTTGCCAGCAAAAACACCCTCACAGTGCCATAACCAAAGGTGCTGCATACGGCGCCCTATAAGGCACTCCATAGGGTACTTTATAAAGTGCCCTGTTCGCCAAGGCACCTTATAATGTGCCCTATAGGGCACTTTATAGGGTGCCTTATGAGGCACCTTAGGCTACGGCGCTGTAAGGGTGTTTTTGCTGGCAGCACTGATTTAAATTAAAAGGAAAAGCCTCAGACAGTCTTATTAAATAACACCACTGTGACATCAAACCCATGACCTCTGCCTTTGCAGTCATTGAAGTAACTAGTGTGCTACATCTCTATAGCATCTAACACACCGCTGGCTGGCTACAGAAAGTCTGCAGGTCACCACACAAACTGTCTGCTGTGGTTACCAGGATAGGGTAAACCCACCTGTACCCATGATGCACTGCAAATGCAGATCAGCAGCCTACATCTGATCACAAGATGGGGTATGCGCCTCTATAGCACCCCGGCCTGGTAGGGGGAACTGACCGTGTGTGTTACTGGCACAGAGTAGCTACAGACCGTGACATTGTGCAGGTCCTGTGCTCATCCTGAGGATAAGTTGGAGCACCCAGCACCAGGTCCGCAGCACCTGGGTTGGCTGTGCTGCAGGTCCCCATCAGTACCAGTGTGTGATAGGTAGTTCTTGCAGACACACCTATGATACACCTGTGTCCATTTGTATTTCCCATTTGCATCTAGCCCTTGTGGACTATGATGCATCCAGAATAGTTCATATCCTGTGTGGTTGCCATGGTCGCATGTTATAAGAGAAGGGTGGTGTTTGGACCCAAAAGCGGATTATGTAGCACCACCCTCTGTGGGTCATGGTGGGGGACAGGATCTCCCACCAACAGATCCCCATTCTACATCTCTGCAATGGTGGCAGTAGAGGGAGACCATCAACCCCAGTCCTACTCAGGAATAGGCACCCTACAGGGCAGTCAATGCAGATCTGTACACATCACATTGAGCACTGGCAGTAGGCCTGGGAAAGCTCTACTGCCCCCACCCCTAGCTGAAATTCACCAGCAGAGGGCACAGTTAGTCTTCACCCACTGCATCCTGCAAGGTGCTCTAGCCATACACATGCTAACTACAGACAGTCTGCTAGCTAGTACATAGTGCATGCTACTGGAGGAACTGTGTGCACCCAAAAATGGGATGTGAGCACACACACCAAGCAGGTATATCAGTGACTGGGCCCCAGAAAAGGAAACCCATAGATATCACTTGAGAAAAACACGGTATAAGCACTATGGGGGAACCTAGCCATGCCATGGTCACTGCTCAGTCAGGGTAAGAGTGACCTCCCAGCATGACATGCTGTGGCCACCCTGTCCATGCAGGTGGTGGTCGGGCACTACAATGTCCCAGCCATTGCCCTATGCCCTGTGCATATGCATCCTGCCCAGGCCGCCCTGTCAGGGCCATACCCACAGTACCTTGCTCCTCATCATGCACATTGGCAGGCTAACACTAGAAACAGTACAAGCATTCTGGGATCAGTAAGGTGTGGGCAGCCGCAAAACACTGGATAGACATACACACACACACACACCTATTTCATCATTGTGCAAAGATAGAGGTGGCTGGCAGCCCTGGCCGCCACACCACTCCTGGGCACAGTGCAAGCATTGCTATGGTACTCAATACTGTTAAGGTCACTCCCTAGGGTGGTAAACACTGTCCAAAACAAACACTGAAACACACTCCACAAATATCAGAAAGGTTGCTATGATGAATCTCTGTCAACAAATTGTGTTTAATGTAGGATTTGTTATCTGACATTAATCATAGCAAACTTTTGATATATATAAGTTTGATATATATAAGTTTAAGATGGCATTGGTAAGGTATGCAGGTGCTATTATTGTTAGATGCTGCTCTGTGCAGGGCCCAACAGCCTGACTTTCCATGAGCCGTTGGATAGTGGAGCCTGTGGGTGTGGGTGTTTGTGTCCCTGTTGGCCGCTGCTCTAGGACACAGGTTCCCAACTCCAGTCCTGGTGGGCCAAACACGATTTGGGTTTTCATGCTGTCCCTAATGAATATGCATTTCTACATTTGCATACAGTGGGTGCGGTGCATACAACTGCATCACAGGCATATTTAATAGGGACAGCATGAACCCTGAATGGTGTTTGGCCCTCCAGGCCTGCAGTTGGGGAACTCTGCTGTAGGGATTGCACATGTTTCTGGTGTATGTGCTCTTTAGGGTAAAATATAGGCATTTATGGCACGTTTAATTTATCTGCAATAAAGGTTCCGTCTTTGTTACCACAGTTTAGTACTGGGTAAAACCTAGTGACATGGTCTGCAGGAGCCACAGCTGGGACTTGAACCTGTGACCTTCTGCCCCTGAATATACTGGCTGTGTGTACTGCACCAAACTGTTGTCACAGAGGCAGGTCATTCCCTGGGTATACCATGACTGTTCATCAGATAGACCTTGTCTGTTTCAGTGCACCGCACCCACCTAAACATTGCTTGGCCTTGGTCTGCTGTGAGCAGATGCCACTGCCCCCTCCACCACCAGCACCCCTCCGCCACCATGCTGAAATGCCCTTGTGCCGGTGGTGCTGGTGGTGTGCAGTCCCAGGCCATCCAGTATGCCGGTAGGCGGCTGCCTATGGTGCATGATATGGGGTAGGGGTGCCTGCCTAGACATCTATGCTCCCCCCCCCCGACACGGCCTGCTAATGTTATGTGTCCTTTGGGGTACTTGCTGGGTACTGTCCCCTAGGACACTGTGGGACACACACTCGTGGACATGTTTGCCCTTGGTCAGTTGCTGTCTTGCTGTTTTTCCATTTCTACATTCTTATGTGTCACCTAGGCATCTGCCTAGTCCACCCTGTGCCCCAGATGGCCGACTGCATGTACCGCCTGCAGCCCCCTGTACCCCATTTACACCATCGCCATATTGCCCTTTCCTACGTGGACACTCTGCTGTTGCTGAACCTGTGAAAGCCACATAAGCAAGCTGCCCAATATACACCATAGCAAACCCTCATCAACACCATCAATGTTGGAACATTCACTTTGTGGGGGGAATCAGAATTGACCTTTCCAAATGTGACATCTTCCTTTTTATTCTTTATGTTTTGTATTTCTTTTTTGGTTCTGGTCATTATTTCTCTGGTTTTTGCATGTTTTCTTACTGCACATGTATCACTACTATCACTTATCTGGGTCTCCCTGCCTTTGGTGTACATTGCTAACTGAACTGGTTTCTCTCTCCTGCAAATGTGCCTCTAACACAAGGTTTTCAGTGGGGTTAATTTTCAGACCCTGATTTCACTGCATTAGTGTGCCTGGGGCCTCTCCCCACCCACTCTCTGCTCATTGACCCTTTATCTCCGCCCTCTGGGGAGCCTTACTCCACCCTCTGTGTACCTTAACGCCGCTGGAGACATTATCGCACGGTATGTGAAGTTATCGCACAGTAATGCGCCATTATCACACAATATCATCACTTATCATGCAATAACATCATCGCTACAACGTTAGCACTGTTTAGCACCGTTTAGCACTGTTTTAACATCTTTGTTAGTGATATAGCGGAAGGGCTGTTGGGTAAGGTTTGCCTCTTTGCAGATGATACCAAAATCTGCAATAGAGTAGACACCCAGGAAGGTGTAGATAACATGAGGAGGGATCTAGCTAAGCTTGAAGAATGGTCTAGAATTTGGCAGCTGGGATTTAATGTTAAAAAATGTAAGATCATGCATTTGGGCTGCAGCAATCCAAGGGAGCAATACAGTATAGGAGGTGAAGTACTTTTGTCCACTAAAGAAGAGCGGGACCTAGGCGTGGTTGTGTCTGATGATCTTAAAGTAGCTAAACAGGTAGAAAAGGCAACGGCAAAAGCTAGAAGGATGCTTGGGTGCATACGGAGAGGAATGGCTAGCAGAAAAAAGGAGGTGATAATGCCTCTGTATAAGTCTTTGGTGCAACCTCATTTGGAGTATGGTGTGCAATTCTGGAGATCGCACCTTCAAAAGGATGTGAACAGGATGGAGTCGGTGCAGAGGGTTGCTACTAAAATGATTAATGGGCTTCATTATAAAGCATATGAGGACAGACTTAAGGATCTTAATATGTACACCTTAGAGGAAAGACGGGATAGAGGTGATATGATTGAGATGTTTATTTATTTATTTATTTATTTATTTGCAACATTTTTATATACCGCCACTTCCTAAGATCAGTGGCGGTTTACATTGAACATAAGTTGAAATACAGAGAACAAATGTGAAATACAAAGAAACAGTAGGTAACTATCAACAAACTATATACAGCTTTAAGCAACTTTGTATAGCTTATAACAGATAAAACTATTTACAGGTTAAAATATAGTTTACATATTTACAGGTTGTAGATATCAGTTCAGGTAGGTATGCGGGTAGGTGTAAATTTAGTAGAAGTAATGAAAATACAGATTGAATTATGGAGGATAGGAAGTCGTATTAGTATGACAATCTGTATTAGAATAATGTAGTTTAAATACCTCCGTGGCATAAATGTTCAGGGAGAGAGCCTCTTTCAATTGAAAGCAAGTTCTGCTACGAGGGGACATGGGATGAGGGTGAAGGGAGATAGATTCAGGAGTGATATGCGGAAATATTTCTTTACGGAAAGAGTAGTGGATCCGTGGAATAGTCTCCCAGTGGAGGTGGTAGAGATGAGGACAGTAACTGAATTCAAAAAAGCATGGGACCAACACAGAGGATCTCTAAAGGTAAAAAGTGGACTGTTGTAGTTGTTGATATGGAAGGACAGACTAGATAGGCCATGTGGTCTTTTTCTGTCATCATGTTTCTATGTTTCTATACATAAGAACATAAGATATGCCATACTAGGTCAGACCAAGGTCCATCAAGCCCAGTATCCTGTTTCCAACAGTGGCCAATCTAGGTTATACGTACCTATCAGTTTGGTAGTATATATTTAGCAGAGGCATTGGAGTGGAGGAGTAGCCTAGTGGTTGCGGCAAGGTACTTCAGGCTGGAAGGTCGGGGGTTCAAATCCCACTAGAGGACAGCAACTTTGGGCTGGAAGGACTGGGGTTTCTAGTCCCACAGGTGCTCCTTGTGGTCTTGGGCAAGACACTTAACCCTCCATAGCCCATGTTCCCTGTAAAATAGTTATCTCCAAGTTATAATACCCTGTTCAATGTAATTTCAGTTTGTTCAATGTAAACCGCACTGATGCAGAATAGCACGGTATATAAGAGAATATAAATTGATAACTTAGAATTTTCTGAGGCAATGGAGGGTTAAATGACTTGCCCAAGGCCTCAAGGAGTGCTTATGGGAATCAAAGCTTGGTCTTTTGATTTCCAAACCAGTCCCCTAACCATTAGGCTACTCTTCCACTCTATTAGTAGTGAATGTGAAATTCAGGAAAAATACTATAATAAATATGCAGACATAGGGAGCAATTGTCAACGCAAAAGAGGAAGGCCAGCAATGAGATGGATCGATACAATAACAGCAGCTACGGGTACCAGTCTGTCAACAATGAGCCGCCTGACTGAAGACCGAACACAATTTAGGATAGCTATCCAGAGGGTCGCCATGAGTCGACTCCGACTCGACGGCACTTAACAACAACAGGGAGCAATTTTGAATGCTTACAGTTCATTTATGATGATTTAAGCAGGATGCACAGAATACCAAGGATGTGAAAATATGCAATGGATATGAGAAAGATTTAAGTAGACTAGATACTATGTGCAAATGGAATAGGGTTAGGAAACAGCAAAAATGAATATGCACAGTCTTCCTATTAACTGTAGAGGAACTACTGGGTGGTTTTACACAGATTAAGGCTATGCTTATATCTATTAATGCCCTGAAACAGACAGTAATAGTAGCGTTCAGATATGTTCACTACGGTAATTGAAAATGTACAGTTCAGGATTGAACCGGTTTTGTATTGGATAAGTAGGTTTCTTGTTGAAGAACTTGCAGGTAGAGGACAGGTTTTATGGATCTGGGTGTGGGTTTGAATTATTGAAATATCCGCCTCAGTTCCCCACCAAAGGATCGTCTGGCGAGGCCCTCAGACATGGGCGTGCCCGATGCCGCCTTCATTTAAATCCAGGAGGCAAGCCCCTGATTGGGCTGGTGCCAGAGAGAATGGGGGGTCTGCGCCATGTGCTCTCCTGCTCTACCCTAATCAGGGGAGCGGTGGCAGAAGCTGAAGATGAAGTTTCAGTGTTCGCGCCCGATGGCGCCTTAATTTAAATCCAGGCAGCAAGCCCCTGATTCCGGAATCACGGGTGCATCCATACCCGTGGTTGTGGAATGGGGTTTCAGTTAGCCCCATCTTCAATTTGGCCATGTCCAGGGGCCAGACATACATGTTCTGGAAATGAGTTCCACATGCATGCCCTTTTCATGCTGATAGCCTATAAGTGCACTCATTCTGCTGCTCCACCGTACCTTTCCTTTCTTATCTCTCCCTACACCCCTACACCCCTCCTCGGGAACTCCACTCTTCTGGCAAATCTCTTCTATCTGGAGTGGAGGCATATCTGAATGGTTAGAGCACTTGCTTGGAAACCAAGGTACCAGGATTTGATTCTCACTAGTATTCCTTGTGGCCTTGGGCAAGTCACTTAACCCTCCATTGCCTCAGAAGAATCCATGCTATCAATGTCCCTGTTTAATGTACATTACCAAGTTTAAGTTACAATGTAAACCGCTTTGACTAAATGATAAAGCAGTATTAAAAAAACCTGTTAAAGAAATAAATCTGTGCCCTTCTCTTCTGCTGTCAACTCTGGATGTTGTTCCTTTCACCTTGCTGATCCTTATGCCTGGAACAAACTACCTGAGTCAATATTTCAAGTTTCTTCTCTGGTCCTTTTCAAATCCAGGCTGAACACTCAACTTTGTTGCTGCTTTAGGATCTGATCCCCCTAAAGTCCCTTGTGTTTCCTTACCATTCCCCCTAGATGTATCTTGTCCACAGCTGCTGTGATGTCTGTCTTGACTACATTGTAAGCTCTGCTGAGCAGGAACCATCTTTACATGTGTTTGTGAAGTGCTGTATATGCCTCGTAGCGCTAAACAAATGATCAGTAGTAGTAGTATGTACTTCTGACTGTGGCATCTGCTTCCCACATATCTGGGTACTCACAGCAGCTACACCTGTCCCATCATGGCCTTTGTTGGTCTGTATACATCTGCTATCTGTGAGACAACCCTGTCCGCCTTCCCACAGTCTGTTTTGTGGCACTGTACCCCTGGTTAAGTCTACCTGTGCATGGGAGGAGGATCCCTGTACCATCATACCCAGGTAGCCAGCCTCCAGATATATGACCACTCTCACAGCTTGCATAGATCCTGTACTGGGGAAGAATATAGGCCTCATGACATAATCTGGGTATGTTGTCACAACATCAGTCATCTCTCCCAGTGCCTAGCATAGCTAATGTATGGCTACACTTTCACACTGGCACCTGATGACACTGCGGTCATCCATATGGTCCAGTTACTGGCCAGCCATTTAAGTCCAAAAAGCAAGCACACACCCCCCCCCCCCCACCCGTAGGTGATTCAGAAGACAGCAAGAACAGATGCACCAAACAGTGGAAGGTTGGACCTGCTCTTGCTGTCTCCCTGAATTGCAGATCAGCACACCAAATCTTCCCGTGCTACCCCCAAACCACACACTCTCATCTGCAGTCACAAAATATATCATTCTGCCAAACCGAGCTTACGAGATAACTAAAGCTGCTATACCATAATGGCATGACGTCCCAGGACTACACATACGATCTCCTTTTCTCACTCCAACATGATTTGTTTCCAGACTCACTAACATACTATTCTTACAGTGTCTTGTGAAAGTATTCATCCCCTCGGGGTTTGTCCTGTTTTGTCGCATTACAAAATGGAATTAAAATGGATTTTTAGGGGTTAACACCATGTGATTTACACAACATGCCTAGCACTTTGAAGGTGCAAAATATCCTTTATTGTGACACAAACAATAATTAAGACAAAAAAAACCCTGAAATCAGGAGTGTTCAAAGGTTTCCCTCACCAAGCCAATACTTTGTAGATCCATCTTTTGCTGCAATAACAGCTGCAAGTCTCTTAGTGTATGTCTCTATTAGCTTAGCACATCTAGCCACTGGGATTTATTTATTTATTTAACATTTCTTGCCTTAAGGAATGAGGAATTTTCACTCATTCCTTAAGGCAAAACTGTTCCAACTCCTTCAAGTTAGATGGGTTGTATTGGTGTACAGCAATCTTCAAGTAATGCCCCAGATTCTCAATTGGATTGAGGTCTGGGCTTTGACTAGGCCATTCCAAGACATTTAAATGTTTTCCTGTAAACCATCTTTAGCAGTATGTTTAGGGTCATTGTCCAGCTGGAAGGTGAACCTTCATTAACATGCATGACAGCAGTGTTTCAGAATATGGTTTGGGATCTTTTCAGCAGATAAACGTCCCTGCCACATGTACAAATCCTTTATTCATGTTCTGGAATGACCTCCTTACTGTAAAAATTGCAAAACATCAGAGCACATGCCTGAGAAGATATTGTGAAAAGCCAATATTCAATCTAAGCTCAGCAGTTTAGAAAATAAGATGTGTGAAGGAGCATATTCAAACTGGATATTCCATTCACTATGCCTTGGCAACTTGTTCCTAAGGAGACTTACAGGTTACTAAATCAGTGTGCATTCTATTAGAGCAGGGGTGTCCAACATACAGCCCGCGGGCCAGAGTTCGGCCCGCCAGGCATTTTTATCCAGCCCGATCCAGCCAACCTCCCTATCCATCGGCGCCCTAAGATCAGACCCCGCCTTGCCGCCATGGCTCCGTTCCGTCTGAGCTTAGACCCCACCCCCATGGTCATAGGATGTGAGCGGGAAAGGGGCGGTGGTCACACTTTCTATTCGGCACCCCGCCTCACTGTGCTTCCGGTCAGCTGATGAGTCAAAGCAGCCAATCTCCTGGGAGCCGGAACGTGAGCTCACCAGGACCACGGAGGTGCTGACGCTACCTCTTCAGCAGCAATGGTGAGTCCTGGGGGGCAGGGAGGGGCTGGGCCAATGGGATTCTGTCAGGGCTCCCCCCCTGCCTTTAACCTATGACTCGAGTGATAGACCGTATGTGTGTGGCGGCTCCTGGCTTCTAGCTACATCTGTGCTGCTGCACCCATCTTCCATCTCCGGCCCCTCTGACCCCGTTTCTCCCATACGCTATATGTGACGGGAGTTGGAGACAGTACAAACCCCCAGAGCCATGTGCAAGAAACTGGTACTGAGATCCAGCTGAGCACCAGACCCGTTGTGCCTTCTCCAACTCCAGTCACATATAGCATGTGTGTGTGTGTTATACACATATTGGGGTATGTTTACTAAAACCCCGGTAAGGTGCGGGCCCCGGTAGTGTGCGGGTGCCATATAAGGAGTGGGCGTTCCGTCCTGAAAAAGAAAAGCCGGAATTTAAATATGCGCTAAGGTGCGCGGCGCCCTTGTATGCCCCGCGGCGCCCTTGTACGCCCCACACCTTAGCGCATCAGATGGCTGCGCGGGAGACATGTGTGGTACGCTGCTGGGCAAGCAGAAGAGCAGAGCCACAGCACAATGGTTAAGACAGTGACCAACTATGCAGGGATCAGGGGTTCAATTCCCCACAATGCCCAATGAAGACATCTGGCTGAGGCAGTAATTTATGAGTGGCAGAAATACTGTGCAGCACACTGATGTTTTTGGCGGCATATTAATACTGGGCGGCCTAAGGTGGCACGCTGATGTTTTTGGCGGCATATTAATACTGGGCGGCCTAAGGCAGCGCGCTGATGTTTTTGGCGGCATATTAATACTGGGCAGCATAAGGCGGCGCGCTGATGTCTATGGAGGCAGTATAATACTGGGCGGTATAAGTGGCACGCTGATGTCTATGGAGGCAGTATAATACTGGGCGGTATAAGTGGCGCGCTGATGTGTAGGGAGAAGAGCAGAGTCACAGCACAATGGTTAAGACACTGACCAACAATGCAGGGATCAAGGGTTTAATCCCCCACAATGACCAATGGAGGCAGCTGCCTGAGGCATTATTTTAGGAGGCATATAAATGATGGGCTGCATGAGGCAGCGCGCTGATGGGCACAAGGCCAATGTTTTAGGAGGCTTGTTAATATTGAGAGGCATAAGGTGGCGCGCTGATGTGCAATCACAGGAAGAGAACCACAGCACAATGGTTAAGACACTGACCAATAGTGCAGAGATCAGGGGTTCAATCCCCCAAAGTGCCCAATGAACAAAGCTGGCTGAGGCATAACATATTATGGGGCAGATTGCTTTAGGAGGCATTTTAGTCATATTTTAATTGCCACTACTAGCAAACGCACTCCCAAAGAGTGTTAACAGCAGGTGTCCTATAAGGCACATTTTAAAGTGCACTGTCAGCCAAGGCACCCTAGAATGTTGCTTATAGGGCGCTTTAGAGGGTGCCGCAAGGTCAGTGTACTATTTTTTATGGCAGCACTGTGCAGTTTAAGGAATGAAAAGCATACATAGGTGCGCTGACAGGCAAGGAGGAGCAGCAGTGGAGCACAATGGTTAAGGCACTGACTGCTGATACAGGGGTCATGGGTTTGCTCCCCAGTGTGCCTAATATGCAAGGCTGGCTGTGGCATCAGCTTTGCATTGTACATATTTTGTCCTGCAGCACTTTATATTTATGTTATTAATTGCTGCCAGCAAACACGCCCTCACGTGCCGTAATTGAAGGTGCCGTATAAGGCACCCTATAAGGCACTCCATAGGGCACATTAGAAATTGCACTGTCTGCCACAGCACCCTAGAATGTCCCCTATAGGGCACCCTATAGGTTGTGTCACAGGAGAATGTATAGTGCACCTTATATGGACGGGAACCATAAGGTGCCCTATAAGGCGCCCTATAAAGCACCCTCAGAGGCACCTTATGGGTACAGTACGCTGAGGGTGTTTTTGCTGGCATCAAAATATGTACATTAAAAAAAGATAATGCATTGGACAACCCTATCAAATAACCCCACTGTGGGTTTGAACCCATGACCTCTGGCTTCAGAAGCAATGCAGTAATCATTGGGCTACAGCTCTATAGCTGCTAGCAAGCTCCTGGCTGGCTGCAGAGAGCATGCACGTCACCACACAGACAGTCTGCTGTGGTCACCAGGATAGGGTTAGCCTACCCATACCCATGATGCACTGCACATGCAAATCAGCTGTCCACAGATTAACACAAGATGGGCAATGCACCCCCACAGCACCTCGGCCCGGTAGAGGGAAGTGACCATGTGCACCCACACACCACCTCGGCCTGGTAGGGGGTACTGACCGTGTGTTTTACTGGCACAGAGTAGCTACACACCGTCACATTGTGCGGGTACTGTGCTCACCCTGAGGGTGCAATGAGGCACCCAGGACCAGGTCCACAACACCTTCCATGGTTGAATGAGGCCATGCCAGAGGTCCAAACCAGTGTTAATGTGTGAGATAGTTAGTTTCTGCACAAACACCTTGGATATCTCCATCTGTTTCAGTCAGGTGCAGCCCCCCATGGATCCCCAGGTGGGCCATGCACCCCCCCCCCCCCCCAGAGCAGCAAACAGGGCCTCCCATCAATAGATCCACATTCTACCTCCCTGCAAAGGTGGCAGTAGTGGCAACCATCAACCCTGGTTCTGCTAAGGAACAGACACCCCACAGGGCAGTCAATGCCACTCTATACACATCCATAACACAATAACAGACAGACAGATATTAGGCCTGGATATGGTGAACTGCACCCCACCACTATCTGATATTCTCCTGCAGCAAGTCATCAGCCACTGCACCCTGCAAGCTGCTCCATCAAGACACATACCAGCTGCAAACAGTGTGCTAGTTAGTCCACAGTGCATGTTCCCAGTGGAGATGCACGCACCTAGAACTGGGATGTCAGCATACACAGCAAGCAGATAAATCAGTGACTGGGCCTCAAAAGGAAACCCATATCTATCACATGAGAGAAATACTATATAGCACTATGGGGGTGCCTAGCCATGCTGTGGTCACTGCACAGTCAAGGTGAGAGTGATCTCTCAGCAGGACATACTGAGGTCACCCTGTCAGTGTAGGTGGTGGCCGGGCACTAAAATGTCCCAGTCAGTGCCCTATGCCCTGTGCAGATGCACCCTGGCAAGGCCACCCTGTCCGGCCTATACCTATGGTACCTTGCTCCTCATTATGCACATTGGCAGCCCAATACTGGCAACATTGCTGGCAGTGTGGGCTGTGGAAGGTGTTTGCAGCCACCACACACTGGATAGGCAGACAGCCACCCCCACACCTATGCCAGCATTGTGCTACTATAGAGAAGTCCAGCAGCCATACCCACCACACCCGTCCTGGGCACAGTACAGGCATGGATATGGTACGCACTACTGTTGGGGGTCACTCCCCAGGGTGGTAAACACTGTCAGAGACCAGACCTGCAGCGCACACCGCAGACATCACGATGATTGTTATGGTGGAGATCAATGAGCAACATGTGCTTAACGTAGGAATTGATATCTGCCAGTTACCATGGGCAACGTTTGGTAGCTGTGTACCATATACCCAGGTGTAGGGTGGCAGTGCTAAGGTATGCAACTGCTAGTATTGGGGGATACAGGCAGGGTCCAAAGTCCTGCCTCTCTAGGAGGCATTGGCCAATGGGGCCTGGGGGTATGTGTGTGGGTGTGTCTGGCCCTGTTGGCTGCTGCTTTACGGCAGAGTGTCCCAACTCCAGTCCTGGTGTTCCAACCACTCTTCGGGTTTTCATGCTGTCCCTCATACATATGCATGAGCTACATCAGCATACCATAGGGGTGGTGCATAGATATGCAGCACAGGCATCTTTAGTAGAGGCAGCATGGATCCTGAATGGTGTGGGGCCCTCCAGGACTGCATTTGGGAGACTCTGCTCTGGGTAATGCGGCTGTTTATGGTGTCTGTGTTTGTTGTGGTAAAATATAGGCGTGTGCACCATGCGTATGTTCTCAGCAATAAAGGTTTCTCCTTACTATCACAGTTTAGTTGTAGAAAAAATATGTGGACTGGTTTGGCAGCAGCCCCAGCTGGGCTTTGAACCTATGACCTTCTGTTCCTGCATATGCTGTCTGTGTGCACTGCACCACTGTGTTGCCACAGATGTGCTGTGTTCCCTGGGGAGCCCATGACTCTACATCCGACAGAGCCTGTCTCTTACGGTGGACGGTGCCAGCCTGCACAGGCCTAGGCCACTGTCTGCTGTGGTTTGCAGCCACTGCCCCCTCCACCACCTGTACCCTTCTGCCAACATGCAGACATGTCCCTAATGGGAAAAAAGCATATGACCTGATTGAGTTGTGGCCCTCCAGGACTGAATTTGGGGGACTCGGCTGTAGGTAATGCCCATTGTTATGGTTTGTGTGCGGTGTAGGGTAAAATATAGGTGTTGGAACCATGCTTATGTTCTCTGCAATAAAGGAGTGTCTGTACTATCACTGTTTAGTTGTGGGTAAAACTATGGGGACTGGGTTGACAGGAGCCTAAGCTGGGATTTGAACCTGTGATCTTCTGGTCCTACAAGCACTGGCTGTGTCTGCTGCACCACACTGTGACCACAGAGACAGTGCAGTCTCTGGAGATAGGAACCCTGGCCGCACGAGTCACACACCCTGCTCTGCACAATTTTACTGTGGGCTCGTTTACCTTGTATGGGGATAGGGGTGCAATTAAACCTCAAAGATGACCTCCAAAAAAGGAGGAAAAAACCAAAACCAAGCTGGGCAACAGTGATATCAATGGGCAACATGAAAAACACTCCCAGGAAAGCTCCATTAACATGCAGTGAGTTTTGAACGAGTCTACGGAGCGTAGACCCTTCCAAAAATCATTTCTTTTTTTGGGAGCTTTCCTGGGTGTGTTTTTTATGGTTGCCCATTAATATCACTGTTGCCCAGCTGGATTATAATTTATTTGAAATTTTTTGTGGTCATTTTCAATTTATATTTGCTATTTTGTTCTGTGCACATGTATCACACTGCTCACGTTCTGCAGGTTTCCCCGGTTTTGCTGTACATTGCTGACGTAAATGGTTTCTCTTCCCTTTAAATGGGCTCTAACGCGAGGGTTTCACTCGCGGTATTTTTAATGCCCAGATTCAGCCCCGCTCCTGTGCGGGGAGCCTCTCCCCTCCCACTCTCCACCCATTGACTCCGTCCCCCCGCCCCTCGGGAGCCTTCCTCCGCCCTCCGTATGCGTTTCCCCGCCTCTATCGCACATGAGCGCCCCGCACACGTGCGGCGGCCCGTTAATGTGATGTGCACGTGTGCGCGGCACTTAAGAGCTCTTAAATGCATCATTAGCGGCCACTCTTGTGCGCCACGCACGTGTGCGCGGTTTAGTAAACATACCCCATATTATGTGCTATATAATACATAGATATAAAATTTGTGTGTGTGTGTGTGTCCATGCCAGTATAGCCAGTATATCTATGTGTCTATTATTATAATCCATAATATTTATATATTTTAGTGAACGCTAAGTGTATGCAGTGCCGTACAGACGTGAGTATTCTGGCATTCTGCACACCCAATTGAAATTCCTGTGTCAAACGGTCTGAATTATGCTAAGTTATGCATGCTTTGTGAAAAATAACAAAGCATATTGTTTTTGAGTGATACTTGGTAAATAAAATGCCACAAAATGCAAGATTTTGAATTATTGTGGGCAGAATTCCAGCAGGGTTATGTGTGTATGTGATATAAGTATATAATACAGGGGCAAAATATTCGTGGGGCCATGTTTCTAGTTGCCAATGCATCATGGAATGCAGAAAATTCACTCATTTGGGCACATTTTATGTACAGAATATCTGTGGTGTAGTTCAAAAAACCATGCACCAGACTCTATGGATTGCCAGTCCCTGTATTTGGAATAATTTTTAAATGGTGATTTAAAGTCAGAAAATGATTATTTATTTTGTGTTTTACTTGTGATAGTGTTGCTTTGGCCCACAACTTTTTTAAAAATTGCCCATGTGGTCCTGCAAGCTAAAAGGTTGGACACCCCTGTATTAGCGCATAGATGCTCAGTAGCTTCTGAAGGCGATGACAACCTTGGCATCCTCCAAAAAATTGATCCATATGCCCTGAAGGAATCACAGGCTTTTGACTTCCTACTGAAAGCACTTTTCATAGTTAAAGGCAACTCTCACTCAGTGATAATGGTGCCCTCAGCCTTCTCCTAAACTCCACTACATCGATCAAAGACATTTACCAGCTCCTTTCCCTCCTAGAATTCCACACCTATCAAAGGCGATCACTGACTTCAGTGTCTCTTAGAATTCCCCATCCACTAAAGATCCCACAGTTTCTGTTTTTTCTAAATCCTAACCCTCCCTCACCTCAACTAACCCACATATAAGACGACTTGTGGAATGGGGTCAATCCCTCCTCCCTCCCCCAAAAAATGCATGTGGGTTTTCATAGCCCTGTTCAAAGACAATTGGCAGCATGGAGTCTTTGCAGAAGTGAGTTAATTTTGCTTCTTGTTCCTCTTGCTGCTTCCCCCCATTAAATAGTGACCCAAAGGTACTCTGATCTGAATGCTAAAGCATGTGTATTTTCAGTTTGGTGTCCCGGCCAACACCTGTGAGGCCCAAGGTTTTCTGCTGCCCTAGGCAGAAACCCAAATCTTGTCACCCCACCCAGCTGCCGCCACCACCCCCCCCCCCCCCAGATTCTGCTGCCACCCCCCAGCTGCTGCTGCTGCCCCCACAGCTGCCCCCCAGCTGCCGCAGATTCCATTTAGAAGGAATGGGCAGCAGCAGTATTTCCAAAAGCGGTAGCTTTTTGCCACCACTTTCTTGCCCACAGCAGCCAAGGGCAAAGGCAATACTGCTGCTGTCGCTGACGCCACTACCCGCCTCCCCCTAAATGGAATCATCAGCAGCTAGGGGGTGGCACAGTTGGTCATGTGTATCGCTGCTGCTGCCCAATCGGGCCGACCACCCTAGGTGGCTGCCTAGATTGCCTAGTGGACAGGCCAGCCCTAAGTGAGGTTGATGCCTCCCTATACTCACTGATTACAAGTTTGTGTGATAATTCGGTCCCTGCACCTATAGTACTATGCTTTCTATCTTCTATTCAAGTTAGTGTAGTAAGGTCTACTAATCTTAAATTAAACTTTACTCATGATTTAATGAAGTTTTTAACTCACAAAAAAGGACATTGAAATGTGAGTAAAAATGTGCTAAACCTTTATGCAAGTCCCAATTAAATGGAGAGATAAGCTATTACTCACCTGTATAAGTAGGTGTCTTAAGGCCCTGAAAGTTGAACTAACTTTGTATTACTTTTGACCCAGGAGTCAAATTTCCAAGCCTAAAAAAGATAGACTAAGGGGTATGTTTACTAAACCGTCTTAACGTCGCAATGGTGGTATTATCGTGCGATAAGTGACGCTATCGCACGATAATGTAACATTATCATGCGATAACGTCACTTATTTATTTATTTATAGTTCTTATATACCGCACTCTTAAAAATCAGCGCAGTTTACATACAATAGTTTTGTGACAGATAGATTCACTATAGGCACTTACAATGAACAGGACTTATAACTCGATAACGCGGCAGCGGCGCTAAGACACACTAACGCTGTGAAATCCATGTCTGAAGAGTGGAGTAAGGCTTCCCAGAGGGCGGAGAAAAGGGGTCAATGGGCGGAGAGTGGGCAGGGAGATGCTCCAGGCACACTAACGCTGTGAAATCCAAGTCTAAACACTAACGCCAGTGAAACCCTCGCGTTAGACACATTTGCAGAAAAGAGAAACCATTTCAGTCAGCAATGTGCAGCAAAGGCAGGGAAACCCAGAAAGTGATAGTTGTGATACATGTGCAGGAAACAAAAAGGCAAATAAACATAGAAAATGACCAGAAACACATTTAAAATCCCAATAACCAAGCTGGCCAATAGTGATATTAATGATAAACATAAAGCAACACTACTGACAAAGCGTAAAAATTAAGATATCATGTTTGGAAGGGTCTATGCTCTGTCCCCCTACAAAGTGAATGATCCCACATTGAAATAGCACTGATCAGGGTTTCTGTCATTTAGATTGGGCAGGTTTGTTATGGTGTGCACATGTGCAGCAACAGAAGAGTGGGCACGTAGGAAAGGGCAACTATACTGATGCTGTAAATGGGATATAGGGAGCTGCAAGCGGCACATGCTTTGGTGCAGCTGGGGCACAGTGCGGACTAGGCAGATGCCTAGGTGGCACATAGGAATGCCGAAACTGTAAAGCATCAAGACAGCAACTGACAAGGGTCCAACATGGGCACAAGTGTATGTCCCCCAATGTCATAGGGGATATTACCCAGCAGGTACCCCCAAGGGCACATAACATTGGCAGGCGGTGCAGGAGAAAGCGCACATGTAGGCACCCCTACCTGAGAACCTACACCATAGACAGCTGCCTACTGGCACACTGGATGGCCTGGGACTGCGCACCACCAGCACCACCAGCATAATGGTATGGCAGCATGGTGGCGGAGGGGTGCTTGTGGCGGAGGGGGCAGTGGCATCTGTGCACAGCAGACCATGTCCAAGCCCCATTTAGGTGGGTGCCGTGCACTGCAACAGACGGTCTGTCTGACGAACAGTCATGGTATCCCCAGGGAATGATCTGTCCCTGTGGCAACAGTTTGGTGCAGTACACACAGCCAGTGTGCTCAGGAGCATGAAGGTCACAAGTTCAAGTCCAAGCTGTGGCTCCTACCAACCCTGTCCCCATATTTCACCCAGTACCAAACCGTGGTAATAAAAACAGAACCTTTATTGCAGATAAAATAAATATGCCTGAAACACCTACATCTTACCCTACAGAGCACAGACACCATAAACATGTGCAATCCCTAGAGCAGAGTTTCCCAACTGCAGTCCTGGAGGGTCAAACACCATTCAGGTTTCATGCTGTCCCTAATAAATATGCCTGTGCTGCATTTGTATGAGCCGCTTCCATTGTATGCAAATGTATCTCATGCATATTCATTAGGTACAGCATGAAAACCTGAACAGTGTTTGGCCCACCAGGACCGGAGTTGGGAACCTCTGCCCTAGTGCAGCGGCCAACAGGGTCATAAACACCCAAACCCGTAGGCTCCACTATCCAAAGCCTCATGGAGAGTCAGGCTGTTGGGCCCTGTGCACAGCAGCATCTCCCAATACTGGCACCTGCATACCTTAACAATGCTGTCCTAAACTTGGGAACACGTGCCACATATATCAAAAGGTTGCTATAATTAATGTCAGCTAACAAATCCTAAGTTAAACACAATATGTTAATAGTGATTCATCATAGCAACTTTTCTGATATCTGTGGAGTGTTTCACTTATTGTTTCTGACAGTGTTTACTACCCCGGGGAGTGACCCTAACAGTATTGAGTACCATAGCAATGCCCGCACTGTGCCCAGGACTGGTGTGGCGGCCAGGGCTGCCACAAACCTCTATATTTGCACAATGCTGACATAGGTGTGGAAGTGTGTGTCTGTCTATCAAGTGTGTTGTGGCTGCCTACACCTTACTGAGCCCACATTTCTTGCACTGTTTCCAGTGTTAGCCTGCCAATGTGCATAATGAGGAGCAAGGTACTGTGGGTATGGCCCAGACAGGGTGGCATGGGCAGGATGCATTTGCACAGGGTATAGGGCAATGGCTGGGACATTGCAGTGCCTGACCACCACCTGCACAGACAGGGTGGGCACAGCATACAGCATACAGTGACCACGGTATGGCTAGGTTCCCCCATAGTGCTATAATGTTACTTTTCTCAAGTGATATTTTCTTTTCTGTTGCCCAATCACTGACATACCTGTTTGGTATGTGTGCTGATATCCCAGTTTTGGGTGCACACAGTTCCTCCAGGAACATGTACTATGTACTAGCTAGCAGAATGTCTGCAGTTAGCATCTGTATGGCTGCACCACCTTGCAGGGTGCAGCAGGTGCACACAGCTGGTGAATGTCAGATCGTAGTGGGGGGCAGCTGAGCTGACTGGGCCACTACCTTTCTGCCAGTGGCCCTGTCCCAAGTTCAGATCTTCAGCAGCTGTCTGTCTGCCACCAGGACTGGGGTTGTTGGTCTCACAGCCTTTTCTCATGTACCACCATTGCCCCCCTTGCAAAGGGTGAGAAAGCGGCTCTGTTGGGGGCAGATCATGTCCCCCATCCTGACCCAGAGAGGGTGGTTTTCTAAGTACTTTGTCATCATGTGAGCTCTGACACACCCCTGCTCCATAAACAGGTGACCATAGGAAGCACAGTGGATATGCACTATGTTGTGTGCATCATAGTCCACAAGGGCCAGACATGACTGGCAATTACAAATGGACACAGAGACCTCCTAAAGGTGTCTACAAAAAAAAACCTCACACACTGATACTGATGGAGACCTGCAGCACAGCACACCTCAACCAACCCGGGTACTGCGGACCTGGTGCTGGCCACTCCACCTCACCCTCAGGGTGAGCACAGAACACGCACATTGGCATGGCCTGTGGATACTCTGTGCCAGTAACACACACGGTCATTCCCCCTACCAAGCTGACATGCTGTAGAGGTGCATACCACATCTGGTGAGCAGATGTAGACTGCTGTTCTGCATATGAATTGCATTATGGGTACTGTTGTTTCTATCCTATCCTGGTAGCCACAGCAGACAGTTTTATGGTGACATGCACTCTTTCTGTAGCCAGCCATTGGCATGATAACTCCTATAGTGATGTAGCACAATGGTTAATGCAATGACTTCAGTAGCAGAGGTCATGGGTTCAATTTCTCTCTGTTCCCCTTTTTTTATGGCTGTCCTACACAACTGCGTTTCATTCGTGTAACAGTCATATCTGTGCAGATCTGTGCTGCCGCCACATTATACCCTCATCGCTGTTGCCATCCATCCTTCTGTCCATCTATGTGTGTGTGCCAGCTGTGTGGCGTCCTGCCCTACTGTGCAGGCTGCTATCCCATGTCCTGCACTAGCACACTTTTCTGAATTGCGGCTCTTCATGCTTGCCTCTCCTGTGTCTGCTCTGCATGGCACTGCTCTCCTCTGTCCTCCTGTCATTGCACTTATCCTGCCACCTCTACCTCCTCTGGTGGACATGTATCCCCATCCTCTGCCACACACTGTCATTGTTGCACTGTACATTACCATCACCCTGTACATCGGTACAGCTGCCCCCAATATTTTTGTCCACTTTACCTGCTGACATATGGGCTGCACGCAGATTTGTCTGGTCCATGAGCTCCGTCATCTACTTCCTTCCATCACTTCACTTAAACCCCTCGAAATCCACGGCTATGTGGGTATCTCTTAGCGGTTCCTGTCCTACGGTCTCTCCTATGATCGATTCAGTTTCTATTCCTCTTGTTTCTTCTTTCCGTTACCTAGGGATTATACTTGATTCTACACTTTCCTTTCATGAGCACATTTCTTCACTCACTCGGCGGTCCTTTGTGACCCTTCGGCAGATTCGGGCTACTCGTTCTCTCTTTTCCCCTGATTCTTTGGTCACTTTGGTTCTGGCTCTGGTGGTTAGTAGACTTGACTATTGTAATGTTTTCCTATCCAACCTCCCTAAATATCAGCTTCAACGATTACAATCCATTCAAAACACTGCAGCTCGCCTTATCACTTTTTCCCGGCCGTTTGATCATGTCACTCCCCTCTTTCTCCGTTTGCACTGGCTACCACTCCATTTTCGCTATCAATATAAGTTTCTGATTCTGATTCACCGTGCTATTCATACTGGTCATCCTTTGTATTTTGCAGATCTGGTTTTTCTTCAGACTCCTTACCGTCAACTTCAGTCTTTTCACGCCAATCGTTTATCACTACCTTCTCCATCACAAGCCCGTTTAGAGCAGACTCGACATTCCGCCTTTTTCTTTCTTGGTCCATTTCTCTGGAATTCTCTACCACCTTCCCTCAGATTAGAATCCTCTTATCCTCAATTCAAGTCACTACTCAAAGCACATCTGTTCACACAGGCTTTTGACCTTCCTGCCAGTTCCCCCCCCCTGACCATAGAGTTGTCTCCCCATGTTGTGCTGTTTGTTTGTTGGTGTTTTGCTTCCTTTTGTTTTTAGATTTAGCTTTCTTTATTTTAAATTTAATTATTTAGCTATTTGCTTTTATTGCTGTGTGCTGTGCTTTACTTTCCTTTCATTTTATGGTGTTCTTTTCTATGATTTGCAGTGTAGACCTTTTTATTGTACACCGCTCTATGCTTCGGCAGTAGCGGTTTATCAAATGTTTTAATAAAGATAAAGATAAAAGATTGTTCATTGCCTTTCCTTGGTGCTCTGTGCAGTGTTATGGTTACATCTGTGTTTGAGCCATACATTTCATTCTTGTGACTTTGGGGTACCTTTGTGCTCCTTTTGCACCATCTCCTGTGTCACCTTGGCATCCCTGGGGCATCTTGCATGGCACCTTAGGTTTCGCCAACTTATGGGGCGCCTTATATGCTGCCTTGGAGGGTGCCAACCTTTCCTGCCACCCTCTGGGACACATTATGACCTGCCTTGGATGATGTGGTACTTTATGATGTGCCTTATGGTGTGCCCTAAAAGATGGATTAGGTTGCGGCACTGGAGTGAGGCTTTTTTGGCTGGCAGTGCAAATTGTTGGGATGTGTCTGACTGTTACAAGCAGGAAAAGGGATTGCCTCAGACAGTCTTTTAACTGAGCCCACTGGGAGATCAAACTCATGACCACTGTATCAGCAGTCAATGTATTAACCAGTGTGCTACACATCTGCTGCTGTGGGTGCAGGTCAGCGTGCCTACTTAAGGCTAACACGCGTTAATGTGCCACGGCTCCCTCTATTGCGCGATAATGGACTTTATCGCGCGATAACCTGAAATGCTACCTTAAGACCGGAACGCCCACTACCTTATATGGCATTTGTCACAGTAAGACTGCAACTAATACCGGTAACATTAAGACAGTTTAGTAAACATACCCCTTAAGTGCTGGGGTACCAAATTCACATACCTCTCCTACCCATCTTCCCCATGCACACAATAAATGCCTTTACACACCTATCTACTCCCACTTACTAACTATCCCACACCCATTTGCTAATGACACCCTCTCACACCAGTTCATTAACTATCCCACCCACCTATATACTCCCTCACCCACCCACCAACAAAGCATACCAATCCATTAATCCATCTTTACCCATTCACTACTTCTCATTGAAAATCGGTGCTACCCATTTAGCCCTTTCCTCTGCCCTCACTCTGCCCTGGAATGTCCCTAACATGCCTCAATGCTAAACCCATAGCATCTGGGAGCATTAGGGAGCTATCCAGGATTTTCAAAGGCACTACCCATGTAAGTATATTTTGAAAATCCTGGATAAAGCATTTACGTGGGTAACTAGGGCAGTTACCCATGCAAATGCTTTTGGAAATCGGGCCCTTAATTTTTATCTTCTAATAATCCACTTTTCAACAATTATTCCTTAGATCGAAGCAGGAAGACACTCTTCAATGCAGCGTTCTTCTACAAGCTGAAACAATAGAATGCAGGAACCTCAACGTTACAATGTAACAACCTTACTACATAGCAAAAATATCAATTATCTGACCTCCTTGGGTTCTGCGCAGAGCCACGACTTTCAAAATCAGCCCAATAAAGATCTTCGTTTCACCGATGGCAACATCAGGGACTTCAATTGTAGAAAACCTCCAGTTTCAGTGTCTGAAATAACTCTCCCATCTTTTAAACCTTGAGTAGACCAATCACATTCAAACAATAGAACCTTGATTTCACCTACTGCACTTCGTTCACTCTACCTGCCAAAAAGGGAGTTACATTAGCACACAATTAGATTATTTAGTCCATGTGGTTCAAGAGAACTTTGCTCCCAGCACAGTAAAATTCTGCCGCAGATATCTGCTGGGATACAATGCACTGCCATGCAACACAAATCAGTGAACAGATGCTGAAATTGCACACAATGTTGAACCAAAAGTGCTTCTTTCTTATGTTTATGCAATCAATATTATGTTCTGTCATCCTTACTTGTAACTGTCAAGTGGTCTTACCTACATAGATTTTTTGACAAATGCATGTTATTATGTAGACCACATATGATGACACACAAGATGTCACATGATGTAACTTTATAACTTTACCACATTGTATAAGTTGTATAAGTATAGCTTCCTCTTTAGTAATCTCATAAATTTGGCATCAACCACCAAATGCCAAATTTGGTATCTACCAGTGGCCAGCTGGAAGAACCTCTTTGCAAGATTATAATGCCATAGGACACAAATAGTCTCTCAAGTTTTTATCTCTACTATAAAAAAAGATAAATGAAAGAAAAATAAATAAAAATGTTTAAAATTATTGAAGAGGTTTTTTTAGACTGATGTATGTGAATACACCATATCCCCTGTGGCTAGGATAGTAGTCTGTGCCTTGTAGGTGTCAGCACTGAGGTTTTTTTCTCTTTACTAGTAATTTTTCCCTTATAAGATCAGAGCCAAGATAATGTTTTTCTAGGGACTTTTTTAGATTGTTAGATTAATCTATCTTTGACCATATGGTGGGTGTTTTTAGAAGAGGGCACCTAGGCAGAAAAGGTACATAGGGACATATAGGGGCATGTTTACTAAAGTGCGTTAAACGTGACTATCGCGTGTTATACGACGTTAACGACCGTAAGTGCCGTATAACGCGTGTACTGACACGCTAACGACCGTTAACGTCATACTACGCGCGTTAACCGTAGTTAACGATCGTAAAGCTCCGCGGCGCGTTAAAACAGCGCAGAAGGTGGAGAGTGGGCGGAGAGAAGGGGTCAATGGGCGGAGAGTGGGCGGGGAGAGGCACCCCTCATACTAACGCGCTGAATTTCAGAGCTCAATTCCAACGCGAATGAAAACCTGTCGTTAAAAGGCATTTAAAGGGAAGAGAAACCATTTCCGTCAGCAATGTACAGAAAAACCGGGGAAACCCACAAAACGTGAGCAGTGTGATACATGTACACAGAACAATATTTCACATAAAACGTTAAAAATGACCACAAGAAACATTTTAAAAAGCATAATTCAGCTGGGCAACAGTGATAGCAATGGGCAACAAGGAACAACACTCCCTGGAAAGCACAAAAATAAAAAGAAATGATGTGTGGAAGGGTCTACGCTCCGCAGACCCTTTCAAAGAGCATTACATTGTAATGGAGCTGTCCTGGGCGTGTGGTGTAATGTTTTCCAATGATATCATTGTTGCCCAGCTTGGTTATGGGTGTGTGCCCCTTTTCTGAGGTCTTTTCTGAGGTTTATGTACACCTTTGTCTGCATAAGGTAAATGAGGCCACAGTAAACCTGTTGCAGAGCAGGGTTTCTGGCTCATCAGGCCAGTTTAACTAACTCCAGGGAGTGCACTGTCTCTGTGGCCACAGTGTGGTGCAACAGACACAGCCAGTGCCTGTAAGACCAGAAGGTCACAGGTTCAAATCCCAGCTGGGGCTCTTGTCAACCCAGTCCCCATAGTTTTACCCACCACTAAACAGTGATAGTAAAGACACTCCTTTATTGCAGAGAACATACACATTGCCTATAGTTTACCACACCAAACACAGGCACATTACCTAAAGCAGAGTCCCGCAAATGCAGTCCTGGAGGGCCCCACACCATTCCGGCTTCATGCTGCCTCTAATAAAGATGCCTGTGCTGCATAGCTATGCACCACCCCCATGGTATGCAGACGTAGCTCATGCATATTTATGAGGGACAGCATGAAAACCCGAACAGTGTTTGGAACACCAGGACTGGAGTTGGGGAACTCTGCCGTAAAGCAGCAGCCAACATGGCCACACACCCACCCACAGGCCCCATTGGCCAATGCCTCCTGGAGAGGCAAGACATTGGGCCCTGCCTGTATCACCCAATACTAGCAGTTGCATACCTTAGCAATGCCACCCTACACCTGGGTATATGGTACAGAGCTATCAAACGTTCCCTATGATAACTGGCAGATATCAATTCCTACGTTAAGCACAGTTTTGCTCATTGCGCTCCACCATAACAATCATTCTGATGTCTGCGGTGTTTGCTGCAGGTCTGGTCTCTGACAGTGTTCACCACCCTGGGGAGTGACCCCCCAACAGCCTTGTGTACCATATCCATGCCTGTACTATGCCCATGACTGGTGTAGTGGGTATGGCTGCTGACCACCTCTATAGTAGCACAATGCTGGCATAGGTGTGGGGGTGGCTGTCTGTCTATCCAGCAATGTTGACAGTATTGGGCTGCCAATGTGCATAATGAGGTGCAAGGTACCATGGGTATAGGCTGGACAGGGTGCATCTGCACAGGGCATAGGGCAGTGACAGGCACAGTATAGTGCCCGGCCACCACCTACACAGACAGGGTGACCTCAGTATATCCTGCTGAGAGATCACTATCACCCTGACTGTGCAGTGACCACAGCATGGCTAGGCACTCCTATAGTGCTATCTAGTATTTCTCTCATGTGATGAATATGGGTTTCCTTTTGGGGCCCAGTCACTGATGTATCTGCTTGCTGTGTATGCTGACATCCCAGTTCTGGGTGCAGGCATCTCCACTGGGCACTAGCAGACTGTTTGCAGCTGGTAGGTGTTGTGTTGGAGTGGCTTGTAGGGTGCAGTGGCTGATGGCTTGCACCAGGGGAATATCAGATAGTGGTGGGGTGCAGCATACCATATCCAGGCCTAATGTCTGTCTGCTGTTGTGTTATGGCTGTGTACAGAGCTGCATTGACTGCCCTGTGGGGTGTCTGTTCCTCAGCAGGACTAGGGTTAATGTTCCCCTCTACTGCCACCTTTGCAGGGAGGTAGACTGTGGGTATTTTGATGGGAGACCCTGTTTGCCACCCTCAGCCCTGGGGTAGGGGGGTGGTGGTGCATGGGGGCTACACCTGACTGAAACAGACAAAGATGTCCAAGGTGGTCCTGCAGAACCTACCTATCTCACACAGTAACACAGCTTTGGACCTTCACCATGGCCGGTGCTGTGGACCTGGTGCTGGGCACCTCACTGCACCCTCAGGGTGAGCACAGTACCCGCACAATGTGACGGTGTGTAGCTACTCTGTGCCAGTACAACACACGGTCAGTACCCCCTATCAGGCTGGGGGGGTGCACATGGTCAGTTCTCCCTACCAGGCCGAGGTGCTGTGGGGGTGCATTCCCCATGGTGTGTATCTGTGGACAGCTGATTTGCATGTGCAGTGCATCATGGGTGTGACTGGCCCAATCCAAACCTGTGAAACTCCAGCAGCTGCTCACAGGCTCTGATAAACCATAGGCCATCACACGTACATCTGTTAGCATAATGCATAGGTGCAGGACACCCTACAAAGTCTGTAATATCAGATGCCCACACTGGTAAAAACACACGTACCCACGCACAATTGTACGCTCGCAGCTACGCACGTACCTACGCACGCAACCTCGCACGTATCAACGTACGTGGCTAAGCACACTCCGAGGGTGTTTTTCTGACACCAATACTCAGCGTAACGAAAAACATGCCTTCTCTTTCCCTCTGTAATGTGCAGGGTGATGCCTGGGACAGCCTTCTGCGTTAGGCACACTGGGGACTCGAACCCATGCTGCCTGTAACAGCGATCAGTACCGTAACCATTGTGCTACAGCTCTGTTTCAGTGCTTTGTGTCTGTACGTCTTCTTATGATTAACGCGCAGTAACGCGGCACGGCGCCCGGTAACGCTCGTTACGTTTTCTAACGCGCGGTAGTGGTGACGATGTACCGCCCATGTCCTTATTTGGGGTTTCTTTCACTACCGCGGCTCCTAACGCGAATTGCACTAACGCACTTTAGTAAACATGCCCCATAGTTCACCTATTTTATAAAGACTACACATGTACCTATGGGCCTTTTCAAATAACTTACCCAAAAGCTCCCATGCATTCCTAGTGTGCCTTGAGCAAATCACTTGACTTTCCATTTCCTTGAAAGAAAATCCTAAAACACTGCCAAGAAAACCCAGGAGGTGCTGAGTCAGCACCAGCTTCAAAACCCATGCATTTTATGATATGTATCAGTGCTGATTCCACCTCTACTCTACCTATTCTCTGACCCCCAGGGTCACCTATCCAAATATTGCTTAAAAGTAGGTGCAATGTTTTCTGAGCATCTATCTTGATGAGCGTATACTCCCAAACTATTTTAGAAATGCCTATTTAAAATACTTTTCTACATGTTCAGGTTGTTTATAAAATTATATCCATACTGTACATTTCACTCACAAGCCCACTTCCTTGAGATGATGTCTAAATCCAAAACCCTCAATTGTTCTGATCCTGCTTCTTTTAAACCTCTTTTAGTACAATACTTAAGTGATTACTAGAAACATTGCCTTGTCTGTGTGCCTCCAATTGATTAAGCTCCATTAAGAAGGGATTGCCTCTGTTCAGTGAATCTATATGCTGCATGACTCTCTAGTTTTGCTATATAAATGTGTAGTGATAGTAGTATTAGTAATAGCAGAATTACTGTAAATAAGAGGAGTGTAGAAAGGGAAGTTCAGGAAATTATGGGGTATGTTTACTAAACTGCAGTAATGTCATTCACATTAGGTTCTGCGGTAAAAGTACAGATGCCCATATAAAGGCGTGGGCAGTGCATCGTTACAGCAAGACGATTCAGCTAACGCATGCTACAAACTAACGCGCGCTACAAGTGCCGTAACCTTAAGGTGCCTCATAAGATGCCCTATCTGGTGCCCTATAAAGTTCCCTATAAGGCGCCCTATAAAGCCCCCTATTAGGGCACATTATAAGGCACCTTGGTGGACAGGGCACTTTATAATGTGCCCTATGGAGTGCCTTATAGGGCGCCTTATGCAGCACCTTAGGTTACGACACTGTGAGGGTGTTTTTGCTGACAGCACTGATTTAACTTAAAAAATGGAAGTGCCTCAGACAGCACTGATTTAGATTAAAAGGAAAGGTCTCAGACAGCCTTCTTACATACCACCACTGTGGGATTGAAGCCATGACCTCTGCCTCCACAGTCATTGCAGTAACCAGTGGGCTACATCTTTATAGCTTCTGACACTGCGCTGGCATGAACTTAGGGTTAACGCGCGTTAACATGCCACGGCGACCACTATCGCGCGATACAGATTCTTGCTACCTTGCCGCCGGAATGCCCACTACCTTATATGGCATTCTTCACATTATCGCTGCAACTAGCACCGGTAACATTAAGACGGTTTAGTAAACATACCCCTTACATTGAATATTTTCTTCAAAGTTGAAGAGGCACAGAGGTCATCAAGACAAGCAATTGTCCTTGGGGACAGGAGAGGGATTAGATGGTGCTGAGACTGATTTGCTTAGGGAGAGGGAGGAGTTCTGCAGGGAGGTCAGAAGTCCTTCATTCTTTCATGGAGAGTGGGACGATATGAAGAGGGGCACCAAGAGTGACAATTATCCTTGGTGAAGAGGTTTTGTATGGCAGGATGAAAGTCAGTTTTTGGGATGGGAAGGGTTTTGGAGAGGATTCCAAAGTCAGAAATTGTCTTCAGGGTGTTGAGTTCTGTGGGCTGGCAATTGTTGATAGAGTCCGGGAATTGGCAGGGAGTTCCCTCCAGTGTTACTCCTTTATAATTAATACTCCATAAAGCAGAGGTTCCCAACCTTTATGATTGTGAATACCTCTTATTAATCTGCAAAATGTTCAGGGACCCCCATCTCCCAGTTCATCTTCATTACTCTCCCCAGACCCCCTCCTCTCACTGCCAAGCCTGTTCTCACTGACTCTCTTTATCTCCCTTCCTCGTCTTGTCTTTAACAGTCTCTCTCTCTTAATTATTTATTTACATTTTTAGCTGCACTTATACATCGCCTTTCACCGGATCAAAACGGTTTACAATAACAAAAAAAGGGGGGGGGGGGTAGAATAATCAGCTCACAATTAAAGGGAGGGGGGAACAGTCACCAGGGGGCCAACATTGATGATCCTGACATGGAAGGCATCAGTACTTGATATTGATTATCTACAGGTCTGGGTTTTTCATCCTGATTCAGACTGTTGTGAGACTACCAAAGACAGGCCGTTAATGGGTGGTGTCAAGTTCAGATCCGAGGTGTTCCCAAAATAGGTGGGTTTGTAACTGTTTTCTGAATAAAGAGAGGTCTTTGTTGTTTATGATCTGGTTAGGAAGGGAGTCCCCTCAAGTCTCAGTTTTGTTCTCTGCCTCACCCAGCCAGTTCTCTCTCCCTAGCCAGTTCCTACCAATCTACCAATCTCTCTCTTCCCGAGAGCAAATCCCCACCAGCCTGTTTTTTCCCCTTTTCTGTGTCCCATGTGTCCCCTATAACAGTTTCACAGGCCCCTAAGGGTCCCCAAAACACAGGTTGGAAAACACTACCCTAGAGAACTACAATCTGGATTGTTTGTCAAATCCAGAGCAATAAGCATCTGGAGGAGTAGCCAAGAGTTTCGAGCAAAGTCTAGAACCCATGCGATCTGGTTTGATCCCCACTAGTTTGCCTGGGCAAGTCACTTTAGCTTCCATTGCCTTGGGAGGAAAGGCCTGGCAATCAACTTCCAGTCATATCTTGCCAAGAAAACCCAGGAGCTGATGTGATGTCAGGAGTCAGCATTGACTTGAAGGCACTTAAGAAAAGAAAAATATGTGGAGTGTACTAACTAGATGTTGTTCTAAAATGTCACATGACCATGTACTTTTAATAGCAATAAGCCGGTATTCCAAATTTAGAAAATGGCACCATACAATTTAATGTAGTCCAAATCATTGTCCAGAACTCGATTAGTGCAAGAATATCATAGGAAACATACAGATTATTAAACTATTTTTTGATACAGTGCTGCCGCAATACAGAAAAGCAGAACCCGTTTAAAATAACATTCTTTTGATAATGATTTTATAAACAGGACCACTAAGTACGTTCAGAAAATAATCAGAAGAAAAAAATCTGGCCATCACTTTTATGGGAGAACAATTAACACTGATGGCTATTAGTCACTTCCATCCAAGGAGCCCATAATTGCATCCCTTTTGTCACTCAGAAAATGAATTTCTTATTGTCTGCTACTTTTCCAATTTAAATTGTCTCATCAGCCTAAATAGAGGCATAATCAGCAGGAACATAATAACATTTTAATTGTTGAGCTATTATTATTTTGTAAAATACATTATTATCACTTTTACCCTATTTTGTCCATGTGGATGTTAGGCAAAATGGATTTATAGTAAACACGCCTGGTTAAAATACACTGCTGGTTAATATCTAACTATCTCTATATATCCATTTACAGACAGGCACATGCATATGCAATGCGTCTGTATAGATATAAATGTAGATATAGATAGATAGGTATCTATGCATGGAAAATAGATTTATAGAATTACCCTGGCACCTAACATGCCTCTTATCAAGTAGGCATGATGTCAAGAATGGGCGCATTTTTATGAAGTTTGGGTGTAGGCATGTTCCGGAGCAGAAGGACGGAGCTCGGCAAGAGTCACAGTTTACATGTATTTATATAATGCAAGTGTGCATACAGACTTTGGGGTATGTTTACTAAACTGCGGTAATGTTACATACCGTGCGTTATGAAACGTTAACGATCGTTAACGTTACATACCGTGCGTTATTTAACGTTAACGTGCGTTAATGTTACTTAACGATCGTTAACGTCCACAGCCACGGTAAACACCGCAGAAGGTGGAGAGAGGGCGGAGAGAATGGGTCAATGGGTAGAGAGTGGGCGGGGAGAGGCCCCTTTCACACTAGCGCACTGAACTGAAGGGCTGAATCCTACCGTGAATTAAAACCTGCCATTAGATGCATATTTGCAGGAGAGAGAAGCCATTTAAGTGTCAGCAATGTTCAGCCTAGGCAGAGAGCCCAAGAAATGTGATAGTAATGCTCCATTTTTAGCAACACCATAGTGCCAAAGTATAAATGGCCACTATGGTGATGGTGCAAATGGGGCATAGGGGGCCACAGGCGAGACATGTATCATGGGCAGTTGGGGCACAGGGTGGACCAGGCGGGTGCCTAGGTGGCATATAGGAACATAGAAACCGGAAATCAGCAAGACAGCAGCTGACCAAGGCCAAACACAATCCACCTATATCTATCTGGTTTACCCTAGCAAATAGATGCTAGGGCACTGACCTGACATCCCCCCAGCCATCCTGCCCCCATGTGGAAGGGACATAATATTGGTAGGCAGTGATGGGGGGATGTGAGGATGTCCATGTATGACCCCCACCCCAGGATCCGCTCCCTAGGTAGGTGCCTACCTACATAGCAGATGGCCTGGGAATGTGCACTACCAGCACTGACAGCAAATGGCCATTTCAGCTTGACAGGGGGGGTGGGGTGCCACCTCCCTGCAGTGGACCTAGGCCATGCCCTGCATCAGTACGTGGTGTGCAGTGCAACATACAGTCTGGCTGAGGAAAAGTACAGGTAGCCCCAGGGACTATTGTGTATCTATGGCAACAGTGTGGTGCAGTACACCCAGCCAGTGTGTCCAGAAGCAGAGGGTCACAGGTTCAAGTCCCAGCTGTGGTTCCTGCAGAGCACGTCTCTATGTTTTACCCTACAATGCAGATACAACAGCAACATGTGCAAAGCCCAAAGTAGCAGCGAACAGGGGTACAAGCACCCACCTACACAGGCTCCACAATCCAAAGATGCATGGAGAGTCAGGCTGTTGGCCCCAGCATTGAGCTTAAGTTATCACCAAAGCACTACTTATACCCCCTGCACAGTTTAGCAATGTCAGCACTGTGAGCAGGACTAGTGTGGCGGGCAGGGTTGCCAACCACCCCTATCTTTGTACAATGCTGCAATAGGAGTGTATGTCTGTCCATTGTTCTGTGGCTGCCCACCCTTCACTGGGCCCAAAATGTCACACTGTTACCAGCGTTAGCCTGAATAGGTGCATAATGAGGAGCAAGGTATTTTGGGTATGGCCCGGACAGGGCAGATTGGCCAGGATGCATCTTCACAGGGTGTGGGGCAATGGCTGGGACACTGTAGTGCCTGACCACCACCTGCATGGACAGGGTGGTCACAGCATGGCATGTAGGGAGGGCACTCACTCTGACCGAGCAGTGACCATGGCAGGTCTAGGTTCTCACATAGCGCTCTATGCTATCTGCCTCCAGTGATATATTTGTGTTCCCCAGTTCTGGGGTCCCAATCACTGAGCTGCCTGCTTGCTGCACATAGTTTCTCTGCAAACAGGCTGGTGGACTGTCTGCAGTTAGACTGCGCATGGTCAGCACACCTTTAAGGTACAGTCTGACTATGCTGTCTGCTGGTGACTGGCAAACAGTGGTGGGAGGCAGTTGGGATTTTCCAGACCTAACCCCAGCATTGCTGCTGGTCTGCCACTGCTCCAGTCATGGGTATGGCTCTGGCCCACCAATGCAGGGACACCTGTTCTTTACCTACCAAAAGGGTGACGTGGGCCCTTTGGGGTATGTTGTATATACCACTGCGACCTATAAAGGCACAGCTACACACACCTCATGCAATTCTTGGAATCCCTCTGCCCTGATAACAGCTGCTTATGTCAGCCAGACCCTAACACAGGGTACATACCAATCTGGCTGGTGTCTGGTCCCACAGGGCCACATGTGACTGCAGGATACAGATAGACACCAAATTACCTTTGGCTGCACTGCATGGAACACCTGTCACACACTGAAAGTGATGGGGATGTACAACAGGACCTATCCCTAGCACCACATGTACTGCGGACCTAGTGATGGGCACCAATCCTATCCCTCAGGGTGACCACAGAACCTGCACAATGGCATGGTCTGTAGCTACTCTGTGCCAGTATCACACACTGTCAGTTTGTCTTTCCAAGCTGAGGTACCGGAGAGGTGCAGACCCCATTTGGTGATCAGCTGTAGACTGCTATTCAGCATGTGCATTGTATCATGGGTATGGTGGGGTTACCCTATCCTGGCACTCAGAGCAGACAATTTGTGTGGTGACATGCAGTCCTTCTGTACCCAGACATTGCTGTACATACACCTTGGAGGTATAGCCTACTGGTTAATACAATGCCATTCTTGGCAGTGCTCATGGGTTCAGTTCCTCATTGTTCCCCCCTCTCATGCCTGCCCTACTCATATAGTGTGCATGCCTGTAGAGGTCATATTTTTGCAGATCTGTGCTTCCAGCCCATAATACCCTCGCCACAATTGCCAACATTCCCTCGGTCCGTCTATCTGCATCTGTCAGCTGTGTAGAATCCTGTCTGCCAGTGCAGGCTGCCACCCCATGTCTTACCCTTTCCTGCATTGTGCCTCTTCATGCTTGCCTCGCCTATGCCTGATCTGCATGGCACCACCACTCCTCTGTCCACCCATCATTGTAACTATCCTGCCACCTCTGCCTCCACTGGGGGACACGTATTCCCATTGTCTGCCACCAACTGTTTTTCTGGTACTTTACATTGCCAACACCCTGTGCTGTGGTACAGCTGCCCCACCATGTTTGTCATCAGTACTGACAGGCACATGGGATGCCCGCAGATATGGCAGGTCCAGCGGCTCCCACTTCTCCCTCCTTCACTCACCTGTTCATTGCCTTTCCTGAGTGCTCTATCTAGTGTTAGGGCTACATCTGTCTCTGTTCCACACAGGTCATGCATGTCATCCTGAGGCACCTCGCAGTCCCTAGGGCACACTAACCTAGGACACCATAACCTTGTTAGGTCACCTTATCCTATGGTTCCATAGCCCAGGGTGCCTTCTGCGGTGCCTTGTCCAAGGGTGCCTAATATGGCGCTTAGCCTAGGAGGCCCTATAGGGCGCCTTATGAGGCACCTTATAGGGCACCTAACATGGCACCTTATAAGGCGCCTTACAAGATGCCTTGCAAGGCGCTTTACAAGGTGCCTTACAAGGTACCTTGTAACGCTTGTTAGTCTAGGGCGCCTTGTAACGCGCGTTAGCTGTCAGCTTGCTGTAACGATGCAACGCCCATGCCTTTATATGGGCATCTCTACCTTTACCGCGGAACCTACCGTGAATGACATTACCGCAGTTTAGTAAACATACCCCTTTATGTGCATACATTGAAACCTGCTTCTTATTTTATAAAGGCACATAGGCTTCTATGTGTCTTTATAAAATAGGCCCAGCATAGGTGCCTACTTGGTCTCACCACCTAGGTGACCTGTAATAAAATCACCCTCCTAGCAGCTGCATACCTGCTTTTAAATATCAACCCGACAGTGTTTATTATGTCAATGTATTTAGTCCAGAGAACCTGAGCATGTTTGCAACTAGCTCTACAATCAGCCTGCGATCTTATTCCTTTTCACCTTTAGTATTTATTGTGAGTGTTTCAATACATTTCTAGTCTGTAAAATCACCTTGTATCTGAGAGGGAATTGATGATTTCATTCGATCTTGACTTACCTTCAGTTTAGCTTGAGTTGTCCTGTGCAGTTTCCCTCATTGCTGTCTTCCAGGGAGATGTTTCTTTAAATTATTTTCTGATGCACCCATTGTCCTCTTCTCACATTCATGGGTGCTGATCAGACAGCGTAAAGAAAAGGAACACCTTTCATAATGGGTCCCTCAGTTTGCTAGTATCCACTGAAAAGAGCAGAAGGAAGGGGGAGGGATATGAAAGAGACATTCAAAAACCTCAATGGAATTATTAATGTACACAACAAAGAAAACATTCAATGCCACTATACTAGATGTGTGCAGTATTGTATAGGTAAATATAAGAGAGAGTCCTGCTCTATGGAGTTTCTAATCTAGTTTTTTCTTCAGTATAAAGAAGTTCCTAGAACATAAGGGAATGACATGAGATTTCAAGAAGGTAGATCACATCCCTTATCTCTCTCGTTTACTCTATATACATTTTAGTCATAGAAACATAGAATCCTATAGTGCAGTGTTTCTTAACCCTTCACCACACACGTGGAGTCATTTTGACCCCAAGCCTTTTGTTATGTCAAATTACTTGCTTACTTATTTCAGCCATGACTTAAAACTTCCGGTAGCTTCTCAGTATTGACAGCCATCAAATTTCCCGTAGAGTGTTATCATTTAATCGGAACAGTAATTTTTTGTTAACATTTTTATGGTGTATATACCTATTATATACACCTGGGGTCAAATTGACCCCAGCTTAGCGAAACCAGTGTTGTCAGAATTCCTGTTTCAGCTTCATGTTGTAGTTATTATTGTTAATTTGGCATTGCTAGGCTATTTCGTCTGTAGGCTACTGTGATCTTCATGTGAAATTAAGGCAACATTTTTCAGCGTTTGAGTTCATACCAGGCATGTGTTCGTATAGACCTATTCATTGCTGTTATAGAAGTAATGGTGCTTTGCCGCCAACATTGTTTCTTTTTTCTGAGATATATTTGATTGGTAATAACAGTTATTTATTATGATTTCAGTTATTTTATTGTTCCAAGAATTCTGAGTGAAATGAGTAGTAGTCGTCCTCGTCATCTAACAAGCCAGGCTGTACTTCAGGCAGTATTAGTTGAACTTGAAAATGAATCATCAGAAGATGAAACAGGAAAAGAAGGTGAAGACTCTGATGGTGAGCCAGACAATGTTGAACAAACTAGTGACTATGATGATCAAACTGAGGGACAGGAAGTACAGTACCTATCAGGTGATACTGCGGAGAACAAAGACAGTGCATCATCATCATCTGATGATGATGATCCATAACCAAGCAAGAAAAGAAAAATTAACTCAGAATTTTATAAACAGAAGAAATCAGGTAAAATCTACAAGGCAAAGAGTTGACGCATATGGTCAGATGATGAGCCTAATACTGCATTGCGTACAACGGCAGCTAATCTGCTTCGTCAGATGCCTGGCGTTACAAGGGCAGGCAAAGTTCAGTCAGTAGGCGAGGCATTCTCTTTGTTCGTTACCGATGAAATGTTGGACATCATTCTTAGAGAGACTAATCATTATGCCAAGAACTACTACCACACACAAGCCAATCAAATTGATGGAAACGTAAAAGAGTGGACAGATATTGACATTGTTGAACTAAAGGCAACCACTGGAATATTGCTGCATGCCGGTAAAGACAGATCATCAAAAGAAGCAATTACATCATTGTTTGCACCTGACTCAAAACCTTTTTATTGCTTCGTAATGAACATAAATAGTTTCCAGGATATCTTATGGTTTGTGAGAATGGATAACTTGTGCACTCGTCCAGAATGCGTAGCCACCGACAGGTTGGCACCCATCTGTGATATATGGGACATGCTAAATGCAGCACCTGGAATGGATATGACAGTTGATGAGCAACTGGTCAGCTTCAGAGGCAAGTGCTGCTTTCGACAATACATTTCCACAAAGCTAGGAAAGTATGGAATAAAGATATTCTGGAACTGTGATGCAGAGACCAGCTATCCACTGAAAGGAGAAGTTTATCTGGGGAAGCAACCAGGAGCAGCGGTCGAACTGAAGAAAGGAGTTGAAATAGTGAAAAGATTGACTAGACATTGGTGGAAAACTGGCCGCAATGTTACATGTGATAATTTCTTTACTGATGTAGGACTGGCTGAAGATCTTCTGATTCAACACTCTACAGTTGTTGGCACCATGAGAAAAAACAAAAGGGACATACCAGGTGAACTGCTGATTTCGCGGAACAAGGAACTGTTTTCATCACTGTTTGTTTTTTGCAAAGAGATCACACTAGTGAGTTATGTTCCAAAGAAAAACAAAACAGTCATTGTTTTGAGCAGCATGCATTATGGCAAGACGATAGACAACAAGAATGAAAAAAAGCCTGAGATGATTCTGCACTATAATGCTACTAAGTCTGGAGTAGACAATCTGGACAAGCTTGTGCGTACATATACATGCAAACATGGCACTAGAAGATGGCCATTCTGCCTGCTGATGAACATGTTCGATGTCGCTGGTGTGGCAGCTTACATAATTTGGGTGCAGCAAAACCCCAAATGACAAACAGAGGTGTCCCACAAACAGCAACTGTTCCTAACAGAACTGGCAAAGGAGTTAGTTCTGCCACAGCAGATATTTCGAATGCAGAACCCAAGCACGCTTCAGAAAGGGGTGCGGATCTGCATGCAACTACTTGGATTCAGCTTACCTGGTCCTACAGGCTGTGAATCCAGAGGGGCACGATCGCGCTGCCAGCTTTGCACCTGATCATCAGATAAGAAAACATCAAAATACTGCAAGCGATGTGGTATAGCCATATGCCCAGAACATTGCCAGCTGTTATGCAATGAATGTGCTGACTAAAAGATGCCTAGATAGATGATTATACTAGGGGTGTCGAGACTTAGTTACAATTAAGTGATAAACTGAAGTTAATAGTTAGACTACTTTTATATCATAAACACTGAACATTTGTAAACAGCAAAATCTGAGAACTGTTTTTAATAAATGCATTAAAATACCAATCCTATGTGGATGAAATTGTTCATGGTTTCTGGTCATTTACTGATTGGGTCAATTTGACCTCAGGTGTGTAAAGTCATCGGTAATTTAACGTGTGTGATGAAGGGTTAAGCTAGTCCTGATATACCCCCCAGCCAATAAATATACATGAAACAGATTTGCATGCAGTGTAAATACACTAAACTAAATTAAACTTGCACCTCAGCAGATAAACTACAGGGATAGCCTATAGGTAAAGCCATACAAAAATACAAATTGTCATAGCATTGGGATATAAGAGTATTTTTCTCAGTCCACTAAATTTGCCATAGTATGAAATATTTCTCAGTAAAAGGTTAAGCATCTCTTGTAATGGACGTGAAGCATAGTAACATAGTTACTGTTAATTAAATTATATGATGGCAGATAAATACCAGAATGGTCCATCTAGTCTGCAAAGTAAGATGGCTAGAGTAGGTGTACCCAGCGCTCTTTTGTTTAGGGTTATACCCACTACTATGTGCAGGTCACCCGTCTCTATTTGTTGAATTATAAGAAATAGTTAAGTTAAATTTTGATTTTATCCTCTTACTATAAAGGGATTCATTGTGACTGTCCCATGCCATTTTGAATTAAGTCACCACCTCCATTGGAGGGCATTCCAAGCATCCACCACCTTCTCAGTGAAAAAATATTTCATAACGTTGCTTTTAAGTTTACTGTACCTCCTTGCAGATTCATTTTATGCCCTCTAGTTTTACAGCTTCCCCTTCTTTGAAAAACGTTTCTGTGTTCATTAATATCTTTTAAGTTTCTTAACATCTGTACCATATCACCCCTGTCCCTCCTCTCCTCTAGGGTATACATATTTAGCTCTTCAAGTATCTTCTCATGCCTCTTCTGATGCAGGCTCCAAATCATTTTGGTCGCCTTCCTCTGAACCGTTTCAGGTCTTTTTATGTCCTTTGTGAGATAAGGTCTCCAAAACTGAACTTAATACTTCAAGTGAGATATCACCAATGACTTGTACAGGGACATTAATACCTCCTCTTTTCTGCTGGTTATTCCTCTCTGTATGCAACCCAGCATCCTTCTGGCTTTGGCTACCACCTTCTCATATTGTTTTGCCACCTTGAGATCCTAAGAAACAATCACTCTGAGGTCCTTCTCCTGGTCTGTGCTCGCCAATAACTCACCCAATCACCTTGGATTTTTGCATCACAAGTGCATGACTCTGCATTTCTTCACATTAAATCTTAACTGCTGAGAACTAAAACATTCTTCCAACTGTTATAGATCTTTCCTCATGTTATCCATTCCCTCAGGGGAGTCCACTCTGTTGCAAATTTTCATGTTATCTGTAAAAAGGCAGAGTTTTCCTTTCAATCCTTCAGCAATATCAATCACAAATACATTGAACAGTACTGGTCCCAGGACCAATCCATGGGGCACACCACTACTCACGTTCTTTTCTTCTGAGTGAGTTCAGTTTACCATCACCTTCTGTTGCCAATCAGTCAATCCATTTCTGATCCAGTTTACCACTTGGGACCAATCCCCAGGCTTCTCAGTTTATTGATAAGCCTCCTATGAGGGTGAAGCAGATAGGTGCACAGATGGTGTTCTCTTCAATCCTTCCTATAAGGGTAAAGGCCAAGGCAGAGAAGCCCACATCCTGGAGATGAATGCATGGCTGCATGGCTGGTGTCATCAAGAGCATTTTGGTTTCATGGACCAGGGGATGATTTTACAAGAGCTTCAGAGCAGAAATGGCATCCACCTATTCAAGAAGGGTAAAAGTGTCTTCTGCAGCAGAGTGGCTAACCTATTGAAGAGGACTTTAAAATAAATTTATTGGGGATGGGTGTAGAAAGCCCCCAGGTAAGTGAAAGTCCTCAGTTAAGTGAAAGCCCTCAGGTAAGTAAAGCATTAAATACCTCTATAGAAATGGGTAAAGGGGGCAGCATCTGGAAAGCAGTGTGCATAAATGCCCATAGCATGGGAAATAAGATCATCGATTTTGACTCTTTAATGGACGAGGTTGACTTGGATTTAGTGTTGGTTACATAGACATGGTTCACAGACAACCAAGACTGGGATGTAGTTATACCAAGTTGTACTGTATTCAGGAAGGAGAGTGCAGGAAGAAGGAGAGGAAAAGTGGTACTATATATAAAAATAATATTAAAGCTATAGAATTAAATGGAGAGAGGAGGCACTGTGGGTTAAACTAGAAAGAGGGAAAGGGAAACACATTTTCATTGGTGTGATATACAGATTTCCTTCACAGGGAGAAGAAGTGGACAGAGATTTACTAGAAAACATGCAGTATTGCCATGAAAGGAGAAGCGCTACTGATAGGTGATTTCAGTATGCTGCATGTTGGCACATCCCTGCTGTGTTGTCATCTAGAAGAAAGGACAGCTTAAATTCTCTACAGGGAGAACTATTCTAGCAACTGGTAACAGAATCCACTCATGAAGGGGTGCTTTCCAATGGGGAAAGTGTTTCTGATATTGTAGTGGGAGATAATCTCATATTCAGTAATCATGAGATGGGATGGTTCAGTATTAGGACTAGGGCAATAAAATCCATTCAAAAGTGAGGGTCTTATACTTTAGGAAAACTAACTTTGCCAAGATGGGACAATACCCCAAGGAGTCAGTGGGTTTGGAACAGCTGGGGGATGCAGAAAAGCAATGGGCAATACTGAAAGGAGATATTTTAAGGGCAAAAAACCTTTTTGTTAGAAAGATAAATAAAAGGAAAAGGAGGTCACTATGGTTCTCAAAAGAAATAGCTGAAAAGGTGAAGAAAAAGAGGGTGGCCTTCATAAAATACAAGAGATCACAGAGAGAAAGGAAGACAAGCATTAATAATTGAAAAAACTTAGGGGTATGTTTACTAAACTGCGGTAACATTACAGACTGCACGTTAGGTAACGCTAACGATCGTTAGGTAACGTTTACGTGCGGTATGTAACATTACCTAACAAGTGTTAGCGTTCCCGGCCGCGGTAAACACCGCAGAGGGTGGAGAGAGGGCAGAGAGAAGGGGTCAATGGGCGGAAAGTGAGCGGGGAGAGGCTCCCTGCACACTAACGCACTGAACTGAAGGGCTGAATCCTACCGCAAATGAAAACTTGCCGTTAGATGCACATTTACAGGAGAGAGAAACCATTTAAGTGTCAGCAATGTACAGCATAGGCAGGGAGCCCAAGAAACATGATAGTGCCCAAGTATGAAAGGCCACTATGGCGATAGGGCATAGGGGGCTGCAGACGGGACATGTAGCAGGGGTAGCTGGGGCACAAGGCGGACTAGGTGGGTGCCTAGGTGGCACATAGAACTTAGAAACCTGAAATCAGCATGACAGCAGCTGACAAAGGCCAAACACATAAGAACATAACATAAGAACATAAGATATGCCATACTGGGTCAGACCAAGGTCCATCAAGCCCAGTATTCTGTTTCCAACAGAGGCCAATCTAGGTCATATGTACTGTGGTACTGCAGACCCCGTGCAGTCAGAGAAAAGTGTTTTAAATTCAGAAAAAAGACTCCAACACAGGATGCAACATTACGAGGAGCCAGATAGGGGGAGCAAGAGAGACTTTCTAAGGCCTAGGGAACCACGCCCCAGAGCTTATGACGTAATGCCTACCAGCATCCAATCCAGGAAAGGAGGAGTTCCTTTTAAGAAAGGCTGGGAGGATTGGAGAGGGAGAGAAAAAGAAGCAAGAGTCTTAGCTGAAGGACCAGAGCCAGCAGACTCAGCAGAACTCGGAGAGGAGCTTCTTTGCAAGGAGACCGGGAGTAAAGCGGGTACACTTTCCAAAGAGAGAAGGTACCAAGAGGAAGCCAGTCCTGGAGAGAGAAGGACTAGGGCAACCGTTCCTGGACCAGAGTTGGGCAGAAGCCAGCAACCTGGGAGGCAAGGTATAAAGAATTCCCCAGAGGAAGAAAAAGGGGTCTCCATAAGAAATAACACTCCTGGCTCAGAGAAGAGAAGGTACGGGTGTGACTTTGGGTTAACACCACCCGAGGGCCGGCTGGAGAATAGAAGGCCTGCAATACGAGCCAGGCCAGATTCCAGCAGGACTAGGCCTCAAGCCTCAGCTCGATTGGATCAACCAAAAGAAAAAGGTAATCCATATTTCACTGATAATAATTGCTATAACCTTGAGATACAGAAAGCACAGGAGACAGGGGAGAGCTGTCCCTACTGAACTGTTTGTAAGACAGGATGTAAACTTTTATCAAGCAAAAGACTTTTTAATAAGAAGCCTTTGGATAGAAGAGGCTGTTCTCACATTGAGAGGGCACAGGACCAAGGTTTATCCTTGAGCCCAGAACATTGGAAGCTGGTACAAAACGTATACGAAAAGCCTAAGGATAATCTACCTGACTTTGCTGACACGGCTTCAGAGCTCTCATACTCTGAACCAATGCAGGTGGAATTTATTACGGACCCATCAGACACAGAAATGGATTGTAGTTATTGCAAGGTTGGAAGCCTAGAGTCCCTGACCAATGCTGAAAACTATAACTTCTGAACCAGGCGGAGGGTTTGATATATATAATCCCTGTGAACATAACTGACTGTAATGCAATAATTGTTTATTTTTCTCTTAACCTGAATCAAGGTCATTTTGAGTTGATGTAGATTCTAAACATTGAACCTTTTTGCATTGAGGGAAATAAATGCCTTTTTTCCCCTCAATCGGACTTTGTGTTCCCTTTTGGGAGATTTTGGTATATGGAAGGCTACTGGGACCCAGATACCTAGACCCCGCATAGAAGAACCAAACCCAAACCTAAATATAACTCATGTCCACCCGACCTACCTTAGCAACCTTTGGCCACTAGGGCGGCGGTGCGACAGTACCTAGCAGTTTCCCCAAGGGACACAGGTTCCACAATGCTTGTATTGGTTCAAGCATTGATATCCTGGGTCCCTTCTTAATAATGGTTTATGGACCTTTCCTCCAGGAACTTGTCCAAACCTTTTTTAAACCCAGCTACACTAACAGCCTTTACTACATCCTCCTGTAACAAATTCCAGAGTTTGATTACACGTTGAGTGAAAAAATATTTTCTTTTATTAGTCTTAAATAGTTTACCCTGTAGCTTCATTGCATGTCCCCTAGTCTTTCTATATTCTGATAAGGTAAACAATCGATCTACGTTTACCTGTTCCACTCCGTTCATTAATTTATAGACTTCTATCATATCTCCCCTCAGCCGTCTCTTTTCCAGGTTAAAGAGCCCTAACCTTTTTAGCCTTTCTTCATAGGAGTATCCTTCCATCCCCTTTACCATTTTGGTGACTCTTCTCTGAACCTTTTCTAAAATCGCTATATCCTTTTTAAGATACGGCGACCAGAATTGCACACAATATTCAAGGTGCGGTCTCACCATGGAACACTATAGAGGCATTATAATATCTTTTGTTTTATTTTCCATTCCTTTCCTTATCATACCTAGCATTCTATTTGCTCTCTTGGCAGCTGCTGCACACTGGGCCGAGGGTTTTAACATGGTATCCACAATGACGCCTAAATCTTTTTCCTGGGTGGTAGTTCCTAATGTGGAACCTTGCATCGTGTAACCATAGTTTGAGTTGTTCTTCCCTAGGTGCATAACCTTGCACTTGTCCACATTAAATTTCATCTGCCATTTTGATGCCCAGTCTTCCAATTTATCCAGATCCTCTTGCAATTTTCCACAATCCTCTTGGGTTTTAACAACTTTAAATAGTTTTGTGTCATCTGCAAATTTGATAACCTCACTCGTTATTCCACTTTCCAGGTCATTTATGAATATGTCAAAAAGCAGCGGACCCAGCACAGATCCCTGGGGTACACCACTATTCACCTTTCTCCATTGGGAAAATTGGCCATTTAGCCCTACCCTCTGCTTTCTATCTTTTAACCAGTTCCTGATCCACAAACGTACACTGCCTCCTATCCCATGACTCTTTAGTTTTGCCAAAAGTCTCTCATGAGGGACCTTGTCAAAGGCTTTCTGGAAGTCCAGATACACAATATCAACCGACTCACCTTTGTCCACATGATTATTCACTCCTTCATAAAAACATAACAGATTAGTAAGACAAGATCTTCCTTGTCTAAAGCCGGTTGGCTGTCTCCCATTAGGTCATGACTATCTACATGCTGAGTAATTTTATTCTTTATGATGGTCTCTACCATTTTTCCTGGTACTGATGTCAGGCTCACCGGTCTGTAGTTTCCCGGATCACCCCTGGAACCCTTTTTAAAAATTGGTGTTACATTGGCGATCCTCCAATCTTCAGGTATTAGAGATGATTTGAATGATAGTTCACAGATTACTAATAGCAGGTCTGCAATCTCATATTTCAGTTCTTTCAACACCCTTTGATGTATACCATCCAGCCCAGGTGATATGCTACTCTTCAGTTTATCTAATAGTTGTAATACATCTTCCCGATGTATCAATATTTCCTTCAATTCTTCCGCACCTTTAAATACCACTTCAGTCATGGGTAACATCCCTACATCTTCCTCAGTAAAGACTGAAGCAAAGAATTCATTCAGTCTCTCTGCTATTGCCTTGTTGCCTCTTAGTGCTCCTTTAACCCCTTTATCATCTAATGGACCAACTGACTCTCTCACAGGTTTTTTGCTATGAATGTACTTGAAAAGGTCTTTACTTCGCGCTTTTGCTTCCACAGCAAGCTTCTTCTCAATTTCTCCCTTTGCCTGCCTTATCAATGCCTAGCATTTGACTTGCCAGTGCTTGTGCTGTTTCCAGGTTTCGTCATTTGGCTCTTTTTTCCATTTCCTGAAAGATGCTTTTTTGGCAACAACAGCCTCTCTGACCTCACCTTTAAACCATGCTGGCAGTTTTTTGGACTTCCTTCCACTTTTCTTAAAGCGTGGAATACAGCTGGTCTGGGCTTCCAAGATAGTATTTTTCAACAACAGCCAAGCCTGATGTACGTCTTTAACCTTTGCAACTGCTCCTTTTAGTTTTTTCTTAACTGTTTTCCTCATTCTATCATAGTCTCCCTTTCGAAAGTTAAAAGGTAGCACTGTGGATTTCCTTACTATCCCTCCTCCACTAATTAAATCAAAGGCGATCATGCTATGATCACTATTGCCAAGTGGCCCCAACAACCTTATTTCTTGCACTAGATCTGGTGTTCCACTAAGGACTAGGTCTAATATGGCTTCCCCTCTGGTCGGTTCATGAACCAGCTGCTCCAAGAAGCAGTCATTTATTTCATCTAGGAACTTTATCTCCCTAGCATGTCCTGACGTGACACTGACCCAGTCGATACCGGGTAATTGAAATCACCCATTATTATTACTGCACTGTAACTTTTGTTAGCTTCCTTGATTTCTTTGAGCATTTCATCATCCATTTGGTCATTCTGGCCAGGCGCTCAATAGTACACCACCACTGCCATTGCCTTCCCCCTTTTACATAGAATTTCAATCCATATAGATTCTACAGCAGATTTTGTTTCCTGCAAAACTTTAATCCTTTCTGACTCAATGCCCTCTCTAACATAGACAGCAACCCCTCCACCAATTTGATCAGCTCTATCATTACGATATAGTTTGTACCCAGGTATCACAGTGTCCCACTGGTTGTCCTCCTTCCACCATGTCTCTGATATTCCAATCATATCTAACCTTTCATTTAGTGCTATATATTCTAACTCTCCCATCTTATTTTTTAGACTTCTAGCATTTGCATAAAAGCATTTTAGAGAATGTATTTTATTCATATTAATTTGGCTATTGTTAGACATGGGTAATTTGGGATCTTTAAGCTCTGTCTGCTCCATACTTGAGGGCATTTGGTCTACTTTACTCTTTTGTGGAACCTCTCTGCTTTTGGTAGTATCCTTCAAAGATACATTCTTCCGAACCATCTGCTCTTGGGCGACTGTCGGCTTTCCCTAATATCTAGTTTAAAAGTTGCTCTATCTCCTTTTTAAAGGTTAATGCCAGCAGCCTGGTTCCATCCTGGTTAAGGTGAAGCCCATCCCTTCGGAAGAGCCCCTCCTTTCCCCAGAATGTTCCCCATTTCCTAACAAATCCAAAACCTTCATCTCTGCACCATTGTCTTATCCACGCATTGAGACTCCGGAGCTCTGCCTGCCTTTTGGGTCCTGCACGTGGAACAGGAAGCATTTCGGAGAATGCTACCCTGGAAGTTCTGGATTTCAACTTCCTACCTAAAAGCCTAAATTTAGCCTCCAGAACCTCCCTACCAGATTTTCCTATGTCATTGGTACCGACATGTACCAAGACAGCAGACTCCTCCCCAGCACTATCTAAGTCCTTATCTAGGTGGCGCGTGAGGTCCACTACCTTCGCACCAGGCAGGCATGTTACCAGGCGATCCTCATGTCCACCAGCCGCCCAGCTATCTACATGCCTAATGATCGAATCACCAACTATAACGGCTGTCCTAACCCTTCCCTCATGGGCACATGGTCCTGGAGAAACTTCCTCGGTGCGAGAGGGTTTTACATCACCTAGAGGACAGGTCCTAGTTACAGGATCACTTCCTGCCACACAAGGGTGATGCTCTCCTGTCACCTACATCCACCTACATCTACCTGGTCCAACTGAGCTAACAGTTGCTAGGGCACTGTCCTAACATCCCCCCAAGCCAAACCCCCCCCCCCCCAAGCAGAAGGGACATACTATTGGTAGGCGGTGATGGGGGGGATGCGAGGATGTTCATGTATGCCCCCTGCCCCAGACCCCGCTCCCTAGGTGACCACCTACCCACACAGTGGATGGCCTGGGACTGTGCACTACCAGCACTGACAGCATATGGTCATGTCAGCATGGCATGGGGGTGTTTGCCCGTGCTGGAGTGGGCAGTGGCACCTGCCTGCAGTAGACCTAGGCCATGTCCTGTACCAGTACGTGGTGTGCAGTGCAACAGAAAAGGTCTGCCTGAGGAAAGAAAGGGTAGCCCCAGGGACTACCATGTATCTGTGGCAACAGTGTGGTTCAGTACACCCAGCCAGTGTGTCCAGCAGCAGAGGGTCACAGGTTCAGTCCCAGCTGTGGTTCCTGCAAAGCATATCCCTATGTTTTACCCTACAATGCAGATACAACAGCAACATGTGCAAAGCTCAAATCAGCGGCGAACAGGGGTACAAACACCCACTCACACAGGCTCCACAATCCAAAGATGCATGGAGAGTCAGGCTGTTGGCCCCAGCATTGAGCTGCAGTTATCACCAGAGCACTACTACATAAGAACATAAGATATGCCATTCTGGGTCAGACCAAGGTCCATCAAGCCCAGTATTCTGTTTCCAACAGTGGCCAATCAAGGTCATATGTACCTAGCAGTTTCCCCAAGGGACACAGGTTCCACAATGCTTGAATTGGTTCAAGCATTGATATCCTGGGTCCCTTCTTAATAATGGTTTATGGACCTTTCCTCCAGGAACTTGTCCAAATCTTTTTTAAACCCAGCTACACTAACAGCCTTTACTACATCCTCCGGTAACAAATTCCAGAGTTTGATTACACGTTGAGTGAAAAAATATTTTCTTTTATTAGTCTTAAATAGTTTACCCTGTAGCTTCATTGCATGTCCCCTAGTCTTTCTATATTCTGATAAGGTAAACAATCGATCTACGTTTACCCGTTCCACTCCGTTCATTAATTTATAGACTTCTATCATATCTCCCCTCAGCCTTCTCTTTTCCAGGTTAAAGAGCCCTAACCTTTTTAGTCTTTCTTCATAGGAGTATCCTTCCATCGCCTTTACCATTTTGGTGGCTCTTCTCTGAACCTTTTCTAAAATCGCTATATCCTTTTTAAGATACGGCGACCAGAATTGCACACAATATTCAAGGTGCGGTCTCACCATGGAACGATATAGATGCATTATAATATCTTTTGTTTTATTTTCCATTCCTTTCCCTATCATACCTAGCATTCTATTTGCTCTCTTGGCCGCTGCTGCACACTGGGCCAAGGGTTTTAACATGGTATCCACAATGACACCTAAATCTTTTTCCTGGGTGGTAGTTCCTAATGTGGAACCTTGCATTGTGTAACCATAGTTTGGGTTGTTCTTCCCTAGGTGCATAACTTTGCATTTGTCCACATTAAATTTCATCTGCCATTTTGATGCCCAGTCTTCCAATTTATCAAGATCCTCTTGCAATTTTCCACAATCCTCTTGGGTTTTAACAACTTTAAATAGTTTTGTGTCATCTGCAAATTTGATAACCTCACTCCTTATTCCACTTTCCAGGTCATTTATGAATATGTCAAAAAGCAGCGGACCCAGCAAAGATCCCTGGGGTACACCACTATTCACCTTTCTCCATTGGGAAAATTGGCCATTTAGCCCTACCCTCTGCTTTCTATCTTTTAACCAGTTCCTGATCCACAATAGTACACTGCCTCCTATCCCATGACTCTTTAGTTTTGCCAAAAGTCTCTCATGAGGGACCTTGTCAAAGGCTTTCTGAAAGTCCAGATACACAATATCAACCGACTCACCTTTGTCCACCTGATTATTCACTCCTTCAAAACAAAAAATAACAGATTAGTAAGACAAGATCTTCCTTGTCTAAAACCATGTTGGCTGTCTCCCATTAGGTCATGACTATCTACATGCTGAGTAATTTTATTCTTTATGATGGTTTCTACCATTTTTCCCGGTACTGACATAAGGCTCACCGGTCTGTAGTTTCCCGGATACTACTACCCCCTGCACAGTTTAGCAATGTCAGCACTGTGAGCAGGACCATTGTGGTGGGCAGAGTTGCCAACCACCCCTATCTTTGCACAATGCTGCAATAGGAGAGTGTGAGTGTGAGTGTGTGTGTGTGTGTGTGTGTGTGTGTGTGTGTGTGTGTGTGTGTGTGTGTATGTGTATGTGTATGTGTATGTGTATGTGTATGTCTATCCCTGCGGTCCCCAAACCTTTCCTGGAGGGCCGCAATCCTGGCAGGTTTTTGGGATATCCCTAATGAATATGCAAGAGATAAATATGCATTAGAGATATCCTCCCAACCTGACTGGTTTGTGGCCCTCCAGTACTGGATTGGGAGACCCCTGCCTTATACCTCTGTCATTTAAGATTGTGAGTGCGCAAGGTACAGATGTCCTAGACATCAAAAGGGTAGATAGACTTTGTCACATTCCTCCTCGCTTCTCACCACCACCAACATGTTGTCTATTGGACAACTTTTTGGTGGTGGTGAGAATCGAAGAGCATTGTGACAAATTCTGTCTACCCTTTTGATGTCTAGGACATCTGTACCTTGCCCACTTACAATCTTAAATGACAGAGGTGTAAGGCAGGGTTCTCCCAATCCAGTACTGGAGGGCCACAAACCAGTCAGGTTGGGAGGATATCTCTAATGCATGTATATCTCATGCATATTCATCAGGTCTATCTCAAAAACCTGCCAGGATTGCGGCCCTCCAGGACAGGTTTGGGGACCCCTGGTCTATCCATTGTTCTGTGGCTGCCCACCCCTCTCTGGGCCCAAAATGTCCCACTGTGCATAATGAGGAGCAAGGTGTTGTGGGTATGGCCCAGATAGGGCGGATTGGCCAGGATGCATCTTCACAGGGTGTGGGACAATGGCTGGACACTATAGTGCCCGACCACCGCCTGCATGGACAGGGTGGCCACAGCCTGTCATGCTGGGAGGGCATTCACTCCAACTGAGCAGTGACCATGGCATGTCTGGGTTCACACATAGGGCTCCACACTATCTGTTTCCATTGATTCTTTTTTTGTTTTAGTGCTGGGCCATTAATCACTGAGGTACCTGCTTGGTACTGATAGCTGCTTTGTGAGCATGTGCTATAGACTGGTTAGCAGACTGTCTGCAGTTAGACTGTACATGGTTAGAACATCTTAGAGGAAAAGCAGGCTAGAGGTGATATGATTGAGATGTTTAAATACCTCCATAGCATAAATGCACAAGAGGAGAGCCTCTTTCAATTGAAAGCAAATTCTACTACAAGGTGACATGGGATGAGAGTGATGGGAGATAGATTCGGTAGTGATATGTGGAAATATTTCTTTACGAAAAGAGTGGTGGATCCGTGGAATAGTCTCCCAGTGGAGGTGATAGAGATGAGGACAGTAACTGAATTCAAAAAAGCATGGGACAAACACAGAGGATCTCTAAAGGAAAAAAGGGGACTGTTGTAGTTGTTGATATGGAAAGACAGACTAGATAGGCCATGTGGTCTTTTCTGTCATCATATTTCTTTGTTTCTATGTAACACCTATAAGGTGCAGTCTGACTGTGCTGTCTGCTGGTGACTGGCAGACATTGGTGTGAGGTAGTTGGGGTTTTCCAGATCTAACCCCAGCATTGCTGCTGGTCTGCCACTGCCCCAGTCACAGGTATGGTTCTGGCCCACCAACCCTGGAGGGATGTCTTATACCAGCAGGATGAAGGTTGCTTCACAGGGGGCTGGGGCCTCTGTCCCTTACCTACAAAAAGGGTGATATGAGCTCTTTCGGATATGTAGTATATACCACTTTGACCTATAAAGGCAGTACTACGCAAACCCCTTTGCCCTGATAACAGGTGTCCATAACAGCCAGACCCTAACATAAGGTACACACTACTGGGTGGTGTCTGGTCCAGAAGACCACATGTGACTGCAAGATACAGATGGACACTGAATTACCTTACACTGCACTACAAGAAGCATCTGTCACACACTGGTAGTGATAGGGATGTACAACAGGACCTATCTCTAGCACCACATGTACTGTGGACCTAGTGATGGGCACCCATCCTATCCTTCAGGGGGAACACAGAACCTGCACAATGGCATGGTCTGTAGCTACTCTGTGCCAGTATCACACACTGTCAGTTCATCTTTCCAAGCTGAGGTACCGGAGAGGTGCAGACCCCATTTGATGATCAGCTGTAGACAGCTATTGAGCATGTGCATTGCATCATGGGTGTTGGTGGGTTTCCCTATCCTGGCACTCAGAGCAGACAGTTTGTGCGGTGACCTGCAGTCCTTCTGTACCCATCCATTGCTGTGACATACACCACAGAGGTATAGCCTACTGGCTAATACAATGTCATTCTTGGCAGTGTTCATGGGTTCAATTCCTCATTGTTCCCTCCTCTCATACCTGTCCTACTCAAATAGTGTGCATGCCTGTAACAGTCATGTTTTTGCAGATTTGTGCTGCCAGCCCATAATACCCTCGCAACAATTGCCAACATTCCCTCGGTCCATCTATCTGCATCTGTCAGCTGTGTAGAGTCCTGTCTGCCTGTGCAGGCTGTCAACGCATGTCCTGCACTGCTACCCTTTCCTGCATTGTGTCTCTTCATGCTTGCCTCGCCTGTGCCTGATCTGCATGGCACCACCACTCCTCTGTCCACCCATCATTTTAACTATCCTGCCACCTCCACCTCCATTGGGGGACACATATTCCCATCATCTGCCACCAACTTTCTTTCCAGTACTTTACATTGCCAACACCCTGTGCTGTGGTACAGTTGCCCCCACCATGTTTGTCATCAGTACTGACAACCACATGGGATGCCCACAGATATAGCAGGTCCGCGGCTCCCAGCTCTCCCTCTTCACTCACCTGTTCATTGCCTTTCCTGAGTGCTCTATCTGGTGTTAGGGCTACATCTGTCTCTGTTCCTCACAGGTCATGCATGTCATCCTGGGACACCTTTCAGCCCTTAGAGAACACTAATCTAGGGCACCATAACCTTGTTAGGCCACCTTAACCTACAGTTCCATAGCCCAGGGTGCCTTCTAGGGTGCCTTGTCCAGGGGTGCCTAATACAGCGCTTCACCTAAGGAGCCCTATAGGGCGCCTTATGAGGCACTTTACAAGGCGCCTTGTAACGCGTGTTAGTCTAAGGCGCCTTGTAACCTGCGTTATCTGATATGGCTTGCTGTAATTATGCACCGCCCATGCCTTTATATGGGCATCTGTACCTTTACCGCAGAACCTAATGTGAGTGACATTACCGCAGTTTAGTAAACGTACCCCTTAGAGAATCTAAGAAAGTAGTTTGGAAAGCAGAAGAAATAACCAATGCAATATAATGGAGGGACAAAACATTTTTCAGATATGTTAGTGAGAGAAGGAAGTGCAAAAGTGGTATTGTCAGATGCAAGGATGAAGAGGAGGAATATGTAGAAGCCAATTAGGATAAAGGGGAATTGCTTAACAAATATTTTTGTTCTGTGTTTATAGATGAACGACCATGAGCAGGACTTCAGAAAACACCCACAAATAAAACAGAAGTGAAGGGGATCTTAAACAATTTTCAGAAGACTGTTCATGTGGAACTAGCTAAACTAAAAGTAGACAAAGCGATGGGACTGGATGGAATACATTTGAGAATATTGAAGGAACTTAGGGATTTTCTAAGAGCTCCTTTGACTGACCTTTTTAATGCTTCTTTAAAGTTGACAGTGGTCCCAGAGGACTGGAAAAGGGCACATGTGGTACCTTTACACAGACGTAGACATAAGGATGAGGTTGAGAACTACAAGTCAGTTAGCCTAACCTCTGTGCCAAGTAATTAATGGAAATGCTGTTAAAACAGAGGATAGTGAGGTTTCCAAAGTCCAATATATTGCAGGATCTATGGCAGCATAGGTTTACCAGAGGCAGGTCTTATCAGACAAATCTGATTGATTTCTTTGACTAGGTGACCAGAGAGTTGGACTGAGGGAGAGCCCTAGATGTTGTGTACTTAGATTTCAGTAAAGCCTTTGACACCGTTCCATACAGGCAACCTATAAATAAATTGAGCACCCTAGGGATGGACCCTAAACTGACTGACTGGATTAGAAATTGTTTGAGTGGGAGGCAACAAATTGTACAGGTAAATGGAACTCACTCTGAGGAGAAGGATGTTACCAGTGGTGTGCCGAGGGGATCTATCCTTGGTCCAATTATTTTTATCGTCTTTGTTAGTGATACTGCAGAAGGGCTGATGAGTAAGGTTTGCCTCTTTGAAGATGACACCAAAATCTGCAATAGAGTAGATGCCCAGGACGGAGTAGATACCATGAGGAGGGATCTAGCTTAGCTGGAAGAATGGTCTAGAGAATTTGTCAACTGAGTTTTAATGCTAAAAAATGCAGCGTCATTCATTTGGGCTGCAAAAATCCAAGGTAGTGGTACAGTGTAAGGGACAAAGTACTTCAGTCCATGAAAGAATAGTGGTACCTGGTCATGATTGTTTCCGATGATCTTAAAGTGGCTAAACAGGTAGAAAAGATGACGATGAAAGCAAGAAGGATTCTTGGGTGCATAGGAAGACGAATGGCCAGCGGAAAAAAGGAGGTGATAATGCCTTTGTATAAGTCTCTGATGCAACCTCATTTGGAGTATTGTGTGTAATTTTCGAGACCACATCTTCAAAAAGATATAAACATAGTGGAGTCGGTTCAGAGGGTGGCTTTGAAAATGGTTAGTGGTGTTCATTATAAGACATATGGAGACAGGCCTAAAGATCTTAATATGTATACGTTGGAGGAAAGGCAGGATAGAGTAGATATGATAGAGACATACATAAGAGGAGAGCCTCTTTGGATTGAAAGCAAGCTTTGCAACAATGGGGCATAAAATGAGAGTGAAAGGGAATAGACTCAGGAGTAATATGCAGAAATACGTATTCATGGAAAGTGTGGTAGATGTGTTTAATAGTCTCCCAGTGGAAATAGTGAAGATGAGGACAGTACCTGAATTCAAGAAAGCATGGGACAAACACAGAAGATCTCTAAAGATAAAAAAGGCATTATAGTAGTTGATATGGAAGGGCAAACTAGTTAGGCCATATGGTCTTTTTTCTGCTGTCATATTTCAATGTTTCTATATAACAGTATCAAAGCTTTGCTGAAATCTGGGTATAACACATCCATCTCATGCCCTTGATCTAGTTCTCTGGTCACCCCATCAAAGAACTGAATAAAATTTGTTTGGGATCATTGTCCTTAGGCAAAACCATGATCGTCCTTTGGTAAAACCAATGTTGCCTCGGATTATGCAACCAATTGTTTTTTAGAAAATCCACTATTCGCTCCTTCAGGATCACCTCCATTAGATGCATTCTTAGAGTCCCTAAGCAACATCTCAAATGCACATTCATCTCTGTTGTTGTTAAGCACCGTTGAATCAGTGTCGACTCATGGCTACTCTCTGGATAGTTGACCTAAACTGTGTTGGGTCTTCAGTCAAATGGCACGTTGTTGATAAAGTGGTACACATAGCTGTGGTTATTGCATTGATCCATCTCATTGCTGGCCATCCTCTTTTGTGTTGACCTTCTACCTTGCAAAGCATAATGTCTTTCTCTAATGATCTCTCTCTTTGCATGATGTGTCCAAAGTATGAAAGATTAAGGGATATGTTTACTAAACTGCGGTAAAGTTACAGACCACGCGTTATGTAACGTTAACGCTCATTAGGTAACGTTAACATGCGGTATGTAATGTTAACACGTGTTAACGTTACTTAACGATTGTTAATGTCCCCGGCAGCGGTAAACACCGCAGAGGGTGGAGAGAGGGCGGAGGGAAGGGGTCAATGGGCGGGGAGTGGGCGGGGAGAGGCTCCCTACACACTAACACACTGAACTGAAGGGCTTAATCCTACCGCGAATGAAAACCTGCTGTTAGATGCACATTTGCAGCAGAGAGAAACCATTTCAGTGTCAGCAATTTATAACATAGACAGGGAGCCCAAGCAACGTGATAGTAGTGCTCAATGTCCAGCACCAGCATAGTGCCCAAGTATGAAAGGCCACTATGGTGCAAGTGGGGCATAGGAGGCTGCAGGTGGGACATGTAGCGGGGGCAGCAGGGGCACAGGGTGGACTAGGCAGGAGCCTAGGTGGCACATAGGAAAATAGAAACTGGAAATCATCATCACAGCAGCTGACAAAGTCCAAACACAATCCACCTACATCTACCTGGTCCACCCGAGCTAACAGTTGCCAGGGCACTAAACTGACATATCCCCAGCCAACCCTCTGCCAAGTGGAAATAACAGACTATTGGTAGGCGGTGATGGGGGGGATGTGAGGATGCTCATGTATGCCCCATGCCCCAGACCTGCTCCCTAGGCCACAGTGGATGACCTGGGACAGCACACTACCAGCACCGACAGCATATGGCCATGTCAGCATGGCAGGGGTGTGCCTATGCTGGAGAGGGCAGTGACACCTGCCTGCAGTGGAGCTAGGCCATGCCCTGTACCAGTACGTGGTGTGCAGTGCAACATAAAAGGTCTGGCTGAGGAAAGGTACAGGTAGCCCCAGGGACCACCATGCATCTGTAGCAACAGTGTGGTGCAGTACACCCAGTGAGTGTGTCCAGAAGCAGAGGGTCACAGGTTCAAGCTCAAGCTGTGGTTCCTGCAGAGTATGTCCCTATGTTTTACCCTACAATGCAGATACAACAGCAACATGTGCAAAGCCCAAAGCAGCGGCAAACAGGCGTATAAACACCCACTCACACAGGCTCCACAATCCAAAGATGCATGGAGAGTCAGGCTGTTGGCCCCAGCATTGAGCTGAAGTTATCACCAGGGCACTACTACTACCTCCTGCACAGTTTAGCAATGTCGGCACTGTGATCAGGACCAGTGTGGCAGGAAGGGTTGCCAACCACCCCTATCTGTGCACAATGCTGCAATAGGAGTGTGTGTGTATATGCCTATCCATTGTTTTGTGGCTGCCCACACCTCACATGTGACTGCAGGATATAGATGGACACCAAATTACCTTCAGCTGCACTGCAAGGAACACCTATTATACACTGGCAGTGATGGAGATGTACAGCAGGGCCTATCTCTAGCACCACATGTACTGCGGACCTAGTGCTGTGCAGCCATCCTATCCCTCAGGGAGAACACAGAACCTACACAATGGCATGGTCTGTAGCTACCCTGTGCCAATATCATGCACTGTCAGATCGTCTTTCCAAGCTGAGGTACCGGAGAGGTGCAGACCCTATCTACTGATCAGCTGTAGACAACCATTCAGCATGTGCATTGCATCTTGGGTACAGGTGGGGTTACCCTATCCTGGCACTCAGAGCAGACAGTTTGTGCGGTGACCTGCAGTCCTTCTGTACCCAGCCATTGCTGTAACATACACCACAGAGGTGTAGCCTACTGGTTAATACAATGCCGTTGATGGGTTCAATTCCTCATTGTTCCCTCCTCTCTGTCCTACTCAAATAGTGTGCATGCCTGTAACAGTCATATTTTTGCAGATTTGTGCTACCAGCCCATAATACCCTCGCAACAATTGCCAACATTCCCTCTGTCCGTCTATCTGCATCTGTCAGCTGTGTAAAGTCCTGTCTGCCTGTGCAGGCTGTCACCCCATGTCATGCACTGCTACCCTTTCCTGCATTGCGCCTCTTCATGCTTGCCTCACCTATGCCTGATCTGCATGGAACCACCATTCCTCTGTCCACCCATCACTGTAACTATCCTGCCACCTCCACCTCCACTGGGGTGAACGTATTCCCATTGTCTGCCACCAACTGTCTTTCCAGTACTTTGCATTGCCAACACCCTGTGCTGTGGTACAGTTGCCCCCACCATGTTTGTCATCAGTACTGGCAGCTATATGGGATGCCCACAGATATGGAAGGTCCAGAGGCTCCCAGCTCTCTCTCCTTCACTCACCTGTTCATTGCCTTTCCTGAGTGCTCTATCTAGTGTTAGGGCTACATCTGTCTCTGTTCCTCACAGGTCATGCATGTCATCCTGCAGCACCTTGCAGCCCTTAGGCCACACTAACCTAGGACACCATAACCTTGTTATGCCACTGTAACCTATAGTTCCGTAACCCAGGGTGCCCTCTAAGGTGCCCTATCCAGGGGTGCCTAATACTGAGCATAGCCTAAGGAGCCCTACTGTATAGGGCGCCTCACAAAGCACCTTATGAGGCACCTTACAAGGCACCTTATAAGGCACCTTATAGGGCACCTAACGAGGCACCTTGTAAGGCACCTTACTTATACGGCACCTTCCAAGGCACCTTATAAGGCACCTTACTTATACGGCACCTTTTAAGGCACCTAACAAGGCGCCCTACAAGGCCTTGTAAGGTGTCTTATAAGGTGCCTTGGAAGGTGCCTTATGAGGCGCCTTGTAGCGCGCGTTAGTTTGTAACATGCGTTAGCTGATACGGCTTGCTGTAACAATGCACCGCCTACGCCTTTATATGGCCATCTGTACCTTTACCGCGGAACCTAACGCGAATGACAGTACCGCAGTTTAGTAAACATACCCCTAAGTCTTGTCATCTGAGCTTTTAAAGAAAGCTTAGATTTGATCTCCTCTAGTACTGATTGGTTTGTTCTTCGGGCAGTCCATTATATGCACAATATTTGTTACAAGCACCATAATTCAAAGGCATCAATTTTCTTTCGGTCCATCTTTTTCACTGTCCAGCTTTCCCATCCATATGATGTAATTGAAAATACCATTGCTTGGACAAGTCAAATCTTTGTATGGAGACATCTTTTCCCTTGAGAATCTTGTCTAGGTCCTTCATAGCAATTCTGCCAAGAACAATGGGTCATTGTGTTTCTTGACTGCTTGTCCTTTCTTTATGAATTGTTGATCCAAGTAGGTTAAAGTTGTCAACTATTTCAATTTCTTCTCCATCAATGATGATCTTTGTCTTCTTTAAATTAAGGTGCAGGCCCATTTTAAGACTATTGTGGCTTGTTTACGATCGGAAACCACTACCGCGGTTTTGTAAACAAGCCCCTATCTTCCTTGATCTTGAGAAGCAAATGTTTCAGATTGTCTTCACTTTCAGCCAGAAATGTGGTATCATCAGCATAGCGAAGGTTGTTGATTAGTCTTCCACCAATTTTCACATCTCGATCGTCTTCATACAGTCCTACTTCTTTGAAGATTTGTTTTGCATATAAATGAAACAGGTAGGGGGGAAAGTATGCAGCCTTGTTGAACAACTTTGCTGATTTTAAACCATTCTGTTTCTCCTTGTTCTGTTCTAACTGTTTCTTCTTGATCAATGTAAAGGTTGTGAAAGAGAGCTATCAGGTATTCTGGTATACCCATGCTTCTTAATGTGGCCCAGAGTTTCTAAAAAGCCTTGCTGTAGTCAATAAAACATATATAGATATTCTTTTGTCTTTTCAAGTATCCATCTCACATCCATGATGATGTCTCTCGTTCTTCATCCTTTCCTGAACCCTGCTTGCACTTCAGGCAGTTCTTATTCCAAGTATGAGTGTAGTCTCTGCTGAATGATCTTGTGAGATAATGTCCACAGTCAGTCGGATACCATTTTTCAGTATTGGTATAAACACAGATATTTTCCAGTCAGTTGGCCATGAATTTGTCTTCCAAATTTTTGGCAGAGCCTTTTAAATATGCTAACTGCTGTATACAATTGCTGTAATACTTCAAGTGGGAATGTCATCAATGCCCATTGCTTTAATAAGACTTTCAATGCTGCTTCGACTTCTTCATTAATCACCAATGGTTCCTGATCATAATATACTGGTTGAAATGGCTGTGATCCACTTGATTTTTATGGAATAATGACTCTGTTTATTCTTTCCACCTTTTCTTGATCTTCTCAGCATCATTCGACATGGATCCTTGAGCATCTTGTAACATTCTAATTCAAGGCTGGAATTTTTTCTTTAACTCTCAAAGCTTTAGGAAAGCTGATCTTGTTCTTCCTATAATAGTTTCTGATTCTATTTCCTTGTAAGTGTCATTGTAGTTCTTCTCCTTGTCTTTTCTTGCTGTATATTGGAAATCTCAGTTCAGTTCTGTGATTGCCTCTCTTTTTCCTCTGGCTTTAGCTTCTCTGCATTTTTGGGCAATTTTCAGAGTTTCTTCAGTCATTTATTTTGGCTGTTTTTGCTTTTTCACCTTTTGTAGAGATTTGTCACTTTCATCTAACACAACTTCTTGATGTCATCCCATAACTCTTCTGAAGTGCTGTCATTTGTATCTAAAGCAGCAAGTTTATTTTGTAAGCATTCTTTAAATTCTGGTGGTAAATTCCCAAGGTCATATTTTTCTATATTCATGAGTGGTTTGCTCTTGTTGAGCTTTAGCTTGCATACTAGTAGTTGTTGATATGTAGCACAGTTAGCTCTTTGTTGATGTTGTTCCGTTTTTCCAAGCTTGACTTCCACAGATGTAGTAAAGTTGTTTTTTGTATAATCCATTGGCTGAAGTCCATGTATACAGTCCCCACTTGTGTTGCTGGAAGAAGGTGTTTGAGATGAATAGATTGTTTTGTCTTGCAGATTTCTATCAGCCTTCCTCCAGCTTCATTTCTGTTGCCAAGTCCATATTTTCCAAGCACTTTGGACTTTTTCTTTGCTGCCAACCTTTGCATTCCAGTCACCCATGACTATCAGGATGTCCTGTTTTCATGTTCTGTCATTTTCAGCTTGTAATTGTTCATAGAACTCATCCATGTCTTCCTGTTCTTCAGCTACTGTTTGAACATATACATGGATTATAGTTGTGTTTATTTCATTTTAAATGTTTAACAGGTTTTTTATACTGCTTTATCATTTCAGTCAAAGCAGTTTATATTGCAACTTAAATTTGGTAAAGTACATTGATAACTTGGATTTTTCTATAACAATGCAGGGCTAAGCAATTTGGCCAATGGCACAAGGAGTGCTAATGGAAGCTGAACGCTGGTCTTTTGGTTTGTCAACCAGTACGCTTACCTTTGGGTTACTCCTCTACTCCAGTGGTGATGGGCATTCCTCATAGATGAATAGAAATTAAGCGTTCACTGATTGCATTGTCTTTCTTTACAGTTCTTGCAAGTTTCTTCTTGATTGTAAATGCAACACCATGTCTTTTTTAACTTTCATTTCCAGCACAGTAGACCATGTGATCATCAGATGCAAAGTGCCCGATGTCAGTCCATTTCAGTTTGCTGGCACCCAGAAGATCGAGTTGTACATGTTCCATTTCATTCTTGACTACTTCCAGCTTCCCTTGGTTCATGCTTCATAAGTTCCATGTCTTAATATATAAGACATCTTTGCAGCTTTGGACTCTCATTTCTTGCACAGCTACATCAGCAGTCAGATGTCCTGAAGACTTTGTTCCAACCACATCATAAATGCTGGCTTTATTCTGAAAAGTGTTCAACTCCTCCCCATTAGCCAGTTGAGTGCATTCCAACTTGGGGATCTCATCTTCCAGCACTATAGTGCATTTTTTTTTATTGTGACTATCCATTGGGTTTTCATGGCAAGATGCAGAAGTAGATTGGCAGTTTTTTCTTCTGCGCAGGTAATTCTAGTGTCATTGCCATTGTCACAGAAATGTGATCCTCTGCCACCAACACCATCCCATTTTGCTGCTGCCCAGATGGGTGGTTCATCTTGGTCTGGCACCTCAGTTGAGATCTGTCCATCTTGGGAGTCCCTGCTAGTAGTTAAGCTACCGATAGCTTAGCTTTCAGCATCACTGATACACACAAGCTCTCACAGCATGACAAGCTGCAAACCAAATGACAAAGAAAGCACCATCCTTCCTTGATCTATTTTATGGTGGATAAGTGCATTGTGAATACTAGGCATTGAGTGCATTTCAAGTATGCCAAGTGACTACTCCTGTGTCCCCATCTGGCTGGCACGTTCAGACCAGTACTGGATAAGTAGCAATGTCAGGTGCAAGACTAACTTTGAAGCAGTGAAAAATATCATCGAGATGGAGCTTTTACAACTTCTTAGGCTTCGATTCTGTTGTCTGAATGTCGTGGGAGATATTTAATAATATTAGAGAGGTAAATATTCAGCAGGAGGGCTATGCATTCAAATGCCTTTGAATATCAGGCCCCCAATTTCCTGGATATTTTAGCCCATGCAATGTGTAAAGCAGTCTACAACCTGATCAGTACAGCTTCAAAAATAACCATCACAGTGTATTGCATACAGTACGTAGAAAAGGCCCACACATGTTTGCTGCAGCAGTAAAATGTGTTATAATTGTAGACCTTTTTGGTTCATTCCATGCATTGGTGTTAGTAGAACATTGTTATTCTGTGATTTAGTGTTTTAACAGACACTAATTGAATTAAACTATGTTAATTCATAGGTCAGTGCATCTTAAATCAGTTTAGCACTCTGATAATTACACATGTTTATTGAATTGTGCCAAGGAGCCTCTACTCTGCATCCTCGCATCATCCTGGCTAGCAGAAGAAGCACCTGAGAGAGTGGAAGCAAAATGAATTAGGACCACCTGATGGAGGTGACTTTCAAGACCATCTTATGTAGGTAGATTGAGAGAGATGGTCTAAGCTGCGGTTTGTTTTTGCTGCAGCTGGGTCGCATCCTGATACAGGGGGATCTCAGTGTGGAAGAAGCCCTGGGAGGCTGCAGTAAATATGGGGCAGAGAGGAAGAATGAGCGAGTGAGTTGGACAGAAGAGGAGGAAGCAGCACTGATGAAGGACTGTACTAGAGAGATGAGGGTTGGGAAAGGATTTTAGGAATGCTGAGGGGGAACTGGAAGGAGGAGAGATGGAAGAAGAGAAAATATTTTGTAGATGGAGAACTACATTCATGTAGAGGGGTAGGGAGGCGACTAAGAGGACTTCACTGGAGTGGAGGATACATAATTTCCAAGGAATAAATAATCTCACCATGTGGATCCCTTTATAGCATCAGGATGAAATCAAAATAAACATAACCCACTCTTTTATCTCAGCAAATATGGGGGCTTGCACAGAGCAGTGGGTACACTCCTAAACAAAGGCATGGGGAGGGGTGACCTGCATTGAACAGCAGGTGAACCTACTCTTGCCGCCTTGCTGGGCAGACTAGATGGGCCATGCTGGTCTTTATCTATGTTACTATATTAGTGCGTACTTGTAACAACCAGCCCCCAAACCAAATTATTGCGTGTTGAGTATGGTAAGCACATTTTGTCCTTGATGAGTGCACATGTATAGCACACTTCTAAGCTGCTATGTTATTTTAAAGCGAGTCTCGTTTACTCATAAAGTGTTGGACTGCATCAGTACATATCAACAAAATGCTAAAAATGGTTGTATGTATTATGTATAATAGTAGATAAAAGCAGAGGAATGCAGATCTGTCCTTCTAGTATGCTCAGTTATTTCTCTTGTGCTGATGCCAGCATAGTGTTTGACTATTTGTAAGATTTCTTTATCCAGGACACCTTTGGTTGTCTTTTACTCCACATTATTTTTGGTAGATACATGTGCAAGGTCCCCAGTTCATACCCAGTATCCTTTATCCCCATGTCTAACTACAAAGCTGTACCCTAATATCCTGTTTCTCTATAACCTGCCAGACTGGCACAGCTACATGACTACCTGCATTTCCTCTATGACTGTGTTATTATTATTATAAATGTAGCCTGCTAGACAGACTTAGCTGCAATTTTAATTTTAGAATAATCTGTGTTTTATGCTTATAATCCTAAACAAGTTTAGGTACCTCCCCAGTTTATCAATATGCTTATTGACTTTATCTCTTTCATCCCCAAATGTTGCGGAGGTTTACCAAGGTTGGAACAAAGGCGGAAGTCATGCTGCAACTGTACTTATGGCTTTGAAACTATCTGAGACTGGAAAAATGCAAATGCAATATGTGCCTTTGAGTCAACGCCAACTCCTGGGTTTTCTCGACAATGTGAACAGAAGTAGATTGTCAGGCCTTTCTTCCAAAGCGATGGTGTGTAAGTGACTTGTGCAAGGCCACAAGGAGTGCTAGAAGGAACTGGACCCTGGTTGTTCGGTTATTAGGCCAGCATTCTAACCATTAGACCGATCTGGAAAATACAAAGGTGTCTAGTTTTGCCAACCATTGAATTAACCTGCTCCAGTAAAAAGGGCCAGAAAGGTACAAAGAATAGTGTGACATGCAGAGTGACAGGAACTTTCTAATGCCATGCCTACCTGAAAGCCAGTACCACCTTAACACTGCATGAACCCATTGGACCAAGTCTCTCCCATGAGAGCAAAACCAAAGATAAAACAAGAGTGCAGGCAAAAAGATACTCAGAAGAAGAATCTCTGCAGAATATTCTGCCAAATCAAACAAGTGCCAGGGAGGAGAATACTGAGGAGACATATAGGGACAAGTGAGAAGACTGGACTCCACAGTTCAGAACAAGGTCAAATCCACCATATGGGATAATTAGTTGCTAGTGCCTAATTGGTAAGTTGGACAATATTTTCCCAAATTCCATTATCTTTCTATTGCCTATGTATATATCATCTTAACTATTGCAATTAGCCACAATTCACTTGACTATAATGACATTTCCTGGTACCTTATTGTTTCTGAGATAATTATATGAACTTTTAGGCATATAAAATGCTGATTTACACACATAAAAAGGCTTTTTTAAAATAAAATTAGGTCATGTCTAACAGTTCAGGCAGTGTACTTAGAAGCATACCTGTAGAGTAGGCATGCTCAGGGGAGTTTAGGAGGAGCATAGGAGGAGTTCAATTTGCATGTACATTTTACAGCACCTACAATCTAAGCACTCTTTCTGTAGGATTTGACTCCCAGGATTAAGATGGCACCTCTGACTCCCTAGTAGTAGTCTCATGGTACTACTGCCAAGGGTCAAGCTGGCAAAGCAGAAGTGTGGTCCCTTATTTAGTGGTACAGTATAGGGGGCAAAGTACCTCTGTCCACAAAAGAAGAGTGGGACCTAGATGTGACTGTTTCTGATTATCTTAAGGTGGCTAAACAGGTAGAAAAGGCAATGGCAAAAGCCAGAAGAATGCTTGGGTACATAGGGGGAGGAATGGCCAACAGGAAGAAGGAGGTGATAGTGCCTCGGAATAAGTCTTTGGTGAGACCTCATTTGGAGTATTGTTTGCGATTCTGGAGACCACACTTTCAAAAGGATATAAACAGGATGGGATATGTGCAGAAGGTGGCTACCAAAATGGTCAGTGGACTTCATCATAAGGCATATGGGGACACTTAAAGATCTCAATGTGTATATATTGGAAGAAAGACAGCAGAGAGGATATTTGATAAAGAGATTTAAATACCTCCATTGCATACAGTAAATGCACAGGGGGAGAGCCCCTTTCAGTTGAAAGAAAGCTCTGCAATAAAGGGCATAGGATGAAGGTGAAAGGAGTAATATGCTTAGATATTTCTTTATGAAAAGAGTGCTAGATGCATGGAACAGTCTCCAAGTGGAGGTAATAGATACCAGGACAGTATCTGAATTCAAGAAAGCATGAGACCAACACAGAAGATCCCTAAAGGAAAAAAAGGGACTACAATAGTTGGTATGTAAGGACAGACAGGATAGGTCATATGGTCTATTTCTGCGGTCATATTTTTATGCATCTAATTTGATTCTTGTTTATTTTTATGTTTATTAGATTTCTTGATATACTGCTCCTTCATAACATCATAACAGTTTACAAATAAAAATACAAAGAAAGGTAATGGCCAAGGCCAGGAAAAAGAAAAATGAACTCCAATGTATGATAGGAAAATGATAGTTCAGTCAGTCAAATTGCATAGAAGAGAGAAGAGGAGGGGAACCATTATGGGCATGAGCTGTGGAAGGTCAAATGCAGTTTGAAAGAGGTGGGTCTTCAGGAGGTTCTTGAACTTGAGATATGAATGTTCTTGATCAGCACAGAAGGAGGGAATTCCATAGGGAGGGGGCCAGGAAAAAAAGGCAGTGTTGGGTAGATTGGAGGTGAATGCAAGAAGGTGAAGGGGGAACCAACCAGTTAATGTGAATTGAATGGTGGCTATGAGTGGGAGTGGGAGTCAGATATTGGGGAATATTTGTATGTATGGTGTGGTGGGTCAAGGTAAGAATTTTGTAATGGATGCAGTAGGAGAATGGTAACCAATGCAGCTGGATAAGAATTGGGGTAATATGTGCGAAGTATGGGTAATGAACCAGGCTGCAAAATTCTCTATCAGTTGAAGCCGATGCTGTTGAGTCTGATTAATTCCAGCAAGTGCAAAGTTACAGAAATCTAGTTGTGATGTAACTAGGGATAAAAGGAGCATGGCCAATGCTTGAGAGGACAGAAAGGGGCGGATAGCTCTAATCTGGTGGAGGTAAAAGAAGGACCAGTGAGAGAGGAGTGAAACATGCTTATAGAAGGAGAACGAGGTGTCCAGAGTTATACCAAGATAATGAAGTGTTGGGAACAGGGGGATTGTGATGTTGGTAATGACTTGGGCAACTAATGGACAGGGGTCACCAAACATGAACCAGATTGCAAGGGTTTTGGTGAGGTTGTGATGTAGACAGTTTGCAGAAAGCCAGTTGGAGATCTGTATTAGACAGTCATTCAGAGTGGAGAGGTCGGGCTGATGTGAGTGAGCATCATAGAGTAAAATTGTGTCATCATTATAGTAATACGCTGATAGACTGAACTGTTGAAAGAGCAAGGTAAGTGGAGCAGGAAAGACTTTAAAGAGGAGCGGGATAAGGACAGAGCCCTGAGGGACACTGGGATACAGGATACAGGATCAGCGGAGACGTGCATGGAGAAGGACCTTGAGGAAAGGAGTGAAACCAGCAAAAAGCTGTTCCTCAGACCCCATCCTTCTGCAGATAGAAGAGAAGAAGAGAATGGTCTACCAGATCGAAGTCAACACCAGAAAGAGCAGGATTTATTTAATAAAAAGCTCCTGTGACCATCACACGTCTCTTGCTCCTTGTGTCATCTACAAGATCGAAGGCCATCAAGGGAGACTGCCAGAGTGATGTCACCACGTTCATGTGCTGTGTGCAGGAATCCAGACTGATGAGGGTGGAGCAGATGGGTGGAGTTGAGGTGCTGGAAAAGTGAGAAAACAGCCTTTTCCAGAATTTTTGAGAGGAATGGTAGATTGGAAACAGGGTGATAGTTACTGGGATCAAGTGGGTCAAGAGATGGTTTCTTCAAGAGGGGGCAAACTAAGGCATGCTTCCAAAGGCTAGGAACAGTACCAGATGAAAGACTTGAGTTTAACATAGAAAGAATAAAGGAGTGAAATGCTAGGACAGGCTCCAATAACCATGCTGAAGGGATAGGTTTTGATGGGCAGGAGATCTGGTGATATGTAGAGAATAACTTGAAGAGCTCAGATGCTGTGAGAAGGCATAAAGTAGTCCACTCATGGAAAAGAGAAGGGGAAGGGGATTAGACTGGGGAAGAAGGAGGTAGGGACTGTATTGAAGAGGGGCAGGTAGCAAATGATGAATGAAAGGCTTGAACTTTGGAGTTGAAGAAGATGGCTAAAGGGTAAGCAGGGCTGTATGGATGACAAGGATTTTAAGACCAAGTATAAGTGTTGTGTTGAGTTAGCTGACAAGGAGATGATGGTGGAGAAATTAGAATGCTTGGCTTGATGGACGTGTAGATGGTAAGTCTAATGACAGGATTTAAAATGTTGAAGTGCTGAGGGAGTATGGTGCTTATGCCAGACTTGCTCAGAGTGGCAAAATTGAGTATGAAGGAAGCAAAGCCCTGCATGGAACTATGGTTGGTAAGAAGGACCGGGGTGGGGGGGGGTGCAACTTGGTTAAAAGCTCTTACTGCTTCAAGAGTTGTGAAATCTGGGGGTAATAGCTGATCAGCAGTCAGAAAATTTTGAATTGTCAAGGGAGTGATATGATGAGACCATTTTTGAGGTTCCTGAGAAACGGATATACTGATAGAAGATTTGGAAGCTTTAGATACTGTTGACATAGGCAATTGCATATGAAAGTGGACATAGAAGTTGGTCAGTCCAGGGGAGAGGTTTCACCAAGAAACCTGAGAATTTAAAGGAGGACGTAGGTGGTGTAAGCACCAGATCAAGAGTGCAGCCAGCAGAGTGAGTGGCCAGGTTAACATGTTGGGAGAAAGCAAGATCGTGTTACAGCGTGGCAAAAGAGTGGTCACAGGCAGTGGTTGGGGAGTGAAAGTGGATGTTGAAATCTCCTTAAATGAGCAGTTGGGGAAATTGGAGGGCAGCATTGGATATGGTGGCAAACAGATCATCCCAGGGAAGGGGGTGCAAAGTAGGAGGAGAGTAGATCAGTAGGCACTGGATAGGTGGAGATAATAGAGTGGAGGAGTGGCCTAGTGGTTGGAGAAAGGTACTTTAGGCCAGAAGGTTGGGGGCTCAAATCCCACTAGAGGACAGCAACCTTGGGCCAGAAGGACTGGGGTTTCTAGTCCCACAGGTGCTCCTTGTGGTCTTGGGCAAGCCACTTAACCTTCCATAGCCCATGTTCCCTGTAAAATAGTTATCTCCAAGTTATAATGCCCTGTTCAATGTAATTTTGGTTTCTTCAATGTAAACTGCACTGATGCAGAATAGTGCAGTATATAAGAGAATGTAAATAAATAAATAATGGGAAAACCCAGGTGCTGTTGGATTGCCAGGAGTCAGCATTGATTTGACTGCATTTAAAAAAAACAACTCACAGCTTGCAACTATTCTATGAAAATTTAGCATCTCCATTTCTAAAATTGCTGTTTCCAGTGGATAAGCTGGCACATGGGTACGCTCTCATCCATGTCTTTCTAGGTATTTTATAAAAAGCTCTGCAGTTGACTGAGTCTTTTTGCAAAATACAAGGAGAACTGAAGATGTTTGGATTTGGATGTCTCAAATCCCCTCTCCATGACCTACCTAAAATGGGCCCTTATATCTATCTCTATGTCTATCTATAGGACAGAGATCACCTTATGTCTGTTCTATAAATCCCTATGTCTGCTCTTTCATAGGCATGGAGGAATAGCCTAATGGTTAGAGTACTAACTTAGTAACCAAGTGATCAGTGTTTGATCCCTATTAGCACTCACAATGGTCTTACAGAAGTCACTTAACCTCAGAAGAAAGATTTATTTATTTAACATTTCTTCTATACCGCGCTATTATAATCAGCACGGTGTACATCGAACAAAACATACTGCAATGCATACAGGCAACACTGAGTTTACAAAGAACAGGGAAATAATACATGGGATAACCGGGAGAACTATGTACAGGTTAACTTTATACTATATACTTTATACTATATACAATACTCTAAACTCGTTTGGATATTGTAAGTGATTTCGTGTGGATGGTGCAGGTAGATGGTTATCATGTGGCAATCTACTTCCAGTCTCACTGAAAAAAAAGAAAACTTGGGAGTTGCTGGGCCACCAGGAGTCAGTATTGACGCAAAGGCATGCATTGCACGTTTGCCCTTTCTTAACATAGCCATGGATCTTGCTTTTAGTGGTAACAAAAAAAAAATAGCAAAGCATTACCATGAAGACCTAGAATGTGTACTTTTGCAGATGATGAATAGGCTATATTGGTGGAGCAGGCTTAGATTTTTGTGAAAAATCATAACATCTTTCAATATAGGAAAGAGCATGGTGAAAGCAGTGCTGGAGAAAGTGGTTTCCATCAAGAAACATTGTGCTAGCAGGCTGATTTCACTAGCAAAACATATATCAGACCAATTATTTATCAAAATCTCTTCCAAACCTGAATGTTTATGCAAGAGATGGTTGTGATTTACATTTTATGGACTAACTTTAGGGGAAAGTTTGGCAAGAGCAAATGTATTTGTTTATTTATTTTATTTAAACTTTTTTATATACCGCTTTTCAAGCTCTCAAAGCGGTTTACAGAGAACAATAACTTGATACATAGAACACTGGGGGAGGGGCATGTTTCTTCAGGGGGATTTATTACTATTTATTACAGCTTCTTTTTATGTTCAGACACAGTGTTTCCAATACACCCACAGCATATGGCAAAATATTAAAAGAACAATTGCACTTAACTTCACTTCAGGTACCCCAACGCCAGTTGTCTCAGCGCCATTTATTGCGTTTCACTCAATAATGCTGAGTTTCTTCAGGGGGATTTATTACTAAAAATAGACAAAAAAGTTAAGTCAAAACAAAACGCCATAAAAATAATTAACCCTTATATTAGTGCACAAATAGGCCATAGGCCACCTTATAAGTCACCTTATACGGACTGTAACCATAAGGTGCCTCAGAAGACGCTTTATAGGGTGCCCTATAAGGCTCCTTATAGGGCGCCTTCTGAGGCACCGTATGGTTACAGTACCCTGAGGGTGTTTTGCTGGCAGCACTAATGTACATTAAAAATAGACAATGCTTTGGACAGCCCTATCAAATAACCCCACTGTGGGTTTGAATGCATGACCTCCGGCTCCACAAACAGTGAAGTAACCAGTGGGCTATAGCTCAATGGCTGCTAGCAACCCCCTGGCTGGCTGCAGAAGGACTGCACGTCGCCACACAAACAGTCTGCTGTGGTCACCAGGATAGGGTTAACCCATCCATACCCATTATGCACTGCACATGCAAATCAGCAGTCTACAGATGATCACAAGATGGGGTATGCACCCCCACAGCACCTCGGCCTGGTAAGGGGAACTGACCGTGTGTGGTACTGGCACAGAGTAGCTACACACCGTCACATTGCGCAGGTACTGTACTCACCCTGAGGGTGAGGTGGGGCGCCCAGCACCAGGTCCACAGCAGAACTAGGCCATGCTACAGGTCCCCAGCAGTGCTAATGTATGAGATAGGTAGTTTCTGCAGACACACCTTGGATACATCTGTATTTCTCAGTCAGCTCTAGCCCTTATGGACCCATAGGAGGATTATGTACCACCGCCACCCCCCCCCCCCCTCTGGGCTGAGGGTGGTAAACAGGGTCTCCCACCAACAGATCCACATTCTACCTCCCTGCAATGGTGGCAGTAGAGGGGACCATCAACCCCAGTCCTGCTGGGGAACAGACACCCTACAGGGCAGTCAATGCAGCTCTGTACACATCCATAAAGCAATAGCCGACAGACATTAGGCCTGGATATGCTAAGCTGCACCCCACCACTACCTGATATTCTCCTGCAACAGGCCTTCAGCCGCTGCACCCTGCAAGGTGTTCCAGCAAGACACATACCAGCTGCAGACAGTCTGCTAGCTAGTCCATAGTGCATGTTCCTGGTGGAAATGCATGCACCCAGAACTGGGATGTCAGCATACACACCAAGCAGATAAGTCAGTGACTGGGCCCCAAAAGAGAACCCATAAATATCACATGAGAGAAACACTATATAGCACTATGGGGGAACCTAGCCATGCTGTGGTCACTGCTCAGTCAGGGTGAGAGTGATCTCCCAGCAGAACATGCTGTGGCTACCCTGTCTGTGCAGGTGATGGCCGGGCACTACAATGTCCCAGCCATTGCCCTATGCCCTGTGCAGATGCATCCTGGCCAGGCCACCCTGTCCGGGCTATACCCATGGTACCTTGCTCCTCATTATGCACATTGGCAGGCCAATACTGGCAACAGTACTGGAAGTCTGGGCTGTGGAGGGTGTTTGCAGCCACCACACACTGGATAGACAGACACACACCCCCACACCTATGCCAGCATTGTGCTACTATAGAGGTGTTTGGAAGCCCTGGCCACCACACCAGTCCTGGGCACAGTGCAGGCATGGATATGGTACGCAATACTGTTGGGGGTCACTCCACAGGGTGGTAAACACTGTCAGACACCAGACCTGAAGCACACTCCACAGACATCAGAAAGGTTGCTATGATGGAGCTCAATCAGCAAACTGTGCTTAACATAGGAATTGCTATCTGCCAGTAATCATAGCTACCTTTTGATAGCTGTGTACCGTATTCCCAGGTTTAGGATGGCATTGCTAAGGTATGCAAGTGCTAATATTGGGAGATGCACGCAGGGCCCAATGTCCTGCCTCTCCAGGAGGCATTGTCTAATGGAGCCTGTGGGTGTGGGTGTGTCTGCCCCTGTTGGCTGCTGCTTTACGGCAGAGGTTCCCAACTCCAGTCCTGGTGTGCCAAACTCTGTTCGGGTTTTCATGCTGTCCCTCATGAATATGCATGAGATATATCTGCATACCATGGGGGCAGTGAATAGATAATCAATGTAATATATTCCATTGCCGTTGTTTTACTATGGATAGCCAGTTACCTCATTGTATTATTGAGTTGCAATTTAATAGTTGAATGTTTACTTTTATAAATTTGTTCTATGTAAAAACCTGTTCTATGTAAAATAGTTCTAAACCTGTTCTATGTAAATTAGTTTCTAAACCTGTTCTATGTAAAATAATAGCATTCTATTATTAAACTTTGTTTACTTGTAAACCGCCACTGATCGCTGGAAGTGGCGGTATAGAAGAGATGTATAAATAAATAAATAAATAAATAAATATGCAGCACAGGCATCTTTATTAGAGGCAGCATGGAACCTGAATGGTGTTTGGCCCTCCAGGACTGCATTTGGGTGACTCTGCTCTAGGTAATGTGCCTGTTTATGGTGTCTGTGCTCGGTGGGGTAAAATGTAGGTGTTTTGGGCATGTTTACATCATCTGCAATAAAGGTTCTGTCTGTATTAGCACGTTTTAGTAGTGGGTAAAATACGGGGGCTGGGTTGGCAGGAACCACAGCTGGGGCTTGAACCTGTGACCTTCCGCCCCTGAACACACTGGCTGTGTGCATTGCACCACTGTGTTGCCACAGAGATGGTACATTCCCTGGGGATACCATGACTGTTCATCAGACGGGGCCTGTGTTGCAGTGCATGGCACCCACCTACACAGGGCTAGGCCATGGTCTGCTCTGGACAGCTGCCACTGCCCCCTCCACCACCAGTGCCCCTCTGCCACCCTGCTGACATGCCCTTCTGCTGGTGGTGCTGGTGGAGCGCAATCTCAGGCCATCCAGTGTGCGGGTAGGCGGCTGCCTATGGTGCGGGTTCTGGGGTAGGGGTGCCTGCATAGGTGTCCACGCTTCCCCCCAGCACCGCCTGCCACTGTTCTGTGCTCTTGGGGGTCCCTACTGGGTACTATCCCCTGTGACACTGTGGGAAGCACACTCGTTCCCATGCTGGGCCCTCATCAGTTGCTGTCTGGCTGCTCTACTGTTTCAGCATTCCTATGGGCCACCTAGGCATCACCCTAGTCCGCACTGTGGCCCAGCTGCAGTACAGCATGTGCCGTCTGCAGCCCTCTGTGTCCCCTTTCTCAGCATCTGTCCAGTTGCCCATTCCGACATGCTCGCCCTGCTGTTCTGGAACATGTGCACCCCATAGGAAACCTGTCCAATGGAGAGGGAAACCCTGATGAGCGCAATTGCACTGTGGGATCATTCACCTTGTATGGGGATGGAGCGTAGACCCTTCCAAAATTCATATCTTTTTTTTGGAGATTTCTCGGGAGTGCTTTTTGATGTTTCCCATTAATATCACCATTGCCCAGCTTGGTTATGTTTTTTTTATATTTTGTTGGGGTCATTTTCACTGTTTATTTGCCCTTTTGTTCCGTGCACATGTATCACACTCATCACTTTTTTGTTGGTTTCCCTGGTTTTGCTGTACATTGCTGACAGAAATGGTTTGAAATGGTATTCTTTTTTGTGTTTTTTGATTAGTTGTTGTATTCTGTTTGTTTGGATGAGTATTCAGTGAGTAGGCATGGGCCTCTTGAGTGTCTCCATTGTTATTCAATCTGTTTTAGGTTGCGTTTGGTTTGTCTTATTTCGGAGGAGTACCAGGGAGTTTATTTAGTTCTTGTGTTGTTTTTCCACTGTGGTGCTATGGCCAATGTAGCTATGGTATCATTCCAGTTGTTAAACAGTTCTATTAGATCTGTGGAGTTGTTGTTCAGTCTTAGGATTACATGGTCTAGGAAAGATTGCTTGTCAAATTTCTTAAATCTTCAAGTGTTATGGGGTTGCTTGTCCTTAGTATTTGTGGGAGGGTGTTGCAGGAGTTCAAATGTGATCATATGGTGGTCTGACAATGGGGCTGGTGTTACTTTGATTGAGATTGTTTGAGGTGATTTCAGTGGGTCCAAAGAGAAGATCAAGGGTGTTTCCTTTTTTGTGAGTGGACATATCAATTAGTTGGGTGAGGCTTAGTGCATCCATGGATTACAGGAACGAGCTTCTTTGGCTGGTGGAGGCTGATGAGAGGTTTAGGTCACCCAGCAAGATGAATGGTTTATTTTTTGCTGTGTGTGCACAAGCTGTTTCTAGCAGGGCAGAAAGGTCTTCTCCGCTGGAGTTTGCAGAATGGTATGTTACACATATTGTCCAGTCCCTGTTCTCAATATCCAGGATATTTGAGTTATCGGTTGAGGTGGATGTAGTGGTGGTGAAGTTCAGTTGTTTGTTGCTTAGGGTGAAGATATCTCCATCTGTCCTGGTTTTCCTTGGGCAGTTGTGGAGAGAGTGGGATGGGTGAGTTAGCTGATTGAATAGGACATTATCTGCATTTCTGAACCATGATTCGGTGACACACCTGATCTCAGATATTGTATGGATTTTGGTTTCCCCCCCCAAGATTTAGAGTATATTCAAGAAGATAAATATTTACAAGTGCAGATCTATTGCCAATTGTAACATTCCCTCTGGGTAGCTCCTCCAAGTTTTCATTGATAACACCCCTGAAACACAGGTTGCAGATCACACACATAGTGAAAAATTAATGGAATGTTTCAATATCAGCACAACTAATATGAAGATCTTGTATGCTATGGTAATCATTGTACTTTTGAATTCTTATGAACAATGACCCTATATAGAGGATACATTAAACAGCTTACAAGTCTGCAACTGAGACCCTGTGGCAGTATTTGGGAACAAAGTGGCAAGACTGAGTTCCAATCACTAGTGTTCCTTGTATTGAGGTGCTGATAATATCTGTGCAGTTGAGATTGACACACCTTGTTGTCTGTAAGCCTAAGGGGTATGTTTACTAAACCATCTTAAGGTAGCAGCGGCGATGTTATCGTGTGATACGTAACATTATCGTGCGATATCATCGCGTGATACGTAACGTTATAGCGCTATAGCATCGCACGATAACATCACGTATCGCGTGATAACGTCTATGGCGGCGGTGAGGTGCACAGAGGGAGAAGAGAGGCACCCCAGAGGGTGGAGTAAGGCTCCCCAGGGTGGAGAGAAGGGGTCAATGGGCTGAGAGTGGGCGGGGAGTGGATCCATGCACACTAACGCCGTGAAAGAAAGCCCTGAAAATTAGCGCCAGTGAAAACCTTGCGCTAGGCATATTTGCAGGACAGAGAAACCATTTCAGTCAGCAATGTACAGCAAAGGCAGGGAAACCGAGAAAAGTGATAGTAGTGATACATGTGCAGGAACCAAAAAGGCAAATAAACATAGAAAATGACCAGAACCACATATGAAATCCCAATAACCAAGCTGGCCAATAGTGATATTAATGATAAACATAAGGCAACACTACTGACAAAGCGTAAAAAGGAAGATATCATATTTGGAAGGGTCTATGCTCTGTCCCCCTACAAAGTGAATGATCCCACATTGAAATAGCGGTGATCAGGGTTTTGTCTCGTTTATATTGGGCAGGTTTGTTATGGTGTGCACATGTGCAGCAACAGCAGAGTGGGCACGTAGGAAAAGGCAACTGTACTAATGCTCTAAATGGGATACAGGGGGCTGCAGGCGGCACATGCTGTGGTCCAGCTGGGGCATAGTGTGGACTAGGTAGATGCCTAGGTGGCACATAGGAATGCCAAAACTGTAAAGCAGCAAGACAGCAACTGATGAGGGCCCAACATGGGCACGAGTGTGTGTCCCACAGTGTCACAGGGGATATTACTCAGCAGGTACCCCCAACGGCACATAACATTGGCAGGCGTTGCCAGGGGGAAGCATGCATGTCCATGTTGGCACCCCTACCCGACAACAAACACCATAGGCAGCTGCCTACTGGCACATTGGATCTTTATCTTTCTTTATCTTTATTTGAGGCTTAATATACTGCTCAATGCAATAGCGTCAGAGCGGTGCACAAAGTACATAAAAGCTGCAAGGAAAAAAAAAGGAACACCAAATGTGTGATAGGATAGATAAGAGAGGAGGAAAGAGCTAAAGAGAAAAGTCAGGTAGCAAGTAGGGGCTATAAGAAATCAGCGAGGGGGTGGGGAGAGAGGAGAGGGAGGTGGGGGAAGATCAAACGCAAGGCAAAAGAGGTGAGTCTTCAGGCGGGTCTTGAAGGTTTTCAGAGAGGGTTCCAGGCGGAGGTCCGGGGGAAGCGAATTCCAGAGACGGGGCCCAAGGAAATAAAAGGCAGAGGAGCGGGTGGATTCGAGGTGGGCTTTGGAGGGGGAGGGTAAGGTCAGACGGTTAGCATGGATGGAACGGAGAGAGCGGTAGGGAGTGTGAAGGTGAATCAAGTCAGCGAGGTAGAGAGGAATACCCGTGTGAATGGATTTGTGGGCGAAAGTGAGGACCTTGTATTATTATTTATTAGAGTCTCTTTTATACCGCGCTATTCAGCATCAGTGAGGTTTACAATGAACAATAAAATACACATTTCCGATGGTACTTTGTGTTTACAGTTGAACAGGTAATGCAACTTGGATAACAGGGTAACTATTTACAATTTAAGACATAATTGGGAACTCTTTTGACTTCAGTCAAGGGGGTTCTGAGAGGCTTGTGAGGATGGTGCAGCATCCACATTGGCTTCTGGGTAAAACTGGAGGAAGAGGTGAAGTTTTAAGGCCTTTCTGAACTGAAATAAGTCCTGGATTGATCAGATGCCGTGAGGGAGGCTGTTCCAGTACCTTGGTGCGCAGAAATTGTAGGCCCTGCCTACTGTTGCCTTGGTGCATTGTGTTATTAATTTTGGGACTACCAGGGTGTTAAGTGTTACTGACCTTCTGTCCCTATTGAGAGGAGTTGTCTGGATTAGTTCAGTCAATGATGCCGACGAAAGCCCTTTAATAACCTTGAAGGTAAGTAGTAAGGTCTTGTAAGTGATTCTACCTTGTATCGGGAGCCAGTGGAGATGTTTTAGAATGGGTGTGACATGGTCTTTCCTAGAAACGCCATGTAGAACTCTTGCTGCGGCATTCATTGCAAGTTGAAGTGGATTTAAGGTGGCTTGAGGGAGACCTTGCAGGATTGAATTTGCATAATCAAAATGCGGTATGATTAGTGCCTGATAGATGGTTCTGAAATCGTCAGGTGCAAGCAGGGATCTTAGATGTCTAAGGGATCGGATTTTATGGTATACCGCTCTTACAATGTTTCCTATGTGCGCCTTCATATCCAAGTGCTGGTCTAAGGTCACGCCAAGGTATCTGATAGTGGGCTTGGTCTGGAGATCTGCATCCTTCACTTTTATGAAAGATGGAGCAGTGAAGTTTCAATTCCTTGTAATAAATAAAACCTCCGTTTTCTTGTGTTGGATCCTAAGGTTTTGGGATTGCAGCCAGTTAGAAACTTCATTTATGCAGTTTGTTATAGGTGTGAGGTTGGGTTTCTCTGTTGCAAAAGGCATGTATAACAGCACGTCATCAGTGTAAATCATTTGTAAGTGTCCATGATGAAACGTGAGAGGAAGAGAAGGGGGGAGGGGAGGGAAAAGAGAGAGAGGAGAATGGTAGGTAGGGGGGTGGGGGTGGGTGGGTTGGGGGGGAGGAAGGGGGAGGGGAGCGGAAGAAGGGAGGGGAAAGGGGGGTGGGGGGTGTGGTGGTGGAAAGGGGGGAAAAGGAAAGGGGGGAAGGAGAGCAGGAGGGGAGGGGGAGGGGGAGGGGGGAGGGAAGAGAGGGAAGGAAGAGGGGGGGGAAAGGGGAGGGGAAGGGGGAGGGGATGGGGGAGAAGGAAAGGGGGGGAAGGAAGGGGGAAGGGAAGGAGGAAGAGGAGGGGAAAGGGGGGAAAGGGTGGAAAAAGGGGGGAGGGGGAAAGGAGGGGGGAGGGAGGGGAGGAGGGAAGGAAGGTGATTGAATTACATAACTTAATAAAAGAATACTCCCCCTCCTCCCTCCCCTCCCATTCTCCTCTCTCTCCTTTCCCTCCCCTCCCCCCTTCTCTTCCTCTCACGTTTCATCATGGACACTTACAAATGATTCATTTGGCTAATGTGGGTCTCATGGATTTTACTTTCTCTTTCACATACTGACTTTATACTGCAGCAGGATGTTCAGTTTCTACCATGGTTTCCAGTCTTTGTTCATCATCAGCATATCACGCAATGGGCACTTTAAACTTTTTTTACATCTTTGGACTCGCGCTAGATTCGATTCACTCTTTATTATATTTGTTCACATCACATGTTTTCACCCCCTTCAAAAAGGACCTTTTAAGGCAAAGGAACAATTGTGTTTTTTTATCGTTTTTAACTAGCTTAGTACTTCACACAATGCAGTTCGCACACGTCATTTAGCCACTCCCACGTCAGCCGCGTCAATCAATTTTGACACGATCTCCAGCGTTTTTTAAGTCCGGAGTCGTCCGGTCTTAGTTTTTTCGATGTTGGTAGAAGAAGTTCTCTCTTTAAACATTTTAAAGGTTGGTAATTTTCCATTTTAACGTCAGTACTATCACCCCCTTGCAAGTTGGTTTCTACATTATGACCTCGTGCTCATTTTCTCTGCTTGTATTTGTCAAATGTTTTCTTTAGGTCTTTGGTAACTTAGTAGTTTCAACAGTCATTTTCACCTCGGGGCCATTATACAAGTTCATGTACAAGGTTTCACTTATTTATTTTTTGGCAAGAAAGAGAACCCAAAGTGTTCTACTTAGTTTGTCAAAATCCAAATGATTTAGCCTGATGTTTTGCAGTATCGTACACTCCTGTAGGTACGCGGGTTTAGTCAATTATTTATGGCTACGCATTTTTTTACAATGCCATGTTATACCATCTCGGCGCGCATTTAGCTTTTTCATAACTTCAGAGTCAAATCTTGGTTTAAGAAGCCTAGCCTTGAAGGCCTTAAGGTTTGCCTGTCTTCTTCAAACAAATTATGTGGATGTATCTCCCTTAGCCTGATGGAACTGGTTTTCTATTTTAGTGAATCAACACGTTGTGACACTTGTGTTCCCTTCCAGTAGCTGGATATGTAAGTAAGAAGATGCATACTTGGATCCCTTATCTTACAAAACAATTTTTAATTATCACTTGTGTTCGCTGATGCACAATTATGTTGTGCTCCACTGCCTAAAAATTATTTGTTTCTAGCAGAGTTTAGTTGGTACCGGCCACTGTTCCCTCTAAGCTGTGCGCTTGTGCGCGTGCACACACCTTGCCGAGCGAGCGCACATACTTTACAACAGAGCACACAAAAATTACGGCTCTGATTCTGCTAGCAAACAACACAGACGTCTTAAAATTTAAAAGTTATGATTGTAATTACTAGAAATTTCCCGCTTCATTTAGTAATCGTCTATTTTCATTTAATTTGATTAAAATCAATGTGGTGTACATACTGTATACTGACTTGTAGTCAAATTTTAAAGTATATAACTCCGAGTGTCGTTATGTGGCGCACAAAAATTTAACCTTCCTTCAAAAGCTGCACACAGCTGATATTTTATGCGCACACAGCCTACAGAAAATTAGAGGGAACATTGGTACCGGCACAGTTAGTTCTTCATTATTTATAACATTTTTAGAGCGGTTTCCATAAGAGATAGCCTCAGATACCAACAAGGTTAATTTGTAATTGATTTTCCGTTACTTATCCTTAGTAGTGCTTATTTGGCGATGATATAGTGTCTCATTGCATGATAAGTATTCTACACATTACAGTTCCGGCCTCATTTAATAGGTTAATTTTTTAAGGGGTTTTTACAAAGTTAAGCTGTGATGTCATTGAGTTCATTTTTAATGGGTTATCTCTATTTTTTAGGCACTTCTCCTAAACGCACAATTGCGTTTGCAGATTCATTCCAGTGTCACACATGTGAGTAACATATGCAATTCATGCATGGTCGTTCATCCACGAACAGAATTCTATTACAATATTTTCACACCTTCTCACACCCTTCCCCTCTTCTTCCTTCCCCCCGCCCTTCTCCCCCCTTGTCTCCCCCTCTCCCCCCCATCCCTTTCCTCCCCCCTCTCCCTTTCCCCCTCCCTCTCCTCCCCCTTTCCCTCTCCTTTCTCCCCCCCTTCTTTCCCCCTCCCCTTCTCTCCCTTCCTCTCTCTCTCCCTCCCCCTCCTCTCTCCCCCTCCTCTCCCTCCCCCCTTTTTTTCCTCCCCCTTTTTCCTCCCCCTTCCTCCTCCCCCTTCCCCCTTCCCCCTTCCCCCCTCTTTTCCCTCCCCCCTCCCTTCCCTCCTTTTCCCCCTTCCCCCTCCCCCTCCCCCCTCCTCTTTTCCCTCTGTTCTCAAATACATGAAGCATGAGATTACATGGTTTCAAAATATGCTCTTCTATAGGCATATAGATAGTATTTACATAATTGGTGAAAATCATGTAGCCTGTCTAACCCATACCTAGCATGTCCGATGTAGCATATTTATCTGTGTTCTTTCTACCCTGCGTTTTGGTTTTACACATTTTAATTCGTTCACAGTATATTTATGTTATTTATATTATTCTTATGAGTACTTTTTATTACTTTTGGCTTGTTCTTAAGTAGTCCTTTTGTTTGTTCACCTTACATGTTTTTAACAATTTATGTGCTTTTATGGTTTTAATGAGTTATGATTATTATTTTATATTTTCGCATTTTATATTTTGTATTAAACATTACTTTATTTAGCTGTGTGCCCCCTGAAGAAGGCTACGGCCGAAACGCGTAGGGGTTTTAATAAACCTGTTCCACCTATCTACGACTCTTGCTTCCTCTGTTCTCCTGTGGTTTACTGCAAGAGCAGGCGCTCCTCTTTGTGGTTCCAGTAGGCACACTGTGCCATTAACATGCACGCTCAGTCCCCCTACCCAGTTGATGTGCTGCAGAGCTGCAAACCCCATCTGGTTGAGCAGATGTAGACTGCTGTTCTGCATGTGAATTGCATTGTGGGTACTCTTGGTGGTAACCTATCCTGGTAGCCACACCAGACAGTGTGTCTGGTGACCTGCACTGGTTCAGTAGCTAGCCGTAGTTTACCTACAACCAATATAGATGTAGGACAGAGTTAAATGTAATGACCCTAGTGGGAGAAGTCATGAGTTCAATACCCCAGTGTACCTGTATATTGATGGATATGATATACCGTATTATCATTACGTCAGAGCCTTTTATCACTTGAAAATTTTTTCAAAGTGTGGCCAGTCGCATGCAGTGGGTATGTAGGAAGACTGGTGTGGGCTGCAGGTTGCTAGATTAGCTGGTGAGCTATGTACAAAGTGTGTCCATCAGTAAAACTGTTCGAGGCTACGGGTGTTTATGCCTGTAACAGTTTGACATAGATCTGAAATCACTGTGCACACCCCAAAGCACCCTCAGCTCAGTTGCCCAAACTAAGGTGCCCTGTAAAGTGCCCTAGCTGTGTCCGTATACTATCCCGCTATCAAAAGGCATAGCACAATGGTTAATACAATACCTCCACAGCCAGTGGTGATGGATTTGAGACCCCAGTGCACCAACATCAAGATAAATGCCTAAGATGTATATCGTGGTAGGAAGAGTCAGACACATCTCTGCAATGGCTGTCTGCAGCATAAATCTTTTCACCGTAGTCGTGTACCACAGGGTGCCTCACAGCATGGCGTGGCAAGAAGTGCATCATAAGGCACCCTATGAAGTTGCCTGGACAAAGGGAAGAAAGCCTGCGGTGCCACTGTTTGCCATGTACCGGCCGTGGCACGGGCACGCAGCTAGCACACCATAGTGATGCATGGCAGCGCATATGAGACATGAATGCATGCGTCAGCAAGGCATCACATTATCCAGCAATGAACACACATCATACATGTACAACATGCTATAGACACCTGTCTTTGGGCCATCCAGTGCTGAATGTAACTGCGTATGCTGCTGTGTGTAGGTATGCCCTATCCCTAGGAGTCTAAGGACCTTCTCACAGAGGTCCAGTTGTCAGCCTGGTGTTATGGTACCTGCTGTTGATGTGCTAAAATCCACCCCAATCCCAGGAGCACGTAGATCTGTCTAAAGAGGTCTGGTAAACAGCATGCTGACATGCTAGGTTCTGCAGTTGCAGATTCACAGATCTGCCCTACCCCCAGGAGTCCTGAGACCCGATGACACAGGTGTGTAATCAATCCAGATATTGTGATTACGTGTTGAGTGAAAAAATATTTTCTCTTATTAGTATATGCAGGATCAGGTCACACATCTGTCCTACCCCCAGGAGTCCTGAGACCTGATCAAAGTGATCTGTCAGTCACCCTGGTGTTATGGTATATGTTACTGTTGATATGTTCTGATCCACCCTACCCCCAGGAGTCCTGAGACCTGATCAAAGTGGTCTGTTATCCATCCTGGTGGAATGGTCGTTTATGCATTTGCAGGTTAAAACATCTGCCCTACCCCCAGGAGTCCTGAAACCTGATCAAAGTGGTCTGTCAGTCACACTGTGTTATGGCATGTGCTGCTGTTGATATGTTCTGATTCACCCTACCCCCAGGGGGCCTGACACCTGATCAATGTGATCTGTCAGTCACCCTGATGTTATGGTATGTGCTGCTGTTGATATGTTCTGATTCACCCTACCCCCAGGAGTCCTGAGACCTGATCAAAGTGGTCTGTTATCCATCCTAGTGGAATGGTTGTTTATGCATTTTCAGGTTAAAACATCTGCCCTACCCCCAGGAGTCCTGATATCTGATCAAAGTGGTCTGTCAGTGACCCTGGCATCATGGTATGTGCTGCTGTTGATATGCTCTGATCCACCCTATCCCCAGGAGTCCTGAGACTGATCAAAGTGATCTGTCAGTCACCCTGGTGTTATGGTATATGTTGCTGTTGATGTGTTCTGATCTACTCTACCCCCAGGAGTCCTGAGACCTGATTAAAAATGTTGGTAATAAATCCAGATATTGTGGTAGGTTACACAGGGTCAGGTCACACATCTTCCCTATTCCCAGGGGACCCGTACCTGATCACAGAGGACCATTATAGATGCTGGTGTTAGGGTACCTGCACCTGTTGGGGTTTCACAGCTCTGCCATAACTCCAGGAGGGCCCAGAACAGATCAGAGATGTTACTAGCTCAGCTAGGTGTTGTGGGCCATGCTCCTGTTGCAGTTGCCTACAACTGCCCTATTAACAGGAAGCCTTAGTTGTGACCACAGAGGTATAGTACAAAGCCTAGTGTCATGGTAGTGGCAACTGGTGATGTGTTCAGAGCCACCCACCTCCTGCTATATCTCAGAACACATCACCCATGTGTTGTACGGATAGCATGGTGCCATGGTGGGTGTGTCTGATGATGTGTGTGCTGGACCACACAGGGAGTTAGAGAACATCTCCCCTGGACACCAATATGGCCAAACCACACGTGGCATGGTGCTGCCATGTCATGCAAGGAGAGTGTAGGAATAGGGTATGGGGAGTCCAGAAGGTTTACGCACAGTACACATAGGTGGCACCTCACACATGCCCAGACCCACAGCCATACATGCAGGGTGTGCAGGCAACAGGTAGGAGAGGACACACTGGCCAGAGCAGCAGCAGCAGCACGCTGCTGCTCACAGAGATGTGTGATATGCGGTAGGCACCCACCATAGATATCTGGCCCCTAATGCTCCCACCCATTGCTTTCCCCCCCAGGTAGAGGATCTACGGAAAAAGGGTCAGGAGCTGTGGCTGCACTGCCCAGAGGTCCTTGCCCGCCTCCAAAGGAGGGTGCTGGAGCAAAGTGGTGGTGAGTATTGCGGCCTCTGCAGCGCAGTAGAGCATGTCACAGTGGCCCAACAGCCCGTGGGGGCCAAACTATGTACATGTGGTATGTGACTCACATGATGGTGTGCTAATGACTGTCTCCCCCCACAGAGGATGCTGCTGCTCGTGAGGGTCCATCTGCATCAGAGCCCCAAAGAACATGCCCCACAGTACCAGTACAGCCAGAGGAGGAGGAAGAGGAGGAGGTGGCAGAGGGTGAAGAGGAAGTGGACAACATGAAGGGGGAAGAGGGTGGGGTGGGGTGGGAGGGAGGGGAGGGGGAGGGTGAGTTGTACGTGTCAGAGGGTGAGGAGGGCGAGGGGGAAGTGGAGGAGGTGGTGTAGGAGGAGGAGGAGGAGGAGGGCATGGAGGGTGGCAAAAAAGAGGTTGGGTGGGAGGGGTTAGGGTGGGAGGAGGGGGGTATGGAGGGGGTGGAGGGTGGATCTGTGAGTGGGAGGGGACACAGGACAACACAGGGCAGTGTGGGTCCCTGCCAGTTGCCACATGTCTGCGGCGATGATGTCTGGCTGGGAGTAGCGTCCCCACCCATTGCCACAGACAGGACCCATGCTCATACCACCACACAAACACCAGGCACCTTGCATGGATGTGGTAGCAGGTGTGTGCGGGACCTGTATATGTCAGTGTGTGGTGTGCTGCAACGCCAGCAGACCCAGGACCACACCATCCGGTGGCTGGCAGGCGCCATTCAGTGGTTGGCTGCCGGGATGCACATGCAGCGTGCAGCTGCCATGGTTGGTGCATCTTGACAGCCGTCCCCTGATGGGCATCCCTGGAGCATTTAAGGGGCACAGGGGTGCCCACACACGTGTCCTGTGCTGTCCTGTCAACCGGGACAGAACATGCTGCTCTGGCCAGTGTGTCCTCTAATACCTATTGCCAGAACACCCTGCATGTGTGGATGTGGGTCTGGGCATGTGTGAGGTGACACCTATGTGTACTGTGCACAACCCCCCGGACCCCCAATATCCTGTTCCTACACCCTCCTTGCATGACAAGGCAGCACCATGCCACGTGTGGTTTGGCCATGCTGGTGTCCAGGGGAGGTGTTCCCTAACTGCCTGTATGGTCCGGCACACACCTGTGTGTTTGCCTTTCCTACACACATCATCCAACATAACCGCCATGGCACCATACTATCCTTACAACACATGGATGATGTGTTCTGAGATAAAGCAGGAGGTGGGTGGCCCTGAACACATTTCCAGGCGCCACTACCATGACACTAGGTTTTGTACTATACCTCTGTGGTCATGACTAAGGCCTCCTATGAAAAGGGCAGTTGTGGGCGACTGCAACAGGAGCATGGCCAATGTAAATGTGTAAATAAACCAGTTTGTACATATGGCACAATGTTCACATTTCTCCCTTACAGACAGACTGTGGATGTGAGCATTTGACATGTGTGTAGATCCCTATGTGTATGTGTGGTAGATATAGGTAACATACATGGACCGTCTCCACATGCAGGTGTGGGGACTACCCATGTGCATAGGCATCTATGTCCCCTGGTGCCCCTGTGATGTGCCGATGTGCACTGTGTCCCAACACCTATGGTCACATGCATGCTCCCTGTGATGTGCAGGCTGCATATCTGATGCACCATGCTTGTGGGACAATAGGTGAAAAGGCTAGCAGCAGGTATGTGGCAGGAAGGGTAAGAGGGACTGCTGTACCCAGGATAGCTGGTGAGGGTGATGCAGGTCGATGCAGGTCCCGAGGATGAGCAGTGGGGAACGTCAAGCGCTGGGGAAGAATGATCAGCTGACTGTAGTGAGCTACTTTTGTCTGCCTGTGCCGCATGCAAGCCTATGTGGGTAGACAGCCATGTAGGCCCTAGTGTGGGAAGGGAGGGTGGTCATACATGTGTGTATAATAATGGAGAGCATATGGGGTGGGAGAGGGTGACAGATCCTTACAATAGACATGTACCACAGTGTACATATTGCTGGGCAACGGGTGAGGTTGGGTATAGCCCCACACATATGTAGGTGGGTGACCACCTGGCACAGTCCATGGCACACAGGGCATGGTATAACCTATATGCATTGATTGGTGACAGTGCAGACACCACACCCTTGAGGGATATGGGTAGGCACATGTAGACAGGGTGACAACATGGGGGTGCAAGGTACTCAGGGATCACAGTGCCACACATTGGAAACAAACACATAGGTAGTAATAGGTTATGATGTCTTTATTTACAATGTTCACATCCTCCGTGGCCAGCCACGGCAACCACGGCCCAACCCACCCCTCTCTCCTGGGACTGCTGGTGCTGGTGATGGCTGCTGTGTACGGGCAGCCATGGCCTCCTGGGCATCCACAAAATGGAGTAGCGCCCCTGCCATTGTGTCCACTGTGGCCCGCAGCTGGTGGATCTCCTGGTGAATGGCCAACAGAGCCTGATGAGTGCCTGTCGGTGGGACACAAGTTGATGTGTGAGACACCTGTTACAACCCCCTCTGTGACACATGCACATGTCTGACATTTATTTATTTATTTATTTATTTATTTAACAGTATTTCTAAACCGCCTTATCTTAATAATCAAGGTGGTATCACAGCAAGCAATCAGGTAAAGTGTGTGTGTTGTACATGCAGTGAGGATAAAACTTAGTTGTGTGAGGGATGTGTTGGGTGCTTGATTTGTTTGAGCTATATACAGGGTGGGCTATTTACAGTGGTGCTAGAATCATATTTTATATATATTCAGTTGTTTGGGAGGATTGGAGTGCTGTTATCCATTCTCTTATCCATATCCATATCACACCATCCATTCTCTTATCCATATCCATATCACACCAGATCAGTCTGCAGAAAAACTATGCACGTGACGACTAGCAACACATGACCATGTATACATCTGTGTGTCCCATGAGCTAGTCTCATGCCAGGAAAGGGTCCTGATGAGGTGTCGTGTGAATCACAGATCTCACACATGGTACAGTGTTGCAGTGCAATGTGTCAATGCATGATCTACGCACTGGTAGTATGAGATAAGTCAGATGACGTGGGAGTCATGGCACACACATACTGTACATAGATCTGTGGGACCCAGTATTCTATAACGCTGGCGCTAAGTACAGATTATGGTGACAAGCTATGCTAGGTACCAGTACCCATGGTGAGGGGTCAGTCAAGTAAGCTGTCTAGGTGACCTGGGATAGGTGTTTACCGCAGTGCGCTTCCTTGGGGTATATGGCCGTGAACATTGTGCATATGTCTGAGCTCCTCAACATGCTGACACTTGACAAGCCATGCTACAATAGGGGGGAACGCACATGGCACAGCCCCCCCCCCACAACATAATATATGATCTGCTATGTTGACAACATATTGTGGTGCACATACAATCTCATTGTGGATGTTAAGTTAACCCCCATGGGGATTGTTGTGTATGCTGCTACCCACCTTCAGCATCGTGCCTTCTGAGGCACTGTGGGCCCGCAGCTCTGCCAGGATTGTAACCATACTGGTGGGAGGGGTGGCTGATGTCCTTGGCACCTGCACGGTGTGGTGACTCTCCATCTCTGTATCCTCTACAGCCTGTGAGTTGCTGCCAGTGACCCCCATTGTAGCGTTGACATCCAGTGGCATGTCCTCTGCCTCAGGCAGCACATTTTTTCCTGTTGTGCCCTCGCCATTGCTGGCAGTGTCCCCGTACATTGTGGCCTCTGGCCCCTCAGCATCCTGAGTCCCTGCCACATCCTCCTCCTCATGTGCATCCATGGTCCAGTAGTCACCTGGGGGGGTGGAAAAGGGTACTAAGCACAGATGAGTTTGCGCAGCGCACCTATGTACACATGTGTAGTACATCCCCACCAAAATCAATGTGTTGTCTGCCTGTGCCTGATGTTGGTGCACCTACAATGGGGACAGCACATGTGCTTACAGAGTGCTGTTCCTGGCAGGGGTTGGGGGGAGCAGCCTCGTTCCCTGTTGTAGCTATGCCACATGGGATGCGGTGTGTGGGGGATGGTGTGCTGAGTGCCATGCCCCCTATCTGCAGTATCAGATATGGACTGGCTGCCTGACCTTGGATGTGGCCTCAGCAATACATTTGGCTGTGGTGCATGTGGGAACCCTGAGTGGGATTGTGTGCCGTAATTGTGTGTGTGAGCGATGTGCTTGCATTGCCCTGAGTGGTATGCACGTTAGGTGTTGCAGGATGTGTCCATTTTAGCCAGACGTGTGTGGAGGCCTTCTGCTTTGCAAACTACTGGGTGTGGTGGGTTGTTCCGTGGGATGGGTGTAGCACTGCTGGGCATGGGGTTGCACCATGTGGGGGGATATGGGAATGTGCCTGTGCACTGCGGGATGTGTATAAGGGATGATCTCAGGTGGTGTGGGGTTTGTGCTATGTGCATGTGGTATGGGTGTGGAAATGTGCACACCAAAGTCTGGTGAGGTTGGGTGGGGGATCACCACTGTATGTGGGCCCTGAAAGAGTGTTAAGTGTGTGACATGTGTGTGATGTGTTTGCTGGCATTTGTTTGTGTCTACATCATTATCCCTGTGTGTTAGGCCCTTCCCTGTCAGAGTTCTGGGATATGTCCCTGGATAGGTAAGAATATACAGACATCATATGTGTTTTGGTGCTGTGTGTGGGTACCCCAAGGCCAATGTGTTCTGGGCTAGTAGTCTGTCCCTCTTGTATGTCTCTCCTTGTCACAATGTGCTTGGTGACTGCCTGCACGGGTATGATGAATGGTTGTGTCCTATATGCCAGGTACTATGTTAGCAAGTAGACCTCAGGGGGACAGAGAAATCAGGCTGATAATACTGTACACACCCCAAAAGGAGTAGGCCCAAATAAAAAAATCAATGTACACCCTCATAAGCCATATGTGAGGAGGGAACACTAGACAAATCTGGGTAGGATAACTCTAGTAGTGGGGGAAAAAGACCTCAGTTAGTCTCACAAACACAAATGGTAGGAGGAGGAGTATTTTGAAGGGAGGAAAAGCCCTTTAATCGCATAAACTCTGCATACATCAGTGGCCAATATCACCTATATGGAAAGGCCGAAGGGTCCAGCAGCACAGCAACACGCCACAGCACTAGAGAGCACCAATGTAATAGCAATACAAGGAGGGTATCTGAATAGTGGCAAATGGTATTCCAATGGGGCTCTTTACTGTTACATTGCTGCTCATGTATGCTGTGATCCTCTTTGATTACAGTGGGATATCATTCTCCACTCCTCAGATAGGTCTTTTAGATTACTATTACATTGCTGATCTATAGTGCTGTGCATTTTAGCTGTGCAGCTTAACCCTCTGGGCTTTGCATGGAGGTTTTCTGGACCATTGATGTATGCAGTGTTCAATCAGATATGGGCCTTGTCTGCCACGCCCCTTGCTTCTGCACAGCTTTGCCACCCTTGACTACGTTCAGGACTGTGTCTATCATGCACACAGGCCCAGGTACCTGTCACACATAACCTGTACCTACTGTGCCATGTGCTGCTGTGTCATCACCCCACAGTCGCCTGTGGTAGGGCACACATGCTCTCAGGACATGGTCCCCCACCAATCCCCTCCATGTGTTGCATGTGCTTGGGCGTGCCCTGTATGTGTGCAACATATCTACTACTACTACTACTAAGCATTTATAGGGAGATACCAGGTGCACACAGTGCTGTAAACGAGACACAAAGACAGTCCCTGCTTGACAGAGCATACAATCTAAGAGGACAAAGCAATAAAAGGTGTAGAGAAAAGTTAGGAACAAGAGCAAAGAGACAAGAGCAGGAGATACAGGACAAAGGAAAGAGGTAGGAACAAGTGTGAGGGGACTACAGAAAGGTGATATAACAGAGGGGAAGGAGGAAGAACAGCAAACTCATTGGCCAAAGGCAGAGGTGAGAAGATGAGATTTTAACTTCAGTCTGAAGAGGGGCAAAGAAGATGCCTGACGTATAGACAAAGGACATTTTTTCCAAGGGTAAGGAGCAGCAGGGTGAGAGGTGCCGACCTACCTGCCAGTGGATGGGCGGTGTCCAGCGCTTCTGGCAGTCCACGCAGGTAGATGAGGCCCAGACGATCTGCGAGCTCTTGCTCCAGGGGTGTGAGGGTTGGGGCAAAGGGGGCACCCCCACCGATGCCCATGGCATGTTGCCGCTCCGCCACCATGTGTGCTCGGACACCACGCTTAATGTCATTAAATCTCTATCTCAGGCTGTCCAGGTCCCTGGTTGGTCCCCTTGCCTGGGCTATGGCCTCCTGCACCTCCTCCCACACATATATACGTGTGGCCACAGTGGTGTTGTTGACAGCCGGCCATAGAGCACCTCATACCACTCCAACACACTGGCCAGCAGGATGTGGTTTTCTTGCTGACTGAATCTCACAGCCCTCCTCCGTTACTCAGCTGGCACTGGTATACGCCTTTGTTTGACACTGGGTGGCCTCTGGATGGGCTGTGACACACCCGATGGGCCTGCAGCCACCACCATAGGCCCAACACTCCCTGTTGGCTCTGGGTCCTGCTGAACAGGTGCCCCCCTCCTCCCCTCCTGCCATGTCCTGTCACTCCATCTCCCTGCCCTCTGTGCCCTCTCCCTCCCTGTCACACATCCCTGTCACTCAGCTCCTCTGCTACACCTCCCACCTGCTGCTTCCCTCCCCTCCTCTCCCTGCCGCCTGCTCCTCAACTCCCTTCCTGTCGCTCTCTCCTGCTCCTCGCCTCCCCTCCTCTCTCTCTTGCCTGCTTTGCAACACACCTCTCCACACCAAACCTACCTCTGACACTCTCCACCACCACTCACCAACCCAGCCACTCTCCACACCAAACCTGCTTCTGACATTCTCCACCACCACTCACCAACCCAGCCACTCTCCACACCAAACCTGCTTCTGACACTCTCCTTGCTTTACCAACCAACAGCGCATGCCTTCTCTCCCTCACCTACACAAACCCCTCAACGTGTACCAGGTGTGCATGTGTATTTATGTGGGTTTTTTTACGTTGCGCACATTGTGCATGCACAGTGGTGCGAGCACGTCGGCTGCACGCGTTTTGTGTGTCATAACTTCACACGCTGATGCATAGTTGTGCTGTTCCATCTTGTGACGTCATTTGTTTCTGTCAGGATGTTTTCTGCGTTTGGTTTGCACGTACATACTTGTGTCCATTTGGGTGGACATGAGCTCCTTCTTTAGCGTTCCACATTTCTTTCCGCAGGTGATTCAGGATATGGGTGTCGCCCCTGGTTGCTGACCCCTGTGCGTCAACCATGGATACGTGCAGAGAGGAGTTACAATGAGGATCATGCCTCCAGCCGCTCCGTCATAGAGCGCACCTTTGGCATTTTAAAGAGTCGCTTCAGTTACCTGGCTAGGACAGGCGGGGCCTTACAATACAAAGCACAGACTGTGGCAGAGATCATTATAGCCTGTTACATCCTTCACAACATTGCTCTCAGGCACCATATCCCTGTCCAAATTAATGAGGATCTGGAGGATGATCCTACGTGCCCTCTTGTACGTGGTCATGGTGACACATGTGAGGGCACAGCAGTCAGGCGGCAGGTGATTGAGGAGGTCTTCTCATGTAAGTACTGCATATTGCCACATACATTTGTTTAGATATGTGTGTACTACTAATACTAGTGAACATTTGTATCCCAATAGCAGTAAGATGCAACACTGCACTGACATATAACAGACACTGCCTGGCCATCTGACCTTACAATCTATTCATGACTGATACGCAGAAGATGTGAGCACGGCACAACAGTGGGTGGAGTGGATTATGTGTGTCATGATTAGTAGGCTTGGGGGAGGTGGTAAGCTGTCACACCTGATTTGTGGCTGATTGGGAAAGGGGCTGCTATATAGCCACAGGTAGTTAGTTTGATGCTTTGGGCGCAGCAAGGTGACAGGCATGCAGTCTGGGGTCAACAGTAGGAGAGCGGCCTATAGATGGGACCAGTTGCCTAGACATGTGTGTTTCACATTTTGTAATATGAGTTAATTGATTGGTTTGTATGCTCTGATGAGCAGGGACTGTGTGTTACTTGTTTCTGTAGAGCGCTACATATGACAAGTACCACTATATACATGCTCAGTAGTAGTTGTATTGGTGGTAGTTGAGATCAGTAAGGGAAATTACTGCAACACCACAGTGTGCCTGCATGTATAGGTCAGAAACTGTACTAATTACTCTATTATTAACAACATTAAACATGAGGAAAACTATGTTGTGGGCTATCTTCAATAGTATGGCACGGGAACGTCTCAGACAAATTGGCACGAAAACAAAGATACAATGTATCTATCAGTGCCCCGATAGCATCAATGACAGTCCACCGGCTCATGCAGTCTCTATTTTTTTGTTTTTCATATATAATTTTTTGTATCACCAGCACACCCACAGCCTTTTGCAAAGTACTTGTATACAAATTTTACTTAACTTAACTTAGTGTTCCCCAACGCCGTTGTATTGGCGCCATCTTTTGCGTTTCACTCAATGATTTGAGTTTCTTCAGGGGGATTTATCACTGTAAATAAGTAAAAAATCATTAATTCACCATAACCACTTCCTCCCTCAAATTTGTGCACATTAAAAGTTTTTATAATTTTAAAAACATATCTAAAAAAACCCATACCTAAAGTTTTTAATTGATGCTGCCCACGTCTTAATTCAGAGAATGTCTCCTTCAAAGTTTCAGTTTCCACAAAAATGCCGCGCATGCAGACCAACCTCTAGGGGCCGTTTTTAAATGGCCCTATGACGTCAATATTCAGTCATCAACTTCCGCTCCATTGTGTTGGGGAACCAAACCTCATGCTCTACGGATCTTCCTTACCATACGTTCATATATCTGTTTAATAACATATCTAGATATTAACATTTGTAGATCTTCCATGTCTATTTTTTATAAACAGATGCCCCAGTCTATGACTGTGTTAAGCCCTCCTGGTGAAACAGATCGCAAGGTAAAAATCCACCATTGTTCACGATATAATAGCAGTTGTTCTTGTGACTTCCCATTGGCTGCCCTAGGGACCTTTTCAAAGCAAAAGCATTGTAAGACCTCAAAAGTATGTCCCATCGTTTTACAGTGTTGGACAAGTGGTACTGTCATAATCCCATGTTTCAGTCGACTTTTATGTTCTTGTATTCGGATCCGAAATGATCTGATCGTCTTTCCTATATAAAGGAGATTACATGGGCATCTTATAGCGTATATCACAGAAATAGTATCACAGGACGTATTTCCCTTCAGAGTATACTCTATTCCATTGTATGTAAATTTCTCTGTTTCCCAAGTGTTGATACAAATTTTACATCGGCCACACTTCTTATGGCCAGTTATCACTTCTGGAATTATTTGTGAACTTTCTGGCTGCAGAACTGCGGAACTTAATCTCTTTTTAAGGTTCTTGCCTCGTTGCCACGCACATCTAATTCTTTTGTTTTCCAACCCCGAAATGTTGCTTAGCACATTCATATGCTTCGAAATTATTTTCTGAATTTTAAAACTCAGAGGGGAATACCTGGTAATAAGATTAATACAATCTGTATTCACTGTGTAGTCATTATGCTTATCGTGTGTCCGTAATAACTGTGCCCTTTCATTATATAACGCTCGCTGGTAGGCACGTCTCACAACAGTGGATGGATATCCTCTTGCCTGAAAATCTTCAACCAGTGTTTTGGACTGTTTCTTGTATTCCTGAGTATCGGAACAATTTCTACAAAACCTATGGTGCCTTACGGGTTGCCAACCTTTCGTCATGCCCTCTGGGGCACATTATCACCCGCCTTAGCTGACATGGTGGTCTATGATGTGCCTTCTGGTGTGCCCTAAAAGGTGCATTAGGTTATGGCACTGGGGTGCGGGTATTTTTAGCTAGAAGCACCGATTGTTGGAATGTTTCTGACTGTAACAAGCAGGAAAAGCAATTAGCTTGGCCACCCTTATTCATTAGGGCCACTGAGGGATTGAACTCATGACCCCCTATCTCAGCAGTCATTGTATTAACCAGTGTGCTACACCTCTGCTGCTATGATTGCAGGTCAACACGTGAAGTTAAGGTTAACGTGCGGTAACGTGCATGGCTCCCCCTATTGCACGATAACGGACATGGCGCACTTCATCGCGCGATAACCCGTGATTGGTACCTTAAGACCAGAACGCCCACTAAATTATATGGCATTTCTCACAGTAATGCTGCTACTAGCGCCAGTGACATTAAGACGGTTTAGTAAACGTACCCCTAAGACTTCATAGCCATAATCCAAGCAATCATAACACCCCACTTTGACTTCACAAACATAATCCTTCAAGGCATCACGAAACAAAACATTAAAAAGATTCAGTTAGCTCAAAATGTAGCAGCCAGGATTATACTGAAGGTAAGGTCTATAGAACATATTACACCTATCTTAGCTAAGCTACATTGGCTACCAATTTACTGCAGAATAAAATACAAAATGCTAGTGACTACCTTCAAATTAGTAAATAATCTTGCTCCATCTGCCCTTCATACCTTAATCAACATGGAAATACCTAAATGCACACAAAGGAGTAGAAACACAAATAAAATAGCAATACCAAGAGAACATACAAAAGCTAAAAAACTTACCAATAATAGGGCATTCTCTCACTCAGCTCCTATCCTCTGGAATGAACTACCAGATGACATACGGCAACTGTCTGACATTAAGGAATTTCGTAAAAAATTAAAAACACACCTATTCACCACACATTATACTACACAATCTAACCTAGATATGCAAAGAGACACAGGATAACACTTTATGCTACATAGGTTTATCCTACAAATCTAGACTAATACCATCACAAACAAATATTACACCCTGCATATTGATGTCTCTCCACATTCTAATAATGTAAAAATGTAAAAAGTTAGTTTATATCCCAAGCATACCCTCTGGAATGTAACCTGTATTGTAAGTATATAGTTATATTGTTACCTATAAAAAGTTTACATTTGTTTTATGTAAAATGACTAGGGATGCACTTTACCATACCTTGTAAACCATTGTTCTTTGTAAACCGCACTTGATCCATGGGAAAGTGTGGTATAGAAATGCTTGTTAAATAAATAAATAAATATTACACCCACAACCACCCACAACTACAACCAGATACCGGTCCTTCAGAATCCCAGGAAGAGATGGCCAAATGCCCCCTTCCATAGGTCAGAGAAAGCCACCCGCACAACTCACCACCACCTCTTACACATTTCCCTACAACACAACAAGAAAACAAAACATGTTGAGAACCCCCTCCCCCAACTGCTGAGATGTGCGCTCATAAATGCACCCTCTATACGCAAGAAATGGCCCGTTGTATCCGAGTTGATAGATCATCATGACCTCGACATTCTCCTAATAACAGAGACATGGCTTTCCAGTGATGATAACGTCCTCCTCAACCAGCTCCTGCCCGCCAATTTCTCTATCCATACATACCACAGGAACGGAAAAGGACGAGGAGGAGTACTTGCCATCACCAAAACGGATCAACAATTCCACCTATGCAAGTCAACCAGCACATCACTCCTCGACGCCCTCACAATAGCAAACAAGCGCTGCTCCATTAACCTTCTATATAGAGCCCCATCAGCAGACCCGGATGCTCTCGCAACAATAATTGACCTTGCCTCCAATACCCAAAATTCAGTCACACCATGCTGGGTTCTAGGAGATATCAATCTACGTTCACTACAAGAGTCCCACTCATCAGCTTTCCTTGAACTCTCGAAGAACTAGGATACTGCCAACTGATCACAGAACCTACCCACAACAAAGGAGGCATACTGGACCTGGTGTTCGCTCCCCAGGCAATTGCCACTCCACCCAACATTCCTGAGCTGTCCATTACTGCAGTTCCTTGGTCAGACCGCAAGCTGATAGTATTCCAAATTCCCTTACCCAACAGCATGCAGAAGGAAACAAGGAGACTCAGCGGTCCTCCCAGAGTAGCTCCACGAAGATTCCAGGTTTTTAACAGAGACCTAATCCTGAGCGCAATCCACCCACTACTCACCTCAACTGCTCACAGTCCTGATGATCTCGTTTCCAACTGGAACAAGACCCTCAACTCAATTGCGCTACTTCCACCATCCAACAAACCTCCAGGGAAGTGAGCCTCAGCTTCTTGGTACTCTACAGAACTGAAAAACTCACTCACTCTCCTAAGAAAGCTTGAACGACGATGGCGCCGCTCCCACTCGACTGATGATCAAAGAGCATACAACGACCACCTGTCATTACATCGTGAAGCAGTAATGACAAACTTGAGACAATTCCACATGGACACCCTAAAACATTCCCTGAACAAGCCACACGACCTCTTCGCCCTCGTTAACAACCTAACAAAAGAACCGACCTCAGTCCAACCAGTTGAGATCCACCCTCAAGAATTTTCAGACTATTTACAATCCAAGTTATGTCAAACCAACAAAGTTTCATCTTCCAATGCCTCTCTCGTGCCAAAACACGGAACACTGCTCTCCATGTTTTCCACACCATCAAAGCAGCACATAGAGGACACCATTGCTGCAATCAACACAACCACCGCCCAGACCGACCCATGCCCTGCGTTTTGGATCAAAGAACTGTGATCTCACTTGAGCCCTTTTATAGCTAGACTCATGGACCAGTCCTTTACAACAGGTTAATTCCCGCAACCCCTTAAACAGACGTCCATAAGACCGCTGCTCAAAAACAACAAGCTGGACCCCAAGAAGGTGGAATCATATCGACTGATTTCAAGCATACCCCTACTAGCGAAAATAATCGAAAAAGAAGTTCAATGTCAAATTCAAGACCACATAGACTCCGTCGCGCCACTCGATCCATGCCAACATGGCTTTAGAGAGGCCCACGGTGTAGAAACTCTACTCACCACACTATTCAACAACATAATTGCAGGGATAGACAACATCCATCAAGGTTGTGTCCTTATCTTTTTGGACATTGCGGCAGCATTCGATTCAGTAAGCCATGAGCTTCTCCTCAATCGTCTCCAAGAGAAGGGGATCACAGACAAAGCACTGGACTGGTGCAAGTCCTACCTCTCTGACAGATGGCAGCATGTACGATCAGGGAATGCATCATCGGAGCCTTTCCATCAGAAGCAGGGTGTCCCGCAGGGATCCTCCCTCTCTGCCCTCATGTTTAACATATACATGCAGCCCATTTGTAACCTGATCCATTCCTTCAACGTTAACTGCCTGATTTATGCAGACGATGTACTGCTATACATGCCTTTCTCGACTGAAAACACTGACCTCTCCCCACTAACAAACTGCTTTAATGCAGTATCCACCTGGCTACAAACTCAGAACCTTAGGATTCAGCATAAGAAAACAGAGGTCCTGTTCATTACAAGGAATCAAAACTTCTCCATGCTGCCCTCTCTAAACTTCGACGAAGCAGTACTCCAGTCCAAACCCACGATCAGGTATCTGGGAGTCACACTCGACCAGCGCCTAGACATGAAGACACACATAGGCAACACGGTTAGAGTGATGTATCACAAGATCCGGTCTCTCAGGTACCTAAGATCCTTGCTAACACCAGATGACTTCAGGACAATCTATCAGGCACTAATTATACCACATCTGGATTATGCAAACTCAATTCTGCATGGACTCCCTCAATCCACGCTAAACCTGCTGCAACTAGCCATGAATGCCGCGGCAAGAGTTCTCCATGGAGCATCCATGAAAGACCACGTTACACCCATCCTGATGCACCTACACTGGCTCCCAATACGCGGCAGACTCACATACAAAATCTTACTGCTGATATTCAAGGCTATCAATGGGCTCTCATCCACATCACTAGCAGAGCTGATCCAGGCCACGCCCCCCAATAGATCCAGAAGATCTACAGCAGTTAATTCTTTGATTGTCCCGAAATCAATAGCTCTATGCGCATGCTCAACGGTAAACAGAGCTTTCAAATTCTGCGCGCCAAGATGCTGGAATGCCTTACCTCCCAGCATACGAGCAATCCCTGACCTAACACAGTTTAGAAAGGCATTGAAGTACCATCTCTTCCACCTATACTACCCCCAGACAGCACCTTATCCACAACTTAGACGACACTTTTCAGTAAGCCCTTCTACATAGCCAAACACGACTACGATTAGAGATGTGATGCCTATTTTGCCATACAGATGTACATAGTTAATCCCTTGTTATCCAAGTTCAACTTCCTTGTTACACCCTGTTATCCAAGTTCAATGTACCTTGTTCAATGTAAACACGAATCAGCTATTGAGATGTGTAAGTTGTTGTATGGAAACCGCTCTGATGCTGAATAGCGCGGTATAAAAGAGATTATAAATAAATACATAAATAAAAATAAATAAGTATTGCTTCACAAATATAATTTTTTTGATGGTAGGGAAACATAATGGAGAAGGTCAAAAACTGCATTTTAAAGCAATTTTACAAAAAAAAAATCCAGAAGAAAGCAAATAGCATAGAGAATTGGGAAAAAGATACCAGAGTTATTGATAACTGCAGAAATGTGGTACAGTGCACCAATCTGCGTAGGGGTAGCGTACCAACAGCACCATCTTCAATGGAATACTAGCAAAGAGTCCTCTGGTGTATTTTGTTTTTGCCAATTTATCACAGATGTTTTACTATATTTTAAATGCTGAACTTATTTTTCATTGCTGAGCTAGCAAATATTAAATTTCCCTCCTCCAAAGCTATCATTGCATGTGATGGATAGTCAAAGGCTACCAAAATAAAACATCCCCGATTACTTGCACATACAGAGTCATCAGTATTGACAGCAGCAGCTGGTAGCAGACTCAGTTAACGCTTTCAGATCACGATGCAGATGTACATAATGTCATAAGGGGAAGTTGGAAAAGAAAAACTATGAGAGAAGTGGCAGAGAAAAATACTGGTAATACCTTCTAGGACCAAGAAGAGGGGCCAGCCTTAGAAGTCATGTAACTTTCAGAATTCATCACACAGCTAAGCTAAGCACTGGTTTATTTTTCAATATTAAGCAATATAGTTGTTTAAATAAGTATTGCAACAATTCACATCAAAAAAGCTGTTTCAAGAGTGACGTATATGGCTAAATGTTTAAGACAGAGGTCATTGATGTATTTTAGGCATCAGTCCACTGAAGCTCCATGAAACAGTGGCAGCCTATGGTATCTGAGACCTCACCAGCCAAAAGTTCAATTCAATACATGAAAAGCTTCTATAGCAAAATCACAGTACCTAATATTATTTGCATTGATGTAACTTTCAGATACATATAACTACTGAGATATGCAACTTATAACATAAGAACATAAGAACATAAGATATGCCATACTGGGTCAGACCAAGGTCCATCAAGCCCAGTATTCTGTTTCCAACAGTGGCCAATCTAGGTCATACGTACCTAGCAGTTTCCCCAAGGGACACAGGTTCCACAATGCTTGTATTGGTTCAAGCATTGATATCCTGGGTCCCTTCTTAATAATGGTTTATGGACCTTTCCTCCAGGAACTTGTCCAAACCTTTTTTAAACCCAGCTACACTAACAGCCTTTACTACATCCTCCGGTAACAAATTCCAGAGTTTGATTACACGTTGAGTGAAAAAATATTTTCTTTTATTAGTCTTAAATAGTTTACCCTGTAGCTTCATTGCATGTCCCCTAGTCTTTCTATATTCTGATAAGGTAAACAATCGATCTACGTTTACCCGTTCCACTCCGTTCATTAATTTATAGACTTCTATCATATCTCCCCTCAGCCGTCTCTTTTCCAGGTTAAAGAGCCCCAACCTTTTTAGCCTTTCTTCATAGGAGTAGCCTTCCATCCCCTTTACCATTTTGGTGGCTCTTCTCTGAACCTTTTCTAAAATTGCTATATCCTTTTTAAGATATGGCGACCAGAATTGCACACAATATTCAAGGTGCGGTCTCACCATGGAACGATATAGAGGCATTATAATATCTTTTGTTTTATTTTCCATTCCTTTCCTTATCATACCTAGCATTCTATTTGCTCTCTTGGCCGCCGCTGCACACTGGGCCGAGGGTTTTAACATGGTATCCACAAGGACGCCTAAATCTTTTTCTTCCAGTCTTATTTTAACATGTGAAATGTATTTTTTTTTACTTGTCCACCTCAAAAAGTACAGTGCATGACTTTTCACACGCCACCAAATTTGGCAAGATGAGATTCATAGCATTTGTCATCAAACTCTAAATAACTGTTGTTGAAAGATTCCTTTTATCAGTTTTCATCAATCAACATTTCATTTGGCAAAAAAATATATATTTTGACAATTTTTATTTGGCATCTAACATCCAAAAAATGTGAATTACTAACTCTAAGTTCCGGTCTCTCCTACTAATAAGCAATCTCATGGAATGTCATGGTCAGTGAACCTCAGACGATGGAACTGATGCAGAAGAATATAATGAGGACAATGCAATGAATAATAACATGGAAATAATCAGAGAAATGAAAATAAAAATGAATTTAGTTTGAAAAGGAGCATTCTGTAGTAGCCAGTTCCTTTCAAATAACATTAGAGGGCTTCCAACTCACCCATTTCATACATCACCAATATTTTGTACTTAAATTTCTGCTATATTTGTATTCAAGTAGCAGTATAAGCATAATCAGATTGGCATAAATGTAAATATGGCTTAAAGGCAAAATGCCTCATGGGATTTTGTTAATAGTAAATATAATCAACCGAATATGCCTTGCATGGCTCTAGTTAATTGCCTGTAAAGAAAATGCTGATTTACAAATAATGGTCATGTAATTGTTGAACTGACTGAAGTTCCTATTTCATTTCCTTATGGATAATTGCATGTTGACTATTTTTTATTTAGCCCTTGCCTTTTTAGCAGTAGTTCAAGGTGAGTCGCGTTCAAGTACACTAGATATTTCTGTCCTCAGAGGGCTTACGGTCTAAAGAGCTGATATTTAAACTCCGTGGTTGGCAGTTTTTCATGTTTCGGCTATAACAGCGATGGCGAACCTATGGCACGCGTGCCAGCTGTGGCACGCGAAGGCCTTGCAGCTGGCACGCGTGAAGGTCCGCAGAAAAAGAAAAAGCGGGCTCTGGCTGCTGCCGCGGACGCGGACGCGGCAGCATGCAGTGTCCCGCGGGGCCCCCTCCGCCCGCTAAGCCCCTCTGCAAGGGCTTTCAGATTCGCGAGGGAGACAGCGTCTCCCTCGCGTCTCTGCTAAGCCCGCAGGGGCTAATGGGAAATTTCCCATCAGCCCCTTTAGAGGGACTGATGGGAAATTTCCCATTAGCCCCTGCGGGCTTAACAGAGACGCGAGGGAGACGCTCTCCCTCGCGAATCTGAAAGCCCTTGCAGAGGGGCTTAGCGGGCGGAGGGGGCCCCGCGGGACATTGCATTCTGCCGCTGCCGCGGCAGAAGCCAGAGCCAGCTGCTTTTTTTTTTTTTTTTTAAATTTGCCATGGGGGGTGGGTTAGGACTGCTAATGGGCTAGGGGGGGGGGTTAGGACTGCGAATGGGCTAGGGGGGGGGGTTAGGACTGCTAATGGGCTGGGGGGTTAGGACTGCAAATGGGCTAGGGGGGGATAGGACTGCTAATGGGCTGGGGGGGTAGGACTGCTAATGGGCTGTGGGCTGATGGGGGCTGTCTGGAAATGGGGTGATGGGGGGTTAGGACTGGTAATGGGCTATGGGGGGGGGTTAGGACTGCTAATGGGCTAGAGAGGGGGGGGGTTAGGACTGCTAATGGGCTAGAGGGGGTTAGGACTGCTGATGGGGAGGGGTTATGACTTGAGGTGGGCTGATGGGTGGGGTTAGGACTGGACATGGGCTGATGGGGGGCTAACACTGGAGGTGGTCTGATGGGGGTTAGGACTGGTAATGGGCTATGGGGGGTTTAGGACTGATAATGGGCTATGGGGGCTGGGACAAGAAATGGGCTGATGGGGAGGGGTTAGGACTTGAGGTGGGCTGATGGGGTTAGGACTGGTAATGGACTGTGGGCTGATGGGGGGGGGGTTAGGACTGGCAATGGGCTATGGGGGGCTGACTGGAAGTGGGCTGATGGGGGGTTAGGACTGGAAGTGGGCTGATGGGGGGTTAGGACTGGTAATGGGTTATAGGGGGGGCTTAAACTGAAAATGGGGTGATGGGGGGTTAGGACTGGAAGTGGGTTGATGAGGGGGGGATAGGACTGGTATTGGGTTGGGAGGTTGCTAGGACTGGAAATGGGTTGGGGGGCTGCTAGGACTGGAAATGGGCTGATGCAGGGACTAGAAGGGAATGGATGCTGGGTGAGGCTGGAACTAGAAGGGAGCTGGTGTTGGGGGAGGATTAGAATGGGATGGGGCTGGGAGAGTAAAATGGAGAGGGGAAAAATATTTGTGTGGGAGGGATAAAAAATCTACAATTGGCCGGGTATTGGGAGAGTAAGTGGGGATTGAGGATGGAGGGTAAATTTTGAGTAGATGAAATAGGAATGAGGAAAGAGCAAAAGGAGAAAGATTAGTATGTTAAAGCAGATGTAGAGAGAGAATGGAAAAAAAACCCAAGAAGACAGAAGAAAGGACAAATGGACAGCAGATGGAGAGTTAGCAGAAGACACGAAGAAACCAGAAGAAAGTGGCTGGAACAATTGCAACTGAAAAAAAATGCACAAAAGGTAGAAAAATATCTCTTTATTTTGAATTTATTAATTGGAATATGTCAGCTCTGGGAAATGTGCATCATTAATTTTTGCGCTTTGTTTAGTACAAGAGGAAATTAATATATAGTTTTATTTCTACAGTGTTGTTGTATATTCCAAGTTTGGCTTTTGGGGTTCCCAGTTTAATTATTGTCTTCCTGTTTCTAAATTGTGATTCCTTGTTTGGTAATGGTCTGTTCTGCATGTGTAACTGAGCTGAGGTATTCTGTTTATATAATTCCTATTTGACATTGCCACTTGTTCTTTCCCCAGTAGGTCATGTATTGTTGTTCTCTGAGATGTATTGGTTTAATATTTGCAGTGTTGCCTTTTGATAGGTAGAGTATGGTGCTTTGTGAGTCCTGGTAGTGCTGTTAGGATACGGCGGGTTTGTTATGGGTTCTAAATGGGCAGCGTTTGTAGTAGTTCCTAATGTGCCTGGCGGTTGGTACTGGATTATAGTAATGTAGAAACCTTTTAGTCTTTCTTTATCCATATACTCATTAAGAGGCATGTTTACTAAAAGTTAGTGTATGGTAACATTATGCAAATATTTATGCAAATGAAGCACCTTATGCAAATGGAGCTTTAATTGACGTGCTGGCACTTTGAGGAAATTCTTTGGTTTTGTGCGGCAGTTTGGGCACTCGGGCTCAAAATGTTAGCCATCACTGGGCTATAACATTTAAAAATGAACCCAGATATTAGGCACTGGAATCTGGACGGCAGTTGCTATCAGGATACAAAAGCACATAAAGTTAGGAGTGCTTTTTTGTGGCTTGACTTTATACGATTTCTGAATATTGTTGCTACAAGATAACTGCAAACTCTGCCCCATCTCCTTTCCCTGGCACTATCCTGATAGTGCTGAGCCAATCAGAAGAAATATTCAGTGGTGCTAGCCAGATAGCACTGCTGAATATTGCCCTGGCCAGCCCTTATCTGGTTAACAGAGCCTGTGCTTTGGAATATTGGGAGCCAAGTTTGCTTAGGAAGCACTGGAAGTGACTTGCCCAACATTACAAGGAGCATCGTTGGGATTTCAAATCTGGCTTCCCTGGATTTCAGCCCATTGCCTTTATCCACAAGGTTACTACTAGAGTCTCTCAGGAGTATCCTTCTATTGATAATGTACAGTATGGGGTCTCTTCTGCCCTGTGAATAGCAGGGATGGACGTCCCATTGGGACATCCATCCATACTATTCCCCCCCCCCCTGCCGACCACGTCAAAAAGCCTTCCCATACAAACAATGGTGGGAGGGAATCCTGGATGTACAGGGTCGATTCTGAGGTCAGTCCTATACGTCCAGGTCGGCAAACTGGACGGAGGACTTATTCCACCTCAGAGGTGGAATACGTTCCCCTGGATGTTGGGGGATGGCAGGCACAGGCAGTGGCAGAAAGGTGAGGGGGTGCAGGGGGTTCCGCGCGGCCTGACCCTGGCCATGGAAGACTAGATCGGGGGTCGGGCTGCGTGGAAAGAAGATTGTGGTCGGCAGCTGGGGATCGCGGCTCATGAATGGAGTCACGGTGCCATGGCAATGGGATGCCATGGCACCGCAGCTCCAATCAGAAGCCTCACTGAGGTAGCAGGGCAGGTGGTTGTGCATGCAGGCTGATCAGAATTGGGTCCCAGCCTGCACGTATAGGCCCCAGACCCAATTCTGATCCTGCAGGACACATCTATCACCCACAGGATCAGAATCGGGTCTAGATCCTGCTGCATTCCTCCATGCTTCAGATCTTTAGCAATCTTTTCTTCTGCCTTTGATTTTGCTATCCTTATTTCTCTTTTTGTCTTTTTTAGCTTTATCCTCTATTCTGTTCTGTGTTCCTCTGTTTGCAAACTTTGGAATTTTGTGAAAGCTGTTTTTTTGTCTTTATTTGTGCAGTTATTTCTTTGAAGAACCAACTAGGTATCCTTTTCCTCTTGTTTTTATTTACTTTCCTTACATATGGATCTGTTTCCCTTTTTATTGCCTCCTTTAGTTTAGCCAACTGCAATTCCACTTCCCTTATCCCCTCCCACCCTGCCAACTCCTCCTTCAGGCACTTGGCCGTTATACTGAAGTCAGTGTTTTGAGGTCTAGGACTTTGAGCATGCTGTGATTGGCCTCTGCCTTGGCTTTTTTCTCAAACCACATTGTGTGTTGATCGCTGCTGCTCATATGGGCACCCACCCAGACTTTTGACATACTATCTCTGTTGTTGAGTACTAAATCCAACATCAAACTTTCCCTCGTTGGTTCCATCATCATGTGTTGGTTGGTTCCATCATCATTGCCTCAGAAAAATCCAAGTTATCAATGTCCCTGTTTAATGTACATTACCAAGTTGAAGTTACAATGTAAACCGCTTTGATTGAAATGATAAAGCGGTATAAAATCCTGTTAAATAAAATAAATAAATAAATGTGTCTTAGCGATGCATCTTGGAAGGAATCTACAAGTTTTTTACTTCTTTCCAGATTTGCAGATGGAATACTCCAATCTACATTGGGTAGACTTAAGTCACCCAATATGATCACTCCCCCCTTCATGGCTACCTTTGTAATATCAGTAATCAAGTCTCTGTCCATTTATTTGGTTTGAGTTGGAGGCCCGTAGACTACACCAGTATGGATGATAGTTCCATCCTCTCTTTCCAATACAATCCACAGTGCTGCTTCTTTCCCCCACATTCCATGCATTTCAGCAGCTTTAATATTGCTTTTGACATATAAGACTCCTTTTCTCCTCTTTTTCTGCTATCTCTTCTAAATAAATCATAGCCATATGACTCATTAAACCATGTTTCTGTAATGGCCACAATGTCCAAGTCCATTTCCACCATTAGAGCTTCCAAGTCAGGATTTTTGTTGGCCAGACTGCGAGCATTTGTGCTCATTGTTTTCCAGCATTTGTTGACTTGCTTGCCTGTATTTTGCATGGATATTGTTCTACATGCCTCTTCCTGCTTGCCATTGGTGTGTGGGTTAATAGTGTGTCTGTTTCCAATGTTGTCATGTTTTTGCTAGGAGTGACATCCTGAACTTGTTGTCCATCCATAACTCGATTTCCCGAGTTTAAATGCCTGTCTACGTAATCCCTGAATTTTTTGCTTAGGATCCTTTTCCCTGCAACAGAGAGATGCAGTCCATCAGCACAGTATAGTCCCTTGTTGATCTATCTGTTTCCCCAGTCACCTATATATCTAAATCCTTCTTGTTTGCACCAGGTTTGGAGTCATGTATTAAAGTTGTTTATGTGATGCAGCCTTTCTGCCCCCTTACCATGAACAGGTAGAACTTCTGAGAATGCAACAGTGTTAACAGTGGGCTTGAGTTTCTCCCAGAGTCTAGAAGTCCCTTTGAACTGAAGAGGCACTGTTTCTAGCCAGGTTATTTGAACCCGAGTGGATGATAACATCAGTTTTGGAGTGCTCACTGCTTGCACTAACTATACAAACAATTTGATTTGTATTCCTGCTGGCTGAAGAGCCTGGGAGGCATTTGACCATTTTCTCTTCTTTGAACTTTGTTCCCAAGTTGGTGCCTCTGATGATGGAATCTCCAAGTAGTAGTCGTTTCCTGTTTTGTGATTTTTTTTCTTAAACTTTGGTGCATTATAGATTGGACATTAACCTTCTCATTTTGGGGTACTCCAGTTTCCACTAATTGGGCACTCTCATTTTCCAAGGCAGAGAAGGCATTATGTAGGGATATCTCTTGATGGAGAGGGTTCATTATGCAGAATAACATGGTAGCCACCAAGCAAACTTTTGGGATAAATGAGAAATCAGTTAGACTGGAGGAAGATGCAGGGAAAACTAACCTTAATGAATTGCAGCAGGAAGGCAAATCACAGCTGCAAAGTATGGTGATCTGAATTGGAAGCACATCTGCTTCAGTTTATTGTAGAGCAGAAAGCCCAGGGCCGTGGACTGTCCACTGTGCAGGTGAGATTCAAAGCTATTCATATCTCCAGGGAAAAGAATATAGCAGGATTAAATGTTGGTCATTCGTGATACTACCGATTTATGATAAGAAACAAATTAAGCATTAGACAAGGAACAAACGTGTTTCAGCAGCTCCCTGCTGATTTCTTGGATAAGGTACAGAATTTTAGGGAATTTGTAAATGAAGAAATCAACATATACACAGTAACACCGGACTCCATAATCAACATGGATGAGGTTCCCTTAACCTTCCCCATCCCATTAGGGAGAACAGTCAGTCAAAAGGAGGTTAGAACAATAAATATTAGAACTACCAGACACAAAAATAAATACTTTACAGTGGTGCTGGCCTGCTGCGCAAGTGGAAAGAAGCTGCCACCTATGATTATATACAAAAGAATGACAATGCCACGTGAAACTCTACCAACCAACGTTGTCGATGTGAATGAGAGAGGATGGATGGATGAGAGCATGATGTTGAAATGGCTGCAGCGCTGCTTTAGTAAGCAGCCGGATAGAATTTCAAGAGACAGAAAGCATTACTTGTCATGGATAGCATGAGCAGGGCCGGCCAGTCCATGGTGCGATAATGCTGTTTGCACAGGGTCCCGTGCATCAGGGGGCCAGCCCCACACCAACAACATCCCACATTAAAAACTAGCAGGCAGGGTGACTTTAGAGGAAGCCAGAGAGGCACCGGCTCACCTCTAACAGCTGTCGAAGTGAAGAGCATATTTTTTCTTCACTTCAGCAGCTGTACTGTAGTTTAGGATGTTGCCGTGCTGAGTGCCGGGAAGCAGGAAGTTCCCTTTGACCTCCACGCGGCAGCATCATAAACTACAGTACTGCTGCTGAAGTGAAGAAAAAAGCTGCCCTTCACTTTGGCAGCTGTTAGCGGTGAGCTGGGGCCTCTCTTACTCACTCTAAAGCTTTTTCGACCGACACAGGGCTCTTTGGGGGGGGGGGCCTTGAGCTAGAAAAAGGTTGACTGGGTTGCTTGGACTGGAAATGGCCTGTGGGGGGGCTTGGACTGGAAATACGTTGAGTGGGAAGGAAGCTAGGACTGGAAATTGAGTGGGGGGGCTTGGACTGGAAGTGGGCTGATGGAGGGGCTAGGAGAGGACTGGAAATGGGCTGAGTGGGGGGGCTTGGACTGGAAATGGGCTGAGTAGGTGGGGCTTGGACTGGAAATAACTGATGAGGAGGGAAGCTTGGACTGGAAATGGTTGGAGTGGGGGGGAGCTAGGACTGGAATTGGACTGATGGGGGCTAGGATAGGACTGGAAATGGGCTGATGGAGGGGAGCTTGGATTGGTAATGGACTGATGGAGGGGCTAGGATAGGACTGGAAAGGACTGATGGGGGAGCTAGGACTGGAAATGGGCTGATGCAGGGTCTAGAAGAGAGTGCATGCTGGGTGGGGGAGGACTAGAATTGGAATGGGCTTGGAGAGTGAAATGGAGAGGGGAAAATATTCTGTGTGGAAGGGAAGAAAAATCTACGATTGGCTGGGTATTAGGAGAATAAGTGGGGATTGAGGATAGAGGGGCAAAATTTGAGTGGATGAAAAAGGAATAAAGAAAGAGATGGAGGAAAGAGCAAAATGGGAAAGATCAGTATGTTAAAACAGATGTAGAGAGAGAATGAAAAAAAAAACTAGAAGAGAGAAGAAAGGACAAATGGATGGCAGACAATGGAGAGTTAGCAGAAGAAAAGAAGAAACCAGAAGTAAGTGACTGGAATAATTGCAACTGAAAAATAAAATGCACAAACAACAAAAGGTAAAAAAATACTTTTTTTATTTTGATTTTTTTAACTGGAATTTGTTAACTCTGGGAAATATGCGTCTTAATGTCTGCATTTTGTTTAGTACAAGAGGGAATTATAGTTTTATCTCTGCAGTGTTGTTGTACATTCCAAGTTTGGCTTTGGGGTTCCCAGTTTAATTATTGTCTTCCTGTTTCTAAATTGTGATTCCCTGTTTGGTGATGGTCTATGTTCTGCATGGGTAACTGAGCTGAGGTATTCTGTTTATCTAGTTTCTATTTGACAGTGACACTTGTTCTCTTTCCCCGTAGGAGATGTATTGGTATTCTTTGAGATTGGTTTAATATTTTCATTGTTGCCTTTTAATAGGTAGGGTTTGGTGCTTTGTGAGTCCTGGTAGTACTGTTAAGATATAGTGGGTTTGCTATGGGTTCTATACTCCAAATGAGGTCTTTGGTGTGATCTCATTTGGAGTCTAGTGTACAATTCTGGAGACCGCACCTTCAAAAGGATGTGAACAGGATGGAGTCGGTGCAGAGGGTGGCTACTAAAATGATTAGTGGTCTTCATTATAAAGCATATGAGGACAGACTGAAGGATCTTAATATGTACACCTTAGAGGAAAGGCGGGATAGAGGTGATATGATTGAGATGTTTAAATACCTCCGTGGCATAAATGTTCAGGGAGAGAGCCTCTTTCAATTGAAAGCAAGTTCTGCTACGAGGGGACATGGGATGAGGGTGAAGGGAGATAGATTCAGGAGTGATATGCGGAAATATTTCTTTACGGAAAGAGTAGTGGATCCATGGAATAGTCTCCCAGTGGAGGTGGTAGAGATGAGGACAGTAACTGAATTCAAAAAAGCATGGGACCAACACAGAGGATCTCTAAAGGTAAAAAGTGGACTGTTGTAGTTGTTATGGAAGGACAAACTAGATAGGCCATGTGGTATTTTTCTGTCATCATATTTCTATGTTTCTATTTGAAGATGACACAAAACTATTTAAAGTTGTTAAAACCCAAGAGGATTGTGGAAAATTGCAAGAGGATCTTGATAAATTGTAAGACTGGGCATCAAAATGGCAGATGAAATTTAATGTGGACAAGTGCAAAGTTATGCACCTAGGGAAGAACAACCCAAACTATGGTTACACGATGCAAGGTTCCACATTAGGAACAACCATCCAGGAAAAAGATTTAGGCGTCATTGTGGATAACATGTTAAAACCCTCGGCCCAGTGTGCAGCGGCGGCCAAGAGAGCAAATAGAATGCTAGGTATTATAAGGAAAGGAATGGAGAATAAAACAAAAGATATTATAATGCCTCTATATCATTCCATGGTGAGACCGCACCTTGAATATTGTGTGCAGTTCTGGTCGCCGTATCTTAAAAAGGATATAGCGATTTTAGAAAAGGTTCAGGGAAGAGCCATCAAAATGGTAAAGGGGATGGAAGGATACTCCTATGAAGAAAGGCTAAAAAGGTTAGGGCTCTTTAACCTGGAAAAGAGACGGCTGAGGGGAGATATGATAGAAGTCTATAAATTAATGAATGGAGTGGAACGGGTAAACGTAGATCGATTGTTTATGTTATCAGAATATAGAAAGACTAGGGGACATGCAATGAAGCTACAGGGTAAACTATTTAAGACTAATAAAAGAAAATATTTTTTCACTCAACGTGTAATCAAACTCTGGAATTTGTTACCGGAGGATGTAGTAAAGGCTGTTAGTGTAGCTGAGTTTAAAAAAGGTTTGGACAAGTTCCTGGAGGAAAGGTCCATAAACCATTATTAAGAAGGGACCCAGGATATCAATGCTTAACCCAGTACAAGCATTGTGGAACTTGTGTCTTTTGGGGATACTGCTAGGTACATATGACCTAGATTGGCCACTGTTGGAAACAGGATACTGGGCTTGATGGACCTTGGTCTGACCCAGTATGGCATATCTTATGTTCTTATGTTCTTATGTTTCTAAATGGGCAGTGTTTGTAGAACTTCCTAATGTGCCTGGCGGTTGGCATAGGAGTATAGTAATGCAGAAATGTGTTAGTCTTTCTTTATCCATACACTCATTAAGAGGCATGCTTACTAAACGTTATTGCATGTTAATGGTATGCAAATATGTATGCAAATGAGGCAATTATGCAAATGACACCCTGCACCGAGTCTCCGCACATGGCCCTGCACCCACCTTGGGCAATCCCTGAGCATGAGAGCCCATTTCACTGAAGACATAAAGAAGGAAAATAAAATCCCTGAACACTGTCCTGGTTACTATACCTGGTGGTATGACAAAAATGCTTCAACCGCTTGACATTTCCATTAACAGAAGATTCAAAGTTGTGTTGTGTTGCCTATGGGAAAACTGGGTGTGCCACGGAAAACACAGTTTCACGGCAACCGGTAGTATGTGCTACGCCACTTTTGAAGAAGTTACCAGGTGGGTTGCGACAGCATGATGGGAAGGTCTGAGCAATAAAATAATCAAATCAGGTTTTGTGAAGGATGAGATCCTAAAGAGCCCCAATAACTGTGAGGATGAAGACGATGAAGACAAAGAAGAAGATAATAATGAACATCAACAGGCACCAGAATTGCAGAACTATTTCACAGTGACACTGAAGATAAGGACTTCAATGGTTTTCCTGAGAGTGATACAGAACAAATCTGATGTTGAATGAGTGTTACTGTAAAGTGAAAGTGAAACAGAATAAATCCATTTTTTAGAAATGCAATGATGCCTTGTGCTTTATTTTCTGTACAGGGGCAACTTATACTATTAATTTACATGCAAAAAGGCCAAATTGAGCCACTGCGACTTATACACAGGGGCGACATGATCCAGGAAAATATGGTAAGCAACATACAGACGAAGTATACATCCAATGCAACTATAAATGAATAACTTAGAACATTTGATGAATAGGATCACGAGAGACACACAGACCATACAGCCCATTCGGACTGGACCATTGAGCCCACCCCTCTCCTTGCTGCTGATTCCTTGTCCACTTCAGGACCATACATCTTAACAATCCATTATCTAAAGCCATTTTGCTAAGGGGAAAGCAAGCCATAAAAGTGTACCTTTACACCCCCCCCCCCTCCTCTCGCAGCAGAGGTCTATCTTCAGGTTCCAATCCTGGCCTGTCAAAGATCGGCTCAGTCCCACTCACTAAGGTGCCAAAGATGTGCCCCTTCCCCCTCCCCCTCCTCACCTCCATAAAAGCACGGGGGGGGGGGGGGAAGGTGCCATATACACGCTGCCCCTGCTGCAAAGTCGTCGACCCTGCATGGGGGGAGGACAATTACCTCAAGGCCACTCCCCTTTGGTCTCTTGCATGGCTGTGTACCCAGCCACCTGCATCTTTCAGTCCAGAGGGGCAAGAGGGTGACCCTAGGCCCTACAGGCTACTAAAATAGCCCTCCCCAAGGCCCACCCTCCTGCCCTCTTCTCCCTCACCTGTTAATCCTAGCCTGTCATCCTCCCTGCCTGTCATGTCTCACGGCCACTATTCTCGGCCTTGGGAGTCTCAAGCTACAAAAAAGAAAGAAGAAACCAAAAGCAATACCAAAACATTGACAGAATGAATTATAGTCCACAACGATCCAAGAATTACAACAAGCCAGGGGAAGATTTTTAGTTTTAGTTTTTAAGGATGTTTTTTGTCATATCTCACTCTTAGGGGCATGTTTACTAAAAAACGCACTATTGCGTGCCGCACAATAGCGCACTAAAAGCAGCACTTAAGTGCTCTTAAGCACCCCGCACACGTGCGATGAACCCCCGCGAAGGTGCGCGTCACACTAACGGGCCCCGCATAAGTACGGGCCCGCAAATGTCCGATAGAGGCGTGGAAAGGCTAACGGAGGGCGGAGGAAGGCTCCCGAGGGGCGGAGAGACGGGGTTAATTGGCGGGGAAGGGGAGGGGAGAGGCTCCCCGCACATTATCGGGGCCGAATTTTCAAGGAAAAACTACCATTTAAAGGGCATTTAAAGGGAAGAGAAACCATTTCCGTCAGCAATGTACAGCAAAACCGGGGAAACCTGAAAAACGTGAGCAGTGTGATACATGTGCACAGCACAAAAGTACAAATAAAAATAGAAAATTTCCATACCAAAAATATTAAAAATAGTAATTCAGCTGGGGAACAGTTATAGTAATGGGCATAAATAAAAAACACGCCCAGGAAAGCCCCAAGAAAAAGAAATGATTTTTGGAAGGGTCTACGGAGTGGAGACCCTTCCAAAAATCATTTCTTGCTATTGGAGCTTTCCTTGGAGTGTTTTGTATGGTTGCCCATTAATAACACTGTTGCCCAGCTTGGCTATCTTTTTTCCCCCTTTTTTTGCAGGCAGTTTTGTGGTGTATTTGCACTTTTGTCCCCAGACAAGGTGAACGAGCCCACAGTAAAAATGTGCAGAGCATGGCTTACGACTCCTTCTTGCCAGGTTTCCAATCTCCAGGGACTGCACTGTCTCTGTGGCCACAGTGTGGTGAAGCAGTCAGAACCAGTATTTCTAGGACCAGAGAATCACAGGTTCAAATCCCAGCTGGGGCACCTGCCAGCCTTGTCCCCATATTTTACCCACCACTAAACAGAGATAGTAAAGACACTCCTTTATTGCAGAGAACATAAGCATGTTGCAAACACCCATATTTTACCCTACACCGCTCACACACCATAACAATGGGCATTACCTACAGCCGAGTCCCACAAATGCAGGCCTGGAGTGCCACAACTCAATCAGGTCATATGGTTTTACTACGATAAGGACATGCCAGCATGTTGGCGGAAGGGTACAGGTGGTGGAGGGGCAGTGGCTGCTAGCCACAGAAGACAGTGGCCTAGCCATGTGCAGGATGGCACCATCCACTTCAACAGACACGCCCTGTCGGATGTACAGTCATGGACCTCCCAGGGAATTCAGCCAATCTGTGGCAACACGGTGGTGCAGTGCACACAGACTGCGTGTACAAGAACAGAAGGCCCCAGGTTCAAAGCCCAGCTGGGGCTACTGCCAATCCTGTCCACATATTTTTCCCACAACTAAACCATGATAGTAAGGACAAACCTTTATTGCTGAGGGCATACGCATTGGTAATATGCCTATCTTTTACCACACCGAGCACAGACACCATGAACAGGGGCATTACCTAGAGCAGAGTCTCCGAAATGCAGTCCTGGAGGACCACACACCATTCAGGTTCCATGCTGCCTCTAATACAAATGCCTGTGCTGCATATCTATGCACCACCCCCATGGCATGTATATGTAGCTCATGTATATTCATGAGGGACAGCAGGAAACCCCGAACAGTGTTAGGCACACCAGGACTGGAGTTGCGAACCTCTGCCGTAAAGCAGCAGCCAACAGGGGCAGACACACCCACACCCACAGGCCCCATTGGCCAATGCCTCCTGGAGAGGCAGGACATTGGGCCCTGCGTGCATCTCCCAATACTAGCACCTGCATACCTTAGCAATGCCACCCTACACCTGGGTATACGGTACACAGCTGTCAAACGTTTGCTATGAGTACTGGCAGATAGACATTCCTACGTTAAGCACAGTTTGCTCTTTGAGCTCCATCATAACAATCTTTCTGATGTCTGCGGTGTGTGCTTCAGGTCTGGCCTCTGACAGTGGTCACCACCCTGGGGAGTGACCCCCAACAGTATTGCGTACCATATCCATGCCTGTGCTGTGCCCAGGACTGGTGTGGTGGGCAAGGCTGATAAACTCCTCTATAGTAGCACAATGCTGGCATACGTGTGGTAGTGTGTGTCTGTCTTTACCAGGGGTGGGCAATCTCGGTCCTGGAGGGCCGCAGGCCAGTCAGGTTTTCGGGATATCCCTAATACATAAGCATGCGATATATATGCATTACAGATATCCTGCCAATCTGACTGGTCTGCGGCCCTCCAGGACTGAGATTGCCCACCCCTGGTCTATACAGTGTGTGTTGGCTGCAAACACCTTCCACAGCCCACACTGCCAGCACTGTTGCCATTATTGGCCTGCCAATGTGCATAATGAGCAGCAAGGTACCATGGGTATAGCTCAGACAGGGTGGGCTGGACAGGATGCATCTGCACAGGGCATAGGGCACTGCCTGGGACATTGTCGTGGCCGGCCACCACCTACACAGACAGGGTGACCTCATTCTGTCCTGCTGGGGGATCACTCTCACCCTGACTGTGCAGTGACCACAGCATGTCTAGGCACCCCCATAGTGCTATATAGCATTTCTCTCATGTGATATATATGGGTTTCCTTTTGGGGGCCCAGTCACTGACTTATCTGCTGGTGTGCACTGCCATCCCAGTTCTGGGTGCATGCATTTCCACCAGGACTAGCTAGCAGACTGTTTTCAGCTGGTCTGTGTTGTGATGGAGTGCCTTGCAGGGTGCAGCGGCTGAAGACTTGCTGCAGGAGAATATCAGATAGTGGTGGGGTGCAGCTTAGCATATCCAGGCCTAATGTCTGTCTGATATTGTGTTATGGAGGTGTATAGAGCTGCTTTGACTGCCCTGTAGGGTGTCTGTTCCCCAGCAGGACCTGAATTGATGGTCCACTTTACTGCCACCATTGCAGGGAGTTAGAATGTTGATAGGAGACCCTGTTTTTCAACCTTGGGTGGTGGTACATAGCCCACCTAGGTGTCCATAAGAGGTTCCCCTGACAAAGACAGAAGTTGATATCCAAGGTGTTTCTGCAGAAACTACCTATCTCACAGATTAATACTGCTGTGGAGCTCTGGCATGGCCTCTTTCATCTATGGAGGGTGTTGTGGACCTGGTCCTGGGTGCCTCTTCACACCCTCAGGGTGAGCACAGTACCCGCACAATGTGATGGTGTGTAGCTACTCTGTGCCAGTAAAACACCCGGTCAGTACCCCCTACCAGGCCGAGGTGCTGTGTGGGTGCACACGGCCACTTCCCCCTACCACGCCGGGGAGCTGTTGGGGTGCATTCCCCATCTTGTGTTCATCTGTGGACAGCTGATTTGCATGTGCAGTGCATCATGGGTACGGGTGGCCTAACCCTATCCTGGCTACCACAGCAGACTGTCTGTGTGGTGACATGCAGGCTCTCTGCAGCCAGCCAGGGGCTTGCTGGCAGCTTTAGAGCTGTAGCCCAATGGTTACTTCACTGCCTGAGAAGCCAGAGGTCATGGGTTCAAACACACAGTGGGGTCATTTGGTAGGGTTGTCCAAAGTTTTTTTTATTCAATGTACATATGTTGATGCCAGCAAAAACACCCGCAGCGTACTGTACCCAAAAGGTGCCACTGAGGGTGCTTTATAGGGCGCCCCATAAGGCGCCTTATGGTTGCCGTCCATATAAGGTGCACTATACATTATTCTGTGCCGCAACATATATGGTGACCTATAGGGGACATTCTAGGGTGCCTTGGCGGACAGTGAACTTTAACATGTGCCGTATGGGCCGCCTTATGTTAACACGCTTTGAGAGTGAGTTTGCTAGTACTGATAAATAAAATAGAACTAATATGCCTCCTACAGCACTCATCCCCATAATGCATTATGCCTCAGCCAGCCTTGTTCACTGGGCACTGTGAGGGATTGCACCCCTGATCCCTGCACTATTGGTCAGTGTCTTAACCATTGTGCTGTGGCTCTATTCCTGTGTTTGGACATTGCCGCACTGCCTTAGGCCTTCTTGATGTAGCAGCGCACCGCCTTCTGCCGTCCATACCGCACAAACTTAACAGCACGCCGCCTAATGCCCACTATTTACAGTGCTACACCTTATGACGCCCACACCTAACAGTGCACCGCCTAATGTCGCCCAAAATTAACAGTGCGCCGCCTTATGCCGCACAAAATTAATATGCCTCCTATAGCACTTTAACCCATTACAGTTATTGCCTCAGACAACAGCTTTTGTTGCGCACAATGGGGGATTGAACCCATGGCCCCTGCACCATTGGTCAGTGTCTTCACAATTGTACTACGGCTCTGTTTGTTTCTGTGCCCAGCAGCGCGCCACTTAGCCTTCCCACACGCTAATGTGGACCCCGCACATTAGCGCGACGTGCACAAGTACGGTCGCTTTCTCCCGGTTTTTTTCTTTTCTCTGCCTGAACCGCCCACTCCTTATATGGCACAGGCACACTACCGTGGCCCCGCACAATTTCAGAGTTTAGTAAACATACCCCTTAGTTCGGCCTCGTTGTCAAATACGGCCGGTTGGATAGTTGGGCGTTTCACTTTTTACTATCGTTTATATATTTATGTATTTATATTTATAATGCCTTCATTCATTGTGTTCATGATATGGAGCCATTTCCGCTTTTTGTGGTATGAATAAGGTGTGTCCGCCGCTTGAGTAGGCATAGCAATATGGATTTACATATTGGTTTTATATAATTTTTTAGTATTGAAGTTTTATTATACACAATGTATTTATGGTTTACTCTTAGTTGCATTTTATTTTTAGTTTTTAATTTTTGTCCTGCATGGTTAGTGAGTTTATAGTGGCATAGTTTTTAATCTTTACAGCGCATATATAGGGGTCTCAATGAGATGATTGCTTTCAACCGTTTATTTTACATAGTGTTGGGCATCAAGTGAGATAAGACACGGCACCCATATCATTTTATAATATGTAGATACAATATTTTTATTATCCACATAGTAAAAACTTGATTTTAGCGTTTTAAAGTTTAGAGCGGGTCCCAAATGTACAAGGTTTTCCCTGTTATAAAATACGGGCATTTCATCAATTTTCATTGTTTTAAAGTTATGATGTATTGGATATAACATGTGGATATTAACAGTCATATCAATGTCTTTTATTCATCTCATTAGATAATTCAATTATATTGTAAGTGCACCGGAACACACCTTTGTTGTCCCAGCAAGATCAGGAGTTTGCCCGTGTTGCACGGGATGCCATAGCGGTATGATAATACAATATTTTATACTACACATTTTCAATGGTGGTTGATCATATTTATTTCATTTTAAATTGGTTCTATCTATGGGTCTCAAGTTTTGATTGTTTCATAAGTACCCATTTAATTGTTTAGTTATATAATTGTTTAGTCATTTCATTCATTTTTAATTCACACTCTTTATTCAATGGTAGTTAATCTTCCTTGGTCCTCCTCTTTCTCCTTTTAGCTTATTCCAGTTCTCACCAAATGGTGTCTTTTTGTAAATGATGTCCTTTACAATATATGTATAATTTATATATTAATGTTATTTAGATAATGCATGTTATTTATGTATTTATATTTTTAACTTTTAATTTTTGGATGATTTTATTATTGGTTATATCACAGCTTTGTTTTGTTTTATAACATTTTGATTATTGTTTTAGTTTAATATATTTTGTGTCATGATTCCTATTTATCTTTTTAATAGTTTCTAACGGTATTTTATTGCTTTTACAATTATTTGTTGTGTGTTTGGGTCTTGTATGTGTTTATTCTTAGTGAGCCGTAAACCCCTCAGGAAGTGTAATACGAAACACGGCCAGTGTCGGGTTTGGCATGCTTGATCCGTGGAATAATAAAGGCTTGAATCACTGCCACGTCTCCTGACTGTTTCCTAGATTGCTCACGTGGCAGATTGCTGTTTTTTGGTGGTACCTATGTCTGCTATGTTGTCATCATTTGCTATGTTTCTATGTTTCAGATTTTCCCCAGATCAAGTAGAAAAAAATGTTTCTAACAGATCTCTGTAATATTCATTTCTCATCAAAACAAGCAAGCTAAAATGTACCTGGTTGCAGCTTAGCCATGGATTATTCACACACCTTCTAAATGATAACACACAATCAACAGATTCTGGTAAAAAATGGTTTAAATACGATGCACAGTCGAACTGAAGATTGCCTTAAGTAATTTATTTAAACGTCTGCCCAGACTGAGATCTTCAGTGTCCTTAAGGGACTGTTTTACTAATGTCTATTACAGTTTTGTACTTAAAATATATTTAAAGCAAAAAGCAAAAATTTACGTGCATCATGTGCAACTGTCGGGGGCATGGCCAACGTGTTTGCAACAGTTAAAACAAGGATGCACATCCTAACACACGGTGTTTCCTAGTGAGGTAGCATTAGCTGAACTTGCACTAGTGGAAGGTAAATCCTTGCTGGTTCGTCTGGCTGTTGTAACTTTGGCAATCTTCACAGTTAAGCGTTCTATTTCTACTCCCATGCTAACTGCAATGTGCTCTGAACACCTACTCGCCATCCTTAACCCACCTGTTTAGCAATCTTATTGCCAGCTGACAGCATGAAAGTTGACATGCATTAACAGTCATGGCCACATGGTAGCTGTTACTGCAGGCATGGGGCACGCAGTTAATGCATGCCATATTCTGAGTTAATGTCATAACACACGTTAGTAAAAGGACCGCTAGGTGTCAGTTATAACTTTGTGCCATTTATGATCTTGTATTCCTGGTAACAAAACTTATACCGAAGAGAATTTGTAACGTAATGCAAAACATCACCAATAAGGAGTTAAGTCGTTTTAGAGTAATTTAAACATCCATTTTATGTGGAATGTGATTCCCTTTTATGTATATTTGCTATTACAACAAATAATCTTGACCCAGGGGGATCCTGCATTGTTACAAGAAATCTGAATTATGGAATAAGACTTATGTGATGCCGACTTACTGAGTGTTGTGGCTAATGACTTCACTAGCAGTAATTGCATGAGGGAAACATTTATTTTTAAGCAAATAGTGTTCATTAACTTTTTCATTTACTGGGCACTGGAAAATATTCCTGTGCAGAAAGTTTCTACATTGCTTGATGAGTTCTCAAAGGGTATCTTGTGGCTTTAAATTAAAACAATCAAGTAGGTCACAGAGATGTACTTCCCCTTTGCTGATGGAAAGGAACACATTAATAGATCAAGAGGATTTATATAGAACAAGTGACATCAAATTTCCAGAATCATAAAGTTTTGAATTTTTAACAGATGGAAAACTTTTTCTTAATTATGCATTACAGTAGAAGCTGTATTGCTCTTTATCCTCTTGAATTTATTAAACTTTCACAACTTTAAAACAGCAACTATTAGGGAACTCATTTATTGTGTTAGCACTACAAGACTTAGGAAGCATAGAACAGATGTTTAAAGAAAATGTTCTAGCTCAGTGGTGTTTACCATCTATTTGAAACAGAAGCAAAATAAGAGATTCGAGATAATTTATTTATTTTATTTATTTATTTATTTGCATTTCTTATATACCGCACTATTTGCGATCAGCGCGGTTTACATAGAACAAAAAGGTATCCGACAATAAACAATAGTCAGGTCATTACACTGAACAGGAACAAGTAACTTGGAAAACAGGATAAACTATGTACATATGCGGAGCAATGATTAGGGTAACTATATACATGTGAGATGGAGTTATTGGGTATTGATCATACTTGGTGGCTGGGGTTCGGGGCAGTCAGTGAGGTATTTGATAAAGAGAAAGTGTTTCAAGGCCTTCCTGAACTGGCTCAAGTTGGGGATTGCTCTGAGGTGTGGTGGTAGGGAGTTCCAGAGACTTGGGGCGTATAGTCTAAAGGCTCTGTTCGATGTTGCTTTGGAGCATTTTGTCATGTCTCTCGGTATCACTAGCATGTTGGCTACTGCGGTTCTTCTTAGTCTGTTGGGTGTGGGTGGTTGGATGAGGTCACATAGTGAAGAGGAGGAGAGCCCCTTGATGGCCTTGAATGTCATCACTAGGGTTTTGAAACTGATCCTGGCTTGAATGGGGAGCCAGTGAAGCTGTTTCAGGAGGGGTGTGATATGCTCTCTTCTTGGCGTTCCGAGGAGAATCCGCGCTGCACTGTTCATGGCAAGTTGCAGGGGATGTAAGGTGGCCTGAGGGAGTCCTTGTAGGATGGCATTTGAATAATCAAAATGAGGAATGATGAGGGCTTGATAAATGGTGCGGAAGTCGCCTGGTTCGAGTAAAGGGCGTAGGTGTCTAAGGGATCTGATCTTGAAGTAGATCGCTCTTACAGTGTTGGCTATGTGTTGCTTCATGTTGAGGTTCTGATCCAATGTGACTCCGAGATAACGTATAGCTGATTTTACTTGCAACTCGGCATTGTCCACTTCCAAGTAGCTGGGTGGTATAAACTCGGGATTTCTGGAGATGAACAGGACCTCCGTCTTCTTGTGTTGGATGCGCAGATTTTGAGAGAGGAGCCATTCGGATATTGCGTTGAAGCACTTAGTCAGGGGGGTAAGGTCTGGGCAGTCTAGGGATATTGTGAGGTACAGTAGGACATCATCTGCGTATATCATGCAACTCACATTGAACGATCTAATGATGTTACAGATGGGTTGGATATAGATGTTAAACATAAGTGATGATAGGGAAGATCCTTGAGGAACTCCTTGACTTTGTAGGAATGGCTCGGATGTGGACCCGTTTGCTCGAACGTATTGCCATCTTCCAGACAGGTAAGATCTGCACCACTCGAGAGCTGTTCCACTAATGCCTTTCTCTCTTAGCCGACCTAGGAGAATTTCGTGGCAGATATCAAATGCATTTGATAGAGTAGACAAAGCTAAAATCAACAAGGCTAAATTCAGAGACCCATAGTCGATGGTTTAAGAGCAATCTTAGAAAGGTGGGTTTCTCTAAACAGTTTTAATTGGGCCAGAGAAAAGGAATGATTCATGAACTATTTCAGGTAGAGACTGCGGCGAAGGTAAAAATGTGCAGTTGGTGCTGGAAAAGAAGTGTACAAAAGAAAGCACCTTCCCAAATAAACAAAGTTTGTTCAATTATCAGGAACTAGGGAAAGCTCTCATATGTGGAAGTAGATAGGGAGATAGTATAGTGACATGAGAAGAGAGGGGGGAAGTTAAGCCTAGCCTAGGTTATGAATAGACTCTAGCGCAGGGGTCTCAAACACGCGGCCCGTGAAGCACTTACCGGCGTGTAAAAAAAAATAAATCCAAACTTGCCGTCGCCGCAGTATTAAGCGTCCCGCGGGTCCCTCTGCCTGGCAGAGTCCTCTCCTCCCTGCAGCATCAGCTCCAAAAGCGGCGGCTTTCAGAGCCGCGAAGAGAGAGAGTTTCTCTCTCGCGGTTCTGAAGACTCTCTCGCTGCTCTTCAGAACCGCGAGAGAGAAACTCTCTCTCTTCGCGGCTCTGAAAGCCGCTGCTTTTGGAGCTGATGCTGCAGGGAGGCGAGGACTCTGCCAGGCAGAGGGGCCCACGGGACGCGTAATACTGCGGTGGCGGCGGCAGCAACAGCAAATATACATTTTTTAAAAATCTACCTTGGCTGATGGTGGGAGGGGGGTTAGGACTGGTAATGGGCTATGGGGGGGGCAACTGAAAATGGGGTGATGGGGGTAACACTGAAAATGGGGTGATGGGGGGGTTAGGACTGGTAATGGGCTATGGGGGTGCTAGGACTGATAATGGGCTGGGGGGTCTGCTAGGACTGGAAATGGGCTGAGTGGAAGGGGGGCTTGAACTGCAAATGGCTGATGGGGAGGGGGGCTTGGAATGGAAATGGGCTATGAGGGGAGGGAGCTAGCACTGGAAATGGGCTTATGGGGGGGAGCTACGATTGGAAATGGGCTGATGGGGGGCTAGGACTGAAAATGGGCTGATGCAGTGACTAGAAGGGAGCGGGTGCTGTGTGGGACTGGAACTAGAAGGGAGCTGATGTTGGGGGAGGATTAGAATGGGATGGAGCTGGGAGAGTGAAATGGAGAGGCGAAAAATATTTTGTGTGGGAGGGAAGACAAATCTACAATTGGCCAGGTATTGGGAGAGTAAGTGGGGATTGAGGATGGAGGGGTAAAATTTGAGTGGATGAAATAGGAATGAGGAAAGAGCAAAAGGAGAAAGATTAATATGTTAAAGCAGATGTAGAGGGAGAATGGAAAAAGCTAGAAGAGAGAAGAAAGGACAGATGGACAGCAGACGATGGAGAGTTAGCAGAAGGCACAAAGAAACCAGAAGAAAGTGGCTGGAATAATTGCAACTGAAAAAAAAATGCACAAAAGGTAGAAAAATCTCTTTATTTTGAATTTATTAACTGGAATATGTCAGTTCTGGGAAATGTGCATCAATAACGTCTGCGCTTTTTTTAAGTACAAGAGGAAATTAATTTATAGTTTTATTTCTACAGTGTTGTTGTACATTCCAAGTTTGGCTTTTGGGGGTCCCAGTTTAATTGTCTTGTTTCTAAATTTTGATTCCTTGTTTGGTGATGGTGTATGTTCTGCATGTGTAACTGAGCTGAGGTATTCTGTTTATGTAATTCCTATTTGACATTGCTACTTGTTCTCTGTCCCCAGTAGGTCATGTATTGTTATTCTCTGAAATGTATTGATTTAATATTTGCAGTGTTGCCTTTTGATAGGTAGGGCATGGTGCTTTGTGAGTCCTGGTAGTGCTGTTAGGATATGGCGGGTTTGCTATGAGTTCTAAATGGGCAGTGTTTGTTTGTAGTAGTTCCTAATGTGCCTGGCGGTTGGCACTGGATTATAGTAATGTAGAAATCTTTTAGTCTTTCTTTATTCATGCACTCATTAAGAGGCATGTTTACTAAAAGGGTATAGTAACATTATGCAAATATTTATGCAAATGAGGTCCCTTATGCAAATGAGGTCCCACGTCTCATGCGGCCCCCGGGTTATTTTACAAGTCCTCATTTGGCCCTCAAAGCAATTTGAGTTTGAGACCCCTGCTCTAGCGGGACACTGAGAGGACTAGGCTGCAGAATCTAAGATAGAGGGAACGAGTGAACGGATAACGATCTTCTAGTGTGTTCCCAAAGGAAAAAGTGGTTTCTGGTGATGTCATAGAGAAAGAGATGAGCAGGTCAACATTCAGAAACACTTATCCAGATAGCAGCAATTATTCAGATAAGAGCCACTGGGCAGGGCTATGAGATTATTTTCAGTGGCACTACATGCATAGTGCCACAGATAATCATTCTGACTACCTCGGCACTATCCAGATGGCACAGAGCTGATAGCCATCCAGTTAGTGATGATATTCAGTTTGCTATTCAGATAAGCTTCCAGATAAAGGTAGCACAGCAAAAAGGCTGTCCTAAATTTGTTTCAATAGCTATCTGCAGTAGCCTAGTGGTTAGAACAATGGCCTGTGACAAACACAGCTGTAGTTGAAATTGCACCAGTGCTCCTTGTGGCCTCGTGTAAGTCACATAACCCTTGATGGTTTCAGGTACAAACTTAGATTGTAAGCCCTATGAGACAGGAACATATTGAATGTAACCTGCCTTGATCTACTACTAAGTTGCGAGTTACAGTAAATACTAATAAATAAAATAGTAGACTGGATATTGCTGCTATTGAGGTAGCAGTGGCATTCACAGCTCTATATGGTTATTCATCCCTGGTCACAATCTGGATACTGGCCCTGAATCTCCAGGGATTGGTTTTATCACCATGGCTGGTGTTTAAATAAAACTACCAACCGCAAAGGCTGAATATCCACCTGAAATGTTTTAGCGGTGTTTTGAATGTATGCTACAGAGAGACTAGAGTGAAAGAAGAACCCAAGGTTACGAGCTGAGGAGACCGGAAGGATGACTGACGACAATGTTATCCAAAGAGATAGAAAGCAAGAGATGGGGAACGTGAGTTTGGGACAAACACTAAGATGTTTTGTCCTGGCATGTAATGTTTAAGGTGGTAGCAGGACTTCCAGCTGTCAATGAGGATTAAGTAGGTTGAGATTTCGAATGAAATCATGGTGAAAATTTTTATGTGGAAAGATAAATCTGGAAATCTGATAATGTTACCAGGGTAGTGCAAGGATTTTAGCACCGGGCTCTATGCTATGTTTTAGCACAACACCCAGGGCCGGCCCATCCATTGAGTAAGAATGTTGTTGGCACAGGGCCCCATGCTTCAGGGGGCCCCGCGCCAACAACATTCTGCACAGTGCTAACCTTCTTTAGCGGCACCCGGCAATTTTAAACCCCTCCACAGCCCATTTCAAGCCCAAGCCCCCCTCCCCAAAGAGCCCCATGGCAGGCTTCAGTGGCTCCCAGCAGGCTCAGCACAGCTCGTTACAGCTTCCAAAGTGAAGAGTGTTGTTCCCTTCACTTTGGCAGCTGTATTGTAATGAACATCGCAGGCGCACTGAGAGCCGGGACATAGGAAGTGTCCTTTGACCTCTGGCGCGCCTGCGATCTTCATTACAATACAGCTGCCAAAGTGAAGGGAACAACACTCTTCACTTTGGCAGCTGTAACGTTAGCTGTGCTGAGCCTGCCGGGAGCTGCCGAAGCCTGCCACGGGGCTCTTTGGGGAGAAGGGCTTGGGCTTGAAATGGGCTGTGTAGGGGTCTAAAACTGGAATTGGGCTGGGGGGGCTATAATTGGAAATGGGCTGATTGGGGGGGGGAGGCTAAGATTGGAATTGGGCTGGGGAGACTAGGATTGGAAATAGGCTGGGGGGCTATAATTGGAAATGGGCCGAATGGGGGGAGGCAAGGATTGGAATTGGGCTGGGGGGGCTATAATTGGAAATGGGTGGAATGGGGGAGGCTAGGATTGGAATTGGTCTGGGTGCTATAATTGGAAATGGGCTGAATGGGCGGGAGGCTAGGATTGGAAATGGGCTGAGGAGGGCTAGGAATGGAAATGGGCTGAGTGGGGGAGGCTAGGATTGGAAATGGGCTGAGTGGGATGGGGTGGCTAGGACTGCAAATGAGCTTTTGTGGGGGGGGGGTAGGATTGGAAATGGACTGATGTAGTTCTGGAATAGGATTGGAAATGCCCGATGGGGGGCAACTTTTAGAAATGGCTGATAGGGGCAGCTTGGACTGGAAATGAGTTGATGGGGGGGGGGGCTCGGACTGGAAATGTAGGGGAGCTTGGACTGGAAATGGGCTGAAGCTCCTCCACACTCGACCCGATTTCCAGTCCAAGCCACCCCCCATCAGCTCACTGGAATAGGATTGGAATTGGTTTATGGGGGGGGGGCTAGTATTAGGGAGCGGATGCTGAGTGGGGCTGGAACTAGAAGGGAGCTGATTTTGGGGGAGGACTAGAAGGGAATGGGGTTGGGGGAATGAGGATGGAGGGGGAAAATATATTTTGTGTGGGAGGGAAGAAAAATCTACAAATTGCTGGGTATTGGCAGAGTAAGTGGGGATTGAGAATGGAAGGGTGAAATTTGAGTGGATGATAAAGGAATAAAAAAGAAATTGGGGAAAGAGCAAAAGGGGAAAGATCAGTATGTTAAAGCAGATGTAGAAGATAGAATGGAAAAAAATCTAGAAGAGAGAAGAAAGGACAAATGGACAGCAGACAATGGAGAATTAGCAGAACACAGAAGAGACCAGAAGAAAGTGACTGGAGCAATTGCAATTGAAAAATAAAATTCCCAAACAACAAAAGGTAGAAAATACTTTTTTTTATTTTGAATTTATTAACTGGAATATGTCAGCTCTGGGAAATGTGTATCACTAACGTCTTTGCATTTTTGTTTAGTACAAAAGGAAATTAATTTATAGTGTTGTTATACATTCCAAATTTGGCTTTAGGGGTTCCCAATTTAATTATTGTCTTCCAATTTCTAAATTGTGATTCCTTGTTCTTTGTTTGGTGATGGTCTATGTTCTGCATGTGTAACTGAGCTGAGGTATTCTGTTTTTGTAGTTTCTGTTTGACAGTGCCACTTGTTCTCTTTCCCTAATAGGAGATGTATTGATTTAATATTTGCAGTGTTGCTTTTTTAATAGGTAGGATTTGGTGCTTTGTGAGTCCTGGTGGAGCTGTTATGATACAGCTGGTTTGCTATGGGTTCTAAATGTCAGTGTTATAGCACTTCTTAATGTGCCTGGCGGTTGGCAGTGGAGTATAGTAATGTAGAAATCTGATAGTCTTTCTTTATACAGACACTCATTAAGAGGTATGTTAACATTATGATAATGTTTATGCAAATGGGACTTCTTATGCAAATGAGGCCCCCACAATGATCCTCCGCACATGGCCCAGCACCCCCCTTGTGCCGCCCCTGACAACACCCAAACTGCATGCTAAACCCCATGCTACCAGGAAGCTCAGTAAAGTAAATATGTCCCTTAATGCATGATTTGGCGCAAGTTAACTCCATGCTTGGGCCCGATGCAGGAGTTACCATTGGGGCATGATAGTTAACACACACTGATATTCATACTGCCAACGGCATGTCAGGGTGCAGAATGGGTGGGTTAGGGGAGAACAGTCGGTGTGGTAAGCACATTGCAGTTAGTACAAGGGTGCATATTGTGCACCGTCAATGTTACCATTAGCATGGTCTCACCTAATGCCTTAACAGGTAGAGGGAAGTGCACCCACCTGCTGTTCATTAGGGTATGCATGAACACTTTAATTGTCAGAAACATGTTGATCATGCCCCTGACAGTTACCATGGAGACTTTGCACATAATACACATTAGTTTTTGCACTAAATGTCTGTTAGGTGCAAAACAACACCTAACACACTTTAGTAAAAGGGAGCATGTTATGCTAATTTTATAGCTACCTCACTGGCTCCCAGTTGAACAAGAAGTAGATTTTAACACACTAAGCGCAATCGTTAAAATGTGTAAATCACCTGACCCCTGATTATCTTTCCAATTGATACCCACCCCCACTGTCTTGAGGGAATTATAATCCTCTCAATAAATCTTTCTATCTCCCCCCCCCCCCCCCCCACTGGCATCTGCCGCAATAATTTACACAAGACTTCACACATTCAGCAACTTCACTCAAAAATACAGAACAACATACCTCTAATGCTATGGATGAAAACTTGCTAATGCTACGGATGAAACCTCCTGCAAAAAGATCAAAACTTAGCAGCTTTCCTATAGACTTTTCACTGGAGATTCTACCATGTCTTTCCTAACTGATTACTGGCCTCCATCCTGAGGATCACCTTGCCTCCTGGTTTTTCTCTCCACTGCCCATACTCAATGGTTCCGCCTTCTCCTATGCTTGATTTATTTCTTATTGCATTATCATATGCTGAATATGCTCACATTTATGCATTCCATCCTGTGCCTTAATTAACTTCGTATCTCTATATATGCACTATTCTCATGCTCAATTTGCATCTCCTTTTTATTTAATCCAACTTCTGCCTTCAGGTGTTAAGCTATAAGTATAATTGTAGCAGCAGAGCGCAGACAAACCAATGATACCAGGAGTCTGTTCAGAAGGTCCAAATCATTTATTTGTGCACAAGTCTCAAGCAAAGTCAATTTCAAAATGGCTGAGCAAAGTTTTCTGGCAATACAACAACTTTTATAGACTTTTGCTCTATTCTAGGAATAGAAAAACATTTCATTGGTCCCGGTAACCTCCCGTACCTCCCGTACTCCTTCTATTGGTTCCGGTACTGATATGATTATCCAATTATGTTCTTTCAGTGGGCTCAGCACCTGCTTACCCCCCTTCTAGTCCCAATTACAATGGCCAGTTCACCAACTTGTTACTTTCCTTCTCTCAAGGCCATTGAGCCAGTTTGTACGTGTAGGGGAGCAGGGCTCTATAACTTCTCTGTCAGCAGTTTTAGACATGAATTTCTGTATTTTTCCATCTGTTTTGCTTGTCTAAGCTAATTCAATACTTTTACTGAGTTCTAATTCTACAGCAGCATATTGGGGGATGTGCAATTCCTATGGGCCTCTTCACAAGCTTCATTTACAGGTCAAGCTAGCTAGGCTTGCTTGCTTATATCAGACAATGTGGATCACAGGCCTTCACCTGCCACATTCCCCCCTTTGATTATTCTCACCCTATTACTGAATAAGGTGTGAGAATTAAATCACTTTAAAAGAGTTATACTAGGGTCATAGGATTCCGACTATATGCAGGAGGTTTTGGTTGGTATAAGGCCATAATCTTAGTTGCGGTCTTCCGCTCTACTGTACTTTCAATAGCACTATGAATAGAACGCATACAACATGGGATTATGCATGGTAATAACAAAATAACAGCAATAAGTATTAGTCCTAATATAAGGAAAGTTTTAAGTCCTCCCAGCCATGAGAAAAGGTTAGCAAACCAGTTAGGAAATTTCAGTGAGTGCCAAGTCTGTACTGGCACATAAGCATGTCTTTGCATATCCTTAGCAAGTTCTTCAACTACTTGACCCTTATCATCTATTTTTAAACAACAATTGGTTAAATTCAACTTACCACATACTCCTCCTTCAGCTGCTAACAAATAATCAAGTGCTAAGCGATTCTGATATATAGCAGTGCGCATCTGTGTACTTTGTCTAGCTAAAAGTGTAAGAGCTTGGCTAGTTTCGTTGGTTATTATTTCAACTACTGCTTGTAAGCGAATAATACGATTAATCATATAGACTGGGGTTCGATAACCCCACATACCATCATCATTCCAAGTGGCAGGCCCATAATACTCAATGATTCTCTCTGGCGGCCAATCATCACCCTTCCACTTCTCCCACTTGCCTACTTGGAGGGGTGATCTCTTCTGTCGCAGTGCTCTTTTGTGTCTGTGGGTAGTGTATACTGGGTATCCTAATTGTTCTCCATGTTCTGTGGGTAGGAGAAAGAAAGAAGGTCTGATGGTCCCTAAGACACATGCTCCTCCCCAATGTGGCGGGAGTCGAGCATACGCTCGGTTTCCACAGATCCAATACAGGCCAGGTGGGGCTTGCCAAGCATGGGTTTTGGCAAGATTAGTCCATAAATCAGCAAGTTCAGGAAATCTTGCTAATGGGTTAGGAGGTTCAGGGTGTTTGATTCCTGACCACCATGACGTCTTTTTGGTAGTGGCATTATAGAATTTCTGGCTAAGACAGACCAGCTGTCCTACCTGTTGGGTGAACTGAGGTCCAGTTCTGGTATAGCAAAGACGTCCAACAATTGAGTGCGCTAACACCCATTCGCTAGTAGTCTTGTGTAATTCAGTCTGATTGTAAGTCAGAGAATAATTTAATTCTTGAGCTTCCCATGGCCACTGGTCACCCATCTGGGTTCCGCCACAGAAATAACAATCTGAGATTTTGAGACTAGATACTACTGCTCCAGCCAATTCTAAGAATAAATTCTGAGAAGGATGAGGGATCTCAAACTTATTTACATGCATGGCCTCATAGAAGGTGTTATGGATGTGATATTTAGATGACTTGTGGGCTTGGGTATTCAATCTTATATACACAATGGTTCCTGGATCTGATCCAGTACCTGCGATACGTAGACCAAATTTGTATCCTTGTTTCCATACACTAGGGTTACGTATCCGTAAGTGTAAGGGGTTACAAGCATCTTTCTTACATTTGTCGTCTGTTGTTGACTTGGTTAGAGTGGCCATTCGTTTATCTATCTTTTCGTCAACTATACCATCATTCCATGTAGCATAAAAAACACATTCCCAATTTGGGCAATAGTAATCTGCTGCTGTGGCAGTACTATATGAATCCTTTTTTCCTGTACACTTTCCCCACCCTGTGGCACCTTCTGGGCACATGTACTTATGGTCATTTCGATATGCTTTTTCCCAGGTACCACATTTGGAGCGACTGTCTCTGTTTATAACATCACATGCATCAAAATTCAAAACAACAGGTCTACTAGTATCTTTAAGTGGTTGTGTGGCAGTTATTATAGGTCCATCTGCATCCTTCCATCGTATTTCCAACGTGTAATAGGATGGATTCTGATGCGGATTATAGCATACTCTAGATTTACCGTTAGTGCAAACATTTAGTTCAGTGGTGTTATATATACACCGAGTCACTTTACAAGTGCAGGTATAGTAAGAATGGTAAATCAAAGTCTGAGTTACTTTCAGTCCAGTTCGAGTAGAAGTAATGCAAGCAGTGCATGGAGGTAAGGCATAAGTCAGTTCAAAGCCTCCAAAACAGGCAACCAGGGCAAAGCAAAGGTAAAGATACATGTTGATTGGAGTTCTTCTGAATCCTCAGCTTGCAGATCTTGACCACGACGTTCTTTTCTTCGTCCCGTTCACTAATGAAGCAATTCAACGGGTGCTGAGTGTTGATTGAAGATCCTCAAGTTGTCCATCACACATTAACCAACTTAGCAATTTCAGTTGGCTTGTGAAGTCTGGTCAATCAATGTAGCATCAAAGTAGTGTGGCAAATCACAAACATGAGGTTCGTTGAAAACAAACTCTTGCTGTATGGAAAACAGCAATCCTCTTCAAAAGACTTGGCTACTGCAAGGCACTGTGACAGAATGCTTAAACTGCTGGTTGCCGTCTCAGAGTAACTCGCAAAGGTGCATCAAGATGCTGTTCTGCTGTCCACTGCTCAGGTTCAGGATCAGCGGCGGGCTTGACTCTGCTGTGGTGGATCCAGGAATCGATTTCTGCTACCTTTACTGCAGTTGGGGTAGACAGGATGACGGTGTATGGTCCCTTCCAATGGGGTTCCAACGGTGTCTTCTTCCAATCTTTGATCCACACCGAGGTACCAGGCTGGTAGGGATGCAGAGGTTCCGTCAAGTTGATAGGCAACCGGTCTTGGATCCACGCATGGAGAGTCTGCAGAACAAAACTAAGAGCTAGGAGTTCTTGCCTGGATATTTCTGAACCAATTTGGGCTAGACTTCCTTTAATTCCCTGCACTATTGGTGGGGGTTTACCATACAGAACTTCAAAAGGGGAAAAACCTGTTGACTTTACAGGAGCTGAGCGTATTCTGAGTAAAGCTATTGGGAGCACTTGGGGCTACTTCAGATGTGTCTCCTGACAAAGCTTAGACATTTGGGCTTATAGGGTACGATTCATTCGCTCAACTTTCCCTGAACTCTGGGGTCTATATGCAGTGTGGAGCTTCCATTGTATCTGCAAAGCTTTTGCTAACTGTTGAGTAATCTGGGAAACAAATGAGGGTCCATTATCTGACCCTATTACTGCTGGAATTCCAAACCTAGGGACAATCTCTCTCATTAAAACTTTGGTAACTTCTCGAACTTTTTCAGTTCTGGTTGGGAAGGCTTCTACCCACCCAGAGAAAGTGATATCCATTGGCTTTTGGCATTTCGGTAAAATCAATTTGCAGGTGGTGCATGGGGGTTACACCTCCTGACTGAACTCGGGGTGCTGTTATGAGGCCTTGCTTGGCATTATTTTTTGCACAAATTAGACATTGGCGTGCTACTGAAGCTGATATGGTTGTCAACAGAGTAATGTAGAAATGTGGTCTGAGTGCTTTTTCCATAGCACTTTTCCCATAGTGGGTGGCTTCGTGAAAGGCTTTGACAAAGGATGGTCCTAACAATTCGGGAATTACTATTCGTCCGGGGGGTTGACTGCCCTCTGCTGGTGGCAGCTCAATCCATCCATCTTTCAGTACTCCATCTTCCTTGTTACAGTAGTAATCTAATTCTTTGGTGGTATATCGTGGTGTCCATAAGTTTAAAGGTACTGGGAACAATGCTGCCTGCATTGGCATGGCTTGAGGTGTAATTTATCCTGTCATAACTGCTTGTTGTGCTGAGGCATCCGCAAACCTATTTCCTCGGGCAACTTCTCCTTTTCCTGCTTGATGTCCTCTACAATGCATGACAGCTACACGAGTTGGGGCCCATACTGCATCAAGTAACATCAGTATCTCGGGGCCATACTTGACTGATTTTCCTCCGGATGTGATGAGCCTCATTCCTTATAGAGAGCTCCATGGGCATGTAAGGTAGTGAAAGCATATTTGGAATCTGTATATACATTTAACACAAGTTTCACACCTAGTAATAGTGCTCGAGTGAGTGCTATCAATTCTGCTTTCTGGGCTGATGTGCCTGAGGCTAGAGCTGATGACTCAACTACTTCATGTTGAGTGACAACTGCATATCCGGCACAGCGTCGTCCATTGAGGATGAGGCTACTTCCATCAACATAATAGATTTGGTCAGGATTGTCAATGGGCACATCTGTCAGGTCAGGTCGGCTGGAGAATACAGTGTCCATGACTTCGATACAATCATGTTCTGGGAGTTCTTCACTAACGGGTATCAATGTGGCTGGATTCAAGGCATGACTCACTTCCAGTTGTATCTGTGGGTTTTCACATAACATGCTCTGATATTTCAACATTCGGGAATTGGTGAGCCAATAATTTGCTTTCTGTTCCATGAGGGCAAGGACTGCATGTGGCACAGTGACTCGTAGATTCTGTCCTAATGTGAGCTTGTCTGCTTCACTCACTAACAATGCTGTAGCTGCGACTGCTCTCAGGCAAGGTGGCCATCCCTTGGCCACAGTGTCCAATTGTTTCGATAGGTATGCTACAGGTCGCTCCCAATTTCCCAATTTCTGAGTCAACATGCCTAAGGCATTTCCCTGTGCTTCATGTACAAACAAGTGGAAAGGCTTGTGAACATCTGGTAGTCCAAGGGCTGGTGATGACATTAATTCTTCCTTTAACTTCTTGAAGGCTGTAGCCTGCTCAGGTCCCCACTCCAGTGGCGACTTTTCTTCTCCTTTTGTGGCTTCATACAGTGGTTTGGCAATTTGGGCAAAGTTGGGTATCCAGATTCGGCAATATCCTGCCGCTCCCAGAAAGGCTCTGACTTGCTTTCTGGTCGTTGGGGTTGGAATTCTGCATACTGCTTCTTTTCTTTCTCTGCCTAATTTTCGGCTTCCTTGGGTTATACGAAAGCCCAAGTATTTCACTTCTTTTTGGCATAGTTGTGCTTTTGCTCTGGAAACTTTGTATCCAGCTTCATCTAGTAACTGCAAGAGATCTTTGGTGGCTTGTATACAATCACTTTCTGATACGGCAGCTATCAGCAGATCGTCCACGTATTGGAGAAGCACTCTCTTCCCCGGGGCCACTGGATAGCTTGAAAGGTCTTGATTCAATGCAGCACTAAAGATGGTAGGCGAATTCTTGAATCCTTGGGGTAATCTGTCCAAGTGAGTTGGCCCCCTCTTCCAGAGATGGGGTCCTGCCATTCAAATGCAAACAATATCTGATTTACAGGGGCTAATCTTATGCAAAAGAATGCATCTTTTAGATCTAGTACAGTGAAGTGGGTAGCTTCAGCAGGTATCAGTCCTAGAAGAGTGTAAGGATTGGGTACAACTGGATGTATGGTTTCAACTGCTTCATTCACTCTCCTTAGATCTTGCACTGGATGGTAATCATCTGTTCCAGGTTTCTTTACTGGCAGAAGTGGAGTGTTCCATGGGGATTGACATACTTTTAGTAGGCCATGTTCTAGTAATCTTTGCAAGTGGCGATGAATGCCTTCAATTGCAGCTCTTGGGAGAGGGTACTGTTTGACATGTACTGGTGTAGCACTAGGCTTAAGGGTTACAATTACTGGAGCTATATGTTTGGCTAGGCCTGGAGGACTGCCTTCTGCCCATACTCCAGGTGGTGCATTAATGCTTTTCAAAGTTTGTTCAAAATAGGTGTCTTGGACAGAATCATCAATATAATATCTCCATTCTTCTTCTCGGGGAACTGTAAGCAGCATTATTCCTGCTGATTTGGCTTGGGGATTTACTGTCATTTGCATTTCTCCTCTTTTGGAGAAGGATATTTGAGCTTGTAGCTTGGCTAACATATCTTGTCCCAGTTGTGGCACTGGACATTCAGGCATGTAAAGGAATTGATGAGTTATTTGCTGTCCTCCTAGACTGTATATACGATTCTGAAGAAAAGATTTTGTAGCTTTGGCACCAGTTGCTCCTACAATGGTGACTGCTTTTGTAGAAAATGGGGCTATCTTTTTGTCTACTACTGAATGTTCTGCTCCAGTATCAACCATAAAGTTCATAACTTGGTCTCCTATTTGTATTCCGACCATAGGCTCCTGGAGACCTAAAGCAAACTCGGAGCCCGGTCTGTCCTAATCCACGTCATCTTCATCATGGGCTGTCGTAGTCAATGCTTGTATGGCTCCTCCTCTTTCTCGCTGGAATTGTTCTCGATTGGCTCCTCTGCGGTTTCGGGGATGGCCTCGTCTTTCTTCTCTCCACTGATGATTGTTTTCGTCATCTTGCTGGGCGTCTTCGAGTTGCGGGCATGCATCTCTTCAATGTCCTTCCTCTCTGCAATAGGCGCATTGGTTTACGCCTAGTTGGGGCCGACTTCCATTTCAGCCCCGCCCCCTTCCTCTGCTCCGTCGACTAGGGGTACCTCCCCTTTTCTGTTCAACTATGGCCGCAGCCAAAAAATCAGCTTTCTTCTTCATCTTTCGATCACATTCTCTCTGCCTTTCATTATCACGATTCACATACACTTTATGAGCGACTTCCAGTAACTGAGTTGTATTCATGCCCGCAAACCCATCTAATTTTTGTAATTTACGTCTAATGTCTGGTTGAGACTGATTTACAAAAGCAGAATTCACCATACATAAACTTCCTGGTGCCTCGGGATCATAGGGAGTATACATTCTATATGCTTCAGTTAATCTTTCATGAAATTCTTCTGGGCTCTCATCTATACCTTGGATAACTCCTGCAACTTTGGAAAGGTTCATAGCTTTCTGGCCCCCCCTTTTCAGACCTTGTAAAAAGCCTTGGCGAAAATGGGCTAGGGCTCTGGATCCTCTTTCTGTATTTGGATCCCATCGGGTGTCCTCATTCGGGAATTCTCTCTGGGCCGCTTCCCGATTGTCTATTTTTCCGTCCCTGGTCCTGGAGCTACAGGGTTATCCGCCAGCCAATCAATAGCTGCTTTTCTAATTCGTGCCCGCTCCTCTGTCGTAAATAGAGTGGTCAGGAGTTGGCGGCAATCTGCCCAAGTTGGTTGGTGGGTTTCCATAATAGTATTCACTAATTCTGTAAGCTCTAGGGGTTTATTGGTATAGGAGGCATAATGTGTCCTCCAATTTAACAAATCAGTTGTAGAGAAAGGGACATACACATAGCTTAGGGGTCCCGCTACCACCTCATCATCATCATTCTTTACGGGCACTCCCGGGACTTGCCGTAAGGGCATCATCTTGGCAGTAGATGTCTTTTGGGATCTGAGAGATATTTTCGTAACTGTCCTATCAGGGGTCATTTTCTTCTTTTCTACGTGTTTCACTTTAGATGTACATTTTACTGGCAAACTAGTGCTGGCAACCATTTTTACACTGTCAGCATCGCTTAGGGAATTTTCAGTTTCTCCCTGCTCTGTTTCTGTATCTGACTCTCCTTTTTCTGTCTCGGTAGAATCATCTTCTTCAAGTAAAGGGAGCTCATCTTCCTGCTCTCTGGGTAATAGCTCAGGGGTGGGGTCCCATTCCCGCTGTCTCGGGGTTTCTGGGGCGGGACGCCGGGCGGCTCTTACTGGGCCTGGGGTTTGAGGCTGTCAGGGAACCATTTCTGGGGAATCAGGATCTACCAGGATGGGCTTCTTCCTGGACTTCTTATCCTTCCCTTTCTTTCTAGGCTGTTCTATTTTCTGACTATAATCTGTCTTTGCTAACATTATTCTGCACTGTTCTTCATAACAGCGCTGCGCCCAAGGGGACGGATCTTCACAAATACTGAACCAGGAATCTATATAGGGGTACTGATCGGGGTGCGCTATCCGCACTCTACGGTGCACCAACTGGATAATTCCTACATTAAAGGTTCCCTCTCGGGGCCAGGTAGGGTCTAGATCGGGCCACTCCCTAGTACACAAAATCTGTAAACGGGCTGCAGTCATTTTAATACCATAATCTCCAGAATATCCTTCTTTAAAATGTGCGATCATACATTCTAATGGAGTGTTCCTAGTAGACCCCGCCCCTCCCATTTCGATGTGTGCGCGCAACAACAGACAAAAGGGTAAAGGAGGGCGGACCGTGGGTAAGGGGTCCTCACGGCCCTAGAAACGTATAAGGGAAACAAATAACAAGACAAGACGACAATCGCTTCCCCCTTTTTGCGATCTGAACGCGGTCGCCCGGTCAGGAAATGTGCTACTCAGGGGTCCGCCTTCGCTTGGTCCGTGCTGCCAGACCTCTCGTTTACACTTCATTCACACAATCATGCTAGCAACGTATCCCAGAATGCATTCGTTTCTATCTATTCTGACTAGTCTTATTCAATTTCCAAAATACAAGAAGATGGGGGTTTCGCCCTGCGAATACTCATGCGGGGTTACTCGGCCCGTCTTTGAGAGGTGATCAAGCTCTCTTACCAATTTCCAAGTTCCAAGTTCAAATGGCAGCACTGCTCTTTCTTATCTGTCTAGACATAACAAATCGAAACTCTACTCACCGGATCCGGTCCTCAAACTTCCCAAGCAGGCGCATGAGTTGGGCCTCGGACTCCCCTCACTCGGGTTCGAGGCGTTGGCTCCAGCTGGGCTCGGCACCCGCTGAGGTCCGACCAGCTCCCTCCGATGCAAGGGACCGGCGGCGCCAGGGAGTAGCCCCCGTCGGAAGGGCGCGATCCCGGCAGGACCAAACCTGTAGAGGTGGAAAGTCGTGGTATATTGCCCTATATACACTCTGATTCCACAACTTCCCGGCCAACGCACCAAGAATATGTAGCAGCAGAGCGCAGACAAACCAATGATACCAGGAGTCTGTTCAGAAGGTCCAAATCATTTATTTGTGCACAAGTCTCAAGCAAAGTCAATTTCAAAATGGCTGAGCAAAGTTTTCTGGCAATACAACAACTTTTATAGACTTTTGCTCTATTCTAGGTATAGAAAAACATTTCATTGGTCCCGGTAACCTCCCGTACCTCCCGTACTCCTTCTATTGGTTCCGGTACTGATATGATTATCCAATTATGTTCTTTCAGTGGGCTCAGCACCTGCTTACCCCCCTTCTAGTCCCAATTACAATGGCCAGTTCACCAACTTGTTACTTTCCTTCTCTCAAGGACATTGAGCCAGTTTGTACGTGTAGGGGAGCAGGGCTCTATAACTTCTCTGTCAGCAGTTTTAGACATGAATTTCTGTATTTTTCCATCTGTTTTGCTTGTCTAAGCTAATTCAATACTTTTACTGAGTTCTAATTCTACAGCAGCATATTGGGGGATGTGCAATTCCTATGGGCCTCTTCACAAGCTTCATTTACAGGTCAAGCTAGCTAGGCTTGCTTGCTTATATCAAACAATGTGGATCACAGGCCTTCACCTGCCACATAATCGTGCAAGTCACTTTGTGGTATTGCATCAAGTCCTTGGGATGGCCTTCTCCTAAGAATAAGAGACCATAAGAACATAAGATATGCCATACTGGGTCAGACCAAGGTCCATCAAGCCCAATATCCTGTTTCCAACAGTGGCCAATCTAGGTCATACGTACCGTGCAGTTTCCCCAAAAGGCACAGGTTCCACAATGCTTGTATTAAGTCAAGAACTGATATCCTGGGTCCCTTTATAATAAGGTGCAGGTCAGAGGGCAGTTATAACAACCCTTCAGGCAGTAACCTGCAGCTCTGCATCTAGGTAGTAGACACTTGTTAGTCAGTAGAAACCCAGCACCTGGTAGTGCCCTCTGACCTGTAGCAGGCTCTCAGATGGTGGGACTTGAATCAGTGAAAAATGTGCTTAAGGCAACAAGTTTTCTTTTCTATTGTACCAAAGGCAATTTCACTTTTATGTGCTCTTTCTTTGAATATTATTTAGCTTACAGCATTCTAGTGGTAGAAGAAGGTAAGCTACATTCAGATACCCTTTGAGCCCCCGCAACCATCAGCAGCTCTCCCCTTCCCTGGGGATCGAGCCACCGACAGCGGGAGGGGCCTGCAGTCCAGCGAGGCCCAATCAGGGCAAGGCACAAGGCCTACAAAAGCTTCGCGCCATCGGGCGCTGACCCTTTGAGCCCCCGCAACCATCAGCAGCTCTCCCCTTCCCTGGGGATCGAGCCACCGACAGCGGGAGGGGCCTGCAGTCCAGCGAGGCCCAATCAGGGCAGGGCACAAGGCCTACAAAAGCTTCGCGCCATTGGGCGCCGACCCTTTGAGCCCCCGCAACCATCAGCAGCTCTCCCCTTCCCTGGGGATCGAGCCACCGACAGCCGAAGGGGCCTGCAGTCCAGCGAGGCCCAATCGGGGCAGGGCACAAGGCCTACGAAAGCTTTGCGCCATCGGGCGCCGACCCTTTGAGCCCCCGCAACCATCAGCAGCTCTCCCCTTCCCTGGGGATCGAGCCACCGACAGCGGGAGGGGCCTGCAGTCCAGCGAGGCCCAATCGGGGCAGGGCACAAGGCCTACAAAAGCTTCGTGCCATCGGGCGTGCCCGCGCCTGGCGGGCCCGCACCTGAGGGCCTCGCCAGAGGGCCCTTTGGCGTGGCCCTTAGGCGGGGACCGAAAGAAGGGACACCAGAAGACTGCTGCACCCCATCCAGCTCCAGACGGCGCACTCAAACAGCACACCCATCCAGCCACAAACAGTAACGCCGGTCAGTATTCCTGAACTAGTCCATTCTAATCTACCAAGATCACAGTTGAACACCACTAAACAATGCAACCCTTTCGATGAACTATCGTTAGGCCACTTCAACTCACAAAGTCACCTACTAGCTTCTTAATTTATATTGTATCATCTCAGTATTGCAAGTTTGACAGCTTAAATGTCAATATACTCTGCTAGCCTGTAATGTTTACTGTATCATCTCAATATTGCACATTTCATCAAAGATAGTCAATATCATAGCATGCAAACTGTACTTGCTCAATTTTGCATCCTTGTATAACTGCTCTTATGTTCTGAAGAATCTCATCACTGTACTGTGTCTCATATCTGCATTTCACTACCCCAATATTGCACTTCAGCACTTCGTAGCCACAGTGTATCACACACAATCCAAAACCTCAGAATGGCACTCCAGGTCGCTGTCATTCTTAGCTTCTACCTTCTCACCCACTGGCTTGGAACCTCCCAGGCCCTCTACACGTCACATGGCAGGATTCCAGTCCTGAATAGACATGGAAAAAGATGGAATGGTCCCCCATACTTCAACCCAGGAAGCGACGCGCACACGCGCCACTCCCACCTAATACATGTAGCACTCCAGCTAACCAAAACACCCAGCCAGGAAAAACCTTTTAGTTGCCGACCCCTAAAATGTGCCATCATCAACGCATGCTCCATTCGCAAAAAATGGGCTGTTATCCTAGACTCTATCTCCTTTTATGACCTTGAGATTCTTATGATCACGGAAACATGGCTATCATCAGAAGACAACATCCTCCTCAACCAACTTCTACCCCCCAATTTCTCCATACATACAAGACATCGGGAAAACAAAAAAGGAGGAGGGGTGCTCATAATCTCCAAATCAGACCTCAATTTCCACATTTTGGACTCCTCAAGCACAAACAGCTTAGACATCCTCTCCGTCGCAAACCAACAATGCTCCCTCAACCTGTTGTATAGAACACCATCTTCTTCTCCAGATGACCTTCCAACCATTGTTGACCTTGCAGCTAACACCCTCTCTCCCAAGAAACCAAATTGGATAATGGGTGATTTCAATCTCCCTTCTTTACCCCAAAGCCACGCAAATGCATTCCTTGAGGCAATGGAAGACCTGGGACTCAAACAAATCATCAATGAACCCACACATACAAAGGGGAACATTCTTGACATGGTATTTGTTCCACAACCAGTCATGGTCCAAAACCACAATCCTCCAGTATCAATCGTAGATGTACCCTGGTCCGACCACAAATTGATCATTATACAGATACCCATCAACAATGACCAGCTGAACAGAAGCCAACATACAAACAACACCTCTCGAACTGCCACTAGATGCTTTCGCCCCTTTGATAGGGAACAAATCCTTTCGGAGACCCCATCACTCCTCAACAAAATCACACCGGATCTTGATGAACTAATCTCTCACTGGAACTCCAGCCTGCTTGCCATCTCACAACACTCAAACCCTAAGAATACAGCAAGGACAAAAAGAAGCTCCGCCCCATGGTTCTCACCTGAGTTGCGATCTTCTCTCACCCAACTACGTAGACTTGAACGCCGATCAGACCGCTTACCGAACCCACCTTACAATACATCGAGAAACAATCACTGCTAAAATGAGACAATATCATACTGACACCCTAAAGAGGTCTCTGAATAAACCACGTGACCTCTTCAACTTAGTCAAATCCCTCTCAAAGGAACCATCTCCCGAACAACATAGCGAGATTCACCCGCAAAAATTCGCTGATTACCTGCAATCCAAGATTGTGCAAACCAACAAGGTTTCAGCAGTCACATTTCTTTTTTTTTTTTTTAACTTTTATTTTCATTTTGCAACAAACAAAAGAAACAACACACCAAAAGAGACAAAACAAGTATACAATAAGGAAAAGTAAACCCATTACCCCCCACCCCGATGCTTCTTCTCTACCCGTTTATATCAACATGTGAGCGCTTCCAATTAACAGTGATTATACATCAAACGATCAAAAAAGTATCCACAATACAGCATGATCATGGGACAGAGATATAGATAAAGTTAGACAGTCAGATGAGAGCATTTAGCAAAATGTACATATTCATTGAGCATCTTCCATTGAGACCAATGTGAAGGAGTCTGAACGGAGGAAGCGAACAGACGAGGTATTTGTTCATATTTACTGTAGAGACAGGCATGATTCCACCATTCATTGGGGCTCAGATGGGAACTAATTTCCCAGTATTACTTAATTAGGGAAATAGCTATGCCAAGCATAAAATTCGAAAGGAGATAAGCCATTTTTGGGAGAGAGGGGATCCCTGCAACTGGGCGAAGTCCCACTATCCTCCAAGAAAGGGACTCCTGAGAGTGCGAGATAGACTAAATACGACCCCAGACCCGACGCCAGTAATACTGTAGTGCGGGATATTCATGCATAACATGAAGCAATAAACCAATGGCCGCAGGACGTGTCCAGCAACCATTACCCTGAGTAGTGTTCCATTTGTCTAATCTGTGAGGAGTGTAAAAACACCGGTGGGCTAGAAAGAAGAGGGTCTGAGTGAGTGAGGCGGGTCGGGAACCCGTGTCCCTCTACTCCAGATAAGGCTCCATTGCTCCGAGGTCAAAGTCACATGCAATTCTCTCTCCCATATTTTCTGCGCTATAGAGGCATCGCTAGTGATAGCATTACATAAGGTTTAGTAAAATTGGATGCTACACCCGGTAAACGACCGAGAGATCGGAAGTCTCCAATCAACCTTATGCAGAGAATGCCGATGGCGGGAATACTCTAGTGCTCCGAATGCAATGCTGAAGTTGCACTGACCAGAGTCGGGAGTCTAAAGTTTGCATAAGAGTATTAAAGGCACCTAAAGTGTCGAAAAGCATTGGTGGATAGTGGGAGTCTGATGGGAGAGTCATACCAGGGAGAAAGGTAAGAGGAATCGGTTAGCAAAGGCCCGCTACTATATCTAGCCACACAGGTCTGCTCGGTACTGGATCTTCCAACCAACGAGCACCTTGTTTGAGAAGAAAAGATTGAGGGAACACTTGAGTAAAATCGCCACCAAGTATTAATGGAGCATTGGCGGAGGCCGAGGCCAACTGCGCAAAACTTGCATAGTAAGCAGGGTTGTCCACATTCGGGGCATAGTGCAAATACACGTGAATTCACTATCTCCAACCTCAAGGTGTACACGGGCCCATCTACCTTCCATGTCAGCGCTAATATCAGGTACAGTAGCATGCAAAGACTTCTTAACCAGAATGGCTATCCCGTACCATTTGGAAACGGAGGGAGAATAGGCAGCTACCATGTGAGGCCTAGCATTGAGTATCAGTGTTTCAGCAGAGTGAAATGCGTTTCCTGAAGAAACACCAAATCAACATGCTCGTGGCTAAGATAGCTAAGGATTTTCTTTCCTTTGAGTGGACCAGTAATGCCTTTGGCGATGAATAATAAGATTTTACATAAGGCCATTCAGAAAAGTTAAAGATTCTGAGCATGATAGCACACATAATTTCACTGTGTCCCTCAAACTGACTGTATCTGGCTGTACACATGACATAGGAAAAATAAGCTAATATAATACAATGAAGCGCCCCACATTAACAAAGAAAACCGTAGTACGGTAGAGGAGAAGCAAAACCCCAAAATTACTGGCGACCATGTGTCTGCGGGGAGAAACCCCAGAGAAGGCCGAAATTGAAAAAACACATAACCTGTAGGACTGTGCGTGCTCCGAATCCGACCGAGGCACACATCATGAAGGGATAGGAGACCAAAAACAAAAGTCATACAGAGAAAGAAAGAAAGTCCAGGCTATTTCTGTGCTTGGCTATGACCGCCGCATCGGGCCCTTCAAAATGGCGGACAGAGCCGGCAGATAAGAGTCCAAGATTTGGGATTAGCGCATCTGCTCTGCTTCTTTGGAGTCCAAAAATGTTGATAGTAGATCAGGATCCTCGAACGTCCTGGTCTGGTTGTGGAGAGTCACTCGGAGCTTCGCTGGATACAACAGGCCAAAGCGAGCCTGTAGCTGTTGAAGTCGAGGGCGAAGAGCAAGGAGTTTCTTCCGACGGTCAACGGTAGGCTTTGCCAAATCAGGAAAGAAGGAGACCTTACGACCTTCAAATTCCAAATGATGATTCGCTCGGGCAGCATGTAAAATTTGTTCCACTTGTTGATATCGTAGCAAGCTAAAGATAATAGGCCGGGGGGTCGTGCGGTTGAGCGCCATGCGGGCAGGAACACGGTGTGCTCGATCGATTTCCAGTTCTCTGTGAAAAGTGATCTTCAGCAAGGAGGGAAGAGTTTTGAGCAAGAATTCTCTTATATCTCCTGCTTCCACCCCCTCCGGCATTCCGAGGAGCCTCACATTGTTGCGACGGGCTCGATTATTGCTATCTTCCAACTCCTTTTGAAGAGTCTGTATCTGGCGCTCAGCCTTGTCCAGTTTGCCCAAGCGCACCTCGTGCGAGTCGAGGACCCCCGCCATATTGTCCTGCCGTAATGAAAGACCTTCAAGTCGGTCCTGGAGCACTCCAAAGTCTTCTCGCATGGCTCGAAGCGCTTCTCCATTGGACTGCACCAATTCCTTCACGCCGCGTATTTCCTCCAAAATCTCCAGGTGCATTGCGGGGTTTTCACGAAATGGAACCATCTTCTGTGGGGAGGACACCTCTGTTTTGGAGCGTTTTCCGTGAGAAGAAGAAGGAGACCCGAAGTCCAAGCGCGCTGGTTTATGGGCCGCCATCCCCCCCGAGGTGCCCCGGTCAGCTCGGAGCGAAATAGTAAATTTATATAGGTATTAAGTCAGGATTCTGAGTAGGCCTCTCGGGAGCTTCAACGCAAAGCGTCCTACCCGCTGGACATCAGGCTCCGCCCCCTCAGCAGTCACATTTCAAGAACCGACGGGCCTATCCCCACTGAACATTCTCTCCACACCATCCACTAAATCTATCGAGGACACCATAGCATCTCTCAACACCTCCACTGCGCAGACTGACCCATGTCCAGCTTTTTGGATCAAGGAGCTACGTGATGTGTTCAGCCCTGTCATCGCAAATATAATGAAGATCTCCTTCACAACAGGATACTTTCCCACTTCACTCAAGTGGACCTCCATTAGGCCACTATTGAAAAACCCCAAACTTGACCCCCAAAGAGTTGACTCTTATCGACCAATAGCCAGCATCCCTCTCTTAGCCAAAATAATTGAGAAAGAAGCACAACAGCAAATTCAGGACCACATAGATGCCGCTGCTCCCTTAGACAGCTGTCAACATGGGTTCAGAGAAAATCATGGGGTCGAGACACTACTCACTGGTCTATTCAATGACATCATCACAGGAATCGACAACATCCGTCAAGGTTTTGTGCTCATCTTCCTAGACATCGCCGCAGTGTTCGACTCCGTGAGTCACGAAATACTCCTCGGAAGATTGAGAGAAAAGGGCGTCTGCAACAGTGCACTAGGATGGTGTAAATCCTACCTGGACGGTAGATGGCAATATGTGAAGTCTGGATTAGAAGAGTCAATACACTTCCATCAAAAGCAAGGGGTACCCCAAGGCTCCTCGTTATCCTCCTTACTCTTCAATATTTACATGCAGCCCATCTGCAATATCATAAGATCATTCAATGTGAACTGCTTGATATATGCAGATGACATTCTCTTATACATGCCTTTCTCCACAACGCACATGGACCTGACCCCACTCACGGATTGCTTCAATGCAGTTTCAACGTGGCTCCATTCACAGAACCTACGCATTCAACATAAAAAAACAGAGGTGCTATTCATCACCAGAAACCCCAACTTTACTCCGCCATCCCACGTCAGGGTAAAGGAAGCTGACCTGCAAACTAAAGAGTCAATAAAATACCTGGGAGTTACTGTGGATCAACGTCTGGATATGAAACTCCACATAAGCAATATAGTCAAAGCCGTCTATTTTAAAATCCGTTCACTCAAGCACCTATGCTCCCTGTTGGACCCAGATGATTTCCGAACCATATATCAAGCACTGATCCTGCCACATTTTGACTTTGCAAATGCCATCTTACAAGGGCTCCCCCAATCCACACTAACCCCCTTACAGTTAGCCATGAACGCCGCAGCCAGGGTCATCTACGGAGCAGCCAGAAGCGACCACGTGACTCCCATTCTCAAACAGCTACACTGGCTACCTATTCATGGGAGGATCACCTTCAAAACACTTCTATTAGCATTCAAGGCAATCAAAGGCATTTCCTCCTCCTCATTTACACATCTCATCCACATTGTACCCCCCAACAGATCCAGAAGAGCAACAGCTGTCAACCTGCTAATCACACCAAAGGCATCGACAAAGTGCAACAAGACAACCACAAACAGGGCGTGCATTTTCTATATCCCCAAATGCTGGAATGCTCTACCCACTGACATTAGGGCCATAACCAATCTATATCAGTTCAGGAAGGCACTCAAAACCTACCTCTTCCTCCAATACTTCCCAGCCAGCAATTGAACCTAGATACCCTTCTCAAGAAATGACCCACTCTAGAAATGCCCTCATATTCATTATCTGATTTTTACCTATCCTTGCTGTGTAAATAGCTTATGTATATAGTTTACCCTGTTATCCAAGTTTGTATCCCTGTTCGATGTAAAACCTGACAACTTGTCGTTATGGTAGTTATGTTATGATGTAAACCGCGCTGATACCGAATAGCGCGGTATATAAGAAACTGTAATAAAATAATAAAAAGATACTTCCCTGAGGCAAGTGAAAGGTCAGTGATTTGCTCTCAGGAACACCAGGATCAATCAAACACAGATCTCTTGGATATAAGACCATGTGTCCTGGAATAAGTCAGTCTGGTCCAAAATCCTAATTGAGGCCCTCATCCCTTGGTATTCCTTCTTTAACTCCATTATTAGACTGGAAAGGAATTTACCTTGTGATGCAAGAAAAATAGCCCCATTTCTTAAAGATAATGTTTTATTCCCTTTCATTTTGGCTTTTGGCTAACACTAAATTGAGCAGTAGTAGGAACTAGATTATCTATTTTTATCATCCTGTTTTAGATCCAGGTCATCTTTTTATCTTTGATTCTATAAAAGGCCGTTATCTAAACTGAAGCCCTGTTAAATGAAACAAGTGGATTCAATCCAGCAAGAGAAGAAAAATGATTTTCATTGTAGCTTCCTTTATTAAATTGTGGCCGAAACATCCCTTACTTCATTCCATGGTTGTGGGTAGCATGTGCAAATGATCTTCTACTAAATTTTTAGTTAACCTGTTCAGTTTCATATGACCTGAAGTACTGGAAACATTTGCGTGCCAAAGGACTGCCAGGTGCTAACTTTGTATAGCATCAGTTTATGAAAGTAATGTATCTAGGATGACATGTTTCATTACTGAATTTTTAGTATTCAGTGAATATTAGTCATGATTTGCAGTTATTTTGAAAAATAGGCCTTTCCGATGGGATTTTCTTTTTCTGTTAAGCATATCTGACGCTCAGTAGTCCATCACATTTCTCATTTGCATTCATATTTCTTCTTTCTGCACATGCCAACTGCATTAAAATGTCCTTTGGTTCTGATGTACTGCCAGTTCTTATTACTTAAAGGAGACTCAGTCATTTGTTTTAGAAAATTTACCTGGATAACTACTCTTCTTGCTAATGGAAGAAATACACCCAAGTGATGGGATATGGATAAACTACTGTTCTGCAGAAATAGGAATTATTTTCCTTTTACTTGCAACTCTGTCTCTGCTCTCCATCCTTCAGTTCCTCTATTAGGACCCCCACTCATTTCTAAATTTATGTTTTTCCTTTTTTACGTTAAGATTTTGTACTACTCTACCTCCTTTCTGCTTCTTAGTCCCTTACATTTCTTCTCTTTTATTGCTCTTCTTAATATATTTTCCTTTACTATCTTTTCTCCTTTGCCATTTTTATCTCAGAAGCTCACATCTTCCTGTAAATATATTAGAGCACTTTTTACTTGCAATGGTTGGGACAAGCTTAGTCCCAGATAATGGATTTTGTTTTCTTTTCTTGATGGTGAGAAATTTATAATAATAGTATGTCAGTTACTTGGAGCTGAAGCCAATCAATATATGGATAATGCAAGTTTTTCTGGATAAAGAAGGCCCTTGATTTTGACCAAGGCCCAAATAACATTGCTGAGCCCTCCGCTGAGAGACAGAGCCAGAATAATGGAAAGGAGCTAGAGGTGGGGTTGGGACCACTGATTGGTGGACAGGAAGTGCTGTACAGGGACAGGAACTGTGGAAATTCTTGAGCAGAGGAACTGTGTAGTATGGAGTCAGTTTTGGTAGAAGGGCTGTGCAGATGGGTTGATCAGAAGTGCTATGTTTGTACACTTCCTGACCCTCTATTTTTGAGTTTAGTGGGTCTGAGGGTGTGCTGGGGATTGCTGGATGAGGGATTGGATGTTTGTGGTCTGTGCTCACAGCTGGGGGCAGGGGTTGGGGCTTAACCTTCTTCCCAGAATCATCTGGAGATGAAGGAGTACAGAGATAAATGGAAGAAAGTGGGAGAAAAGATTTTCTGGTTAGCTTGTGATATCGCCACAAACTACTGGAGCATAACTTGGTGTTATGTCAAGCTAGCAGGGAGGTGATAAAGGCCTTTCTACAGGATTCTTAAATAACCGTGCTATGGCTAGGTTGTTGGCACCACTTGACCAAGGGACTAAGTATGGCTGTGGAAGTGGAACTGTGGGGAATAAGCTTGGTACAGTGGGTAAGATGTATAGGAAGGTAAGTGGGGCACAAGACCAACCTGGGATATGATGGACAAGTCAAATGCCGTTGGTTTTGTCAGTGTTTGTTAGCAGCAATTGAATAAAACTGTGAAGACATTTTCACCATCATGACAGTGTGAATAGTCTGGTGTGAATAAACAGGTAGACAAAGGTGAGTCAGTTGAAATAGTGTTTCTGGGTTTTCAGAAATCCTTTGACAAGGTTCCTCATGAGAAATTCTTGGTCAAATTAATAAGTCATGGGATTGGAGGCAGTGCAGTATTATGGATCAGAAACGGGTTAAAAGATAGAAAACGGCCCAGATGGTGGACACACATTATCCAGCTCTCTGTATGTTCAATATCAAGCTCTCTGTATGTTCATTTTCCAGCTCTCTGTATGTTCATTTTCCAGCTCTCTGTATGTTCATTACCCAGCTCTCTGTATGTTCATTATCCAGCTCTCTGTATGTTCATTACCCAGCTCTCTGTAAGTTTATTACCAAGCTCTCTGTATGTTCGTTACCCAGCTCTCTGTATGTTCATTACCCAGCTCTCTGTATGTTCCTTACCCAGCTCTCTGTATGTTCATTATCCAGCGCTCTGTATGTTCATTATCCAGCTCTCTGTATGTTCCTTACCCTGCTCTCTGTATGTTCCTTATCCAGCTCTCTGTATGTTCCTTACCCAGCTCTCTGTATGTTCATTATCCAGCTCTCTGTATGTTCATTTTCCAGCTCTCTGTATGTTCATTACCCTGCTCTCTGTGTGTTCATTATGCAGCTCTCTGTATGTTCATTATGCAGCTCTCTGTATGTTCATTACCCAGCTCTCTGTATGTTCATTATCCAACTCTATGTATGTTCATTACCCAGCTCTCTGTATGTTCCTTACCCAGCTCTCTGTATGTTCATTATCCAGCTCTCTGTATGTTCCTTACCCAGAGCTCTGTATGTTCATTACCCAGCTCTCTGTATGTTCATTACGCAGCTCTATGTATGTTCCTTACCCAGCTCTCTGTATGTTCATTACGCAGCTCTCTGTATGTTCATTATCCAGCTCTCTGTATGTTCATTACCCAGCTCTCTGTATGTTCATTATCCAGCGCTCTGTATGTTCCTTATCCAGCTCTCTGTATGTTCTTTTTTTTTTTTTTTAACTTTTATTTTCATTTTGCAACAAACAAAAGAAACAACACACCAAAGGAGACAAAACAAGTATACAATAAAGAAAAGTAAACCCAATTACCCCCCACCCCCACGCTTCTTCTCTAGCTGATTATGTCAGCATGTGAGCGCTTCCAAACAACAGTGATTATACATCAAAACAATCAAAAGAGTATCTGCGATACAGAATAATCATGGGACAAAGATATATACAAATTTAGACAGTCAGATGAGAGCATTGAGCAGAATGTACATAGTCATTGAGCATCTTCCATTTAGACCGATGATGAGGAGTCGGAATGGGGGAAGCAAACATACGAGGTATTTGTTCATATTTACTGTAGAGACAGACATGATTCCACCATTCATTGGGGCTCAGCTGGGAGCTATTTTTCCAGTATTTCGTAATTAGGGAAATAGCAATGCCAAGCATAAAGTCCAAAAGGAAGTAAGCCGTTTTTGGAAGAGAGGGGATCCCCGCAGCTGAGCGAAGTCCCACTATCCTCCAAGAAAGGGGCTCTTGAAAGTGCAAAATAGACTGGATACGACCCCAGACCCGACGCCAGTAATACTGTAGTGCGGGACATTCATACATAACATGAGGTAGTGAACCAATGGCCGCATGACATGTCCAACAACTATTGCCCTGAGTAGTGTTCCATTTGGCTAATCTGTCAGGAGTGTAAAAACACCGGTGGGCTAGAAAGAAGAGTGTCTGAGTGAGTGAGGCGGATCGGGAGACCCGTGTCACTCTACTCCAGACAAGGCTCCATTGCTCCGGGGTCAAAGTCACATGCAATTCTCTCTCCCATGCTTTCTGCGCTATAGGGGTATCTCTAGTTATAGCATTACATAAGGTTTTGTAAAAATTGGATGCTACACCCGGTGAACTACCGATAGATCGGATAGTCTCCAACCAACCTTGTGTAGGGGAGGCCGATGGCGGGAGCACCTTAGCACTCCGAAGGCAATGCTGAAGTTGCACCAACTGAAAGTAGTGTTTCGCTGGGAGACCAAATTCAATTTGCAATTCACTAAAAGTTTTCCAGCGACCTTCATGGAACAACTGACTAGGAATCCAAATGCCCCTAGTGTACCAAGGGCTCCACGCCATCGGCTTATTTTGTATTCGAAATCGAGTGTTGTACCAAAGTGGGAGCTTGTCTAACGGACAGAGTCGGGAGTCTAAAGAGTGCATAAGATTATTAAAGGCACCTAAGGTGTCTAAAAGCATTGGTGGAAAGTGGGAGTCTGATGGGAGAGTCATACCAGGGAGAAAAGTAAGAGGAAGCGGTTTGCAAAAGGTCCTCTTCTATGTCTAGCCACACAGGTCTACTCGGTACTGGATCTTCCAGCCAACGAGCGCCTTGTTTGAGAAGAAAAGATTGATGATACTTCAGGAAATCAGGGAATCTGACACCCCCATTTTCCTTATCTGCTTGCAGCTTATGTTTCGCTATCCTAGGTGTCTTGTTTTGCCACAAGTATCTAGTCAAAAGGCCCTCTATATCTTTATATATACGTCGAGGGAAGAGACAGGGCAACATTTCTAAGATATAATTCACTTTCGGAACAATCATCATTTTTATGGTTTCTAATCGACCCCACCAGGTAAGTGTTAAAGGAGTCCAGCGGTGAGTAAGCGCCCGGACTTTAGAGGTTAAGTCTTTGGCATTGAAGGAGATAGTGTCTTCCAAAGGAGAACAATAGTGAACCCCAAGGTATTTGACCATGCGAGGTTGCCATAAAAAGGGGAAGGGTTGCATATCTGCCTGATGAAGCAAAGGATTTAATGGAAAGGCTACCGACTTGGTCCAATTTATCTTATAACCGGACAGTTGTGAGTATTTACCAATTTGCTCTAGGACAGCCGGTACTGAGTCTATAGAGACAAAAAGCATAAGGTCATCAGCATACGCTGAAAGTTTGATTTCCCTATGGGTGAAGGGGACTCCATGAATCTCCTCCGATTGCCGGATTAGTAAAGCCAAGGGTTCGAGTGCAAGATCGAAGAGAAGTGGAGACAGTGGGCATCCCTGGCGAGTGCCGCGTTGAAGGGGAAAAGGCTGAGACTTTAAAGCATTGGCACATATACTGGCTGTAGGCTGTGCGTACATGGTGCGAAGACAACGGAGAAAACCTTCCCCGAATCCGTACCAGCGGAGGACTGCAAACAGGAAGGGCCACTCTAAGCGATCAAAGGCCTTCTCAGCATCAAGTGAGAGGCCAACAAAAGGGCGATCAAGATTAACTGCGGTAGTCAGTACATGGCATAGAGTCCGAGCATTGTCAGCAGTTGATCTACCAGGAATGAAACCGCATTGATCTGGGTGTATTAAGGTAGGCATCCTATCCGAGAGCCGGGTAGAGAGAATGGTGGCAAATATTTTATAGTCCGCGTTTAGAAGGGAAATTGGACGATAATTAGCTGTTAGTTGCGGGTCTCTCCCCTCTTTCTCAAAAACTACTACATTTGCCATTGAAAAGGACCCAGAAGGAGAACCCTCCTCGGCCAGAGCAGAAAAATAAATTTTCAAAACTGGAGCTAAGTCAGCGTAAAAGGTTTTGTAGAATTCAGCAGGGAGACCGTCTGGGCCTGCGGCTCGACCTGAGGCACATTTCTTGATAGCAGAATGAATTTCTGAGACAGTAAATGGTGTGTCCAAGGCCACTCTATCTTCGTCAGATAGGGTCGGTCTTTGTACCCCTGAAAGTAAGCGTTCAAATACATCTGGCTCAAAATCACATTCAGATTGATAAAGCCGAGTATAAAAATCACGAAAGAGTTCTAAGATTTCGGTATCTTTAGTGACCAAGCCCCCCCCCCGACGGATTACGGAGGGCGGTAACACGCTTGGCTTCTTTTTGACCTTTTAGGGCATTTGCTAATAATTTGCCAGCACGATTATTTTCCCGATAATATAGCCCTTGTTGTGATTCAATATTTTTAACAGCAGCAGTGTACAAAAGCTGATTGTATTGAAAACGCAAGCGTTGTAAACGGAGTAAAATACATGGGTCAGTACGGGACGTGAGGAGACGCTCCCCAGCTTGTATCTGCTGCTCTAGAATCAGTAAATGCTGCTTTCTTTGTTTCCCCTGCCGAATTTGATAGCTAGTTATAGTGGCGCGGATAGATGCTTTAAAACCCTCCCACCAAGCCCAGCTCGCTGTGTCTTGGGGTGAGTTAAAATGAAAATAATCTTGGATAGCGGCCTTTATATCAACCTGAAAATCTTTTGACCCAGTAGGGATCTATCAAAAAACCAAGCTCGGGGAGAATCGTCCCGCGCAGTGACACGTAATGATAAAGATATGGCAGCATGATCTGAAATATGGAGAGGATGAGTCCTAGTCGTGTCTACTTGAGAAATCAGTGCTTTGGAAATGAGAAAGAAATCTATTCTAGAATTGGAGTGATGGGGGGCAGAAAAGAAAGTGAACTCTAAGTCGGAGGGGTGAAGCAGCCTCCATATATCTACCAGCGCAAGATCTTGCATCAGAGCTGTAAGGGTAGCAAGACTCTTGGGTGGACTACTCGTTCTAGGCGGCTGTCTATCTATCAGAGGGTCTAACACTTGATTAAAATCACCACCAAGTATTAATGGAGTATTGGCAGAGGCCTGTGCCAACTGCGCAATACTTGCATAGTAAGCAGGGTTGTCCACATTCGGGGCATAAATGCAAATACATGTAAATTCACTATCTCCAACCTTAAGATGTACTCGGGCCCATCTACCCTCCTTGTCAGCGCTAGTATCAATTACAGTAGCTTGCAAAGATTTCTTAACCAGAATGGCAACCCCGCACCGTTTGGAAACGGCGGGAGAATAGGCAGCCACCATGTAAGGCTTAACATTGAGTTTCAGTGTTTCAGCAGAGTTTAAGTGCGTTTCCTGAAGAAACGCTAAATCAGCATGCTCATGGCTAAGATAGCTAAGGATTTTCTTTCTTTTGATTGGACTATTAATGCCCTTTACGTTGAGTGATAAGATTTTACATAAAGCCATTCAGACAAGTTAAAAATTCTGAGCATGATAGCGCACATAACCTCACAATGACCCCCATATTGACTGTATCTGGCTGTACATATGGCATAAAAGAAAATAAGCTTAGATAATACAATGAAGCGCCCCATATTAAAAAAGAAAAACCGCAGCGCGGTAGAGAAGAAGCAGAACCCCAAAAATTACTGGCGACCATGTGTCTGCGGGGAGAAGCCCCAGAGAAGGCCGAAATTGAAATAACACATAACCTGTAGGACTGTGCGTGCTCCGAATCCGACCGAGGCACACATCATGGAGGGATAGGAGACCACAAAACAAAAGTCATAGAAAGAAAGAAAGAAAGTCCAGGTAGTCTCTGTGCTTAACTATGACCGCCGCATCGGGCCCTTCAAAATGGCGGACAGAGCCGGCAAATAAAAGTCCAAGTCGCTGGATTAGCGCATCTGCTCTGCTTCTTTGGAGTCTAAAAATGTTGATAGTAGATCAGGATCTTCGAATGTTCTGGTTTGGTTGTGGAGAGTCACTCGGAGCTTCGCGGGATACAACAGGCCAAAGCGAGCCTGTAGCTGTTGAAGTCGAGGGCGAAAAGCAAGGAGTTTCTTCCGTCGGTCGACTGTAGGCTTTGCCAAATCAGGGAAGAAGGAGACTTTGTGACCTTCAAATTCCAAATGATGGTTCGCCCGGGCAGCATTTAAAATTTGTTCCACTTGTTGATATCGTAGCAAGCGAAAGATAATAGGCCGGGGGGTCGTTCGGTTGAGCGCCATGTGGGTAGGAACACGGTGTGCACGATCGATTTCCAGTTCTTTATGAAAGGTGATCTTCAGCAAGGAGGGAAGAGTTTTGAGCAGGAATTCTCTCATATCTCCCGCTTCCACCCCCTCCGGTATTCCAATGAGCCTCACATTGTTGCGACGGGCTCGATTATTGCTATCTTCTAACTCCTTTTGAAGATTCTGTATCTGGCGCTCAGCCTTGTCCAGTGTGCCCAAGCGCACCGCGTGCGAGTCGAGGACCCCCGCCATATTGTCCTGCCGTAATGAGAGACTTTCAAGTCGGTCCTGGAGCACTCCAAAGTCTTCTCGCAGGGCTCTAAGCGCTTCTCCATTGGACTGCACCAATTCCTTCACGCCGCGTATTTCCTCTAAAATCTCCAGGTGCATTTTCGGGGTTCTCCGAAATGGAACCATCTTCTGTGGGGAGGACACCTCTGTTTTGGAGCGTTTTCCGTGAGAAGAAGAAGGAGACCCGAAGTCCAAGCGCGCTGGTTTATGGGCCGCCATCCCCCCCGAGGTACCCCGGTCAGCCCGGAGCGAAATAGTAAGTTTGTATAGGTATTATGTCAGGATTCTTAGTAGGCCTCTCGGGAGCTTCAGCGCGAAGCGTCTTACCCGCTGGACATCAGGCTCCGCCCCCAGCTCTCTGTATGTTCTTTACCCAGCTCTCTGTATCTTCCTTATCCAGCTCTCTGTATGTTCATTACCAAGCTCTCTGTATGTTCCTTATCCAGCTCTCTGTATGTTCATTACCCAGCTCTCTGTATGTTCCTTACCCAGCTCTCTGTATGTTCATTATCCAGCTCTCTGTATGTTCATTACCCAGCTCTCTGTATGTTCCTTATCCAGCTCTCTGTATGTTCCTTACCCAGCTCTCTGTATGTTCATTGCCAAGCTCTCTGTATGTTCATTATCCAGCTCTCTGTATGTTCATTACCCAGCTCTCTGTATGTTCATTACGCAGCTCTCTGTATGTTCATTATCCAGCTCTCTGTATGTTCATTACCCAGCTCTCTGTATGTTCATTTTCCAGCTCTCTGTATGTTCATTATCCAGCTCTCTGTATGTTCCTTACCCAGCTCTCTGTATGTTCATTATCCAGCTCTCTGTATGTTCCTTACCCAGCTCTCTGTATGTTTATTACCCAGCTCTTTGTATGTTCATTACCCAGCTCTCTGTATGTTCATTTTCCAGCTCTCTGTATGTTCATTATCCAGCTCTCTGTATGTTCCTTACCCAGCTCTCTGTATGTTCATTATCCAGCTCTCTGTATGTTCCTTACCCAGCTCTCTGTATGTTCATTACCCAGCTCTTTGTATGTTCATTATCCAGCTCTCTGTATGTTCATTACCCAGCTCTCTGTATGTTCATTATCCAGCTCTCTGTATGTTCATTACCCAGCTCTCTGTATGTTCATTATCCAGCTCTCTGTATGTTCCTTACCCAGCTCTCTGTATGTTCATTATCCAGCTCTCTGTATGTTCATTACCCAGCTCTCTGTATGTTCATTTTCCAGCTCTCTGTATGTTCATTACCCAGCTCTCTGTATGTTCCTTGCCCAGCTCTCTGTATGTTCATTATGCAGCTCTCTGTATGTTCATTACCGAGCTCTCTGTATGTTCCTTACCCAGCTCTCTGAATGTTCATTTCCCAGCTCTCTGTATGTTCATTATCCAGCTCTCTGTATGTTCATTACCCAGCTCTCTGTATGTTCATTATCCAGCTCTCTGTATGTTCCTTACCCAGCTCTCTGTATGTTCATTATCCAGCTCTCTGTATGTTCATTACCCAGCTCTCTGTATGTTCCTTATCCAGCTCTCTGTATGTTCATTACCCAGCTCTCTGTATGTTCCTTATCCAGCTCTCTGTATGTTCCTTAGCCAGCTCTCTGTATGTTCATTATCCAGCTCTCTGTATGTTCCTTACCCAGCTCTCTGTATGTTCATTATCCAGCTCTCTGTATGTTCATTACCCAGCTCTCTGTATGTTCCTTATCCAGCTCTCTGTATGTTCCATACCCAGCTCTCTGTATGTTCATTACCAAGCTCTCTCTATGTTCATTATCCAGCTCTCTGTATGTTCATTACCCATCTCTCTGTATGTTCATTACGCAGCTCTCTGTATGTTCATTATCCAGCTCTCTGTATGTTCATTACCCAGCTGTCTGTATGTTCATTATCCAGCTCTCTGTATGTTCATTACCCAGCTCTCTGTATGTTCCTTACCCAGCTCTCTGTATGTTCATTATCCAGCTCTCTGTATGTTCATTACCCATCTCTCTGTATGTTCCTTACCCAGTTCTCTGTATGTTCCTTACCCAGCTCTCTGTATGTTCATTATCCAGCTCTCTGTATGTTCCTTATCCAGCTCTCTGTATGTTCCTTACCCAGCTCTCTGTATGTTCATTATCCAGCTTACCCAGCTCTCTGTATGTTCCATACCCAGCTCTCTGTATGTTCATTATCCAGCTCTCTGTATGTTCCTTACCCTGCTCTCTGTATGTTCATTACCCCGCTCTCTGTGTGTTCATTATGCAGCTCTCTGTATGTTCCTTACCCAGCTCTCTGTATGTTCATTACCCAGCTCTCTGTATGTTCCTTGCCCAGCTCTCTGTATGTTCATTATCCAGCTCTCTGTATGTTCATTACCCAGAGCTCTGTATGTTCATTACCCAGCTCTCTGTATGTTCATTACCCAGCTCTCTGTATGTTCCTTGCCCAGCTCTCTGTATGTTCATTACCCAGAGCTCTGTATGTTCATTACCCAGCTCTCTGTATGTTCATTATCCATCTCTCTGTATGTTCCTTACCCAGCTCTCTGTATGTTCATTATCCAGCTCTCTCTATGTTCATTATCCATCTCTCTGTATGTTCCTTACCCAGCTCTCTGTATGTTCCTTACCCAGCTCTCTGTATGTTCATTATCCAGCTCTCTCTATGTTCATTATCCATCTCTCTGTATGTTCCTTACCCTGCTCTCTGTATGTTCATTACCCAGCTCTCTGTATGTTCCTTACCCAGCTCTCTGTATGTTCATTTTCCAGCTCTCTGTATGTTCATTACCCAGCTCTCTGTGTGTTCATTACCCAGCTCTCTCTATGTTCATTATCCAGCTCTCTGTATGTTCCTTACCCTGCTCTCTGTATGTTCATTATCCATCTCTCTGTATGTTCATTACCCAGCTCTCTGTATGTTCAATGTATGTTCATTACCCAGCTCTATTTATGTTCATTACCCAGCTCTCTCTATGTTCATTACCCAGCTCTCTATATGTTCATTACCCAGCTCTCTGTATGTTCATTATCCAGCTCTCTGTATGTTCCTTACCCAGCTCTCTGTATGTTCATTACCCAGCTCTCTGTATGTTCATTACTCAGCTCTCTGTATGTTCATATCCAGCTCTCTGTATGTTCCTTATCCAGCTCTCTGTATGTTCATATCCAGCTCTCTTTATGTTCATTACCCAGCTCTTTGTATGTTCCTTACCCAGCTCTCTGTATGTTCATTATCCAGCTCTCTGTATGTTCCTTACCCAGCTCTCTGTATGTTCATTATCCAGCTCTCTGTATGTTCCTTACCTTTTGGTTTTTTTTTTGTTGTTGTTGTTGTTTCCTCTTTGTTTATCATGTCCTTTAAATGGAAAGCAAAGGTTTGGGAACCACAAAAGAGTGCAGATGTGGCTAAGGGTCCTCTCGATGTTTTTGTGAGTCCCGCTGGTGTAGTTGGTATTCTGGTGCCATTTAGCTTGCTGGGGTCAGCGGGAGTGGAAGGAGGCTCTCTGTGTCCCCCTGAGCTGTATGCTATGCTGAGCCTGGAAGTGCAGCCTTTGGTTTGTGACAATGGGTCATCTTCAAGAGGACTCCCTGGTACTGGGTTTACTACTCCTAGTTCATTGATGGCTGAGGAGGTACTATCAATGGGTCTTCAATGGCCACGCTGCTGCTTGGAGTACTGGGGAACTTGATTGCAGCGGCTTTGAGCCCTTCAGGTTTTGGGGGCCTAGAAGGTGCCTCGTTATCTGAGCAGGATGCATTAACCAGAGTAGTGGAAGGTAAATCCTTGCTGGTTTATCCAGCTGTTGTAACTTTGGATGCTCTTTGGGAGGGGTTGAAGACACTGTAAGCCTCTTTAACTTTGCAGTTCATGACTCTACAATCAGTTTTTTCTGGCACTATACAGGCTATAGATCAGCTAAAGCAGACCTCCAGAGTAACTCAGTTGGAGCATAAAGTTGAGGACACTAACTGTTTCTGCTTCTGTTACTAAGGATTTGACAAGCATTCATGGGAAATTAGAGGCTAGAGAGAATGCTGTTCACAAAAAGAATCTGTGCTTACTTAATTTTCCCCGTATACCATCGGTTCAGCCAAAGGAGTTGTTTAATTTGTATGCGACTTCTGTTTTGAAAATCCCTTTGGAGTCTCTTCCTCCATTGGCAAGGGTTTTCTACATACTTACAGCTAAGTGCAGAGACCATGGTGCTTCCTCACCTGCTCATCCCCCCCCCCCCCCCCAGTGGATTCATTGGATCTAACTGGTTTCCTAGAGACTTCGGATTCAGCTTCTATTCCATGAGCAACACTGCTTTTGACTTTGGCTCTCGAGCCTGATTGGGACTTGTTATTGAAGTTGTATTTTTGTGCCAGAGATCAGCCCTTTATGGGAGAATTGGTTCAGATGTTTCTAAATGTCTCCAAATCCACTCAGAAGCATCATCAACAATTTCTTCTCCTTTGTCCTAAAGTTCTTCAACTAGAGAGTTTATTTTTGTATGATATCCGTGTAAATGCTTAATTAAATATATGGGGGTTAATTATATCTTTTTTTAACCTGCACATTTGTCACAGTTTATTATGGGAAAAAGTGTGTACCCCCCCCCCCCCCCACAGCAAACTATAGTTTCTCTGGACTCTCCTCTGGGGTAGGGGAAGTTGTTTTGCACAGTAGATAGTCTATTTATATCAGACATTGTGTCTTATTTCCTTTGCATTTTTCCTTTGTTTGTGTCTTGGCCTCGCTTCAATTTTGTGGGCTAGTGAAAGAATATGTATTGTAATTTAGGTATGATATGTGGTGATTGGTTTCCACCCATCTTGTTTCCTTTGTTTTGTTTTTTTTTTCTTTTCTTAAAAAGGATATAGCACAATTAGAAAAGGTACAGAGAAGAGACATCAAAATGAGGAGAGGCTTAAAAGGTTAGGGCTTTTCAACCTCAAAAAAGAGACAGCTGATGGGAGATATGATAGAAGTCTATAGATTAATACTGGAGTGGAATGGGTAAACATAGATTGATTGTTTACACCATCAGAAAATAGAAAGACTAGGGGACATGCAATGAAACTACAGCGCAACTTGTTTAAGACTAATAAGAGAAAATATTTTTTTACTCAAAACGTAATCAAACTCTGGAATTAGTGTAGCTGGTTTCAAAAATGTTTCAACAAGTTCCTGGAGGAAAGGTCCATAACCATTATTAAAGAGGACCTGGGAAATCCACTGCTTGCCTCCATACAAGCATTATAGAACTTATGTGTCTTTTTGGGAAACTGCCAGGTACCTGTGACCTGGATTGGCCACGGTTGGCAACAGGATACTGGGCTTGATGGACCTTGGTCTGACCCATTATGGCATTTCTTATGTTCTTATGCTCAGTTAGCATCAGGGAGTATAGAGGAGAAGATTGGGGATATTCAGCAACACTAACCATGTTAGTGCCATTGAATCTCCCGGTTAGAGGCATCTACATGGTTTACAGAGCTGTAAACCGTGTAAATACCATTTGAATATCGGGCCTTAAGACTTTAGCTAAAATCTTAGCATCACAATTAATAAAGGAATTGGCTATTAACTCTTGTATAAGTTTTCTGACTTACCTTCTTTATGAAACATGGCAACATTAGCTTGAACACTCACTCTGAAAGGCTTGAGCTACACAAGACTGCATTATGGATGTGAGCTAACATGGGAGCTACTCTCTCAGTCATCATTTTGTAATATCCTACCGGGAATCCATTGGAAGTTTTCCATGTTGGGAAAGTCATTACAAATGAGATCTTACCAATTGACTTATTTAACGTTCTTCATCCACTTCAGATATGAGAGGTACGGTATATTTGCCTTCATGAGATAAGCACCTAACAACTGGAGGCCTAGGCAAACATCTCTACCTTTCTTTAACCTCCAGGTAAGCAATTTATCCACTCGTTTTCATGATCCATAAAGTCCCTCTTTGTTAATCTTAGAAATAATTCAATTTTTTTCATTTTCTATGTCATCAATACACTGCTTTAATTGTACACATTGTTTCCCTGTCTGCTGCTGTCTAAGTTGAAGGGCCTTAAGGGAATCATATAATGTCTGAGGTCCCTTCTCTTTTTTTTATTCTGGGCTGCTGGTTATATAAATATTCCCCTCATATAGGCTTTCCCTGCAACCCTTATTACTTTGTAAGAAGGATCAGGTCCAAGTAGTCTTCCCAAGCCTTTTCCAATATCTCCTGCACCTCCTTCCTTTGTAATAGGCTCACATTTAGGCAACAAATGTTTTCCCTTCCTTTCTCATCCCCCTTCTAAGGGGAGAAGTTAACTTTCAGCAAGGCATGATCAGAAATGACAATAGGGCTGATTTGGGCTTCCCAAAATATTTCACAAATAAAAGTCATATTGTGGAGGAAAAAGGTTGTAAGAACCTTCCAAATGTCAATTAATTGGAAATCTTGATTGCATTTCCTTAATACTTTCCCCTCTGATTTGTATCCTTTCTTGGGTTCGGAGGATCTACTGTATGTGAATCACCCAGAATACAATTTAAGTCCCCCAAACAAATAATTTGAGTGCCTTCAGCCACCGTCACAAATTCAGTGACCCAATGCTGAAGAGAAGACCCCTTGAGACCATTAGGTACATATAAATTAAGAATCTGAAACTTCATCGTGGTCCGTACTCCCCCTTATCCATACCACTCTGCTCTTGTTACCTTCCCCAGCATCATAATTACAAAAGGGGTGTGCTATTCATGGCTCCGAATGTTTCCCAGTAGTGAACAAGCAGCCACAACCAAACAGAACTTCACAACCTCACCCACAAAAAAACACCCTTATAGACACTCCCCCATGACTTCCACCCATACTCTGTATCTTCTAGTAGCATCCTCTTGACTCTCCCCACCCCCTTACCAGCTCAAGATTATACATTCCAGTTTTCATGGTCATGTAAAACAGCAAAGTTCAGTGTCTCCACCCTTCCTGTAACCCCCAGCACACTCCCAAACAATAAGAATAAAATAACCACATTCACAATTATTCATAGAGTATAGACTCAAAATATCCAATATAACCACAGCAGTGAGAACCACTACTGGCAAATTTAATGCAGTGGATAAGAAGGTAGTACTCTATGCTTTCAGGTTTCAACACATTACTCATCATCCTGTGTTCTGCTATCAGTCCCTACCACACTGCTGCATTCTTGCCTCTTTGAGCCTTTGCCACTATGTGATTTCTCTGAGATCACTGGTGCACTGCTTGAGCTGACTTTGGACTTCATACACTTTTCACTAGGATTCCAGTGTGAGACTCAGATTCTGTCTCAAAACTGTCCATCTTTCTTCTCAAGTCTTTAGGTAACTGCTGAGCTCACAGAGAGATGAGCAGATCACTTCACCCAGGGTAATGCACTTCACCAGCTTGTTGTAGTTGTTGTTAAATGCCATTGAGTTGGTGTCCTCATGGTGGCCCTCTGGATAGTTGTCCTAAATTGTGTTCAATCTTCAGACAGGTGGCACATTGTTGTAGCATTGTTGTAGCTGTTGTTATTGTATTGATCCATCTCATTGCTGGCGTTACTCTTTTATGCTGACCTTCTATCTTGCCAAGCATGATGTCTTTCTCTAATGATCTCTCTCTTTGCATAATGTGTCCAAAGTATGAAAGTCAAAGTCTTGTCATCTGAGTTTCTAAAGAAAGCTTACGTTTGATTTCCTCTAGTACTGACTGGTTTGTTCTTCAGGCAGTCCACGGTATACGCAATATTCACAGCCAGCACAATAATTCAAAGGCATCAATTTTCTTCCTGTCTATCTTTTTCACTGTCCAGCTTTTGAATCCATATGATGTTATTGAAAATACCATGGCTTGAACAAGTCAAATATTTGTATGGAGAGAGACATCTCTGCTCTTGAGAATCTTGTCTAGGTCTTTCATAGCCATTCTGCCAAGAGCAATGCATCTTCGGATTTCTTGACTGCTTGTTTCTTCTTTATTGATAGTTGATCCAAGTAGGTTAAATTTTTCCACAATTTTAATTTATTCTTCTTCAACGATTAACTTATTGATTTTGCCAGTTGTCGTGATCTTTGTTTTCTTTACATTAAGGTGCAGGCCCATTTTAAGACTACCGTATGTTCCTTGATCGTGAGAAGCAAGTGTTTCAGATCATCTTCACTTTCAGCCAGTAATGCAGCACCATCAGCATTGTGAAGGTTTTTGATGAGTCTTCCACTAATCTTCACACCTCTGTTGTCTTCATACAATCCTACTTCTCTGAGGATTTGTTCTGCATATAAATTAAACAGGTAGGGAGAAAGTATCGCTCATTTTAAACCATTCTGTTTCTCCTTGTGTCGTTCGAATTGTTGCTTCTTGATCAATGTACAGATTGTGCAAGAGAAAAATCAGCTGTTCTGGTATACTCATGCTTCTTAATGTGGCCCAGAGTTTCTCATGGTTTACAAAGTCAAAAGCCTTGCTGTATTTTATTTTATTTATTTAGCTGCATTTATATCCCGCTTTTCACTGGGTCAAAGTGTTTAGACAAAAAGGGGGGGGGGGGAGGCAAAGATCAATTTAGGGGGGGGGGCAATCACCAGGGGGCCAACAGTGGAGATCTCAACAAGAAGTAACGGTGCTAGACAGTTTACATAAAACTCTTAGATGGGAGCAGGGGGGGTTTAAGTAGGAGGAACTGGTTGGGCAGTTAGTGAGAGATGTCTGTTTTGGATCCAAGAAATTCATGAAACAGGATGGTTTTTAGTTGTTTCCGGAATGTGGACAGGTCTCTGTTGTTTCGGATCTGGTGTGGAAGGGAGTTCCAGAGGGAGGGTGCATACAGTTTGAATGCTCTGTTACAGGTTTGTTGGTTAAACTTAGTTCGTTCATGGGGGATAGTGAGGGTGTTGATGGTGGTCCATCTGGTCGGTCTGTTGAGGGTAGGCTGAGGAAGTAGCGTCTGGAGTTGGGAGGTCTGCGTTTGGTGGAGGGCTTTGTGGATGAGTAGAAGAGATTTGTATTTGATCTGTAGTCAATAAAGCACAAATAGATATTCTTTTAATATTCTTTAGTAATTTCAAGGATCCATATTACATCCGCGATCATGTCTCTCATTCCTCGCCCTCTCCTGAACCCTGCTTGCACTTCAGGTAGTTCTTGTTCCAGATATGGTTGTATTCTCTGTTGAATAATCTTATTGGTATGTGGGATCAGAGCGATTCTACGATAATTACCAGTCTATTGGATCACTTTTCTTTAGTATTGGTATAAACACAGGTCTTTTCCAGTCAGTTGGCCATGATGTTGTCTTCTAAATTTCTTGGCAGAGCCTTGTAAGTATGGCAACTGCTACATCAGATTGCTGTAATACTTCTATGGGAATGTAACAATGGTCAACAAAGTTTTACAAAAGTCATGTTACTGAAATAAAAATAGTCATTTCTTATCAATTTTTATATGCTGAACATGAATATGACAGTGAAATTGCAAAGTTGGCTCTAGTTTTTTTGTAATCTACAAGAATTAATGTTTACATCACGAAATGCATGTCAATAGTAAATATAATAGGCCTTCGGTTAATACCTGTAAAAAAACAAGTCATAGACTACTTCTTAGATTTTTTTCTCCTGTCTCTTGTACAACTGTTCGGGAGCTTCTCTGGGGAGTGTCCAGCAGTAGTCAGCCAGCATTGTAGTGGATCATTTTCCCTGGTATCTTTGCTCCATCGTTGCGATATCCTGGTGAAAATGTTTGCCCTGTTCATCACTAACCATACCACAGTTGTCAGGAAAGAAATCAAGATGGGAATCAAGGAAATGGATCTTTAGAGACATATTGCAGCCAGGTTTCTGATACTGCATCAGCATGTCTTCTACTAGTTCCTTGCAGTTTTTTGCCCTAACATTCCTGAGAAAGTTTGTTGACACTAGGCAAAAAGCATTTCATGCTTGTTTCGCATCACCCTGCAGCAAGTTGTTGAACTGGTCATCTTTGAAGAGCTCTCAAATCTGAGGACCCACAAAAACTCCCCCTTTAATCTTTGCTTCGCTGAGTCGAGGGAATTTTTCATGCAGGTATCGGAAAGCTGGCGAAGTGCAGTCCGTGGCTTTCACAAAGTTTTTCATCAAACCTAGTTTAATGTGAAGGGGTGATAGCAGGATTTTGTGAGCCTCAACCAGAGCTGGGTGCTGGATATTCTTCTCTCCAACTGTTACATTTTGTCTGTGATTCCATTCCTTCCGCAAGTAGTGCCAGTCCCTTGCTTGGCTATCCCACTCACATAAGAAACACATGTATTTTATATATCCCTGCTGCAGTCCCATTAAAAGGGCAACTACCTTCAAGTCACCACAGATGTGCCAGCTGTACTTGTTATAATTAATGGAAGTCAGTAGATGCTTTAAGTATCGTATGTCTCTTTCATGTGGACGGCATGCGCTACTGGAATAGATGGAAGATGGTTTCCATTGTTCAAAATCACAGCCTTCAGACTCAGTTTCGAAGAGTCTATAAATAGTCTCCAGTCTTGTGGGTCATAAGTGATTTTTAAGGCATTAATGAGGCTTTCAATATCAGAACAGAATACCAGATTACTTTCCTTTCCGACTGTGTATAGTACACTGCTGACGTCAGATGGCTTCAGCAGCCATCTGGCAGTAGTATTGCATTGCATCAGAAAATGATGCAATCAACTCTGGATGATGTGTGCATGCTGGTATTATGCAATGTGATGCAATATTACATCATTCAAGGCTTATTTGGGATGTTGTTGATGTCCTACTGGATAAATTTACACGGTGAAATGTCAAAAATGAACTACATGCAATATCTTCAAAACGAGAACTAATAACATTTTTTTAATGTTATATTCGTGTTCAGCTCATCAAGATACTACAGATTAGGGCCTTTTAAAGTCAGTAATGATTTCAATGTTGACCAGTGTAATCAATGCCTGGTGCTTTGTTCTTTGATAAGGCTTTCAATGCTCCTTCAACTTCTTCTTTCATCACCATTGGTTCCGGATCAAAACGTTGAAACGTCTGTTGATCTGCTTGATCTTTATCATATAAAAACTCTGTATATTCTTTCCACCTTTCCTTGATCTTCTCAGCATCATTCAACATATAACCTTGAGCATCTTGTAACATTCCAATTCAAGGCTGGCATTTTTTCTTTAACTCTCGTAGCTTTAGGAAAGCCGATCTTGTTCTTCTTCTATTAGTTCTGCTTTTATTTCCATGCATGTGTCATTGTAGTACTTTTCCTTATCCTGTCTTGCTGCACATTGGAAATCTCTGTTGAGTTCTGCAATTGTCTTTCTTTCTCCTCTGGCTTTATCTTCTCTGTGTTTCTGGGCAATTTCAGGGTTTCTTCCGTCATCCATTTTGGCTATTTATTTCTTTTTCACCTTTAGTAGAGATTTCTCGCTTTCTTCAAACACAGCCTGTTTGATGTCATCCCATAAGTCTTCTGGAACACTGTCATTTATATCTAAAGCAGCAAATTAACTTAGCAGGCAGTCTTTAAATTCCAGTGGTATCTTCTCAAGGTCATATTTTGCTACATTTATGAATGGCTTGCTCTTTTTCAATTTTAGCTTGAGTTTGCATACTAGTATTTGGTGATCTGTACCACAGTCAGCTCCAGGTTTTCTCTTTGTTGATGTTATAGAGCTTTTCCATTGTTGACTTTCACAGTCGCTGCTTGTGTTGCTGGAAGAAGGTGTTTGAGTTGAATAGATCGTTGGTCTTGCAGAATTCTATCAGTCTTTCTCCAGCTTCATTTCTGTTGCCAAGTCCATATTTTTCAACCACTTTGCCTTCTTTTTGTTGCCAACTTTTGCGTTCCAGTCACCCATAACTATCAGGATATCCTGTTTGCATGTTCTGTCAGTTTCAGCTTGTACTTGTTCATAGAACTCATCAATTTCATTCTCTTCTGCAGCTGTTGTTGGGGCATATTCTTGAATTATGGTTGTTTTGATAGGTATTCCTCATAGACGAATAGAGATTAAGCATTCACTGACTGCATTGTATTTCATTACAGTTCTTGCAAGTTTCTTCTTTATTATAAATACAACACCATTTCTTCTTTGTCTTTCTCTTCCAGCATAGTAGACCATGTGATCATCTGATGCAAAGTGCCCGATGCCAGTCCATTTCAGTTCGCTGACACCCAACAGATCAAGTTGTACATGTTCCATTTCATTCTTGACCACTTCCAACTTCTCTTGGTTCATGCTTCATATGCTCCATGTCCCAATATGTAAGACATCTTTACAGCTTCTGACTTTCATGCACAGCTACATCAGCAGTTAGATGTCCCGAGGGCTTTGATCCAACTACATCATAAATGATGGCTTTATTCTGAAAAGTCTTCAGCTCCTCCCCAGTAGCTAGTTGAGTGCCTTCCAACCTGGGGGTCTCATCTTCCAGCACTATAGTACAATTTGTTTTGTTGTGACGATCCATTGGATTTTCATGGCAAGATACAGAAGTAGCTTGCTAGAACTTTCCTCTGCACAGTTTTAAGGGCATGTTTACTAAACTGCGGTAAGGTACAGACCGCGCATTAGGTAACATTAACGATCGTTTGGTAACGTTAATACGCGGTACGTAACGTTAACTCGCATGAATGTTACCTAACGATGTTTAATGTTCCCAGCCATGGTAAACACCGCAGAGGGTGGAGAGAGGGCGGGAGGAAGGGGTCAATGGGTGGGGAGTGGGCCCCATGCACACTAACACGCTGAACTGAAGGGCTGAATCCTACCACGAATGAAAACCTGTCGTTAGATGCACATTTGCAGGAAAGAGAAACCATTTCAGTGTCAGCAATGTACAGCATACAGGGAGCCCAAGCAAAGTGATAGTAGTGCTCCATTTCCAGCAACAGCATAGTGCCCAAGTATGAAAGGCCAGTATGGCGATGGTGCAAGTGGGGCATAGGGGGTTGCAGGTGGGACATGTAGCGGGGGCAGCTGGGGCACAAGGTGGACTAGGCGGGCGCCTAGGTTGCACATAGGAACATAGAAACCAGAAATCAGCATGACAGCAGCTGACAAAGGCCAAACACAATCCACCTACATCTACCTGGTCCACCCGAGCTAACAGTTGTCATGGCACTGACTTGACATCCCCCCAGTCAACCCTCCCCCAAGTGGAAGGGACAGACTATTGGTAGGCGGTGATGGGGGGGATGCGAGGATGCTCATGTATGCCCCATGCCCCAGACTCCACTCCCTAGGCGACCACCTACCCACACAATGGATGGCCTGGGACTGTGCACTACCAGCACCGACAGAATATGGTCATGTCAGCATGGCAGGGGGGGTGCCCATGCAGGAGGAGGCAGTGACACCTGCCTGCAGTGGACCTACGCCATGCCCTATACCAGTACATGGTGTGCAGTGCAACATAGAAGGCCTGGCCGAGGAAAAGTACAGGTAGCCCCAGGGGCCACCATGCATGTGTGGTGCAGTACACCCAACCAGTATGTCCAGAAGCAGAGTCACAGGTTCAAGCCCCAGCTGTGGTTCCTGCAGAGCATGGCCCTATGTTTTACCCTACAATGCAGATACAACAGCAACATGTGAAAAGCCCAAAGCAGCAGTGAACAGGGGTACAAACACCCACTCACACAGGCTCCACAATCCAAAGATGCATGGAGAGTCAGGCTGTTGGCACCAGCATTGAGCTGCAGTTATCACCAGAGCACTACTACTATCTCCTGCACAGTTTAGAAATGTCAGCACAGTGATCAGGACCAGTGTGGTGGGCAGGGTTGCCAACCACCCCTATCCTTGCACAATGCTGCAATAGGAGTATGTGTGTGTATATCTATCCATTGTTTTGTGGCTGCCCACACCTCACCGGGCCCACAATGTCCCACTGTTACCAGTGTTTGCCTGAATAGGTGCATAATGAGGAGCAAGGTGTTTGGGGTATAGCTCAGAGAGGGCGGATTGGCCAGGATGCATCTTCACATGGTGTGGGGCAATGGCTGTGACACTGTAGTTCCCAACCACCGCCTGTATGGACAGGGTGGCCACAGCATGGCATGCTGGGAGGGCACTCACTCTGACCAAGCAGTGACCATGGCATGCCTAGGTTCCCACATAGCGCTCTACACTATCTGCCTCCAGTACTACTTTTGTGTTCCTAGTGCTGGGGCCCCAATCACTGAGATGCCTGCTTGGTGCACATAGTTCCACAGTGAGCATGTACTATGGACTGGCTAGTGGACTGTCTGCAGTTAGACTGTGCATGTTCGGAACACCTATAAGGTGCAGTCTGACTGTGCTGTCTGCTGGTCACTGGCAGACAGTGGTATGAGGCAGTTGGGGTTTTCCAGGGCTAAACCCATCATTGCTGCTGGTCTGCCTCTGGCCCACCAACCCTAGAGGGATGTCTTATACCAGCAGGATGGAGGTTGCTTTACAGTGGCTGGGGCACCTGTCCCTTACCTACAAAAAGGGTGATGTGATCCCTTTGGGGTATGTAGTGTATACCACTTAGATCTATAAAGGCACTGCTTCACAGAACTCATGCAAGTCTGGAAACCCCTCTGCCCTGATAACAGGTACCCATGTCAGCTAGATCCTAATACAGGGTACACACTAATCTGGGTGCTGTTTGGTCCCAGAGGGCCATATGTGACTGCAAGATACAGATGGACACCAAACTATCTTTAGCTGCATTGTCACACACTGGGAGTGATGGGGATGTACAGCAGGGCCTATCTCTAGCACCACATGTACTGTGGACCTAGTGCTGGGCACCCATTCTAACCCTCAGGGAGAACACAGAACCTGCACAATGGCATGGTCTGTAGCTACTCTGTGCCACTATCACGCACTGTCAGTTCGTCTTTCCAAGCTGAGGTACCGGAGAGGTGCAGACCCTATTTGCTGATCTGCTGTAGACAGCTATTCAAAAACTAACAATGTAGAACCCCAAACTGGGCAGAAAAAAACAAACAAAAAAAAAACAATAAAAAGAAAAAAAAGAAAAAGAAAAAAGAAGCAAAATGGGCATAAAATACCACCGCTGAACACCAGCCACAAGAGAGCCCGCCCAAACTGGAGGAAAAAGACCTCAGCAACCCCACTAGAAAGCTCAGGGGAATAAGAGTCACATCAACAATGCATATTTATACAATTGAGAAGACTCATAACACATCAGCGGTCAAAAAACCTCCAACCAGCCAGGGCAAAAGCAAACTACAGGCTGGTGCAGCCGGTCCAATGATAGTGTATAAAGCAAAATGACAAAGCTTCAGCAACAATGCTCCAAAAATCACTTATCTGACAAAATGGAAGACAGAAGTCAGCAGACAATAATTCCACGCAGTGAAAGGAATGGTGAAGATGAAAAATCCAACGAGGGAGGCAGGGAGCCCCGACATCCGATGTTTCGCCTTGCGGCTTCCTCAGGGAGCTCAAGTCCACATTCCACGCTGACGATAATCACAGGGGAATCATATGCATAAGAATTCTTGCACTGAGGCAATCACATCAGGGTGCTCTTCACCTTTATTTATTTAGCTGTATTTATATCCCGCTTTTCACCGGATACCCCTAAAATTCTCACATTTGACCACCTGTCTCTTTTCTCCTAGTCTTCTAGCTTTCCCACAGTGAATCCACCTGCTTTCCTAGCGACATGATAGTCTTCACGAGCACTAATTCTGAAATCTGCTTCCCCCATTCTCACCACTACAGCTTTGATCCTTTCTGTGAACTTATCAAGCACTGTGTTTAATTTTTCAGCTTTTCAGTCACGAATCTCCTGTACTGAAGTCTTAAGACCCTTCTCCACTGACCAGGAGTTCTTTTCACCTTCGCTTCAAGTTGCTGAAGCAGGGGTGGCTGATGCCAAAGGTGCAGAGTTATCATGGATAGTAAGTTTCACCTTCTCTGCATCTATTTCTTTTACTGACTTTGTCTCTTTAGGCTTGAGAGCTTTAGGCATCTTAGGTTGTGGTTTCTTCAACAATTTTTGCACAGAAGTAGGGATCCTGGAGCTTTTCAGGAGGAGAACCTAAGAAGCTCAGCTCAGGTGTGACTGTTCCTTACCCGAACTAGACAGTTCTCTTATAAAAATTGTATTAACCATTTATTCTATTATTGCTTGGCTAGTCTGCATTTCCACAGTTTACTGTGTGTTGTGCTGTGATACATATGCTAACAGTATTTAATAATAATAAATGTTGTGTCTCATAGTAAATCTCAGATTTGTCATCCTTAAAAGGCACAGGAAACCTCAAAAGCTTTGCCTTTTTTTTTCCAGAAATTGCATCAATATGAAATTAGTCTACTCTAATAACAGCAACTCAGATGTATCGCTTTCAAGTACACTATCATGAACCATAAGTACATCCTAAAAAGCTTTTAATCATAGCTATATTTTTTAATTATTACCCTAGAACTTAAAGCAAGCAAAATCACCAACACTTCCATTTTTTCTGTATATATATTTAATTCTTGTGGTGCCATTAGTGCTCAAAGTTTTAAAAGCTTTTTCTCTTAGTCATTTTTAGTGATAATAATTCTGATAAACCTTTCATTATTCTAAATATTAACATTCACATTTTCGATTATGGTCATGCTGAAGGATCTTTGGATAAGAAATATATTTGTTCAGATTTCGTACCCTCACATCTAAAATACCCTCCTGGGGAGGATCAACAGGATTTTATTCCTAAAGAGACCATCCAAAAACTCGCACAGAACTTAACTATCAAGAAAAGAAACAACATTGTATGTTGATTAAAGCATGTTAGCAGTTGTTGTGGGGTTCATCGTGCTCCAAGTGTGAAGCAGTAAAAGGTACCTCCCTCTGGTGGGGGTGAAGTCGGGGTGGTTCTCGGGTGGAGGGTCCACATTGTGGGCAGTGTGAGTCTTGTTGTCATGTGCTCCCCACTGATATAGCACTTACCGTTGAAGTGCATTTATCGCCACCTCAATGGATGGTATTAAGTGCACCCGCGTAGATCGCGCCAAAGGAAATGAGTGCAGAGTGGCGCGATAACTGTCCTAGCAATGTGGGGACATGTCGGGCATGCCTGCATGCTTTTGGAGGCTGTTTGCACTAGTAGTACCCCTGTTAGTAAACATGCCCTAATATGCAGAATAGAGTGAAAACATTCAAAATAATATATATATATATATATATATATATATATAAAGAGAGAGAGAGAGAGAGAGAGAATATAAAATACTGTAGTGTGTATGGAAGAAAAACAAACATAGCTACCAGGAGATCCGCTTGAAAGCTGAACAATCTTCTAGAAAACTAATAGATCTGCAACCGCATGGATTTCCTGTGGCAACTTATCCCACACTAGTGGACTGATGCAACAAAATTCACATTTCCTAGTGCTAACTGACCCAATGAGCTTTACCGATGCTACTCAGAACAATGAAATTAGCAGCACAGTATGAGATGGGCTCTGGAAATAGGGCTGAGGAAAAGCTGTTGGTCTCTGTTGCTTAGGTTATACTGGGAGCCTTCCCTTAATTGAAACCTTGCTCATAGTTTACAAGTCATAGAGGAAACTGAGGTCAGTGGATGGCTGCTCTAAGTAGCTGTAGCTGGATTATGTGGGGTTTTATATATCTCTGAGATGGACATACTGATTTCCAATACTTGTTCATTGTTTGCCTGATTTCCCCTGCCAAGGGTGAGTAAAGTTGTGTTTGTTTATGCTAAAAAACTGTTGTATTTGAATGGACAACCTTTCTACTTCTGTTAAAAAGAAACCCTTTCCATAAGAACATAAGACATGCCATACTGGGACAGACCGAGGTCCATCAAGCCCAGTATCCTGTTTCCAACAGTGGCCAATCTAGGTCATACGTACCTAGCAATATCCCCAAAAGACACAGGTTCCTCAATGCTTGTACTGGGTCAAGCATTGATATCCTGGGTACCTTTTTAATAGTGGTTTATGGACGTTTCCTCCAGGAACTTGTCCAAACCTTTTTTAAACCCAGCTATACTAATCCATACTATCTAGTATTTCCTATCCATACTATCTAGTATTCTAAATCAGGCCTTGATAAATTTTCATAGAATCTAGGAACCAGCTTAAAAATTTAGGAGCTGGCTGCTGAGACCCCAGTCACAATGTCTACCACCCCCCCCCCCCCAAAAAAAAAAAAAAAAAGGTTTATCACAACTCCTGTTTTTAGGGCCTAATTTAATGTTTTTTCCCATTTTTAATGGAAAATGAAGGCTTAAAAAGGCCCTTAATGCGCCATTCTATAGTAACAGAAGGTGGGGTTCCCCCCTCCCCCCACTGAGAAGGATGCAGTTTCTTCTTATGCTTCATGTATCACCATGGCCTGGAAATATGTTAAGTAAAAAACTTCTCTTTTATAACTTTTGCACCCTATCATTGCCCACTTTCTCTCTCTCTCCATAACCCCACACCCACACCCATTGCCTACTCTCTCTCTCTCTCTCTCCCTCTAGCCCTCTCAGCCTTCACCCAGTCTCTCTTTCTCTGTCTCTCATAGGCCCCCTATAGGCTTCATCTAGTCTTTCTTTCTTTCTTGTAGCCCCTCCCATACCACCCTTCATCCAGTCTCTATATATGTAAAGTATATATAGCTCCCACACCCTGCACCCACCAAGTCTATCTCTCCCCATAGCATCTCCAGCTTTCACTCAGTCTCTCTCATAGAATCCCCCTCCATCCTTCATCTAGTCTCTCTCTTTGAGCCTCCCCTCCCTGAGGCCCCCAAGCCATCATCCAGTCTTTCTCTGTCGCTCACCATTTATGTCAGCTTGCCGTTTAGAGCCACACTGAAAACAACATTCTGCTAAATTTACCTCTGTGACTGGCTCTCTCCAAGCATCTTGAGCTATGCAATGAAAGAAATGCAGATAGATCTTGCTGTTTCAAAAGTGCCACAGTACAATTTCTAGACTCCATGGTGACCTGGCGCTTTGGAATTGTCAAGCCCTATGCTAAATGAACTTTTAATCATAACTAAATGAGAGCAGGTCCAGGCCCCAGAATTGTTTCAAAGTGTTGGTACCCTAGGCAAGCCTTGAACCTTATGCCCCTTCCCCCAGTTGTCAGAATCTATTGTTTAGCTTTAAATGCCCTGCTCTTTGCTGTCCCACAAAAGCTACTGCTCTAGGTGATGACCTAGTTTACCTGATGGTGCAGCCAGCCCTGAATGAGATTTAAACATTGTTGACTTGCCAACATACAAGGATGCCCTGCCTTGGGCCCAGTCTTATTGTGTTGTGATCTAAAGAGGATCCCAGGACATTTTGAAAAAAAAAATGTTCTTATCGATTTGACCTTAGAACAGAACCTTTTAGTATAAATGCACTGCTTATTTATTGAACATACATAGGTGCACTACTGAATTCTAATTTGTGATTAAAGAGAAACATTTCAACATACATTTTGTCTGTAGTTATTTGCATTTATCATCTGTCCACTTGACCTATACAGAGCTAAATTAAGAACTTCATAAAACGCTGACCTTCAATAGCCGCATATGTTTACCTTCGCTTTGCAAGTTTTATATGAACGGCACTGAAACTAATAGACTGAATGAAATTCAGGCTACAGTAATAATCTTGATTTCCCCAGATGACGCTTTGATTTCTCTAGATATTTTTTTTATAAAAGCAAAAGTGTTTTCTTTTGAACGTTGTCATCTTAAATTAAAGCCATATTTGTTTGGGTAAGGCTGCTAGGACAATTTCCACTTCATGTACCCTCAAATCCAGTAGTCTAAAACAGAGGACAAGTCCTTTAAAGGATCACATAATATCATGCTGAATGACAACATAGGATTCATGTTATTGAATTAATTTAATTCTTTCGAAATACCAAATTTTCCTATATGCAGTTATCATTGTGCATTCCTTGTGGATAAGACTAATCTTATATGAGGTCAAACTTAGGGCGTGATCCTCTAAGGCTTTTTCCAAAATACGCAAAGGAGCCTATTTATTAAGCTGTGACCATTACCAGCATGGGCCCAGTGCTAATTCTCATATGAACTTCTGTTGTGTGCAAGGTTGCACATCATTGTGTTGTAGACCCCCAAGAGCTAGGGGCAGAACCGGTACAATTATATGAGAATCTCATTCCTGCTCGTATCCCTGCTGCCATTACCATTGCAACCACCCCTGCCGACTCTGTCTGGGGCTTTCAAACGGCACCACAGTGCTTACCAAAAGCTTCTGGCACTGCATGTTGTTAATGCTTCTGCCCTCTCTGCTACAGACTTCCTTTTACATAGGGGCAGAAGCAGCTGGACCGTGACAATGGGTCATCCCAGAAATATTGGCTGTCTAGATGGCTACCTAGTTCGCATATTGGCTAGCGCCAGCCCTGGCTAAGAAAAGCTTCAGCTAAGGGTTCAGCGTGCCAAACATAGGAGAAAGCCAAGAAGAGCCAGGGATCGCTTAAGATCTTATGGGGTAGGAATCATCTTAAGAGAACTGCAGTGCTCCTGTTTAATAAGAAGGGTATGACCTGGCTTATCCTCATAAAAATGCTACAGGGCAGAGAATCAGGGAGACCCCAAATCCCTGACATTTCTTCTGGCGCAAAGCTTTAGGGCAAACTCTAAGGAAAATAGAAGCTTTCAAAGCTGCTCAGTGTGGTAAGAAGCCTTAGTGCAGTGCTTTTCAGTCTCTTATCCTGTATGATCTCATTTGAACATCTGAATGTTCATGTGACCCCGGAAAATGATGAAATAAAATAATCAGGTCTCCAGCCTCCTTCCCCTCCCTCCTCTCATCTAAAACAGGAAGGCACAGCAACCGCAGTAGCAGCAGCAGCAGCAGCAACAGCAACACAGGGTCCCTGTGTGTGCTTACAGACCCCAGTACTCAACATAGGTTTCATTCTAACCAGAGGGGACAAGGGCCTATGAATGTTCACTGGCTTACAGGCCACATGATGACTGGTGACTGCCACTTCTTGGCATAGGTCACAGTGAAAGTCCAGAGAGACCATTTGAGGTCCCTACTCCAAGTTTGGGAACCACTGCCTTAGTGCTTTGCCTAGGGAGATGTGGGGAGAGCTCTGGACAGGTCTAGGAAAGTTTGGGTGAGAGAAAAACCCTTGCAAGTAGTGGCGAATCTGAACATGGCTGAAAATAAGCCAACATTGTGTCTTACTTTGGCAGTCTCTTGCAAGAAGTTGATCCTGCTGCATAATTAATGGAAAACCAGTTAAGGTCTGCAAGCTAGGGTTGGAAAAGGCAGGGCTAGCAAAGTTACCCAATTCCAGGAGTGGGATTTTAAGATAATCCTGGATTTCTGACAATCTCATCCTGATGCATTATGCAACTTTGGTTTTGGGGAGAAAAGACTGGATGCAAAAAAGAGAACTGAGGCGGCATAAATCTGACCTCTCAATGCAGACAAGATTGCAGCTAAGAAGTAGGCCACAGATCCTACTGTATGTTGAAGGAAATTCAGGCTTTCAGAGAAGGTCCAGAGCCTTCAGTATATTGGCATCTGCAACAACACCCTAAAATGGTTCACATCCTATCTAAGCAACAGATCACAGAAAGTCAAATGCGGAGCAAACAAATCAACATTTTTCACTGTATCACAAGGCTTTCCACAAGGTTGTGCACTCTCCTTAATCCTCTTCAACTGATATATACATCCCATCTGCAGCATCATCAAGAAGCATAATATACAGTATCACATATATGCTGACGACCTCATGATATACACTCCCATCAATCTGGACACACCGGACCTCACAGCTATAACTCTTTGCCTGGAAGAAATGACTATCTGGTTCAACAACAACAACTTTACTCTAAAATACAGCAAAACTGAAGCACTTTACATCACCAGAAACACCACCTTCAACCCCCCCCCCCCCCACACTCCCACCACTAAAAAATCCATCTACTGAACCAGACAATAGCAGTGAAGAGTGAACTACGATATCTAGGAATCATCTTGGACAAAAATCTCAACCTCCATTTTCACATAAAGAAAACCGCTGCAAAAGCATACCACAAACTAAAGCTCATCACAAGACTAAAACCACTCCTAAACCAGGGACATTTCCACACAGTGTGCCAGGCTATCATCACCCTTATACTGGAATATGGCAACTCACTTTATCAAGTACTTCCAAAGCAAACCACAAATCCCCTGCAGCTAGTTCAGAACACGGGAGTCCGGATCATCACTGGAACAGCCAAATCTGAACACATCACACCTGCTCTCCGTCAACTACATTGGCTTCCAATCCAGGCTCGTGCCAAGTTCAAAGTGATACTGAACATTTTCAAAATCCTGCACCACTCCTCAGCAGACATCTTACAGGATATGATCATAAGAGACCCAGGCACACGACCCAGGCAAAATAATAACAGACAAATGCTTACTGTCCTCTCGGATTGCCAGAAAAGCAACAGTCTACTTCCAGATGAGCACTCTTCCTAGCTGCACCAAGCCTATGGAACACCCTCCCCAACGAATTGTAATGCTCTGGAGATATCAATGACTTTAGAAGGAAACTCAAGACCCTCCTATTCGTGGAGAACTACAGAAACATCATGTAGTCCAGCAAATACACTGGTCAGCCCCATCTCGAACCCATCAGGCCATCTGGACTGCTTTTTGATAACATACTGTAAATACCGCTCAAATTGCAAATAACCTGCACATACTGCAAATACCATAAATTAACCAATTCAATTGTAAATGCATTATAGCTCATTAACCCCTACATGCTAACCCCCTTTACTCTAGTTTATTGTGCCCCAGTTCAAGTCTAAAGTTACGATCTGCCTTGATTGAAGGATAAGGTGATATAGAAGTCTGGTTAAATAAATACAATAAATAAATAACAAATGACAATGAAATTGGAGGTAACTAAAAAAATTCAGGGTGATATGGAAAATCTGCCTGCCTAGGAGTTGGCCTCCAAATGTCGGCTGGAGCCATTATAAAAGCCGACCATGGTTAGCTCCCCACTGCAGTTAGACTTTCTGTAAATGCCCTTGCAAATCTTTCAGAGGAATAATATTCATATTTTGAACATGTTGGAGGGTACAGAGAGTGCTGTCACTGTGAAGCTTCTGAGACACACCCTATCTAAATTGCTTGCATTAGAGTTCCAGATGCTGATTAAGATTGAAAAGGTCATAGGGTCCTCTCCTACCCTAAGCCAGTTGTGGCAAATGTTTTGTGTTATGCATGCAGCAAGAGAGAAGGCGTTGGTGCTATGTCAAGACAGAAAGATCTTGCTGATGCCGATTTAGCAAATTTGCTGACCCTGAGGAAGAAGAAATTTCTACAGATGTGGCAAACTCTAAAGGCTATGGGTATTCCCTGTGTAATCTGATAGAATGCTTGTTAGATATAACAATACAGCTATTACCTACATGGATCTTGGATTCACAAAAAGACTCCAAAAGTGCACAACATTGAAGTGATCCACCTATGTTACTGCAATTTCATGGGCTTTCTGGTCATTATCTTCATTCCAAAATCGTCCATTCCCTTCCATTGAAAACTCCTGGCATGAATTCCCCCCCCCCCCCGCATCACTGACTTTTCCTAGACCCTCACCCCCCACAAGATCACCACTAGGAATCATCAATGCCATTTTAGAATCAGCTGCATGATGAGCAAGAACAAATGATCAACCCTCCTGCTCCCACTATTGACCAGGGACCTCCGGTAAGGTCAGGGAATATGATTGGGGGATGGGACTAGGAGGGTTTGCTGAGGATCCCTAGAGAAGGTTGGTGAAGTTGGCGGGGGGGGGGGGTGGTCAGGTGCGCAATAGTTAAAGGAGGGATCAGATAGTTTGGGGATGGCAAGAGGGGCAATAGGATATTTTTGGGGGGAGGGGGATCATATGTGATATGAGTAGTAGGGGAAGTGTTGCCATGTGGGTGTGGAGTCAGGGGCAATATGAGGTCCAGAGCCAGCATGGGTGGGTGGCTGAGAACAGAGGGTGATGGGGAGGGGGCTGGACTTTGACATTTACAGTTTCAGTAGTGACAATGGAACATCTATTTGGTTGAAGGGGCCCAAACAAACCAATCTCCAAGTTTTCCAATTGCTGAGACTGTGTTGAGAAAAATATTGGTGCGGCCATGGCCCCTGTGGCCCAACCCATTCCGCTGCCTATGCTGCAGACACTTAAGTGCGTCTATGTGTCTTTATAAAATTGGTTTAAAATAGGCACCTATTTGGCCTTCACCCATAGGCAGTCTGTTATGAAACAGCCCTCATAAATTGCCAAACAGCATCATATATGTGTATGTGGAACTATTTATACATAGAAACCCAAGTTATGTTCTTTTTTATAACATCATCTTTTATAAAATGGGCTTTTCTATAGTATCAAATATATGTGTCAAATATATGTATTTCTTTTCCAGCACCCTAGATCTTGTATATGTGAGGCTCCCTAGTGTGCGTCCCTGGATCTGGAGCCAATGCAAAACAGATATCTTCAGAGGTGGCTGCCCCCTTAATGCATACCGAATCAATGAACATTAAACTGGAGTGGAGGAGTAGCCTAATAGAGCACTGGATCAGGAGCTAGAAGACCAGCATTCAGTTCCCATAAGCACTCCTTGTGGGCTTAGGCAAGTCACCTAACTCTCCATTGCCTCAGTAAAATCCAGGTTATCAATGTTCCTCTTTAGTGTACAGTACATTACCAAGTTGACTGAAATCATAAAGCAGATGATAAATGACTTTCTCAACGTTTACATGGACACTACCAGTGGATGAGAGTACTGATCCCTCTTGTTTTACTAATTACCAATGAGAACCTTTATTTTATTAAATCTCATTTACAGACGTCCTCCTCATTTCTTCTCCACGGGTCTTGCCCATATGCTGAGCTGCAACTGCACTGGTGATTGCTGTGGGTTCTGAGGAAATCTGTTTTGCCTGGCCTAGACTGGCGAGACACTGCAGCAGAGCTTCCCTGGTCTGGGTAGATGCCAACTCCTGAGCTCTCTGCCCCTACTGCCAAGCCAACTCTCAACTGAAGGGGTCACCGCTGACACTGCCATGCCCTCTGGTTGTATCCCTGCTTTACCCATGCTCAGTGAGATTTGCCCTTTTAGGTTCTAGCTCTTTTGTGATCTCAGATCATTTGAGCCTGTCGGGTGGCACTTCAGTGGTTCCTGGTGTGGAGCAACCCCTCCTCTTCCTACTCAGAGAGTAGCAGGTAGATAAGAAAAGGAAAGGAAATGCACAAGCCCTTCCCACTGTAATCTCAAGATTGCCTCTGAACTGAGAGATCTGCACCTCTTAGTTCATCCTTCTGAGTCAGGGTGTGAGAATGTTTCTTCCTTGGACTCTTCCCTGAGGTCCTTTCACCAGTCCAATACATTCATTATCCTATGTATCTATCAGTTTATAGAAATAACTCCGTTATTTGTGTGTGTGAATGATGATAATATGAAATCTCTACCCATCAGTGCATGGCCCTTGCCTCCTGGTTTGCCTCACTTCACAGGCATTGCCAGAATACCATGTCAAACGAACATTTCTCACTTGATGTATCACTTTTCATTAGTGTGCAGCTTTTCCCTATGTTTTGAATGTTGTTTTCAGCCAGTAAAATTTAATCACTTTCCACCAACGTTGGGCTTTTGCCAGAATCTTTCCCTTTCTTATACCACTCAGGGGGAGTTTCATGTATAAGCCTCAAGATGCTAGAACCTTTTATAAAATGTTAGGGTGGATGTTTATTAAAGAGCGTTAGCAGTCATCGTAGTAGTAACATGCAAAAGATCAAGCTACAGTGACAGCCAACGCAGGTATGATGCAGCTATCGCAGGCAATTTTCCACGCTAGCTGCATTTCACGCAGTAGAAGAAGAAGGTAGAAGCTGCATTAGGGTGGGGAAGAGGTATGGAGATAAGAGGCAGTCAACACGTGAGCAATTGTCATGTGCTGGCTGCCAAATCGTCAAAAGCGTGGCAGAAAATAACGCCACCTCTGCTCTGTGTGGTATCTGCAGGGTAAATGTTTGCCATTCCCCCTGAATGTCCTATGCAAAACTATACTACTGCATAACTGTGACTCCCCCACCCTGAGGTGCAGTGAGCACCACCTTGCAGTATCTGCACAGAAAGGTTTAGCCAGAAATGGAGCCCAGTCTTCTTTGCTTAATGCTGCCACTGTGACAATGGACAGGTCTGATTGTTGTTGTTGTAATTAAGTACAGTCAAGTCGATGTCAACTTATGGTGACCCTCGCGATAGTTGTCCTAGACCAGGCATGTCCAACTTCGAACAGGTCGTGATCTACTTATTCCAGCCAAAAGTGCCGGTGATCTACCACCATAAAAATTAAGTTTCACATTAGTTTCAAATTAAATTTTAACCCAATAAAGTTGGAGGATCCCCCCCCCCCCATTTTTAATGAACCTTCTGTCATTTACTTGGATGTGATCAGCTGTTAAGCAAATTAAGCAAAAATAAAACAGAGAGACAAAGATCCAGTAAGAACTGCGAGGGGAAATGGAAAGTACATTTTTTCTTAAAGTTTTATTGAGTAATAACTTTCTTTAACTTTTATTGAGTAATTTGTGTTAAATTTAGGTCAAGTATTGATCCAGGCTGATCTTGCACAATCTTTAATATTTCGCTCTTGCTCATTAGTCTGAGGCTGCATTTCATCCACCAGCTTTTTGAAGTTGGGTGAATATTGCATGAGGGCCAGTCTCAGGGAATCCTGGAGATGTTTATCTGTCATGTTGGAATGTTGTGTACTCTTTGTCGTTTTCAGATGGGAAAACACAGATTCACATAAATAAGTTGAACCGAAACAGGAGTGTACAGCTTCACTGGATAACATAACAGATTTCTGTCACATACTTATCGTTCTGAAAAACAAAATTTAAAGTGTGAAAGGATCTACGTACTACCAAAGAGATGTGTTCTTTAAAGGAGAGGGCAGAGTCTAAAGTTACCCCGAGATAGCGCAGAGAGGAAACGAAAGGAACTGGGGAATTAGAGAGAGAAGGAGCGAGAGAGGGGATGGGGAGCCAAAGGTGAACCAAATAGCAGCTGTTTTGGAGAGGTTAATGTGCAAAACGTTGGAAGAGAGCCAGGAAGCAACAGAAACTAAGCACAAATTCAGAGGGGTGAGGTTAGGGGAAGAGGGATCAGTGTGAAAGAGAAGGATGATGTCATCTGCATAGTAATATGATGAAATGCTGTGCTGCTGAACTAAGAGGGCTAGGGGGGCCAAAAAGATATTAAATAAAAGAGGATCAAGGATGGAACCCTGAGGGACACCGCATGGGAGGGCAGTGGGGGGCAAGGAGGAAAGGCCTGAAAGAATGGAAAAGGACCTATTAGTGAGTAATGAGCGAAACCAGAACAGAACAGAACCAGAGAGTCCAATATCATGAAGACGTGCTAGTGAGGTGTGATGATCAACAAGGTCAAAAGCTGCAGAGAGATCTAAAGAGACAGCAATAGAAATGGAACCGTGATCGTAAGCAGTGTGAAGTTCATTGAGAAAGGATAGTAGATTCAGTGCTATGACCAGGACGGAAACCAGATTGCCGGGGGTGACGTGCTAAAGAGGCCTCTAGATGGGTGGAAAATTGTCAGAAAATCAATTTTTCCAAAAGCTTAGAGAGAAAGGAAAGATTTGAAATGGGGCGCCAGTTGGCTGGGGATAATGGGTCAAGGGAATCCTTTTTGAGAATGGGGCGGACGATTGCATGCTGCCAAGCGGTAGGGAAGGTGCCAGAGGAAAGACTAGAATTAATAATAGAAAGAGACAGAGGTGAGAGGGCCAGGGAGGTTTCCAGGAGCCAGTGAGAAGGAATGGGGTCAGAGATACAGGTGGTTTTTTGAATTGTTGAGAGGACCCTACTGAACTCTGCAGAAGTTGATAAAGTAACATCCATACCTGCTGCTACTGTATCGATCCATGACATTACCGGCCTTCCTCTTTTGCGTTGATCTTCATTCTTGCCAAGCATAACGTACTTCTCTAATGATCTTTCTCTTCACTTGATGTGTCCAATGTATGAAAATCAAAGTCTTGTCATTGGATCTTCTAAGAAAAACTTAGGCTTGATTTCCTCTAGTACTGATTGATTTGCTCTTTGAGCAGTCTTTGGTGTACACATTATTCTTTGCTGATGCCATACTTTAAAGAGAGTGAAGGTGAAATGAAGGCCACATTTTCTCATGAGCCTGATGTGTTCCTCTTCTTGCTTGTATTCTAAGGTGAGAACTGAAATCACTATTACTCACTTCAAATGATATGTAACCACATGCTGATTCTTCTCTAAATTTCAACCAGCGACTATTTATTAATGTTATTGTTTCTTATATACCGTCTTTCTACAATTCAAGATGATTTACATGGAACTCAGAACTGACAGTGCGGGAACATCTGCTTTATATAGGACAAGAACTTAGAGAACACAAGTTAACAGTTGTTTATAATGCCGAAAATGGCAACTATGTACATTAAAAGGGAAGAGTCTGGCTGGGGGGAGGGTATGGGGAGGAGGGAGATGTTGAGAGGTTGGTAGGGGGTTGGCAAGTCTAGGTAGAATTTTGTTGGATGTCGTTTTGTGGGTTGGTATTCTATTGCTCCTAGAAGAGGAGCATTTTATTAGATCCATTTTATACTGGGGTAAATATTCAAAAGCTCTTGTCCAGATAGCAGCAATTTTATCTGGATACGTGCCATTGGCTGCGGCTACCTGGTGATATTCAGTGGCACTCTGAACAATGCTGCTGAATATCTTACAGATTGCCTTGGCCCTATCTACCACATAGTGCTATGGTTATCTACGAGTGGTTCAAGTCTGGAACAGTGAATTACCTGGATAGTGCAGATATTCGGTCCACTATTTAACTATCCAGGTAAAGTTAGGGCAGCAAAAAGCTGGTGCTGCTCGCTGGACAGCAGCACCAGTCACAGCATTTTCCGAATAGCCAGCATTAGCCACTTCAATAGATACCGGAGCTGAATATCTGTATTTTGTTTGGCCTTCGTGCCCAGAATTTGGAAAAAAACCCCACAAACTCTGGAGGCTGAATATTGGCTTTATTTACAGTCTGTTCTAGTAGTTATTTGTCTGGATAATTTCTAATCACCCAATGGCAGGCAGATGGTGACAGGGAGAGGAAATAAGGAGAGGTTTAAGTGTTTGTTTTATTATCTAAAGAGATGAAAATGCAAGCCAGTGGACAAAGAGTGGTGATACCGTTACATAGGCATAAAGAAGGCTAGGGCACTATGCATGGTAAGAACCCCAATATAAATGTTACAATAGGATAAGTTTTACAAACAATCTGCACAAAGTGGCAAGCATTATAAACCTAACGCCCTCAAGGCAGATATTATAGACAGCAGCTTCCCTAGTTTTGGTAACTTCTGCATTATTGTATAACTGACTGGTGTTACATTGTTGTAGTGGGGCCCCTAATGAACTATGTATTTGTAACTCCAGAATCTTCAGATCTTACAGAACATAAAAACATAAGAAATGCCATAATGGGACAGACAAAGGTCCATCAAGCCAGTATCCTGTTTCCAACAGTGACCAATCCAGGTCACAGGTACCTGGCAGGTTCCAAAAAAGGTACACAGGTTCCACAATGTTTGTCTCGGGGCAAGCAGTGGATTTCCTGGGTCCTCTTTATTTATTTAAGTAGGCTTATATACTGCTTTTCTACCAGTCAAAGCGATGTACATTCAGCTACTATATTTATATTTGTTCCTTATCCCTGAAGGTCCTTGTTCCTGAAGGGCTCACAATCTATGTTGCGTGCATTATTAGGCGCCGCGCAGCAACGATCGCTACAGCACATGCACTACTGCGCGCATGCTTAAGACAGCGCGCAGACACCCAAATACAGAAACAGAGTTGTAGCACAATGGTTACTACACAGACTGATGGTACAAGGGTCATGGGTTCAATTCCCCAGTGAGCCTAATGAATAAGGCTGGCTGAGGCATCATGTGTAACCCTTCGAAAGCCAACTATAATATTTTAATCCACAGTCTGCAGCCGGGTTAAAGTTTGCATATGTCAGGAAAATTGTACCCATCTTATGCAATATGTTCCAATAGTGACGTTCCCTCTGACATGGTCATGTATTATATACCATTTGATAGGAATATTTAGGCGCTCCCTATAGGGCGAAGTGTAAGGCCGCGTGCTATAGAGCAACTTGTAAGGCGCCCTATAGGGCGACTTGTAAGGCCGCGTGCTATAGAGCGCTGTATAAGGTGCCCTATAGGGCGCCTTATGAGTCACCCTAAGGTGACAGTACCCTGAGCGTGGCTCTGCTGGCAGAACTAATAGACAATAAAAATAGACAATGCCCAAGACAGCCCTATAGATGAACCCCACTGTGGGTTGTGAACCTATGACCCCTGGCTCCATGGGCAGTGAAGTAACCAGTGGGCTAGAGCTGCTAATAAACACCTGGCTGGCTACAGGAGGACTGCACGGCACCACACCCACATTCTGCTGTGGTTACCAGGGAGATTACATACCACCACCCAACACACCCTCCTCTGGGGCTCAGGGTGGGGGACAGGATCTCCCGCCAACAGATCCACTTTCAACCCCCTGCAATGGTGGCATTAGAAAGGACCATCACCCCAGTCCTGCTAGGGATCAAACACCCTACAGGGCAGGCAATGCAGAGCAGTACACAGCCATAAAGCAATAGCAGACAGGCAGCAGATCTGGAAATGCTCAGCTGCCCCCCACCATTATCTGACATTCTCCAGCAGCAAGCCTCCAGCTGCTTCACCCTGCATGGTGTTCCAGCAAGACACATTCTAGCTGCAGACAGTCCGCCAGCTAGTCCATAGTGCACGGTCCTGGAGGAGATGCATGTATCCAGAACAGGGATATCAGCATACACACCAAGCAGATAAGTCAGTGATTGGGCCCCAAAAGGAAATCCATAAATATCACATAAGAGAAATGCTATATAGCACTATGGGGGAACCTAGCCATGCCATGGTCACTGCTCAGTCAGGGTGAGAGTGACCTCCCAGCAGGACATGCTATGGCCACCCTGTCCGTGCAGGTGGTACCGGGCACTACAATGTCCGGCCATTGCCCTATGCCATGTGCAGATGCGGACAGGCCAGGCCACCCTATCCAGGCTATTCCCACGGTACCTTGCTCCTCATTATGCACACTGGCAGGCCAATACTGGCAACAGTGCTAGCAGTGTGGGCTGTGGAGGGTGTTGGCAGCCACCACACAATGGATAGACAGACACACACTCCCCACACCTATGCCAGCATTGTGCAACTATAGAGGTGTTGGGCAGCCCAGGCCACCACACCAGTCCGGGGCACAGTGCAGGCATGGCTATGGTACGCAATACTGTAGGAGTCACTCCCCAGATTGGTAAACACTGTCAGACACAAGACCTGTAGCACACTCCACAGACATCAGAAAGGATGCTATGATGCAGCTCACTCAGAATATTGTACTTAACCTAGGAATTGCTATCTGCCAGTACTCATAGCAACCTTCTGATAGCTGTGTACCGTATTCCCAGGTTTAGGGTGGCATTACTAAGGTATGCAAGTGCTAGTATTGGGAGATGCACGCAGAGCCCAAAGTCCTGCCTCTCCAGGGGGCTTTGGATAATGGGGCATGTGGGTGCGGGTGTGTCTGCCCCTGTTGGCTGCTGCTTTACGGCAGAGGTTCCCAACCCCAGTCCTGCGGTGCAAAACACTGTTTGGGTTTTCATGCTGTCCCTCATGAATATGCATGAGATACATCTGCATACCATGGGGGTGGCACATAGAAATGCAGCACAGGCATCTTTATCAGAGGCAGCATGGAACCTGAATGGTGTTTGGCCCTCCAGGACTGCATTTGGGAGGCTCTGCTCTAGGTAATGTGCATGTTTATGGTGTCTGTGCTCTGTAGGGTAAAATGTAGGTGTTTTGGGCATGTTCATGCCATCTGCAAGAAAGGTTCTGTCTGTATTAGCACGTTATAGTAGTGGGTAAAATATGAGGACTGGGTTGGCGGAAACCACAGCTGGGACCTGAACCTGTGACCTTCTGCTTCTGAATGCACTGGTTTTGTGCACTGCACCACCATGTTATCACAGAGATGGTGCATTCCCTGGTGATACCATGACTGTTGGTCAGACAGGACCTGTCTGTTGCAGTGCATGGCACCCACCTACACAGGGCTAGGCCACGGTCTGCTCTGGGCAGCTGCCACTGCCCCCTCCACCACCAGTATCCCTTAGCCACCATGCTGACATGCCCTTCTGCTGGTGGAGCTGGTGGTGCGCAGTCTCAGGCCATCCAGTGTGCAGGTAGGCAGCTGCCTATGGTGCGGGTGCTGGGGTAGGGGTGCCTGCATAGACGTCCACGCTCCCCCCCCCAGCCCCGCCTGCAAATGTTCCGTGCCCTTGGGGGTAGCTGTTGGGTACTATCCCCTGTGACACTTTGGGAAATCCACTCGTGCCCATGTTGGGCCTTCAGCAGTTGCTGTCTGGCTGCTCCGCTGTTTCAGCATTCGTATGGGCCACCTAGGCATCGCCCTAGTGCCGCCTGCGGCCCTCTGTATCCCCTTCTCCGGCATCTGTCCAGTTGCCATTCTGACATGCCCGCCCTGCTGTTGCGGGACATGTGCACGCCATGGGACCATGTCTGATGGTGGGGAAAACCCTGAGCAGCGCTATTTCACTGTGGGCCCATTCACCTTGTATGGGGACGGAATATAGACCCTTCCACGATTTATATCTGTTCTATGGAGCTTACTCGGGGTGGGGAGGGGTTGATGTTTCTCATTGATACCACTCTTGACCAGCTTGGTTATTGTTTTTTTCCAGTTTGTTGGGGTCATTTTCAGTGTTTCTGTGCCCTTTTGTTCTGTGCACATGTATCACACTTATCACCTTTTTTTTGGTTTCCCTGCCTGGGCTGTACATTGCTGACAGGTAAATGGTTTCTCTCCCCTTTAAAGTGCTTTTACCGGTAGGTTTTCATTCGCGTTGGAATTCAGCTCTGAAATTCAGCGCGTTAGTGTAATGAGAGCCTCTCCCCGCCCACTCTCCGCCCATTGACCCCTTCTCTCCGCCCTCTCTCCACCTTCTGCGGTGTTTTAACGCGCCACGGAGCATTACGCTCGTTAGCGCGTGATAACGCGCGGTGTACAATGTTAACGCTCGTTAGCGTGTGATAGCGTGCGGTATCACGCGCTAACGAGCGTTAACGTTATACACCATGCGTTATTCACGGTTACCGAGGTTTAGTAAACATACCCCATAGAGTACTATCTTGACAGAAACATTAATATAGTTTCTGCTCTCTTCAACAATGTCTCTTCTTTTTCTTTCTACTCCAGAAATAATAGTTTATCTTCATGCTTTTTTTGGATTTCTTGGACCAAAGGGATTCCTATACTGTATAGTAATCTCCCTGACCAAGGTCTTTCTTTACCACAAAACAACTCTTTTGTTCCAAAAATCGTATTTAATTTTCCCTACCCCAGAGCTGCCACTGTTCATAGGCCCATCAACAAATGCTTCTGACTGCAAGTCCTCTCCTCTAGCTGCTCCTAGCTGGTCATAAAATCTCTGCATTCTTCTCCTCAACTTTCTTTCAGGTGGAAGGAAGCAACATTTTTAAATGCTTTTCACTTTAGTGCAGCAATATTTTTCATTTACTTATAAAGCTACTAGATATACAACCTGTTTCGGGGCTACCTGGACCAAACTACCTGAACCACAGTGACATGGATTTATTGTTGCCAGACCTTTGTAGACCTCTGACCTTGTGACATTGCAGAATTCATAACTTTCCAAGATGCTTGTGCATGAACACTGAAAGACCCATTGTTCTGTTTATGTGTGAAGAAGCCGATATCCAGGCCTACTCAACGATAAAACTAACTTCAATGACTTCGGAAAATTCAACGTTGTTCTAAAACCATCCTAAATCATTACTGAGAACCCGACCACAATCATTTGTATTCTGAGTCTCATTATAGACCACCAAATAAGCCTAATCTCTTGGCTTACATGTAGTTTTCTGTTGAGGACTGGTCATAAATAAAACCTGGCATACCAAGAGTAATCCTACCAGGGGCAGCCCAAGGCGTGTGTAGGAGCCATATGCAGAGACACATTGCATAAATATTTGCATAATGCTAATATGCGCTAACGTTTAGTAAACATGTCTCTTAATGAGTGTCTGGATAAAGAAAGACTACCAGATTTCTACATTACTATACTCCAGTGCCAACCACCAGGCACATTAGGAAGTACTATAAACACTGACCATTTAGAACCCATAGCAAACCTACCATATCATAACGGCACTACCAGGACTCACAAAGCACCAAACCCTACCTATCAAAAGGCAACACTGCAAATATTAAATCAATATAGCCCAGAAAATACCAATAAGAATTTTTTTTTCACTAAATGTGTAATCAAACTCTGGAATTTGTTACCGGAGGATGTAATAAAATCTGTTAGTGTAGCCAGGTTTAAAAAAGGTTTGGACAAGTTCCTGGAGGAAAGTCCATAAACCATTATTAAAGGGGACCCGGGATATCCACTGCTTGCCCCAATATAAGCATTGAGGAACCTGTGTCTTTTGGGGAAACTGCTAGGTATTTGTCACCTAGATTGACCACTGTTGGAAATAGGATACTGGGCTCGATGGATCTTGGTCTGACCCAGTATAGCATATCTTATGTTCTTATGTTCTTAATATAGCTCAATAAAACACCCACAAATGTCATTCATAGACTTCTAAGGATACTGCAGTATGATAGTTTTTACCATTTTCAAATGCATTTAAAACAATTGAAAGGCTTTCATACCACCGCCATTTGAAATGTCCTGATGCAGCCCATCTGAAAGCAGGCGAAGCTCGAGTTGATTCTTCTCACGGTTCGATGGGGGGCTCCTGAGCTTGGAGAGTGATTGGGACGACATCGTCAGTCAAATGCTAGCTTACTATTTTTTAATTATTTTAAATGCATTTAAAAATTGTAAAAACTATCAAGCTATCCTTAGAAGCCTATAAATGGACAATAGAGGGTATTTTGTATAGCTGTATTGAGCAATTATAAGCTGCAGATTCACACCTTCCTTTCTCCTGCGGTGAGTTCCTTTTACCACTATCTTTTGTCATCTGTTAGTCAACAAACTTTATGATCTGGTTCACCACCTTGAGACCTATTCCCAGGCTGCTCAATTTATTGATAAGCCTTCAATGAGGAACAGTATCAAAGGCTTTGCTGAAATCTAGGTATATCACATCCATTGCATGTCCTTGATCTAGTTCTCTAGACACCCAGTCAAAGAACTCAATCACAATTGTTTGGCATGATCTTCCCCTGGTAAAACCATGTTGCCTTGGATCATGCAATCCATTGGTTGACAGAAAGTCCACTATTGTTTCTTTCGAAACTGCCTCCATTACTTTTCCCATCACAGAGATAAGGCTTATGGGCCAAATGTTTGTCACCTCTTTCCTATTACCACTTTTGTGAAGAGGTACCAACCATATCAGCCCTTCTCCAGTCCCGCGGAACCTCTCCTGTCTCCAATGAAAGGAATGGAGAATAAAACAAAGGATATTATAATGCCTCTGTATCATTCCTTGGTGCAACCACACATTGAATATTGTGTGCAATTCTGGACGCCACATCTTAAAAAGCATATATCGTTATTAGAAAAGGTACAGAGAAGAGCCACCAAAATGGTAAAGAAGATGGAAGGATACCCCTATCAAGAGAGGCTAAAAAGGTTAGAGCTCTTCAACCTTGAAAAGAGATGGCCAAGAGGAAATATGATAGAGGTCTACAAATTAATGAATGGAGTGGAATGGGTAAACATAGATTGATTGTTTTGTTTTGTTGTTGTTGTTGTTGTTTTTAACTGTCGAGTCAGTGTCGACTCATGGCGACCTTCTGGATAGTTGTCCTAAATTGTGTTCGGTCTTCAGTCAGGTTGCTCATTGTTGACAGACTAGACCTTCTATCTTGCCAAGCATGATGTCTTTCTCTAATGATCTCTGTGACTATCCACTGGGTTTTCATGGCAAGATGCAGAAGTAGGTTGCCGGGCCTTTCCTCCGCGCAGTTTAAGTTTAGTGTTGTTGCCATTGTCACAGAAATGTGATCCTCCGCCGTCAACACTGTCCTATTCTGCTGATGCCCAGATGGGTGGTTTGCCTTGTTCTGGCACCTCAGCTGAGACCTGTCCATCTTGGGAAACCCTGCCAGTAGTTAAACTACCGATAGCTTAGCTCTCAGCATCACTAATGCACACAAGCCCTCACAGCATGACAAGCTGCAAACAAAGTGAGGGAATTGATTGTTTACGCCATCAAAAAATAGAAAGATTAGGGGCATGCAATGAAGCTACAGGGTAACCTATTTAAGACTAATAAGAGAAAATATTTTTTCACTCAACGTGTAATCAAACTCTGGAATTTGCTACCGGAAGATGTAGTAAAAACTGTTAGTGTAGCCGGGATTAAAAAAGGTTTGGACAAGTTCCTAGAGGAAAGGTCCATAAACCATTATTAAAGTGGACCCAGAATATTCACTGCTTGCCCCAGTACAAGCATTGTGGAACCTGTGTCTTTTGGGGAAGCTGCTAGGTACTTGTGAACTAGTAACTAGTAGGGTAAACAGACAGAAATCATGGTTAGACTGAACCTGCAGGTATGTTCGCCTGCTTGGGAGCATGGGGTAATGCTAGTACATAAGGTAAGCGATGGCATTGAATATCCGGTTTTGGCACCCAGAGAAAACTGCCACAGAGCCTAACAGGATAGCAGCGATTCTGGACCACTACCCACTTAGCATCTGTGGCTAAAACTAGGCGAGTCAAAAGCGGGCCTAGTTTTAGCCGCGGATTGCTAACTGTTTAGCGGTCCAATATCGCTGCTACCTGGTTATCAGTACTTCCCGCCTCTGCTCTGCCGCGGAATGCTCCCAACATGCCCCAATGCTAATTGAATAGCATCGGGGCATGCAGGGGACGTAGACGGGGACAATCAGTGGCACTAATTGTATAGGTGCCGTTGATTTTCCGCATTCAAAGCATTTACACAGTTTACTGTGCTGTAAACCATGTAAATGCCTTTCGAATAGTAGGCCCGAAAAGTTTAGAAAATTACCCCCAAAGGGAGCACGTTTTATAAAAGTGTAAAACAACAAAGTGCACAGGTATTTTAACAATCACACATACCTTTAGTAAATTCTCAAAAATGTGATAAATGTGGCAGTATTGTAATTATTACCTTTGCAATTTGTTACTTTTGTCGATAGCATAAAGCAAGAGGAAACCACATGCATGCACTGAAATATTCAATATCGATGCATGTTTTTCTCTTTCAACCTGATTATATATCTGCAAATGCTGTCATCGAGTACATAGTTCATATTATATGATGTCAGCAAAGACCAGTAGCTCTCTATAACAAGCCATCAAAGTCCAGGATAGGCAGCTCGATCTCTTGAACATTTCCTTTAAGGCAGCCAAAGGAAAGAATTACAAAGAACATAAGAAGAAGAATGAAAATTCCATAGTCTGCTGATGTTCAATATTGTCTTTAGTTATACAGATTATTTTTCCTGGAGACAAGATACATCATATTTTGTACTGCAGTTACAAATTTTCCTGTTTCCCCAAGGACTACGGAGCATAATTCCTGTTCACTCTTTTACGGGAGGTCTTTTATTTTCTCTGTCAGCTTTAGGAAACGTGTATTTCTCATGTCTTAGTACAGGAGAAAATGAGCTTCTGTTCACATTTCTAGAGATTGCAATACTTACAGAATAGGGCTGCTTGAGGTTTCTATTTATAATTTGTGATCACAGATTCTGAATTTAGTGAGGGTCTTTCTGCCTTCTGCAAGTATTCTGCTAGCTTGTAGTTTCTATGGGGCTCTTTAACTAAAGGGGGCTGTGGCATTGCACCTACCTGCATGGTGGACTAGTAGCATGGGTACACTCACCACCGCCACGCTCTTCTAGTACCATGGCAGGAGAGCACCACGCCGTTAACAGCCAGGAGCATGGAAAACATGTTCCCAACAGTTACCACAGTGTATGTGGCCCTGCCATAGTATTAGAAGAGTGGGGTGCGGGATTAAAACTGTTTTCTGGAAAGATGGGGGCGTGACAAGATGGCGGCGGGACGCTCTGTATGCTGAAGCAGCTCTCCCTCTCTTGGTTTCTGGTCCCGAATTGTTTCCCCGCCTGACGATATGGGGCGGAGAAAACGCAAGCAGGTTGCTGATCCTCCCGGGACGGGCATACTGCCTGCATCGGGTCAACGTACCTTGGGGGAGTGTGGCTTTCGGACCGGAGCAGAAGCTGTGTCCTCGACGGTGCCGGCTGTAGAGACCTCGGCGCTGAGCGTGTCGGGGGTTTGGCTTTCGCCGGAGATGCGTTCTCCCCCCCCCCTATGCCGCGACCCGGAAGTATTGGAGGTGCAGATTCTGGATCCATCATGAGGGTGCCGGTGAGCACGTCAAAGAAGGATTCCCCGGGAGGAGTTTCTGCACTTGGTGTTTCCCCTGTGTCTTTGGAACAGCAGCGGCAGAGTGGAGTAATGGAGGGGGAGTTGTTTGGGACTCCCACTGTGGATGCCGCGCAGGGAGGTGATCTTCCGTTGAAGTTTGAGCTGGTGAGACCGGCGGTAATAACTTTGGAAACGCTATGGGAAGGCCTGGCTTCACTTTCATCCTCTCTTCAGTTGTCGTTTGGTGCGGTAACCAAAGATTTACTTGAGGTTAAGACTGTTTGTGGGACTCTGTCTACTGACCAGTTAAGCCAGGCGGAGAGACTGTCTAAGCTGGAACGGGATGTGGGGCACTTGCAGGAAGTTTGGGATTCCCAGGTAGTCGATAGGAATGTGTCGGCTAGGAAAATGGAATATCTTGAGAACCAGGTTAGAAGGTGTAACCTGCGTTTTTTAAATTTTCCCCGTTCACCTTTATTTTCCCCCATGGAAATGGTGAGGAAATATTTTGGAGAGGTTCTCAAACTTCCTTTGGGCCAGTATCCATCTGTGGTCCGTGCCTATTACCTGCCTGTTGGTGCAGCGAAGGGAGTTTCCAATATCCCCCTTGACCATCCTGAGAAGGGTGAGCTGACGGGGTTCTTGGAATCCTCCTTAGAGGTCATCACTGACAAGTCAACCCTACTGGTTACTCTGGCATTAGAATCAGATAAATTTCTTATTCTTTGTTTGTATTTTAAGAATTTTAATGAGGAATTCCTAGGTTCTAGGGTTCGAATATTTCCTGATTTATCAAGAGTTACACAAATGAAAAGGAAGAGTCTTTTGACTTTTCGCCCCAGAGTTTCGGCTTTAGGGGCAACTTTTCTGTTGAAATTTCCTGTTAAATGTTATGTGACTTATAAACAAAAGACGTATGTTTTCCTTGAACCTAGGCAACTTAATGAATTCTTAATAGCTAGGGAGGAAGTAGTGGTGGAGGTTTCTCAAAATTCCCATTCGGCTGACACTTAAGTCTTATGTCCGTTTTGCCTATAGATGTTATTGCTTTGGTGCATCAGCACCTATTTGTTTATTTTCCTAATACGCCCCCTTTATTGCCTTTATTTTGGGGACTGAATATTTTGGATGACATGTAAAATGTTTTCTTGTTTTGTTTAAAGTCTTAGGATTTGGTTAATGTACATGATTGATCCATTGTTCTTTTCATTCTTGTTGATGACTTGGATGTAATTGTATGATAACTATAAATAAAAAATTAAAAAAAAAAGAAGAGTGGGGTGCACTAAACCCCACGTATAGAGTGGCGGTGAGTATATCCATGCTACTAGCTCATCATGCAGGTAGCATGGGTGCACAACCTGCACGGTGCTTACCTCAGCTATTCTTCACCCCAACACTCTCTATTGCAACCCTAAATTGCCATGGACAGTTAATGCCATAATCCAGTTGTGCTAACTGTCATGGCCCTGTGCTGTCAACAAAGGTCCAATGCACAACTTTAGCATGTCAGACTCAAACTGACAGCTAGCACCCTCTAGTAAAAGACCCCCTAAATTGCACTATCCTTTTTTAAAAAAAACACCTAATTTATGCCTCCTCATTAGAATACATTGATGCCTTAACATCTGGATCAGAATCACGAACAGTCCTGCACGTGCAGGCCGGAACTGCAATTCAGTCCAACCTGCACATGCAAGACTGTCCCCGGCTAACTCAGTCAAGGCTCTTCAATGGAGCCGCGGCGCCATGACATCATGTTGCCATGGCACCAAAGCTCCATTGAAGAGTCGTGATACTGGCCACCTGAAAAAGGTGTTTATTTCCTGCAGCCCAGCTCCTGATCAGGCCTCCTAAGGCCAGGGTTGGACTGTGGAGAATGTCCCCTGCCCCTCCCGCCCCATCTGCGCCCCAGGCAATTAAGAAAAACACATCCAGGGAAGTTATTCCACCTCAGAGGTAGAATAACTTCCACGCACATGTCGCCAGCCCTGGACGTACAGGGCCGAGATTAGAATTGGCCCTGTACATCCAGGGCCAGCGACTGCCCACTGCCCTCCCAGATTCTGCCCCCGGGCTGTCCCTTCGCCACCCCTGTCTAACTTTCCTGCACAACCAGGGGGGAAGTTATTCGCGGGCAGGAGAAGGCTCAGACAGCGGGGATGGAGTTCTGTTAGGACATCCATCCCCACTATTCATGGCTCAGAATAACCCTGCAAGGTGGCTTCTTCTGCCCCTGAATAACTTCCCCGCCAGTTGTGTGGGGAAGTTAGACGGGGGCAGGGAATGGGCAGCCTGGGTGCGGAGAGTGGGCAGGCAGTGGGTGGTCGCCGGCCATGGACACACAGTGCCAATTCTAATTTCGGCCCTGTACGTCCAGGGCTGACGACATGTGTGGGGAAGTTATTCCACCTCCAAGGTGGAATAACTTTCCTGGATGTTTTTATTCTTTAAGCTGCTGGGGTGCGGATTGGGCAGGGGGGGCAAGAGTTTATACCCTGCAGCCCGACCCTGACCTTAGGCGGCTGGCATTGCGGCTTTTAAATGGAGCTGTGGTACCATGGCAACATGACACCATGGCGCCGCGTCTCCGTTTAAAAGCCCTGACTGAGTTAGTCGAGCTACTAATGTATGTGCAGGCCAGGACTGAATCACAGTCCCGGCCTGCACGTACATGCTTGTTTTTCATGATTCTGATCCCACGGGGCTAGACGTGTATCATGGGATCAGAATCATGATCCCCTCTGTGCGTCTGGTTCAGACCAGATGCACAGAGGGAATCTATGTCCGGGACAGAATTGGGCCCCAAGTGTCTGGTGGCAGGAGGAGTTTATGCCACTGTTTCTGAGATAGAACTAAAATGTGAATGTCCATTTGGTATGGAAAATGTACTTATTTAGCTTATGCTTTTTCTAGTAGAGGTTCAAGGTGAGTTACATTTAGGTACAGTAGTTATTTCCCTGTCCTTGGAGAGCTTACAATCTAAGGGGCCGATGCATAAACACTAACGCGCCCTTTACGGGCAGAAAATGCAACTTATATACACTAGTTCCGACATGCTACATGCAATAAAGAGATTGATGTGTGCATAAACAGTAAAGCAAAAGCAAATGCACAAAGGAACGCCAAACACATTTAAATTGTATGCAAATGAGCAGCTCAAATTAAAATGACATGCAATATTGTCTGTGTCCGATGCAGAGAAATAAGTAGAGGATTACATAAACAGCAGAGCTTCAATATCTCTACACCTAGTCTGAGGTGGCTTAAGCGTCTTGCACCTGCCTTCGACAGTATACTGATGGCATTGGGGGTTTTCCCCGAAGCTTGAATCATCTGAGGGGAAGTGTCAAACTTCACCTCAGATGATCCAGGCATCGGGGAAAGCCCCCGATTCTATCAAAATACTGTAGGGGGGCTGATGCCTCTGACACCAACCTCCCCACAGAAACCAAAGCCCTGGTGGCCTAGCGGCCCTGATCCCCCAACCCACCATAATAAAAAACCATGGTGACCCAGTTGCCCCAATCCCCCTATCTACCCATTTTTTAAAAAAGAACCTGGTGGCCCATTGGCCCTGATCCCCCACCCACTCATTAAAAAAGGCCTGGTGGTCTGGTGGTCCCCAAACCCCTCACTCCCTCACAGTACCTTTGCGATGGAGCAGGAGTGTTCCCAATGTGCTCCTGTCCCTGCAACACTATCTTGAGAAATGGCAGCACCTGGCTCTGCACAGAGCGTCCTGGGATGCACCGGGTAGGGTCAGACTGTCATATAAGGTAGAAAATGCTTTATATGGCAGTCTGACTCTGCCCGGTACATCCCATGATGCACCGCGCGGGGTCAGGAGTCACCATTTTTCAAGATGGCGCAGGGACGGGAGTGCATGGTCAATTCTCCCTCTCCATTTTCAAGGTACCAGGAGGAGATGGGGGGTTCGGGGGCTACTGAGCCTTTTGTTATTGGGTGGGTGGCGGGATTGGGGCCGCTGGGCCTCCAGAGATTTGGATTCTGTCCAGAGGTTGGTGTCGGGGGCACTGCTCCCCCCCCCCCCCAGTGTTTTGATGTGATCAGGTGCTTTCCCCAATGCCTGGATCATCTTAGGTGATGCGTCAAACTTCCCCTCAGATGACTTCATTTCTCTGGGAGAGCATGTCAAACTTGCGCCGACTTCTCTGTGAATGTGTTTGGCTTGCTCTCCCAGTGTAACACTGATGTTTGAGCCGCAGTTTAATATGTGGCTGATTTGCATATACACTCCTTTCTGCATACTGGCGCTGAAGTCGTGTGCTATTGGCACACTGCACAGAGGTTTACAGAGCTGATAGCGTGCGACTTCCTGCATCGGACGCAACGTTTTTACCCAAGACAATGGGGGTGGGGGGTTCAGTGACTTGCCCAAGGCCACCAGGAGTGTCAATGGGATTTTAACACTGGTCTTTCTGGCTTTAGGCTGCTGCCCTAACCAGTAAGCTGAGAACATTTGTTTAGAAAGCAAAAAGTGCAGTTTTGTTTATTTTTGATTTTTTTTTCACTACTGTTTTGTGTGATTATCGAATCATCTATTCTTTACCCTCCTCCTTGTGCGCCTTCCTGCTAGCTTTAATCCTTTTATCTTTCTCTTATCTTCTTGAGTATTAGGAGCGTGTGCTTGTTTGTGCTCATTCCATTTGTTTGAGTGTCTTAAAATATTCAGTGTGCACTAAATTACTTTAGCATACATTAACTGATGAATTAATGTGTGTTATGCTGATTAGCACATGTTATAAACCCCAAAAACCCAAATGAACCAATAAAGGACCAAACATTTTTTCCCAACCAGGTATTCTCTTTTTTAAACTGATCCTATAGGCATTGATATTTTTTTTCTAATTTTTTTACATCATCTTTTTTTACTAATGTCTTATCGTCTTTCTCTTTCTTTTTCTTACATATCCAGCAACGCCTCCTGTCCTCTATGTATATCTTCGACACATTTCTTCCCTCAGTTTTACCTTACCTTCGGTCTTCTCAGACTTTGTTAACAGAACATTTTCTCTCATCCCATATCTCCTGCATCCTTCAGCGATTCCTTTCTCCCCTCCCTACACTTATCTCTCTCTGCCTCTTCTTTCGGACATCACCCTCCCACAGACTCTGTTTTTATCCTACAGTATCGGACTTGTAATGCACCATCTGTCACTCTTAGATGCCAAATGCATTCTTCTAATCTTATTGCCTGTCATGCAGTTTCTTTCAGAACCTATGATATCCCTTTCTCATCGGCCTGCAGATCTCACCCAGGTCATGCATTCTAGCTCCTTCCATCATAAGCACACACTGATGACAAAAATGGCAGTAAGGATTGAAATGAAATTCTACTGCTAATGTCTGTGAAATATTGGAACAGGAATCTACAAGTGTTGTGGTGCTTACAGCATCTAATGGATGGGTTTAGCCACACTCCCACTATATTTGGCAAGCTTTACAAAGGTATCAATATTTCGAGTCTGAAGTTGTGTATAGTTTTGGATAGATGAGTATTTGTAGATGTGACTATAGACTAATGGAAGGTGTTACTTCTCATGCTTAAACCAAGTATAATTTTTCAGTCCAGATCGAATGTTTTATTTTTATTTTTCAATTTCTGAATATTTGCTTGTACTATAATTACTATTTATGCTTTTTGCTCTTCCAGAAACCAAAATGTATTTCGATGAATCAAGTTCCAAATTACATAATAGTTAATGACTATATTTAAAGAGATCAATATATTAAACAGAACATGATCATTGTGTACTTCCTTCTGCTCTAGGAAGATGTTTCAAGAATTGTCTGAAAGGGAAAACACCATAGATTTGCTAAATAAGTTGTAAACTATACACATACTGTAAGCATGTGACATATTAATGACACATTTCACCACCTCAGAGTCCCTGGCATGTCTATGTAAAGGAAACTGTTGAAACGGCTATAGTAAGCCATCTTTCAGTAGGGTAGTCAGAGATATGTGAGAGGGTGTCTGAGTGGATGGGCACGGTATGCATAGTGATTGATGAGATATATATATATATTTTTTTTTTTAAATTTATTTATTTTTTTTGTGGCAGGGTCAGGCACACTACAAGTTCCAGAATCCCTTGGGATAGGAAGGTCCCTGCCACAGTTGAAGCCCAGGTGAGTCAATTAGGAGGAGAACACCTGGGAGAGGGTGGAGTTTTCCAGGACAGAGTGCACAGAGGACATCTGCCCCTGGGCTAGCAGAGTGAGAAAGGGAGGAGTGCATGAAGAGCGGATAGCTGAAGAAGAGCTACAGGTAAGTGGACTACAGCCGGCAGAAGTGGAACAAATGGTGATAGAGCACATTTCCTCAGACTCCTTGCTGGAAGCCAATGAATCTATGGACTGTTCCTTGAGGGTCAAGTAAACTGTGGACTTATGTTGCTTCAGGAAATAAGGAACAGAGACGCCTAGAGACTGATTTTAAAAACCCTTTCTTTGCACACCCTTACTTGAGGAAGGCGACAGAAACTGTTGGGAGTATTTTTGCCCAGAATGCTTCACTTCAGGGCAAGAGACACTGTTACTTGTTTGTGAATTTACCTTGTAGCTTCTTCTCCCCACTGTGAGAAGTAAAGAAAAAAGCCTAAAGTGAAGGGGGGGGGGGGTGTTTCTCTCCCTGCACAGTGACAGAGCCTGGCTAGAGTTGGCCAGCAGTAAACTGTGGAATGGACCAGAAACAGTTAAGCTGTTACCAGTTAGGGAGAAGGAGGTACATGAGGAAAGGTTACTCTTTCTGATGTTGTGAGACTGAGGCTGTTGCTGACTTGTGTTGGCAAACAAACAAACAGGAGCAAGTGTGTAGACAGTGACCAGGCACTTTATTAAGTAACCAAACAAACTACCCCTATGCATTTCGGCCACACGTGCCTTCTTCAGGGTGAGCAAGAACCTCAAAAATACAATAAAAACACATGATATTAATTAGCAACACTATGGGGTATGTTTACTAAACTGCGGTAATGTTACCGTCTTAAAGTTCCCCAGTAATGTTAGGAATGCCCATATAAAAGAGTGGGTGGTGCATCATTAAAGCAAACCTTGTTAGGTAATGCGCATTTCAAGGCGCTTAACGTGCGGTACACTGTGCCCTTTACCTACTGCGCATTAATGTCAGAGCCGACGGGAAGCAACAGTGCGTCCGAAGGGCTGCAATCTAAGGCGTGCAGACAGTAGAAGACACGCTGAGGGATGTGCAGACATGGTGCCACATGAGAAACGGAACCATAGATGTAAGGCCATAGATCACAGGCAGCTGATATCACAGTCTGTAATGGTGACGTGAGCCACAGTTAACACATCACTGCACAACATGAAATGGCGTGCAGTGAATACAGCATGCAGAGGAGTAAACAACGGTAATGGAAATGGCATCAGGGGTTGGACTGAAGGGCCAGCTGTGTGGATGGTGTGTGTATAATGGAAAAATGGGCAAGGGATCCAAAAATGAATAAGAGTGAATTGAACCAATACACTGAAGAGCCCAAAGACAGCTCACCAACACCAGTACCAAACCACTGAGCCACCTGCCCACCCAGACAACCCAAAGAAAGGAAGCATATGTAACAGCTAGCATGTGACGGATAGACTGCATGGAGGGGGCACTGCAGTGTATAGTGAAGAAATGGTGTGTGGAGAAGCCATTGCATGGTAAGGAGAGCAGAACAAACGAAAAGAAAGGAAAAGGAACCTCTGGAACGCAAACCCACAACCTATTGTGGCTCCACACATGCCTGCAACCACTATCCCAAACAACCACAACAAGCACAATGCAAATATGTTCCACCAAGTGGCCATCGTGTCTGTTAGATTATCACACAGTAGTGCGGCGTACATCTTTTGCATCTTAAGCGCGTTGCGGAGAACGCATGTAGCAGGGCATCTGACGTGCAGCACGCACAATAACGTGTGTGACGTTACAGACCTTCCTACATGCCTTATGAGATATGTCTAAGCACCTTAGAATATGTGGTCAGATTATGGCACGTAACACCACACATCCCAAACAGACGTCACATGCATTATTATGAGCACTGCGCGTCTACAACCCACGTTGTCGTATACGGGCTTATGCACGTTCACCGCCACACGCGTACACCGCAATACTGTATACTACAGTAAACTACCTGTCCATTGCCCTTCCTCTGTGCTCGCTCCAGTTTAGGACTACAGCTGTTACCCTGCCTTCCAGCTTATGCCTGTCACCCTGATACATCGTACCGTCCTTGAGGTACCTTAGACCCAAGGTGCCTTAGGTTGTGGATGTCATCAAGGGATCAGATACAATCAGGACCTGTTACTAGGCCATTCACAGACCAACAGTAGTAATAGTAGCCCCCGCAGCCCCAAACCATGGTCTGACATTCACCAGCAGCAGGCACAGTCAGACTGCACCACACCAGGTGCACCAGCCATGCACAAATTAGCCGAGGACACTCTGCTAGCCAGTCTATCTTGCATGTTCACAGTGGAACTAGACACACCCAAACCTGGGTTGTACAGCACAGGCACCTGCCCCAGTGATTAGTCCTCCAGAAAAGGAATATCACTTGAGATAGATACTATAGAGAACTATGTGGGAACATAGCCGTGCCATGGTCACTGTTTGGTCAGTGTGAAAGTGCCTTAACAGCAAGATGTGCTGTGGCCACCTTGTCCATGCAGGTGGTGGTTGGGTACTAGAATGTCCCAGCCATTGCCCTACACCCTCTGCAGATGCATCCTGCCCAGTCCGCCCTGTCCAGGCCATACCCACAATACCTTGCTCCACATTATGCACATTTGCAGGCTAACGCTGACAACAGTGAGACATTGTGGGCCCAGTGAGGTGTAGGCAGCCACAAAACAATGGCTAGACATACACACACACACTTCTATTGCAGCATTGTGCAAAGATAGGAGTGGTTGGCAACCCTGCCTGCCACACTGGTCCTGATCACAGTGCTGACATTGCCAAACTATGCATGAGGTAGTAGTAGTGCCTGACTCTCCATGGAGCTTTGGATAGTGGAGCCTGTGTGAGTGGGTGTTGGTACCCCTGTTGGCCTCTGCTATGGGGATTGCACATGTTGATGTTCTATCTGCATTGTAGGGTAAAACATAGGGGCATGCTCTGCAGGATCCACAGCTAGGACCCTCAGCTCTAAGACACACTGGCTGTGTGTACTGCACCACAGGGTTACCACGGAAGCACAGCAGTCCCTGGGGCTACTTTACTTTTCCTCAGCCGGACCTTTTCTGTTACACTGCACACCACGTACTGGTACAGGGCATGGCCTAGGTCCACTGCAGACAGGTGCCACTGCCCCCTCCAGCACCAGCACACCCCCCCCCTGCCATGCTGACTGACCATATGTTGTTGGTGCTGGTAGTGCGCAATCCCAGGCCATCCACTTTGCAGGTAGGCGGTTGCCTAGGGTGCATGGTCTGGGGTGGGAAGGCATACATGGACATCCACACCCTGCAATGCCTTACAAGGGGCTGCAGTAGAGGGAGTTCAGTTAGCTTGGTTTACAAACTGTTTTGGACGCATCCTGGGTAAGGTCTGTGGACCCTTGTTGGAGTGGTCCCCAGATGTCACTGATTGCCCTATTACAGGCATAGTGGTACCTGTATGTGACCTTTGGGGTACTTGCTGATTTATGTCCCCTGGATGGGACACTGTGGAACACCGACTACTGGGCATGTTTGGCCTTGGTCAGCTGCTGTCTTGCTGATTTCCAGTTTCTATGTTCCTATGTGCCAGCTAGGCAATAGCCTCGTCCACCCTGTGCCCCAGCTGCCCCCACTACATGTCCTGCCAGCAGCCCCCTATACCCCATTTGCTCCATAACCATAGGAGTATGTTTACTAAACTGTGGTAGCGTAGCAGCGGCTACGTTAATGTGCATTAGGTAACATTAACGTGTGTTAATGTTACTTAACGCGTGTTAATGTCACTGTCCGCAGTAAGTCCCGCAGAGGATAGAGAGAGGGCAGAGAGAAGGGGTCAATGGGCGGGGGGTGGGCAGGGAGAGGCTCCTGCTACAGTAACGTGGGGAACTGAAGGACTGAACATTACCAGGACTGAAAATCTGTCGTTAGATGCACATTTGCAGGAGGGTGAACCAATTCAGCATCAGCAATGTACAACATAGGCAGGGAGCCCAAGAAAAGTGATAATTGTGATTCATTTGCAGCAACAGCATAGTGCCCAAGTATGAAAGGCCACTATGGGGTATGTTTACTAAACCGTCTTAATGTTACCGGCGCTAGTTTCAGCATTAATGTGAACAAGGTACTGTGGGTATGGCCCGGACAGGGCGGCCTGGGCAGGATGCATCTGCACAGGGCATAGGGCAATGGTTGGGACATTGTAGTGCCCAACCACCACCTGCACGGACAGGGTGGCCACAGCATGTCATGCTGGGGGGGTGGGGGGATCACTCTCACCCTGACTGAGCAGTGACCATGGCATGGCTAGGTTCCCCCATAGTGTTATACATTATTTCTCTCAAGTGATATCTATGAGTTCCCTTTTCTGGGGCCCAATCACTGACATGCCTGCTTGGTGTGTGTGCTTGCATCCCATTTTTGGGTGCACACAGTTTCTCCAGAAACATGTACTAGCTAGCAGACTGTCTGCAGTTAGCATGTGTATGGCTGGAGCACCTTGCAGGGTGCAGCGGGTGGAGACTGACTGTGCTCTCTGCCAGTGAATGTCAGATAGTAGTGAGGGGCAGCTGAGCTTTCCAGGCCTACTGCCTGACTGCCAGTGCCCTATGTGATGCATACAGATCTACATTGACTGTCCTGTAGGGTGCCTATTCCCCAGCAGGACTGGGGTTTATGGTCCCCTCTAATGGCACCATTTCAGAGATGTAGAATGTGGATCTGTTGGTGAGGAATCCTGTCCCCCACCCTGAGCCACAGAGGGTGGGTTGGGTGGTGCTGCTACTACTTAATCTGCTTTTGGGTCCACACACCACCCTTCTCTTATAACATGTGACCATGGCAACCACACAGGATATACACTATTCTGGATGCATCCTAGTTCACAAGGGCTAGAAGTGACTGGGAAATACAGATGAACAGAAGTGTAGCCTAGGTGTATCTGCAAGGACTACCTATCACACACTAGCACTAATAGGGACCTACAGCACAGCCTATCTCAGCCAAGCCAGGGGCTGAAGACCTGGTGCTGTGGTGCTGGGCGCCCCACCTCACTCTCAGGGTGAGCACAGGAACCACACAATGTCACAGTCTGTAGCTACTCTGTGCCAGTAATACACACGGTCAGTTCCCCCTACCAGGCAGGGGTGCTATAGAGGCGCATACCCCATCTGGTGATCATATGTAGTGTCATGGGGCTGGTGCCAATAAAGATGCAGAGTTGAAAAGAAGCTCTGTTTTTCACAGTGCTCTAGATGTGCAATTACCTCAAAGCACAGCTAGAGGGGGCAGGAGTGATTCTACAGAGGTTAATGAGGCTAGGAGAGCTAACCAGTTGCACCTGGAAATGAGCCCGGGAGATTCAAAGGGAAGATCCCTTTATAAACGGAAGCTTAATGCTAGCACAGCAGAAGGAGAAGGGGAAGGAGAAGGAGAAGAAGCAGCAGGAAGAACAGGAGAAGCAGAAGGAGAAGGAACAAGGATTACGGCTGAAGAAGGAAGGAGAGACCTGAAGGAAGGAATCCTCCTTGAGCAAGCCCAAAAGGGCAGAATTCACAGAGGTAGAGTTCAGAGAGGCCAAGCTATGAGAGACACTGTTCAGAGGGAGCCAGCTAAGGAAAGCAGTCAGGCTGGAGGGTATGCCACTCCCTGCTTAAGCAATGTTCCTGAGTCCAAAACTGAAAGACATACACAGAGAGCCAGGTTTGGAGGAAAGCCTGCAGGCACTGGAGTATGCTGAACAAGCTTTACCAGGTACCCGAAGGGAAGGAGTTTTTAACAAAGCTATTTTGTCACTGAAGCATAGAGCTGGAGAATCTGCACCAGGTTATACTAAGCTTTCAGAAAGTCCAGCACTGCCCAGAAGCTACCGACAGAAAACCTGTTGTCACAGAGACGTGCATGAGAGAGAAGGCTCCAGAGCTACAAGCTACAGAAACTCAAGGTATAAAGTTTTATTCCTCCTAAAGAAAGCTTAACTCCTGAAAGCACTGCTAAAGCTAAAACTCAGTTTGTGAGAAGAGGAAAGAAACCAGAGTGGTTTGAAGAACTGCCAGAAGACTTTAAAGCACAGTCTTATTGGAGGCAAGATACCAGAGACAGTCCATATAAACCTGTAACTGCCAGGGACAGCGTGTGCTCTGAGGGGGAAAGTAGTGAAGCAGAATGTATGGAAATAGAAGATGCAAACACTATTCCCATTCCTCAGGAAGAAGCTATGGATTGTAGTTTGTGTATGGCTTCTAGCCTAGAATCCATAGTGTCCTTGTAAATAAGAAGAAGCCTTGTTTAAATTGCTTTGCCCTGGAATGAATTGAATTCCTCCCTTTAACCCTTACAACTAATTGTGAAGATATTAACAATTGGTTTTACCTGCTTATTACCGGAACCTTATTGAACAAAGGACATTCTTTGATTTCTAGTGTCTTAATGAACCCTTGCACAGAGGGGAAATAAAAGCCTTGTTTCCCTACACTTGTGGCTTAATTATTGAGTTCTCACAAGGAGCTGAAATACCTAAGACCAATCTCCATTTTTGGCCTTTAAATACCCCACGCTCCTTGAAAATAAATATGTTGTACAGCATGCCCTTACCGCCATTGGCCACTAGGGGATGCCGGCACAACAGTAGGCTGCTGAGCTGCATGTGCAGTGCATCATAGGTACGGGTGGGTCTACCCTATCCTGGTAACCACAGCAGACAGTTTGTGTGGTGACCTGCAGTCTTTCTGTAGCCAGCCAGTGGTGTGCTAGACACTGTAGAGATGTAACCCACTGGTTATGTCAGTGACTGTGGAGGCAGAGGTCATGGGTTTGATCCCACAGTGGTGTTATTTAATAAGACTGTCTGAGGTTTTTCCTTTTAATTTAGATCAGTGCTGCCAGCAAAAACACCCTCATAGTGCCATAACCTAAGGTGCTTCATAAGGCGCCCTATAGGGCACATTATAAGGTGCCTTGGCGGACCGGGTGCTTTATAATGTGCCCTATGGAGTGCCTTATGCAGCACCTTAGGTTATGGCACTGTGAGGGTGTTTTTGCTGGCAGCACTGATTTAAATTTAAAAGGAAATGCCTCAGACAGTCTTCTTACATAACACCACTGCAGGATCAAACCCATGACCTCTGCCTCCACAGTCATTGCAGCAACCAATGAGCTACACCTTTATAGCTTCCAGCACTGTGCTGGCATGAACTTAGGGTTAATGCGTGTTAATGTGCCACGGCGCCCACTATCGCGCGATACAGATTCTTGCAACCTTGCCGCCTGACCGCCCACTACCTTATATGGCATTCTTCACATTAACGCTGCAACTAGCGCTGGTAACATTAAGACGGTTTAGTAAACATACCCCATAGAGTCCATCCTCAATACTTCAACCAAATATTTCTTCACCATATCAACTGGAGTTATAAGGGAAGACCTGGGAAAGTTTAAAAGCCTAAGGTTATTTTAGCGCACTTGATTTTCCAGGTGCTCCAGTCAGCAAGAATTAATGGTGCTATCCTTCACCAAAGTGGCTCCTATAACCTGAACAGCACTAATTCTGCAGTCAATGGCATTCATCTTCATTTTAAGAGAATCAATAGCCTGAGCCTGGTTGACAACTTTGTGAGCCACCACTACTAAATCACCTACAAGTTTCTCTGAAAAAGAGTGCAAAGAAGTGAAGAGGCCCTGGATGATGTCCCATAGAGATCCATAATCACAGCCATAGGTCTAACAACCTCTCCAACCTTTTGACTGGAAACAAGCTCATCCAGGTTGAGAACAACATCTTGTGAAGATCTTGAGGTTTTCGGAAACAATCTTTCTGCCCCATACACCCGGGGAGTTGATACTGCTGTGGAGATCCTCCTGGCTGGAACACACCATCCCCCCCACCGGGAAGAGGCAACTCTGATCCGCCAGCTTATCCCATGCTTCCAGGGTTGGGAGGTGGCATACGCACAGTGGGGCTTAATGATGCCCCGTCACTGCTGCCCATAGAGTGCCTGATGGATAGATCAGTGGACAGTAGAACAGCAGAGCCCAATGAAACACTGATGCATTCCAAGGTAGCCTGGCATTGGGAAGCACAGCCGGTGATTCCAGGTGCACACGCTGACTTCCACTTCCTCTTGCCCATCTCTTAGATGAACAAAGGGTCCACCCACTCACCAGAAACAGAGGTAGGCTCAAGCATCTGGCATAGCACACTTCCAAAGCACCATCTTCAGAGAAGAGCCACCAAAATGGTAAAGGGGATGGACGGATACTCCTATGAAGAAAGGCTAAAAACGTTAGGGCTCTTTAACCTGGAAAAGAGACGGCTGAGGGGAGATATGATAGAAGTCTATAAATTAATGAAAGGAGTGGAACGGGTAAACGCAGATCAATTGTTTACGTTATCAGAATATAGAAAGACTAGGGGACATGCGATGAAGCTACAGAGCAAACTATTTAAGACTAATAAAAGAAAATATTTCTTCATTCAACGTGTAATCAAACTCTGGAATTTGCTACCGGAGGATGTAGTACAGGCTGTTAGTGTAGCTGGGCTTAAAAAAGGTTTGGACAAGTTCCTGGAGGAAAGGTCCATAAACCATTATTAAGAAGGGACCCAGGATATCAATGCTTGACCCAGTACAAGCATTGTGGAACCTGTGTCTTTTGGGGAAACTGCTAAGTACGTATGACCTAGATTGGCCACTGTTGGAAACAGGATACTGGGCTTGATGGACCTTGGTCTGACCCAGTATGGCATATCTTATGTTCTTATCTTGGATTCCATGTGTGGTTTTTGGGAGGCTGCATGCATATGAGTGTTTGTGGAGGAAGGTTCCATTGTACTTTCCCTTATTCCTCCCACCATCTCTCTAGCAGTCTCCCTCATCTAGTACTCAAACTTGCCCTCTCTTCATTCCTTAACACCCACCTTTAACTGACCTTGCTCCCTCACTTCTTGTCTACCTTCCTGCACCAACTCTCTTTTCAGTTCTTATTATATACCCCATCCTTTCCCTTATGCTCCTTCCCTTGCTCCTCTAACCCTGCCTGCTCTTATGCTTTCTAACCCCATCCTTCCATGGTCTTCCATGCTAGTGAAACCTGGGGACCCCTAGTGGTTCTTTGATGCAGCTGCTTTTCTCTTCTATGCCAACAGGACTTGAGGACTCCCACCACCTCTTTTGAAGCCGGGGCTCTTCTCTTGGATCTTTAAACCCACTACTCTTTAAACCCACTACTCCAGAGGCTGGAACAATTGATTTATTTATTCGTATTTAGCTCACGACTTCCCACTGATAAAGTAGCATTAAAAAAAAAAACCTGTTAAATAAATAAATAAATAAAAATGTTAATATGCATTATTTAACACACTTTAAAGGCCAATTTTGCATAGGAGATCTAGGTATGATTTGGGATGTCCAGATCCAAACATGTATGCTTTCCTAGTTATTTTACAAAAGGCTCACCGAGCATGGAGCCTTTTGCAAATACATACTGGGATACCAGGAAATGCACATGCAGGTGTGTAGGTGCCTATTTTCCAGCTTGTGCATGCGTTGGCATTTACATGCATAAGTGTAAAATCTGCAAAACTATAGAGACAATTAGGGAACCAAGTGAAAAAAGAATACCAAAAAACCCCAAAACATTCTTGTTGAATTTGTGAGCTGATTTAAAACACCAGAGAAGTGTGTCCATTTGCATCCAATCATAGGTGGAAATCCCAGCTTTGAATGAGCAGTTAGCTACACGTCTGCCTCAGACCAGGTGTAAATGCTGACATTTGGATGTTTTAAAGCATGCATGTATTGCCGTTACAATACTGGAAATACATGTGTGCTTTACCGGCACACCCACAGCATGTTCCCTTCCAAACTATGCATTTCTAAAAATTAAGTATCAGCTTTTCTAACACTGCTATTTAGACATCCCTCAAAAAGCAAGATAAAAGCTCTCCGATTAATAAAATCCTTCTCTTACTCTTCTTCCTATCCTAAGGGTTCTTTAAGACAATAAAACACGTGGAGGCAGATTCCAAAACATGCATGCCTGGGCCATGGGCATGGCTAAATTGTAGATGGGGCTGACTTAGACCAATTTTCCACAATTGTGGGGTCTAGACGCACCCACGATGGCAGAATCGTTGAGATAGATGGGCAGGTGCTCACCGGATTTCAATACTGTATACTAGCCAGACCTGCCAGTCCCCATGTGATCACGCAACCGCTGCTGCAAGTGTGCAGTGGCATCTGGTAACCATGGTACCGACACATATACCAGACGCCACAGAATCGCAGGTCCCTCTGCAGCCCCTGCAAACTGATGTTATTGGTGGCCCATATGGCCTGGATTGTGTCAGCAAGTGCCACAGCCAGCCATCGTCATGTGGGGCAGGGGCGTTCAGGCTGCAATTGCTACTACGCCCTGCCCTTGTACCATCTTTAGGCAGGAATAGGCTGCATGTCCATCGGGGTGCGGGGAACGTACACAGGCCATTCCTGAATATGCTGTGTACGTCCCGGCGCCTGGCCATGCACTCGCTCCACCTCTGCTCTGCCCCATCCCACCCACATACAGCGGTGCCCGCACAAGGGCAGGCAATGTGCAGGGTATGATGGGTGCAGCATATGCTCAGGGTAGATGTTTTCTGCTTCTATATCTGGCCCGCGTGTACACCGCCACTGTTCACCATCTGGAATGACCTCCTTAAATTCACATAAAATGCCTTCATATGAACTCATTTCTTGCAGTCAGGCCCTGCCTGTATAGCCACCTTATCTCCTTATGGCTGGGGGACAGACCCTACTCTGTATCAGTTTCTACAGGTTCCTGCACAACTAGCAGGGGTTGTTGCCTCCTTTACACTAGGGTGGAGCTGTAGAGTATCCCTCCTCCAGATGAATCAAGGCAACTGAAGCAGCCCTTCAGTTGTCCAAACAACCTCTCAATAATAGCACTGCCTTTGTAACATCCTTGTCAGCTATATAGGATGTATATTTGCTGAATAACTCTTGCAAAATAACCTCCCTAGTCTAAAGTTAATTGAACAAAGTTGTCTGGTGAATTGTAGGCCCAAAATCTGACCAAATAAAGTTATTTGGTTAACCTTAGAACTGAAATCACTGTTAACAGGGTATATTTTCAGGTGGGTGCTGAATATACATGCAAACCAGCCAAAGCTGAGCTATGTCCTGGGGCACCCTCATTGGCACCTACTTCTGTTTGGTTAAATTTTGCTTAGACTACACATAGGGACATGTTTACTAAACTGCGTTAACGTAGCAGCAGCTACGTTAAGGCGCGTTATGTGCCGTTAAAGCGCCTTAACGGCACCTAATGCGCCTTAACATTCCTGGCTGCATTAAGGCCAGAAAAGGGAGGAGAGAGGGTAGAGAAAAGGGGTCAATGGGTGGGGAGTGGGCAGGGAGAGGCCCCATTCACACTAACATGGAGAAATTAAGGGCTGAATCCTAACGCAACTGAAAACCTGGCGTTAGCACACATTTGCAAGAGAGAGAAACCAGTTCAGTGTCAGCAATGTACAGCATAGGCAGGGAGCCCAAGAAAGGTGATAGTAGTGCTCCATTTTCAGCAACAGCATAGTGCCCTTTAATGAAAGGCCATTATGGTGATGGCGCAAATAGGGCATGGGGGCTGCAGGTGGGACCTGCAGTGGGGGCTACTGGAACATAGGGTGGACTAGGCGGTTGCCGAGGTGGCATATAGGAACACAGAATATGGGAACCAGCAAGACAGCAACTGGCCAGGGTCAGACATGCCCATGAGTCTGTGTTCCACAGTGTCCCATCCAGGGGACATCACCCAGAAGGCACACCAAGGGGTGCATAACATTGACAGGCGGTGCCGGGGGAAGCATGGACATCTATGTAGGCACCCCTACCCCAGAACCCACACCTTAGGCAGCCGCCTACCTGCCCCCTGGATGGCCTGGGATGGGGCACCACCAGCGCCCACAGCATATGGTCATGGCAGCATGGCAGAGGGGGTGGGTAATTGTGCTGGAGGGAGCAGTGGCACTCGCCTGCAGTGGACCTAGGCCATGCCCTGTACCAGTATGTGGTGTGCAGTGCAACAGAAGAGGTCTGGCCGAGGAACGTAAGGGTAGCCCAAGGGACCACTGCACTGCAGGTGCAGTACACCCAGCCAGCATGTCCAAAAGCAGAGGGTCAGAGGTTCAGGTCCCATCTGTGGATCCTGCAGAGCATCTCCCCATAGTTTTAGCCCACAATGCAGACACAACAACAACATGAGCAAACCCCAATGCAGTGGTGCACAGGGGTACGGACGCTCACTCACAAGGGCTACACTATCCACAGCTTCATGGAGTGTCAGGCTGTTGCCCCAGCACAGAGCTGCAGTTATCACCAGAGCACTACTACTACCCCCCGCACAGATTAGCAATGTCAGCACTGTGATCAGGACCAGTGCAGGGGGTAGGGTTGTCAACCACCACCATCTCTGCCCAATGCTGAGATAGGTGTGGGAGTGTGAGTATGTCTCTTCATTGTTTTGCATCTGCCAACACCTCACTGAGCCCACATTGCTCACACTGCTTCCAGAGTTAACCTGCAAATGTGCATAATGAACAGCAAGGTATTGTGGGTATGGCCAAGACAGGGCGGTCTGGCCAGGAGGCATCTGCACAGGGTGGAGGGCAATGGCTGGGACACTGTTGTGTCTGACCACCACCTGCATGGACAGGGTGGCAACAGCATGTCACGGTGGGGGGGGGGGGGGTGTCACTCTGACCAAGCAGTGACCATGGCACATCTATGTTCCCACATAGTGCCACACATTATTTGTTTCCAGTGATGCTTGTGTGTTTCTGGTTTTGGGGCCCAATCACGGAGATACCTGCTTGTTGTCTGTGCTGTGCATCCCACTTCTGGGTGCACAGGGTTCCCTTGTGAGTATGCACTATGGACTGGTTAGTGTCTGCAGTTTGCCTGTGCATGGTGGGAACACCATGTAGGATGCTGCAGGTGCATTATTACTGTGTTGTCTGTTGATGGATGGCAGCCTGTGGTGTTTGGTAGTTGGGCCTACCCCAAGCACCATTGCTGGTCTGCAATGGTCACAGGTATGGCACTGATGCAGCAGCCCTAGAGGGCTGTCATCCGCTAGCAGGACTGTGGTTTCTAGTACTACAGCCATTCTGCAGGGTGCAGCCACCTGTCCCACCACACCCTCATCTACAACCAGGATGATTGAGGCCCCTTGGGGTATATAGTGCATACTACTTAGACCCATAGTGGTAGTGCTACATCGCCCTCATGTGAGTCTGGACTCCCCATTGCCCTGATAACAGGTATGCATGGCAGCCCGACCTTAACACCAGTTATGCACTTATCTGGGTGGTGTCCAGTCCCACAGGGCCACATATGACTGCAGCACACAGCTGGAACAGATGTACCTTCAACTGCACTGCTGAGAACCCCTGTCATACACTAACAGTGCTGTGGATGTGTAGCAAAACCTATCTCTAGCACCGCATGTACTGTGGACCTAGTGCTGGGCACCCATCCTATCCCTCAGGGTGAACACGGAACCTGCAAAATGGTATGGTCTGTAGCTACTCTGTGCCAGTATCACGAACTGTCAGTGTATCTTACCACGCTGCAGTCCCAGAGAGGTGCAGACCATATTTGGTGGTCAGCTGTAAGCTGCTGTTCTGCATTTGTAATGCATCATGGGTGCTGATGGGGTTACCCTATCCTGGCGCATGGAGCAGACGGTTTGTGTGGTGACCTGCAGTCCTTCTGTACCCAGCCATTGCTATGCAACAAGTCATAGAGGTATAGCCTACTGGTTAGTACGCTGATGTTCTAGACCAGGGGTGTCCAAACCTGTCCTGGAGGGCCGGAATCCTGGCAGGTTTTTGGGATAGCCCTAATGAATATGCATGATATATATATGCATTAGAGATATCCTGCCAACCTGACTGGTTTGTGGCCCTCCAGGGCTGGATTTGGAGACCCCTGCCTTACACCTCTGTCATTTAAGATCGTGAGTGGGCAAGGTGCAGATGTCCTAGACATAGAAAGGGTATATAGAATGTGTCACATTCCTCCTCGATTCTCACCACCACCAAAAAGGTGGCTAATAGACAATTTTTAGGTGGTGGTGAGAAGTGAGGAGGACTGTGACAAATTCTATCTAACCTTTTTGATGTCTTGGACATCTGCACCTTGTCCACTCACGATCTTAAATGACAGAGGTGTAAGGCAGGGGTCTCCAAATCCAGCCCTGGAGGGCCACAAACCAGTCAGGTTGGCAGGATATCTCTAATGCATATATATCTCATGCATATTCATTAGGGCTATCCCAAAAACCTGCCAGGATTCCGGCCCTCCAGGACAGGTTTGGACACCCCTGTTCTAGACAGAGGTCATAGGTTCAAGTCCTTGTTGTTTCCTCCAGTCCAAGGCAGATATTTTGCTTGCCTATGACAGTCATATCTTTGCAGATCTGTGCTGCCAGCCCATTGTACCCTCACCACAGTTGGCAACAATCCTTACAAGGCTCCTAATTAGGCACAGTACAAGGTGTGCTATAAGGCACCTTATGAGGCACAGTACAAGGCACATTATAAGGCACCTTATGAGGCACAGTACAAGGCACGTTAAGATGACATACTTGCTTGGTGTGTGAGTGTGTGTGTGTGTATGCTCATATCCCATTTTTGGTTGTACTATGTACTAGCTAGCAGACTGTCTATGGTTAGCATGTGTATGGCTAGAACACCTTGCAGAGTGCAGTGGGTGGAGACTGACTGTGCCCTCTACTGGGAATGTCAGACAGTGGTGGGGGGAAGCTGAGCTTTTCCAGGCCTTCTGCCAGTGCCCTATGTGATGTGTACAGATCTGCATTGACTTCCCTGTAGGGTGCCTATTGTCCAGCAGCGCTGGGGTTGATGGTCCCCTCTACTGCCACCATTGCAGAGATATAGAATGTGTATCTGTTGGTGGGAGATCCTGTCCCCCACCCTGACCCACAGAGGGCAGGTTGGGTGGTGCTACATAATCTGCTTTTGGCCAGAACACCGCTCTTCTCTTATAACATGTGACCATGGCAACCACACAGGATAGGCACTATTCTGGGTACATCATAGTCCAAGCAAGTATGTCAGTGATTGGGCCCTAGAAAAAGAAACTCATAGATATCACTTGAAGAAAACACTGTATAGCACTATGGGGGAACTAAACCATGCCATGGTCACTGCTCAGTCAGGGTGAGAGTGACCTCCCAGCATGACATACTGTGGCCACCCTGTCCGTGCAGGTGGTGGTCGGGCACTACAATGTCCCAGCCATTGCCCTATGCCCTGTGCAGATGCATCCTGCCCAGACCGCTGTGTCTGGTCCATACCCACAATACCTTGTTCCTCATTATGCACATTGGCAGGCTAACACTGGAGACAGTGCAAGCATTGGGGGCTCAGTAAGGTGTAGGCAGCCACAAAACACTGTGTAGAAATACACACACTCCCACACCTATTTCAGCATTGTGCAAAGATAGAGGTGGTTGGCATCCCTGCCCACCACACCAGTCCTGGGCACAGTGCAGGCATTGCTAATGTATGCAGGTGCTAGTATTTGTCACTACTGCTCCACGCAAGGCCCAACAGCCTGACTCTCCATGAGGCTTTGGATAGTGGAGCCTGTGGGTGTGGGTGTTCGTGCCCCTTTTGGCCAATGTTCTAGGGCAGAGTTTCCCAAATCCTGTCCTGGTGGGTCAAGCATGATTCAGGTTTTCAGGCTGTCCCTAATGAATATGCATGTGAAACATTTGCATACAATGGGGGCACTGCATACCAATGCATCTCATGCATATTTATTAGGGACAGCATGAGATCATGAGGGGTTTTTGGCCATCCAGGACTGCAGTTGGGAACCTCTGCTCTAGGTAGTGCACGTTTATGGTTTATGTGCTCTGTAGGGTAAAAACCTAAGGACATGGTCTGCAGGAGCCACAGCTGGGACTTTAACCTGTGACCTTCTGCCCCTGAACACACTGGCTGTGTGTACTGCACCAAACCTTTTGCTGCAGAGGCAGGTAATTCCCTGGGAATACCATTACTGTTCATCAGACAGCCCTTGTCTGTTGCACTGCATGCCACCCACCTGAACAGGGCTTGGCCTTGGTGTGCTGTTGGCAGATGCCACTGCCCCCTCTACCACCAGCACCCCTCTGCCAACATGCTGACATGCCCTTATGCCAGTGGTGCAGGTGGTGCGCAGTCCCAGGCCATCCAGTGTGCCGGTAGGTGGCTGCCTATTTTGTGGGATCTGGGGTAGGGGTGCCTACATAGACATCCATGCTTCCCCTTGGTACCGCCTGTCACTGTTATGTGCCCTTTGGGGTACCTGCTGGGTGATGTCCCCTGGGATACTGTGGGACACACACACTCGTGGGCATGTTTGACCTCGGTCAGTTGCTGGCTTGCTGATTTGCAGTTTCTGAATTCCTATGTGCCACCTAGGCATCTGCCTAGTCCACCCTGTTCCTCAGCTGCCCCACTGCATGCCCCACCTTCAGCCCCCTGTACTCCATTTGTGGCCTCACCATCGTGCCCTTTTGTACTTGGGCACTATGCTGCTGCTACACATGTATCACTACTATCACTTTTCTTGGTCTCCCTGGCTTTGCTGTACATTGCTGGCTGAAATGGTTTCTCTCTCCTGCAAATTTTTATTTATTTATTTATTTACAGTCTCTTATATACCGCACTATTCATCATCAGTGCGGTTCACATGGAACAAAATGCTCAGTACATTCAACACGTATGGGTTTACAGGTAACAGGGCATAAATAACTTGGATAACCGGGGTAACTATATACAAGACATACTACATGGAATCATATGCACAGAGGTTTCATAGGTTTCAAATGTGCCTCTAGCGCGAGGTTTTCACTGGCGCTAATTTTCAGACCTTCATTTCACAGCGTTAGTGTGCATGGAGCCTCTCCCCACCCCACTCTCCACCCATTGACCCCCTTATCTCCACCCCTGGGGAGCCTTACTCTGCCCTCTGGGGAGCCTTACTCTACCCTCTGTGCGCCTTAACGCCGGCGTAGATGTTATCGCAAGATGCGTGACGTTCTCGCACGGTAATTCACCATTATCGCACGATAATGTCACTTATCACGTGATAACGTCGCCACTGCGACATTAGCGCTGTTTAGTAAACATACCCCTTGGAGTTAGATTGGTGGAGCGTAGTATGAGATCATCTAGTAGGAGGACCTTGAATGTTTGACGTCATTTGGAAACTCCCCTCTTTAAAGACTTGAGTCTGTCTGGTATAACATTCAGTCAAGGAAATACAAGCTGAAAGATTGGCTAATCAAGGTTGCTATGCCTGAAGAAGGGCCAAAGGATTAACAAGGCCTGAAACATGATGCTGTGTAGCACTACAGCACTATAGCCGGTATCACAGCAGTATAACTCAGTGAGTAACGTGGTTACTCTATATGGAGGACTCAGCAGTTTGGAAGGGAGAGGCTCCAGCAGCTCAGCTGTTTTTCTGTTGAGTCTGAAGTTGGTGATAAAAGATTTGACTCTACAGATAAGTTAGACTACAATGATTTTATTAAATGATATTGTCTTTGAGATTGAGAGGGGCTTGCTTGGTACACTTCCCTTAATGTTAAATATATAGTTAAGAGCTGTAATAGCTTGTGTAAAATGAATAAACGGAGCATTTTGCCATGAGAGGTTTTACCTCACGGCAATGGTTCTGACAAAAATATTTTTGGAAGTTAGCTTGGGGGAGTTAGTGGTTTATTACAAAAGGGGTTTTTGGTATAGGTTATATTTTTTTGCCCTTTTGTGTGGTTAAGAATATTTGGTATAGATACAGAGGTGGCAGGAGGTTTAGCCTTGTTTACAGGATCCTGTAGTTGGCAACCTGAACCCTTAATAGTGAGGAACACCAGAAGACAAACTGGAGTTTCACAAAGTTTGCATTTATGTTCTAAGGTTAGAACACGCCATAGTTTCAGTGCTTTTGGCAGATTAGTAGAAGGGCCCCACAGGTACCTATGTGTCTTTATAAAATACCAGCACAACAGAAATTACATTTAAAAGGAAGTTGTGGTCCATTTCTGCCTGCTCGACATGCTTAAAAAAATTTGTGTACACACATTGCTTGCCTAAAAAATAGAATAAGTGAGAAAAACAAGAAAAAATGCCTGGAAATTGGGAAGAAAATGGTTCTAAATGAGTCCAAACTGTTTTTAGAAGCTGTGCATATTCTCTAGCGCAAACTAGGATGAGCAGAAGCGGCTTTAGATGATTGAGAGAAGCAAGGTGAAAATGAGTGGAGGAGTAGCCTAATGGTTAAGAACACTGGCTTGGGAACCCAGCAACACTCCTTGTGGCATTGGGCAAGTCACTTACCTCAGAAAAATACAAATTAATGGCCCTGTTTAATGGACATTGCCAAGTTTAAGTGTCAATATAGACCACTTTGATTGAAATGATAAAACAGTATATAAAACCTCTTAAACAAATAAATGTGATACATAAAAAGGAATGAACAGCACAAGCAACTGCTTGTGGGCAGTCACCCCACTATATGACTGACTTATTTTACATCAACTGCAGCAACAAGCAAGCTGTTCCCATGCCTAAGGGCCCCTGAGGGTATAAATCCTCCGTTTAAACTGGGTATGATTTCATTTGTTACACTCTTGTTTGGGTAGAATTCATGCGTATTTGGACATCTAAGCCAAACTTTATTCATTGGATAGTTCAAATAGTTATTATTCTCTGAAAAATGTCTAGGTCTGAAACAGGTGTCTTGAGCTTAAAAGTTTTTTTCAGTCCTGAATATCGCTCTCAATCCTTTACAATCAATTTTACACCGTGAACTAATGCAAAACTTTAGCAAGCTTGAAGTCTTTTTTTTCTATAATTTTCACTCATTTCTAATTAGTCTAATTCAGAAAAAGTCTTCAAATCCTTCATAATTTGCAGTAGATTTGCAAGGTGCCACATTAGTATAGATTTATGAAATCTTGACCTCTAGACTACAGTCCCCCTGTCATATAATTAATTGGAACATAAAGTTCTTTCAGAGTCCCCAGCAAATTTATCCTGTGTCTTTCAGCTTGAGTTTTAAGCTTAGTCCATACTGACTTCTACTGAGGCAAACTGTCATTTGCAACTACTTGGGACCCCTCCCCTCCACACACACATACACAACTTTGACAATCCATTGGTTGAAGGGACATTAATCACAGCTCCCTCCAGATACTGATAGGTGTGGCAATGCAGCAGCAGCTACAGCTCCAACCAGCCCAAGAAGATGGGCTGAGAAACCAAACCCTAATATCTAGCATTGCCTCTGATTCTTGAGGTTGACACACGCAAAAGCTGTTCAGCTACGCATCTGTTGTGTAAGAGAAGAGATTGCATATTCGCACTGGGCAAATAAAGGGAAGACAATGCCTTCAATATTTACTCAGTGGTAATATTTTAAAATTAAAAAAGATGCCAGGTTGGGGTCAGCTGTGGGGTTTCTAGCCTCCAATTTAACTGCAAACCCCAAAAAGAGCAAGTTCATAACAGTGCCAGGTTGGTTTCAAAAGGTGAGGTTGCTGGGCTGGCGTGGCCAGACAGAAAATTACCATTGTATTGACTGCTGCCCTTTGAGTTAAGATCTCATTTTCCTTGGACTCTATGCCAAACTCAAAGGGTCTATTTTTGGTTATAAAGGTCAGCAACAAGATGAGAAAAAGATCCCTCACCGGGCAAAACTGTTCTGTTTATCATTCTGATCTGATACATGTTTTGTTTTGATTTTTGCTTGCATAGAATTTGAAAGGTATTAGATCTATCCCTCGAGGAGTTCCACATCACTGACCTACTCATTCTCTTTCTGTTTGAGAGAAAAGACAGTTGGACCTGGTGGTTTCCTGTTTAATTAAATATGCCACGAAGGGCTAGAGTTGACTGATGTGCCAGGAATATAATGACATGTCTGCTTTCTAATCCACGCTGAGTCTTCTGGAGGCTGGCAACACAATACTGGTGGCAGTGGCTGTGATCTTCCCCCTCCTCTGATTTCCTTCCCCTGACACACACTTCCTACCTCAAGATTCACCCCGGATCACTCCCCCCTCCCACCAAGCATTCCTTCCACCAATGATCACCCTCCCCCCCTTGCCAAATGTAACCTTCAAACATTCCCCCCTCCCAACATTCAAGAACATCCTTCATCCTTCATCCCTGGAATGGTCATTCAATTCCTAATAGTAGTACCCTGAGACTACATCTAGGGGTGGAAGCTGCTTACGGGAAGTCTCGTCATCTGGGACATTAGTAGAAAAGGGACTGTTCTTTCCCAGATGTTCTAGGGGGGTATCGGAGGGCGAGTCTAAGGTAGGCTATTGAGTATGGAGAGGTCTTTGGGGAGAGACTGGAGGGAGGGATTTTGACTATTGACTGCTCATTCCCAAAGATAGCATTAAATGCAGCTGCATTATTGGCAGTCATGACAGCTTTAACTAGTCACCACATCCACTCTCCGTCCCAATCCTTCTCCATCTTGCTAAAAGCAGTTAGCATGGGAGTTTTACGGTACTGCCTGCTTTTAGTGCATGGTATTGGTTATTGAAAGGCCATTAGCATTTGCTAATGACCCGCTGTAACTGCTAATGCACTTTAGTAAAAGGGCCCCTAAACAAGTAAGCCTTGAGCAGAATTAAAATTGATTAGGAGCTTTCAGAAAAAAATAACTGTTAAAAATAAAAATAAAAGTCCTTGTAAAAGTCTACCTGTCTTTTCCTATTCCTTTCAATCCATTTCAAGAAAAAAATAAATTATTTCTACTTTGAAAATAAAGAATGGGCCACCCCAATCCACATGCAGGTAGCGGGAGTGGTCCATGGCAGTCGGTGTAATATGCATGTGGGTAAAGCGACTCAACTCCAAGGGCCTTTCATGATGGCCTAGCTATGACGGCAGCTGGACTCCGCTTCATGCAATGCCCAGGTCACGTCTGGTTAGGAAAAAAAGGGAGGAGAGGGGGGGGGGGTTCTGGGCATATAAGGGGCCGCGTTACCTGACATTTCCTAAACTCATTTGTGGCCAGTGGGATGGGGACAGGAGTAAAGTGAGGCTCAAATAGAGAGGGCAATGTTCCCAGCTTCCTTTCTGGTCACGGCCCTGCCTGTGGTTTAGTAGTCAGGGTTTGTCGTTCTCACTGCCGTTGTCTAGGTTTGCTCCTGGTCAGAGAAGCCTCTTTTGCTACAGTGTCTCTACAATAAAGGTGATGGAAGGATACTCCTACTAGGTCAAGGCTGGGGCTCTTCAGCTTGGAAAAGAGACAGCTGAGGGGAGATATGACAGAGGTCTATAAAAGAATGAGTGGAGTGGAATGGGTAAATGTAGATCAGTTGTTTACCCCTGCAAAAAATGGGCAGACTAGGGGACATGTAATGAAGCTACAATGTAACATACTTAAGACTAATCAGAGATCATATTTTTTCATTCAACATGCAATCATTACTGGAAGATGTAGTAAAAGCTGTTAATATAGTGGGGTTTAAAAGAGGGTTGGACAAGCTTCTGTAGAGGGAAATGCACTGCTTACCCCTGGGGCAAGCAACATGGAATCTGTCTACTTATTGGGAACCCGACAGCTACTTGTGACCTGGAGTGGCCACTGTTGGAAACAGGATACTGATGGACCTTTAGTCTGACCCTGTATGACATCTCTTATCTCTTATGTAATATTAGAAAGCTGGTTCCCTTAAAGCTTTGCTGCTCAAGGGGCTTTTTATTTATTTATTTATTATTTATTTATTACAATTTCTTATATACCGCACTATTTCTCATCAGCGCGGTTTACATACAATAAATGACCATAACAAATTGTTTGGTTTTACAGAGAACAGGAGCAACAACTTGGATAACATAGGGAGATATAAACTGGAGCTACTTACATATGTACAATGAGTTGTATGCTAAGATTTAGGATGCTATCTTAACATGGTAAGATAGAGAGGAGGAGGTACAGTTAAGTTGAACCAAGAGACAGCCCCACTTGGATTTTGAGCCAATTGATCAATTTGGGATAGTTGGTAATATTACTAAAAAAGAAAAGAAGGTTAATATACATATATATGTAATTTAAATCACCATATACCAGGGCTCAACAAATCCAAAGTGTCAAGTCCTCATGGCAACTACATATTGCACCTGGGATTTCATAACCTCGTCCCCCAGCCATCATCTGATATGTTTTACCATTTTGCCACATGGTTTACTGTTCCACCACAATCAGCACTGTGGATCGGATGCCGGAAAGGGGGGGGGGATCAGCTGCTGGGGGAGGTTGTTGAGGGGAAGGATTGGAATGCTGCATGGGGGGGTTGGAATCAGATGCCAGGGAAGTCCCCATTCACCGCTGCACAGCACTTCTTCCATTTTAATGGGGTCATCTCTTCTGGGCTTGCGCTTCCTGCCAAGGAAAGTGCTACTTGCTGAGGCAGGAAACGTGACTACCATGCATTAAGTGCAACCCCAATGCGCTACTGTACAGGGCAGACGCTGGGCACACCTCTGCATTTACTAGACTGGATTTGTCCTTATCTCACATTTGTTTCTGCGAGCTGTGAGTGGTAAGTGCAATACCTTACAGGAGCTAAGTAACCATACTGCTTATGCAACAGGAAGGTTTAGTCACAGAAATTGTGTATATTGAATTTTCTTTCTGCGTTATTATCTTGTGACCCTTAACAAGGCTGGTGCTATGTTATTTTTTAAATGCATTTTTTATCCAATAAAGCTTAATCTGCTTCATGCAATTTGAATGGATTCGTATTGCCCCCAAGCACTAAATACATTGCACATTTAATATAAAGACCAGTCGAAAAGACATGTGCAGTTAATCTTCCTGTGTTATCTTGCAAATTTTGCAGCCAGATTAAGAGTCCAAGTAAGCTTTGTCTTGTGGTTCCTGCCGCGATTGATTAAAAGAAGCTAGGTTTGGCAGGAGGTTATGCGAGGAAATGAAATGTAGTCAGTGTCTCTTGAGAAGAGCTTGCATAAATTGACAAGTGGCAGACTAGGTTATTCCAATGGCGTCACCTACAGCAGTTTGAAAACTACTCATTGCAAAGAAGGTCAAGGCACTGGTGACTTTATATTTACAGATAAAGTGTGAATTCTCTGGGTATTGATTTTCAAATCCTCTTTTTACATTTCATACAGATGCAAAATGGCTTCTGTATAAAATCTATTTGAAGTGAATATTTGCTTTTCAGAGAGGACCATTACATTTATTTTGAGCTGTAGACTCTCTTTGGCCTGTACTTCCTTCTTCTCTCTTGTCTCTGGACCTGGACCTATGTTCTCTGCTTGCTCTCAAATTGAGTCTACATCCTTTGCTGCACGTGGAGCTGTGACGGTCTTATTTACCGGCACTGGAGACTATCGTACTACAGCAGCATGATTCCCGTGACAGCAATGAGTGCTGGAAGCCAATGAACTTTCAGTAATATAAAGTCAAATGCACAAGCAACAGGTCCAATGGACATAGATACATCATCTACAGTACTTGCCACCTCAGTGATGCTGCAGTTTCAGCTTTTACGTAGAGGTTTTTGCCAAAACGTTGGAATCAGTGGTGTACCGAGTGGGAGGTAGTGGGGCCGGGGGGCCATGGATCCTGGTTGTTGGCCTCAGGAGAGCACTAAGGCCAGCAGGCATGGGGCACATTTATATTCCCTCCCTCTTGCCTACCATCACCAAGCTGAGCTGGAGGGAACAGTTGCAGAGGTAAAAGTGATCTTGGGCTAGTCCAGGGCTGGTGCTACCTTTTTTGCTGATGGAGATGAAGGCAGTCAAATGTCTCGGTCAACTCTTGGCCGCACATGGAAGCAGTTTATTCAAGCAGGTCTACATCGGGCCACTTTGAATGTATCAGACGGCAACACATCCCCAGGGGTTTTAAGATTAAGAAAGAACCCCGACTTCTTTCTGGGGATGACATTTTTATTGACAATTGGAACAAGATTCTGAACAAATGTTCATTGAATTTAACGGTGCTAACTGTGAATGCCACAACGACCTTTTCTGCTAAAAGATTGGCAGAGCTTGAGACCAAGAAATCCACGCTACAAACCATAGAGGATATTGACAGATATTTTTCTCAATTACAACAAACCCAAGTTCAAATGGACAATTTTCACACAGAATTAAAGAAATTTAAACTTTTAATCTATGCTGAGCAAAACTGGATTTTCGGTTAAACATCTTGGAACCTCATGGGTTGAATGAATTTATTGATTGGAAAGCATGTTTTTGATTCAGGTATTTCTACATTTATACATGTGTGTTTTAGGGTTAATGTGGTTGCAATGGGCTGATATTCAATTTTTTTCTTGAATTTTTTAAGCTCCTTTCCTCTTGAACTTCTTTAAGCTGTTTTGAACTGTTTCCGTTTTTGAAGTGGTTTTTCGCACGGCCATGGTTTGTGCACCAGTAATGTCATTATCTGGAATTCTTAAATCGCATGCATGGCGTTTTTTCATCCTAGAGGCAGCCAGTGATTGCAACTTAGCTGGCATGTTTTGTATTTCATTGTTATCTATGTAAGTATGCCATTTTATTTGGCATTTGCTTGGCTGGTGGTTCATGGTTCTATTTTTCTTCTTTTTTTTAAATGTTTTCAGATTTTTTTTCTTTTTGTATTACAGCTTCAGTTCCCCCTTTTTTATGTTTTATTTTCTATTACTTAAGCAATAATAACAATAGCTTTTGGGTGTTTTCCTGATTCCCGAGAGTTGTTTAATTTTGTTTATTTTGGTTTGGCATTATGTTTTAGGGATATTTGCCTGAGATTTTGAGTCTTATTCCCTGAGGATGCACATTAGTGAAGCGCTGGATGTTGGAGTGAAGGCCCATGGCTTTTGCTGCTTATATGTTTGAGCTAAGTATTTTGCATTATTATTGATAGATGCATTCACTGATTCAGCCTTCATCTAAAAAATGCATTTATTGATTCAACCTTTATCTTATGGTTGCCACTGTTTGAATATGAGAGGTTTTTTTCTGACACTTGATATATGTTCTGATTTCATTATGTCTCATGATTTTAGTATTTGAGATATTTGTCAGCTTGCCCCTTTGGGAGTTATTCTGGGCCCGACAGGACATCCATCCCTGCTATCTGTGGCTTCTCCTGCTCCTGAATAACTTCCCCCCTGGTTGTGTGGGGAAGTTAGACGGGGCGGGGAATGGGCAGCCTGGGGGCGGAGAGTGGGCAGGCAGTGGGCGGGGCCGGCAAAATGTCCAGGGAAGTTATTCCCTCCGAGGTGGAATAACTTTCCTGGACATTCTTTATTTAAGCTGATGGGACACGGATGAGGTGGGGGGGGGGAAGGGTTTATTCCCTGCAGCCTGACCCTGGTCTTAGGAGGCCAGATCGGGAGTCGGGCTGCAAGGAATAAATACTTTAAATGGGTGGCCAGCATCACAGCTTTTAAACGGAGCCGCAGTACTGCGGCATCATTTAAATGCCCTCACGGAGTTAGCTGAGTGCATTCCTGCATGTGGAGGCCAGACAGAATCACTGTCCTGGCCTGAACATGCAAGACTGTTTGCGATTCTGATCCCGCAATTCAGACCAGACGCACAGAGGGGATCTATGTCCGGGACAGAATCGGGCCCTTTGTGTCTTGTAATTTGACTTGGGGTGAATACTGAGGTCTTTTTCATCTTGTTGTTACTATTTTGTATCTCTCACATGCGTGCTTTCAATTAAGCAGGAGGTCTTTACACAAGTGCACGATTTTTAATATTTGGTCGTTAATCTTTACTAAACATGCCCCTCAATGAGTGTATGAGCACCAGAAAAGAGCAGCATGGTAAGTATTGTAGTGGGTTTCAGAACATCCATAAACCTATTAGGAAAACTGAACAAAATATACTGAATACACGGTCTTGAAGCATTTGTGCCACTCGAAGACTCGCGGCCTTGACATTGCGTCTTCTCCATAAGCCTTTTGGAGAAGTTGGAGACACTCATTTGGGCCCTTCTCCAACTTAACCAGAAATTTCAAGTTGATTCTTTGCTCCATATTTCTGCCACCTCCAGTTGCATGACAAAGCGATGGAGCAGTGTGCTACAAAAAAACCTGAAAAAGAAAAACAGAGTGAGAGAAATGAAAAATATTATAGCAGAATAGTGGCGAGATGTTGCACATCACAGTGACATTAGTGGTTAGCCAATTGGCATTGAGTCATGGGCGTGGCTGCCACAGTCTCGATTCTTTTTTCTCACACCTCGTATTCAACATGAGGCCAAGCCATCAATGAGGAGTACTACCTCCAAATTCTTACCAACTGCTCCAAGAAGCAGTCATCTATTTCATCTAGAAACTTTGGGGGATGTTTACTAATCCATCTTAATGTTACCGACGCTAATTGCAGCATTAATGTGAAGAATGCCATATAAGGTAGTGGGCATTCCGGCAGTAAGGTAGCAAGAATCTGTATCGCACGATAGAGGGCGCCTTGGCTCATTAACACACGGTAAACGTAAGTCCATGCCAGCGCAGTGCTAAAAGCTATAGAGATGTAGCCCACTGGTTATTACAATGATTGTGGAGGCAGAGGTTATGAGTTCAATCCCACAGTGGTGTTATTTAATAAGGCTGTCTGAGGGATGTCCTTTTAATTTAAAGCAGTGCTGCCAGCACAAATACCCTCACAGTGCCATAACCTAAGGTGCCTCATAAGGCGCCCTATAAGGTTCCCCATAGGGCACATTATAAAGTGCCCTGTCCGCCAAGGCACCTTAGAATGTGCTCTATAGGGCACTTTATAGGGCACCTTATGAGGCACCGTAAGGTTACAGCACTGTGAGGGTGGTTTTGCTGGCAGCACTGATTTAAATTAAAAGGAAATCCATCAGAGAGGCTTACTAAAGAACACCACTGTGGGATTGAACCCATGACCACTGCCTCCACAGCTTCTAGCACAGCAATTCTAGCACAGTGCTGGCTGGCTACAGAAAGACTGCAGGTCACTGCACAAACTGTCTGCTGTGTTTACCAGGATAGGGTATACCCACCCATACCCATGATGCACTGCACATGCAGATCAGTAGTCTACAGCTGATCACAAGATGGAGTATGCGTCTCCACAGCACCTTGGCCTGGTAGGGGGAACTGACCATGTGTGTTACTGGCACAGAGTAGCTACAGACCGTGACATTGTGCGGCTCCCGTGCTCACCCTGAGGGTGAGGTGGGGTGCCCAGCACCAGGTCCGCAGCACCTGGCTTGGCTGAGATAGGCTGTGTTGCAGGTCACCATCAGTGCCAGTGTGTGGCAGGTAGTCTTTGTAGATGCACCTAGGATATACCTGTGTCCATTTGTATTTCCCAGTCACATCTAGCCCTTGTGTACTATGATGTACCCAGAATAGTGCATAACCTGTGTGGTTGCCATTGTCACATGTTATAGGAGAAGGGTGTTGTGTGGACCCAAAAGCAGATTATGTAGTACTACCCAACCCACCCTCTCTGGGTCAGGGTAGGGGACAGGATCTCCTATCAACAGATCCACACTCTACATTGGAGGCAGTAGAGGGGACCACCACCCCAGTCCTGCTGGGGAATAGGCACCTTCCAGGGCAGTCATTGCAGATCTGTACATATGTCAGAGGGTACTAGCAAATGGGCAGTAGGCCTGGAAAAGCTCAGCTTCTCCCCACCACAATCCGACATTCACCAGTAGAGGGCACAGTCAGTCTCCACCCACTGCACCCTGCAAGGCATTCCAGCCAGCTAGCTAGTATATAGTGCATGTTCCTGGAGGAACTTTGTGCACCCAGAAGTGGGACACACACACACACACACACCTATTTCAGCATTGTGCAAAGATAGAGGTGTTTGGCAGCCCTTGCCGCTACACCAGTCCTGAGCACAGTGCAGGCATTGCCAAGGTATGCAGGTGCTAGTATTGGTAGCTGCTGCTCCGTGCAGGGCCCAAGAGCCTGACTCTCCATGAGGCTTTGGATAGTGGAGTCTGTGGGTGTGGGTGTTTGTGCCCCTGTTGGCCGATGCTCTAGGGACTACACATGTTTATGGTGTATGTGTGCTGTAGGGTAAAATATAAAGCCATTGTCTGCAGGGGCCACAGCTGGGACTTGAACTTGTTACCTTCTGCCCCTGAACACACTGGCTGTGTGTACTGCACCAAACTGCTGCCAGAGAGGCAGGTCAGTCCCTGGGGATACCATTACTGTTTTCAGACAGCCCTTGTCTGTTGTACTGCATGCCACCCACCTAAACAGGGCTTGGCCTTGGTCTGCTGTGGGCAGCTGCCACTGCCTCCTCCACCACCAGCACCCCCTCCACCACCATGCTGACATGCCCTTATGCCTGTGGTGCTGCTGGTGTGCAGTCCCAGGCCATCCAGTGTGGCTGTAGACGGCTGCCTATGGTGTGGGATTTGGGGTAGGGGTGCCTACATAGACATCCGTGCTTCCCACCGGCACCACCTGTCAATGTTATGTGCCCTTTGGGGTACCTGCTGGGTACTGTCTCCTAGGACCCTGTGGGACACACACTCATGGGCATGTTTGACTGTAGTCAGTTACTGGCTTGCTGATTTGCAGTTTTTGTGTTCCTATGTGTCACCTAGGCATCTGCCTAGTCTACCCTGTGCCCCAGCTGCCCCACTGCATGTCCCACCTGCAGCTCCTTCTACCCCATTTGCAGCCTCACCGTAGTGCCCTTTCGTACTTGGCTACTATGCTGTTGCTGCACATGTATCACTACTGTCAGTTTTCATGGTTTCCCTGCCTTTGCTGTACATTGCTGGCTGAAATAGTTTCTCTCTCCTGCAAATGTGCCTCTAGCGCAAGGTTTTCACTGGTGCTAATTTTCAGACCTTCATTTCACAGCATTAGTGTGCATGGAGCCTCTCCCCGCCCACTCTCTGCCCATTGACCCTTTCTCTCCGCCCTCTGGGGAGCCTTACTCCACCCTCTGTGTGCCTTAACGCTGCAGGAGACATGTTCGCGCGAAACCTCACTCTATCATGCAATAATGTTACTTTATCGTGCGCTAACATTATGTATCGCGCGATAATATTACTTATCACGTGAAAACTGCACCGCTGTAATGTTATCACTCTTTAGTAAACATACCCCTTTATCTCCCTAGCATGTCCTACAGTGACATTGACCCAGTCAAAACCAGGTTCATTGATGTCACCCATTATTACTATGTTGTAATTTTTGTTAGCTTCCCTGATTTCTCTTAGCATTTCATCATCCATCTGTTCATTCTGGCCAGGTGGTCGGTAGTATACCCCCACTGCCATTGCCTTCCCCTTTTTACATGGGATTTCTATCTATAGAGATTCTACAGTGTATTTTGTTTCAAGAAAAACTTTAATCCTATGTGACTGAATGCTCTCTCTAACACAGAGCACAACCTTTCCTCAAGTTTGATCTACCCTATCATTGTGATATAGTTTGCACCCAGGTATCCCAGTGTCCCATTGGTTGTCCTCCTTCCACCATGTCTCTGAGATGCCAATCATATCTAAACTTTCATTTAGTGCTATATATTCTAGCTCTCCCATCTTATCTTTTAAACATCTAGCACTTGCATAAAGGCATTTTAGAGGTTTCTATTTTATTAATATTAATCTAGTTATCAGTTGATAGGGATATTGGAATCTTTCGGCTCTGTATTCAAGGGCATCTGTGTTACTTTTATCTTTATTGTAATCTTTCTGTTGGGATGTCCTAACTTCCCTCTTTTGCTAGCATCTTTCAAGGATACATCCTTCTAAACCATGTGCTTTTGGGCTGCTATTGGCTTTCCCCTATTATCTAGTTTAAAAGTTGTTCTATCTCCTTTTTAAAGGTTAATGCCAGTAGCCTGGCATTATCCTGGTTAAGGTGGAGCCCATTTCTTCAGAAAAGCCCCTCCCGTCCCCAGAATGTTGCCAGTTCCTAATGATTCCAAAACCCTCTTCTTTGCACCATCGTCGTTTCCACTCATTTAGACTCCAGAGCTCTGCCTGTATTTTGGGTCCTGCTCATGGAATGGGAAGATTTTAGAGAATGCCGCCCGGGAAGTTCTGGATTTTCAGCTTTCTACCTAAAAGCCTAAATTTGGCCTCAAGATCCTCCCTACCACATTTTCCTCACAGAGTAAACAGGCCCTTTATTGTGTACAACCAGTATTTATGGGGGGAAGTTACTAAGCTGCAGTAAAATATTGGCAGGGAATATCTAGCAGTGGCAGCTAAGCTATTTAAAGCTCCTTGATGCCACCTCTCTAATTAAGCAGGGTATTCAACACCAGAACTTATCCTGTCTTCAGCACTAAATATCAGGGTTTACCAGTCAGCAGCATCGCTGTCTAGCTAGCAGTGATATTCAACTGCTAAGTGGATAGCGAAAACCAGTTAAAAATAGGACACAAATTCAGAATATCACCTCTTTCCAGATAGGGAATGACACTCTGAAGAATACCACAGCACAATGGTTGCAACATCAATTCCACTTACTAAGAAACTGCAAAGGTCATTACCCCCAATCTGCCCCGGTGATAACCAGGTATTTTTTACATGGTCCATGGAGATATTCAGCAGCACTAAATATTTGCAATGCAATGCGTGCCTACCTGTGAGTCAATGCTGACTCCTGGTGACCCAGCAGCAGCTGAGCTTTCTTGGCAAGGTGTGACCAAAAGTAGATTGCCAGCCCTTTATTCCCAGTCAAGGGAGGGTAAAGTGATTCATCCATGATATCAAGGAGTGCCAATGGGAATTGAACGATATTCTCTTTGGAACTAGGCTACTCCTCTGCTCTTCGCTAGCCCTTTAGTGCCATTGAGTCTCAGGCTGAATATTGGTCCCTTGGATTTTATTGCATCTTAATTTACCATGGGAGCCACTCATCTATGTCTACTCAATGCTGCAGGCTAAAGACTCCTCCTGTGATGAAGGCTCCTTGATTGCATCCCCTTGCATATGCAGTTTTGCAAAATTTGCCATTTACAAGAGGAGTGACTTATTTATACAAAGTCCGGAGCGATGTTGCTCTTTTTTGTACATTTTCTTTTGTAAAATGGCTTCCTCTTATGTGCGTCACATCAGTGATGTAGTCAAGACTGATTTTTTGGTGGGGCCTGGGATGAACATGGGGGGCACAAGGCAGTGAGAATGTTGACGTCGCCTCCAGTTCTCTTGACTGGTCTGCTACTGCTGGCTGGTGGGCCTGATGCCAATGTAGTGGGGCCATGAGGCCACCTTTGGCTAGGCCTCTGGTACCCATATATTTTCCATGGCTTTCCATGCATTTTAGACAAGGGTCTGAATTCAGTCAGCCTTTATAAAATTCTACCAGAGTTTTGCATGCAACAATCTAATATCTGATTTTTGACGTAGACTAGAGATTCTTAACATCTCCTCAGGACACACCCAGCCAGTCTAGTTTTCAGGATATCCACAATGAATATGCCTTGTATGCAGATCCATCTCATGCATATTCATTGTGGATATCCTGAAAGCAGACTGGCTGAATATGTCTAGAGGACTGGGTTGAGAAGCCCTATCCTTGAAAAATTCCGGCTCCTTGCTTCTATAGATTTCAGTTTAAACACTTTTGTAAATCAAACAGAAGGGGAGTTCTTTCTCTTAAGAAATCTAAACTGTTGTGGCCCTGGTGTGCATATCACATTCCGTTCCACACACAGTCCTTGTCCTTTTTTGGTTTTGATTATTTATCTCTATACTACTCTTCTCTTGTAGGAGTTGAACAAAAGGTTAGTTTGACATTAACATTTATAAAAGAGGGGGAGGTGAGGGCATTGAAGAAAGACATTATGGTAGAAGAGACACAGACATTGACAGGGCGAAAGAGAAGAGAGATAAGCCAGAAATGTAATATGACAAGGGACAACTACCAAACATAACACTGTTAGCTTTTCTATGTCTTTTCTCTATCCCTTGAATATATTTAAGAAATTGCTGTGGTAACACCCATATAAATGAGTGTGTCAATAAAGTTTACTTCAATCTAAAAGTTTAAATTTGAGAGAGGAATATCTTCTAACAAGTATGTGGAACGGAGCCGGAGATGAAGTGCTATTCAGGTTAGTTGGTGATTAAAATTACTTGTTAGTCAATGGGAATGCGTAGGCTAAGGGAGTAGTGAGGGCTGAATAGTGGAAGATTCAGCAGCATTATCATACCGGATATTTAATCTTAAGAACTTCTGCTCTTCCCCATTGTCTCAGGGACTGTAGGCAGGGCCGTACCAAGAGCTCTGCGAGTGGTGTGGCCACACAGGGCACAAGTACAGAACGGATGCTGATATCATCACTGGGCTTCTAGGAAGCTCATAAACAGTGAGTTATAGCCAGGGCCTCTTTTGCTGCCCTGTGCAAACGATTACTGCGCTGCTCCCCCATCTGTCCCTGCTGTCACTGCTGTCCCCGCCCTCACCGGTTCCAGTGGAGCCCTTCACAAGCCTCTCTCTTGTCCCAGCATGTTGAAAATACTGAGAGTGTACCTGGGCTAGTCTGGAATAGCAAAAATAACAGGCAGGTGGTACCTTTTACATTAACAAATTTATTGAGGTAGGAACTTTCCAGGATGAGTCCACATCAGAGCGAATGCTTGTCCTCAAACGTTCACGCTTCAATAAATTGGTTAGTCTATAAAGTTTATGTATAGGTGAGGTTATAAATGCAGCATGTCATCAATAACTCTGGGATCTGTCTTAACTTTATTGATAAAATATGTCTCTTCCTAGACATCTGGCTGGTACAAAAAGGAAATGCACCCGAGTGGGGAAATCATTTAAGCTTTGATGCTCTTCCATTCCTTGGGAAAAAACCCTCGTTTCCTTTCCCTGTGCAATGAACTAGTGCCATTATAGATAAAATTAGAGTTGAAAGTGTCTATGCTTTTGGGCCTCATGAAACATTTTCTTAAATAAAGAAGAGTGGCAGCCATGTTAGACCACTTGAATGCACAGAAATAAAGGTGAACAAGTGATACCAGGTAGTGCGATAAAAAGATAACAAATTATGGGGGTCATTTCAGAACCCGAATAAGCCATTTGCACATGCACAGGAGACGTGTATCTTAAAAAAATGTCTACAAGCGTATTCCAGTATATGGACCGTGGGGATGTCCACGGGGCTTACATGGGGATCTCTGCCATGACCAGAAAAGGCAGAACAGGGGCGTGGTTTGCCACAGAGACGTGTATAACTATTCCGGAAAGGTCCGTGTACATTTTTTTTACTTCCTTGCAGACATGCCCATTATTCCTGCCGAGGATATGGGAATAAGGAAAGCTGCTTTATTATGCCACTGAGTTCATACTGTATATATCGATGTGTTAATACAAAAATCATATTTACTAAATTGCAGTGGTGCTTTTTACTCAAATTAATCCTATCTTAATTTGTGCCAAAGCATGTAATAGCACACACATAGTTAAATAAGTAGATCTCAGTGTTTGGTCATTTGTTTGGAGTAAATCATAGTTGTTGATTTGGACTTGCACAAGCTTAAAAAAAAAAAAATAATAATGGCCAATTTTTAAACTTCACAGATGGCGTTCCTTTCAAATGCCGGCCATGATTCTGTGCTGACTGTTACTCACATATCTGCACTGAATTTCCGGTAGGCATGTGCAAGGCCAAAACATTTGTTGCTTTTACCAAAAACAGATCAAATTAAAAAAAAATGTTGTTCTATTCATGCTCTTACTATGTGTGCAAACTGCTTGTGTGCATATATACCTCTGAATTAATGTGTGCACAATCAATATGCACACACACAAGCAATTTTCATGCAAGCTTAATTTTTGGCGCCCAAATGAGCAAAATCCTAATTTCCAGGTATGGCGCTGACCATCTCTGGTATCTGGATAACGGCGATATTCAGAAGCATTATCCAGATATCCATCTGAATAAATTAAGACATCTGAAAATCACTGCTGTCTGTATAAGTTGGTGTTCCACCCTGACTCCTGCCCTGGGTTACCCTGCTACTATCCGAATACAGTAGTGCCAATGTGGTCTGTGATAATTCTCAGAAGCATTCTCTAGATTGTGTCTCTGAAAATCACCGTCAGTCTCGTGCTACTAACCAGATACATGGTTTTTAATATCAGGCTTTCATTTCGCTTTTATTGTATCCAAATTTTTGAAGGTAACAACTTACACAATGAAGAAATCAATTACAGAACAAAGAAGCAGAAGGAGACCATGGAATACAACATTTTTATTGAAGAAATAAACTATCTTGTATATCTCAGCAAATAGGGGTAACCCGCATGGGGCCGCAGGTACGCTTATTTTTGCCACCTTGCTGGGCAGACTAGATGGACCATGCTGGTCTTCATCTGCCGCCATATACTATGTTACTATGAAGTAAAGGCCAACTCAGTCAAGATTCAACTACAGGAGCCTTCGTCAGGGGTCATATTTGTTAATATCAGTCTCTCAGAAGTAAAAGCTAATTGGAATAAAGCTCTTCTATAGGCAAACAGGAGTAGCCTAGTGGTTAAAACAGCAGCTTGGTAACCAAGCAACCAGTGTTCAATTCCCACTAGCACTCCTTGTGGCCTTGGGCAAGTCACTTAACCCTCCATTGCCTCAGAAGAAAAGCCTGGCAATCTACTTCTGGTGACACTGCCAAGAAAACCCAGGAGCTTCTGGGTCACCAGGAGTCAGGACTGACTTGAAAGCATATATTGCATTTGCATAGGCAAACAAACTTTCCTGTTAGTGACTCCTGAGGAATTCAACCTATGAACATAGCAACATCGTTTTTTTAAAATCATATATTTATTAGTGTTTTACATGACTACATAACTATAAAACACATACAAAAGAAATATTTCCATTCTATACAGAAAATTCACTAGTGCATAAAACTAAAGGAAAACAAGGAATAACAGTCCACATCAAGTGAGCGAAAAGAAAGAAGGAAAATATTAACCTATTATAATAAAGAAAACAAGAGGCTATTTGCCTCAACATACCTGTCTGTTCTAACTCTAAAGGGTATGTTTACTAAACCGGGCTAACGGTTAACCCAGGCTATCTGCAACTAAATCCCATTGAATAATATGGGACCTAGTGGCAGATAGCCCGGGTTAACCGTTAGCCCGGTTTAGTAAGCATACCCCTAAGAGTCCTTGAAAAACAAGGTCTCAAAAAACACCGCACGTCAATCCCCAACCGCAGAGTCACTCAGTTCTTTTCTGATCAGAAGCCTCTCCAAGTGAGAAGGATCAAGGAAAACATATTGAACCCCTGATAATGTAACCAAACACTTACAGGGGAATCGTAGGTAAAAGGTGCCAGCCAAAGCCAGCACACGAGGTCTAAGGAGTAAAAAGGCCTTTCGCCACACTTGGGTGGCTCTGGAGACATCCGGGAAGATTTGAAGCTTCCCACCACAAAAGCAAACATTCTTATAACGAAAGTAGCTATTCATAATTTAAAGTTTTATCAACCTCATTTAAAAAGGAAACAACCAAGGTAGCTCTAGTATCAATAACATCCTGTGAGTCCTCGAGGAAGGCAGAGAGACTAAGCTCCGGAACAGACTCCGGAGGGTCCTCCCCCTCCACACCAGCGGAAACCCGTACTCTTATCAGAAACATAGAATAACCTGGAAAATACAATCCCATCCGCATTTGACAATATTTTTTTAAGAGGATATCAGGTGATAATAAATGGGTTTTAGGGAAATTAACAAAACACAGATTATTACTGCTAAAATAATTCTCCAGCAACTCCATTTTCTGATGAATCAGCTGACTGTCTTTAATAGTGGACAGGCCAGCTGAACTTAAAGAAAGAAACTGAGAATCCAAGCTGGAGGCCCTTTCCTCTAGAGCCCCCAGCGTGGAATCAACCTGCTTAAATTTTGCGGTCGTCTCTTGGGAGAATACACAAAGCTGAGGTACTACAGAAGAAAGTAAAGCCTCAGTGCATGAAACGACCTGCCAAACATCTTGCAAGAAGACGGTAGAGCTCTCTAAAATAGAGCCCGCCTGATTAATTTTACATTGCACAGGCATAGGGCATGGAAGTACAGCAGTGGGGCTCTTTAAAGGCAATAACAATGCAATCCCGTCCGAAGTCCAGCAAAACTGGCTGAGGAGGGGGAGGGGGGGTGGGGTTCACTCATCGTAATATAGTGAATGATGGCAGATTAAGACCAGTCTGCCCAGTAAAATGGCAAGAGTAGGTGCATCTGCTGCTCAATGCAAGCCACCTCTCCCCATGTCTTTGTTTAGGGGTGAACCCACCACTCCGTGTAGGGCACCCCTGTTTGTGGAGAAATTAGATAATAAGTTTATTTTTATTTTATCCTTTTGCTGTAAAGTGATCCACTGTGTCTCTCCCATGCCATTTTGAATTCTGTCACTGTATTTGCCCCCAACACTTCCATCGGGAGGGCATTCCAAGCATCCACCACCCTTTCAGTGAAAAAGTATTTCCCGACATTACCTTTCAGATTACCCCCTTGCAGTTTCATGTTATGCCCTCTAGTTTACAGCTTCCCTGTCTTTCGAAGAGTTTTGTTTGATCATTATTTCTCTTTAAGTATTTAAAGGTCTGAATCATAACCCCCCTGTCCCTCGTCTCCTCCTGAGTGTATATATTTAGGTCTTCAAGTCTCTTCTCATAAGGCTTCTGATGCAGGCTCCAAATCATTTTGGTCGTCTTCCTCTGAAAAGTTTCCAGTCTTTTTACATCCTTTACAAGATATGGTCTCCAAAACTGAACACAGTATTCCAAGTGAGGCCTCACCAGTGACTTATACAGTGGCATTAGTACCTCTTCCTTTCTGCTGGTAATTCCTCTTTGTATGCAACCCAACATCCTCCTGTTTTCTGCCACCGCTTTGTCACACTGTTTTGCCACCTTGAGATCCGCAGAAATAATCACACCAAGGTCCTTCTCCTGGTCCGTGCACACCAACCTCTTACCTCCTATCGTGTACATCTCCCTTGGATTTCTGCTTCCCAAGTGCATGACACTGCACTTCTTCGCATTAAATCTTAACTGCCAAGCATTAGACCATTCTTCCAGCCTTTGTAGATCTCTTCTCATATTCTCCACTCCCTCAGGGGATTCCACTCTGTTACAAATTTCTGTGTCATCTGCAAAATGACAGACCTTTCCATTCAGTCCTTCAGCAATATCACTCACAAATACATTGAACAGTGCCAGGCCCAGGACCAAACACTGGAGCAAACCAGTCAGCGGCGATATTGAGCCGCTGCCCAGTTAGCGATGTGTGGCGGACATTAGTCCAGGATTTCCTGCGCCTGGTTTTCACCGCATATCACTAACCAGGCAGTGGCTCAATATCACTGCTGACCAATTTGTGGAATGTCCTCGACATGTTGTGATGCTAAGTGGTCAGCATCAGGACATGTAGCGGCTGTACCCGTGGATATTCAGCTGAATATCCTGCTTAGGGGCATTTACACATTTTAGGGTCTGTAAGCCATGTAAATGCCTTTGAATGTTGGCCCTCATTATTTAGGTATGAATATTCGGGCTCTTTATTTGCTTGCTAAACCTTTTTCAAGCTCCATCTGTGGCCTGCAGGTAAGCTATACCTGTTAAAGGCTATGGGCCAAGCAATTTCTCTGGGGCTTGTTTTATTCTTTATTTTGTCATTTGTTATATACCAGGGATTAAATCTTCCTCAAGATATTATGCAAATATTTATAGTAGCTGTAACTATTTAAAAAAACCCTCTTCTTTTAAGTCATACTGTTCCTTTTTGCTTCCATGCAAGAAGAAAATAGCTCAAGATGAGATAGTTAAAAGGAACAATGGAGGAAAGGAATATAGCCTAAAACGTGTCCTGATCTTTAGCCTCTGTGAATTTTCTGCAAATTAATCTAACAATATTCTGTGAACAATGAGGCTATTGCCAATTTATATAGTCTGAGGCTCTCCCCCCCTCCATTTTTTTATTCACAACTCATTCTGTAATTATCAGAGATTATTCTCTTAAGTTTCTTGCTATAATGCAAAGCTGTTGATCTGGAGTGAGGTATAAGACTTCTGGATATAGCCGACAGATTATCAGGTCCCATTAGATCAGCTGTAAAGACTGTTGGTTAAATATGGTGCTTTTCACAGACAGAGGAAAGGACACACCATCAGATACTCCGCAAGATTTAGGTTCTTCACCAGTGTGTTTGGGAGGTGGAGTGAGGGAGGTCACAGATCTAGCATTGCTGTGATTGTACCTTACAGCTACTGGGCATGATGATCTTGGAGAAATCCCTCGGGAAATTACCAAACCCACTTCCTCTCGCGTCCTTTCTCCACAAACCCCACACCGAATATAAAAGTACATTTTCCATTCAAATCACAATAAAGGAGAACATTTTCCTTAAGGAAACATAAAACAATTTAACTCAGAGGCCTTTTCAATAAAGTGTGTTAGGCTTTTGCATCTAAAGTATGTTTAGCGCAAAAACAAACGTGTTACAGTAAGTACAAAGCATCTCTGGTAACTGTCGGGGTGTGACCAGCATATTCCTAACACATGGTGCACCATGAATGCGGGTGCGGTGACGTTAGGTGCACCCTTGTTCATGGTAACACTGACAATGCTTGATACAGCCCCCTACGGTAACTGCAATGCGCTCTCCACACACACTCCACGCCCACCCTGCCCATTCAGTACCCCAACATGTGAGTGGCAGTTAGCATGAAAATCAGTGTGCATTAATTGTCATGCCCTCATGGTAACAATTATCACAGGCCCAAACATGCAGTTACATGCACGAAAACATGCATTAACTGCTTATGATTACCCCCCCCCCCCCACACACAAGCCTTGGAGGCAGGGGGTATCGTAGCAGAAGGAATGGAAGGCAGAGAGCAGTTTTTAAAGGCATTTTAGAGATAAATAGACACCGACCTGCAAACAATAGCCTGAATGAAAATTGCTCTTCTCATATATGGCTAAAAATTTATAGGGGTTTCCGCTTCTGTTATCTCCTTAAAGACTCATATAAGTCTCTCTCCTCTTTTTGCCATTGTTTACTTGCCTCCTTCAAAAGGGCTTTTTTTGCCTTTTCAATGTCTCTTTTTATTGCTGACTAAAGTTCCTCCAAATCCGTCAGCTGTCAGATTTATTGCTGTTATTTATATGTATGTTATATTTATGTGCTGTTCTACCTCACACGATAGGCACCTTTCTGATCTTTGTGCTCTTTGCCTCAAGCCTACCTAGTTGTGCCAACACCTAATGAACTACGTCTCACTAGCACCAGAAAAAATACTTTCTCAGTATCAGTTCCCACTCTTTGAAACCCATTTCCACTTAATATCATAAACGTCCCTAGCCTGCTAGTTTTGGAAATTGCTAAAAACATGGGTCAATGAAGCAGCATTTCAGATTAGAATCATTATCAGAGTCCCTTCCTAAGCTGCATTTTCCTGCCTCAACAAGACTGTTTGAAATCTAGCAGGGCCATTCTCAGCCACTTTAATACTATATGAATTGTGGGGGGGGGGGGGGGGGGAGGTTGAAAATTTATTTTTATTCAAATTTGGAAACAACATCTCAATGCAAACATTTCAAATAACAAATGCTTCCAAACCCTTTTGTAGTTCTTAACCCTCTTACCCAATTGATCCTACCCCCCCTCTACCCCCTTGTCCCTTGTCCCCCCTCCCCCCACCCCATTAGAGGCATCTCATCGCTTAAGATAGTCTAACAAAGGAAGCCATAGTTTATTAAATCTCTCCTGCTTCTGTGGTGTTAGCTATGTTTTTGCCAAATATATGCCTGGTTGTAACTTTTGAAACTGTTACAGATTTTAAGCTCTTTGGTTGGAAAAACATGAATTAATTGAACAATGATAATATGTTAAATGTGTTGCTTAAGGGGTATGTTTACTAAACCGTCTTAATGTTACCAGAGTTAGTTGCAGTCTTACTGTGACGAATGCCATATAAGGTAGTGGGCGTTCTGGTCTTAAGGTAGCATTTCGGGTTATCGCACGATAGACAGAGCGGTGGCACGTTAACACGCGTTAGCCTTAATTAGGCACGCTGACCTGCAATTGCAGCAACAGAGGTGTAGCACACTGGTTAATACATTGACTGCTGATACAGTGTTGTTGTTGTTGTTAAGTGCCGTCGAGTCGGAGTCGACTCATGGCGACCCTCTGGATAGCTATCCTAAATTGTGTTCAGTCTTGAGTCAGGCGTCTCATTGTTGACAGACTGGTACCCGTAGCTGCTGTTATTGTATCGATCCATCTCATTCCTGGCCTTCCTCTTTTGCACTGACCTTCTATTTTGCCAAGCATGATGTCCTTCTCTAATGATCTCTGACATAGTGGTCATGAGTTTGATCCCTCAGTGGGCTCAGTTAAAAGGCTGTCTGAGGCAATCCCTTTTCCTGCTTGTAACAGTCAGACACATCCCAACAATCTGCATTGCCAGCCAAAAAAGCCTCACCCTAGTGCCACAACCTAATGCACATTTTAGGGTGCACCATAAAGCACATCATAAAGCACCATGTCATCCAAGGCAGGTCATAATGTGCCCCAGAGGGTGGCAGGAAAGGTTGGCAACCTCCAAGGCAGCATATAAGGTGCCCCATAAGCTGGCCAAACCTAAAGTGCTGCAAAAGATGCCCAGGGATGCTAAGGTGACACATGAGATGGTGCCCAGGGGCACAAAGGTGCCCCAAGGTCACAAGCATGAAATGTATGGCGCAAACACAGATGTAACCATAACACTGCACAGAGCATCAAGGAAAGGCAATGAACAAGTGATGGAAGGAAGTAGATGACGGAGCTCATGGACCAGCCAAATCTGTGTGGCAGCAGGTAAAGTGGACAAACGTATCAGGGGCAGCTGTACCGATGTAGAGGGTGATGGTAATGCACAGTGCAACAATGACAGTGTGTGGCAGAGGATGGGGATACATGTCCACCAGAGGAGGTGGAGGTGGCAGGATAAGTGCAATGACAGGAGGACAGAGGAGAACAGTGCCATGCACAGCATATACAGGAGAGGCAAGCATGAAGAGCCACAATGCAGAAAAGTGTGCCAGTGCAGAACATGGGGTAGCAGCCTGCACAGTAGGGCAGGACGCCCAGAGCTTGCAGACACAGACAGACTGACAAAAGGATGCTTGGCAACAGTGATGAGGGTATAATGTGCCAGCAGCACAGATCGTCACGGATAGGACTGTAACAGGAATGCAAAGTATGTGTGGACGAGAGGCATAAAATAATTAGAACAGAGAGGAATCAAACCCACAACCAGTAACACAAATGACAATGCACAAACCGGTAGACTACAACACCAGCATGGGTACCATAACAAAGGCTGCATACAAGAACACTGGAGGGCACCACACCAAAACCCAGCAGGCTGCCAGGATAGGGCAACCCCAACAGTCACGAAGATGCAATGCATATGCAAAACCGGTGTGTACAGCTCATATCACAGTCAGTAATTGGGACAAGAGTCACATATAAACACATGCACACACACACAATGAAATGTTATGCAGTGGACATAGCATGCAAAAGAGCAAAGAAGCTAAACCCAATGGGCGGCAGGGGATGCTCTGTGGAGCAGGGCAAAATGGGGAACAGAACGGAAAACGAGCATGTGAGACATGAACCTACAGACAGACATGGACCACATCAGTTCAACAACAGCAATGCCAATCCCCCCAGCCAACATGGACAGTACAAAGATAAAGCCATATGTAACAGCTAATATGCGACGGATAGGCTGCATCGAGGGCATACTGTGGTGTAAGGTGAAGAGATGGAAAGGTGTGCGGAGAGGTGACCAGTCGTCAGGCAGCTCCTGGTCAGGTTAGCACCAAAAAAAGGACAAAGAGAAGGAACATGTGGGACTTGAACCTGCAACCTATGGTGCACCAACACATGTCTGCAACCTCTGTCCCAAACAACCACAGCAAACGCATCCCAAATATGTCCCCTCAAAGGGAATGTCAGTATGGAAACACGTAGCACCCTGTGATGTGTCAGACGGCTGCCACATAGCCAGCTGCCACCGTACAAGGATGTGAGCACAGGTGGGCCATGTACATTACCAGAACATAATGAAAGATATGTGTCAGTGTGGTCTAGCAGCAGTAGAGAGAAATGTGGGTCAAACACATAATTTTATTGTGGTCACCAGTAGACATAACGTATATACCACCTGTCATCATATCAAGGTGGTTGGTTTACAGTGAACAAACTGAAAACACATTGAGCATGCCAGCTACCCACATGTCACCCCAAAGTCACTGGCACATCTACAGATGATGGGCAGGAGAGATAATGTGCCGTAGCTGCATGGTGTTCACTATGCAGTATCTCCCCACCCCCCACTTGTTGCTGCATGTCCCAGATGCCCTAGTTGCATGTAGACACTAGGCAGTGCATGATGAGGGATCAACACACATCAGTCAGGAATTGTCCCCAAAACCATATCCGTCTGCCAATACAGGTGGTAAAAGCCTGAAAAAGCATAAGTAGCAACATGTAAGCCAGTGTACACACAGATATAGATATATATTTCACAGCTGCCCCAGAATGCATGATATAGCAATGAAAGCATCAACAATGGAACCCAAAACAAAGGCCAAATTCAAAATGAGGATAAGGTAGTAATAAAGCGCTAATGCCCCCCTCCATCACCCGCCATCCTGGTCACTGTAAACCACACCTTGATGGTCTGCCTCGAAATCATCTCTGTCCGCCGCAATGTATGCAACACTGTGCTGCATGGCTAATCTACCGACAGCCTCAGTATGACAATAACACCCCACCTGTCACGACACCTCACAGGCCCCAGGCGAGGTCAAGACGCACCTGCTGATCTATACATGCAGTCACACTATGGTTGCCCTGTACCTTGACTCGCATAAACCAAGTACTACAAATACTACTACTACTACTACTACTACTACTGAGCATGTAAACAGTGCTAACACCTGTATGCATCGCCATACTGAAACATGTAACACACAGTCCATGCTCATCAGAGCATACAATCCAAGCAATCCCCTCATATCCCCAAAATGTCATCTCCACACGTCAAGTCAACTGGTCCTATCTATGGGCCGCTCCCCCACTGTTAATGAGGGACCACACACCTGCCACTTTGCAGCACCCAATGCCTGGAACTAACTACCTGTGGCTGCAGGGCAGCCACCCTCACCAACCATTTCAAAATCCTGTGTGACAGCCCATCACATCACCTAAACCTAATAATCCTGACCACATTAATCACCTCCACTCGCTGTTCTCCCCTGCCCACACCTTCTGTGTTAGCGGTTGAACTACATTGTAAGCTCGGATGGCCAGGCATTGTGTCAGCAATGTCAGTGCAGTGCTGCGTATGACTGGTAATGCAATACTAATGCTCAGTAGTAGTAGGAGTACAGATATCTATACAAATGTTTCATTCAGAAGCATCCAGTACTCACATGAAAATAGTTCCTCAATCAGCTGGCGCCTGAGTGCTGTGCCCTCACGTATGTCATCACGGGCATGTACAGGAGGACACGTTGGATCGTCTTCCAGATCCCCATTAATTTTGACATCGATATTGTGCCTGAGAGCAATGTTGTGCAGGATGTAACAGGCAATAATGATCTCTGCCACTGTCACGGGTTGGTATTGCAAGGCCCCGCCGGTCCTATTCAGACACCTGAAGCGACTTTTCAAAATGCCAAAGGTGCGTTCGATGATGGAGATACTGGTGGCATGTGCCTCATTATACCTCATCTCTGCATGTGTCCGTGGTAGACGCACAGGGGTTAGCAACCAGGACCGACACCCATTTCCTGCGTCACCTGCATAAAGAAATGTTGAACTTTAAAATAGTAGCTGATGTCCACACACATGAACAAATGAATGTACGTGCAGACCCACAGCACCTACAGGTCAGACAGAAACATAGGGGAACACATGATGGGACAAAACACCTATGCGCCAGTGTCTGGAGGTATGAGATACAGAGCACGGGGGAGGTAGAAGGAGTGCAAACAACATTAATCTGAACCACAGCAGACACTTGGGCAAACATCAGAGGCCAAAAGGTAGTAGTGTCAGGCCTGAACACATCAGAGACACACATGCAATGCACCCTGGACAAGGGCAGAGATGCACACATGTGCAAGCATGTGACAGTCATGCTATTCCCCACACACAGATGATGCGACAGGAACAGTTACCCCACCGTGGCAGGCAGAATGGCATAGACAACACCATTCTGTTGATACACAGGAAGCATACATGTGTGTCATACCGTGCCAACTTAAACACACAATGCCAAATGACGTGAAACGTCAGATGTCAGTGTGCCAACAACACACAGCACCGCAGCACAGAAGACCTGGTGTATCCCCCCCCCCCCAGCAGCTCCCACACACACAGATGACACACACACACACAACTCGGGACACACATCAAAGACAGACATATGTGCAGACAGATAGCAGGGGTATACGATGTGCATGTCAGAGATGACAAATACCCACCCAGCAGTATACAGTCCTCAAATTGACCGGCCTCAAATTGTCTGTACAGTGCCGAGTGATGCAGGATATAGGAGTCATGTGTGGACCCTGCAAACTGCGGGACCACATTCAGAATACGCATACCTGCATCACATACAACCTGAACATTCAGGGAGTGGTAGTGTTTGCGGTTGCGGAACACTGCCTCCCTGTCTCTGGGTGGGACCAGGGCAACATGTGTGCAATCAATAGCTCTCATCACGTGTGGTAACCCGGCAAATGCCTCAAAGGCATGGTTCAGGGTCCCCCATTGTTGCCTAGTATTGGGAAATGCAATGTAATTCCCAACCCAGCTGATCATGGCACGCAGTACTTGGTGGAGACAGCATGAGAAGGTGGGGCGGCTCATGCCACCCACTGTGGCCACAGATGACTGGAAACATCCAGAGGCAAAGAAATGTAGGGCACCAAGGAGCTTGACCAAACCCGGTATGGTATGTGACCGACCAGTCAGGGGCTTGAGGTCAGGTCTTAGATCCTCATAGGGCTCCATAATAGTCCCTGTGCTCAGGCGGTAGAGGGAGATGACCTGGTCCTCACGCATGCCTTGGAGCTGGGCCCTGGTCCTGTAGAGGTGAGGCTGGCAAGCCTACAACTTGGCACGCCTCCTGCGCCATGCCAGCACAGGCCCTGCCTGGCCTGCCCCCACAGCTGCAGGTCGGTGTTGGAGCGGGCCTGCACCCCCACCCCATGCCCCAGCCCCATGGACACCAACTCCCTCGTCAGGCAACCACAAGCCCTGCACATCCCCAAGTGTACAGGAAGCAACCACAAAGGCCGCCATAGCGGACACTATTATCCCAACCCCCCTCACCTCCCCACCTCACGCTAACCCTGACACTCACCTCCCCCACCACACACCAACCCAGCCACACACCACACCCACCACCCTCCAACCTTGCCACACACCTCCCACCACCTGTGTCACCTACCTCCCCCAGCACACACCAATCCAGCCACACACCTCCCCCAGCACTCACCAAGGCTGCCGCTCACCTCTCCCACCAACCCAGCCACACTACATGCCTAAATTGCCTCTGACCCTCCGTTCGCTACACCAACAAAAACGCATGCTGTCAAACTCGCTCGCCTGCACTAACCCCTCAGCGTGTACCAGGTGTGTGCGTTAATTTATGGACCTTTGGACGTCTGCGCACGTCTGCGCGCATGTGCGTGCATTGCACATGCGCACAGTCAATGAGCAGGGTGTGTATGCAGAATCATGTGTCGCACATGCACCAGATGTGTACGTATCTGTGCATGTGCGGCTCACGGTTTCGCTGACATCTGTCACCTGTGGGACGGATGCAGAACCAACCACCGCACATGCACATGTAGACTACGTATTTTGCATTGTGGAGGCATGCGCATATGAGGCGTCAGCTCACACCATGTGGTTCGTTACAGTCTGCACGTATCCTGGCACCACACATGCACAGATATGTGCACGTCTTATGCTTGTGTGGCGCACGATTCTGCTAACCTTTAGCAGCTGTGGGACGGCCGTGGAACCGTGTGCCACACATGCACAGATACATACATGTCTTGCGCATGTGCGGCACATGGTTCCAAGTACGCACCCTGTGCATCGCCTGTGTGCTTGTGCAACGCGTGCACACATGCACAGACATCCAAAGTCCATAAATTAACATGCACACCTGGTACATGCTGAGGGGTTAGTGCTGGCGAGCGAATTTGACTGCGTGCGTTATTGGTGTTGAAGCGAAAGGAGGGTCAGAGGCAGGTTAGGCGTGGAGAGTGCAGGGTTGGTGACTGGTGGGGGAGGTAGGTGGCTGGGTTAGTGAGTGGTGGAGGTGACAGGAGGAAGGGTTGGTGAGTGGCCAAGGTGGTGAGGGCTGGTGAAGGTGACGGGGGAGGGGGCAAGGGCCACATGAGGTAAGAAAGGTCCGGGATGCAGAGAGAGGACTAGGAGAGCAGGGACATGCTGTGGCTGGACATGATAGGTGGGGTGTCCGTGGAAACGGCAGGGCCGCAGTCCCCTGAGATGGGAGGGTTGGTTCACCCTGAGTGTGAGGTTGCTGGCCCATCGGGTATGTCTGACCCCACCCAGGAGCAGTCTGAGGGGCATACCACAGGCAAGCATAGGCGGACACCTGTGCCGGATGGGGAGAGGAAGAGGGCGATACGATTTAGCCAGCAGGAAAACCACAACCTGCTGGCAAGTGTCCTCGAATACTATGAGGAGCTGTATGGGTGCAAGAGCTCACGCACAACTGTTAGTGTATGGAACCAGGTGTGGGTGGAGGTACAGGAGGCCATGTCACAAGCTGGGAGGCCACCAAGGGAACTTGACAGCCTCCGTAAGAGGTTCAATGATATCAGGAGGGGGGTCCGTGCACACATGACTACAGAACGCTGACATGCTAATGGCACTGGCGGGGGTGGCCCCTTCATCCCAAACCTCACACCCCTGGAGCAGCAGCTAGCTGAGCGCCTAGGTCCCATCTATATCCATGGCCTCTCACCAGCATGGGACACGGCTGACCTACAAGCAGGTATGTTCAAGGCATGCAGTACACATACAGCTATCTACCACGCACATGCTGGGCATGCCACAGGGGGTAGCAGGCCCATGTCCTGGGAGCAGGTGTGTCCAATCTAGGAAAACATATACCTGAGTCCACACTCCTTGTTAGTGTTTGTATGTAGAAACTATAGGAGATAGAATCAAACCTCCTACCCAAAACCTTCCACATATCTGTCTGACAATATGAGCTCTCTCCTATTACCCATTCATGCCTTGGGCAGATGTAGGCATGGATATAGGTCAGGATGATGATATATCTGAGATGCGGTCAGGACATCCAAGGTCTGGGAGTACCCCACACATGCATACTCCATGCTCCCAGTCAGACTTGGATGTCCGCACCCCAGATGTGGGTTATGAAATGGGGCAATTCCATCAAATGGGTTAGTTATGTACATACAATGTGTGGTGGAGGAGGAACAGGGGGTGAAGAGGGAGCAGGCAGAGGGGTTCCTGTCCCTAGGGCTGACCAAATAAGAGAGACAGAGGAAAGCAAGGTGTGCATAAACAAATATGTGTCTACGTTACAATGTGTTCTATGTCTGTGTCTGTGACACCCCATATCTACTGTATACCTTGTTTCCCTCCCCCCAGGTAACATCCAGGCCATTGAGGCGGCTGAGGAGGACAGTGGCAGTGAGCCTGAGCCAGCGGAGGTCGATGAGCTACCGCATGCAGAGGTTGCCATCAGTGACGCCCCAGACACCCCATGGGCCGAGGTGCTGTCTGAGGAGGGGGCCACCCAGGAGAACGAAGGGTCACCCCAGCAGAGCAGGTACACAGGCACCACAGTGGCTGGGGAGGGGCCCGAGGATGTGGGGGTGAGCCTCACATTGCCACCAACAGGGCCATCCACTGCAACAATGGGCACAGTGCCTGTCATCCTCCAGGAGCTGCGGGCACATACGGCATCGGCACGCAGGGATGATGCAGGTAGGCAACTGGCAGGATGGTTGCATGTGCTGGTGTGGCACACCAACCCCCAGACACAGCAGTGGGGCCACACACACGCATGATGACAGTGGCCCTCCACATATACATTTGCCCCCCTGGCTATGTCTTGGGTGGTTGGTGTGGCTCAGTGGGGAACGGGCAGGTTATTCATGTTGGAGTCTGGACAACAGATGTCTCACAGGTCACCTTAATCGCCTCCCACAGGCACTCGCCAGGCGCTGATTGGTATATGGGCGGAGATGCATGGCCAGCAGCAGCTCCAGCATGCCCAATGCCAGGCAGTGAGGGCCCTCATGTGGGCGGTGTGTGGGCTCCCAAGGGACATCAGGGAGCACAGCCTGGAGACACAGCAGCTGCGAGGGACTGCCGTGGATATCACAGCTGGCATAGGCTGGGTGACAGATGCCCTCGAGGCCATGGCGGGACATATCTTGCGGCCTAAAGTGGTGCCAGATGCGGCAGCAGCAGCAGTGGAAGCAAGGGGTATGGGGGTCATGGGAGGGGGCGTGGGCGGTCACGCAGGCCGTAGGTGTCTGACTGTAAGTTGGACTGACCACCACATTAAATGACACATTACTTTTGTTCACCGATGTGCACGTGTCCTTCTTTGGTGTTGGGGGTTCCCTGAGTATGCAGTCCCAGTTGGGGTACCATGGTCACATGTGCCCTACCATGTTACAGGCTGGTGGGGTGTGTGCACCAGAGGCAGTTATGACAGAGCGGTACGCACATGTCTTATGTTCCATGTACCGTGCCATGTGTTAAAGACCATACATATGCCTGGGGATTCATCCCCCCTCCCCCTGCCACCTGCTGTATATGTCTGCTTGTTCAGTCCACATTGTGGGGTATATCCCCCCTCTGTCCCCGCATATCATCCAAATCAGGCTATCTACATGGATGACCTGTCTGTCAGACACGCACCAGGGTCACCGTGGCATACTAAATGCACATGCTTGCCGGGCAGACACGATATACAGATATACCTAGCTGCCGTCAGTTGTTTACCCCCCTCCAGCACCTGTAGTGCGCTGCTTCTCCTTCACCCCACCAAACCCCATCTTAGTGAGTCCCACGGACTAACGCACTGACTGACACATGGATCCCTGCATGTATCACATCTACGCTGCATCATGGGTACCACATCCACACCTCCTCACCATCCTATTGTGTGCTGCATCCTTGCTACAGACTGACTATCTGTGCCAACGTGCATGTGTCCACGTCTGTCGGATGGTGCAGCACCCGGTTACATCACAATGTCAGCAGGGGATGCACCTGTCAGTGCACATGGTGCTCCACACGGCCTGTTGTGGGGTAGGGGCAATGTATGTTGCACAAATACACACTGGGACATGCACACAGGTGTCACACTCACCACTACAGCATGTATGTACAAAGGACACATGACCATTGCATAATTTGGCTGCCTACACAGTGTTTTAATAAATGTTTGTGTTGGTAGGTGCATTACAAACATTATAACGTTTAACACAACAACAGCCTCCCACAGGCGGGTCAACTTTAAAAACGGGTTCAAATTTGGCGTTAGCACAGCATGGACATCCATCTAACACGTTAGTGGGGATACATTTTGCTATTAGGGTTGCCACTGGGAGATGGCCACAGCTATATATGTGGGTCACACACCCGGGGGCCCGCCTTGGAGGTATGTCTGGGGATGTGCCGTGAACATGCCATGGTAATGCTGGCGGTGCATCATCTCAGCCATACCCTGCACAGCAGCTGTCAGCTGCCTGATGGCATGCCCATGGTTGCTCAGGGTCCGCATAACGGTGTCCATCGCCACACACAGGAGACCCACACATTTGCCACCACATCCACACCATGTGGCTTTGGTCTCTGTGGTGGCATATGCATGGGCCCTGTGCATGGCAATGTGTGGGGGTCCAACACTCGGCCTGACACTGTGGCCATGAACATGGGGCAGGTGGTAGGGGCCCCCAGTGCCCTGTGGTGGCGTGCGTCCATCCTCAGGCACAGGCTCCCCATCCCCACCTGCCCTCCCCGCCCTGGCTGGACCCCTCACTCTCCCCGCCACCCTCCCCCTCACCCTCCTTGCCCTTCCACTTCATCTCCACAGCACCCTCTGCCATCCCCTCCACTCACCCCTCCCCACCCTCCATGTATTCGTCCCCCACATCCATGGAGTCCTCCGCCGCTGCTGGTATGTCCTCCACCTCCGTCCCTCCAGTGGTTGCGGGGGGACTGCGGGTGGTGTGGGGGCAGAGGTCCCCTCCCCAGCATCTGCAGCCTCTGTGGAGAAGGCAGGAATGAACAGGGCATCATGCGTTTGTTACGGCACAGACACATTGTATGTGGCATCACAGGCTGCCATGTCACTTTGACATGGTGTGGCACAATGCATAGGCTGGGACACTCACTGTCACCCCTGGCCATTGCCTCCCACTGCATGCGACGGAGGTACCCCGGGCAATGTAACCACATCTCTCTGCCCTTCTTCCGTAGGTCCTCTACCTGGGGGATAAGCATTGTTTGCAAACATAAGAGCCCTGCATCCCTGCCCATGGCGAACCACATGGCACACATGTCTGTGTGCAATGGGGGCCGCTCCTACTATGGGCAGTGGGTCCCATACTAGCTCTGGGCAGCGCCACCTGCATGTGTGGGCATGAGGCTGGGCATTTGTGTTGTGACACCTACGTGCCCTGTGGGCTACCTCACAGCCACCCCATGCCATGTCCCTGCCATCTCCTGCCATGACATGAGAGCAACATGGCATGTGGGGCATTCAAATTGTGGTCTACCGGGGGTGTGACTCCATACCCTCAGTGCAGTCCAGCACACACCTCGGTGTTGGGCAGGCCGTCCCACATCAATAGGACCCATCACCATGTCGCCTGGATGCTGATGCAGCCTCTGTGGTGCGTGCTCGGACACCTGGGGGTGTGAGGGAGCTGGTTACCTGCACCAACATCAGCTACTATTATACTGGGATGTTTGGTGGACCACTGGAATCTGATGTGCTGCCTCCTGGGGATGTGGCGGAACCTGAAACCTGCAACAACATCAACCACCATAACACCAGGCTGTAGAATAGACATGTGTAGTCTGCTCTGCTGCCTCCTGGGGTTAGGGCAGAGCTGAGAAACTGCAACAAGAACAACCACTATAACACCAGGATGTAGAATAGACCTGTTTCAGCTGGTCTGGGGCCTCCTGGGGTTAGAGCAGAGTTGAGAAACTGCAACAAGAATAACCACCATAACACCAGGATGTAGAATAGACCTGTGTCAGCTGGTATGGGGCCTCCTGGGGTTAGGACAGAGCTGGTAAACTGCAACAAGAACAACCACCTTAACACCAGGATGTAGAATAGACATGTGTAGTCTGCTCTGCTGCCTCCTGGGGTTAGGGCAGAGCTGGTAAACTGCAATAAGAACAACTACCATAACTCCAGAATGTACAATAGACCTGTGAGGTCTGCTCTGCTGCCTCCTGGGGTTAGGGCAGAGCTGAGAAACTGCAACAAGAACAACCACCATAACAACAGGATATAGAATAGACCTGTGTTGGCTGGTCTGGGGCCTCCTGGGGTTAGGGAAGAGCTTGGAAACTGCAACAAGAACAACTTTCATAACACAAGGATGTAGAATAGACCTGTGAGGTCTGCTCTGTGGCCTCCTGGGGTTAGGGCAGAGCTGCAAAACTGCAACTGGAGCACCGACCCTGACACCAGGATGTTTGATACACCCTTGTGCACAGGTCTGTGAGCATTCGGGGCCAAGGGTGCTGTTCCACACATCAACAGCACCAACTAACACACCACCAGGATGACTGCTGTACCTCTGAAATCAGATCTGATGCCTCCTGGGGATGGGGCAGGGCTGTGATACTCCGACTGTAGAAGCTACCAGTGTACCAGGATGACTACTTGACCTCTGTGATCAGATCAGATGTCTCCTGGGGATTTGCCAGAGTTGGTTATGTGTCATAGCATCGGCCACCATGGCACAGGGATACCTAATATAGCCCTGTCATGGGGGCTGCAAATCCTGGGGGTTGGTCAGAGGTGTGCACTGCAACAGGAGCAGCTTACATCACAATGTGCTAACCACTGCACCTCTGCTTTCATTTCTATGGCTCCTTGGGATTGGCATACGTGCACACAGCAACATACACGAATAGCTTGATCACAGGTTTGCCCACATACACATGTCTCGCACATGTGTGCATATCTTATGTGCTTTGACTGCTGGATATTGTGTTGCACATCTTCCCTTTAGTGACCTGTCCCCATCCACTTACCTCATGTGGATAGTCTGCTACACGGTTAAAGCTCCTTGTGATGCGCACCCATGCCCTCCTGATGCGTTCCAAATCCTGGCATTTTGAGGCGCCTGAGACGAGCCACGGCTGACTGGTGCATATTAGGGCTGCCAGCTGTCGTAGGTCAGAGCGGCTAAAGGCTGGCTTGCGGGATCGCGTCGCCATTTTGGGGGATGCCGATGTCTTGATGATGCACGCCGCGCATGTACTGTATTGTGCATATGCCGTGCCAAGCTCTACTATGCCGTGCACATGACATGCACGTGTCACGGACACCACACGGAAAACTATCTCTGGGGCCGCATGACTGCACATCTAATACTGTGATTGGTGGCTGCCTTTAGTTTGCAACATCGCATTACTTACGCCATTTGGCCTGGACCACATCTGCTGCGCCTCAGCTTCGGGCACCTTATGACATGCTTTCGGCAATGCAATGTCACGCCAAGCCTCTCTTTAGAGGCACGGGACAAAGGTTATATTATATTAGGCTTGCGTCACTGTTTGTGGAGATGTGTCTGTTACTAACACTCATCTTGCTGTTGGTGCAGTGGGTATTCAAACCCATAAGCAGTGATTCTGAGGGCATCATATTAACCAGTGTGCTATGCCTTTTCTCATAACACAGGCTGACTACACAGCAACTGCAGGTCAACCCAGTAAATGTCAGCTGTGCTTACCAGGATCAGGTAGACCGACAGCTAAGGCACTTTACAGGGTACCTTAGGTTTTCCAGCTGAGGCGATGGTTCATTTTTGGTGTACACACTAATATTTGCTATGGGGTATGTGTACACTATCCTAATGTTACCAGTGAAACCCCCAGCGATAACGTGAGCAATGCCATATAGGGAGTTGTGCGTGCCGGCGTCCACGTAGTATGCACTGTGTATCGCCCAATAGGAGGCACGTTGGCTGTTTACGCGTAGTAACCTTAACTTCGTGGCAGCGCTAGGAGAAGGTGTATAGAGCTGTAGCCTACTGGCTAATACAATGACCAACAAGCCAGAGGTCATGAGTTCAATCCCTCAGGGGTCTCATCTGATATGGCTGTCTGGGGCAATCTCTTCTGCTGCATGTAACAGTCTGCGCATCTCTACAATCTGTGCTGCCAGCAGAAACACCCTTACCTCATTGCCATCACCTACTGTGCCCTATAGGGCAGGGAGGTGTCTGGACCCATATGTGGATTGGGGGCAGCGCCTACAGCCCCACCCTCTTGGGGCCAGGGAGGAGGGACAAGATCTCCCACCAACAGCCCCACACTCTTCATCTTTGCAATGGCGGCAGTGGAGGGAAATGATGAAGGGCTGTGGGACCAGCTACCCTGGTCCTGCAGGAGCGGCACCCTCCAAAACACTGGATGAAAATCTGTTTGTATCACTCAGGGCACTGGCAGTAGGCCTGTATATGCTCAGATGCCCCCCCCCTCACCATCTGACATTGACCAGCAGTGGGCATGGTCACTCTTCACCCTGCAAGGTGCTCCAGCCATACACACGCTAACTGCATACAGTCTGCTAGCTAGTACGTAGTGCATGTTCCTGGAAAAAATGTGTGCACCTACAAATGGGATGTGAGCACACACACCAAGCAAGTATGTCAGCGATTAGGCCCTAGAAGAGGAACCCATAGATATCACCTGAAATAAATACTATATAGCACTATGGGGTAACCTAGCCATGCCATGGTCACTGCTCAGTCAGGGTGAGAGTGACCTCACAGCATGACATGCTATGGCCATCCTGTCCGTGCAGGTTGTGGTCGGGCACTACAATGTCCCAGCCATTGCCCTATGCCCTGTGCAGATGCATCCTGCCCAGGCCACCCTATCTGGGCCATTTCCACAGTACCTTGCTCCTCATTATGGACATTGGCAGGCTAACACTGGAAACAGTGCAAGCATTGTGGGCTCAGTAAGGTTAGGCAGCCACAGCACACTAGGTAGACATACACCCACTCCCACACGTATTTCAGCATTGTGCATGGATAGAGGTGGTTGGCAGCCCTGGCCGCCACACCAGTCCTGGGCACAGTGCAGGCATTGCTATAGTACTCAATATGGTTAGGGTCACTCCCCGGGGTGGTAAACACTATCAGGAACACACACTGACCAACAATCCACAGATATCAGAAAGGTTGCTATGATGAATCTCTGTCAACAAATTGTGTTTAACATAGGATGTGTTATCTGACATTAATCAGAGCAACCTTTTGATATATATGTAACGTGTTCCCAAGTTTAGGATGACATTACTAAGGTATGCAGGTGCTAGTATTGGGAGATGTTAGTCTGTGCAGAGCCCAACAGCCTGACTTTCCATGAGGTGTTGGATAGTGGAGCCTGTGGGTGTGGGTGTTTGTGCTGCTGCTCTAGGGCAGAGGTTCCCAACTCTGGTCCTGGTGGGCTGAACATGGTTCAGGTCTTCATGCTGTCCCTAATGAATATGCATGGTGACATTTGCATACAATGGGGGCTGGACATGTAATTACATCTCATGCATATTTATTAGGGACATCCTGACAACCTGAATGGTGTTTGGCCCTCCAGACCTGCAGGTGGGACACTCTGCTCTAGGGATTGCACATGTTAATGGTGTCTGTGCTCTGTAGGGTAAAATATAGACGTTTATGGCATGTTTCATTTATCCGCAATAAAGGTTCTGTCTTTCTTACTACAATTTAATACTGGGTAAAATATAGGGACATGGTTTGCAGGGGCCACAGCTGGGACTTGACCCTGTGACCCTCTGCCCCTTAACACACTGGCTGTATGTGCTGCACCACACTGTTGCCACAGAGGCAGATCATTCCCTGGGGATACCATGACTGTACGTCATAGAGATCGCGTCTGTTGCAGTGCACGGTACACACCTAAATGGGGCTTGGCTGTGGCCTGCTGTGGGCAGCTGCTACTGCCCCCTCCACCACTACCGCCACCCTTCCGCCACCATGCTGACATGTCCTTATGCCGGTGGTGCTGGTGGTGCGCAGTCCCAGGCCAGCCAGTGTGCCGGTAGGCAGCTGCCTATGGTGTGGGTTCTCGGCTGGGGGTGCCTACATGGACATGCACACTTCCCCCAGGCACCACCTGCCAATGTTATGTGCCCTTGGGGGTATTTGCTGGGTAATATCCCCTGGGACACTGTGGGAAACACACTCATGCCCATGTTGGACCCTCGTCAGTTGCTGTCTTGCTGCTTCACTGTTTCAGCATTCCTATGTGCCACCTAGGCATCTGCCTAGTCCGCACTGTGCCCCAGCTGCACCACAGCATTTGCCGCCTGCAGCCCTCTGTATCCCATTTCCAGCATCAATACAGTTGCCCTTTCCTACGTGCCCACTCTGCTGTTGCGGCACATGTGCACGCCATAACAAACCTGCCCAATATAAGCGAGACAAAACCCTGATCACCGCTATTTCAATGTAGGATCATTCACTTTGTAGGGGGACAGAGAATAGACCCTTCCAAACATGATATCTTCTTTTTTATGTGTTGTCAGTAATGTTGCTTTATGTTTATCATTAATATCACTATTGGCCAGCTTGGTTATTGGGATTTCAAATGTGGTTCTGGTCATTTTATCTGTTTATTTGCCTTTTTGGTTCTTGCACATGTATCACTACTATCACGTTTTTGGGTTTCCCTGCCTTTGCTGTATATTGCTGACTGAAATGGTGTCTCTGACCTGCAAATGTGCCTAGCGTGAGGTTTTCACTGGCGCTAATTTTCTGAGCTTCATTTCACGGCATTAGTGTGCAAGGAGCCACTCCACGCCCACTCTCCGCCCATTGACCCCTTCTCTCTGACCCTGGGGAGCCTTCCTCTACCCTCTGGGGAGCCTTCCTCCACCCTTGGCGCACCTTACCGCCGCAGCAGACGTTATCACGTGATATGTGATGTTATCGCACAATAATGCACCATTATCGCCCAATAACGTCATGTATCACGCGATAACGTCGCAGCTTGGACGTTAGCGCCATTTAGTAAACATACCCCTAAGTGTTCTCAGCATTGAACAATCATAAGGACTGAATTTTAGAAACTTTAGATGCTGTTTGCACTGCAGAGGGTAATTTAATAAACAAGGAGCCATGGGTAGGCACTTACAGAGCCTCTTATGAAGATACTATTTCATAAAGACAAGTAGGAACCTATTTTTCTTAATAAACATGCCTTGAATGTGTGTGTGAGCTTGTAATCCTGTTAGCTAGCAGGTGTAAACGTTTGCAATGCAGAGATCATGTTACTTTATAATCTAACCACATATGTGCGTACTCTGGTGACACTTCGCCCAGAGCATGCCCAAGCTTCGCCTAACAGCAAAACAAGCACCTTCATGACAAAGCACATAGTTTTACAATGGTTGGTATTTTATATGAGGCTACATATGGAACGGAATGACCTTACAAAATTATCTTCACCATGGTCATAACAGTTCACCTAGGTTGGGAGGTCAAGTAGGTGCCTATTTTACAAAAGGCTCATAGACTCCTATGTATCTCTATGCTAGCACAAAAAAACATTGAAATCAGTGCAGAACCTCTTGTAAAATAGGTGCAGGACTGCACAAGTATGACTTTCTGTGCTCATATAATCCCTCTCTTCAAGTCACTTCACTGACTCCCTATACGTTTCCATATCCAGTTCAAACCTCTCCTACTGATCTATAAGTGCACTTATTCTGCAGCTCCTAACTATATTTCCTCTCTTATCTCACTCTACACTCCTCCTCGGGAGCTCCACTCTTCTGGCAGATCCCTTCTATGCCCTTCTCTTCTACTACGAGCTCCAGACTTTAATCCTTCCACCTTGCTGCTCCTTATGCCTGGAACAAACTACCTGAGTCTGTGCGTCAGGCTTCATCTCTGGCCCTTTTCAAATCCAGGCTAAAAACTCACCTCTTTGAAGTGGCTTTTGGATCCTGATTTGCTTCAACTCATGTGTTTCCTTACCCTTTACCTTGACATTTCCCTGTTCTCAGCTGTTTGTGTTCACTGTCCTACTAGTTTGTAAGCTCTGATGAGCATGGACTGTCTTTTACATGTGTCTGTTCAGCGCTGCGTATGCCTTATAGCACTATACAAATGATCGGTAATAGTAATTAGAGCACAATTTTAAGAACAAAAGAAACTAAGGAGAAATAGAAAACTAAAAATACCCTCCACATATGTGTGGGTGCAATACTATAAGTTTACTGCAAAGGGTCAACAACGCCTTTGTGGGACTCAGCACATTGCCCATGCTTCCATACCCACTAGGCACCATGATTCCTTTTAATTCTCAGGGAGGGAATTGGAGAGAGTGGGGAGATGCTGATTACAACCTTTCAGGGGGATCAGTGTTGCTGGGGGTTGGGAGGGGGATGTTTGTACTAGAGGAAGACTTTCCTTTAGGAGATTATTTGATTGCTTTAAGGGGTATAGGGGGCATTAGATACTTTAGGGAGGGTAGAACATTCAATGCAGTTGAGGATAGGAAGAGAGATTGGTTCTGGTGGGAGGGCCAAGGAGCAACAGGGAGACCATTCAAATCTGACAGGGGGTGATCTTGGGGGCATACCTCAATATGTACAGTTTAATCATGTGGCAGCTGAAATGTTGTGAACTATAATTTGGATTGGATTTTGCTCACATTGTTTTCATAGTGGTCCAACGCAGGTTACATTCAAATACAATACATATTTTACTGTCCACAAAGGGCTTACAATCTTAGTTTCTACCTGAGGCAATGGAGATTTAAGTGACTCGCCCAAGATCACATGATTTATTTATTTTATTTATTTAACTGTATTTATATCCCGCTTTTCAACGGGTCAAAGCGGTGTTACATATAAGGGTGGGGAAAATTAAGTATCAGGGTGGGGCCATCACCAGGTGGTCAACGTTGATGATTTTGACATGACAGACTTTCGACATGGACAGTATAGTGCAGTTGTCGTTCAGAGGTTCATGATGGGTGAGTTCAGGGGTTGGTGCGTTTTTTGGTGGGGGTTGTCTTGAAGTATTCTTGGAATAGGATGGTTTTTAGCTGTTTTCTGAATGATAGGAGATCGTTATTGTTTTTGAGGTGGCTCGGTAGAGAGTTCCATAGGGAGGGTGCATATAGTTCAAAGGCTTGGTTGCATGTCCGTTGAGAGCATTTGGTTCTTTTGTGAGGGACGGTAAGGTAGTTGCTGGAGGCCTGTCTGGTTGTTTTGCAGTGGGCTGGACTGGTCAGCAGGGTGCAAAGCTGGGTGTTCGGTGCTTGGTGGATGGCTTTGTGGGTGAGTAGGATGGATTTGTATTTAGTTCTTGCTTCGAAGGGAAGTATGTGTAGGTCTCTTAGAATTGGGGTGATGTGGTCGCTTTTCTTTGCTCGCTGAATGATTTTTGCTGTGGTGTTCAATGCAGTTCAGAGGGGGTTGGTCTGTGTGGCTGGTAGTCCATGGTAGATTATGTTGCAGTAATCCAGATATGGGAGTGTCATAGCTTGCATCACCATCCTGAAGTCCTGCGGTTCGAGGAGAGGTCTGAGGCGTTGCACTGTTTTCGCTTTATGGAATATATTTCCTGTGGTTTTGGTAATTTGTTGCTTGAGGGTTAGCGCTTGGTCAATGATAATGCCTAGATATCTTATTTGTGGCTGTATTTGGATGCATGTGGTTCCTATGTTGAGGTGTGTAGGTGGTGTGAAATCTGGGTCTTTTGTTACTATGAGGGCTTCAGTTTTCTTTATGTTTATGGATAAGTTGTTTTCTTGTAGCCAGTGGGACACTTCGGAGAAGCATGCTGAAAGATGTATATTTGTTGGGTTTGTGGTTGTAATTGGGGCATAGAGCATGATATCATCAGCATATATATGGAAGTTGATGTTGTGGGTGCGTATGACTGAACAGAGTGGTTGTAGGTAGATGTTGAAGAGCATGGCTGATAGCGTGGATCCTTGAGGTACTCCTTGGTGTTGCTGGAAGGGGGGGGGCGAGGTCGAGGTGCTGGTATGGATCAGTTGTTGTCTGTTGGTTAGGTAGGATTTAAACCATTGAAGTGCGGTGTCTTTGACCCCAATTGACTGCAATCTTCATATGAGGATGTTGTGGGAGATGGTGTTGAAGGCTGCTGATATATCAAGGAAGATCATGGCATATCCAGAGTGTTTTTCTTGGGTTCCTATGATGAGGGTGTTCATCAGTGTGGTCATGAGGGTTTCGACACTATGTAGTGGGCGGAAGCCGTGTTGTTGAGGGTCTAGTATGTTGTTGATGTCTAGGTGTTCTTGAAGCTGCTGCTGGACTATCTTCTCGATTATCTTGGCAGTGAATGGTAGGCTTGCTATCGGCCTGTAGGATGCAGGGTCTAGGGGATCTAGGTTTTGTTTTTTTAGGAATGGTCGAATGATTGTAGTTTTGAGGATGTCTGGCATGCGACCTTGGGAGAAGGATTCATTGACAATATGGGCTAATGGTGTGCTCAGGTCTTCTTTGGATTTCTTTATCCAGTCGGTGGGGCATGGGTCCAGCGGAGAGGTGGTGGTGTTTAGGCGGGAGATGGTGGATGATATTTCTTCTGCAGTGGTTTCTTTGAAGGTGGTCCAGTCACTGTGTATGGTGGGGTGGTGGTTTGTTGTAGTTGCCTTGGAGTTCGGATGTGGGTTTTGTGGTAGTTGGAGCTGTTTGTATTGTCGGGCCAGTATCTCTGGTGGAATCTTCGGTAGCTGGTCAGAGTTATTGGGTGCTTTTGTCAGTTGTTTGACAATCTGAAAGAGTTCACGAGGTTTATTTATGGATGTGTTTATGATTTTCGTGTGGTAGGTTTTCTTAGCTTTGTCGGTTTCAGAGTGGTATGCGTTGAGTTCATGTAGGTATTTTGTTTTGTCACTGTCATTTTTGGTTTTTCTCCATTTTCTTTCTGTTCTTCTGAGTTTTGTTTTTAGTTTTCGGAGGCTGGGGGTAAACCATCTGGCTTTTGTGGAAGTAGGTCTTGTGGTGGCTTTATTCGTCGGTGCTTCGGACGCAGTGGAGATCGTGGTATTCCAGTTGTGAATTAGGTCATCAATGTTACTGGAGTTTGTTTGTAATTTAGGTAGAGTTTGTGCTAAGAAGTCCTCTTTGTTGAATGTTTTAAATCTTCTAGCGTGGTGTCCGTCTACCTTGTTGGTCATAGGTTTGTAGGTGTGGGATAAGGTAAGGAGGTAGTGGTCTGACCAAGGTACCGGTGAGATCTGCAGGTTCTTGCATGAGGAGGCGGTTAGAGAGTTTAGGAATATGAGGTCCAGTGTGTTTCATTTTTCATGTGTGGGTTCTTAAGAACATAAGAACATAAGATATGCCATACTGGGTCAGACCGAGGTCCATCAAGCCCAGTATCCTGTTTCCAACAGTGGCCAATCTAGGTCATACGTACCTAGCAGTATCCCCAAAAGACACAGGTTCCACAATGCTTGTACTGGGTCAAGCATTGATTATCCTGGGTCCCTTTTTAATAGTGGTTTATGGACCTTTCCTCCAGGAACTTGTCCAAACCTTTTTTAAACCCAGCTACATTAACAGCCCTTACTACATCCTCCGGTAACAAATTCCAGAGTTTGATTACACGTTGAGTGAAAAAATATTTTCTCTTATTTGTCTTAAATAGTTTACCCTGTAGCTTCATTGCATGTCCCCTAGTCTTTCTATATTCTGATAGTGTAAACAATTGATCCACGTTTACCTGCTTGTACGATCTGTATCAGATTCATTGCTGTCATGGCGGTGGTGAAGGTTTCTGCTTGTGTCTCTTGAAGTGAAGGTAGGTTAATGTCTCCTAGGATGATTTGTTCCTTTGCCGAGCTGGTGCTTTCAGATATGAATTGTAGCATTTTTGGTAGGTCAGTGTTTGTGGTGGGTGGACGGTAGATTAGACATATTGAAAGGTGTTTATTGGTGAGGGTGAGGATGTTAGGAAATAATAATGCTTAGTTTAAGTGCATATACAGGAGGCCTGCACAAGAGAAATCAGAATCCTATATATGTGCCCTTTGTACATTCTGGTGGGTATGGAAAAGGAATGTGCTGTGCTAAGCTAAACTGATTGTTCTACTCAGGGATGACTCGTATTTGCATTAGTTACTGATAAGCTATAGTGGGCCCCCAGAAGATGGGTGGATGACGTATGAATATGTTTCTGATAATGTATAAAATACGGACAATCCCTCCACCCTTTGGAATAAACTTGCATACCTTTCCTTCTGTGTGGTCTGTGAGTTTTATTCCCCTGGATTCCAGCCAGCCGGAGCAGCACACCGCAGATGAGGGTTCGGGACTTCCCTGGCCTGGAGTGACTAACAAGAAGCAGACCCTTTACAGAGGAGATCTGCTTCATTGGTGGTTTCTGACGAATGGATCCTGAGGTGGAGGTCGGCTTTTGCTATGATGGCTACACCTCCACCTTTGGAGTGTGCTCGGGAGCAGTGATGGAGGTTGTATCCTTTTGGGGTTAACTGGGTCATTATCACTGTGTTGCTATCTGTTAGCCAGGTTTCCGTTAGACATAGGATGTCGATCTTCTTGGTTGTGATTAAGTCCTGGAGCATGTGATATTTGTGGCAATGGGATTCATACTTGTCTATCCTGGTTCTTAGCCTGCTGCTGTAACCATCGAGTTTCTTCTTCACTCATATCTTTGCAATAGAATTGAATTCCCTATGTGAAATTAGAAATCTATCTCTATACCTCTATACTGTAGCCCATCCCCCCAAAAAAACTACTCCCTCTTCCTGCCCTCACCATGTCTTCAAGGATTTTAAACAGAGTAAGTATCCCCACATTTAAAAGGTCCCTTTTCTGAAATGTCATTTACATGTTATGCCTATCATAGGAACATAAGAACATAAGATATGCCACACTGGATCAGACCAAGGTCCATCAAGCCCAGTATCCTGTCCTCAACAGTAGCCAATCCAGGTCACAAGTACCTAGCAGTTTCCCCAAAAGATACACAGGTTCCACAATGATTGTATTGGAGCAAGCAGTGAATTTCCCAGGTCCCCTTTAATAATGATTTATGGACCTTTCCTCCATGTTTCGAGCCCGAGAGGGCCCTGTGTCAAGTGGATTCCATAAGTTTAATTGATTTAATTCCTTTGGATTCGCGGGGTGGCGATCGGGAACAAGTACTCCAACGTTGTGAACAGCGTTGGATTTTCCAATTAAAAACCGTGCTTCCCACTGGACTAAACTTGGAATATGACTGGTGGAATTTGCTTTGAGTTACATTTCAATTTACAGCTGGATCTGGAGCTGTCTCTCTTTTTTCAGGTGTTCCCTTCCTCGGGGTTCCCTGATGACGGGCTGTTTAAGCTCCTCCTCCTTTTTTGGTGACGCTTCTGCTCAGCAGCCATTCAGCGGTTTAGCAGTTTTACAAATTCTCTGCTGAGTCCGATGTTTTTCAAGGGCGCGTAAACTTATGAAATCCACTTGACACAGGGCCCTCTCGGGCTCGAAACATGCATGTCGCTGGCTGTCTGAAATTTTGCTGCCCCTTTTGCTGAATGAAGTTGGTTTCCCATCAGCTAAGTGGTTTTCACTGTTTCAAAAATTTTGTTTCTTAATTTAAAAGAAAACAAGGCTTCTGCCGACATAGAGAGGGGAGCTTTTCCTCTCCATGTCTCAGGTCGGCGGATCCCGACAGAAAAATGTTTATGTGAAAAAGATGTTTCTTTTGTAAATGGACTCACAGGTTACATTTATATGTAAACTTAAGACAGATCCTATTCTGTCTGAGTAAAATTTTGTTGTATGTAAACCGCACTGATAACAAAGAGCGCGGTATATAAGAACTGTTAAATAAAAATAAATAAAAATAAACAAATCTTTTTTGTTAAAAAGGTAAATAAATGTGAAAGGAAAAGAAGGCTGCTATGGTTCTCAAAAGAAGTAGCTGAAAAGGTGAAGAATAAGAGGGAGGCCATCATGAAATACAAGAGATCACAGAACAGAGAGAGGAAGACAGGCATTATTTGGAGAAACGTAGGGGTATGTTTACTAAAGTTTCTTAACGTGCGCGCCGCGTTAGTCTGCAGGATGCCATATAAGGAGTGGGCGATCCGGTCAAAAATAGCAAAACGGGATTAGCGAGCGCGCTCTTGTGCGCCGCACACATTAGCGCACGAATAACGCGCGCGGGAAGCATAAACAGGCGCGCTGATATGCAAGCAGAGGAACAGGGCTGCAGTACAATGGTGAAGACACTAGCAGATGGTGCTGGGGTCATGGGTTCAATCCCCCACTGTACCCACTGAATAAGGCTGGCTGAGGCACTACCGTTTATGTGTAATATTGCATTATGAGGCTTTTAAATTTTATTTTAATTACTGCTGCTAGCAAACGCACTCTCAAAGCACTGTAACATAAGGTGCTGCATAAGGCACCCCATAAGGTACCCCAGAGGGCACATTTTAAAGTGCACTGTCCGCCACGGCACCCTACAATGTTGCTGAAAGGGTGGTGTACAGGGCGCCATATAGGGTGCCCTATGAGGCAGGGCAAGGTCATAGCACTGTTTTTGATGGCAGCACTGTGCATTTAAACGCATGGAAATCTTAAGTAGGTGCGCTGACATGCAAGGAGGAACAGCAGTGTAGCACAATGGTTAAGGCACTGACTGATAATACAGGGGTCATGACTTTGATCCCCAGTGTGCCTAATATGTAAGGCTGGCTGAGGCATCAGCTTGGGCATGTAAGTATTGTTTCCTGCGACACTTTATTTGTATTTTATTAATTGCTGCCAGCAAACACACCCTCATGTGCCGTAACCTAAGGTGCCGCATAAGGCACCCTATAAGGCACTCCATAGGGCACATTATAAAGTGCACTATCCGCCACGGCACCCTATAATGTCCCCTATAGGGCACCCTATCAGTTGCTCCATAGGATACTGTATAGTACACCTTATATAGACGGTAACCATAAGGTGCCCTATAGGGCGCCCTTTAAAGCGCCCTCTGAGGCACCTTATTGTTACAGTACGCTGAGGGTGTTTTTGCTGGCAGCACTAATATACATGAAAAATAGCTAATGCTTTGGACAGCCCTATCAAATAACCCCACTGTGGGTTTGAACATATGACCTCTGGCTCCACTGGCAGTGAAGTAACCAGTGGACTACAGCTGCTAGAAAACCCCTGGTTGGCTGCAGAAGGACTGCAAGTCACCACACAAACAGTCTGCTGTGGTCACCAGGATAGGGTTAACCAACCCCTACCCATGATGCACTGCACATGCAAATCAGCAGTCTACAGATGATCACAAGATGGGGTATGCACCCCCACAGCACCTCGGCCTGGTAGGGGGAACTGACCATGTGTGGTACTGGCACAGAGTAGCTACACACCGTCACATTGTGCAGGTACTGCACTCACCCTGAGGGTGAGGTGGGGTGCCCAGCACCAGGTCCACAGCAGAGATAGGCCATGCTGCAGGTCCACAGCAGTGCTAATGTGTGAGATAGGTAGTTTCTGCAGACACACCTTGGATATATCTGTATGTCTCAGTCAGGTGTAGCCCCTATGAACCCCTAGGAGGATTATGTACCACCACCCTCCTCCTCCAGGGCTGAGGGTGGTAAACAGGGTCTCCCACCAACAGATGCACATTCTACCTCCCTGCAATGGTGGCAGTAGAGGGGACCATCAACCCCAGTCGTGCTGGGGAACAGACACCCTACAGGGCAGTCAATGCAGCTCTGTACACATCCATAATGCAATAGCAGACAGACATAAGGCCCGGATATGCTAAGCTGAACCCCACCACTATCTGATATTCTCCCGCAGCAAGCCTTCAGCCGCTTCACCCTGCAAGGCGCTCCATCAAGACACATACCAGCTGCAGACAGTCTGCTAGCTAGTCCACAGTGCATGTTCCTGGTGAAAATGCATGCACCCAGAACTGGGATGTCAACATACACAACAAGCAGATAGGTCAGTGACTGAGCCCCAAAAGGAAACCAATAAATATCACATGAAAGAAATGCTATATAGCACTATGGGGGTGCCTAGCCATACAGTGGTCACTGCACAGTCAGGGTGAGAGTGATCTCCCAGCAGGACATGCTGTGGCCACCCTGTCTGTGCAGGTGGTGGCCGGGCACTACAATGCCCCAGCCAGTGCCCTATGCCCTGTGCAGATGCATCCTGGCCAGGCCACCCTGTCCGGGCTATACCCATGGTACCTTGCTCCTCATTATGCACATTGGCAGGCCAATACTGGCAACAGTGCTGGCAGTGTGGGCTGTGGAGGGTGTTTGCAGCCACCACACACTGGATAGACAGACACACACTCCCACACATATGCCAGCATTGTGCTACTATAGAGGAGTTTAGCAGCCCTGGCCACCATACCAGTCCTGGGCACAGTGCAGGCATGGATATGGTACGTAATACTGTTGGGGGTCACTCCCTAGGGTGGTAAACACTGTCAGAGACCAGACCTGAAGCACACTCCACAGACATCAGAAAGGTTGCTATGATGGAGCTCAATCAGCAAACTGTGCTTAACGTAGGAATTGCTATCTGCCAGTAATCATAGCAAACTTTTAATAGCTGTGTACCATATTCCCAGGTCTAGGGTGGCATTGCTAAGATATGCAAGTGCTAGTATTGGGAGATGCACGCAGGGCCCAATGTCCTGCCTCTCCAGGAGGCATTGGCTAATGGGGCCTGTGGATGTGGGTGTGGGTGTGTTTGCCCCTGTTGGCTGCTGCTTTACGGCAGAGGTTCCCAACTCCAGTCCTGGTGTGCCAAACACTGTTCGGGTTTTCATGCTGTCCCTCATGAATATGCATGAGATACATCTGCATACCCAGGGGGTTGGTGCATAGATATGCAGCACAGGCATCTTTATCAGAGGCAGCATGGAACCTGAATGGTGTTTGGCCCTCCAGGACTGCATTTGGGAGACTCTGATCTAGGTAATGCGCCAGTTTATGGTGTCTTTGCTCTGTAGGGTAAAATGTAGATGTTTTGGGCATGTTTATGTCATCTGCAATAAATTTTCTGTCTGTAGTAGCACGTTTCATTTGTGGGTAAAATATGGGGACTGGGTTGGCAGGCACCATAGCTGGGACTTGAACCTGTGACCTTCTGCCTCCAAACACACTGGTTGTGTGCACTGCACCACCGTGCTGCCACAAGGACAGTGTATTCCCTGGTGATACCATGACTGTTTGTCCGGCAGGGCCTGTTTGTTGCAGTGCATGGCACCCACCTACACAGGGCTAGGCCATGGTCTGCTCTGGGCAGCTGCCACTGCCCCCTCCACCACCAGTACCCCTCCGCCACCATGCGGACATGGCCTTATGTTGGAGACAGCATAAAACCTGAATGATTTGTGGCCCTCCTGGACTGCATTTGAGGGACTCTGCTCTAAGTAATGCGCATGTTTCTGGTGTCCGTGCTCGGTGGGGTAAAATATAGGCGTTGAACCATGCGTATGTTCTCTGCAATAAAGGTTTGTCCTTACTATCATGGTTTAGTAGCAGGTAAAATATGGGGACTGGATTGGCAGTAGCCCCAGCTGGGACTTGAACTTGTGACCTTCTGCTCCTAGAAAACATTGGCTGTGTTCACCGCACCACACTGTGCTCACAGAGATAGTGCAGTCCCTGGAGATACCATGGTTGTTTGTCAGACAGAGCCTGTCTGTTGCAGTGCATGGCACCCACCTACACAGAGCTAGGCCATGGTTGGCTCTGGGCAGCTGCCACTGCCCCCCTCCACCACCAGTACCCCTCTGCCACCATGCTGACTTGCCCTTCTGCTGGTGGTGCTAGTGGTGTGCAGTCTCAAGCCATCCAGTGTGCAGGTAGGCGGCTGCCTATGGTGCTGGTTCTGGGGTAGGGGTGCCTGCATAGGCATCCACGCTTCCCCCCAACACCGCCTGCCAATGTTCTGTGCCCTTGGGGGTACCTGCTGGGTACTATCCCCTGTGACACTGTGATAAACACTCTCGTGCCCATGTTGGGCCCTCATCAGTTGCTGTCTGGCTGCTGTTCAGTTTCAGCATTCCTAAGTGCCACCTAGGCATCTGCCTAGTCCGCACTGTGCCCCAGCTGCACCACAGCATGCGCCGCCTGCAGCCCTCTGTATCCCCTTTCCCAGCATCTGTCCAGTTGCCCATTCCGAAATGCCCGCCCTGCTGTTGTGGAACATGTGCATGCCATAGGTAACCTGTCCAACGGAGAGGGAAACCCTGATCAGTGCTATTTCACTGTGGGATCATTCACATTGTATGGGGACGGAGCGTAGACCCTTCCAAAATTCATATTTATTTTTTGGGGCTTTCTTGGGAGTGTTTTTTGATGTTTTCCATTACTATCACTATTGCCCAGCTTGATTATGATTTTTTAAAATTTTGTTGGGTTTTCATGCTGTCCCTCATGAATATGCATGAGATACATCTGCATACCATGGGGGTGGTGCATAGATATGCAGCACAGACATCTTTATTAGAGGCAGCATGGAACCTGAATGGTGTTTGGCCCTCCAGGACTGCATTTGGGAGACTCTGCTCTAGGTAATGTGCATGTTTATGGTGTCTATGCTCTGTAGGGTAAAATATAGGCCTATTAACCATGCGTATGTTCTCTGCAATAAAGGTTTGTCCTTACAATCACGGTTTAGTTGTGGGAAAAATATGTGGACTGGATTGTCAGTAGCCCCAGCTGGGCTTTGAACTTGTGACCTTCTGTTCTTGCATACAATGCCTGTGTGCACTGCACCACCGTGTTGCCATAGATGTGCTGTGTTCCCTGGGGAGTCCATGACTGTACATCCGACAGTGCCTGTTTGTTGCAGTGCACGACACCCACCTGGACAGGGCTAGGCCATGGTCTGCTGTGGCCACCAGCTGCTGCCACCTCCACCACCAGTACCGCTCCATCCTTAGATTGGAGACAGCATAAACTCTGAAGGTTTTGTGGCCCTCCAGGACTGCATTTGTGGGAATCTGCTGTAGGTAATGTGCATGTTTCTGGTGTCTGTGCTCTGTAGGGTAAAATAGAGGTGTTTGAGTCATGCTTATGTTCTCTGCAATAAAGGTTCATCTTTACCATCACTAGTTAGTTGTGGATAAAATATGGGGACTGGATTGGCAGGAGCCCCAGCTGGGGCTTGAACCTGTGACCTTCTGTTTCCAAACATGCTGGTAGTGTGCACTGCACCACTGTGATGCCACAGAGACAGTGCATTCCCTGATGATACCATGACTGTTTGTCCGGCAGGGCCTGTCTGTTGCAGTGCATTGCACCCACCTACACAGGGCTAGGCCATGGTCTGCTCTAGGCAGCTGTCACTGCCCCCCTCCACCTCCAGTACCCCTGTGCCACCCTGCTGACATGCCCTTCTGCTGGTGGTGCTGGTGGTACGCAGTCTCAGGCCATCCTGTGTGCGGGTAGATGGCTGCCTATGGTGCGGGTTCTGGGGTAGGGGTGCCTGCAAATTTGTCTGCAAGTCCCCCAATCACCGCCTGCCAATGATCTGTGCCCTTGGGGGTACCTTCTGGGTACTATCCCCTGTGACACTATGATAAACACTCTCGTGCCCATGTTGGGCCCTCATCAGTTGCTGTCTGGCTGCTGTTCAGTTTCAGCATTCCTAGGTGCCATCTAGGCATCTGCCTAGTCCGCACTGTGCCCCAGCTGCACCACAGCATGTGCCGCCTGCAGCCCTCTGTATCTTCTTTCCCAGCAGCTGTCCCATTCCGACCTGCCCGTCCTGCTATTGTGGAAATGTGCATGCCATAGGTAACCTGTCCAAAGGAGAGGGAAACCCTGATCAGTGCTATTTCACTGTGGGATCATTCACCTTGTATGGGGACGGCTTTCTTGGGAGTGTTTTTTGATGTTTCCCATTACTATCACTATTGCCCAGCTTGATTATAATTTTTTTAGATTTTTTTGGGGTCATTTTCAATGTTTATTTGCACTTTTGTACCGTGCACATGTATCACACTTATCACTGTTTTGTAGGTTTCCCCGGTTTTGCTGTACATTGCTGACAGAAATGGTTTCTCTTCCCTTTAAATCGGCTCTACCACGAGGTTTTCACTCGCGGTATTTTTTGGCTTGAATTTCAGCCCCGCTCGTGTGCGGGGAGCCTCTCCCCTCCCACTCTCCACCCATTGACCCCTTCTCTCCGCCCCTGGTGAGCCTTCCTCTGCCCTTCGGGAGCCTTTCCACACCTCTATCGCACATCAGCGCGCCGCGCACATGAGCGGGTACTTTAGTGCGGCGCCCATGTGTGCGGGGCACAAAAACGCATCATTAGCGTGCGCTAAGGTACCTTAGTGCATGCTAATGTGCGCCGTGCACATGAGCGCGGTTTAGTAAACATACCCCTAAGATATCACCATCAAGTGAGAAGTCACATATCTTGAAGTGACCCTAGACCAGAAACTGAATTTCCAAACACATATAAAGAAAACAGCCACAGTGACATATCAAAAAATAAGGACTCTACATAACCTCTGCCCATTACTGGTCTATAATCTATTCCGCACTGTTTGTCAATCAATCATTACCCTGATCTGGGATTATTGTAACTCCATACTCCAAGGTCTACCAAATGTACACTCCTCCCAATCCTAATATCCCAAAATTCTGCAGCTTGCTTGATATCATGGACACCTAAACAAGAACATATCACCCCAGTATTAAAGGAGCTACATTGGCTGCCCATCCAAGCACAAATTCAGTATAAATCAATCATGAACACTTTCAAGAGTTTGCACAACCTAACTGCTGGCTGCTTATGGTTCCTCATGCATACACCTTCAGGCAAAAGACCAAGAAGAGACCGAACCACGAACATCCTTGAAATCCCAAGGCATAAAGCAACCAGCATGCAAGAAACATGGAAGGACATCTTTTCCATATATGGTCCAGCCTTATGGAATTCCCTTCCGAGTAAACTAAGAGCAACAATTGACTTGAAAGACTTCGGAAAGAAGCTTAAAACACACATTTTCCTGGAATGTTATGAGCCAAAATGTTAACCTTTCCTCATAACTATGACCTAAACATACCAAGAACTGGATCTAAATCATCCAAACTGTAAATAGCTAACAGCCCAAGGCTTAGACAGTAAATAGTTAACCGTCTAAGGTTTAAACTGTAAATAGTTACCTGTTCAAGGATTAAATAGTATGTAACTTATTGCTAGTTGAAACCATGTTCTATGTAACTTTTGCTTAGTTGTGTTCAATGTAAACCACCTTGATACCATTGAAAGCTGGTATATAAGAAATGCTAAATAAATAAATAAAATTGCTTAACATTTATATTCTGTGTTCACAGAATATAAATATTTGTTAAGCAATTTTACTATGCTTAAGCTTTACAATGTTAAGCAATTTTACATCAGGTAACTATTTACATAAGTGGCAAACAAATATTAATATATTTGTTTGCCACTTATGTAAATAGTTACCTGATGTAATTTTTGAATGTAATTAGTTATAGGGCGCGGCATTAATTTGCCACCATTTCCACCTGTTTTTCATGTTAATGAGTTAAATTTTAAAATGTCTTACAATTGTTCTCTGTAAAAATAATAATAGCTTGCTATTATTAACGTTTTTTTACCTGTAAATCACCTCTGATCTCTGGAAGAGGCGGTATAGAAAAAAAGTATAAATAAATAAAATAAGGGCCTGGAGCAGGACCTCAGAAAACACTCACAAACAGGAACAGAAGTGGCTTGGATCTTGAATAATTTTCAGAAGACTGTGTTCGAGAGGAACTAACTAAACTAAAATTAGACAAAGCCATGGGTCCAGATGGGATACATCCAAGAATACTGAGGGAACTTGGGGGCATTGTAGCGGCTCACTGTCTGACATTTTCAATGCCTCTTTGGAATCAGGAGTGGTGCCAGATGACTGGAGAGAGGCATATGTGGTCCCTTTACACAAAAGCGGGCATAAGGATGACATTGAGAACTACAGGTTTGTTAGTCTAACCTCTGTGGTTAGTAAATGATTGGAAAGGCTACTAAAGGAGAGACTAGTGAGGTTTCTGAAGTCCAATGGATTGCAGGATCCGAGGCAGCATGGATTCACTAGAGGTAGGTCTTGTCAGACAAATCTGATAGATTTCTTTGACTGGGTGACCAGGGAGTGGCACAGGAGGGTCTCTTTCAATTGAGGGCAAGCTCTGCTATGAGGCGACATAGGATTAAAGTGAAAGTGGATAGACTCAGGAATAATATGCGGAAATATTTCTTTATACATGAATAGTAGATGCATGGAATAGTCTCCCAGTGGAGGTGATGGACATGAGGGCAGTATCTGAATTCAAGAAAGCATGGGACAAACACAGAGGATCTCTAAAGGTAAAAAGGGGACTATTCTAATTGATATGGAAGGGAAGACTAGATAGGCCATGTGGTCTTTTTCTGTCGTCATGTTTCTATGTAACTTGTGGGAGTCACTGGATGACCAACTCTACATATACCCATGTTGTCTCCACAGCTGTGATGCTGTAATACATTCCTAGTCACATCATCATCAAGCTCAACCCTTCAGCCTTCACCTTCATTTACCTCACAACCTGACACCGCTGTAGAGCTCCCATATCACCTGCTGGTTTATCTGCAGTAAGCTGGGGGACAGATGTGTGTGTGTGTGTAGCAATTGTCATCTTTGACTGAGCCTCTGGGACGCACGACACACCTATTTGCCCAAGTGAGAGGCCTGATTACTGCCAACGATGTCATGTGTGTCTGTTCATTGTCCACCATAATATGGGAAGGCAATACCTGGTGGTGAATGATGGGGTAGGGGTGGAGGTGGGGAGAACAGTACCATGCCTCTTTTTTTCATGTGCCCTTTGAAGGTAGCATTGCTGCCCAAAGCACAAAACCTACGAGGGCCCACTCAGTGTCCGCATGTTTCACATCAGCAGCCATGCAAGACAGCCTCACCTGCTCTCTGTGGGCACTGAGTGTGACAGCCACAAAGATGTATTTACAGCTGCAAGAGGCTGGGAATGGTTGCATATGTGTAGCCAGCAACTGCACCAACATGTGGACTTCCAGAGGGGAACAACTGGGTCTGAAGCATGGGAGAGTGCCTATACTGCACTGGCCATTTTTACAGTGTCCATGGCTAAGGACACGACTTTATATGGAAGTCTAAGCATGGCACTATGTTCAATGCTCAATGTCCAAAGCTGTGTAGGGGGAAACAATATTTGGGGATGTGACAGAAGTAGGACACTATGGGCTCACATGCACTCTGTCTCTGCGGCACCTACCAGTGTGCCTTGCATTGTAGAAGCTGCCCCACTTTCAACATAAAAGGTACACAAATGAAGAACAGAGGATTCTGGGTATTGTCTACAATAGAGCAGTTTGAATAAGATGTATATGAGTCAGAGGTTAGGTAAATGGCTGAACCATGTTAACATGGGTTTGTCGTGAGCATGGCCTGGGTGCACACAACTGCTCATGCTGAGAGGACACTCTCATTCTGACTGAGCTGTGATGATGTTATGGCTATGTATTCACATAGTTCTATATATGTTTAAGGTGAAATGATATGGGTGTTGTCTCTTTATTGCAGTCCAGTCACTAGCCATACTGCTGGATGTCTATGCTGTTTGTACAAGGCCAATGATGTCATGGAACAACCTCCCTCCTTCCCTTAGACTAGTACCCTCACTCCGTAAGTTCAAAGCCAAACTCAAGACACACTTATATAGTATTGCTTATGACATTTACTTACCCCCTGATCTGCCTAGCTATTGATTTTCCTCTATGTTCCTTTGCTGTCATTTTCTGTGAGTTTTCCTGTCCAGCCAATTGCCGTTCTTTTCTGTGTTTTCTCATTTATTGTTGTTTTTATTGTTAACCGCTCTGCTGTCCTCACTTAGGGTGGTATATAAAGTTCTAATAAACGAATGAAATAAATAAATGAATGGTGACTATGGGGCATGTTTACTAAACACCGTTGCTGTGCGGGTTCCCGTTAGTGTGCTGGTGCCATATAAGGAGTGGGCGGGCCAGGCAGAAAAAAGAAAAAAACCGGACCGTACGTGTGTGCATCGCGCTAATGTGTGGGGCCCACATTATCGCGAGGAAAGGCTAAGTGGGGCGCTGCTGCATAACCAAACAACAGAGCTGTAGTACAAGGGTGAAGACACTGACCTATGGTGCAGGGGCCAGGGGTTCAAACCCCAATTGCACTCAACAAAAAAGACCAGCTGAGGCATCAACTTTTATGGGCAAAAGTGGTGTAGGAGGCATACTGCTTATGGGCGGCAGAAGGCGGCGCACTCTTTTTTTATACGGCATGAGGCGGCGCACTGTTCATTGTGGGCAGCAGATGGCGGCGCGCTGTTAAGGTTGGGCGGCAGAGTGCAGCGCGCTGATAAAATCGGGCAACAGAAGGCGGCGAGCCGGAGGGCAGAAGGCGGCGCGCTGATGTGTGAGGGGGCAACCCAATAGTGGGAGGGATAAGTGGCGCGCTGATGTGCAAATAACAGGAATGGAACCATAGTACAATGGTTAAGACACTGACCACTTGTGCAGGCATCATGGGTTCAATTCCCCACAGTGCCCATTGAAGACAGCTGGCTGAGGCATTATTTTAGGAGGCATGCCCATGTTGGGCGGCATAAGGCAGCACGCTGTTAATGTTACGCTGCAGAAGGCGGCGCGCTGTTACTTTTGTGCGCCACAAGACGGTGCGCCGATGGCTACAAGGCTGCGCGCTGCTGCTCAAACACAGGAACAGAGCCACAGCACAATGGTGAAAACACAGACCAATGGTGCAGGTGTCAGGGGTTCAACCCCTCACAGTGCCCAGTGAACAAGGCTGGCTGGGCCAGTATGTATTATGGTGAGGAGTGCTGTAGGAGGCCTTCAAGGTTTATTTTATTTCCCACTACTAGTAAACCCGCTCTCACAGTGTGTTAACATACGGATGCCCGTAAGGCACATGTTACAGTGCACTGTCTGCCAAGGCACCCTAGAATGTCCCCTATAGGGCACCATGTATGTTGCAACACAGGATAATGTATAGTGCACCCAATATGGATGGCACCCATAAGGTGGCCTATAGGGCGCCCTATAGAGCACCCTCAGAGGCACCTTATAGGTACAGTATGCCAAGGGTGTGTTTGCTGTCATAAAAATATGTACAGTAAACTAAGATAATGCTCTGGACAACCCTATCACAGAACCCCACAGTGGGCTTGAACCCATGACCTCTGGCTACAAAGGTAGTGACATAACCATTGGGCTACAACACTATAGCTGTCAGCAAGCCCCTGGCTGGCTGCAGAGAGCCTGCATGTCACCTCACAGACAGTCTGCTGTTGTAAACAAGATAGGGTTAGGCCACCCGTACCCATGATGCACTGCACATGCAAATCAGCAGTCCATAGATGCACACAAGATGGGGAATGCACCACAACAGCTACCCGGCCTGGTAGGGGGAATTGTCCGTGTGCACCCACACAACACCTCGGCCTGGTAGGGGGTCCTGAGCGGGTGGACTACCAGCAAAGAGTAGCTACACACCGTCACATTGTGCGGGTACTGTGCTCACCCTGAGGGTGTGATGTGGCGCCCAGGACCAGGTCCACAACACCAGCCATGACAGAGCTCCAAAACAGTACTAACCTGTGAGATAGGAAGGTGCTGCAGAAGCATCTTGGATATCTCTGTCTGTCTCAGTTAGTGGAAACCCCCATGGACCCCTAGGTGTTCAAGGCACCACCAGCCCAGCCCACCCCCCCCCCCCCTGAGGGTGGCAAACAGGGCCTCCCACCAACAGATTCCCCATTCCCTTCCTCCTTCCCCCCCATATGGCAGTAGAGTGGACCATCAAACCCCAGTCCTGCTGGGGAACAGACACCCTACAGGGCAGTCCAAGCAGCTCCACACACACATCCATAACACAATATCAGACCGACTTTAGGCCTGGATATCCAAAGATGCACCCCAGCACTATCGGACATTCTCCTGCATCAAGCCATCAGCCACTGCACCCTACAAGGCACTCCATCAAGACACATACCAGCTGTGAACAGTCTACTGGTTAGCCCTGATGGAAATGCATGCACCCAAAACTGGGGTGGCAGCACACACAAGCAGAGAGTTCTGTGAGGAGGCCCCAACAGGAAACCCATATATATCACAAGAGAGAAACACAATACAGCACTATGAGGGTGCCTAGCCATGCTGTCATCACTGCACACTCAGGGTGAGAGTGCTCCCCCAGCAGCACATACAGAGGTCACCCTGTCTGTGTAGGTGGTGGCCGGGCACTACAATGTCACAGCCAGTGCCCTATGCCCTGTGCAGATGCATCCTGGCCAGCCCACCATGTCTGACCTATACCCATGGTACCTTGCTGCTCATTATGCACATTGGCAGGCCAATACTGGCAGTAGTGCTGGCAGTGTGGGTTGGGGAAGGTGTTTGCAGCCAACACACACTGTATAGACAGACACACACTCCCACACCTATGCCAGCATTGTGCTACTATTGAGGGGTTGATTAGCCTTGCCCACCACACCGGTCCTGTGCACGGCACAGGCATGGATATGGTACGCAGTACTGCTGGGGGTCACTCCCCAGGGTGGTGAACACCGTCAGAGGCCAGGCCTGGAGCACGCACCGCAGACACCAAACAGATTGTTCGGATGGGGTCAACTAGCAGTATGTGCGTAACGTAGGGATATCTATCAGCCTGTACCCTTAGCAAACGTTTCAGAGCTGTGAACCTCAGGTGTAGGGTGACATTGCTAAGGTATGCAGGTGCTAGTATTGGGAGATGCACGCAGGGTCCAATTTTCTGCCTCTACAGGAGACATTGGCCAATGGGGCCTGTGGGTGTGGGTGTGGGTGTGTCTGCCCCTGTTGGCTGCTGCTTTACGGCAGCGCTTCCCAACTCCAGTCCAGTTTTGCATCACACTGTTCGGGTCTTCCTGCTGTCCCTCATGAATATGCATGAGCTACATCTACATGCCGTGGGGGTGGTGCATAGATATACAGCACAGGCATTTGTATGAGTGGCAGCATGGGACCTGACTGGTGTGTGGCCCACCAGGACTGCATTTGGGGGATTCTGCTGTAGGTTCTGCCCCTGTTCATGGTGTCTGTGCTCAGTGGGGTAAAAGATAGACGTATTAACATTGCATATGTCCTCGACACGAAGGGTGTGTCCTTACTGTCACTGTTTATTTGTGGGGAAAATACGTGGGCAGGATTGCCAGTAGCCCCAGCTGGTCTTTGAAACTGTGACCTTCTGTTCTTGCATGCACTGTCTGTGTGCACTGCACCACCGTGTAGCCATAGATTGGCTGAATTCCCTGGATAGTCCATGACTGTGGATCCGGCAGGGCCTGTCTGTTGCTGTGGACTGTGCCAGCCTGCACATGGCTAGGCCTCTGTCTTCCGTGGCTAGCGGCCACTGCCCCCTGTACCACATGTACTCGTCCGCCAACATGCTGGGATGAGCTTCTCTCAGAGAAAGCAGATGACCTGATTGCAATGTGTCAGTACGGGACTACATTTGGGTGACTTGGCTGTAGGTATTGCCCATTGTTGTGGTGTGTGTGTGGTGTTGGGTAAAATATGGGTGATCTCCACATGCCTATGTTCCCTGCAAGACAGGGGTGTGTGTGCTATCGTTGTTCAGTGGTGGGTAAAATATATGGCCAGAACTGGAAGGTGCCCCAGCTGGGATTTGAACCTCTGACCCTCTGGTCCTAGAGGTACTGGCTCTGTCCGCTGCACCACACTGTGGCCACAGGGACAGTGCAGTCCCTGGAGATAGTAACATGGCAGGATGGAGTCACAAAGCCTGCTGTGTGCATTTCTACTGTGGGCTCCTTCACCCTGTCTGGTGACAAACATGCAAGTAAAGCCCACAGATGACCACGGGAAAAGGGGGATAAAATATAACCAAGCTGGGCTACAGTGATATTAATGGGCAAACATGGAAAACACTCCCAGGACAGCTCCAGAAAAAGGGAAATGTTTTTTGGACGAGTCTCCGCTCCGTACACCTTTCCATAAATCATTTTGTTTTGGAGCTTTCCTGGGTGTGTTTTCTAGTTTTGCCCATCACTATAACTGTTCCCCAACTGAATTACTATTTTTAATATTTTTGTGGTGGTCATTTTCTATTTGTAATTGCACTTTTGTGCTGTGCACATGTATCACACTGCTCACGTTTTTCAGGTTTCCCCGGTTTTGATGTACATTGCTGACGGAAATGGTTTCTCTTCCCTTTAAATCCCCTCTACCGCGAGTGTTTCCCTCGCGCTATTTTTGCAATGGAAATTCGGCCCCGCAACTGTGCGAGGGGCCTCTCCCCTCCCCTTCCCCGCCCATTAACCCCGTCTCTCCGCCCCTCCGGGGCCTTCCTCCGCCCTCCGTAGGCCTTTCCACGCCTCTATCGGACATTTACGGGCCCGTACTTGTGCGGGGCTCGTTAGTGTGACGCGCACGTGTGCGGGGGTTCGACGCACGTTTGCAGGGCGCTTAAGAGCACTTAAGTGCTGCTTTTAGTGCGCTATTTTGCGCCGCGCAAAATAGCGGTTTTTAGTAAACATGCCCCTATGTGTACATGCAGTAGGTGATGATCAGCAGACTGAACACTGATAGTATTTGAGGGCTGAGAGAGACCAGTATATCCCAACACATGAAGGTTGAATGTGATGGATCTGGCTAACATGACCTACCTTTCATTAAGAGAAGCTAGCAGCCTTTCTGGGATTGGCAGCCACCTGATTTTGCAAAGCCCTGCTGGTTGGTTTCAGCAACTCCGCTCCCCCCCCCCAATTTAACACAGACTAAAGTCAGGTTCCCTTGAAAGAGTGGCTGCTACCTTTTAGGCATGGCATTACATGCTACAGGAGAGTTCCTGGCCAACAGTTGTAGGACACAAAGTCTAAATAAGACATTCCACTCCAACATGCTGCCCTTGTATGGGATAACAAAAGAGTAGCATCACACATTGCATGCCACACCAGCAGCACTCTGGCAGGGAAATAGATTAGTTCCAGAACCTGAACAGACCATCCATTGCAGTGCCTGGCCTGTGGACCAGGTGATGTGGGCCCTTCCTCACATTTAGGGTGACTGTTCCCAATGATCATTTGCACAAGTTCTGGCTGCTATGTGCTATGATAGCATGTTCTGTCTGCAAGCATGCAGATTGCCTGTGTGGTCCCAGAAATATAGCACTGTGATTGTAGTAAATAAAAAATCTTTTATAGGTATTATGCATTCACAAACATGCACACTTTCCCGACTCATTTCCAAGCTCAATAGCATCTCCTGGATGTGAAACAGTGACCTTAGGATCTGCAAGCCACAAAGGAGATGGCACAGCCATGTAGGCCAAATAGGAAAGTGAAGTACACACTCTGGTGTTCAAACTGAAGTGATTCCAAGAATGGGCCAGTGACATAGACCAGCCACTGTTAGGTTTGCTCACTCTCCAAGGTCACTCATGGTCTGGAATGTAACCTTTGAGTGCCTGTCCTCTCCCATGGCCTGTACACATTTCCCATGTTAAACATGAATGCCATGTGAACAGCATGCTTATCAACGCATTGGTACACAGAGATGTTACAACTTGTTCAATTTCCACATCAAGTCAAGGATACATAGCAAGACTGGTGTGACACCAGGAGCAATCCTGAGTGGTGATTTCAAACTGCATTATACACCCTGCGCTAAACAAATGAGGATGTCATGGATGAAGGCTGTGTGTTTAAACTTTTTTCCTGCCCTAGCCTGCTTGAGTGAATCCTCCCCTCCCCCCCCCCTTGCTGAGGTATTGTGTAGCCTTCTTCCTGTTTTCTCCACGTGTGCATAGTCTGTTTTTAGTTTGCTTCTCTCTGATCAGAGAGGAGCAGTGCTTTTTACAGTGCTCTGCTAGAAAAGTGGATTTTGCCTCCTGAGACACCTTGCTGTGAGTTCTAGCTGTTTATTTAACTATTTATTGTTTGTCTAACTGTTTATTTAATTATTTATTGTTTGTCTTAGTGGTGTGCTAGTTCAGCTTTCTCAGCTGTAATTTACCTTGCCTCTCTCAACTAACTGGGCTTTTTGTGGTACCCCCCTCCCCCCTGCCCCCCTCCCCCCTGCTGAGGGTTCAGGACAGGGTACCTTGTAACTGCCCTCTTTAATAGGACTTATCTCCCTCCCTCCCTCCCCAGCACCCACCCACCCCTGGGGTAATTGTAGTTTTATAGGTACTTGCACATCTTAGAGGAAAGGGGCTGCTCTCAGGTGCAGCTCGTTATCCAAATCAGTCACACACGGAGGACCTGAGATTAATTAATTAATTAAACTTTAGGTACACAAGGTGTATTAGGGGTATTAGATACACTTTTATTGGTATGAGCATCTACACCAATCCTTATTATATACAGAATTTAAAAGATCTAAACACAAGCTTTAAACTAAGATGCAGACAGAAGTCCAGCAGCGAGATGGGGGTTCTCCGGTCTTTTGCATTGAGTGTCACTTGTATGATTTTCTCCCAGCTGGTGAGAGGTCTTACGTATGCACTAAGTGCAAAGAACTCTTTGCTCTCAGGGAACGAGTCCGTTCTCTAGAGGCTAGAGTAGCAGACCTGGAAGACATAAGAAAGACAGAGAAGTACATGGACGTGACCTACAGGGATATAGTCCTGAAGTCCCACCTCCAGTCTGGCAGCATCCCTGTTGCCATGGAGGAGAGAGGTCACGTGACAGGAGAGCATCACCCTGGTGTGGCAGGAAGTGATCCTGTAACTAGGACCTGTCCTCCAGGTGATGTAAAACCCTCTCGCACCGAGGGCGTTTCTCCAGGGCCATGTGCCCATGAGGGAAGGGTCAGGACAGCTGTTATAGTCAGTGATTCAATCATCAGGAATGTAGATAGCTGGGTGGCTGGTGGACGTGAGGATCGCCTGGTAACATGCCTGCCTGGTGCGAAGGTAGCGGACCTCACGCACCGCCTAGATAGGATCGTAGATAGTGCTGGGGAGGAGTCTGCTGTCTTGGTACATGTTGGTACCAATGACATAGGAAAATGTGGTAGGGAAGTTCTGGAGGCTAAATTTAAGCTTTTAGGTAGGAAGTTGAAATCCAGAACTTCCAGGATAGCGTTCTCCGAAATGCTTCCTGTTCCACGTGCAGGACCCAAAAGACAGGCAGAGCTCCGGAGTCTCAATGCGTGGATGAGACAATGGTGCAAGGATGAGGGTTTTGGATTTGTTAGGAACTGGGGAACATTCTGGGGAAAGGGGGGGCTCTTCCAAAGGGATGGGCTTCACCTTAATCAGGATGGGACCAGACTGCTAGCATTAACCTTTAAAAAAGAGATAGAGAAGCTTTTAAACTAGAAAATAGGGGAAAGCCGACAGTCACCCAGGAGCGCATGGTTCGGACAAAGGTATCCTTGAAGGATACTACCAAAAGCAGTGAGGTTCCAAAAGGGAGTATAGTAGCCCAAATGCCCTTGAGTAAGGAGCAGACAGAGCATAAAGATTCCAAATTACCCCTGCCTACCAATAGCCAGATTAATATGAATAAAATACAGTCTCTAAAATGCTTGTATGCCAATGCTAGAAGTCTAAACAATAAGATGGGAGAGTTAGAATATATAGCACTAAATGAGAGGTTAGATATGATTGCACTCTCAGAGACATGGTGGAAGGAGGATAACCAGTGGGACACTGTGATACCTGGATACAAACTATATCATAATGATAGAGCTGATCAAATTGGTGGAGGGGTTGCGCTCTATGTTAGAGAGGGCATTGAGTCAGAAAGGATTAAAGTTTTGCAGGGAACAAAATTTGCTGTAGAATCTCTATGGATTGAAATTCCATTTATGAAGGGGAAGGTGATGGCAGTGGGAGTATACTATCGACCGCCTGGCCAGAATGAACAAATGGATGATGAAATGCTCAAAAAAATCAAGGAAGCTAACAAAAGTCACAACAGAGTAGTAATAATGGGTGATTTCAATTACCCCGGTATCGACTGGGTCAGTGTCACGGCAGGACAAGCTAAAGAGATAAAGGGGCATGTTTACTAAACATTCCTAACGTGCGGGGCCGCGGTAGTGTGCCTGTGCCATATAAGGAGTGGGCGGTTCAGGCCGAAAAAGGAAAAAAAAAGACCGTATGTGTGCGCGTCGCGTTAATGTGCGGGGCCCACATTAGCGCGTTGGAAGGCTAAGTGGGACGCAGCTGTGCACATATAGGAATAGAGCCGTAGCACAACAGTGAAGACAACAACCAATGGTGCAGGGGCCACAGGTTTAATCCCCCAGTGTGTGCAGCCTAAAAAAGCTGGCTGAGGCACCACCTTGGATGTGGAAATGTGTGTCAGGAGGCAAAATAATTTTGGGGCGGCATAAGGTGGCGCACTCTTCATTTTGGGGCGGCATAAGGCTGCGCACTGTTCATATTGGGGTGGCATAAGGCGGCGCACTGTTCATTGTGGGGCGGCATAAGGCAGCGCACTGTTCATTGTGGGCAGCAGGATGTGGCGTGCTGATGGCCACAAGGCGGCGCGCTGATGCTAAAGCAAAGGAACACAGCCACAGCACAATGGTTAAGACACCGACCAATGGTGCAGGGACCAGTGGTTCAATCCCTCTCAATGCCAATTGAAAAAGGCTAGCTGAGGCAGTATATTTTATGTTGTGGAGTGCTTTAGGAGGCTTTTTAATTCTATTTTGTGATAACTACTAGCAAACGCACTCTCACAGCATGTTAACATAAGGCGGACCATAAGGCACATGTTACAGTGCACCGTCCGCCAAGGCACCCTAGAATGTCCCCTATAGGGCAGCATGTATGTTGCGACACAGGATAATGTATAGTGCACCCTATATGGATGCCAACCATAAAGTGCCCTATAGGGCGCCCAATAAAGCACCCTCAGAGGCACCTTATGGGTACAGTACGCTGAGGGTGTTATTGCAATCACAGAACCCCACTGTGGGTATGAACCCATGACCTCTGGCTGCACAGGCAGTGGTGTAACCATTGGGTTACACCTCTATAGCTGTAAGCAAGCTCCTGCCTGGCTGCAGATAGCCTGCACGTCACATCACAGACAGTCTGCTTGTGTAAACAGGATAGGGTTAGGCTACCCGTACCCATGATGCACTGCACATGCAAATCAGCTGTCCACAGATGCACACAAGATGGGAACTGCACCCCTAAAGCTACCCGGCCTGGTAGGGGGAGGTGTCCTTGTGCACCCACACAGCACCTCGGCCTGGTAGGGTGTCCTGAGTGGTTGGACAAACGGCAAAGAGTAGCTAAACACCATCACATTGTGCGGTTACTATGCCCACCCTGAGTGTGTGATGATGTGCCCAGGACCAGATGCACAACACCTCGCATGGCTGAATGCAGCCATGCCAGAGCTCCAAAGCAGCAATAACCTGTGAAATAGGTAGGTGCTGCATAAACATCTTGGAGATTGCTGTCTGCCACAGCCAGTGGAACACACACCCCCCCGTGGACAAAACAGGGTCTCCCACCAACAGATCCCCATACTATCTTCTTTTTCTCCCATGGCAGTAGAGCCGACCATCAACCCCAGTCCTGCTGGGGAAGTAGACACCCCCCCCCCCAGGCAGTCCAAGCAGTTCCACACACATCCATAACACAATATCAGACAGACATTAGGCCCAGATATTCATAGATGCACCCCACCACTGATATTCTCCTGCAGCAAGCCATCAGCCACAGAACCCTGCAAGGCACTCCATCAAGACACATACCATCTGTGCTCAGTCTGCTGGTTGGTCCTGATGGAAATGCATGCACCCACAACTGGGGTGGCAGCACACACAAGCAGATAAGTCAATGAAAAGGCCCCAACAGGAAACCCATATATATCACAAGAGAAACACAGTACAGCACTATGGGTGTGCATAGCCATGCTGCCATCACTGCACACTCAGGGTGAGAGTGATCCCCCAGCAGCACATACAGAGGTCCCCCTGTCTCTGTAGGTGGTGGCCGGGCACTACCATGTCCCTGCCAGTGCCCTATGCCCTGTGCAGCTACATCCTGGTCAGCCCACCCTGTCTGAGATATACCATGGCCCCTTGCTACTCATTATGCAGATTAGCAGGCCAATACTGGCAACAGTGCTGGCAGTGTGGGCTGTGGAAGGGGCTTGCAGCCAGCACCCACTGTATAGACAGACACACACTTCCACACCTATGCCAGCATGGTGCTACTATTGAGGAGGTAATTAGCCTTGGCCACCAAACCTGTCCTAGGCACGGCAAGGCATGGATATGGTACGCAGTACTGCTGGGGGTCACTCCCCAGGGTGGTAAACACCATCAGAGGCCAGTCCTGGAGCACGCCCCGCAAACACCTAACAGATTGTTCTGATGGGGTCAACTAGCAGTGTGCGCGTAACGTATGGATATCTATCTGCCAGTACTCCTAGCAAACGTCTCAGAGCTGTGTACCGTATACCTCAGGTGTAGGGTGACATTGCTAAGGTATGCAGGTGCTAGTATTGGGAGATGCACGCAGGGTCCACTGTTCTGCCTCTCCAGGAGATATTGGCCAATGGGGCCTGTGGGTGTGGGTGTGGGTGTGTCTGCCCCTGTTGGCTGCTGCTTTACGGCAGAGATTCCCAACCCCAGTCCAGGTCTGCATCACACTGTTCGTGTTTTCCTGCTGTCCCTCATGAATATGCATGAGCTACATCTACATGCCATGGGGGTGGTGCATAGATATACAGCACAGGCATTTGTATGAGTGGCAGCATGGAACCTGACTGGTGTGTGGCACACCAGGAATGCATTTGGGAGAGTCTGCTCTAGGTACTGCCCCTGTTCATGGTGTCTGTGCTCAGTGGGGTAAAAGATAGACGTATTACCATTGCATAGGTCCTCGACACGAAAGGTGTGTCCTTACTATCACTGTGTAGGTGTGGGGAAAATATGTGGCTAGGATTGGCAGAAGCCCCAGCTGGGCTTTGAACCAGTGACCTGCTGTTCTTGCATGCACTGTCTGTGTGCACTGCACCACCGTGTAGCCACAGATTGGCTGGTTTCCCTGGAACATCCATGACTGTGGATCTGGCAGGGCCTGTCTGTTGCAGTGGACTGTGCCAGCCTGCAAATGGCTAGGCCTCTGTCTTCTGTGGCTAGCAGCCACTGCCCCCTGCACCACATGTAGTCGTCCGCCAACATGCTGGCATGAGCTTCTCTCAGAAACAGCAGATGACCAGATTGCAATGTGGCAGTACGGGACTGCATTTGGGGGATTTGGCTGTAGGTAATGCCCATTGTTGTTGTGTTTTTGCAGTGTTGTGTAAAATATGGGTGTTTTCCCCATGCTTATGTTCCCTGCAATACAGGGGTGGCTGCGCTATCTTTGTCTAGTGGTGGGTAAAATATAGGGGCTGGGCTGGCATGTGCCCCAGCTGGGATTTGAACCTCTGACCCTCTGGTCCTAGAGGTACTGGCTTTGTGCGCTGCACCACACTATGGCCACAGAGATGATGCAGCCCCTGGAGGTAGTATACCTGGCAGGATGGAGTCACAAACCCTGCTCTACGCATTTTTACTGTGGGCACACGCATTCTGTCTGGTGACAAACGTGCACATAAACCCCGGAAATGACCACAGACACTGGGGGACAATATATCACCATGCTGGGCAAAAGTGATGTTAATGGGCAACCATAGCAAACACTCCCAGGAAAGCTCCAAAAAGGACATTTGTTTTGGATGAGTCTCCGATCCGTAGACCCTTCCAATATTCATTTCTTCTTTCTGGAGCTTTCCTGGGTGTGTTTTCTATTTTTTCCCATTACTATAACTGTTCCCCAGCTGCATTACTATTTGTGATATTTTTGTTGTGGTCACTTTCTATTTTTATTTTCACTTTTGTGCTGTGCACATGTATCACACTGCTCACGTTTTGCAGGATTCCCCAGTTTTGCTGTACATTGCTGATGGAAATTATTATTATTTATTATTATTTACATTCTCTTATATACCGCGCTATTCTGTATCAGTGCGGTTTACATTGAACAAACTGAAATTACATTGAACAGGGCATTATAACTTGGAGATAACTATTTACAGGGAACATGGGCTATGGAGGGTTAAGTGGTTTGCCCAAGACCCCAAGGAGCACCTGTGGGACTAGAAACCCCAGTCCTTCCGGCCCAAGGTTGCTGTCCTCTAGTGGGATTTGAACCCCCGACCTTCCGGCCTGAAGTACCTTGCCCCAACCACTAGGCCACTCCTCCGCTCTTTTTCTCTTCCCTTTAAATGCCCAAGGTTTCTCTTCCCTTTAAATGCCCTCTACCGCGAGTGTTTCACTCGCAGTAGTTTTGCTTTGGGATTCGGCCCCGATAATGTGCGGGGAGCCTCTCCCCTCCCCTTCCCCGCCCATTAAACCCATCCCTCCGCCCCTCAGGAACCTTCCTCCGCCCTCCGTTAGCCATTCCACGCCTCTATCGGACATTTGCGGGCACGTACTTGTGCGGGGCCCGCTATTGTGCCGCGCACCTGAGCGGGGGTGACACGCACGATTGCGGGGCGTTTAAGCGCTCTTAAGTACCGCTTTTAGTGCGCTATTTTGCGGCGCGCAAATTAGCGGTTTTTAGTAAACATGCCCCAAAGTTTCTAGATGGAATAAATGACTGCTTCTTGGAGCAGCTGGTTCATGAACCGACCAGAGGGGAAGCCATACTGGACTTAATCCTTAGTGGAACGCCAGATCTGGTGCAAGAAATAAGGGTGTTGGGACCACTTGGCAATAGTGATCATAGTATGATCATGTTTGATTTAATTAGTGGAGGACAGATAGTAAAGGAATCCACAGTATTACCTTTTAACTTTCAAAAGGGAGACTATGATAGAATGAGGAATATAGTTAGGAAAAAACTAAAAGGAGCGGTTCCAAAGGTTAAAGACTTACAGCAAGCTTGGGTGTTATTTAAAAATACTATCCTCGAAGCCCAGACCAACTGTATTCCACGCATTAAGAAGAGTGGAAGAAAGTCCAAAAAACTGCCAGCATGGTTTAAAGGTGAGGTCAGAGAGGCTGTTGCTGCCAAAAAAGCAACCTTCAGGAAATGGAAAAAAGAGCCAAATGATGAAAACTGGAAACAGCACAAGCACTGGCAAGTTAAATGCAAAGCATTGATAAGGCAGGCAAAGCGGGAATTTGAGAAGAAACTTGCTACGGAAGCAAAAACACGAAATAAAGACTTTTTCAAGTACATTCGTAGCAAAAGGCCTGTGAGAGAGTCAATTGGACCATTAGATGATAGAGGGGTAAAAGGGGCAGTAAGAGGAGACAAGGCTATAGCGGAGAGACTGAATGAATTCTTTGCTTCGGTCTTTACTGAGGAAGATGTAGGGATGTTACCCAAGACTGAAGTGGTATTTAAAGGTGATACTGCAGAGGAATTGAGAGAAATATCGCTACACCAGGAAGATATATTACAACTATTTGATAAACTGAATAGTAGCAAATCACCTGGACCGGATGGTATACATCCCAGAGTGTTGAAAGAACTGAAATATGAGATTGCAGACCTGCTATTGGTAATCTGTGAACTTTCATTAAAATCATCTGTAATACCTGAAGATTGGAGGGTCGCCAACGTAACACCAATTTTTAAAAAGGGTTCCAGGGGTGACCCAGGAAATTACAGACCGGTGAGCCTGACGTCAGTACCAGGGAAAATGGTAGAAACCATCATAAAGAACAAAATTACACAGCATGTAGATAGTCATGGCCTAATGGGAGACAGCCAACATGGCTTTAGACAAGGAAGATCTTGTCTTACTAATCTGATATGTTTCTTTGAAGGTGTGCATAAACAGGTAGACAAAGGTGAGTCAGTTGATATAGTGTATCTGGACTTCCAGAAAGCTTTTGACAAGGTCCCCCATCAGAGACTTTTGGCGAAGCTGAAAAGTAATGGGATAGGAGGCAGTGTACTATTGTGGATCGGGAACTGGTTAAAAGATAAAAAGCAGAGGGTAGGGCTAAATGGCCAATATTCCCAATGGAAAAAAGTGAATAGTGGAGTACCCCAGGGATCTGTACTGGGTCAGCTACTTTTTGACATATTCATAAATGACCTGGAAAAGGGAATAACTAGTGAGGTTATCAAATTTGCAGATGACACAAAACTGTTTAAAGTTGTTAAAACCCAAGAGGATTGTGGAAAACTGCAGGAGGATCTGGATAAATTGGAAGACTGGGCATCCAAATGGCAGATGAAATTTAATGTGGACAAATGCAAAGTTATGCACCTAGGAAAGAACAACCCACACTATTGTTACACGATGCAAGGCTCCACATTAGAAACCACCACCCAGGGAAAAGATTTAGGAGTCATCGTGGATAACATGTTAAAACCCTCCGCCCAGTGTGCAGCGGCGGCCAAGAAAGCAAATAGAATGCTAGGTATCATAAGGAAAGGGATGGAGAATAAAACAAAGGATATTATAATGCCTCTGTATCGCTCCATGGTACGACCGCACCTTGAATATTGTGTGAAATTCTGGTCACCGTATCTTAAAAAGGACATAGCGTTATTAGAAAAAGTACAGAGAAGAGCCACCAAATTGGTGAAGGGGATGGAAGGCTACTCCTATGAAGAGAGGCTAAAAAGGTTAGGGCTCTTTAGCCTGGAAAAGAGACGGCTGAGGGGAGATATGATAGAGGTCTATAAATTAATGAATGGAGTGGAACGGATAAACGTGGATCAATTGTTTACGCTATCAGAATATAGAAAGACTAGGGGACATGTAATGAAGCTACAGGGTAAACTATTTAAGACAAATAAGAGAAAATATTTTTTCACTCAACGTGTAATCAAACTCTGGAATCTGTTACCGGAGGATGTAGTAAGGGCTGTTAGTATAGCTGGGTTTAAAAAAAGGCTTGGACAAGTTCCTGGAGGAAAGGTCCATAAACCACTATTAAAAAGGGACCCAGGATATCAATGCTTGACCCAGTACAAGCATTGTGGAACCTGTGTCTTTTGAGGATATTGCTAGGTACGTATGACCTAGATTGGCCACTGTTGGAAACAGGATACTGGACTTGATGGACCTCGGTCTGACCCAGTATGGCATGTCTTATGTTCTTATGTTCTTATGTAAGGCCAAAGTGGACCTCTCTGCTCAAAGGCAGACATCACAGACACACCTGATCTTTGGCAAAACCCACCTTGAGAAATGACAAACCCTCTGGGAAGTCTTCTGGGGCCAGATGAAACCAAACCATAGCTCTTTCAAAATGCAGACCAGCGATACCATTACAGGTGAAGATAGGAAGCTTATAAGAAAAAAGGCACCGTTCAAACAGCTAAATATGATGGAGGCTCCATAATGTTATGGGGCTGTCTTGCTGCCTCAGGAACTGGAGCCCTGGAATGGATTAAAGGGATCATGAGGTCAGAGGACTACCAAGGTATCTTGCAATGAAATGTGCTAACTAGTCTTAGAAAGCTAGTTCTGGGTCGAAGGTCATGGGTCCTCCAGCAGGACAATGACCGGAAACATACATCCAAACATACAAATGAAGGGCTAATGAGGAAGACATGGACTATTGTAAACTGACCAGCAAGGGGTCCTGATCCCAATCCAATCAAGGGCCTTTGGAAGGAGCTGAAAACTGCCACTGGTAATAGGAATCCAGAAAACATTTAGGAGCTGTAAGAAATCACAGTTGAAGAGTAGGAGAAGCTACCAGCAGACAGATATTCAAAATGTAGAGATAGCTACAGGAAACATTTGGAGGATGTCATCACTGTCAAGTTTTGTGAAACTACATATCAGTGAAGAGTGCCATTAATCCTGTCCAGGTCCTATCTGGTTTTCACGTAGACATTACCCTGTCTACCTTGCACAGACATCCTCTTATCTGGCTGTATACATGTGAACATACTATTAAGATATTATGATGACATATAATTTGAATGTGAAAAAGATAGACAGGAAGAAAATTGATGCCTTTGAATTATGGTGCTGGCGGCGAATACTGTGTATACCATGGACTGCCCAAAGAACAAACCAGTCTGTACTAGAGGAGATCAAAACTAAGCTTTCTTTAGAAGCTCAGATGACAAGACTTCGACTTTCATACTTTGGACACATTATGCGGAGAGAGAGATCATTAGAGAAAGACATCATGCTTGGCAAGATAGAAGGTCAACGCAAAATAGGAAGGCCAGCAATGAGATGGATCAATACAATAACAGCAGCTACGGGTACCAGTCTGTCAACAATGAGCCGCCTGACTGAAGATCGAACACAATTTAGGATAGCTATCCAGAGGGTCGCCATGAGTCGACTCCGACTCGACGGCACTTAACAACAACAACACATAATTTGAATATTTACAAATATTTCTCCAGATATTTTACACAACATGACTAAAAAGCAAGGGTGACAATAATGTCCACCACAACAAAATGTATTAGCCACAGAAATGACACTGAATGCTCAAACATGAGCAGTCGGTGTCTTCCCTTAGAAATGAGGTGAAACAGCTAGTGATGGAAAAGCCAAGCCAGGCACTAATACTGTATTGTCACAGTCACACTAAGATGCCGTGGTGTGCAGGTAAATGCTGAGGGTCTCCTCAACACACAGTAATCTGAGGGGGCAGAAGGGTCAGGCAGCACATATGGAAATAATTGAGGGAATGAATCGACGTTGCATGTGGAACGCTGAGGTATGTTCTGTTATGCAAGGATGCGTCCTGCACCACAATACAACACTTGCAGCTGCCAGGCCCGCTATTTATGTGGGCAGGCTATGCGCTGCTATGGCGCATAGTCCTGCCCACTGACCCTTAACCCCAGATATTCAATGATGGGATCATATGCAGCCCTAGCTTTGAATATCTGGGGAGCGATGCATACACTGGAGGCTGCAGTAAGCTAGCCATGCAGTAGCGATAATGCATCAGCTAGCTTTGGTGCCTAAATGATAGGCGAGGGTTTACCTCGACTCTTTTAGGCAGAGGTCGCTAATGAGATGCACTATTTCTGCTATCTGGTTAGTGACAGTCTCCACCTCTGATCCACGAAGGAATGTCCCCAGTATGCCCCAATGCTAACCGCATAGCAGTGGGGCACATGATGGAATTAGAAGGGGATATTCAACGATATTAACTCTGGAGTCCTGGATATTCAACGACACTAATCTGTGGAATGGCCCAATGGAAGGCATTTACATGGTTTACTGGGCTGTAACCCATGTAAATGCCTCCTGGATATCGGGCCCGTCGTGCAGACAAGAGGTGCCGTCGCATGTTGAGCTAACAAGGTGTTATAAGAATGAAAAAAAATGTATACGAATCAGAAGGAGAGGCTGAACTTTATTTGAACTGAGCTATTCTTGGGTACCTATGTACCGGGCATGCTGTCAGCCTACAGCTGCATAGGAAGGAGGTTTGAGGATAAGGACAGGCAGGAAGCCTGACTGTGAAGATTTTTGTATGTGGCTTTATATGGACATATCAGGTGATGAGTCTTGCTGGCTGACCTTAAATCACTTGTTTGTTGAGGTGTTTAAAGTTACCCGGAGAGTCCTGAACAAAGCTGAAGCATCTTTCCTCTGCTGACAAGCATGAAGTGTCCTGAACCTGGTTCCGGTCTGTGCTGTGGGGGTTTCCCCAGCTGAAGAGAACAGACTGTAATCATTTAGTTTATTTATTTACAATTTTTATACGCATTTTCCAATGTTCAAGTGCGGTTTACATTAAACAAAACATTGAATTGTACAGAAAGGTGCATATTCAGTTACATGAAATATTTAACTATGTACAATTAAAAAGAAAACATAGTGAACGATTTGCTCGTTACATAGGGTGTCCATTGGCAACTATTTACAGCTCTGTAAGATGGCTTTAGAGTCCAGGGACATGCTTAAATACATTATATCAGTTCTGGATTATTTTGGGTTGAGCCAATGTTTAATTGTGTCCGGTTTGTTGATGTATCAGTAATCTTTTCAGTGTTAATAAATGTATTTTGTAACCACTGACTATGTCTTTATTTTGTTCTTCAAGTGATAGTGGAGGAGTGGCCTAGTGGTTGTGGCAAGGTACTTCAGGCCAGAAGGTCAGGGATTCAAATCCCACTAAAGGACAGCAACCTTGGGCCGGAAAGACTGGGGTTTCTAGTCCCATAGGTGCTCCTTGTGGTCTTGGGCAAGCCACTTAACCCTCCATTGCCCATGTTCCCTGTAAGTATTAGCATATGTGTCTCATATCCCCTCGTATTAAATGTATCCCCCAATTGACCGCTTTGACCCGGTGAAAAGCGGGATATAAATACAGCTAAATAAATAAATAAATAAATCTCCAAGTTATAATGCCCTGTTCAATGTAATTTCAGTTTGTTCAATGTAAACCGCACTGATGCAGAATAGTGCGGTACATAAGAGAAAATAAATAAATGCCTGGGGGATATGTGGCCACCCTATTTAAGGCCATACTTCTTACTACTGAGATTGTTGTAAAATATTGTGGAAGAAAAGATTCCACCAGAGAGAACTTTCTATATTCTAGATGGAACGGACCATACCGAGCGCCCTTAACCACGCACCACAGCAAAGTGTGAAGGAGTCCTACCTGGAACTGTGCATATTCTTTTTGGAGCCATTTTCGGCACATTTTTAACAGCATTAAAAGCTGGAGGCAGGGTCTTGGGACCTGAAACACAGTACTGTGCTGCTGTTGTTTGCTTGCTACTTGTGTTACGATTCTCAGTCAGTCGTTGTTGTTCGCATGTTTGCTACTAGAGCTGCGACTTCCGACCAGCTGTTTGTGTGGCTGCTTCTTATGCTGCTAATTCTTATGAAGACAAATGGCAACGCTGTTTTCTTGAACAACTTTAGTGCTGTTGCGAATAACAATTGAAGTACATTTCTCTGCCTCCAATGATCTACTTCTGCGGTTTAAGCTCCGACTGCCAGCTAAGTATATGGTTGTTTCTAATTTTCTGGTGCAACTTAATGTTATTTCACTTAGCACATTGGCTTTTGGGCACAGTACTTATTATAACATAACAAAAAATAAGGATAAAAGGAGTTGTTTGTTTTTCGGAGAGATTTACCCCTACACAACAAACATTCCACCATTTTTATTTATTTTTTCTTTTCTCTCCTAGTTCTGGTAGGACTTTACTTTGTGTTTATGTTCTGTGGTTTTGACCGGTTTCTTTTTGTTTTTATTTATTGATTTTAAATAACAGGCCACTATCTCCGTTGTCCATGATCATCGTCTGTTAGGCTGCTAATAGGTCTCGCTTGTTCATCATGGTCCCATCCCTAATCAGACCCATGCAGTGTTCACTTAGCAGGGATGTCCTAGGGGGCGGATATCAGATATTCCCATATTGGCTGAAAACATCCTCAGACACACACTTCATGTGGCATGGCTCACAGAGGAGGTTTCATACAGCCTGACAAGTGCAGTGTCTATCATAGCTGCATAGCGGACCCATTGATGTGGATGGGTATGTGGTGTGGGATACCACGTACCAATGATCTTCAAAGGACCATGTGCTCTGCTGCCCTCCTCCAGCACCATGCCGGTGAGAGTAAGGAGCTGAAACACAGTCAGTGTGATGGTTGACACACATAGGCATGTCCCAAGGTACCTGTCTTTGTGGAGCAATCATAAGTGCACCCATGTTATGCCTCACCTCACCAGAAGGTATGGTATGGAGGACTCTTGGGCAGTACCCTATTGTGGCCTACATGGCTGTAGGACACAGCCACCCTGTTTTGGAGGACTTGGTGTGGTGTAATAACCTACAGGTGTATGCACATAGGCACAGTGGCAAAACTGCCCCACGTCCTTTGTCTCAGCTGCAGGTCACACAATGTACAACATACTCCGAAAGGTATTTACTGCACATTCATGGAAACACCCACCTGAGAGGCCCTCGTGGCTGCCCATGGTGTAGGTGATGAGATTGGATAGCAGACCCTGCATGATGTTCTATGGGCTACCTGGGGCAGCATGTGGGCCTTCTAACTGGGCTTCTGTGTGGGCAAATCCTACCATCTTCTCCATATCCCTGGTTCCCCCCATCTCCTGGGGCCTATTCTGTACCTCTTGGATATGCCCACCTTCCATATCTGACTGTCCAATTCCATGTGGAGGTGCAATTCATCCTCAGCCTCACCCTCCACAGCTGGCAAGTAGTGTCCCATCCATCCCTCCCATCTATGTTTCTCGTAGGTGGATGCACCTTCATGCACAGAGGAATTGCCACCATGCATATCACTGCCATTCAGAGATGTCTCCTCCTTGGTGGAGTACTGGGTTCCATCCCCCAGGAGACTCTGTATCTGTGTCTCTCCTCTTATTCCCATAGCTCCTGATGCAGGCTCAGATGGGGCCATTGAGACAACTGGGAAGAAAAGCACACAGAGATACAATTAGACATCTAGCATGATGTGCACTTCCCCACATGGTGATTGTTTACAGACATGCTGCAAGTTCTGGTTGACATAAAGACACTGACATCAGGTCTAGGTGCAATGAACACATATCTTCAGTGTAGGCCATATTGTAGCTACTGCATGTCTCAAGAGCAAGGTGGGCTGCCATTCAAACACAAATGTGCAGAAGCAGGCAACAGCATTCCCCACGAGCCAGATGTAATAATGCCAATGACGGGGATGTGAACTTCTGCCATGTTGCCTGAGGTATTGGCATTATGTCAGACACACATGGTGATTTGGTATCATCTTTCTCAGTTCCTACGTTACTGTGCTGCTGCCTGGGACATCCAGATAGCTCACTAGCAACAACACGTTCCCTGTTCCTGTAACCCTCAGAGGTCATGGACTGTCCCTAAGTGCTGAGCTCAATGGACTAAACAAAGCACCTTATATTCTACCTTAGCCTTATCCAGATGCAAAATAGTCCATAACCTTCTGAATTATCAGAAGCTGATTAATGCCTGCCCTTATTTCCGCACCTATTTGCTAGCTATCTTTTCATCTAGTACTATTATAGTCATTTATGCTAGGAGTTAAAGATATTCCTGTTCCTTGAACCTTGCTGGTAATTCTGTTTTATGGGATATTTACAGTGAACATTCATAGGGCCCACTATTCAGCTGCTGCTGACAGCTCTGCCAAAGTGGCCAGCAGTTAACCACATTAATCGTGTTGAGTATCCTCCCTCCATAGATTGTGTACGCAATTAGGGGCATGTTTACGAAGCCCCTTACTAGTAATGCGCAAGTGGGCTGTGTTGCCAGCACAGGGCTCCTTGATAACTTCAGGGGGCATGTGCATCCATCCCCCTGCAGTTACACACTTTAAAGTGGTGAACGTGCCATGGTGCAAGTTGGGGTCACTCGCTCATTTTACCATGGTGCTGAAACTGCATGCTAACCCCCGTGCTACAAAGCCCCTTAATTTAGTGTTACTTTGCATATGGATATACTAAAGAGATTTAATGCATTTGGATCTTTGAATAACCTCAAGATCAAGTCCGTTTGCAGTAAATGAGGACCAGAGTTTGACATCCATTCAGCAATTTTGCAGATCAGCATTATTCGTAACCCAGAAGTTGGGCTGAATAGTAAATGGGTTGATTCTCAGGCCTTTGCATTTATATAGCAGGTGAAACAACAAGAACAGCAACAAAACTGGACACATTTTATGGTTCATATCAAATACTGAAAATACAGTGCACCAATTGCAGAGGATCAGCTAGTATTAGAAGAATACTAATTTTAAATGAAGTTATTATAAAAACGACAGAATATTGGGGAGGGTGGAATTTATGATTATTGTAAAAGTTTAAGATCAAATTGTCTTAAAATGAATTGCATTTCTGCCATCATTTTCTTTAATAAAACAATAGGACTATGCATAAACACTTTTCACTGGAGGCAATGAGGTTATTAAAGGGATGGTATTTTACTTGAGAAAAAATAATAACAAAGATAATTAAACATTCATCATTCCCCTACATAACAAATAAGGGTCCCTACATTTCTTCTTAGGCACATGACTGCATTCTTTCAAGCTTTTATGTCCTTCTTTGAAATTTTTCTACATTTTAATCAGTACACAAAGATGATAAATGATAAGCAGATCTCTTTGAAGACAATTTTCAGTCATTTCTTGAGTAAATATGCCTAGTTGTAATTGTCCCTTTTCTACCTATCTTAAGGCAAACTAGACTAATGTTCCTGTAAAATTGCATCGGAGTGGAGGAATAGCCTAGTGCAGTGATGGCTAACCTTTTTGAGCCCGAGTGCCCAAACTGCCGCACAAAACCAAAGAATTTCCTCAAAGTGCCAGCACGTCATTTGCATAAGTGGTCTTATTTGCATAAATATTTGCATAATGTTACCATACACTAACTTTTAGTAAACATGTCTCTTAATGAGTGTATGGATAAAGAAAGACTAAAAGATTTCTACATTACTATGATCCAGTGCCAACCGCCAGGCACATTAGGAACTACTACAAACGCTGCCCATTTAGAACCCATAGCAAACCCGCCGTATCCTGACAGCATTACCAGGACTCACAAAGCACCATACCCTACCTATCAAAAGGCAACACTGCAAATATTAAACCAATACATTTCAGAGAATACTGGGGAAAGAGAACAAGTGGCAACGTCAAATAGGAATTTCCTCTTGTACCAAACAAAGCGCAGATGTTAATGATGCACATTTCCCAGAGCTGACATATTCCAGTTAATAAATTCAAAATAAAGAGATATCTTTCTACCTTTTGTGCATTTTTTTTTCAGTTGCAATTGGTCCAGCCACCTTCTTCTGGTTTCTTCATGTTTTCTGCTAACTCTCCATCGTCTGCTGTCCATTTGTCCTTTCTTCTCTCTTCTAGTTTTTTTTCCATTCTCTCTCTCTCTCTACATCTGCTTTAACATACTAATCTTTCTCCTTTTGCTCTTTCCTCATTCCTATTTCATCCACACAAATTTTACCCCTCCATCCTCAATCCCCAATTACTCTCCCAATACCTGGCCAATTGTAGATTTTTCATCCCTCCTACACAAAATATTTTTCCCCTCTGCATTTTACTCTCCCAGCCCCATCCCATTCTAATCCTCCCCCAACATCAGCTCCCTTCTAGTTCCAGTCTCACCCAGCATCCATTCCCTTCTAGTCCCTGCATCAGCCCATTTCCAGTCCAAGTCCCTTCATCAGCTCATTTTCAATCCTAGCCCCACCATCAGCCCATGTCAAATCATAGCTCCCCTCCACTCAGCCCAATTCCAGTCCAAGCCCCCCCATGAGCCTACTTCCAGTTCTAGCCCCTCCATGAGTCCATTTCAATTCAAGCCCCCACCACAGCCCATTTCCAATCTTAGCTCCCCCCAACAGCCCATTTCCAGTCCTATCCTAGCTGTTCCATCAGCCCATTTTCAGTCCTAGCTCCCTTGCCTCACAGCCCCTTTCCAGTCCACGCCCCTCCTCATCAGCTATTTGCAGTTCAAGCCTCCCCTTCCACTCAGCCCATTTCCAGTCCTAGCAACACCCCAACCCATTACCAGTCCTAGCCCCCCGTCAATCAACTTCCAGTCCTAACCCCCATCACCCCATTTTCAGTTTAAGCCCCCCCCTATAACCCTTTACCAGTCCTAACCCCCCATCAGCCCATTTCCAGTCAGCCCCCCATAGCCCATTGCCAGTCCTAAACCCCCCCCATCAGCCCACAGCCCATTACCAGTCCTAACCACATCAGCCCACCTCAAGTCCTAACCCCTCCCCATCAGCCCATTTCCTGTCCTAGCCCCCCCATAACCCATTATCAGTCCTACACCCCCATCAGCCCACTACCAGTCTTAACCCCCCCATAGCCCATTACCAGTCCTAACCCCCCCCATCAGCCCACTACCAGTCTTAACCCCCCCCATAGCCCATTACCAGTCCTAACCCCCCCATCACCCCATTTCCAGACAGCCCTCATCAGCTCATAGCCCATTGCCAGCCCTCATCAGCCCACAGCCCATTGCTAGTCTTAACTCCCCCCCATAGCCCACTGCGTCTTAACCCCCCTCCCCAGCCCACTGCCAGTCTTAAACCCCCCTCCCTAGCCCATTGCCAGTCTCAACCCCCCTCCCTCCCTCCCTCGCCCATTGCCAGTCTCAACCCCCCTCCCTCCCTAGCCCATTGCCAGTCTCAACCCCCTTCCCCCCCTCCCTAGCCCATTGCCAGTCTTAACCTCCCTCCCTCCCTAGCCCATTGCCAGTCTTAACCTACCTCCCTCCCTCCCTCCCTAGCCCATTGCCAGTCTCAACCCCCTCCCTCCCTCCCTAGCCCATTGCCAGTCTCAACCCCCCTCCCTCCCGAGCCCAATGCCAGTCTCAACCCCCACCCTCCCTAGCCCATTGCCAGTCTCAACCCCCCTCCCTCCCTAGCCCATTGCCAGTATTAACCTCCCTCCCTCCCTAGCCCATTGCCAGTCTTAACCCCCCTCCCCCCCTCCCTAGCCCATTGCCAGTCTTAACCCCCCTCTCTCCCTCCCTAGCCCATTGCCAGTCTTAACCCCCCTCCCTCGGCTCATGGCAATAAAAAAAAAAAAAGCTGCCCGCTGCCGCCGCCGCGGCATGGAGTGTCCCGCGGGGCTCCCTCTGCCCGGCGGGACTCTCCCGGCGCTGCTCAGCCCCTCTCTGCCGGCTTGCAGAGACGCGAAGGGAGAGAGAGTCTCCCTCGCGTCTCTCTTAAGCCCGCAGGGGCAGATGGGAAATTTCCCATCAGCCCCTGCGGGCTTAACAGAGACTCGAGGGAGACTCTCCCTTCGCGTCTCTGCAAGCCGGCAGAGAGGGGCTGAGCAGCGCCGGGAGAGTCCCGCCGGGCAGAGGGAGCCCCGCGGGACACTCCATGCCGCCACGGCGGCAGCGGGCAGCTTTTTTTTTTTTTTTTAATGTGCGACCTTCCCACGTGCCAGCTGCAAGGCCTTCGCGTGCCACAGCTGGCACGCGTGCCATAGGTTCGCCATCGCTGGCCTAGTGGTTAGTACACTGGCTTGCTATGTTTATGTTTATGTTTATTGGATTTGATATACCGCTGAGGAAAATACATCACAGCGGTTTACAAAGTAAAAATAGGCTTGGAAAGGAAAGGAAGTTACAATATGAGACAGGAAAGCAAAAGAGCAGAGTCATACAACAGGACAGGACATAAAGAAGGGGAGGGGAATGGGTCACACAGAGGGATCTGGTAGGTCGAAGGCACGGGCAAAGAGGTGGGTCTTGAGGTTTTTCTTAACCAAGAAACCAGGTTTTCGTTCCCACAGGCACTCCTTGTAGCCTTGGGCAAGTCACTTAATCCTCCATTACCTCAGAAGAAAGGCCCGTCAGTCCACTGCCAAGAAACCCCAGGAGCTGCTGGGTCAGCATTGACTTGAAGGCACACATTGCTTATCTTTAGCGGACCTGCTAATCTTGTTAATATCCTTGTCTGCGATATTTGGCAGCACTAAGATGGTTAGTGCCGCCGAATATCCATGAGTGCTACTGCTGCATGTCCCAATGCTAACTGGCTAGCATCGAGGGGGTGCCCAGGGCAACACCTAGAGATAACCAGGTTGTGGCGATATTGAGCCATTGGCTGCTCATATCAACACATGGCAAAATTCAGGCACAGTAAAGGCTGGCCCAACTTTCACCCGTGAACCTAACCGGGCAACAACTCAATATTGCCACTGCCCAGTTAGCTTCATGGCAATTCAGGCAACCTGGATATTCAAGGCTGGGACCATATCTGGGTCAAGGTTTGAATATCCAGGTTTACAGTTCTATGGCAATAGTTAGCCACTTTAACAGCACTAGCTACTACTGCTGAATATTGGGCCTTATGTCTCCACTCACAGCGCTTGCGCACATTTACAACTTCTTTGGAAGAGGTGCAAATTTGTTCAAGTTCTCTTGCACACTATAGGACTGATTCTATAGAGTGTCATGGACTGTTGTGCACTAGAAATGTGCACGAGTCCTATTCTCAAGGACTTGTGAGTGTGAACGGGCACTTCTGCGTGCATTGGATGGCTGCTTTTCTGTAAAACTCACATATTAAGTTCCAAAGGACTCGCACATTAAGTACTTTCCATAGGAGTATGCAAGGGGGCGTTGCTTGGGTGGAACATAGGCAGGGTCGATATTCCTGCACGTAGGTTAGAGAATATTATATAACCTATCAGCATTACTCTGCCACTCTAGTTATGGCTCCTCTAGAGCAGGCTTAACTGCCGTGCCTAGGTTCACAAGCCAGTATGCCCTGAGTACCTCCGTGCTTCTCTTTATAAAAGAGGGCCCTAAATCACCCTCTGTAGGGACAGGTCTGGGGACCTATTTTATAAAGACATGATGACACATTTATGAAACAGATATAAAATAGGTGTCTTTTTTGAACTTTTCATATGGGCTTCCTGCTATGAAATTACCATCCAGGTGCATTTAGGCGTTTTAAAAATAAGCAGCTCTGGTTATATAATGATGATGTTGGAGTGAACAGAGCATGAGCATTTTCAAATGCAAATACAGTAGGCCTTGTTGCTCTCGATCAGCTGCCTGCACCAATAAGAGTTACAAAGTACGCAGACCTTCCGTGTACACATTCTTTGTGGTAGCACATACCCTGCATCTAGACAGACTACTGAGAACTGCCCCTTCATGTCTGAAGCGCCGCGTTAACTTTTTTTTTTTTTTTTAATTTTATATTTATGAAATTTTACAAAATAGTCAAGAAAGTTACAAAAACATTCTTGAAGAAAACAGGTAAATATCTCAAAGAAATAATCATCATACAAATTAGAAATCAAACAATAGCAACTCAGATTGAGACAGAGATATCTTCCACACTAGCCCACAATACAAGGGGAAAGAAATCCACAACAATATAATAATACCCAAAACTGTAAATGAAATTGGAAGCAGCTATCTAGCTATGAGAAATATATTTATGAGAGATATAATGAGGGCCCCTGTGGGGACTCCAAACGCCTGGCACTAATGAAAGCAATAAGTTGGAACGTTCATAAAAAATATAAGAAATCAATTTGTATTTCACTAGACATTTACATGGATGCTTAAGGAAAAACAAACCCCCCAACTGAAGAATACCAGGACGCAATAAAAGAAACTCCTTACGGCGCTTCTGTGTATCCCTAGCTAAATCAGGATACACTCTAACCCTTAACCCTTTAAATAAAAGATGTATTTTCCTGAAAAAAAGCTTCAAAAGCCACTCTATCTGATAATAGAGCAAAAGTAACCAACAATATAGAAGGGATTAGATTCTCATTCTCAGATTTCTCAAGTAACATTTCCTTGTTCCCGGCCACCCCCTGCCATAGCCTCTCCCGAGGTTATTTTAGCCTTAGGCAGATAATACACTCTAACCAAAGGGGGAATTAACTCAGGGGATACACCCAAAACCTCAACTAAGTATAATCAAAACATTTCTCTAGGAGATATAGAAATAATTCTCGGGAAATTAATTATCCGGAGATTATTTATCCTAGAGAGATTATCCAGTTGCTCCAACTTCACTTCTATGGATAAAAAGTTCTTTCTAAAAGCATCCGCTTGCTCTTCCAAGGTTTCCACCTTCCGACGTAGATCAACCACTTCTGGTTGTAGGGCCATAACGTTTTGTTCCAAGCCCTCCACAACAAGATCAAGATTATTCAATTTCTTCTCCACAAAAGTTACCCGTGGTACCAGGGCCTCGCCCAAAGAGAAAACTGCCCGCCAAATTGACTCTAATGTAAAAGTCTTTGGACGCTATAGGGTAAATGGCTGCCCCGAAAAAGTCTCCAAATTTCCTGGTTCCAATCATGCCTCCCACGCTGGTTCTCGACCCACAGCAATAAAATCCTGACCTGTTGGTCCTTCCTCAGTCGGCACCGCTGCTGCTGTTAACTGGTGCTGCCCAACGACTGCAGATTCTCGAACTCGCCATCCCTCTGTTTCCGGTCCACCTGAGCCACTGACTTCCTTCAGCTTTGGAGGGGAGCTGAGCTCCAGGAACCCTTCTGGTAGGGACTGGCCGTGAGACGCCTTTGGTGTCGGTCTCTCAGGGGAGAGAGATATACCCGATGCAGACGCTGAGCCACCCAACTCTGGCGTCATTGCAGCCCAGGACTCATCCCCTTGTTCCGCCACAGCTCGGTCAGCATGAAAAACAAAAGAATCCATAGGTCCAACAGAAATCGGCGTTGAGGTAGGAGGGGGGTGGGAGGACAAAGCCTCCCCCTTGCCTTTACGCTTTTTACCCATTGCTAAGAAAAACGCGCTCACACAAAGTTGGCAGCTGCCGCCATCTTGACTAGGACTCCTCCCTACCGCGTTAACTTTTTAAGGAATAAACGAAAAGAAAAAACTGATCCTTCTCCATAAATCATAAGCTCCAATAAAGTTGATGTCATGACAAAGTGGCAACACTTACTCCATACCAATTTTTGGAGGGCAGTCAAAGGTATGACCTTGAACAAGTTATTCTGTATCCTTGGAGCATTGGTTTAAACAGTTGTCCTTTGTTAATCATAATAATACGAATACCAATTTCCCTGGACTATTTATCAATTTCAGCAATGTTTAGGCAGCTTAAATGTGCTGGCAATTCAAATGACCCAAGGATAACTGCATATATTTTTTGAAAATTGCAATTGAACACTAAGTTGAGGAGTGGAGGAATAGCCAAATGGTTAGAGCACTGGCTTGGAAACCAAAAAACAGCATTCATTTCCCATTAACATTCATTGTGACTTTGGGCAAGTCACTTACCCCCGCCCCCCCCTAGTCGCAGAAAAATACAAGTTATCAATGTTCCTGTTTAATGCACTTTACATTGTAACTTAAACTTGGTAAACTGCTTTGACTGAAATGATAAAGCAGTATAAAAAATCTGTAGTTGGAATACAGTAACAAAGTAAATGATGGCAGATAAAGACCAGTATGGTCCATCTAGTCTGCCCAGCAAGGCGGCAAGGGTAGATGCACCTGCCACTCCATGCAGGTCACCCCTCCTGTCTTGAAGGACTAGAAAGGGGGGACTGTTACTTCTGGAGAGAAATCTGCAACTGTGAGTATATACTTCTGGTAATTTTCTAAAAAGAATTCTTTGTATTAAAGCTACTTAATCTGTGAACCCACTGTTTTTTGTTGGATCAGTTGGGGCCTAGTAGCAGCAATTAAAGTTTGAATTTAAAACACAGAGGAGAGCTTTCTGGTTACATTTCATACCCAGCAGAGAGCTTGTAGTTTAAATTTAATAGTCACTCAGGGCCAAGTAACAGCAAAGTACTTTTAGTTTAAATTTAACACACAGAAGAGAGCTTTCTGGTTAAATTTAGTACCCAGCAGAGAGTTTGTAGTTTAAATTTCATAAGAAGTTAGAGCCTAGCAGTAGCTAAGAGCTATTATTTAAATCAAATCAGAATTTAGCTTACCTCAGCAGCACAAGACAGGGTACTGTGTAGCAGCCCTCTTTTAATAAGTGTTATTTCCCTCCCTCCCTCCCTCCCCACACCCACCCTCCCCTGGGATAATCATAGCTTTATAGGTACTTACACATCTTAAAAGACAGGAGGTGCTTTCAGGTGAAGCTCATTACCCAAATCAGTCATACACTAAAAACCTGAGATTAATTAAGCTTCAGGTGAACAAACTTCCCCCACACACCAGTCGCCCCTGCACGTCAACACCACAAATAATAGGTAGTCCCCCAAACCCTACCAACCTTCACAAAACTAATGCAACACCCAGTTAAATTAGAGCATTGTACATAGTTTGAGTTAATATGTATTTAGTTTCCCCGTTTTCTCCCCCATGTTCAATTCCCTGTTATTTGTAAACTCAATGTTATTTGTATACATTGCAGTATTCTTGTTCGATGTACACCGCGCTGATTTTAATAGCGCGGTATAGAAGAAAATGTTAAATAAAATAAATAAATAAATAACAAGGTATATTAAACGTATTAGGTACAGTTTTATTGGTATAAATACCCATAGCAACCCCTAGTAAGTAAGAACTTAAAGATCTAGACACAAACTTAAAACTAAGATGCAGACAGCAGTCCAGCAGCGGGATGGGGGCTTTCCAGTCTTTTGCATTGAGTGTCACATGTATGATTTTCTCCCAGTTGGTGAGAGGTCTTACATGTGCACTAGGTGCAAGGAGCTCTTTTCTCTCAGGGAACAAGTCCGTTCTCTAGAGGCTAAAGTAGCAGACTTGGAAAACATAAGACAGACAGAGAGGTACATAGACGAGACCTACAGGGATATAGTCCTGAAGTCCCACCTCCAGTCTGGCAGCACCCCCGTTGCCATGGAGGAGAGAGGTCACGTGACAGGACAGCATCACCCTGGTGTGGCAGGAAGTGATCCTGTAACTAGGACCTGTCCTCCAGGTGATGTAAAACCCTCTCGCACCGAGGAAGTTTCTCCAGGGCCATGTGCCCATGAGGGAAGGGTTAGGACAGCCGTTATAGTTGGTGATTTGATCATTAGGCATGTAGATAGCTGGGTGGCTGGTGGACGTGAGGATCGCCTGGTAACATGCCTGCCTGGTGCGAAGGTAGCGGACCTCACGCGCCACCTAGATAAGGTCTTAGATAGTGCTGGGGAGGAGTCTGCTGTCTTGGTACATGTCGGTACCAATGACATAGGAAAATGTGGTAGGGAGGTTCTGGAGGCAAAATTTAGGCTTTTAAGTAGGAAGTTGAAATCCAGAACTTCCAGGGTAGCATTCTCCGAGATGCTTCCTGTTCCACGCGCAGGACCCAAAAGGCAGGCAGAGCTCCGGAGTCTCAATGCGTGGATGAGACAATGGTGCAGAGATGAGGGTTTTGGATTTGTTAGGAACTGGGGAACATTCTGGGGAAAGGAGGGGCTCTTCCGAAGGGATGGGCTTCACCTTAACCGGGATGGAACCAGGCTGCTGGCATTAACCATTAAAAAGGAGATAGAGCAGCTTTTAAACTAGATATTAGGGGAAAGCCGACAGTCGCCCAAGAGCGGATGGTTCAGAAGAATGTATCCTTGAAGGATACTACCAAAAGCAGAGAGGTTCCACAAAAGAGTAAAGTAGTCCAAATGCCCTCAAGTATGGAGCAGACAGAGCTTAAAGATCCCAATTTACCCATGTCTAACAATAGCCAAATTAACATGAATAAAATACATTCTCTAAAATGCTTGTATGCAAATGCTAGAAGTCTAAAGAATAAGATGGGAGAGTTAGAATATATAGCACTAAATGAAAGGTTAGATATGATTGGAATATCAGAGACATGGTGGAAGGAGGACAACCAGTGGAACACTGTGATACTTGGGTACAAACTATATCGTAATGATAGAGCTGATCAAATTGGTGGAGGGGTTGCGCTCTATGTTAGAGAGGGCATTGACTCAGAAAGGATTAAAGTTTTGCAGGAAACAAAATCTGCTGTAGAATCTATATGGATTGAAATTCCATCTAAAAGGGGGAAGGCGATGGCAGTGGGGGTGTACTATCAAGCACCTGGCCAGAATGACCAAATGGATGATGAAGTGCTCAAAGAAATCAAGGAAGCTAACAAAAGTTACAGTGCAGTAATAATAATGGGTGATTTCAATTACCCCAGTATCGACTGGGTCAGTGTCACGTCAGGACATGCTAGGGAGATAAAGTTCCTAGATGAAATAAATGACTGCTTCTTGGAGCAGCTGGTTCATGAACCGACCAGAGGGGAAGCCATATTAGACCTAGTCCTTAGTGGAACACCAGATCTAGTGCAAGAGATAAGGGTGTTGGGGCCACTTGGCAATAGTGATCATAGCATGATCGCCTTTGATTTAATTAGTGGAGGAGGGATAGTTTTGATATCCACAGTACTACCTTTTTACTTTCGTTAGGGAGACTATGATAAAATGAGGAAAACAGTTAAGAAATAACTAAAAGGAGCAGTTGCGAAGGTTAAAGACGTACATCAAGCTTGGGTGTTGTTGAAAAATACTATCTTGGAAGCCGAGACCAGCTGTATTCCACGTTTTAAGAAAAGTGGAAGGAAGTCCAAAAAACTGCCAGCATGGTTTAAAGGTGAGGTCAGAGAGGCTGTTGTTGCCAAAAAAGCATCTTTCAGGAAATGGAAAAAAGAGCCAAACGATGAAACCTGGAAACAGCACAAGCACTGGCAAGTCAAATGCAAAGCATTGATAAGGCAGGCAAAGAGAGAATTTGAGAAGAAGCTTGCTGCGGAAGCAAAAACGCAAAATAAAGACCTTTTCAAGTACATTCGTAGGAAAAAACCTGTGAGAGAGTCAGTTGGTCCATTAGATGATAAAGGGGTTAAAGGAGCACTAAGAGGCGACAAGGCAATAGCGGAGAGACTGAATGAATTCTTTGCTTCGGTCTTTACTGAGGAAGATGTAGGGATGTTACCCATGACTGAAGTGGTATTTAAAGGTGCGGAACAATTGAAGGAAATATCGATACATCGGAAAGATGTCTTATAACTATTAGATAAACTGAAGAGTAGCAAATCACCTGGGCTGGATGGTATACACCCAAGGGTGTTGAAAGAACTGAAATATGAGATTGCAGAACTGCTATCAGTAATCTGTGAACTATCATTAAAATCATCTCTAATACCTGAAGATTGGAGGATCGCCAATGTAACACCAATTTTTAAAAAGGGTTCCAGGGGTGATCCGGGAAACTACAGACCGGTGAGCCTCACGTCAGTACCGGGAAAAATGGTAGAAACCATCATAAAGAATAAAATTTCTTAGCATGTAGATAGTCACAACCTAATGGGAGACAGCCAACATGGCTTTAGACAAGGAAGATCTTGTCTTACTAATCTGTTATGTTTTTTTGAAGGAGTGAATAAACAGGTGGACAAAGGTGAGTCGGTTGATATTGTGTATCTGGACTTTCAGAAAGCCTTTGACAAGGTCCCTCATCAGAGACTTTTGGCAAAACTAAAGAGTCATGGGATAGGAGGCAGTGTACTATTGTGGATCGGGAACTGGTTAAAAGATAGAAAGCAGAGGGTAGAGCTAAATGGCCAATTTTCCCAATGGAGAAAGGTGAATAGTGGTGTACCCCAGGGATCTGTGCTGGGTCTGCTGCTTTTTGACATATTCATAAATGACCTGGAAAGTGGAATAACGAGTGAGGTTATCAAATTTGCAGATGACACAAAACTATTTAAAGTTGTTAAAACCCAAGAGGATTGTGAAAAATTGCAAGAGGATCATGATAAATTGGAAGACTGGGCATCAAAATGGCAGATGAAATTTAATGTGGACAAGTGCAAGGTTATGCACCTAGGGAAGAACAACCCAAACTATGGTTACACGATGCAAGGTTCCACATTAGGAACCACCACCCAAGAAAAAGATTTAGGCGTCATTGTGGATACCATGTTAAAACCCTCGGCCCAGTGTGCAGCGGCGGCCAAGAGAGCAAATAGAATGCTAGGTATGATAAGGAAAGGAATGGAAAATAAAACAAAAGATATTATAATGCCTTTATATCGTTCCATGGTGAGACCGCACCTTGAATATTGTGTGCAATTCTGGTCGCTGTATCTTAAAAAGGATATAGCGATTTTAGAAAAGGTTCAGAGAAGAGCCACCAAAATGGTAAAGGGGATGGAAGGATACTCCTATGAAGAAAGGCTAAAAAGGTTGGGGCTCTTTAACCTGGAAAAGAGACGGCTGAGGGGAGATATGATAGAAGTCTATAAATTAATGAACGGAGTGGAATGTGTAAACCTAGATCGATTGTTTACCTTATCAGAATATAGAAAGACTAGGGGACATGCAATGAAGCTACAGGGTAAACTATTTAAGACTAATAAAAGAAAACATTTTTTCACTCAACGTGTAATCAAACTCTGGAATTTGTTACCGGAGGATGTAGTAAAGGCTGTTAGTGTAGCTGGGTTTAAAAAAGGTTTGGACAAGTTCCTGGAGGAAAGGTCCATAAACCATTATTAAGAAGGGACCCAGGATATCAATGCTTGAACCAATACAAGCATTGTGGAACCTGTGTCCCTTGGGGAAACTGCTAGGTACGTATGACCTAGATTGGCCACTGTTGGAAACAGAATACTGGGCTTGATGGACCTTGGTCTGACCCAGTATGGCATATCTTATGTTCTTATCTTATGTTCTTATGTTCTAAAGGCTTTTTACGTTTCCTCCCAGGATGGCCTGGTCCTTCTTCTTCGCCTGGTTCTTAGACTCTCTGTGAAAAATACATGGTCTTATGTCAAGACGGAACAATTTAAAAATTCATAAAACCAATAGCATCACTTATCTGTATTCAGCTACGAATCCATGGAAAAAGCCTTAATTTCTTCACCATGCCTGACAAAGATCCTTGTTTTGCCATCAACTGCACCAGGGGATCCAAAGTATAACATATTTCCAGCATTGTCAAGTGACATTACTCACACGCCTTTTAAATTCTGATATGCTCAAAGTCCGCAAATCACATTACAGGAGGAACAGCTACAACATAGAAACCTTAACTATTAAAGTCCCAGAAAAGGTTTTATTATCCTTCAGTCACTGTTCCATGGGGAAAAAAACTCATTTTTAGAAATACTGAAGGAGGGGCTTCATTATTAAAAACAAACCCATGCAATCACATTGTTCAGTCCGTGCTGTTCAGGGGTATTAAGTTCATAAATCCAACACAGCACCCGCTGCAGCAGGAGTTTATTATGATTACATCACGAATATCATCTTGCACACAATCCACATCTATACAACATAAATCAGTAGATGTATGATGAAACTGCATACGGTGCAGAACCAGAGGCACTTCTTCTTTTTTGTTAAGAACATAAGATATGCCATACGGGGGGGGGGGAGCCTGGTTGCTGGTCAAGATGGACGTGTAAGTGTTGAGTTCCAGAGGGCAACTGGCAAGGATCCTGATGTGCTCATCGAGTGCCTACTCAATTTCTGGTCGCGGGCAAATGTCCACTACCAATCATTTTGAAAGTTCTACGTTTTCAGCAAGTAACGCAAATAATGGGTGCTGCCCGTATGCTGCCAGGGACATAAACTCCTGTTCTTCCCGGACTTCGCAAAGGCGACGGTGGAATGGAGAAAGAGTTTTCTGGCGCTGCATCCACGCTTATTGCAGCTACAGGCCCATTTTGGGCTGCTCTAGCCTGCCCGCATGAGAGTCATGCTGCATAACCAGACCAAGACATTTGATGATCCTGAGGAGTTATATGCATTTCTGGAAGATAAAGATGCAGCGGTGATGCAGTGAAATTCTCTTCACAGCTTTATTTGGTGCAGTTTTATGGCGCTTAATATCATGGCGTTTGACTGGTCTGAGGCTGTGTAAAGGAGATTTATCCATGCAGAAGCGACATTTACTCATGCAGTATTGCTATATACTGGGACATTCATTTGTTTTCTTTGAAGGAACTCCAGGATACTTTCCTGGTCAAGTTGTTTTCCTGTTCTCTCTCTTTTTTCTTTTGTGTTTTGTGTTGTTTGTGCTGTCTATGGTGGTTGAAAGAGTCTTGGGGCTTAGAGGAGTGGGATGGCCCATAGTTATTAGGCTGTGTCTTTTAGGCCGTAAACTGATTTGGTGAGGGCTGCCCTGCCACGCAGATTTGATGGTTAGGGTTTTGAATACATTGTCTTTTCTTTTATTGTGGGAGGTGAGCAAGGTGCAAGATTTTAAGTGGCAATAGAAGTGGGAATGTAGTAGGTCATTTTTGCCCTCTGTGTTTGTCTTGTCCTGGCGGGCTCACCCGCTAATTTTATGGGTTGTATAGCCTTCCTGGGTTTGGTTTGGTGGTTTTGGTGTTAGGTTTTCCAGAATTATGTGTTCTTATTGTGTGCGATCACGTGCAGTGGCCAGGGCTAAAGTATATCTCTTTTTGTTGGGTTATCTTTGTTGGGCTATAAGTGCAGCTAACACTCTGAGGGTGATTAAGATGTTGTTCCACAATGTAAAACTGTATGCTACAATTGGGTATGTTTTTACAACATTTGACTGTCAATTTGAGCTATATTATCAGTATGTCTTCCTTTAAGATAGCTTCTCTGAATGTGTTTTTCTTTCCATAATACAATTGTTCTATATCAAACCCAATAATCAAAATGACTACTATTGAGTACACTAGCTGCAGTGCCTTAATCCAAAGGGAAACCATTTGAGCCTGACATCTTATTCCATCTGTCTCCTACTCTATGTAATGAAAAAACCTTGGCTCTTTTGAGAGAAGAATTAGCTACAATGAAAATGGCATTCCCCAGGATACACATGAAAGAGAAAGTGAAATTTTAAACCACATTCGATATTCATCAAGAAGTGATTAACCCTTAACAGATTGGGAAACAAGAAAAAATAATAGCATAAAATATGCCAAATGATCCTACTACTAAAAACCTTTATATTGCTTTGGGTATCCATACTCCATTAACAGCAAGATGGGGGCTAACCAGTCTTTTGCACTGACTATTTTGTGTATCATTGTCTCCTAGATTGTGAGAAGACATGTGTATGTGCTAGAGTAGCAGACTTGGAAGAGGTGAGGAAGACAGAGAAATATATAGTGGAGACCTACAGGGACATAGTAGAAAAGTCCCACTGCCTCAGTGCTGCCTTAGAGGAGAGAAGACAACTGAAAGGAGATCTTCACCTTGGTGTTGCAAAAATGTATCCCGTAGCCAGGATCTGCCCTACAGGGGATATGATATCCTGTTGCATTGAGGATGTATCTCCAGGAGCTTCTGCCTAGGAAGGAAGGGTTAGGATAGCCATTTTAGTTGGTGATCCAATTATTAAGCATGTAGGGTGGATGTTCAGCGCTAAAGTAGCTAGTCACTGTTGCTGAAAGTTAAACTCAGATATTCAATACCAGGATCATACCTGACCCCAGTATTAGATATTTGGGTATGATGGATTGCTGTGAGCCTAACCAGGCAGCAACTCATTATTGCAGCTGCCTGGTTAACTAACATGGCAAAAGTTAGGCCAGGGTTTTCCTGTGCCTGACTTTCACCATGCATCGCTAACCTGTGAGCAACTCAATGTCAATGCTGCCCAGATAGTGATGGATGCCGCCTCTGCTCCTCTCTGGAATCGCCTCGGAATATCCTGATGCTAACCCCTTAGCATCGGCAGCATCCAGGGATATTCAGCGTCACTAACCATGTTAGTGACGCTGTATATCCCACAGAGTGGCATTTTCAAGAAAAGCTGTCCTGACAAGAATGAAACAATTCCACACTGATTCACTCAAAAGATCCCTAAACAAACCACGGGATCTTTTCAGCTTAGTCAAATCCCTATCGAAGGAACCGTCACCATGTCCTCCTGAGGAGATCCACCCACAAGCCTTCGCGGACCATCTACAATCTAAACTATTACAAACAAACAAAATCACTGCCTTCAAGCCTCAAGACACCACCTGCCTAAACTATCTCTCAATGTTTTCCACACCACCCAAGAAACATGTGGAAGATACCATTGCCGCCATCAACACTACCACTGCTCATACTGACCCTTGTCCAGCTTACTGGATAAAAAATATACGCAGTGATATCAGTCCATTAATCACAAGAATGATAAGACTATCGTTCACAACTGGATCTTTCCCCTCAGCACTCAAACAAACATCAATTAGACCACTTCTAAAAAACCCCAAGCTTGACCCTAGTAAAGTGGAATCGTACAGACCCATAGCTAGCATACCATTTCTAGCTAAAATATTTGAAAAGGAAGCACAACGACAAATACAAGACCATATCGACACTGCATCCCCACTAGACCCCCATCAACATGGCTTCAGGGAGTTCCATGGCGTGGAAACCCTTCTTATCTCCCTTCTCAATAATATCATCACATGTATTGACAACATCCACCAAGGTTGTGTACTTATATTCATAGACATAGCTGCAGCCTTCGATTCGGTACACCACGGCCTGCTCATAGAACGCCTAAAAGAAAAAGGCATTAATGGCCTCGCCCTTGATTGGTGCAAATCATACCTTGAAGGAAGATGGCAACAAGTAAGATCAAGATCAACAAAATCGGAGCCCTTCCACCAAGATCAGGGTGTTCCTCAAGGCTCATCATTATCATCTCTCATGTTTAACATTTACGTACAACCTGTCTGCAACATCATCAGATCTTTCAATGTCCAATGTCAGATATACGCCGATGATATCCTTATTTACATGCCATTCTCCACAAAGCAAATGGACATCTCACCTCTCATTGAATGTTTTGATGCAGTATCAGAATGGTTTCTATCTCAAAACCTCCGTATTCAACATAAGAAAACGGAGGTACTCTTCATCACAAGAAATCCGAATTTTACCCCACCACCTCATATAAAAGTGAGAGAAGCTGAACTCCAAACAAAGTCTACAATTCGATACTTAGGAGTTACTCTAGATCAACACTTGGACATGAAGCTTCACATATCCTACATTGTCAGAGCCGTATATTTCAAGATCCGGACACTCAAACACCTCAGATCTTTATTGGACCCAAGTGACTTCCGGACTGTATACCAAGCTCTTATCCTACCCCACTTTGATTTCGCCAACGCCATTTTCCAAGGCCTCCCACAGTCTACTCTGAACCCCCTTCAACTAGCCATGAACGCCGCTGCTAGAGTTCCTTCTGGAGCATCGAGATTTGACCACATCACACCCATCTTAATTCAACTCCACTGGCTCCCAACACACGGAAGAATACTATTCAAGACTCTGACGCTTACCTTTAAAGCCATCAACGGCATAACCGCTTCACAACTAGTGGATCTAATTCAGCCCACCCCACCTAACAGATCCAGAAGATCCACATCAGCAAACACTCTAACTATCCCAAGTGCATCAACAAAATGCACACTAACAATGTCAAACAGGGCTTTCAGTCTTTATGCTCCCAAGTGTTGGAACATATTACCACCAGCAATCCGAGCCATCACCGATCTCACACAATTCAGGAAAGCACTAAAACATTACTTATTTATACAACATTACCAGATCAACCATACTCCACCATAGCCACATCTTCCTTCCAGAAACCTCCACATATTAGTCCCTATACTTAATATCTTTCTGTAGGTTCATAACCCACTATGCAAAGCTTACTGCTACATATGTAAATAGTTGATGTGCATGTTTCCCTAAGTTATCCAAGTTGTATTTCCTTGTTCTCTGTAAAACTAACGTTTGTTCATTATGTTTCGCTGTTCCATGTAAACCGCGCTGATACTAAATAGTGCGGTATATAAGAAACTAAAAGAAATAAATAAATAAATAAATATGCAGGTCTGCAAAGTGTGTAAATGTCTTTGAAAATGTCCCCCATCAATGCCTTGGTAACTGGTGGGCAAAAGGAAAGAGAAGTAATCCATTGTTACTTATTTTGAGGGAAAGAAGGAGGAAATAATTTCTTTGTAATATACTGTGATTCTATTCCTAATCTTCTGCCAGTTCTAATTGCTGCTATTCTAAAAAGTGACCCTAAAGTTTAAGTAAACCCTTGGTTCAGAACACACAAATCTGGATTGGACTAAATTATTTTGAAAAGGGAAGAGCTGAGAGTGAACTGTAAGTGTCTAGGCCTCCCACTGTGTACTGGTCCCATTCAATGAACTCTGTAATTAATCTCCAACAGAAGAGAGTAAACAACTATAATACTCTTGAATTGGTGTGATCATTACCTGACATACAGCAAAAAGGACAATTGTAGTAACTATGCACAGGAAAGGGGGGGGGGGGGGTAGAAGCCATGTTAAATACCTTACCTAGCTTAGTAGATATCTCCTTAATGTTCTTATGTTTTGTGATTGATTTATTATAATATTATATGATTACATTATTTGTGATACATATTGATCTTTACTTTGGGATCTCTGGATGAAAATGAATCAAATCTAAAACTAAGCTAAACGAAGATCATAAGGTCAGCGTCTTCTGGTTGTTCTCGGTACTAGGAATTCTCATGGATGGGCACTGCATGTTTTAGTAATTGACTGGCATGTTGTTTATGTGAAAAAGGATTTGTACACAAGTAGAAAGTGTGTCTGATTCAGCTTGAGGGAGCATGTATGCATGAACATAAGAACATAAGAACATAAGATATGCCATACTGGGTCAGACCAAGGTCCATCAAGCCCAGTATTCTGTTTCCAACAGTGGCCAATCTAGGTCATACGTACCTAGCAGTTTCCCCAAGGGACACAGGTTCCACAATGCTTGTATTGGTTCAAGCATTGATATCCTGGGTCCCTTCTTAATAATGGTTTATGGACCTTTCCTCCAGGAACTTGTCCAAACCTTTTTTAAACCCAGCTACACTAACAGCCTTTACTACATCCTCCGGTAACAAATTCCAGAGTTTGATTACACGTTGAGTGAAAAAATATTTTCTTTTATTAGTCTTAAATAGTTTACCCTGTAGCTTCATTGCATGTCCCCTAGTCTTTCTATATTCTGATAAGGTAAACAATCGATCTACGTTTACCCGTTCCACTCCGTTCATTAATTTATAGACTTCTATCATATCTCCCCTCAGCCGTCTCTTTTCCAGGTTAAAGAGCCCCAACCTTTTTAGCCTTTCTTCATAGGAGTAGCCTTCCATCCCCTTTACCATTTTGGTGGCTCTTCTCTGAACCTTTTCTAAAATTGCTATATCCTTTTTAAGATATGGCGACCAGAATTGCACACAATATTCAAGGTGCGGTCTCACCATGGAACGATATAGAGGCATTATAATATATTTTGTTTTATTTTCCATTCCTTTCCTTATCATACCTAGCATTCTATTTGCTCTCTTGGCCCCCGCTGCACACTGGGCCGAGGGTTTTAACCTGGTATCCACAAGGACGCCTAAATCTTTTTCTTGGGTGGTGGTTCCTAATGTGGAACCTTGCATCGTGTAACCATAGTTTGGGTTGTTCTTCCCTAGGTGCATAACCTTGCACTTCTCCACATTAAATTTCATCTGCCATTTTGATGCCCAGTCTTCCAATTTATCAAGATCCTCTTGCAATTTTCCACAATCCTCCTGGGTTTTAACAACTTTAAATAGTTTTGTGTCATCAGCAAATTTGATAACCTCACTCGTTATTCCACTTTCCAGGTCATTTATGAATATGTCAAAAAGCAGCGGACCCAGCACAGATCCCTGGGGTACACCACTATTCACCTTTCTCCATTGGGAAAATTGGCCATTTAGCCCTACCCTCTGCTTTCTATCTTTTAACCAGTTCCTGATCCACAGTAGTACACTGCCTCCTATCCCATGACTCTTTAGTTTTGCCAAAAGTCTCTCATGAGGGACCTTGTCAAAGGCTTTCTGAAAGTCCAGATACACAATATCAACCGACTCACCTTTGTCCACCTGTTTATTCACTCCTTCAAAAAAACATAACAGATTAGTAAGACAAGATCTTCCTTGTCTAAAGCCATGTTGGCTGTCTCCCATTAGGTCATGACTATCTATATGCTGAGTAATTTTATTCTTTATGATGGTTTCTACCATTTTTCCCAGTACTGATGTCAGGCTCACCGGTCTGTAGTTTCCCGGATCACCCCTCGAACCCTTTTTAAAAATTGGTGTTACATTGGCGATCCTCCAATCCTCAGGTATTAGAGATGATTTTAATGATAGTTCACAGATTACTGATAGCAGGTCTGCAATCTCAAATTTCATAGAAACATAGAAACATAGAAATATGACGACAGAAAAAGACCACATGGCCTATCTAGTCTGTCCTTCCATAACAACTACAACAGTCCACTTTTTGCCTTTAGAGATCCTCTGTGTTGGTCCCATGCTTTCTTGAATTCAGTTACTGTCCTCATCTCTACCACCTCCACTGGGAGACTATTCCACGGATCCACTACTCTTTCCGTAAAGAAATATTTCCGCATATCACTCCTGAATCTATCTCCCTTCACCCTCATCCCATGTCCCCTCGTAGCAGAACTTGCTTTCAATTGAAAGAGGCTCTCTCCCTGAACATTTATGCCACGGAGGTATTTAAACATCTCAATCATATCACCTCTATCCCGCCTTTCCTCTAAGGTGTACATATTAAGATCCTTAAGTCTGTCCTCATATGCTTTATAATGAAGCCCATTAATCATTTTGGTAGCAACCCTCTGCACCGACTCCATCCTGTTCACATCCTTTTGAAGGTGCGGTCTCCAGAATTGCACACCATACTCCAAATGAGGGTCGCACCAAAGACTTATACAGAGGCATTATCACCTCCTTTTTTCTGCTAGCCATTCCTCTCCGTATGCACCCAAGCATCCTTCTAGCTTTTGCTGTCGCCTTTTCCACCTGTTTAGCTACTTTAAGATCATCAGACACAACCACGCCTAGGTCCCGTTCTTCTTTAGTGGACAAAAGTACTTCACCTCCTATACTGTATTGCTCCCTTGGATTGCTGCAGCCCAAATGCATGACCTTACATTTTTTAACATTAAATCCCAGCTGCCAAATTCTAGACCATTCTTCAAGCTTAGCTAGATCCCTCCTCATGTTATCTACCCCTTCCTGGGTGTCTACTCTATTGCAGATTTTGGTATCATCCGCAAAGAGGCAAACCTTACCCGACAGCCCTTCCGCTATATCACTAACAAAGATGTTAAAAAGAATCGGACCAAGGACAGATCCCTGGGGCACACCACTGGTAACATCCTTCTCCTCAGAGTGAGCTCCATTTACTTGTACTCTTTGTCGCCTCCCACCCAACCAATTTCTAACCCAAGCAGTAACTTTAGGGTCCATCCCTAGGGTGCTCAGTTTGTTTATAAGTCGCCTGTGAGGAACAGTGTCAAAGGCTTTACGGAAATCTAAATACACCACATCTAGAGCTCTCCCTTGGTCCAACTCCCTGGTTCTTTCAACACCTTTGGATGTATACCATCCGGCCCAGGTGATTTGCTACTCTTCAGTTTATCTAATAGTTGTAGGACATCTTCCCGATGTATCGATATTTCCTTCAATTCTTCCACACCTTTAAATACCACTTCAGTCGTGGGTAACATCCCTACATCTTCCTCAGTAAAGACCGAAGCAAAGAATTCATTCAGTCTCTCCGCTATCGCCTTGTCGCCTCTTAGTGCTCCTTTAACCCCTTTATCATCTAATGGACCAACTGACTCTCTCACGGGTTTTTTGCTACGAATGTACTTGAAAAGGTCTTTATTTCGCGTTTTTGCTTCCGCAGCAAGCTTCTTCTCAAATTCTCTCTTTGCCTGCCTTATCAATGCCTTGCATTTGACTTGCCAGTGCTTGTGCTTTTTCCAGGTTTCATCATTTGGCTCTTTTTTCCATTTCTTGAAAGATGCTTTTTTGGCAACAACAGCCTCTCTGACCTCAGCTTTAAACCATGCTGGCAATTTTTTGGACTTCCTTCCACTTTTATTAAAGCGTGGAATACAGCTGGTCTGGGCTTCCAAGATAGTATTTTTCAACAACACCCAAGCTTGATGTACGTCTTTAACCTTTGCAACTGCTCCTTTTAGTTTTTTCTTAACTGTTTTCCTCATTCTATCATAGTCTCCCTTTCGAAAGTTAAAGGGTAGTACTGTGGATTTCCTTACTATCCCTCCTCCACTAATTAAATCAAAGGCGATCATGCTATGATCACTATTGCCAAGTGGCCCCAACACCCTTATCTCTTGCACTACATCTGGTGTTCCACTAAGGACTAGGTCTAATATTGCTTCCCCTCTGGTCGGTTCATGAACCAGCTGCTCCAAGAAGCAGTCATTTATTTCATCTAGGAACTTTATCTCCCTAGCATGTCCTGTTGTGACACTGACCCAGTCGATGCCGGGGTAATTGAAATCACCCATTATTATTACTGCACTGTAACTTTTGCTAGCTTCCTTGATTTCTTTGAGCATTTCATCATCCATTTGTTCATTCTGGCCAGGCGGACGATAGTACACCCCCACTGCCATCGCCTTCCCCTTTTTACATGGAATTTCAATCCATAGAGATTCTACAGCAAATTTTGTTTCTTGCAAAACTTTAATCCTTTCTGACTCAATGCCCTCTCTAACATAGAGCGCAACCCCTCCACCAATTTGATCAGCTCTATCATTTCGATATAGTTTGTACCCAGGTATCACAGTGTCCCACTGGTTGTCCTCCTTCCACCATGTCTCTGATATTCCAATCATATCTAACCTCTCGTTTAGTGCTATATATTCTAACTCTCCCATCTTGTTTTGTAGACTTCTAGCATTTGCATACAAGCATTTTAGAGACTGTATTTTATTCATATTAATTTGGCTATTGGTAGACATGGGTAATTTGGGATCTTTAAGTTCTGTCTGCTCCATACTCGAGGGCATTTGGGCCACCTTACTCTTTTTTGGAACCTCTCTGCTTTTTGTAGTATCCTTCAAGGATACTTTCTTCCGAACCATGCGCTCTTGGGCGACTGTCGGCTTTCCCCTATTATCTAGTTTAAAAGCTGCTCTATCTCCTTTTTAAAGGTTAATGCCAGCAGCCTGGTTCCATCCCGGTTAAGGTGAAGCCCATCCCTTCGGAAGAGCCCCTCCTTTCCCCAGAATGTTCCCCAGTTCCTAACAAATCCGAACCCCTCATCTCTGCACCATTGTCTCATCCACGCATTGAGACTCCGGAGCTCTGCCTGCCTATTGGGTCCTGCGCGTGGAACGGGAAGCATTTCGGAGAACGCTACCCTGGAAGTTCTGGATTTCAACTTCCTACCTAAAAGCCTAAATTTAGCTTCCAGAACCTCCCTACCACATTTTCCTATGTCATTGGTACCAACATGTACCAAGACAGCAGACTCCTCCCCAGCACTATCTAAGACCTTATCTAGGTGGCGTGTGAGGTCCGCTACCTTCGCACCAGGCAGGCATGTTACCAGGCGATCCTCACGTCCACCAGCCACCCAGCTATCTACATGCCTAATGATCGAATCACCAACTATAACTGCTGTCCTAACCCTTCCCGCATGGGCACTTGGCCCTGGAGAAACCTCCTCGGTGCGAGAGGGGTTTACATCACCTGAAGGACAGGTCCTAGTTACAGGATCACTTCCTGCCACACCAGGGTGATGCTCTCCTGTCACGTGACCTCTCTCCTCCATGGCAACAGGGATGCTGCCAGACTGGAGGTGGGACTTCAGGACTATATCCCTGTAGGTCTCGTCTATGTACCTCTCTGTCTGTCTTATGTTTTCCAAGTCTGCTACTCTAGCCTCTAGAGAACGGACTCGTTCCCTGAGAGCAGAGAGCTCGTTGCACCTAGTGCACACGTAAGACCTCTCACCAGCTGGGAGAAAATCATACATGTGACACTCAATGCAAAAGACTGGAAAGCCCACATCCCGCTGCTGGACTGCTGTCTGCATCTTAGTTTTAAGTTTGTGTTTAGATCTTTAAGTTCTATATGTACTAAAGGGTGCAATGGATATTTATACCACTAAAACTGTACCTAAGAAGTTTAATATACCTTGTTCACCTGAAGCTTAATTAATTTCAGGTCCTTGGTGTATGACTGATTAGGGTAATGAGCTTCACCTGAGAGCACCTCCTGTCTTTTAAGTTGTGCAAGTACCTATAAAGCTGTGATTTTCCCAGGGGAGGGTGGGTGTGGGGAGGGAGGGAGGGATATAACACTTATTAAAAAAGGGCTGCTACACAGTACCTTGTCCTGTGCTGCTGAGGAAAACTATATTCTGATTTGTTTTAAATTATAGCTCTTTGCTGCTACTAGGCTCTAACCTATTATGAAATTTAAACTACAAGCTCTCTGCTGGATTCTAAATTTAACCAGAAAGCTCTCTTCTGTGTTTTAATTTGAAACTAAAAGTACTTTGCTGATGCTAGGCCCTGAGTGACTATGAAATTTAAACTACAGCTGTCTACTGGGTATGAAAGGTAACCAGAAAGTTCTCTTCTGTGTTTTTAAATTGAATCTTAAACTGTTGCTACTAGGCCCTGACTGATTTAACAAAAAAAATAGTGGGTTCACAGATTAATTAGCTTTAAAAGAAAAAAAATTCCTTTCAGAAAAATTCCCAGAAGTATATACTCACAATTTCAGATTTCTCTCCAGAAGTAACAGCCCCCCTTTCCAGTCCTTCAAGATGGGAGGTGCTAGGAGTCAGATAAAAAGAAGCTGGGGTACAAAGAACTTTATTTCATTCCAGAAGAGCCTATGACCTACAGATAACATCATAAAGTAGCAAAACTGCTAAAAGAATCATTTGCGACTTCATGTACAAGGCTGGCTGTTGTTTCTCCGTTAAGTCTGTGAAGAAACAGAACTGCTAAAGGAACTGTTGTTGACTTTAAAAGCCTGACTGTTGCATTCCTAATAATGCCTATGTAAAGATAGGATTGCTAAAGAGACTGTTCTGGAAATTCAAAAGACTGATGATGGAGCTAGATCACAAAGTCGGCTGATTCTACAGTAGCTACCCCATGGGCCTGCTCCTTCTGATCACGCACTCAGTCACCAGTCTGTTGAATTTTCAGAACAGTCACTTTAGCAATCCTGTCTTTGAACATATATCTTGAAGTGAAAAGAGAAAGAATCTTTAAAGTACAGCCTGAGAATGAAGTGATGAAGCCAGTAAGTCAATATGTTGAACAATCAAGCAGAAACTGCTTATTTAATTAAAGTAATGAGGTCAACATGAAACCACAAAAATGGTGCACTAAATTCAACAATCCATCCACTAGATTATAAATGCACTTAGGGCATTTCCACTATTCTTCAACATAATAGCGCTGAAAAGACTGCCAAGTGGCCTTTTGCATATAATTGTCAATAATGATCTTTCATTTGGTTTCTGCACTTTTGTTTTAAGCATTTGCCATGATTCATTTGTTATCTAGAAAGATCACCTAGAGAGGAAAATTATTTCCTCTCCAGATGGACTCTATTTTTGTGGATAGCTTCATATTTGTTATGTCGATAAGAATGATACATTGTCGACTACATTTTCAGAAGTAGCAATTGATGATACCTTGTGAATACTTTCACAGTTGAGGCCTACTTCTTGTCTCCTTGGCTGTATTTCAGTATCTGTGGTTAATGCATTGAAGGGCATGGTGTTTTTATTTTTATTTTTATTTATTTATTTCAACTTCTTATATACCGCACTCTTTGACATCAGCGCGGTTCACAAATAACAGAAAGAAACCAGAACAACAGGCTGTTTGGTATTACATATAACAGGAGTATCAACTTGGATAACATGGGAGAACTATCTACATGGAGTATATAATCTAATAGCTAGATAACATGCTCGAACTATTACATAAAATTAGCAGGAATGTTTGGAACAAGAGAGATACTGTGGATTGTAATAGGGTGAGGCTGTTATGTTACGGTTCACGTGGGGTAGTATTTGATGAAAAGGTGCAGTTTAAGGGCCTTTCTGAACTGGGTTAGGTCGGTTATGGCGCGGAGATCAGGTGGGAGAGAATTCCAGCATTTTGGTGCGCTAAACATGAAGGCTCTGTTTGATGTTGATAGGCTGCACGTTGTTATAGCCTTTGGGGTTGTTAGTGAGTTTAATGCTGTTTTAATAGAGTTTTTAGTTTTAATAGAGTTAACTAACAGCTATTTGCATACCGAAATTAAGCCTCTTGCTCTTAAGAGGGAATCACTGAGACCTGTAATATAAAAAAGGCTGGTGATTTACATGCTTTGAATAACTTTCTTCCTATATCATGTTTTCTTGTTTTGACAAAATTGATAGAGCAAGTAGTTCATCAGCAATCAGGTTTTTTTGGTTGAAAATCATCAGATTTTAGATGTATAGCAGATGTATTAGTTTCAATGATCGTTTGTATTCTTAATGACTTAGAACACAAGCAAGTGGAATACTTTATTATTTTCAGATGTTTCCTCCACATTTGATTCTGTAATCTCTAGTATTTTGTTATATCATCTGGTATAATTAGCGATCTCTAGTTTAGTACTGAGATGGTTTGCTTCTTTCTTGACAGATAGGCCCAACAGATTCATCTCCAAGGGGATTGCCCTTGTGGCATTTATTGGGGGAGGGGAAACCATCGGGTGTTGTCATCAACTCTGTTTAATATGATAAAGGGCGCGGGCAGGGTCCCGGGGACCGGCGTTAACCGGGTGCTCGGCCTGGCGCGGGACCCTGCACGCGTCTCTGCGAAGAGGAAGGGTGGGGGGAGCACGGGAGGAGGACGCGGACGCTGGTGCGTCCTTTAAAATGATTGGTTCTCAGCACGCGTTCGTGCGTGCGAGAGCCAATCAGGGGGAGACTGTGCACGTGCTCGGACGGCGGCGGCAATTGCCGAGCACATGCGAAGGGAGCTGGGAGCTTGGCGGTAGCAGCGTTTTCACAGCGGATCGGGTCCACGGTGCAGGGGCGGCTCAGGCTTGAGAGGAAATTGACTGGGAATGGCAGGCTTCTTTTACAGGCGAATCAGGGTGCTGGGGCTGTGTGTTGGGCTAAAAAGCAATAAAAAAAAAAAACAGTGGTGAAGAGTGCCGCATGGCTGGAGGGAGGGGGGGGGGTCGGGCCAGTCAAAAACTTAAAAGAAATGAAAGAAGAGGGCAAAAGAGCAGATTTAAAAAAAAAAAAAAAAAACAATATTTAAAAGACAAAGAAAAGAAGCTGTAGGACAAAGAGTAACAGCCAGAGGTGTTAGAGAATGGCACCCAAGCATTCCCAGTTGAGAGGAAATAGAGGGGGGAGAGGGGACAAGAGGGAGGGTGGAAAAGGGGGTCAAGGGTCTGACCGTGGACGAGCAGTGGGGACACGGAGGGCAGGAGAGGCCCCATTAGGGCAACGAGGGGGAGGAGGGGCAAGGTGCCCATCCCGTGGTCAGCGTGCTGCTGCAGGCAGAGGCTGGAGAGCCAATGCCGGTAGGGGACGTGGAGCTCTGCCACCTGCTGGCAGCGGAGTGGCTGCGTAATTTGCAGCGGGCAGGGGAGGTCCTAATCAGGATGGCAGCTCGGGTGGGGGGATCTCGGAGATGAGCAGGGAGGATAGGGGGGAGCCTGGATGGGGGTTGGGGGCAGGTCCCAATGTCGGGGGGGGGTCGGATTTTTTTGGGGGGAGAGAAATGCTGGGGTACGGGCCCGGCGGCAGGGACAGAGGAGGTTCCTTGCCCTCGGGGAGTGGAGTGATGGCGCCGATGGGGTATGGACTAACTGGTTATCCATCCCCGCCGAGATGTGGGCGAGCGGGGGAAAAGGGTTTTCGAGAACAGCCTGGGTGGGAGCTTGGCAACCAGAGTGGGCCCCAGGCTGTTCTTCTCCTGGTGTTCCTTTTTTCTCTTCGCAGGTCCCATTTGTCGCATCGCCAGGATTCATGCCGGGTACAGCGGAGCCTTCGAGGATGACGTCAAGGGACACAGGGCCTGGAGCAGCATTGGAGGTGCAGGCGGCGCCTCGAGAAGACAGCATGCGGCTGCGGAATGAGAATCTGCAGCAGAACAGACGGAGCCAGTCACTGTCACGGGCGGCATTGGAAACGGAGGCGGGTGAGTCAAGGTTAGATGAGGGGGCGGGGCAGAAAATGGGCGGTACGTGGAGAGAACGTGCAGGTAAGGTGAGCAAGAAAAGAAAACACGTCTGTCGTCGACGGCATAGTTCGGAATCCTCTTCCTCATCATCTTCGGGCTCGTCCGCGTCATCGTCGAGCGAAGAAGGAGTGCTAGTGGGGGCACAGGGACAGGAAGGGGTGGCAGATATATCGGTCAGCGGTGCTTCTTCTTCAGCAACATTGTCAGAATTATGGGAAGGGGTTCTGAGTAAGCTGCGGCGTAAAATATGAAAGAGGAAGTATATAGATATTTTCCGTTTGCTCGAGGGGAGGAAGAGGTCGGGAGCAATGTTCCCTCTAATTTTCTGTAGGCTATGTGCGCATAAAATATCAGCTGTGCAGATTTTGAAGGAAGGTTAAATTTTCGTGTGCCACATAATGACACTCTGAGTTATATACTTTAAAATTTGACTACACGTCAGAATACAGTATGTACACCACATTGATTGCACTAGAAAATATTGTAGAACTTGTGAAAACCGTAAATACACAACAACTTTTAAATTTTAAGACGTCTGTTTTGTTTTCTATCAGAATCAGAACCGTAATTTTTGTGTGCTCTGTTGTAAAGTATGTGCGCTCGCTCAACAAGGTGTGTGCGCGTGCACACGCGCACAGCTTAGAGGGAACAGTGGTCGGGAGAAAGCAGAAAAAAGCGGAAAGAGGACGAAAAGGCCGGGCGGATTAGGAAAGTTTTGCGGTCAGTAGTAAATTGGATCAGGGCTTTCTTAAGGTTGGCGAGTGTGTGGGGTCATCATCATCCCGACCAGTATGGTAGTCTACTGGCTTATGCGGATTCCATTCTGGAAGCCTCGCAATCCCATGAGGGATGGGCGTGGCTTAACTATGATGAAACGTTTAGGGACAAAATGGAGGGCACTAAGGGCTTAATGTGGGGTATGCAGGATATCAATCTGTGGCTGACACAGATGTCGGTCAGAACGGGGTCGGGTTCAGGGAGTGGAGGTAAGGGTGGGTTGGGGTCCACCGCGGTGGCAGTTCATTCCTTTTGGAGCGGTGGCCCCCTTTTGCAGGCTAAGACAGTTGGAAGTGGGGGCGGGAGCGTGTGTTGGCGACATAATAAGTCCGTTTGCCCCTTCCCGGACTGTAAGTTCCGGCACGCTTGTTCGAGCTATGGTGGGGGGCATTCGGAGGCAAAATGTGTTAAGAAAGCGGGAGGGGTCGCTCCTGCTGCAACAGCTAAGTAGCGATAGGGGAGTTGGTATGGCTCCATCCCCCATTAAGGTGGAGGTGTTAAAGAAATGGCTCGGGCAATACCCGAAGATAACAGATAAGGCGGTATTACAGTTTGGTTTTCAGTTTGTTTTTGTTATCCCAGTTTGGGGTGCGGTTGTAGGTTCGTCGGCATGGAACTCAGCGACGGTGCGTCGTTGGGCCTCGATAGCACGGGCAAAGTTGGTGGTTGAGTTGAGTTTAGGTAGAATGACAGGCCCGTTACAGCAGCCACCTTTTGGGCACTTTGTTTCATCTCCATTGGGGATTATACCCAAAAAAGAACCTGGCAAATTTCGCTTAATACACAATCTGTCGAGTCCAACCGGGGCATCGGTGAATGATAGCATACCACGTGACTGGTGTACGGTTAAGTATGCCTCATTTGATGGAGCGGTGGAGTTACTTAGGAATGCGGGTAGGGGGACGTGGATGGCGAAAGTGGATATCGAGTCGGCTTTTTGCTTGCTCCCAGTGCATCCTTTGTCTTTTCATTTGCTAGGCTTTCAATTTGAAGGAGGGTTCTATTTCGATAAGTGCATGCCTATGGGTTGTGCGGTGGCGTGTGCATATTTCGAGATGTTTAGTTCCTTCTGGCATTGGGTAGTAGTACGGAGGGTTGGACGGATCTTTTCATCAGGGCAGCACAGTCAACGGGCTGTAGGGAGCTTCTGATGGAGTTTATTGAGATGGCTAGTGAATTAGGTGTTCCTTTGGCCGATACTAAGACAGTGGGTCCGGTGACCAGGCTTACATTTCTAGGGATCGAGCTCAATTCGGAAGGAATGCTAGCGCGGCTGCCGGACGATAAGGTGGACAAATTGCGGGTTCTGGTGGCTAATGTGGTGGCCTCAGCGAAGTTGACCTTGCGGGAAATGCAGGCTTTGCTAGGGTCGCTGAACTTTGTGTGTAGAGTGCTCCCAATGGGAAGAGTATTTCTTCGACGGTTGGCGGCAGCAACGGCGGGGGTGTGTAAGCCTCATCACCGCATACGAGTTACTAGGTTGATGCGGGAGGACTTAAGGTTGTGGGATACTTTTTTGCAGGATTTTAATGGTATCTCAGTGTGGATGAAGGCCGAGGTATCCAGTGGCGAGTTGCAGCTTTATTCGGATGCGGCAGGGGGGCTAGGCCTGGGCATTTACTTTGCAGGGGCATGGTGTGCTGACCGATGGCCGCAGGCCTGGCTTGCGGCCGGATTAATGAGCAACATTACCTTCCTGGAACTGTTTCCTATGATAGTAGCGCTGGAGTTGTGGCCAGATCGTTTCAGGAATCGGCGGGTCCGATGGTGGTGTGACAACGAGGCGGTGGTGAGTGTAGTGAATAATTACTCCCCACGTTGCCTCCAGGTTGCATCCTTAATGCGGGCCTTAGTTTTCACATGTTTGCGCTTGAATGTCAGGTTGAGGGCGCGGCATATCCCGGGGCATACTAACGGAATTGCTGATGCTCTTTCCCGTTTGCAGATGGAGCGGTTTTGGAGACTGGCGCCAGAAGTGGACAGGCTCGGGTGCATGGTCCCATCGAACTTGTGGACTCTTGTCCTGCAGAGATGAGGAGTCTCCTGCGCAGTTCGGTGGCGGAGAGGACATGGGAAGCTTATCGGCAAAGTGGGAGTAGAGTGTCTCAGTTTTTGTTGGACCGGGGATGGAAAGGGGCAGCTGTAGCGGATCATTTACTCGGGCAGTATATTGTCAGTGCAAAGGAACACCGGGTCACGATAGCGTCGGTGCGTAGCCAGTTGGCAGTTTCATCTTTTTTGCGAGAGCGGTGGTTTGGGGCTCCGCGGGGGTCAGGTTCCTAGCGAGATGGTTATTATAGGGTTGGGAATGGGCGCATCCCACCCTGCCGGATCGGCGTTGTCCGATCACGCACCAGTTGTTAGTGAGATTGTGCGAAGGATTGCCGCAGGTGATGGCGTCGCACTATGAGGCCGTTCTTTTTAGGGCAGTTTTCAGCTTGGCTTTCTTTGGCACCTTCAGGGTGAGTGAATTGGTAGCGGACTCAAGGAAGGCGGGAGCGAGTTCGGGTTTACAGAGGCAACATGTACAGGTTGGTAATGGGCAGTTACAAGTCTTGTTGGCAAGATCCAAGACGGATCAGCGCGGTAAGGGACAGTGGGTTGTGTTGAAGGAGATAACGGAGGTGACATGTCCGGTGAAGCTGATTTCGGCCTACATGGGCATTCGGCCGGAGCTCGAAGGGTTTTTTTTCATCCACCTAGACGCGCGGGTGCTTACACGCTTTCAAGTAGTGGCGGTGTTGCGGATGGTGCTGCGGCATATAGGGGAGGACCCTTCCCTGTTTACGGCTCATTCATTTCGAATCGGGGCGGCGACCAGCGCGGCGGAGGCGGGGCTGGCTGGAGGGCTGATATAGCGGATAGGCAGATAGCGGTCTAATGCCTTCCAAAGTTATGTTCGGATCTAACAGCTAGATTATACATGACAGGGAATAATACAAATTTTTCTCTTGCAGATGGGGGACAGAATGTTTGGAAGTGTTGGCTGCTGGTGCATTCCTTCGTGTTCTGGGCTGGTGAACGAGCAGATGTGTGGCCAGTTGGGCGGAATCTTGGGCTGGATCCAACGGTGGTGTCGATATCATGGCTGGGCGAGCGTGGGCTGAGATGGACCCAGTTGCTGCCTTTGCTTCGGCACCATCAACACATAAGAGTACAGCCGGAGATCATCTTGTTGCATCTAGGGGGGAATGACTTGGTAGCCTGGACTTGCAAACAGCTAATCAGGGTGGCTAAGAGGGACTTGGCTTTGGTGTTGCAAATGTTTGAGGGGGTGGTATCAATCTGGTCCGACATTGTTCGGCGGCCAGCTTGTTGGGGGCAGCGACGTTGGTCGCGGGGGTTAACAAAAATTAACAGACAGATTGGGCGATGGGTGTGCGAACCTGGGGGTTATCAGGTTATGCATACGTGGGCGGAAGTGGAGTGTGCAGGATTGTATAGAAGTGATGGAGTGCATCTTTCTCCAGTTGGAACAGATCTCTTTCTGAATGACTGGCAGGAGGTCTTGGAGTGTGTGGTGCAGGGTGGCAGGACGTGGTTGCAGCTTGGGCGTAAGGGGGGCGGCTCGGCCACTTTGGATGGCCCGAGCCGGTGGCGGGATCCCGGAGGTGTCCGGGGTCTAGAGGCTTAGGCAAATTGGGGCGTGGGCGGGGTGCCCACGGCCCGGACAAACCCCGGGTAGACTTTTGCTAGTGATATGGTGAAGTTGGACAGGGGCTTTAGGAATTTGGCCAGTGGAGGTGAATGCAGCCGGTGAGGAGGCGAGGTCACTTTGCTAATAGCATGGCTGGTGACACATCGCCCCGTCTGATGGGTTTGGGGGGAGTGTTCATTGTTGTTGATTATGCTGGTCTAGCATGTTATTGATGTTAACTTGGCAAATAAAGCTGCGACTAGTTTGTTACCCAATAATGAGTGTCAGTTGCATTTGTGAATGGTAAGTGATGGGGTGGCTGTAGAAAAAGGGGTGATGGTTGAAAAGGGTTACAATAAGCAGGTTGGGAGCGCCGGGTACAACTACTCGGTTAATATGTTGTTCCATTGTCTAAGTTATTATGCCAACTTTTGTGAACAATTAAGACTTGAAGTAGTTACACCGTTTAAAAAGTTTTGGGCTACCCCCTCTGGTGTTTAACTTTTGTGAACAACCATTTTATCGCTGTTAATGATAAGATTCAGTATATTACTGATCGGTTTACTAAAGCATTAAGCTTTTGCAGCTAACAAAAGTGGATAGCAAAAAAGTGCAGATAGCATGGTGTTAGCTATCTGTCGAAGGTGTGCTCAGCACTTCCCCAGCCAATAATTCAATAAGATGCAGAGAGTGCGGTCAGACAGCAGCCTGGATGCAGCTAACTACCCATTGAGCTGGCATTTGTTGTACCCACTCTGCCTGCAAATTTGACGGTTACTATGCACTGTTGAGGCCCGGAGTTAATGCACGTTTCATACACACCAAATTTCCATCCTAATCCTGCTCACTCATGCAGATAATGTTTTCTGTGCATAATTTAGAAAATTGCTCCGTTATCTGCCTTTTGCATGCGGTATCTATCAACATGGCTAGATAGCGTATGCTATCTGCCACGTCAGAAGCACAGCTTAGAAAACACCCACCTTGGTGGTGTTCTTGATTCACAGCTTTAGTTTTGGAATCAAATTAAGACTGTGGTATGTAATGCATTTTTTTTAAATTGCGGGTAAACTACATATATATCTAGACCCTACAGATTTTTATTTATTTATTTATTTATTTTTCTTATATACCACACTATTCAGCATCAGCGCAGTTTACATGTAATTATTCAAATGCTAGTACTTCATAACCTTGACTATTGCGATATAATCTATTTGAGCATTCCACAATGCATTCTTCAACCACTGCAGTTGGCCTAGAATGCAGCGGTGCATGTGGTTCAGAGCTTTAAAACAATTTGATCATATTACACCCATTTTGGCTGTGCTTCATTGGCTGCTTCTGAGGTTTGTCAGACGGCTGCCTGGGTGAGAATGTTCACAGTCTTGGCAAATGCATATATCAATATGATTTGCAAGGGATTATGGGAAATGCAGTCCATTCACACCAGACACAGCTGCTCACAATAATTAGTTGTGCTTGAGTGTAAAGCCAATAAGATATTTATTTATGGGGTTATTTCTCCCAACACAGATGTGCTTGGTAGCACATAAAACAGGATACTTGCTTTCAGTGTTAAACTTGGAAAAACAAAATCAGGAAAACAACATTTGAACTTGTCAGGCAATCAAAGCAAAAGAATAAAGACCTGGTTGGTAACAAACTGGTCTTTTCTGTAGGCTTTAGCTAATATTTTCTTAGCAGTGTTTCAAACAACAAGCAAAACCCACAAAGAAGGGAAAAACTGTTCTTTTCAGGTTAACTTCTTATATCTTCACACATAGACTCAGAAGTGATTCCCTCAGAGCTCACAAGCAATTAGGTAAGGCTCAATTGCTAGCAGTTATCCAGCTGAAACCCCTTAGCTGGCTTGCTTTCTACTGTGTGGCCCAAAATCCTACTCAGGTGCTTTTCTGAGTAGATTAAAGAACAAGTTTGTATTTCTTTGTGATGATTGCTGTACTTTGTAACAGAAAATTACCAAAGGCGTTTAGACAGAGAGCAATCCATATATTCACAGCCTGTATCTAAGACCGCTCCTTCCCCTTCTTCAACAATCATGGGTTCAATATCAGGGATTGGCACAGAGGAATTTCTCAATGGAGCACTTTCAGGAGAATACTTGTTTCCCTGCTGTCTTTCAAGGTTATAGCTAGGGCATAGATCAGTGTTCATACCTGAGCTTCCATTGCTGTTAGAGTTCCTCTCTAAATAACCTGGCCAGTATGTAGTCAGGTTTTTATGTCCAGCCTTCCAATCCAGATCCCTGGACACTGGATCTCTCTTCACATACCTTCTGGCACGGGTCCTAGGGTCCCTTCCAAGTGCAGCCGTCTCCCTCACAGGTACCATCTGGAGATTCCTAGCTCTGCAGCACCATTCCTCTGGCTTTCCCCAGTCCAATGGTGTATGCTGGCCCTTGGAATACCTTCCAGTATACGTACTGCTCTGGACTCCTTTAGACCTCCCAAATGCTTTTCTCTTCTTTCTTCCAAAGGGTTTCTTGCCCTCTCTGTCCGTCCGTTCTGGCTTCTGCTTATGATGATCCTCCAGATGATGAAGCTGTCCAAGATGAATCTGAGGATCTCCCAGATGAAACTGAGGATGAGGATCTCCCAGATGAAACTGAGGATAATTCTGAGGATCTCCCAGATGATGAGGATAATTCTCTGTAGAATAAACTCTACCTTTATTCCGCTTTGATGAGTGCTCCACCCTAGCACAGCGCAGCTGTGCTGAATCAGGCCCTGCCCTTTGAGATGAGTGCTTGTGGATTACTTCATAGCCCTCCTGATTGAACACACGTTTACCCACTTCAGCTCCTCTAATGGCTGTTGGAAACCTGGTGCATTCTGGGACTGGTAGTCTTTTATGGGAAAATTCTGTTTTCTTATTTCTACCAGAACTGACAGGTTGCTTGTTCAGAGTCACTTCACCTTTTCAATAGCTCCTTCCTGAGCTATGATAAGCTTCCTTATCACATACCCCCCTGCTTACGTTATTACGGACTGGTTTAACTGGTGAAACTTCTTTCCTACAGTCCGTAATACCTACGAGAGCGTTCTCTTTTTGAAGCTCACTTACTTCCTGACTGGCTTCAGGGTCATTATTATTTACAGGCCTCTCCTTCCAAGACTTAAGTACATTAATATGGTAGGTCTGCCTACGCCCTCTTGCATTTTCTACCATATAAGATACTGGGCTCACTTGTTTAACAACCTTCCATGGCCCTTTCCACTGTACTTCAAATTTTGGGGCTGTACCTGCTACTTGAACCAAAACCTTTTCACCAATGCTTAATTGGCGGCTTTTGGCCTTCCTATCATACCACCCTTTCTGGCGCACTTGACTGTCCTGCAGGTTCCTCTCAGCAACCTGCGAGGTCCTTTTCAAATGTGCTCTCAAGTCACGCAGAAACTGTGGCACCTCCTGACTTCCTGGTTCAGGATCAATCCATTGTTCCCTCAAAATGTCTAACAAACCCCGTGGAGCCCTACCATACATCAATTCATGAGTTACACCTAGGGACACCTGAATTCTTTCCCTGCAGGCATATAAGGCAAAGGGCAATAACAGATCCCATTCTTTTACCTCTCCTGCTAACCCCCTTCTCAACATTTGTTTGAGAGTTTGGTTGAATCTCTCCACCAAACCGTTTGATTGTGGATGGTAGGCTGAGGTTTTCACGTGATGAATGCCAAAGGCATCCCAGACCTGGGCCAAATATTTGGATACAAAATTGGACCCTCGGTCAGTCAACACCTCTCTTGGGAATCCCACTTCACAAAACAATTTTACTAGCTCTAAAGCTATTGTTTTTGCAGAAACATTCCTCAATGGTATGGCCCAGGGAAACCTTGTTGTCTGATCTACCATAACTAGGATGTATTGGAAACCTTGGGGCGTTTTGACTAATGGGCCTACAATATCCATGGCAATGCGACCAATTGGGTCTGTGATAATTGGCATGGGAATCAATGGCATCACCGGTGGGTGAGCCGCTGTAACTCGCTGACACGCTGGACATGCAGCACAAAACTGGGCAGTTTCTTTGAAGATACCTGGCCAGTAAAAATGCATAAGTATTTGATCCAGCGTTCCTTGCATCCCTTTATGACCTCCAACTGGATGATCATGTGCTAATCTAAGTACTAGCCCTTTGAAAGTTGTGGGTACCACCAATTGTTTACGTATGGTCCCATTCCTGGGGTCCTGACTCTCTCTATATAATATTTCATTATCTAGTCTGAATCTGGGCAACTCCTCCCTGACCTCATGAGCATACTTAAAAGCTCGGGTGAGAGCTTGATCAGATGGCTGCTCTTGTGGAAAGTTAGGAAACTTTGCCACTAACTCAGCTGGCACCCAGGGTAAACTTTGACCAGCTAACATCTCAGCCCTACCCTGTGCTCTGCAAAGTCTCTCACGCCGCTTTTGTGCTTTCAACTTTCTTACTTTACCAGATGATGGGGTTATTAAATCATCATGAGAGGGTAAGTCTCCTAATAACTCTGCCTGCTCCCCCTCCTCCTTTTGCTGGCTCTCTACCTTAGCCTGCGAGCGGGTGGATACAAGACTCCTCTTATTACCTATAGTTTGGCCTTCTGGAAGCTTAACCATCTTTTTAGCTAGGGACTGAGGACTTCCAAAGAAAGGCCCGTGAGCTATTTCCATTATTCCTTCTCCCTCCTTCTTTCCTAGCCCTTCCACTAGAACCTGCTCAAATCTTGGCCAGTCCTTTCCTAGAACCAAATCAAAGGGTAGCCTAGGCACCACTGCTAACAGGACTTCCTCTTGTTCCCCCAGGCACTTAACCTTTAGCCTATAGGTGGGATATGATGTTGCAGCACCATGAATGCATCTGATGTGAACTTGGCTTTCAGGGGTTCTAGGCACAAATCCTTCTTGGGCCTCTATCCTCTTCCAAAGCCTTTTTGACATCATACACTGGTCTGCCCCAGAGTCTAATAAAGCATTTGTGGTAATTCCTTGCACATCAACCATCAAAAGAAATCCTTCTTTGGGCTGTTTTAAATCCACACCCATTAAGCTAGTGTGTGTCTGGCATCCCTTTTCTAAATGTCCCCATTTTCCACACTTGAAACATTTCTTTTCACTCCACTGTGTCATCTGGTTTGGCACAGTACGTTTATTTTCAGAAGCATTTTAAATTATTTTCTTTTCTGATAGAGCACAGCTTGCCTCAGCACCCATCTTCAGAGGGCCACCCATTCTATGGCAAGCCTGCGTGGCTTCCAAGAATCTCTCTGCTAGCATGGTTGCCTCTCCAAGATTTTGGCAATTTTGCTGTATAAGGAAAGTGTGCAAATCTTTAGGCACCGTAGACATAAATTGTTCAAGCATAATAATGTCTAATAACATTTCTACCGTCTTTTGCTCAGGCTCCAACCATTTTACAGCTAATCCTCTGATTCTCTGACTCAGAGCCCTGGGTGTTTCACCCACTCTTAATGTAACAGCTCTAAACATTCGCCTATACTCTGAAACAGACAACCCTAGGCAATCTCTAATAGCAGCCTTTACATCCTTATAATTCAAAGCCTGGGCTGCTGGCATTGCTCTATAAGCTGCAAGCGCCTCTCCAGTTAATGAGGCTGCCAGCCTTACTGCCCACTGGGTCTCTGGCCATGCTAATGCTTGTGCCACTCTTTCAAAAGACTCTAGAAAATCATCAACATTATCATCTGGAGTTAGCTTCCCAAAACTAAATGCCCCAATTCCCTGATTGAGTCCCACACTGTCCACATGTGGTGTACCAGTATTTACTGCTGGTCTTGCATCTGGTCCACTTTGGTTCTGCAGTTGAACTAGGGCTTGCACCAGATCAAGCACTGGCCTCTGCTGGTCCATTAAGGCTTTCATAGCAGTGTCCTGAGCCTGCTGTGCTAGCTCCTGCTGCCTGCTAAACTGGGCTGCCATCCAGCTAGCCATCTCCCTCGGATCCATCCTGATCCCTGCAAGAAAACACAAAGAAAAAAACACAGTGCACCACCTTCCAAACAGGTGTTTTTTTCTACTTTTTTTTTCTCAATTACCCCTGTGCCTTACTCCCATCCACCACTAGACATGCCCAGGTACTTGTTACCTTATGCCACTGATGAATCCAGCTCTGCACAGGGTCTTTTCTTCCTGGAACAGCTACCTGGAACAGCCACCTCTCCTCCAAAGTGCAGTTGAGGGAAAATCTTTTCTTTCAGCTTTTAAGCTTGAACTGTCTTTTCCTTCAGACTTGAGTTGTAATCCTCAGCAAGTAAATTTTATTTATTTATTTATTTAGTATACATTTGTATACCGCTACTTCCAGCGATCAGCAGCGGTTTGATTACAGATTGGAAATTGTCAAATCATGACAGGAAATTTTTGAGGTATAAACACATTGATTAGACAGGAAAGCACAGCACACAGAGAACTATTTTACAGGGAACATGGGCTATGGAGGGTTAAGTGGCTTGCCCAAGACCACAAGGAGCACCTGTGGGACTAGAAACCCCAGTCCTTCCGGCCCAAGGTTGCTGTCCTCTAGTGGGATTTGAACCCCCGACCTTCCGGCCTGAAGTACCCTGCCCCAACCACTAGGCCACTCCTCCACTCCTCCAAATCCCTTTGCGCAAAAGCAATCCGAAAAACTACGCCATTTGTCAGACGGCTGCCTGGGTGAGAATGTTCACAGTCTTGGCAAGTGCATATATCAATATGATTTGCAAGGGATTATGGGAAATGCAGTCCATTCACACCAGACACAGCTGCTCACAATAATTAGTTGTGCTTGAGTGTAAAGCCAATAAGATATTTATTTATGGGGTTATTTCTCCCAACACAGATATGCTTGGTAGCACATAAAACAGGATACTTGCTTTCAGTGTTAAACTTGGAAAAACAAAATCAGGAAAACAACATTTGAACTTGTCAGGCAATCAAAGCAAAAGAATAAAGACCTGGTTGGTAACAAACTGGTCTTTTCTGTAGGCTTTAGCTAATATTTTCTTAGCAGTGTTTCAAACAACAAGCAAAACCCACAAAGAAGGGAAAAACTGTTCTTTTCAGATTAACTTCTTATATCTTCACACATAGACTCAGAAGTGATTCCCTCAGAGCTCACAAGCAATTAGGTAAGGCTCAGTTGCTAGCAGTTATCCAGCTGAAACCCCTTAGCTGGCTTGCTTTCTACTGCGTGGCCCAAAATCCTACTCAGGAGCTTTTCTGAGTAGATTAAAGAACAAGTTTGTATTTCTTTGTGATGGTTGCTGTACTTTGTAACAGAAAATTACCAAAGGCGTTTAGACAGAGAGCAATCCATATATTCACAGCCTGTATCTAAGACCGCTCCTTCCCCTTCTTCAACAATCATGGGTTCAATATCAGGGATTGGCACAGAGGAATTTCTCAATGGAACACTTTCAGGAGAATACTTGTTTCCCTGCTGTCTTTCAAGGTTATAGCTAGGGCATAGATCAGTGTTCATACCTGAGCTTCCATTGCTATTAGAGTTCCTCTCTAAATAGCCTGACCAGTATGTAGTCCAGTTTTTATGTCCAGCCTTCCAATCCAGATCCCTGGACACTGGATCTCTCTTCACATACCTTCTGGCACGGGTCCTAGGGTCCCTTCCAAGTGCAGCTGTCTCCCTCACAGGTACCGTCTGGAGATTCCTAGCTCTGCAGCACCATTCCTCTGGCTTTCCCCAGTCCAATGTTGTATGCTGGCCCTTGGAATACCTTCCAGTATACGTACTGCTCTGGACTCCTTTAGACCTCCCAAATGCTTTTCTCTTCTTTCTTCCAAAGGGTTTCCTGCCCTCTCTGTCCGTCCGTTCTGGCTTCTGATTCTGATGATCCTCCAGATGATGAAGCTGTCCAAGATGAATCTGAGGATCTCCCAGATGAAACTGAGGATGAGGATCTCCCAGATGAAACTGAGGATAATTCTGAGGATCTCCCAGATGATGAGGATAATTCTCTGCAGAATAAACTCTACCTTTATTCTGCTTTGATGAGTGTTCCACCCTAGCACAGCGCAGCTGTGCTGAATCAGGCCCTGCCCTTTGAGATGAGTGCTTGGGGATTACCTCATAGCCCTCCTGATTGAACACACGTTTCCCCACTTCAGCTCCTCTAATGGCTATTGGAAACCTGGTGCATTCTGGGACTGGTAGTCTTTTATGGGAAAATTCTGTTTTCTTATTTCTACCAGAACTGACAGGTTGCTTGTTCAGAGTCACTTCACCTTTTCAATAGCTCCTTCCTGAGCTATGATAAGCGTCCTTATCACAGGTTTTGCTTGCAATTTAAATATTTATGGTATGTCTTTCAATTTTGTACATTCATGCTTCATCTGACTTGCACTGGTTGTTGGCTCCTTATGTACCAGCCCCCCACCCCTGAGTTACCAAAGCCCACTATGAAACGACACGAGCTGGGGTCTTTTCAGTTATGGAACCTAAACTATGGAATGTTTTACCCTCTTCCCTTTTTGCCATTTGGGATTACTTCAACTTTCAGAAAGCTTCTAAGACCCATTTCTCAGTTTCTTTTGTCTTGCCTTTCCCTAAATTTTAGTTGTAAGTTTTATATTAAATGTTGGATTTTTGGTTGTCCTTGACTGACTGATTGTTTGTTGATTGCTTTTTATATATGTTTATCTGTGAATGTCATATGAATGTGAAAGTTGGACAGTGAAAAAGATAGACAGGAAGAAAATTGATGCCTTTGAATTATGGTGCTGGTGACAAATACTGTGTATTTATTTATTTATTTATTTATTTAATCAGTTTTATCTACCACCTTATCCTTCAATCAACGTGGTCAACAAGACAACAGAGGGACTACATCGAGGGGGGGGAGACAACAAGATAGCACATTACAGTAAACTACAGTACATTACATTAAATTATACATAAACTACAGCAAAATTACATTTCATAATTCATTACAATTACATTAAACAAATAACTGCAATCTTACAAAGTTAAAATAATTTAAACATTACAGGAAAATTGAAATTCAAAGGGTTAAAACATTTTGTTCTATTGGAATTAGATTAATTGCCATATGCTTCAATAAATAGATATGTTTTAAGGGACTTTCAAAAATCTTTGATATCATACTCATTTCTTAAATCACTAGGAATAGAATTCCATAGTTGTGGTGTCATAAAGGAGTAAGCCCTATTAGATGTCATTTGTTTGGATCTATTAAACTTCAAGTGAGCATTAAGTCTGTTAGTAGACTGTGAGCGTCTGGGCTTTGAGCCTATGTCCTTAGAAATAACAGTTGTTAGAACGTTTGCTGATGACTCATGTAAAAGTTTGAAAATATTCATGAGGTTCATAATGATTGGAAGCCAGTGCAATTCTTGAAGCAAGGGAGTTATATGATCAAATTTTGGAGAATTTATTATAGTTCTTGCGGTTGTATTTTGTGCCAATTGGAGGGGATGGGTAGTATGTTTTGGAAGACCTTGATAAAGGATATTTCCAAAGTCGAGGAGTGGTGTTATAACTGCTTGACATACCGTTCGAAAGTGATTTAGTTGTAAAATTGGCTTGAGGTTCCTAATGATCTTTAAACAATGGTATACTCTAGCTGTAATTTTATTTATTTGGGATTTTAAGTTAATATGTTTATCTATGATTATACCAAGGTATTTTACTTCCTCGCTGACCTTTATGGGTTTGTTTAGTATATTGATTTCTTTAGGAGTTATTAAGTTCTGATTATTAAAAATGAACACAGCTTCTGTTTTATCTGGGTTTATTTTAAAGTTGTTAGGTGTGAGTCAATTGTTCATATCAGTCAAACAGTTATTAATTATTTCTGTGTCAAATGTTTTCTGGTTAACTGCAGTGTAGATCATAATATCATCAGCGTATAGATGGTAATTTATTCCATATTGTTGAATAATTTTACATATAGGTTGAATATAGATGTTAAAAAGGATTGATGATAATGCTGACCCTTGTGGTACGCCTTGTGTAATTGGGATTTGAGATGATTTTTTGTCTCCACATTTTACTATTTGCGTACGATTATTCAGGTAGAATGTGAACCATTTAAGTGTGTTGTCGCATAGTCCAATATCTTCTAAACGTTGAAGCATTAAAGGATGAGAGATTGTGTCAAAGGCTGCTGAAATGTCAATAAATATTAAAAGAAAAACACTATTTTTCTTGTCTAGACCCGTTAAGAGGTTATTAACACAGCAGATAAAATACAAATCCATAACAACCACCTTCAAGATCATGCACAATTTCTCAGCGCCCTGCCTCTCTGAACTAATCATATCAACACACACAAGACGAAGAAGATCTAAGAATCAGAACCTACTGAATATACAACCACTCAAAATCAAAACAACACAGCAAACCAGTAACAGAGCATTCTCCAACTACGCCCCATCATTATGGAACTCATTACCAGAAAACATAAGATCAGCAAAATTCATTACTGACCTAGAAAAGGCACTCAAAACATACCTGTTCATTGAATATTATGGACCCAATGACATTACATAACCTCAATTAGAGCATCCTACCCCCCTGACCGCTCATAACACTCCCTCTCTTTTCCCTCCCTATATATGATAACCATTCAATTTGCATAGTATATCTATCCGTCAAACAACCTCATATTTATCTCCAAGTTGACTTCCCATGTTTAATGTAAAAACAATTTCTTTATAATTGTTATGTCATTCCTTGTAAACCGCTTTGGACAAAGGCGGTATAGAAAAATTGTTAAATAAATAAAATAAAATAAATAAAATATTTAAGTTTGCTTTGATTTCATCCTCTTGCTATAAAAAGATCCACTGTGTCTATCCCATGCCATTTCAAATCTAGTCACTGTATTTGCTTCCACCACCACCATTGGGACGGCATTCAAAGCATTCTCCACCCTTTCAGTGAAAAACGTATTTCCTGATGTTGCTTTTAAGTTTACCACCTTGCAGCTTCATCATAAGCCCTCTAGCTTTACAGCTTCCCCTTCTTTGAAAAAGGTTTGTTTGTTCATTGATACTCTTTAAGTATATAAATGTCCTCCTCCCCCCCCCCCCCCCCCCACCAAAGTTGGGTGTTTGAGAGTGCGTTGAGTAGCCTGGCATAAAGGTACATGGTCACTTATTCTGCTGAAGTGCTAACTACTAAAGAGGTCAGATGAGGGACAATATTAAGATAACAGCCTGCTAGCACAACTGGAAAGTAAACATTGGGTGGGATATGCAAATCACTGCCTGTGCTGAAGGAGAAAGGGTAATAATTTCTCACATTTATATTTATCATTAAGATTTGACTTTTAAATTTATAGGAAATAGTATAAGGGAATAAAGTGCCACACTAGACAGAGGGTAGAGAAGTAAATACTGGGGGGCAGGTGAAAATTGCTCACCCTAAGAGTAATGGTATCAGATAAACAGGTGCTGGAACAAAAACAAACAAACAACTGTACAGATGGAGAAAAGAACTTGAAGAGAGATGAAGGAGTTTAGAATTTAGATGTTTTTAAGTTTCTTAGGAGTATGTTTGCTAAACTGCGGTAATGTTACAGACTGCACATTATGTAACACGGAGTTTTTAAGTTTCTTAGGAATATGTTTGCTAAACTGCGGTAATGTTACAGACTGCGCATTATGGGGCATGTTTACTAAAGTCCGCAAATCTGCGCGGCGCAAAATAGCGCACGGTAACGCGGCATTGAAACGCGCAGAAACACGTTTAAACGCCCCGCACACGTGCGTGTCACCCCCGCACAGGTACGCGGTTCAGTAACGGGCCCCGTACAAGTGCGGGCCCGCAAATGTCCGATAGAGGCGTGGAACGGCTAAAGGAGGGCGGAGGAAGGCTCCGGAGGGGCGGAGGGACGGGGTCAATGGGTGGAGAGTGGGAGGGGAGAGGCTCCCCGCACAGTATCGGGCCCGAATTTACATGTAAAAAATAGCGCGAGTGAAACACTCGCGGTAGAGGGCATATAAAGGGAAGAGAAACCATTTCCGTCAGCAATGTACAGCAAAACCGGGGAAACATGCAAAACGTCAGCAGTGTGATACATGTGCACAGCACAAAACGGCAATGAAAAAGAGGAAATTACCACAACAAAAGCATTAAAATAGTAAATCAGCTGGGGAACAGGTATAGTAATGCGCAAAAGTTAAAAACACACCCAGCAGAGCTCCTAAAAAATAAAATAACAGTTGTGTGGAAAGGGGCACGGAGCGGAGACACCTCCAAAAACGTCTCCGTGTATTGGACCCCTCCTGGGAGTGTTACTTATGGTTGTCCATCAATAGCACTGTTGCCCAGCATGGGAATATGCTATCCCCCTCTGTTCGGACGTCATACCCGTGTTATATTTGCACGTTTGTCACCAGACAGGGTGAAGGAGCTCACAGTAATAATGTGCAGAGCAGGTTTTGGAACCCCACCCTGCCAGGTCTACTATCTCCAGGGACTGCACTGTCTCTGTGGCCACAGTGTGGTGCAGTGGACAGAGCCGGTACCTCTAAGACCAGAGGGTCACACGTTCAAATCCCAGCTGTGGCACATGCCAGCACAATCCCAATATTTAACCCACCACTAAACACAGATAGCAGAGACACCCCTTTATTGCACAGAACAAAAGCATGTTGCAAACACCCATATTTTACCCTACACCACACACACACCAGCACAATGTGCATCACCAACAGCCGCGTCCCCCAAATGCAGTCCTGTAGTGCCACAACTGTAGGGGCCAAGGACACGTAGGTAGAGGTTAAGTAGGTAGAGGTTATGTACGACAGATGTGCCTGTACATGCCTTCACCCCACGTGCCAAGGGCCAATTGTGTCCCTGGTCATGATCACGTAATGGGTGGCCCACGTTCCACAAAAACCTTGCTAAAGAACAACAGCTAGACCGCTATACCATGTGAGCCAAATACAGTCCTGGGGTTCCACTACGCAATCAGGTCATATCCCTTTGCAAGGATAAGGACATGCCAGCATGTTGGCGGAAGGGTTCAGATGGTGGAGGGGGCAGTGGCTGCTAGCCACAGAGGACAGTGGCCAGGCCATGTGCAGGCTGGCACCGTCCACTGCAACAGACAGGCCCTGTCGGATGTACAGTCATGGACCACCCAGGGATTGCAGCCAATCAGTGGCTACACGGTGGTGCAGTGCACACAGACAGTGTGTGCAAGAACAGAGGGTCACAGGTTCAGAGCCCAGCTGCAGCTACCGCCAACCCTGTCCACATATTCACCCCACAGCTACACCGTGGTAGTAAGGACAAACCTTTATTGCTGAGAACATAGGCATGGTCAATACGCCTATCTTTTACCACACCAAACACAGACACCATAAACAGGCACATTATCTCCAGCAGAGTCTCCCAAATGCAGTCCTGGAGGGCCAAACACCATTCAGGTTCCATGCTTCCCCTAAGACAGATGCCTGTGCTGCAGATGTCTGCACCACCCCCATGCTATGCAACTGTAGCCCATGCATATTCATAGGGGACAGCATGAAGGCCCGAACAGTGTCTGGAACACCAGGACTGGAGTAGGGACACTCTGCCGTAAAGCAAGAGGCAAAGGTCCAGACGCACCCACACCCACAGGCCACATTGGAAAAGCCCCCTGGGGGGCATCTCCCAGATCTAGCTCCTGCGTACCCTAGCAATGCCACCCTATACCTGGGTACACGGTACACAGACCACAAACGTTTGATGTGGGTACTGGCAGGTAGACAGTCCTACGCTCAGCACTGTTTGCTCCTTGTGCTGCAGCAGAACAAGCTGTCGGCTGTCTGTGGTGCGTGCCCCAGGTCTGGCCCCTGACAGTATTTACCACCCTGGGGAGTGACATGCAGCAGTACTGTGTACCATATCCATGCCTGTACCCTTCCCAGGACTGGTGTGGTGGGCACGTCGAATGACTCCCCCAATAGTAGCACAATGCTGGCATAGGTGAGGGGGGGGGGGTGTCTGTCTATACAGTGTGTGTTGGCTACAAACACCCTCCACAGGCCACACTGCCAGCACTGTTGCCAGTATTGGCCTGACAATGTGCATAATGAGCAGCAAGGTACCATGGGTATAGCTCAGACAGGGTGTGCTGGCCAGGATGCATCTGCACAGGGCATGGGGCACTGGCTGGGACATTGTAATGCCCAGCCACCACCTACACAGACAGGCTGACCTCTGTATCTGCTGCTGGTGGATCACTCTCACCCTGAGCGTGCAGTGATGACAGCATGGCTAGGCACCCCCATAGTGCTGTATAGCATTTCTCTCCTGTGATATATATGGGTGTCCTGTTGGGGCCTCTTCATGGACTGATCTCCCTGTGTGTGCTGCCACCCCAGTTTGGGGTGCATGCAATCCTATCAGGACTATCCAGCAGACTCTGCACAGCTGGTATGTGTCCTGATGGAGCTCCTTGCAGGGTGCAGCAGCTGATGGCCTGCTGCAGGAGAATATCAGATAGTGCTGGGGTGCACCCCTGAATATCCAGGCCTACTGTCTGTCTGATAGTGTGTTTTGGATGTGTGTGGAGCTGCTTGGACTGCCCTGTAGGGTGTCTGTCCCCCAGCAGGACAGGGGTTGATGGCCCACTCTACTGCCATTAGTGCAAGGGGGGGGGGGGGAAAGGATGGGGATCTGTTGATGGGAGACCCTGTTTGTCATGGGGGGGGGGGGAAGGTATGTTGCCCACCTATGGGGGGGGGGGGGGAGAACCACCAACTAAGACAGAAGGGGTATCCATGATGAGTTTGCAACACCTTCTTATCACACAGGTTAATACTGATGTTGAGCTCTGGCATGGCCTCATTCAGCCATGGCCGTTGATGTGGACCTGGTCCTGGGCACCACCACCCACCCTCAGGGTGAGCACATTACCTGCACAATGTGACGGTGTGTAGCTACCCCTCGCCGGCAGTCCTCACGCTCAGGCCCCCCACCAGGCCGAGGTTCTGTGTGGGTGGACACGGACAGTTCCCCCTACCATGCCGTGTAGCTTTTGGGGTGCAGTCCCCATCTTGTGTGCATCTGTGGGCAGCTGATTTGCATGTGCATTGCATCATGGGTACGGGTGGCCTACCCCGTCCTGTCTACAGCAGCAGACTGTCTGTGGGGTGACGTGCAGGCTCTCTGCAGCCACACAGGCGCTTACTCAGAGCTATAGTGCCGTAGCCCAATGGTTCCGTCACTGCCTTTATAGCAGGAGGTCATGGGTTCAAGTCCACAGAGGGGTTCTGTGATAGGGTTGTCCAGAGCATTGTACTTTTTACTGGACATATGTTTATGGCATCAAACACACCCTTGCCATACTGTACCCATAAGGGTGCCTCTGAGGGTGCATTATAGGGCGCCCTATAGGCCACCTTATGGTTGCCATCCATATTGCGTGCACTATACATTATCCTGTGGCGCAGCATACATGGTGCCCTATAGGGGACTTGCTAGGGTGCCTTTGCGGACTGTGCACTGTAACATGTGCCTTACGGGCCTCCATATATTAACACGCTGTTAGAGCGGGTATACTGGTAGTGGGTAATAAAAATAAACTATAAGGCCTCCTACAGCACACCTCACCATAATACTTACTGCCCCAGCCAACCTTGCTCACTGGGCACTGTGAGGGGTTGAACCCCTGACCTCTGCACCATTGGTCAGTATCCCAACCATTGTGCTAAGGCTCTGTTACTGTTTGCTGTGCACATCAGTGCGCCACCTATGCCGCCCACTATCGGACTGCCCCCTCATACATCAGCGCGCCGCCCTCTGCCCCCCAAACCTAACAGTGCGCCGCCCCCTGCCGCCCCCAATGAACGGTGCGCCGACTCATGCCGTTAAAAATAAACCGTGCGCCGCTCTCTGCCGCCCAAAATTACTATACCTCCCACAACACTTTTTCCCACTACATTTGATGCCGCAGCTGGCCTCTTCCATTGAGCACAATGGGGTGTTGAACCCATGGCCCCTGCACTATTGGTCAGTGTCTTCACCGTTGTACTACGGCTCGGGTGTTTTCTATACCCGGCAGCGCGCCACTTTGCCTTTTGGCGCGCTAATGTCGACCCCGCACATTACCGTGACGCGCACATGTCCGGTTGCTTACTCCCGTTTTTTTTCTTTTGGCAGCCTGATCCGCCCACTCCTTATATGGCACAGGTACACTACCGCGGCCCCGCACGATAAGAATGTTTAGTAAACATGCCCCATATGTAACACAGAGCAAAACGCAGAATGGGGTGCTTTCCAACATATCGAAGAACGGCAAATTATAAACATTATCACCAACTTAAACACCACAACCTCTCCTCTTGACCCATGTCCAGCGGCCTGGATCAAGGCAACAAAGAATGAAATTGCACAACCTATCTCCCACACTGCAAACCAATCCCTCCAGCAAGGTTCCATGCCAACACAACTCAAAAGATCACTCATAAGGCCCATTATAAAAAACAAATCACTCAACAAGAACGATCCAACATCCTATCGCCCAATCTCAAGCATATCCTTCCTAGCCAAGGTCATCGAAAAGGCAGTCCAACAACAGCTACAGGACCACATCGACGACTGGAAAGCCTTAGATATGCACCTATATGGGTTCCGTCAGCATCATGGAGTGGAAACCCTACTTACAGCACTCCTTGACAACCTCCTAAAAGGCCTCGAAAACAGAAGCAAGATGTTCATACTCATATTTATCGACATATCTGCTGCATTCGATACAGTACACCACTGTACTCTAATAAAACGACTCGCATCCATAGGTATAACAGGGACCCCTCTAAAATGGTTCTCATCATACATATCAAATAGAATGCAGCAGGTCCAATTCAACGACAAAAAAGCAGATGCCTTCCCCCAAACCCAAGGCATTCCACAAGGCTCAGCATTATCCTCCATCCTATTCAATTTATACATAAAACCAGTTTGCGAAATCTTTCAGAAGCACAAAATCAGTTATCACATTTATGCTGACGATCTAATGCTTTATATTCAACTTGACTTAAACCAACCAAATTACACCCAACTGGAAGACTGCCTCAACGTGCTCCAAACCTGGTTACAACAAAACAACATGTCAATAAATCACAAAAAAACAGAGGTGATGTTCATCTCCAAGAAGACGGACTTCATCCCACCCGCCACAGTCACCCTTAACAACAACGTCTATCACACCAAACCTGAAATAAAATATCTAAGGGTACTACTGGATAGCAACCTAAGGATGGATAAACACCTCCGGACAACAACCCGAGCCATATTCCATAAATTAAAAGTTCTTCAACCACTCCGTAACATCATCGACCAATCCGACTTCAGAACAGTGACACAAGCTCTCATCATTCCGCACCTAGACTACTGCAACGCCATTCTGCAAGGCCTTCCAAAGAACACCCTAAATATCTTGCAAATGGCCCAAAACGATGCTGCTAGAATCATTATGAAAAGAGGCATCACCAAACACATCACTCCAGTACTAATTGAACTGCATTGGCTCCCTGTTGCTGCCCGCATCATATACAAAATACTAGTAACCACTTTTAAACTCATCCATAACATAGCACCCTCATACCTCACCAATCTGATCACTATCCAACCACTCAACAGGAGCAGAAGAACCGTAAACCTCAACACTCTCTGCGTGCCCAGCAGCATAAGAACTGTCAAAGCAGAAACGAGTAACAGAGCATTCTCATACGCAGCACCACGTCTCTGGAACCAGTTGCCTCACGTACTAAGACTAACAAGCGACTTGAAGGACTTTAGAAAAAAACTCAAAACTCACCTTTTTCAGTCTCACTACCACCCAACCTAGACAGTGCACCTTCTACTATCTCCGCACCAAAATGGTTCCAAACTTATGACAAAGGCAACAACAATCTCGTTCTGTAAATATTGTGTATATGTATATACCCAAGCACACCCACACTCACTCAATCAAACGTACATGTATATATGTAAACACACCCACACCCACTCAATCAAATGTAAATTCCATGATCTATTTGCTGTGCTGTGTACAAATCCTTAGCAATCAAAATGTATAGCATGCAAATTGCTGTACTGTACAGCCCATCCTGATCTGTAAAAACCGCTGCTGATCATAGGAAGCAGCGGTATACAAGTGTGTTCTAAATAAATAAATAAATAAAATAATGTTAACACTTATTAGGTAACATTAACATGCGGTATGTAATGTTAAAGTGTGTTAACGTTACTTAATGATCATTAATATCCCTGGCCGCGGTAAACACCGTTTACCAGAGAGGATGGGGGGAAAGGGTCTGTGGGCAGGGAGAGGCTCCCTGCACACTAATGCGCTGAACTGAAGGGCTGAATCCTATCGCAAATGAAAACCTGCCATTAGATGCACATTTGCAGGAGAGAGAAACCATTTTAGTGTCAGCAATGTACAGCATAGACAGGGAGCCCAAGAAAAGTGATAGTAGTGCTCTATTTCCAGCACCAGCTTAGTGCCCAAGTATGAAAGGCCACTATAGTGATGGTGCAAGTGGGGCATAGGGGGCTGCAGGCAGGACATGTAGCGGGGACAGCAGGGGCACAGGGTGGACTAGGCGGGCTGACAAAGGCCAAACACAATCCACCTACATCTACCTGGTCCAACCGAGCTAACAGTTGCCAGGGCACTGACCTGCCAACCCCCCAGCCAACCCTCCTCCAAGTGGAAGGAACAGACTATTGGTAGGCGGTGATGGGAGGGATGTGAGGATGCTCATGTATGCCCCATGCCCCAGACCCCGCTCCCTAGGCGACCACCTACCCACACAGTGGATGGCCTGGGACTGCGCACTACCAGCACTGACATCATATAGCCATGTCAGCATGGCAAGGGGGTGTGCCCATGCTGGAAGGGGCAGTGACACCTGCCTGCAATGGACCTAGGCCATGTACTATACCAGTACGTGGTGTGCAGTGCAACATAAAAGGTCTGGCTGAGGAAATGTACAGGCAGCCCCAGAGACAACCATGCATCTGTGGCAACAGTGTGGTACAGTACACCCAGCCAGTGTGTCCAGAAGTAGAGGGTCACAGGTTCAAGCCCCAGCTGTGGTTCCTACAGAGCATGTCCCTATGTTTTACCCAAACACCAAAAATCAAAAACCCATCAGAATCATATGAAAATCCATAAACCAAAGATTCTGACAACTATTACGCCCTATGAATAAATTTTTGTCGGAGCTAGTCATCAAAGTGTACAGAAGTGTTCTATGCACCACTGTGATTTCTCCCTTTTATTTTTTAATTCAGAGTATAACTTCACACTCAGCTTTTGTTGATAGCTTTTGTTGATCAATTGTAGAAAAAGCTCAAATAGACAACGCCAGGCAAACAAATGACGACGTGCCACACGTTTTGGGTTTGTTTCAAAATTGCTAACAACCCTGCTTTGAAGAAGCATTGGACTTGCCGGTATTTGATGGACCTGAAGCAGGGTTGTTAGCAATTTTGGAACAAACCCGAAATGTGTGGCATGTCATCATTTGTTGTTTGTTGTTATCTTAATTTAATGCTTCACCTCTGTAGATACCCGTAGTATCCAGTATTATCGTTCATTGTTTTTTCACTTTACAGTTTTTTTCCTTTACGTTCAGTGAGAATAGCTCCACTTCTTCAGTGAGTACTGATTGTTTTTAGATATATTACTGCACGCTCTATGTATTCCTGATAACCCATCATTACATAATATAGACAGGATTTATATATTACACAGATATATCATTTTGGGATATAACATACTTCTTCACTCCAAATACATAACATAATATGATTTACTTGTACTTCAGTCAGCATTGCTTGTATTTTTAAATTCATGACTGCACACCACGTGTATTCCTTGTTACCCACGCTCACATAATATAGAACAGGTTGATACATCGAAAAGATAAGTCATTTTATGATGCAAAACAACCTTAGGATACAATATACAATTCTTTGCTTTAAGTATTAAGGAATTGAAATATGTATATTTGTTTCGTGATCGCCATATTCTACATACTAACCTCTCATTTCATCTTTGTTGTTTTTTAGTCATATCAGTAGAGCACAGGATTAGTCTATACGTGAAGCGCACCACGGTGTGCTATAGAAAGTACAGTGAATATTATACAATCCTACACAGGCGTAACACCTTATGTTCTTATTTAAGTCTTTTACTTATTTATTGTTTTACAATATCACTATACATCTTGAAGGCTCTTTGTATTCTTGTCTTCACTGCCCTGCATTTGATGGTGTTTTGACGGTGTTTTAATGTGTTTATTTATTTTTATTTACGATGTACTATAATTGTATACATATTATACTTTCTTATTTTTCATTGCAACATATTATATTTACATGTTTTAAATGTATATTTTGATTGTAATTTTAATTGTAATTTTTACTTGTATTTATATTTTTACTTTTATGATTAATTGTCTCTGTTTTATTTTGTAATCTGTAAGTTGCATACCCCCTGAGGAAGGTGTTTGCCGAAACGCGTTGGGGTTCATTAATAAAGCATCCTGAGACCACCATACGTCTCTTGCTCCTTGTGTTTCCCTCATTATCCCAGCAAGAGCGTTTCTGCTCTTTCTTGTGTTGGACTTGTCCAATTCAAGGACCTACACCACCAGCATACCCCATTCTAATTCTCTCATCTATCCCTCATTTATTAATTTATTTATTTAGCTGTATTTATATACCGCTTTTCACCGGGTCAAAGCGGTGCTACATAGGGGGGGGGGAATTAAGTACAAGGGGGGGGGCATCACCGGGGGGGGGCAACATTGATGATTCTGACATAGGACGGACTTTGGACATAGTACAGACATTGGACATAGACAAAGGCTTTGAGTTAGAGGTTCATTGTGTGTGAACTCGGGGGTTTGTGGCTTTTTCGGTGGGGGTCGAGTTGAAGTATTCCTGGAAAAGGATGGTTTTTAGCTGTTTTCTGAAAGATAGCAAGTTGGTATTGTTTCTGAGGTAGGTCGGTAGGGAGTTCCATAAAGATGGAGCATAGAGTTCAAAGGCTTGTCTGCAGGTCCGTTGTGAGCATTTGGTTCTTTTGTGAGGGACGGTGAGGGAAATACTGGAGGCTTGTCTAGTAGATTTGCCATGGGCTGGGCGAGCCAGTAGGGTGCGAAGGTGGTTGTCCTGTGTTTGATGGATAGCTTTGTGGGTGAGTAGGATGGCTTTGTATTTTGTCCGTGCTTCGAGGGGGAGAATGTGTAGTTCCTTCAGAATTGGGGTGATGTGGTCGGTTTTCTTGGCGCTCTGAATGATTCTCGCAGTGGTGTTTAATGCAGTTCGGAGTGGGTTGATGTGTGTGGCTGGAAGTCCATGGTAGATTATGTTGCAGTAGTCCAGATGTGGGAGTGTCATGGCTTGCATCACTGTTCGGAAGTCTTGATGTTCCAGGAGGGGTTTGAGACGTTGTACTGTTCTTGCCTTGTGAAATATAGTTCCGGAGGTTTTAGTGATCTGTTGCTTTAAGGTGAGGGCTTGGTCAATAATAATGCCCAGGTATCTTATCTGTGGTTGAATTTGGATGCTCGTAGTTCCTATGTTGAGGTGCGAGGGTGGCGTGAAGTCTGGGTCCTTTGTCACTATGAGGGCTTCGGTTTTCTTTATGTTGATGGTGAGGTTGTTTGTTTGTAACCAGTCAGACACTGCTGTAAAGCACGCTGACAGGTGGGTGTTTGTTGGGTTTGTGGTTGTAATGGGGGCATAGAGCATGATATCGTCAGCGTAGATGTGGAAGCTGACGTTGTGGGTGCGTTTGACTGTGCAGAATGGTTGGAGTAGATATTGAAGAGCATGGCTGACAGAGTGGATCCTTGGGGTACCCCCTGATGTTGCTGGAATGGGGGAGAGGTTGAAGCGCTGGGGCGGATTAGTTGTTGTCTGTTAGTTAGGTAGGATTGAAACCACTTCAGTACGGTGTCCTTGATCCCGATAGTCTGCAGTCTGTGTATGAGGATGTTGTGGGAGATGGTGTCAAAGGCTGCGGATATATCGAGGAAGATCATGGTGTAACCGGAGTGTCTTCCTTGAGTTCCTGTGAGGAGGGTGTTCATCAGCGTGGTCATGAGGGTCTCAACACCATGTAGCGGGCGGAAGCCGTGTTGTTGAGGGTCCAGTATGTTGTTAACATCGAGGTGTTCCTGAAGCTGTTGCTGGATGATCTTCTCGATTATTTTGGCTGTGAAAGGCAGACTTGCTATGGGTCTATAGGATGCAGGGTCTAGAGCAGGGGTCTCAAACTCAAATTGCTTTGAGGGCCAAATGAGGACTTGTAAAATAACCCGGGGGCCGCATGAGACGTGGGAACTCATTTGCATAAGGGACATCATTTGCATAAATATTTGCATAATGTTACCATACCCTAACTTTTAGTAAACATGCCTCTTAATGAGTGCATGAATAAAGAAAGACTAAAAGATTTCTACATTACTATAATCCAGTGGCAACCGCCAGGCACATTAGGAACTACTACAAACAAACACTGCCCATTTAGAACCCATAGCAAACCCACCATATCCTAACAGCACTACCAGGACTCACAAAGCACCATACCCTACCTATCAAAAGGCAACACTGCAAATATTAAATCAATACATTTCAGAGAATAACAATACATGACCTACTGGGGACAGAGAACAAGTAGCAATGTCAAATAGGAATTACATAAACAGAATACCTCAGCTCAGTTACACATGCAGAATACACCATCACCAAACAAGGAATCAAAATTTAGAAACAAGACAATTAAACTGGGAACCCCAGCACAATGTCTAGCGAAGTTCTGTGTACAGAGAGCAACTCCAAACCAGAGATGGCAGGGTCTGAGCACCAGAGGGTCCAAGCCTGCCTGAAGAGCACTAGAAATTGAGAATCCTGCCTCTGTGGAGAAGAATCCTTGGGCAGCAGCATCTGAGCAGAAGGGATTGCAGGCTAGGGCAGGTGGATCAAGAGCATCCACTTCTGGAGAACTGATCCTGATGCCCATGGGAGCAGGCAGTGCAGAGGGGCCAGGTCTCATTTACTGGACTGGGGGCCGTGCTGGAGGACTCCCCTGGTGAGCAGCACAAGCTGTGCATACCCTGTCCTGTAAATCCTTGCACTTTTGGTAGCAGATGAGGCATCGTTGGAAAGAGGGAGGCATCATAAAGAATTTCCCCCTGTGTGATGCTGGCACTGAAAAACAGCTCTGTGGCTACAAAACAAAATAAAATAAAAATGACCATAGGAAACTAATGCTGTCCTAGCAGACCACACGTCCAGCTAAACAATTACTAAAGTGGAAGAACAAGTAAAAAAAACTGACTTCTGCTGCTCAAGCAGCAAAATCAGCTGTCCTGCGGCCCCTTCCCCTGTGCCCGGAGATCCGAGTCTGCTCTATCAGCGGCGTGCTTTTCAAGCCGCGAGGAGAGTATTCCCCTCTCGCGCGGCTTGAAACCGCGCGAGAGGGGAATACTCTCTTCGCGGCTTGAAAAGCACGCCGCTGATAGAGCAGACTCGGATCTCCGGGCACAGGGGAAGGGGCCGCAGGACAGCTGATGTTGCTGCTTGAGCAGCAGAAGTCAGTTTTTTTTAAAATTTGACAATTGATTCTGCCGCTGCCACGGCGGCAACGGCAGAAGCCAGGGTTTTGGGGTTTTTTTGTTTTCCTCCGTCACAGGCCGCACAAAGTTGTCTCTCGGGCCGCATGCGGCCCGTGGGCCGCGTGTTTGAGACCCCTGGTCTAGAGGGTCCAGGTTATGCTTTTTCAGGGAAGGTCGGATGATCGTGGTTTTGAGGGCGTCTGGCATGTGTCCTCTGGAGAAGGATTCATTGACGATGCGGATTAATGGTGTGCTCAGTTCGATTTTTGATTTCTTTATCCAGTCAGTGGGGCATGGGTCCAGCGGGGAGGTGGTGGTGTGGAGGCAGGAGATGGTGGTTGAAATTTTTTCTGTTGATGTTTCCTTGAAGGTGGTCCAGTCGCTGTGCAAGTTGGGGTGGAGGTTCTCTGTAGTTGACTGCGAGGTTAGCTGCGGGTTTTGTGGTTGCTGTAGCTGTTTGTATTGTCGGGCCAGTAGATCTGGTGAGAGCTGTGGTAGTTGGTCAGAGTTGTGCGGTGATTTTGTCAGTTTTTTGATTATCTGGAAGAGTTCTCGAGGTTTGTTTATGGAGGCGTTGATTATTTTCATGTGGTAGATTTTCTTTGCTTTGTCAGTCTCATAGTGGTATGCATTGAGTTCATATAGGTATGTTGTTTTGTCATTTTCGTCATGGGTTTTTCTCCATTTTCTTTCAGTTCTCCTGAGTTTTGTTTTTAGCTTTCGGAGACTGGGAATATACCATCTAGCCCTTGTGGAAGGGGGTCTGGTGGTGGTTATGTTTGTTGGAGCTTCAGACGCTGTGGAGATCGTAGTATTCCAGTTGTCTATGAGGTCATCGATGTCATCAGAGCTTGTTTGTAATTTGGGTAGACTTTGTTCTAAGAAGTCTTCTTTGTTAAATGGTTTATATCGTCTTATGTGGTGAGTATCATCCTTGGTGGTCTTATGTTGGTAAGTGTAGGATAAGGTGATGAGGTGGTGGTCAGACCAAGGTACTGGCGAAATCCGTGGGTCCTTTGCTGTGGCGGTGCATGAGTTGTTGAGGAAGATGAGGTCCAGTGTGTTTCCTTTTTCATGGGTGGGTTTCTGTATGATCTGCACAAGATCCATTGCAGTCATAGCGGTGTGGAATGTAGTTGTTTGATCTTCCTGAAGTGATGGGAGGTTGAAGTCTCCTAGGATGATTTGTTTCCTTAGTCGAGCTGGTGCTTTCCGATATGTGTTGTAGTAATTTTGGTAGGTCGGTGGTTGCAGTGGGTGCACGGTAGATTAGACATATTGAGAGGTGTTTGTTGGTGAGGGTGAGGAGGTCAGCTTCGGCGGTGGTTTCCGAAGAAAGGGTCCTGAAGTGAAGGTCGTTTCTTGCTATGATGGCGACACCCCCGCCTTTGGCATGCTCCCGGGGGCGGTGATGGAGGGTGTATCCTTCTGGGGCCTGTTGGTTCATTAGTACTGTGTCAGTGTCGGTCAGCCAGGTTTCTGTTATGCATAGGATGTCTATCTGCTCAGTTGGGATTATGTCACGGAGCATGTGGTATTTGTTTCTGACAGAGCATGCATTGATTAGAGATATGGTGATGTGGTGATGGGGTGGGGGGTTGGTAGTGTGAGTAGTTGTGTGCTGAGCCTGTGGGTGTGTTTGTTTTGGTTGGAGTGTGAGTTGAGTGGCTTGAGTGGGCCAGAGCAGGTTGTTGAGTGCATTGGGGGGGGGGAGGGAGGGTAGAGGGTCAAGAGGGGGGTGAGGACGTAGATGGGGGTTAAGAAAGGTGGCATGATTGGTGATGGTACCTGATGTTTGAGACCAGGCTGGGCTTCGGTGTTGATTGCACAGGGCGGAGAGGTCGTCGGTTATCGTTGCTGTGTCTTTGGTGCTGTAGTGGGTTGTGGTGTCCTGTTGTTCTTTTCGCTGTATTTGTTCCGGCATTCCTGTTGATTTTGCTAAGTTGTTTGCGCCTCTGTGCCGCGCCTAAGGGCCACGCCAAAGGGCCCTCTGGCGAGGCCTTCAGGCGCGGGCCCGCCAGGCATGGGCGCGCCCTGCAGGGACGCCGCTTTTGAGGAGGGCTGCAGCTGCCCGGTCAGACTCCCACTGCCCCGATTGGGCAGGAGTGTTGGTGGGGGCGGGCTGCCTCAAAGCGGCTCCCTCAGAGCAGGGACGCCGCTTTTGAGGAGGGCTGCAGCTCATCACCCACTGATCTATTCAGAGTAACATAGTAGCATAGTAAATGATGGCAGATTAAGACCAGCATGGTCCATTTAGTTTGCCCAGTAAGGTAGCTAGAGTTGCAGAGTTGTGTCTACCATATCATGCAGGTCACTTCTCCTGACTATGTCTTTATTCAGAGTATGTGAGTTGTGCCTGTTGCTCCATGCAGGTTATTACTCTCTATTTTTGAAGTTATTTAAAATTTATTTTATAATATCCTATTGTTATAAAATGATCTCCTGTGTGTCCCCATTTCCATTGGGAAGGCATTCCAGGCATCCATCACCCTTTTTGTGAAAAAGTATTTCCTGGTTTTTAAGATTACCTCCTTGTAGGTTTATTTCATGATCTCTAGTTCTACAGCTTCTCCATCTTTGAAAAAGGTTTGTTTGTTCATTAATACCCTTTAAGCATTTACATTTTTGCATCATATTTACCTTGTCCTTCTTCTCCTGTAGGGTATAAGATCTTCAAGTCTCTTCTCATACGTCTTGTGTAGATCTCATATCATTGTGGTTGCTTTCCTCTCAACTGTTTTTACATCCTTTTGCGAGGTACGGTCTCCAAAACTGACCACAATACTGGAGGATTGTGTTCAGGGGCACTAACTAATATCTCTTTCTTCTTGTTAGTTATTTGTCAGCCATTTATTTATTTGTACTTATTTACCGCCTTTCGTGAATCAAAGTGGTTTACAATGAACTCAAAGAATTGAACAGTACATTTTACAAAAAAATACAGGTAACATTGTGAACAAGGAGTGATGGGGATTAAGAGAAGAAATAACTTAAAACAGCTATCAGCCGTATGACTGATAACTAACCAATTTACTCACTCACTTATGTAACCACTCACTCACTAAACTAATGTACTCCTTAACCCATATACCCTACTCTTCACCCACCTTCTAACCCATCCTTTCATCTATCCCACCACTAATCACAAACCAGCCCATTGTCCCACTTACTCATCTTCCCAATCTCCTAGATGCACTACGTACCCTACTCTAAGGGTTTGGTAGATAGCAGGGTGTGTGAATGGACAGTAATTATATAGATGGGTACGGGGGGGGGGGAGCAGGTAGATATAGATTATTTTAGAATAAGTTAGAGTATTAATGAAGATTTATTTATTTATTTATTTATAGTTTTTCTATACCGCGCTATTTACCATCAGCGCGGTTCAAAGGCAACAAACTCGCACAGCAGGAAAAGCCATACTGCGTTTTACATTGAACAGGGTATTGAACACATTTTACATTGAACAGGGTATTGAACATGGAACACAGGCTAACTATATACATCATGGAACTATATACAACATGGGATTATATACAGGTTGATAACAGTAGTAAGATATCAACTAGGCATTATTCATCGTAAACATGGCTTGAGGGGTAATGTCGTATGTTAGCATGTTAAAGGCTAATTTGCTGGGGGCACAGGACTGAGATTAACGGAAGAGGGGAGGAGGAGGAGTGAACAGTGGTTGGTTATGTGATTTCTTCAGAGTTGAGGAAGTGCTGAAGAAAGAGGTGATGTTTCAGCTCCTTCCTGAACTGAGAGAGGCTGTTTATAGCTCGGATGTTTGCTGGAAGCGCGTTCCAGCAATGGGGGGCATAAAGTGCAAAGGCTCGGTTTCCTGTAGCCTTATTACATTTGGTGAATGCTTTTGGGAGGCATAAGGTGTTGGCAGCAGCAGCTCTTCTCAGTCTAACGGGGGGGATGAGCCGGATAAGTTCGGAGAGGGAGCTAGATGTGCAGTTGTTAATGGCTTTGAATGTCATTGTCAGTATTTTAAAAGTGATTCTGCTGTGAACAGGGAGCCAGTGTAGATCTTTTAGGATAGGGGTAATATGGTCTCTTCTGGATGCTCCATATAGGGTCCTTGCTGCAGTGTTCATTGCTATCTGCAATGGGAGGAGTGAACTCTTTGGTAGACCATGCAGAATGGAATTGGCATAGTCAAAGTGCGGCATCACCATTGCCTGAAACACTGTTCGGAAGTCTTTTGGCTCTAGAAGCTGTCTCATGTGTCGCATCATCCGGATTTTATGGTAAATTGCTTTTACTAGGTTACTTATATGGGCATTTAGGTCCAGGTGTTGGTCGAGGGTTATTCCGAGGTATCGTAACGAAGTCTTAGTAGGAAGCTCCGCACCACGTACCTTCAATGATGTAGGTGGGATGAATGTCTGATCTCTACTGATGAAAAGCACATCTGTCTTTTTGAGGTTTATCATTAGCTTCTGGGAGTGTAACCAATCCGAGACTGCATCGAAGCAGGAGGATAGCTGAGATAAGTCTGGGTGCTCAGTGGAAATTGGAGTAAACATAAGGACGTCATCAGCATAGACTAAGCAGTCAATGTTGAATGATCTAATGATGGTGCAAATAGGTTGCATATACACATTGAAAAATAGGGCTGAAAGAGATGAGCCCTGTGGGACACCTCTGGTTTGAGGGAAAGGGGTGGACTTGGATGCGCGAGAACGAACATGCTGCCATCTGTCCTTAAGGTAGGAGGCACACCAGGTTAGAGCATTTCCATGAATTCCCTTCTCATTTAGGCGTAGTAGGAGTAACTCATGGTTGACAGAGTCGAAGGCGGCTGCAATGTCAAGGAACACTAGAGCGAAGCCTTGTCTGATGTTATCCAGACCTGTTATCAACGTGTTGAGTAAAGTTGTTAACAATGTTTCAACACCATGAGCCTCCCGGAAACCATGTTGACAGGGGTTGAGGGGAGCGTTGTTCTCAATGTGGTGGTTCAGTTGACGCTGGGCTATTTTTTCCATGATCTTAGCTAGGAGTGGGATACTGGAGATGGGTCTAAATGAGTCCAACTTTTCTGGGTCCATTTTATTATTCTTGAGTAGGGGTCTAATAGAAGTTTGTTTTAGACTGAGGGGGAAGGTACCTGTCTGGAAGGATGAGCCAATCAGTCTGGCAAGGAACGGACTGAGTTCTGAACGTAAGGTTTTTATCCAGAAGGCTGGACATGGATCGTTCAGAGCAGTGGAGGTATTTATATTGGAGATGGTATCTTGTATCTCCTTTTCAGATGGGGTAGTTAAGGAGGTGATGAATTGAGCCTCTGATCTGATTCTATGAGGTGAAAAAGAGGGTGAGAGACCAGGTGAGGTGTCAATGGGGCAGTTGTTCATAGTTGTAGTAGCTAGGTTTGTCTTGGCTTGCAGATAGTCCGCATATGCCTGTGGGTCGGGTTGGATTGGTTGTCCCGAGGAAGGCTCTTTACTTAAGATTTTGACCAGGTTGAAGAGCTCGTGAGGCTTGTTTAGGGCTCTTTGAAGTACTTCTGCGTGATATTGTTTCATTCTCTTGGAGACAGCAGTACGGTGGGCGTCTAGTTGGGCAAAATACGCGACCTGGCTTTCAGTTGATCTGGAACGGCGCCAGCGTCGTTCAAGCTGTCTGATTTGATGGAGGGAGCTCTTTAATTCCGGTGAGTACCATGGAGCCCTTGTTCTTCTAGGGGGTCTCTTTTTACTGGGAGGACCATCTATTGTCGCATTGAGACATTTATTCCATGAGGAAATCATGCTGTTTAGGTCTTGTGCTGGTTGAGTGTGGAGATGCTGTATTTTTTCCAATATCTCATCTCTGTTAAATTGTTGGAAGCGAGTTGAGGTTGGTGCTGCTGGATCCATTGGAGAATGTGGAGCAGTGAGTTGGGGGTCTGATGGCATAGTGAACCTGATTAAATTATGGTCAGACCAAGGTACTGCACATACTGAGAGATCGAACTTGTGAGTGTAACCAGAGGGAAATTGTGGGGCGAAGATAAGATCAAGCATATTCCCCTTGACATGGGTGGGTGTATTGATCAATTGGGTGTAGCCTGATGATTCGAATGCTTCAATAAGAGCTTTGGCCTGAGTATCTTGAAGGGAGGGGAGATTGAAGTCTCCAAGTATCCAGTTTGGAATGTGGGTCACGGTGGGGTTGCAGGCAAGATCGATGATTGTAGAGAGATCGTCTGACGATGAGGAGGGTGTCCTGTATAATAGGTTGATGGAATGTTTTTTATTTGTTATGGAGATATGGTCGAGGTAGGGGGTAGTATTGGAGGCAATCGTCTTGAATAGTAGGTCGGTCTTGCTTAATATGAGAACTCCTCCTCCTCTTCTGTCCTCTCTATGGCATGAGTGAATGGAGAAGTTGGGGGGGACAAACTGATGGAGGAGAACCATGTCTGAGGGTGACAACCAAGTCTCGGTGATACAAAGGATGTCGAGATTGAAGGTTGATAATATTTCAGTTATGTCGGGCCATTTCTTACGGATAGAGTGGGCGTTAAGGAAGGCACATTTAAGGTCGGGAGGAGGGGGGTGAGAGTCATCCTCCAGAGAGGCTTTGGACTGGTGTAGTGCAATGTATATGAGGTGAGAGTGTGGTAGGTGGCCATGTCTGATAGATTGATGGTTTATGTAGCTATGGGGTTGCCTCCAGGCACTGCGTAGAATAGGGATGTGGTTACATGTGGGGGTGAGGGCTTGGGAAATCTGTGTTAAAGTGATCACTATGAGGCAGTAGAACAGAGCATAGGAGTGAGTAGTTGGGGTGAGGGGAGGCATGGTTGGCTAGGTAAATTCAAGGTGTAGGGTAATATTCTATGAATTAAGCTTGTAACAGAGAATTAATTACAGGTGAGTGTGCAATTGCCAGGACAGAGTAATGTAATGTCCAGCACAATAGTATCACATGTAATGTCCAGCACAATAGTATCACTAGCACGAGGAGCTATTATCAGTTTAGTTTAGAAATAAGGATACAATGTAGCAGATACCGTTAAGTTGTACAACTGCAAGGATAGAGTGTAACATCTACAGGTACAATTGTAACACTTACAAGTAAAGCTAGAGACACGGGGAATGCTGTTTTGTTCAGACTGTCCACAGCATGTGCAGGATCGCCTCACAGTGGCCTCAGTTGCTGGGTATATTCAGAGGATTGTAGGACCCCGTCTAAGGGCCATGCCAAAGGGCCCTCTAGCGAGGCCCTCAGGCGCGGGCCCGCAAGGCGCAGGCGCGCCCGCTGGCGCTTCTTTAAATAGCCCGCGATCTGCCCAGATTGGGCAGCGCTTCCTCCTGGGGGCTCCCTCGCTGAACACGTTGCTCCGGCAGCTCGATCCCTCCTGGGAGAGCAGAAGGACAGCCGGAGAGTTGCAGGGGCTGAAAGGAGTGTGCGCCCGCTGGAGCTTCTTTAAATAGCCCGCGATCTGCCCGGATTGGGCAGCGCTTCCTCCTGGGGGCTCCCTCACTGAACACGTTGCTCCGGCAGCTCGATCCCTCCTGGGAGAGCAGAAGGACAGCCGGAGAGTTGCAGGGGCTGAAAGGAGTGTGCGCCCGCTGGCGCTTCTTTAAATAGCCCGCGATCTGCCCGGATTGGGCAGCGCTTCCTCCTGGGGGCTCCCTCGCTGAACACGTTGCTCCGGCAGCTCGATCCCTCCTGGGAGAGCAGAAGGACAGCCGGAGAGTTGCAGGGGCTGAAAGGAGTGTGCGCCCGCTGGCGCTTCTTTAAATAGCCCGCGATCTGCCCGGATTGGGCAGCGCTTCCTCCTGGGGGCTCCCTCGCTGAACACTTTGCTCCGGCAGCTCGATCCCTCCTGGGAGAGCAGAAGGACAGCCGGAGAGTTGCAGGGGCTGAAAGGAGTGTGCGCCCGCTGGCGCTTCTTTAAATAGCCCGCGATGTGTTTGAGGTTCTCTGGACCAGGATCATTTGGGACTCAATCGGAGATTCACCAATGCATTGGTCAGATAATAACCTTACTTCCATTCTAACTTTAAATTCAAAATTAACAACTTTCATTTTAAGTCACTCTTTTAATTAACTTCAGCTTTGGTGTAAACATTAAACAATTGTGTACTCTTAATCCCATTATTTTATTACATCCAAAGTAAATAAAAATGCATATTGAAGTAAAAGAATTTGTGTTAAAATTTTAATGCAGATTTTCAAAACATTCTTATTACATGGCCCCACTGAGAGGTCCAAATTTCTTCCTTTGTTCCTTTAGTTTAGTTTATTCAATTTAATGTTTCATTTTACGTGCAAGGTAAAACCTCCAAGCAAGTTACTTATACAACAAAATATATAATCTCCAAACTACAGTCTCATAGTTAGCAGTATAAAACATTATAAATAAATAATCATGCCAAATTAAACAGTCAAAGAATTAATTATAAATCATTCACAAACAACCACATCTTCAGTCTTTTCTTGTAATCTCTATAAATCAGTGCAAGCCTAAAATCATAAGGCAATTTATTCCAAAAGCAGGAACCCTGGAAAGTGAATGCTGGATGTCTGATGTTTCTACAAAATAACAGACAATGTAGGTAAAACCAAATTACCCTCTGAGAAGAATGCAGTTACCCTAAAGGAACATAATTAAATAGTAAGGCTTTAAGAAGTATAGGAACAATCTTATGCAGTTTTAAAAGTTACACATACAACTCTAAACATAATTCATTTTTTGATGGACAATTCAATGTAATGCGAACAATAGATGGGCAAAATGATCTTGTATTCCTCCCATCAAGATATTAGTAGCTGTTCTTAGTACAATTTGCAAGCAACCTAGTTGATGCTTTATAAGCCCACAATGGAGTGAGCTGCAGTAGCCTAAATTCAATAAAACTAAGGGGTATATTTACTGAATGGCGCAAATGTAGCAGCTGCAATGTTATCATGTGATACGTGATGTTATCGCGTGATAATGGTGCATTACCATGCAAGAACGTCACTTATCGAACGATAACATCCTGCGGCGGTAAGGTGCGCACAGGGTAGAGTAAGGCTTCCCAGTGGGCGGAGTAAGGCTCCCCAGGGGTGGAGGGAAGGGGTCAATGGGCGGAGAGTGGGTGGGGAGAGGCTGCATGCACACTAGTGCCGTGAAATGAAACTCTGAACAGTAGCGCCAGTAAAAACCTCGCGCTAGAGGCACATTTGCAGGGGAGAGAGACCATTTCAGTCAGCAATGTGCAGCAAAGGCAGGGAAATCAAAAAAGTGATAGTAATGATACATGTGCCGCAACATCATAGTGCCCAAGTATGAGAGGGCACTACTGTGAGGCTGCAAATGGGGTACAGGGGGCTGCAGGTGGGACATGCAGTGAACATACCCCTAAGGAGTAAGCAGTGGGTCTAAGATTTGTGTGTCGGTAGATGGCCACACAGTCATCTAAGTAAGAAAAAGCCTCCTAATGCAGACCTAACCATCTTTGAGATCTGCGAATCAGAAATCCCAAATTGTAAACAAAAATTTTAAAACATATTGTTTTTCCAAAAAGGGAAAAAGGGAGAAGCAGCTCCTTTTTTTCTTTTACAATATCCAGAATGCTTTGCCTTTGGTCTTTTGTAGCATGTACCAAAGTATGAGTCTTTGGGGTATGTTTACTAAACCACGGTAGGGGACTCCGTGCAATATCGGAGCCGCGGCTCCATTGATTTGGCCTAGCCCACTTTCTGCTAATGAGTGATATATGTTCTTGTAGTTTACCACTGATATTTTCAATCAATGTAGAGACACAAGAGAAGGTGCTGGGCTTCCAAGGGGTATGTTTACTAGCACCTTCCCTTGTGTCTCTATATTGATCGAAAATATCAGTGGTAAACTACAAGAACACATATCACTCATTAGCAGAAAGTGGACTAGGCCAAAGTTTCCCTCTGACTCCTCCCTTGCTTATACTGTACATTCTTATGAATAAAACAGTTTCATCCCTTAATTTCCTGAGGGGGGTTCTTCCTTATCTCAATGCATCTGTGAGAAGTCAGCTGATACATCTCCACTCTCGTATGAACCAGACCAGTTCTCTCCTTCTGTGAGCATGAACAAATTCTCATGAAAAAGTCCATTTTCATAGTGACAAAGTTGCTTTTAAAACCATTTCCGACACTTCATGTTTTAGTAAAAATTTTCAGCCTCAAGTCTTTGCAAATTCAGAAAGGTATAAATCAATTGATTAAAGTGTTGCCCATCTCTTAGCATTTCCCAGACTGCATGCAAGATTTCCAGTTAACTGACTCTGAGGCATACATCAGTTGACACCCATATTTAGGTAAATGCACATATTAAGACTTAGGGACATGTTTACTAAAGTGAACTAGTCATTGGCATGGGGTTTTGCCATAGGAGCAGGCTAATGAAGTCTATGCCTGCTCCATAATAAGGTGGGAGATTTGTCATTTTCTGTCTGAATTCTACTCTTCCATCAAACTTTAGACTTCAGCCACACAAAAGAAAGTACATGGAAGTGATACAGTTTTTCAAACTGACCTTAGCATGCAGTGCACGATGATTTTCCAAAATGTGTGGATATGCTGAAAAGGTCAAGCTTCACAATGTTCTTTCAGGGTACTGGAGCATTGACTTTGAATGGAAAAATTTAATTCCATTGTGTGCACCCAGCTAGATAAAACTACAGGGAGTAAACTCCTTTGAAAATATAACATTGGCTCTTTCATCAGTGTTTCACCTTCATAAAATATTCTTCTTCCTGTACAAAGGGGAAAAAACCCTCAGAAAATTGGCCTTGCTGAAATCGTAAGATTGCGCAACATTTCTTTCCTAAGCAATACGACTCTGCTCAGCGGGGCACTTTTAATATATTGAAGATAACTTTGGCTATTTCCTTCGATGCTTTAATCTGTCATGCACACAGACACAGACACACACACACACACACACACACATACGCACAAATACAGCAAATGATTCAGTGTTGTAATGTGAAAGATATATAGACCTTGTTTATGGACAAATACTCAGATCTGATTTTTAAAAATGCGTGGAGATATAGTTGCTCTTCATTCAAGATTTCTGCCTTCTAAGTCAGCAGTTACCAGAGGGTGAGGAGGGCCGAATTTCAGCAAAGCTTTTGATACTGTTCCTCATAGAAGGCACATGAATAAATTGAGTAGCTTGGGAATGGATCCAAAATTAGTGAAATGGGTCAGAAGATGGTTGACTGATAGAAGACAGAAGGTGATGCTAAAGGGAAATCACTCAGAAGAAAGGAAAGTGAGTAGTGGAGTACCTTAGGGACAAATCCTGGGAAGGATACTGTTCAGTATCTTTATAAGTGATATATATAGTTACAAGATGCATGGTTCTATATTAGGAATCACCACCATGAAAAAGATCTAGGTGTCATAGTGGATAGTATGTTGAAATCCTCTGCTCAGTGTGCAGCAGCAGTCAAGAAAGCAAATAGAAATGTAGGAATCATAAGTAAAGGAATGAAGAATAAAACCAAGGATATTATAATGCCTCTGTATCACTCCATAGTGCAACCACACCTTAAATATTGTATTCAGTTCTGGTTGTCATATCTGAAAAAGGATATGACAGAATTAGAAAAGATACAGAGAAGAGCCATCAGGATGGTAAAAGGGATGGAAGGATACCCCTAGGAGGAAAAGCTTAAAAGGTTAGGGTTTTTCAACTTGGAAAAGAGATGGCTGAGGGGAGAACATAAGAACTTCAGAGCATAAGAAATGCCATAATGGGTCAGACCAAGGTCCATCGAGCACAATCCAGGTCACAAGTACCTGGTAGGTACCCAAAGTCCACAGCTTTCACAGTGCTCATCCTGGGATAAGCAGTGCATTTCCTGTGTCCACTTTAATAATGGTTTATGGACCTTTCCTCCAGGAACTTGTCCAAAATATTTTTAAAACCCAGCTACACTAACAGCTTTTACTACATCCTCCAGTAACGAATACCAGAGTTTCATTACACGTTGAGTGAAAAAATATTTCCTCTTATTAGTCTTAAATGGGTTACATTGTAGCTTCATTGTGTGTCCTCTGGTCTTCCTGCTTTTTAATGGCGTAAACAACCGATCTACATTAACCCGTTCCACTCCATTCATTCATTTATGATAGAGGTCCTTAAGATAATGAGTGGAGTGGAATGGGTAAACATAGGTTGGTTGTTTAATTCTGCAAAAAGTAGAAAGACTAGGGGACATGCAACGAAGCTACAGTGTAGCCCATTTAAGACTAATCATAGAAAATAGTTTTTTCACTCAACACATAATCAAACTCTGTAATTTATTGTTGGAGGATGTAATAAAAGCTGTTAGTGTAGCTGGGTTTAAAAGAGGTTTGGACAAGTTCCTGGAGAAAGTCTATAAACCATTATCACACTGGACTGGAGAAAATCCGCTGCTTATCACTGCATGGAATCCGTTTAACTATTGGGAACCTGACAGGTACTTGTAACCTGGATTGGCTACTGTTGGAAACAGGATTCTGGGCTTGATGGACTTTTGTCTGACCCAGTTCATATTATTGAAAGGAAAAGTTTGCCTTTTGGGTGATGACACAAAGATTTGCAACAGAGCCAACACCTCAGAGGGAGTAAACAACATGAAAAAAAGATATACAAAAATTAGAAGAATGTTCTAATATTTGGCAGTTAATATTTAATGTGAAGAAGTGCAGAGTGATGCACTTGGGAAGCAGAAATCCAAAGGAAAAATATGCAATAGAGATTGTGATGCGGTAAAACAATGTGACAAGGCAGTGGCCAAAGTCAGAAGGATGCTAGGTTGATTACAGAGGCATAACCAGCACAAAGGAGGCGGTATTAATTCCCCTTTACAAATCAGTGCTGCGGCCTCACTTGGAATATTGTGTTCGGTATTGGAGGCTGTACCTTACAAAGGATATTAACAGACTTGAAATGATTCAGAGGAAGGCAGCTAAAATGATCTGGGGCCTGTACAAGAAGATATCTGAATATAGATTTGAAGGCCTAAAGATGTATACCTTGGAGGGGAGGAGGGATAGGGGAGATATGATGTTGTTGTTTTTAAGTACCAAAGAATTGGTGTCGACTCATAGCGACCCCCTGGATAGCGTCCTAAACTGTGTTCAGTCTTCAGTGAGGCAGCTCTTTGTTGATAGAGTGACATCTATAGCTGTTGTTTTTGTATTGATACAGAAGTTTAAATACAAGGGTATCAATGAACAAGCCAAATAGAACTAGAGGACGTGAAGTAAAGCAGCAAGGAGGTAAACTAAAAAGCAACCTCAGGAAATACTTTTTCACTGAAAGGATGGTGGATGCTTGGAATACCCTCCCAGTGGAGATGGTGGGGCAAAAACAGTGATGGAATATCATAAAGCATGGGATAAACATAGAAGAAGAGGATGGAATCAAAGCAAACTTAAATAACTTTTACGAGTCAAAAATAGAGAGTGGTAACCTGTATGGAGTGGCAGGTACACTAGTGGAAAAAATTGTGGATACACCTGTAAAATTTGAGCTCTCCACGATAATATCTGTCTTACTTATGTTAGTTAAGTATTCTATATATTAGATACTCTATGCAGATGCTTGCCATAACATTTGAGAACATATTACAAATGAATATCATCAACAAAAATTGTAAATCATCTGCCAAGGACATCAATCAGGAACTTATGGATCTTGGTGTGTCCGTTACTGATTGCACTGTTCGAAACAGGCTACTCAATGCCTGTCTGAGGGCAAGAATATTCAGCAGAGAAAAGGTTTCTTTCTTGGAATTCTTGCCCTCAGACCGGCGTTGAGTAGCCTGTATCAAACAGTTCGACCAATAACGGACACACCAAGACCCATAAGTTCCTGATTGATGTCCTTGACAGGTGATTTAATATTTTTTAAAGGCAGCCTAACAATCATTCTGTCAGTTTTTGGAGTTGTAGACTTTTTCCTTCCTCTTCCCTTCTGAGTTGCAACACTTTCAGTCACTTTGAAGCGAGCATACAACTTTTGTACACCAGATGCTGTCACTCCATGGCCCATCTTCTGAGAAATTTCACGAAAGCTGTACCCCTCATTTCTCAAAGTAATGGCTGTTGCTCTCTTTTTAGGAGACCAGTCAACCCTCTTTGTTGCTGCCATCATTAATCTACAAAATACAACAACATATTCCAAATTGGAAACTTTTTATTAAGCATTTGTCATTTTTTAAAAATATTTTTGCTAATAAAATAAATTTGTAAAAATAACAAAAGCACAAATATGATTTTGAAACAGCTTGTATACACCTGGCAGTATAGTACACATTATCTGAAGCGTCAGCTCATACATGAGATTCTGCATAAAACCTACTTAAAGTGAATCGACAGTTTCATGAAAAATATCATTTTCCTGAGAAAAAGACATCAATTACCTTGTCTGACTCCAAATCAAAGTATTTTCCTGCTAAATGTTGATGATATTTGTTTGTAATATGTTCCCAAATGTTATAGCAACAATCTGCATAGAGTATCTAATATATAGAATACTTAACTAACATAAGTAAGACAGATATTATTGCGGAGAGCTCAAATTTTACAAGTGTATCCACAATTATTTCCGCTAGTGTACAATCCTAAACAAAGGCATGGAGAGGTGGGTACAATGCTAAATAAAGGCATGATGGAGGTAACCTGCGTGGAGCAGCAGATACAACCCTCGCTACCTCACTGGGCTTTCCGAGCTGTCCAGATGTCCATCTGCCCTCAATTACTGTGTTATTATTTTATACCTAACTTATTGCAAATCTGGACTATAAAACTAGAGTGGAATAAAATAGACAAAAGCGGCACAAACAAAAGTGGTATAGAATTATGCCTCCAAATTATGTTAATAAATGCAAAGATATACATTCTTCCTATTTAAACATAAAAACTTGGGAAATGATGGCAGATAAATACTATATGACCTATCCAGTCTTCCCATCCATACCAATTATTAAGTTCTGTAATCCTGTCCTCTTTCTAAGAGATCCTCTGTACTTGTTCCATGCTTTCTTGAATTCAGATGCAGTTCTGTTTACACGATGTCTACTGTAAACTATTTCACACATCTACCAACCTTTCCATAAAGAATTATTTCCTCCAATTACTCCTGTGTCTATCCTCTTTCACTTTCATCTTATGACTCCTCATTCCAGAGCTTCTTTTCAATTGGAAGAGGGCCACCTTCTGTGCATTTATATCAAGGAGGTATTGAAACATGTCTATCATATTTCTCCTCTTCTGTCTTAACCCTTAAGTATACACACTGAAATATTAACCTATCCCCATATGTCTTATGATAAAGACCACTGACCATTTTAGTAAGTGCCTTCTGCACCAACTCCATCCTGTTTATATATAACCGCTCAGCAGTTCAGCAATTTATGTGAATGGAACGCCAGCGTATGTAGAGAGCTTAGCAATCTCCCCTGATGAAACCTTGTTGGTGAAACGCCTAGTGCCTGACAGCATTGGGAAAGACGTTCAAGCTAAGCATTTTTTCATTTTTCAATATTGATATATAAGTAATATTTGAGAATGTCATCTGAGAGGGGGCTGCATTAGGGTGGTCATTGATGTTTCTCTTTGGGCAATGAGTCGGTTTGACGATGTTAGCCCGATAATACTGAGACCACGCAGCTTCCCGATGAGTATTTCACAAAGGCTTAAATGATTTATAAGCACAGCCAGTCTAACGTTAGACCAGAATTACTTTCAAGTTGTTATACAGAGTTCACAGAATATTTTTTGGTATATATATTTTTTTACAATGTAGTAGTCCAAAAGAGGTCTCATTATGAATACATTTTTCCTGCTAACCATTCATTTCCTTATGTACCCAAGCATCTTTCAGGCTTTTGCCATTGTCTTTTCTATCTGTTTGACCACTTTAAGATCATCCAATATGATCATCCCCATGTCCCTCTTTTCTTAAGTACATTGAAATTCTTCAGCCAATACTGCACTACCCCCTTAGGGCCAAGTTCTCAACCATACTTCAAGCTTGGTTAGATCCCTTACTATATTATTCTCACCTGCTAGGATTTCTACATTTTGGTATCATTCACAAAAAGGCTTACCTTTCCTGACAGACTTTCCACAATGTCACAACATTTTTGCAAAAGAAGGATCAATCCTTGTGCCACATCATTGGTTATTCTCCTTTCTTCAGACCAAACTAAGGGGTATGTTTACTAAACCTTCGTAATGTGCACTCTGTGACGTTACAGCGCGTTAAGGTACCTTAACGCACGTTAATGGCGCTTTATCAGGCGCTCAGGTACCTTAGCGCGCTTTAACGTGCTCAGCGGCGCAAATGAGCGCTGAAGCCAGGAAAAGGCTCCCAGAGGGCGGAGGAAGGCTCCCCAGGGGCGGAGAGAAGGGGGTCAATGGGTGGAGAGTGGGAGGGGAGAGGCTCCCCGCACACTAACAATGTGAAATCCGAGGCTCAAAACTAACGCCAGTGAAACCCTGGTGTTAGAGCTGATTTAAAGGGCAGAGAAACCATTTCTGTCAGCAATGTACAGCAAAACCAGGGAAACATACAAAAAGTGATAAGTATGATAGATGTGCAAGGAACAAAAGTGCAAAGAAACATTGAAAATGACCACAACAAAATATAAAAAAACCATAACCAAGCTGGGCAATAGTGATATTAATGGGAAACATCAAAAAGCACTCTCGAGAAAGCTCCAAAAAAAAAGATATGAATTTTGGAAGGGTCTATGCTCCGTCCCCATACAAGGTGAATGATCCCACAGTGCAATTGCGCTCATCGGGGTTTCCCTCTCCATTGGACAGGTTTCCTATGGGGTGCACATGTTCCACAACAGCAGGACGGGCATGTTGGAATGGGCAACTGGACAGATGCTGGGAAAGGGGACACAGAGGGCTGCAGACGGCACATGCTGTACTGCAGCTGGGCCACAGTGTGGACTAGGGTGATGCTAGGTGGCCCATAGGAATGCTGAAACAGTAGAGCAGCCAGACAGCAACTGATGAGGGCCCAGCATGGGCATGAGTGTGCTTCCCACAGTGTCACAGGGGATAGTATCCAGTGGGGACCCCCAAAGGCACAGAACAGCGGCAGGCGGTGCTGGGGGGAAGCGTGGACACCTATGCAGGCACCCCTACCCCAGAACCCGCACCATAGGCAGCCGCCTACTCGCACACTGGATGGCCTGAGACTGCGTTCCACCAGCACCACCAGCAGAAGGGCATGTCATCAGGGTGGCAGAGGGACACTGGTGGTGGAGGGGGCAGTGGCAGCTGCACAGAATAGACCATGGCCTAGCCCTGTGTAGGTGGGTGCCATGCACTGCAACAGACAGGCCCCGTCTGATGAACAGTCATGGTATCCCCAAGGAATGTACTGTCTCTGTGGCAACACGGTGGTGCAGTGCACACAGCCAGTGTGTTCAAGAGCAAAAGGTCACAAGTTCAAGTCCCAGCTGTGGTTCCTGCCAACACAGCCCCCACTTCTAAAACGTGCTAATACAGACAGAACCTTTATTGCAGATGACGTAAACATGCCCAAAACACCTACATTTTACCCTACAGAGCACAGACACCATAAACAGGCGCATTACCTAGAGCAGAGTCTCCCAAATGCAGTCCTGGAGGGCCAAACACCATTCAGGTTCCATGCTGCCTCTAATAAAGATGCCTGTGCTGCTTATCTATGCACCGCCCCCATGGTATGCAGATGTATCTCATGCATATTTATGAGGGACAGCATGAAAACCCGAACAGTGTTTGACACACCAGGACTGGAGTTGGGAACCTCTGCCGTAAAGCAGCAGCCAACAGGGGCAGACACACCCACACCCACAGGCTCCATTAGCCAATGCCTACTGGAGAGGCAGGACATTGGGCCGTGCATGCATCTCTCAATACTAGCACTTGCATACCATAGCAATGCCACCCTAAACCTGGGAATACGGTACACAGCTATCAAAAGGTAGCTATTACTGGCAGATAGTAATTCCTACGTTAAGCATGGCTTGCTGATTGAGCTTCATCATAGCAACCTTTCTGATGTCTGTGGAGTGTGCTTCAGGTCTGGTGTCTGACAATGTTTACCACCCTGGGGAGTGACCCCCAACAGTATTGCGTACCATATCCATGCCTGCACTGTGCCCAGGACTGGTGTGGTGGCCAGGGCTGCCAAACACCTCTATAGTAGCACAATGCTGGCATAGGTGCGGGAGTGTGTGTCTGTCTATCCAGTGTGTGGTTGCTGCAAACACCCTCCACAGCCCACACCGCCAGCACTGTTGCTAGTATTGGCCTGCCAATGTGCATAATGAGGAGTAAGGTACCATGGGTATAGCCCGGACAGGGTGGCCTGGCCAGGATGCATCTGCATAGGGCATAGGGCAATGGCTGGGACATTGTAGTGCCCTGCTGCCACCTGCACAGACAGGGTGGCCACAGCATGTTCTGATGGGAGATCACTCTCACCCTGACTGAGCAGTGACCACGGCATGGCTAGGTTCCCCCATAGTGCTATGTAGTATTTTTTTCATGTGATATTTATGGGTTCCCTTTGGGGCCCAGTCACTGACTTATCTGCTTGGTGTGTATGCATTTCCACCAGGAACATGCACTATGGACTAGCTAGCAGACTGTCTGCAGCTGGTACGTGTCTTGCTGGAACACCTTGCAAGGTGCAGCAGCTGCAGGAGAATATCAGATAGTGGTGGCGTGCAGCTTAGCATATCCAGGTCTAATGGCTGTCTGCTATTGCTTTATGGATGTGTACAGAGTTGCATTGACTGCCTTGTAGGGTGTTTGTTCCCCAGCAGGACTGGGGTTGATGGCTCCCTCTTCTGCCACCATTGCAGGGAGTTAGAATGTGGATCTGTTGGTGGGAGACCCTGTTTACCACCCTCACCCCAGAGGGGGGAGGGGTGGTACATAATCCTTCTATGGGTCCATAAGGGCTAAACCTTGACTGAGAAATACAGGTGTATCCAAGGTGTGTCTGCAGACACTACCTATCTCACATATTAGCACTGCTGGGGTCCTGCAGCGTGGTCTATTTCTGCTGTGGACCTGGTGCTGGGCGCCCCACCTCACCCTTAGGGTGAGTACAGTACGTGCACAATGTGACGGTGTGTAGCTACTCTGTGCCAGTACCACACACGGTCAGTTCCCCATACCAGGCCGAGGTGCTGTGGGGGTGCATACCCCATCTTGTGATCATCTGTAGACTGCTGATTTGCATGTGCAGTGCATCATGGGTATGGGTGGGTTAACCCTATCCTGGTGACCACAGCAGACTGTGTGGTGACGTGCAGTCCTTCTGCAGCCAGCCATGGGTTTTTTAGCAGCTATGGAGCTGTAGCCCACTGGTTACTTCACTGCTTGTGGAGTCAGAGGTCATGGGTTCATACCCACAGTGTGGCTATTTGATAGGGCTGTCCAAAGCATTGTCTACTTTTAATGTACATTAGTGCTGCCAGCAAAACACCCTCAGGGTACTGTAACCATAAGGCGCCTTATAGGGCACCCTATAAAGCGCCTTCTGAGGCACCTTATGGTTACAGTCTGTATAAGGTGCCTTATAAGGTATCCTATGGAGTGCCTTATAGGGTGCCCTATAGGGGACATTATAGGGTGCCGTGGTGGACAGTGCACCTTATAATGTGCCCTATGGAGTGCATTATAGAGTGCCTTATGCGGCACCTTAGGTGACGGCAAATGAGGGTGTGTTTGCTAGCAGCAATAATTAAAATGCCTCTGGAAACAATACTTACATGTCAAAGCTGATGCCTCAGCCAGCCTTATGCATTAGGCATACTGGGGGATTGAACTCATGACCCCTGTATCATCAGTCAGTGTATTAACCATTGTGCTGCACTTCTGTTTCTTTGTTTGGATGTCTGTGCGCCTACTTAAGATTACCGCGCGGTAACGCACTTAGCGGCACTTTGCCCAATAATGTGCGCAGCAGCGTGCGTTATCGCGTGCTACTCACCGTTTTGCTACTTTAGAATGAAATGCCCACTCCTTATATGGCATCCTGCACACTAACGCTGGGCGCACATTAAGAAGGTTTAGTAAACATACCCCTATGTGTCACTATCCATATACATAACTCGCTGAATATACAGAGAGTGATGGTGTGGTCATTGTATTATCTGTTTAGGCTAGACCTGATATTCCTCAGACCTAAACTAAGCATGCAATTTACATAAATAGTGGCTGAATATTGCCACTATCTGGATAATTTTCTGATCTAGCCTTGTTCCTCCCCTAACATGTCCCACAAGTATACAGGTGGAGGCCCATCCTGTAGGTGCATGTACAAGCCGTCCATATGTCCAGAAATCTGGAAGGCCTGGAGATGCACCCAATTCTGCTCGCATGGATAGACAGCCCCATGGGAGCAGAATCGCGGCATAAAGCCTGGGCGTCCAGGACGTGCCCCAATTCATGCACCTGGGACGTCAAGAGCTCTGCTCGGCAAGCTCAGCCTGGCTCCCACATGGAGCTACAGTGCTGTGGCATCCCATTCACTGTCACTGCAGTCAAAACCCTGTTTCCCACTGCCTGACCCCCAATTGGGCTTTCCGAGGCTGGGATCAGACAGCGAGGAACCCCCTGCCCCTACTCAACCCCTCTCCTGGTCCTTTACTCAGCCACCACCAATCTCGGGGAAGCTTATTCCACCTCTGAGGAGGTTTTGTAGTTCTGTCGAATCTCTGAGACTGTAGCCTTGGCTCCACCTCCTCCAAGCTCTCCTCCAATACAGAGAGCATTTTGCACTTCTGTCCAATCAGGAACAACTGTTGCAGTTCTCTCTTAAGCTAATCTGCTGCTGGACCTTCCTGGGTATAGTGGCTCATTGTCTGGAATGGACTCTCTTCCGCTACAGCTCTCTCTGGAGGTGATTCTTCCACTGCAGCTCCCTCTGGATCTGATTCTCCACTGAAGCTCCCCCTGGAGCTGATCTGCTGCTGTATCTCCCTCTGGAGCTGATTCTCCTCTGCAGCTCCCTAATGAGTTGAGTGGATCATTAGGGATCCACTCCCTAATGAGTGGATCAGCTCTCCCTGGAGCTGATCCACTGCTGGAGCTGGACTCCCCAATGAGTTGATCCACCGCTGGACTTCCAAGCATGGATTAGGCTCTCCAGAGTCTCTCTGCTGCCATCTCTACTTCCTGGATTGAGAAGAGACCATACGCAATATCTTCATTCCTATCCCCGACTGGGTCTGTAGGAAGCTTTCTACAGACATCTTCACTCCGAACTTGCCATCTTCAGGAGAAGATACTGAAGAACAAAGGGAGCACCCTCCTCCCCTGTCAGATGAGGTTACACGTTTTTTTAATTAAAGAAGCCTGATGCTTCTAAACCCCAAGTAACTCTTCTCTGCACAGTGCTGCTGGTGCAAGTGCCAACTGATAACATTTCTCTTAGCATGAGCAGTTTCCACCAGCCCCAGTATTTATTTCTCCACCCTTTGTCTAGTGTGTGCACTTTCTTCTCCTACACTATTCCCTATAGATTTAAAGTTAAATCTTAATAATAGATATAAATGTGAGCAAATATTACCCTTGCTCCTTCATCACAGGCGGTGATTTGCATATCCATCTAATTGTTTACTTTCCAGCTCTGCTAGCACAGCAGGCTGTTCCCTTAGGGGTATGTTTACTAAATGGCGCTAACATCGCAGCTGCGACGTTATCGCGTGATGCGTGATGTTATCATGTGATAATGGCGTATTACCAAGCAAGAACCGTATCGTGCGAAAACGTCTCCTGCGGCGTTAAGGTGCACAGAGGGCGGAGCACGGCCCAAGAGGGCGGAATAACGCTCCCCAGGGACGGAGATAAGGGGTCAATGGGCAGAGAGTGGACGGGGAGAGGCCCCATGCACACTATTGCCGTGAAATGAAGGTCTGAAAATTAGCGCCAGTGAAAACCTCACGCTAGAGGCACATTTTGCAGGGGAGAGAGACCAATTCAGTCAGCAATGTGCAGCAAAGGCAGGGAAACTAAGAAAAGTGATAGTAGTGATACATGTGCAGCAACATCATAGTGACCAAGTACGAGAGGGCACTATGGTGAGGCTGCAAATGGGGTACAAGGGGCTGCAGGTGGGAGATGCAGTGAACATACTCCTAAGGAGTAAGCAGTGGGTCTAAGATTCGTGTGTCGGTAAATGGCCACACAGTCATCTAAGTAAGAAAAAGCCTCCAAAAGCAGACCTAACCATCTTTGAGATCTGTGAATCAGAAATCCCAAACTGTAAACAAAAATTTTCAAACATATTGTTTTTCCAAAAAGGGAAAAAGGGCTGCAGGCGGGACATGCAGTGTGACAGCTGGGACACAGGGTGGGATAGGCAGATGCCTAGGTGACACATAGGAATGTGGAAGTGGAAAACCAGCAGGACAGCAACTGACCAAGGGCAAACATGGCCACGAGTGTGTCCCACAGTTTCCCAGGGGACAGTACCCAGCAAGTCCCCCGAAGGGCACATAATATTGGCAGGCGGTGCCGGGGGAAAGCGTTGATGTCTATGCAGCACCCCTACCCAATATCACGCACCAGAGGCAGCCACCTACCGGCACACTGGATGGCCTGGGACTGCGCAGCACCACCGGCACAAGGGCATGTCAGCATGGTGGCGGAGGGGTGCTGGTGACAGAGGGGGCAGTGGCATCTGCCCACAGCAGACCACGGCCAAGCCCCGTTTAGGTGGGTGCTATGATTACTATGATTAATGTCAGATAACAAATCCTAGGTTAAACATGATTTGTTGACAGAGAGTCATCATAGCAACCTTTCTGATATCTGTGGAATGTGTTTCAGCTTTTGCTTCTGACAGTGTTTACCACCCCGGGGAGTGACCCCAACAGTATTGCGTACCATGGCAATGCCCACACTGTGCCCAGGACTGGTAAACCTCTATAGTTGCACAAAGCTGGCATAGGTGTGGAAGTGTGTGTATGTCTATCCAGTGTGTTGTGGCTGCCTACACCTTACTGAGCCCACAATGCTTGCACTGTTTCCATTGTTAGCCTGCCAATGTGCATAATGAGGGGACTGTGGATATGGCCCGGACAGGGTGGTCTGGGCAGGATGCTTCTGCACAGGGCATAGAGCATTGGCCCAACCACCACCTGCACAGACAGGGTGGCCACAGCATGTCATGCTGGGAAGTCACTCTCACCCTGACGGAGCAGTGGCCACCGCATGGCTAGGTTCCCCCATAGTGCTATACAGTGTTTTTTCCAAGTGATTTTTATGTGTTCCCTTTTCTGGGGATCAATCACTGACATACCTGCTTGGTGTGTGTGCTCACATCCCATTTTTGGGTGCACACAGTTTCTCCAGGAACATGCACTATGTACTAGCTAGCAGACTGTCTGCAGCTAGCACATGTATGGCTGGAACACCTTGCAGGGTGCAGAGGGTGGAGACTGACTGTGCCCTCTGCTGGTGAATGTCAGATAGTGGTTGGGGCAGCTGAGCTTTTCCAGTGTTCTGCCTGTCTGCCATTGCCTTATGTGATGTGTACAGATCTGCATTGACTTCTGTGTAGAGTGCCCGTTCCCCAGCAGGCCTGGGGTTGATGGTCCCCTCTACTGCCACCATTGCAGAGATGTAGAATGTGAATCTGTTGGTGGGAGATCCTTTCCCCCACCCTGAGCCACAGAGGGGGGGGGGGAGGGGGTTGGTTGGGTGGTGCTACATAATCCCTTTCTGGGTCCAAACACCCCTCTCACCTATAACATGTGACAATGGCACCCATACAGGACATGCACTATTCTGGGTGCATCATAGTCCACAAGGGCTAGACATGACTGGGAAATACAAATGGACACAGGTGTATCCTAGGTGTGTCTGCAAGGACTACCTATCACACACTGGCACTGATGGGTACATGCAGCATAGCCTATCTCAGCCAAGCCAGGTGCTGCGGAGCTGGTGCTGGGCACCCCACCTCACCCTCAGGGTGAGCACAGGACCCACACAATGTCACGGTCTGTAGCTACTCTGTGCCAGTAACACACACGGTCAGTTCCCCCTACCAGGCCTAGGTGCTGTGGGGTTGCATACCCCATCTTGTGATCAGCTGTAGACTGCTGATCTGCATCCTGGTAACCACAGCAGACAGTTTATGTGGTGACCTGAAGTCTTTCTGTAGCCATCCAGCAGTGTGATAGTAGCTATAGAGATGTAGCCCACTGGTTACTTCAATGACTGTGTAGGCAGAGGTCATGGGTTTGATCCTACAGTGATGTTATTTAATAAGTCTGTCTGAGGCTTCTACTTTTAATTTAAATCAGTGCTGCCAGCAAAATTCACACTCACAGTGCTGTAATCTTAAGGCGCCCTATCAGGCACCCTATAAAGTGCCCTATAGGGCACATTAGAAAGTGCCTTGGTGGACAGGGCATTTTATAATTCGCCCTATGGAGTGCCTAATAGGGTGCCTTATGCAGAACCTTATGTTACGGCACTGTGAGGGTGTTTTTGCTGGCAGCACTGATTTAACTTAAAAAAGGAAATGCCTCAGACAGCACTGATTTAAATGAAAAACGGGAACTGCCTCAGACAACACTGATTTACATTAAAAAAGGGAAATGCCTCAGGCATCCTTCTTGCATAACACCACTGCAGGATTGAACCCATGACCTCTGCCTCCACAGTCATTGCAGTAACCAGTGGGCTACATCGTTACAGCTTCTAACACTGTGCTGGCATGAACTTTGGGTTAACGTGCATTAATGTGCCACGGCACCCACTATTGCGCGATACAGATTCTTGCTACCTTGACACCGGAACACCCACTCCTTATATGGCAATCTTCACATTATCGCTGCAACTAGTGCCGGTAACATTAAGACGGTTTAGTAAACATACCCCTTAGTGTTGTTCCTCATCTTACCTTCCCAGCAGCTACCTCTTCAACAGAATACATTTAACCTTTTTATTTTTATTTTTATTTTTTTATAGATTTTTTATATACTGCCCCTTCCAGAGATCAAGGGTGGTTTACAATTAACAAACCAATTACATTAAATCTTTGATTCTACATTATTCAACATACTCTCAAACACCCACCTTTTGGGGGGGGTTTCACTAATCTTTCTGAAAAATGACTTCTTCCCCCTCCCCCCCCCCCCCCCATTTTATTGCATTGGCTATCTCTTCTTCTTTTTTGTACCTTTCCTTTCTTGACTACTTTCCTAGCTTCTTTAAGTTTTTCCAGATATTGATGCCTGTCTTCCTTTCTCTGTGATCTCTTGTATTTTATGAAGGCCATCCGCCATTAAAATCCAAGTCAACCTCTTCCATTAAAGCCTCAATATCTGGGATCCTATTTCCCATACTGCAAGCGTTTATGCACACTGCTTTCCAGATGTTGCCCCTTTTACCCATTTCACCAGAGGTATTTAATGTTTTAGTTACCTGGGGGCTTTCTTCACTTATCCCCAGCAAACCTAGTTTAAAGCCCTCTTCAGTAGGTCAGTAGGTTAGTCAATCTGCTGCGGAAAACATTTTTACCATTTCCATTTTCTGCTTCTTCACACTCCCCATCTTTCTCCTTTCCTTCACTACATCTCTCTGTGGCATTGATCCTTTTACTATATTTCTCTCATTTTCCTTTTATCTCACTATAGCTTCATTCCATTCCTACAATCTTCAGTCTTCCTTTTTTCACCATTCACCTACTTACCAGCTTTCCATTTCCTAATCTTACTTCCCTAGTCCTGCCATTCCATATTTGTCTCATTCCTTTGCCAGTTTCCAACCCCCCCCCCCCATCTTTCACCACTTTCAAGTCTGCCATTTCCTCCCTCTGTACTCATTTCCTCCCCATTCTTACTTATTACCTTCTGCTTCTCATTCCTTTACCCGCCCCAGCTCATTCCCTAACACTTATCATCTCTCCAACTCTGGGACCTTTATGTCTCATCCCCATCCAGGCTTCCATTTCGCTTTTCACTTCTCCCTTTTCTATCTTCGTTCACCTGCTTCAAGGAAGACTTGCCCCTTCCTGTGGTTCTCTTCTATCTCATAGTACTCTGACCTTTTCAACTGCCCCACAACCTCTTCTGTCCCAAAACCCTCCAGATCTTTCAAACATTCTCCCTCCCCCACCCCCCATATTTCTGTACTTGATCTCACAAACCAAATCATAACCCTCACCTAATAACCTTGTCCTTACTATCCTCTTAATCTCTGGTCAATTTCTTAGTCCCCACTATCCCCCCAAGCAACTCTAAGGGGCATGTTTACTAAACGGCGCACCTGTGTGGGGCGCACCTGAGCGCCCTAAAATGATGCATTTAAGTGCTCTTAAACACCCCGTACACGTGCGGGTCACATTAACGGGCCCCGCACACGTGCGCCGAAAACGCGCACGTTTGCGGGGCGCTCATGTGCGATAGAGGCGTGGAAAGGCGAAATGAGGGCGGAGGAAGGCCCCCTAGGGGCGGAGAGACGGGGTCAGTGGGCGGAATGTGGGAGGGGAGAGACTCGCCGCACAGAGCGTGCCCGAATCTGCAAAGAAATTTACCGCCAGTGAAACACTCGCGTTAGAGGTGCTGTGCAGGGAAAAGAAACCGTTTCCGTCAGCAATGTGCAGCACAATAGTGGAAGCCCAAAAACCGTGAGCAGTGTGATCTATGTGCACAGATCAAACGCCGTAATGTCACAGGGCACTAACCACACGGGCGCCGCGCACCTTAGCGCATCTGTCAATCACAGCTTCTGTTCTTCACGACGGAACGCCCACTCCTTATACGGCACCCGCTCGGTACCGCGGACCGCACAACACCGGCCTTTAGTAAACAGACCCCTAAGTGCCCACTCACAATTTCATCAAAGTCCTGAGTCCTCACTTAAACTCCCAATAGCTAGTCTATCTTAGAGTCTTCTGTTTTCTCACCCAATCTTAGAGTCTCTACCTGTCAGAGTCCCCACTTTCCCAAATCTCATGTCCCTAGTACCTGCCTTCCTGCCTCCTACTCCTCTTCCCTAGTACTTATCCATTTACTTTCTTCTCCAATATTCATTAACCTTCTCTTTCCTCTTTCTTGCCGCAGCATGAGATCTTATACCTATGCCTCTCAACCTTCCCTTAGTTGACTTTGCTTCTTCCCCACTCTCCACAATATCTGTCCTCCTCTCCTTTTTGACTCTACAGCATATCCTTCTTTCTCTTACTATGTCCTTAGCATTTGGCAGCATCAGCCCCCTTTCAATCCCAGGACCATAGCCCTGGAATTAACTCCCCCCAGGCCTTAGTATCAACCCATTTCTAGTCCCAGCCCCCCAGCTCCAGTATCAGCCCATTTCCAGGCCTCCAGGGCTAGTATCAGCCCATTTCCAGTCCCAGACCCCCATTCCCAATATCAGACCATTGCCAATATCACACCTGCAGGCTATCACAAAACCAAACAAACAACTTCAAAAAGAGCACCATCACTACTGGCATCCACATTATGGAACTCTCTCCCAATGAACCTGAGGGCACTAGATGACCTCACAGACTTCCGCAAAGACCTCAAAACATTTTTATTTATAAAAACATATGAGCATCCAGGCAACATCCCATACCCAAACTGATATACTACTTCCACCACCAACTAAGCACGCACCCATCCTATCCACACACGTTATCATATCACGTTATTAAATACCCTCATGTTAAATGTTACCTTCATTTGTACTGTCTAAATGCTGTTAAGTAACTGTACTGTCTAAATGTCTACACGTACCCTAATGTTAAATGTAACCTTCCAATTGTGATGTGACGTGACCACCTTTATTGAAGGATAAGGTGGCATACAAATCTGTCTAAATAAATAAATAAATATCAGTCAGCTCCTCATTCTCTTTATCAACCAATTTCACTGGTCAACACATTTTTACAAAAGTCATGGTACTGAAATAAAAATAGTAATTTCTTATCAATTCTTATATGCTGAACACGAATATGACAGTGAAATTGCAAAGTTGGCTCTAGTTTTTTTGTAATCTACAAGAATTAATGTTTACATCACGAAATGCATGTCAATAGTAAATATAATAGGCCTTCAGTTAATACCTGTAAAAGAACACGTCATAGACTACTTCTTAGATTTTTTCGCCTGTCTCTTGTACAGCTGTTGGGGAGCTTCTCTGGGGATGTGTCCAGCAGTAGTCAGCCAGCATTGTAGTGGACCATTTTCTCTGGCATCTTTGCTCCATCATTGCAATATCCTGGTGAAAATGTTCGCCCTCTTCACCACTAACCATACCACAGTTGTCAGGAAAGAAATCGAGATGGGAATCAAGGAAATGGATCTTTAGAGACATATTACAGCCAAGTTTCTGATATTGCATCTACTAGTTCCTTCCAGTTTTCTGCCCTAACATTCCCGAGAAAGTTTGTTGACACTAGGCGAAAAGCATTCCATGCTTGTTTCGCATCACTCTGCAGCAAGTTGTTGAACCGGTCATCTTTGAAGAGCTCTCGAATCTGAGGACCCACAAAAACTCCCTCTTTGATCTTTGCTTTGCTGAGTCAAGGAAAGTTTTCATGCAGGTATCGGAAAACTGGCGAAGTGCGGCCATGGCTTTCACAAAGTTTTTCATCAAACCTAGTTTGATGTGAAGGGGTGGTAGCAGGATTTTGTGAGCCTCAACCAGAGCTGGGTGCTGGATATTCTTCTCTCCAACTGTTACATTTTGTCTGCAATTCCATTCCTTCCGCAAGTAGTGCCAATCCCTTGCTCGGCTGTCCCACTTACATAAGAAACACATGTATTTTATATATCCCTGCTGCAGTCCCATTAAAAGGGCAACTACCTTCAAGTCACCACAGAGGTGCCAGCTGTACTACGCTACTGGAATAGATGGAAGACAGTTTCCATTGTTCAAAAGCACAGCCTTCAGACTCAGTTTCGAAGAGTCTATAAATTGTCTCCAGTCTTGTGGGTCATGAGTGATTTTTAAGGCATTCATGAGGCTTTCAATATCGGAACAGAATACCAGATTACTTTCCTTTCCGACTGCGTATAGTACACTGCTGACGTCAGATGGCTTCAGCAGCTGTCTGGCAGTAGTATTGCATTGCATCAGAAAATGATGCAATCAACTGTGGATGATGTGTACATGCTGGTATTATGCAATGTGATGCAATATTACATCATTCAAGGCTTATTTGAGATGTTGTTGATGTCCTACTGGATAAATTTACATGGTGAAACGCCAAAAATGAACTACATGCAATATCTTCAAAACAAGAGCCAATATTTTTTTTTATGTTATATTCATGTTCAGCTCACCAAGATACTACAGATTAGGGCCTTTTAAATTTGATTTCAATGTTGACCAGTGTTTCCAGTCCCCCAGCCTATCAGTCTATCTCTAGTACCAGCCCCAAGCCCCAGTATCATTCAACCCTCCAGTCCCTGAATCAGCCCATTTCAGTCCCCCAACCCTATATCTGCCCATTTTCAATCCCACCCCCTTTCCCAGTATCTGTCCATTGCCAGTATCATTCATCCCCCAACCCCTGTATCAGTCCATTTCTAGCCCCCTATCCCAATATCAGCTCATTTTCAGTCCCAACCCCAGTATTTCAATTTTCAGTATAAATCGGTCCCCCAGCCCCTAGATCAAGACTCTTCCAGTCCCCCAGTCCCTGTATAATCCCATTTCTAGCCCCCCAGACCCTATAACAGCCAATTTCCAGCCCCCCAGCCCCAATATCAGCTCATTGCCAATCCCAGCCCCCTCCTGCAGGTCCAGTACCAGCTCCACTAGTCCCAATATCAGCCCATTTCCATTACCCTAAGGCTTGTTCCATTCCCCCCCATATTCCCATTATCATCCACTCCTCCCCCCTCCTTGCAACAACACAGCTGAGGGAGCATTTGTCTTTGCTCTTACAACTGTGCTATACTCAAGTCATGGTGCCAGCGGCTTGAGTATAGCACAGCCATGGGTGCAAAAGCAAATGCTCCCACAGCAGTGTTGACATTTAAAATAGTCATGGCTTGGGAGGAAGAGATTGAGTCAGTGAGGCAGGCTACCTGCAACACTATTGTGATGCTTCTTGAGCTAGTGCCTCATTGGCTCACCTCTTAAGCTGGCCCTGGTTGTCTAAGACATTGCTGAAATATAAGTATATCTAGCACTCTCCCCTAAGCCAATTCTCCAGTCACCCAGTCAAAGAAATCAATCAGATGATCTGACAAGACCTACCTCTAGTAAAACCAAGCAGTCTAAGATTGTGTAATCCCTTGGATTTCGGAAACTGCTCCATCATTTTTCTTTTGCATGTTAGAAGAAGAATAGGGAATTTCTATCTCTATGTTAAGAGCTGTCTATATATCTGTAGGATTCTAACTTTTATTGTCTGTTATTTGTATTCCACAAGGCGAAAACGGTACAACGCCTCCGACCCCTCCTCGAACCACAAGACTTCAGGACAGTAATGCAAGCTCTAACACTCCCTCATCTGGACTACTGCAACATAATCTACCATGGCCTACCTGCCACACAGACCAATCTCCTCCGAACTGCCCTAAACACCACGGCGAGAATAATTCACAATGCAAGGAAACGAGACCACATCACCCCAATTCTGAGGGACCTTCATATTCTCCCCATTGAAGCAAGAATCAAGTACAAAACTCTTCTACTCACACACAAAACCATCCACCAAACACAGGGCACCCCACTCCACGCCCTACTGCCTCGCCCAACCCACAGCAGAACAACCAGACAATCCTCCAACAGCTCCGTTGCCATCCCCCACAAAAGAACCAAAGCAACTCAACGGACCTGCAACAGAGCCTTTGAACTCTATGCCCCATCCCTCTGGAACTCTCTATCAAACCACATCAGGAACAACGGTGAACTCCCATCATTCAAAAAGCAGCTAAAAACCATCCTATTCCAAGAACATCTCTGAATAGGAAACCCCCCCCCCCCCTATTTCTCTCCAAGATCTCCAAACCAGTAACTATGCTATCTTGTCAGTCTCTATGTTCACCCCAAAAATCATCAATGTTGAACCCCCGGTGATGGCCCCCCCCCCACATTTGATTCCCCCCCCCCCCCTGGTTATATGTCCCACCGCTTTGACCCGGTGAAAAGCGGGATATAAATACAGTTAAATAAATAAATACAATTTAATCGTAAAGTATTCTGAATAACTTTTGTTAAAAAGATGGGGCCCAGTATTCAAAGGCAAGACTGATTCATCTCTCCCTCCCCTAACAAAACAGCTTTGCACCACCTTTCTGGTCAAACCTGTGGTGGTCACACTTATTCAGCTGGAAAGGTCAATCTCCAAGAATCTTGAAATGGTGGAAAACTCCACACAGGTGCTTCAGGCTCAGGTATACTTACAGGAGAAGGCTTGTTCCAGCTCTGAAGCAAAGGTGGAAACTTTAACCTCTCAGCTACAATCTTTACAGAATATGAGTCAGGGCCTTGCTTGGGATAACTCTAATATACATGAGCAATTAGAGACATTTGAGAATATTTCTAAGGGGTATGTTTACTAAACTGCGGTAATGTCATTCGCGTTAGGTTCCGTGGTAGAGGTAGAGATGCCCATATAAAGGCATGGACATTGCATCGTTACAGCAAGCTGTAGCAACTAACGAGCGTTACAAGGTGCCTTGTAAGGTGCCTTATAAGGTGCCCTGTAAGGCGCCTTGTATGGTGCCTTATAAGGTGCCCTGTAAGGTGCCTTGTAATGTGCCTTATAAGGTACCTTATAAGGTTTCCAGTAAAATGCCTTATAAGGTGCCTAGTAAGGTGCCTAGTAAAGTGCCTTGTAAGGCGCCCCATAAGGCGCCATATAGGGCCTCTTAGGCTAAGCGCCTTATTAGGCACCCCTGGACAAGGCACCGCAGAAGACACCCTGGGCTATGGAACCATAGGTTAAGGGGGCCTAACAAGGTTATGGTGTCCTAGGTTAGTGTGCTCTAGGGACTGCAAGGTGCCTCAGGATGACATGCATGACCTGTGTGGAACAGAGACAGATGAAGCCCTAAAACTAGATAGAGCACTCAGGAAGGGCAATGAACAGGTGAGTGAAGGAGGGAGAGCTGGGAGCCACTGGACCTGCTTTATCTGTGGGAATCCCATGTGCCTGTCAGTACTGATGACAAACATGTTGTGGGCAACTGTACCACAGCACTGGGTGTGGGCAATGGGATGTACTGGGATGACAGTGAGTGACAGATGGTGGGCATACATGTCCCCCAGGGGTGTATGGGATGCCATGATGGTTACGATGAGGGTGGACAGAGGGGTGCAGGCAGGCAACATGGAGGCACAAGGCAGGACAGGTGCACAGTGCATGACCTGTGGTGGCAGTCTGCACAGGCAGTCCAGACTCTACTCAGCTGACACACGCAAATAGCCAGACCATATGCCATACTGGGTCAGACCAAGCCCAGCATCCTGTTTCCAGCGGTGGCCAATCTAGGTCATACGTACCTAGCAGTTTCCCTAAAAGACACAGTTTCCACAATGCTTGTATTGGGTCAAGCATTGATATCCTGGGCTGGCAGCACATATCTGCAAAAAGATGAGTGTTAGAGGCATGCAGGGTATCTGAGTTGGGCACGCATGGTGGGGGGATCAATAGGGGGAAATTAAACCCATGGACACATTTTTGAGGGTCATTGTATGAACCAGTGGGCTATACCTCTATGGCCTGCTGTACAGCAGTGCCTGGGTACAGAGGAACTGCAGGTCACCGCATGGACCATCTGCTCTGTGTGCCAGATTAGGGTAACCGCACTAGCACCCATGATGCATTGCACATGAGAAACAGTGGTCTATATCAGGTAACCAAATGGGGTATGCACCTCTCTGTTACCATATCCTGGTAAGATGGACTGCCGTGCAAGATACTGGCACAGAATAGCTACAGACCATGCCATTTTGCAGGTTCTGTATTCACCCTGAGGGTAAGGATGGCTGCCCAGCACTAGGTCCACAGTACATGTGGTACTACATATAGGTCCTGCTGCACATCCCCATCACTGGCAGTGTGTGGCAGGTGTCGCAGGCAGTGCGCCAAAGGCACCTCTGTACCCATCTGTGTTATACAGTCACAGGTGTTCCCCCTGGGACCACCCAGATCTGTGTGTGCCCACTATTAAGGTCTGGCTTCCATAGCTGCCTGCTAGCAGATCAAAGGAGTGTCTTATGAGGGTTGTGTACCACATCCCCCTACTGCTTGGGGTACTATGTGCCCCCCCCCAAGGGCCCCATAACACCCATCTTGTAGGTGGGGGGGGGGGGTGGAGGGACAGGTGCCTGAGACCATGGAACTGGCTGTGGGACCAGCAAGCCCATTCCTGATGGCTAGGAATATCCCTCTAAGGCTAGTGAGCATAAAACATATTCTGTGACTGGAGCATCAGCAGAACAGCATAAATGCCATCTGAATTCTCACTTGCCACATACCACAGTCTGCCATGCATCATTAGACAACACTGTCTGACTGTACCAGCATACACAGTGTTCTCACCATGCACAGACTAACTGAGGACATGCCACAGGCTAGTCTGTGGTACATGGTCAGTGAGAAAACAAATGCATCCAGACATAGGCTGGCCAATGCGCACACACCAAGCAGATATGTCAGTGATTGGGCCACAGAACAGAGGGGGGTATCACACAGATATCACTGGAGACAGATAGCATAGATGACTATGTGGGAACCTGGACATTCCATGGTTACTGTTACATCAGGGCAAGACTGCCCTCCCAGCACGACATGATTTAGCCACCCTGTCCATGCAGGTGGGGTTCGAAAACTAATGTGTACCAGACATCGGACTACTCACTATGCAGATGCAGCCTGCCCAATTCGCCCTATCTGGCCCATACCCACACTACCTTGCTCCTCATTATGCACATTTGCAGGCTGATGCTGGTAACAGTTGGGCAATGTGGGCCGGGGGGAAGGTTTGCAGACACAAAACTATGGATATTCATACACACACTCCTAATGCAGCATTGTGCAATGGTAGGGATGTTTGGCAACCCCAGCTGCCACACTGCCAACATTTCTGGACTGAGCAGGAGATAGTAGAGGTGCTGTGATGTTACCTACAAATCTGTTCTGGAGCCAGCAGCCTGCCTGTACATCATGATTTGCATGGTGGAGCCTGTGTGAGTGGGTGTTTCTACCCCTGTTGGCCGCTGCTATGGGGATTGCATGGTTTGATGTTATATATGCTTCGTAGGGTAAGATGTTGGGATGTGTTCTGCAGGGTCTGTAGCTGGGACCTGAACCTGTGACCCTCTGCTCTGAATCACACTGGCTGTGTGTACTGCAGCAAAGTGGGGCCACAGGTCCACAGCCCTCCCTGGGCCATACCTTGACGTCTCCTTTGAAAGGCTTTTTCTGTTGCACTGCACACCATGTACTGGTACAGGGCATGGCCTGGGTCCACTGCAGACAGGTGCCACTGCCCCCTCTGGCACGGACCCCCCCCATGCTGTGCTAACATAACCATATGCTGGTGGTGCTTCTTGTACGCCATCTTAGGCCATCCACTGTTCAGGTAGGCAGGTGCCTATGGTGCGGCGTCTAGGGTGGGGAGGCATACATGGACATTCCCACCCCCACCCCCCATCAGCGCCTAACAACATTCTGTACCTTCAACATGGTGGTGGGATGGATGCGGGGGCATCTTGTCTCTGCCCTGGCAACTATTGCCTAATGTGGACAAGTTATTTGTATCTTGTGTTTTGCCTTTGTCAGATGCTGTCTTTCACACTTCCAGTTTCTATGTTCCTATGTGCCACCTTGGCGCCAGCCTTGTCCACCCTGTGCCCCAGATGCCCCCGCTACATGTCCTGCCTGCAGCCCCCTATGCCCCATTTGCACCATCACCATAGTGGCCTTTCATACTGGGGCACTATGCTGTTGCTGGTAATGGAGCACTACTATCACGTCTCTTGGGCTCACTAGCTATGCTGTACATTGCTGACACTTAAATAGTTTCTCTCTCCTGCAAATGTGCATCTAACGGCAGGTTTTCATTTGCGTTAGGATTCAGCCCTTCAGTTCAGCACGTTAGTGTGGAGGGAGCCTCTCCCCGCCCACTCCCTGCCCATTGACCCCTTCTCTCCAACCTCCGCGGTGTTTACCGCAGCCAGGTAAGCTAACGATCGCTATGTAATGTTAACATGCGTTAACGTTACATAACGCATGCTAACATTACCTAACAATCGTTAACGTTACATAACGCGCGTTATGTAACTTTACCGCAGTTTAGTAAACATACCCCTAAGTGTTTCAATTTAAGATTTGTTAATTTTTCTAAATTGTTTGTGATTTCCCCCATGGAGTTACTCAAGAAATACTTGATAGAAATTCTGTCAGTTACTAAGAAGGTTATCCCTCCTGTTGTCTGTCTTGACTAGATTGTAAGCTCTATGAGCAGGGATTGTCTCTTACATGTCTGTGCAGTACTGTGTATAACTTGTAGCGCTATACAAATGCTCAGTAGTAGTAGTAGTAGTATTTCTATGGTGTACGATTTACCTATAAAGAAGAGGTCTAGTAGTATTACAGTAGACATTGGTCAGGAGGTAGCATCGATGAATACTCTGAATCTGAATCAAGTGCTGGAAGTTTCCATAGTTGATGACAGAGAAATATCCCAATGGTATCCTTTGTCCTCCAGCCTGAAAGAGCAGGGATCCTTAAACTTTTCTTTCTTAATAGAGAAAAAGTATTACTTGGCCAAAAAGTCTGGGTTTTCCAAGTTGTTTCCTTTGTTATTCAAGCTAAGAGATGACAATTCTTTTCTGATGCACTGAGAAGTGAAATGTTTGGGCATCTCTTTTTTTTTCTTAGATTTTCTTGTAAATGTATGTTGACAGCTGATAAAAGTAGATATATTGTATATTTTATGAAAATAAGCAATTGCAAAGTTTTCTGGATGTGTGGAGTCCTTCTGGCACTTTAAGAATATAAGATGTGTCATACTAGGTCAGACCAACGGTCCATCAAGCCCTTACCCTGTTTCCAACAGTATCCAGTCCAGGTTGCAAGTACCTGTCAGGTTGCTAAAAGGTACACAGATTCCATGTTGCTTGTCCCATGCATAAAGAGTGGAATTCCCCAGTCTTCTTCAGTGATAGTTTATGAACTTTTCCTCCAATAACTTGTCTGGACCTTTATTTAAATCCAGCCATACTAACAACTTTTACTACATCTTCTCGTAACAAATTTCAGAATTTGCTTAAGCATTGAGTATAAAAATATTTTCTCTGATTAGTTTTAAATGTGTTACACTGAACTTCATTGCGTGTCTCCTAGTGTTTCTACTTTTTCAAGGGGTAAACAACCAATATACATTTACCCATTCCATTCTATTCATTATTTTATAAACCTCTATCAGATCTCCCCTCAGCTGTCTCTTTTCCAAGTTGAAGAGTCCTAACCTTTTAAGCCTTTCTTCATCCCCTTTATCATTTTTGTTGCTCTTCTCTGGACTTTTCTAATTTTGCTATATCCTTTTTAAGATATGATGACCAGAAATGCACACAATATTCAAGGTGTGGTCACACCATGGAGCGATACAGAGGCAATTTAATATCCTTCGTTTTATTATCCATTCCTTTCTTTATGATTCCTAGCATTCTGTTTGCTTTCTTGACCACCGCTGCACACTGGGCAGAGGGCTTCAACATATTATCCATGGTGATGCCTAAATTCTTTTCCTGGGTGGTGGTTCCTAATGTGAAACGTCGCATCATGTAAATGTAGTTTGGGTTGTTCTTCCCTAAGTGTATAACGTCACATTTGTTCACATTAAAAGTCTTCTGCCATTTGGAAGTCCAGTCTCCTAATTTATCAAGGTCCTCTTGTAAATTTGTATAATCCTATTGTGTTTTAATGTCTTTGAAGAATTTGGTGTCATCTGAAATTTGATCACTTCACTCGTTATTACCATCTCCATGTTAAAAAGTAGCAGTTTCAGCACAGATCCCTGGTGTACACTCTATTCACCTTTCTCCACTGAGAAAATTGCCCATTTAGCACTACTCTCTGCTTTCTTTTAGCCATTGCCTGACCCATAATTGTACATTGCCTCCTATCCCATGGATTTTAAATTTCCCCAACAGCCTTTACCCTATTATATTCTCTCTGTTAATATATACCTTAGCTGGCTTTAATTGAAGTGAAAGCTGCCTTGTTATATTAAGCTCCAGCTGGCTGTAATTTGGTGGTCACAGTCCTGTCTGGTTGAAGTTCTTCCTCTCATCCTGAAGGCAATAAATTGAAATCAATGGGGCCATGGCTCCGATATCGCACGGAGTCTGCTAATGCGGTTTTGTAAACTTACCCCTTAGGGGTATATTTACTAAACCATCTTAATGTGCGCTCTGTGACGTTATCGCGTGATAAGGTACCTTAGCATGCGATAACGCGTGCAGCGGCGCAAACGATGGAAAAAATGGAAATAAATTCCACCACCTACACATGATGCACGATTATTCTGAAAACCCCTGTATAGAATCACTTGTAAATAACCTATGTAAATAGTTTGGACAGTTTTTTACATCTGTCATTATTTGTTAAAAGTTAGAAAGTTTCTCTGTTTCAATGTAATGTATATCTATTCCATGTAAAAAGTTAAAAAGTTCTCTGTTCAATGTAAAGTATACAGAAGTATACATAATTTGTTAAATTGTTCCATGTAAACCGCCCTTGATCACTGGAATGGGCGGTATAGAAGAAATAAGTAAATAAATAAATAAATAAATAAATAAAACGAGCGCTGAAGACGGAGAAAGGCTCCCGGAGGGCGGAGGAAGGCTCCCCAGAGGCGTAGAGAAGGGGTCAATGGGTGGAGAGTGGGAGGGGAGAGGCTCCCCGCACACTAACGCTGTGAAATCCGAGGCTGAAAACTAACGCCAGTGAAACCCTGGCGTTAGAGCTGATTTAAAGGGAAGAGAAACCATTTCCGTCAGCAATGTACAGCAAAACCAGGGAAACTTACAAAAAAGTGATAAGTGTGATACAAGTGCACGGAACAAAAGGGCAAATAACCAGTGAAAATGAACAGAAGAAAATGGAAAAATAAAATAACCAAGCTGGGCAATAGTGATCTCAATGGGAAACATCAAAAAACACTCCCAAGAAAGCACCAAAAAAAGGATATGAATTCTGGAAGGGTCCATGCTCCGTCCCCATACTAGGTGAATGAGCCCACAGTGAAATTGCGCTGTGCAGGGTTTTCCTCTCCATCGGACAGGTTTCTTATGGCGTGCACATGTGCGGCAACAGCAGGGCGGGCATGTCGGAATGGCCAACTGGACAGATGCTTGAAAATGGGATACAGAGGGCTGTAGACGGCACATGCTGTGGTGCAGCTGGGACACAGTGCGGAATAGGCAAATGCCTAAGTGGCACTTAGGAATGCTGAAACTGTACAGCAGCCAGACAGCAACTGATGAGGGCCCAACATGGGCACGAATGTGTCTATCACAGTGTCACGGGGATAATACCCAGCAGGTACCTCCAAGGGCACAGAACATTGGCAGGCGGTGTTGGGGTGAAGCGTGGACGTCTATGCAGGCACCCCTACCCCAGAATACGCACCATAGGCATCCGCCTACCTGCACACTGGATGGCCTGACACTGCGCACCACCAGCACCACCAGCAGAAGGGCATGTCAGCATGGTGGCAGAGGGGTACTGGTGGTGGAGGGGGGCAGTGGCAGCTGCCCAGAGCAGACCATGGCCTAGTCCTCTGTAGGTGGGTACCATGCACAGCAACAGACAGGCCCTGCCGGATGAACAGTCATGGTATCATCAGGGAATGCACTGTCTCCGTGGCAACACAGTGGTGCAGTGCACACAACCAGTGTGTTCAGAGGCAGAAGGTCACAGGTTCAAGTCCCAGCTGTGTTTCCTGCCAACCCAGTCCCCAATTTTACCCACTACTAAAATGTGCTAATACAGACAGAACCTTTATTGCAGATGACGTAAACATGCCCAAACCACCTACATTTTACCCTACAGAGCACAGACACCATAAACAGGTGCATTACCTAGAGCAGAGTCGCCCAAATGCAGTCCTGGAGGGCCAAACACCATTCAGGTTCCATGCTGCCTCTACTAAAGATGCCTGTGCTGGATTTCTATGCGCTGCCCCCATGGTATGCAGATGTATTTCATGCATATTCATGAGGGACAGCATGAAAACCCGAACAGTGTTTGGCACACCAGGACTGGAGTTAGTAACCTCTGCCGTCAAGCAGCAGCCAACAGGGGCAGACACACCCACACCCACAGGCTCCATTATCCAATGCCTCCAGGAGAGGCAGGACATTGGGCCTTCCGTGCATCTCCCCATACTAGCACTTGCATACCTTAGCAATGCCACCCTAAACCTGGGAATATGGTACACAACTATCAAAAGTTTGCGATAAATACTGGCAGATAGCAATTCCGAAGTTAAGTACAATTTTCTGATTGAGCTGCATCATGGCAACCTTTCTGATGTCTCTGGAGTGTGCTACAGGTCTTGTGTCTGACAGTGTTTACCATTGTAGGGAGTGACCCCAACATTATTGCATACCATAGCCATGCCTGCACTGTGCCCAGGACTGGAGCGGTGGCCAGGGCTGCCAAACACCTCTATAGTTGTACAATGCTGGCATAGGTGTGGGAGTGTGTGTTTGTCTATCCAGTGTGTGGTGGCTGCAAACACCCTTCACAGCCCATACTGCCAGCACTGTTGCCAGTATTGGCCTGCCAATGTACATAATGAGGAGCAAGGTACCATGGGTATAGCCCGGACAGGGTGGCCTGGCCAGGATGCATCTGCACAGGGCATAGGGCAATGGCTGGGACATTGTAGTGCCCGGCCACCACCTGCACAGACAGGGTGGCCACAGCATGTCCTGCTGGGAGATCACTCTCACCCTGACTGAGCAGTGACCACAGCATGGCTAGGTTCTCCCATAGTGCTATATAGTATTTCTCTCATGTGTTATTTATGGGTTCCCTTTTGGGGCCCAATCACTGACTTATCTGCTTGGTGTGTATGCTGACATACCAGTTCTGGGTGCATGCATCTTCTCCAGGAACATGCATTATGGACTAGCTAGCAAACTGTCTACAGCTAGTATGTTTCTTGATAGAACACATGGCAGGGTGCAGTGGCTGGAGGCTTGCTGCAGGAGAATATCAGATAGTGGTGGGGTGCAGCTGAGTGGTTCTAGGCCTAATGTCTGTCTGCTATTGCTTTATGGATGTGTACAGAGTTGCATTGACTGCCCTGTAGGGTGTCTGTTCCTCAGCAGGACTCAGGTTGATGGTCCCCTCTACTGCCAACATTGCAGGGAGGTCGAACGTGGATTTGTTGGTGGGAGACTCTGTTTCCCACCCTCAGCCCCAGAGAGTGGGTTGGGTGGTGGTACACAATCTACCTAAGGGTCCAAAAGGGCTAAACCTGACTGAGAAACACAGATGTATCCAAAGTGTGTCGGCAGGAACTACCTAATCTTACACACTAGCACTGCTGGGGACCTGCAGCATGGCCTATTTCTGCCATGAAAGGTGTTGTGGACCTGGTGCTGGGTGCCCCACCTCACCCTCAGGGTGAGCACAGTACCCGCACAATGTGATGGTGTGTAGCTACTCTGTGCCAGTAACACACACGGTCAGTTCCCCCTACCAGGCCGAGGTGCTGAGGGGGTGCATACCCCATCTTGTGATCATCTGTAGACTGCTGATTTGCATGTGCAGTGCATCATGGGTACGGGTGGGTTAACCCTATCCTGGTGATCACAGCAGACTGTTTCTGTGGTGACATGCAGTCCTTTTGCAGCCAGCCAGGGGTTTGTTAGCAGCTGTAGCCCACTGGTTACTTCACTGCTCTGTAAAGCCAGAGGTCATGGGTTCAAACCCACAGTGGGGTTATTTGATAGGGCTGTCCAAAGCATTGTCTATTTTTAATGTACATTAGTGCTGCCAGCAAAAACACCCTCAGAGTACTGTAACCATAAGGTGCCTCAGAAGGCGCTTTATAGAGCTATAGGGCACCCTATAAAGCGCCTTCTGAGGCACCTTATGGTTACAGTCCATATAAGGTGCCTTATAAGGTGTCCTATGGAGTGCCTTATAGGGTGCCCTATAGGGGACATTATAGGGTGCCGTGGCGGACAGTTGTCATAAGGAACAAGAGTCAGAGCCCATGGAAACAGGGACTTCATATCAGAATGAATGCATGTTTGACAGCTCAGAGCAAAACAGAGAGAAGGGTTGGCATAGAAACCCCAAACAAATGAGGTCACTCAGTGCTAGGGAACGCCCGAGCCAAGAGCTAACACATGGCTCATTAGCAAAAGAGAAACAGCTGATGGGAGGCGGAGTTTCAGCCACCGGGAAAAGCAACACAGTTAAAAATCCTCTAGTTAGGGGAGAGGATAGAACTGGGGCAGGAACCAGGAGAGCAAGAACCACGACAGACAGAACAAGGTCTGAGAGGACGGAAAGGATTGAATGGCATGAGAGAGGGGAAAAAGGTGAAAGACAGGATAAGAGAAGGGAGGAAAACCCTATCTTACCTGGGAAGGCTCATCTAGAGAAGGGAGCTGTGAAAGCCACGCTGACTCCAGGAAGCAGGCAATTCCACGCCGGAGAAAGCAATACACGGCTGGGCAGAGCACAAAGGAACTCCATTCTCCTAAAGGCAAGCAATACCTGTTAAATCCCCTGAGAAGACAGTCTCAGTCCTCTAGCACTAAATATAGTGGAAGGGAAACTTGTTGTTCTGAAGAGGAGTTTTTGCCTGTAAGAAACCCTAAGCAAACTAAAAGGAAAGAGTTTTACAGGGAGCCATATTATAGCCAAGAAAGGTCCCTGGATAAGCAGTGGCTGGAAGATAGAAGAATATTTCCAGATAGCTTTGCAGAGGAGTTTGATAATAGCCCTTGTACGTATCAAGAGTTGTGTGAGAGAGCTGACCGAGAGCTTTATGCAAAACACCTGAGTTCAGCTAAGCTGTTGGGGGATGGGAACACTGTCAATGAGCAAAGGGCAGAGTTCTCCCCGGAGGAAGTTGAGGATAACGTGCATGAAATGCAATGTGAATTTTATCCAACTTCAGACACTGAAACCTATATGGACTGTACGTACACGGTATCAGATAATATACAATCCTTGTGCTAGTCTTGCTATAACCACTGCTGCAGGAGAAAAACAGTCCAAAAGCAAGTTTGGAGGAAAACTGTTTTTGTATTTCATTTTTCTGTTAAGCTGAAGATAAGCATTGCCTAAGTTGTTTGGTTCCTTTGTTACCTTATACCAGAAGTATGGACTTTTCTGTTGTGATGTTCTAAAGGTCAAATTCCAACCCTGGGAAGGGAATAAATCCATTTTGAAACCTTACCATTCGTGTACACAACTTTCACCGAATACTGAAGTGGGAGACTTCCCTGAACCTGCCCGTCCCCACTCCACAATGCTACAGTTGGTACGCTTGTTCAGTGATGTCCGACCGCCATGACACCGACACATCTACCCGGCAGTGCAGGATGGCATGTCTGACAGCAGCCCCTGCTCACCGCCATCAGATTGTCAGGGGCTGTAGCGATCCATCACCATGTAGAGCAGGGGGGTTCAGCTGGCACACTGAGCAGCATGCAGCCTTTATACCACCATCGGGGAGGTATAGGCTGCAAACGCTTTGTACGTCCCGGTCCCTGGCCACTCTCTGGTTCTGCCCCCGCCCCACCCACGTATAGCGTTCTCCGCACAAATGTTCTGTACGTGCAGCATGCGCCTGGGGGGGGCTGATCCTAGGTTACCTGTCCGGCCCGCACGTACACAGGCGTTATTCGCCATTCGGAATGCACCCCATTATCTGTAAATAATGAAATTTTATGGGTAGTTCCCTAAAACTTGTAACCAAATTGAATAATAACATTGAAAATGAACTGAATTTTTTTGTTTTTGTCATAAGTTATCTAGTTAATAGATTATATACTCCATGTAAATAGTTCTCCCATGTTATCCAAGTTGATACTCCTGTTATATGTAATACCAAACAGCCTGTTGTTCTGGTTTCTTTATGTTATCTGTAAACCGTGCTGATGTCAAAGAGTGCGGTATATAAGAAGTTGAAATAAATAAATAAAATAAATAAACTACAATTCCCAGGAGGCTTTGCAAAGCCTCAAATTCAAGTTCACAAGCTTAAGGAACACATCACCCCACTCGCTTAACCCACGCTGAGGCCTCTGGGAGAGAGGGGCAGTGACACAGTGCACTTTCTAATGTGCCCTATGGAGTGCATTATAGGGTGCCTTATGCGACACCTTAGGTTATGGCACGTGAGGGTGTGTTTGCTGGCAGAAATAATTAAAATATAAATAAAATGCCTCAGCAAACAATACTTACATGTCAAAGCTGATGCCTCAGCCAGTCTTATGCATTAGGCACACTGGGGGATCAAACTCATGACACCTGCATCATCAGTCAGTGTATTAATTATTGTGCTACACCTCTGTTTTGATGTTTCCATCTCTGGGCGCCTACTTAAGATTACCGCGCGTTAACGCGCTTAGCGGTGCTTCGCCTGATAATGTGCGCAGCAGCACGCGTTATCGCGCGATAATCCCATTTTGCTACTTTAAGACTGAAACGCCCTCTCCTTTTATGGAAGCCTGCACACTATTGCCGGGCGCACGTTAAGATGGTTTAGTAAACATACCCCTTAGTATTTTGATTTCATCCTGGAGATAGATGCTTAGCTGCATGGATGATGATATCAAGAGTGTTTTGGTTTTCTGGACCTTGGAATGAATTCCCAAGGGTTTCGGAGCAGAGAAAACTTCAAACTATTGAAGAAGGGGAGACGCATCTTCTGCAACAGACTGACTAATCTACTGAGGAACACTTATTAATTATTTTTTATTTATTTACAAAGCACTTCAAAAATGCAAATCAAACAATAAATTTGAAATACAAAGTAAAAATCACCATAAATAGCAAAACATAACATATGGAAATAGAAACTAAATGCACCCCCCCCCCCCCAGATATTAATAATCTGTCTCCTTTTTTCTATAGTTATTCTTCTCTTCTAAATTGGTAGGATTGGTGGGGGGAGGGGGGAAGGTTGCATTTAGTTTCTCTTTCCATATGTTATTTTTTGCTATTTATGGTGATTTTTACTTTGTATTTCAAGAGAAAGTTATGAGAGTGCGGAGAATATAACGGACTGTATATGATAAGAATGTGGTGCTCTGCTAAACCGGGGTAGGTGAAAGAGAACTGTTTAAAACTAAAATGAGCTTCATAATGGGGCAAGGTTTGCAGCTGACCTTGCCAAAAAAGCACTGAACGTCTAATTGGTTTGCAGCTAAGGGAGAGACAAAACTTGCTGCAGTAAAACACAGGACTAGTACTGATGCACTAGAGAGACTTTAAATGAAGCCCGAAGTACTGAGGAGAAAAGACACTGCTGGACTTTATCTGACTGCTATTTGAGTCACAGACTGGCTGGAGGCCGGGACTGTGGAGGAAGCTGACCCTACAGAAAAGCTACTTTGTTTTTGGAATTGTGATGGTCTGATAAAGTGGCTGTTTAAACTATGCTTGCTCTAGCCCTTCTGACAGAGAAGTGAATTTGGGAGTGAGAGCAGCTGATGGAATACTGAGTGCACCTGGATGGGCAACAGCAGAAACGCAGAAGAGATTGGGCTAATTAGTCTGAAGTCTACGGTGAGTAAATTAATAGGAATGCAGCTAAAAACAGAGGATCGTGCAGTTTCTGAACTCCAGTGGATTGCAAGATCTGAAGCAATATGTTTTTCTAGAGGTAGGTCTTGTCAGATGACCCTGATCAATGTCTTTGACTAGGTAATGAGAGAACTGGATCAAGGGAGAACTTAGAGTTCAGCAAAGCCTTTGACACCATTCCACATAGATGACGTATAAATACCACTCAAATACCACCTCTTCCTTCAATACTACCCTACCAGCAATTGAACCAGAGGAAGTGACCCACTCATGAACACACCATGCCGTTCTTGATTTTATTAAGACTCTATTCTGTTCTATGTAATTATCTCTTGTATATAGTTTACCCCGGTTCTCCAAGTTTGTACTCCTGTTCGATGTAAACCAAACAGCTTGTTGTTATGGTCTTTATGTTATAATGTAAACCGCGCTGATGCCGAATAGTGCGGTATATAAGAACTTGTAATAAATAAATAAATAAATAAACTGAGTATCCTTTGGATGGGCTCTATTATGACTGACTGGCTTGGAAACTGGTTCAATGGGATGGGAAAAGGGATAGTGCTAAACAGATTTCCCTCTGAGGAGAAGGACATTACCAGTGTGGCTCTACAGGGATCTTTATAACATTTTTGTAAGCAGTAGAGCAGAACAGCTGCTGGGTAAGGTTTGCCTCAGTGGATGATGGCAAAATCTTCAATAGGGTAGACGTCCTGAAAGGTATAGATAACATGAGGGATCTAGTAAAGTTATAAGAACATTCTAGAATTTGGCAGATTTAATGCTAAAAATCCATCCATGCATTTGGGCTGCAAAAGCTCAAGGTACACTATAGGAAGTTAAGTATTCCCATGTATGAATGAATGATGATCACGTCTGCTGATCTTAAACTGACTACAGGTAGAAAGGGTGACAGCAAATGTCATAAGAATGCTTTAGGGTATAGGGAGAAAATTGGCCATCCAAAAAAAGGAAGTGATAGTGCCTCTGTATAATACCTCATTTGCTTATCTGATGAGACTTCATTTGGAGTACTATGTACAATTCTGGAGTCAGTCCAGAGGACATCTGCTAAAATGGTCATTCTTTTTTTAATGCTTATATTTATTTATTTACATAGTTTGTTTTTTGGGCTAATTTGTATCTGGGTATATTTATTATATGTTGCTTCATTACTGCCTAAAACATTGGATTGGTGGACAAAATTGTGTTCAAATAAATCAATCAATGGCCAGTGATCATCATCATGATGTTTGACCCCTGGTGCTAGTAACATCAGACTACCATGAGAAGGTCAGAGAAGCTATTTTTGAGCCAGATGCTTGATGGGGCAGGAGTAACTGGAAGGTCACTCCTGTCCTCCACTAGATACCCTGGAGACCCCTGTAAATGACAGGCTGATCTGAAGGTGAGGATAGGGTTTCTTAATGTCAGGGGTCCAGAGGAAGATGAGAGTGGGGTGCCTTCAGTTCTTGCACCTGCCCTTTGAATGAGTCCCCAGATCTCAACTGAGATCCCACACATGTGTGTGTCTTGGAACAGGTGAAAAAGCTATTTTTCAAGCTAGACATGTAAAATGGGAAGCACATATTTGTTTGGGGTATACTTCCCCATCCCTCCACCACTGACCTTCCAGACCCATACATTTTTATGTCTCAGAGGTATACATGTCCAAATAGCAGCTTTCTAAACTTGCTATTTGAATATGCATGCAATTTAGATGTATAAATATTCCTATTTACACGTACAGTATCTTATGTTCTTTTGTTACACTATGTTCTTATCTAGATGTATCTAAAATGAACTCTTAAGTATCTCACAACTTGCAATAGAGGTGTGGCTTATTTTTCTGTTCTCGGAATGTGAATAAGCACCCCAACATTTCAGGAGGTAATTTCCATGGCCTCTCATGGATGTTTGCGGAACCAAAGCTAGAATGTTTCAAATAAGGCACACAATGGTAAAGAAGATTGATTGTAATTATAATTATCCCGATGAAATGTTGGCTATGCAGACTATTCATATAGTTTTCATTTCTGAAATGCTAATGTTATGATAAATATAGATGTCACTGAAAACACTGTGAAAACATTTATTTTACTAAGATTTATTATCCTTTGTGCAATATAAGATTCTCATTAAATTAACAATGTCAAAAACAAAGCATCTTTCTTTTACTATAGTGAATTTTACTACCCCAGGTAGAAGATTATTATTATTGTTGCTATTATTATTATTATCTGTTAGTAAGCCTTGTTTATAAGAGAACACAATTTTAATTGAAGTAAAGAAATATTTCTCCAATAAAGCAAGACATGTAGTAAAAAACAGAATTATCCTTTCTGTAATAGTGATAAAACCACATGAACTTTCTTCTAAGGATGTGCAAAATTTCTTACAGTATAAGAAACTCAGGATAAGTAGATTTCAGCCTTCAATTAGTTTGGTTAATTCCATGATTGTTTTTTAATCAGTGAATTCCGTGGTTATTGGATATGGATCCTAGAAAAGCGAATGTGGATTCACTAATCTGTGGAGATCCAGGGCAAGATGCATATCTCTATGCTGTCTCTATTGGAGATAAGCAATAAGGGAAGAGGTATCAAACATGAGAACCTAAGTCCTTTTTACTAAAGCGTGCTCATGGTTGATGCATATTTTGGATCATGCTAAGCAGTTAGCAATGGGTCACAATAATTGCTTCTGCACATTACACATCCCATGCTTGCTTCTTAGTTCATGACAGGGTGGGAAATGGGCGGGTTATAGGTGGAAAATGGGTGTTGAATGAACGTGTTGGTTAGAGCGGGGTAATTAGCGAGCGATCATTGTTAAGGTTGCAGATAGTGTAGGTGCACTTAACGCCACCTCAATGAATAGCATTAAATGCATCAGCATGAATTGTAAATGCCACTACCACACATTAAAGAGATTGTTCAATGTGGTAACTGCTAGAAACATCCTGGGAGCACCCCTGACACTGACTGTGGGGCTGTCTCACTTATTGCACATTCCTTTTTGCTCCAAATCTTTGCCAGTTTCAGACTTTGATCCTTTCAACTTGCTGCTCCTTATGCCTGAATCAAACTACCTTGACGGGTTACCCAGAGGGACTGCTACAATTGGAAATGGATCTTCACTTTTAAGTATTTATCTTCTGGACTATATTCTTAGAAAAAAAGGATGATCTTTTGGTTAAAATGGATAAATCTGTGCATTTTAGAATTCAGTGTGTGTTTGCTGAGTCAGTCAGATCTTAGTACCACCAGACAACTTTTCATTTAAATCAAATCAGAGTATAGCTTTGCTTACAAGTAGAATAAATAGTCTCTGAGTACAAAGAACAAAACTTGTTTCTAGTGATCTTTACAAAGAGGCCTTCCAGTTAGGAAGCTAAAGATATGTGATGCTGTCTTAAATAGGTATTGTAGGCTTGTAAAAGATCAAAGGGGAAACTTGAAAGGACCCCTCTATCAAACCATAGGGTGTGTGAATCACCCAGGAATTTGGTAAGACTTTACCTAAGAAGCACAGGTCAGGGCAGTGTGTAGCAAGCCAGTTTTTAGGTCTTCTTTCCCTCACTCCCATCCTGACTCCCACCCACCCCAGGGATAATCTTAGCTTTATGGGCTGTTAAACCTATTAAAGGGGGGAAGTGCCTATAATCACTTTCAGGTGCGGCTGATTATCCACCATCAGGAATACATTTAATAATATAATTATTCTTGAGGTGAACAAAGTCCATTTAACATATAAGGTATAGTTGTATTAGTATAAGTATCCCCAACAAACCTAAGGAAGTAAATAACTTTAATATCTGAACAAAACATTAAAACTCAGATGCAGACAGCAGTCCAGCAGTGAGATAGGGGCTTTCCAGTCTTTTGCATTGAGTGCCACATGTATGATTGTCTCCCAGTTGATGAGGGGTCTTACATGTGCACTAGGTACAAGGAGATCCTTGTTCTCAAGGAATGAGTCCAATCTGTGGAGGCTAGAATAGCAGACTTGAAGGACATAAGGAAGACAGAGAGGTATGTAGACAAGACTTACAGGGATGTAGTACTGAAGTCCCACCTCTAGTCTGGCAGCCTCCCTATTGCCATGGAGAAGAAAGCATCACCCTGGTGTGGCAGGAAGTGATCCTGTAGCTAGGACCTGTCCTCCAGGTGATATAAAACCTTCTTGCACTGAGGAGGTTTCTACAGGGCCATATGCCCATGAGGGGAGGGTTATGATGGCCATGATAGTTGGTGATTCAATAATTAGGCATGTAGATAGCTGGGTGGCTGGTGGATGTGAGGATTGCCTGGTGGCATGACTGCCTGGTGCAAAGGTAGTGGACCTCACAGGCTATGTAGACAAGGTGTTCGATAGTGCTGGGAAGGAGTCTGCTATCTTGGTACATATTGCTGTCAATGAATAGGAAAGTGTGGTAGGGAGGTTCTGGAGGCCAAATTTAGGATTTTAGGTAGGAAGTTGAAATCCAGAACTTCCAGGTTAGTAGTCTCAGAAATGCTTCCCATTCGAAGCGCAGGACCCAAAAGGAAGGCAAAGATCCAGAGTCTCAATGCGTGGATGAGACAATGGTGGAAGGAAGAAGATTTTGGATTTGTTAGGAACTGGGCAAATGCTCAAAGAAATAAGGGAAGCTAACAAAAGTTACAGCACAGTAACACAGTAATAATAATGCGTGTTTTCAATTACCCCAGTATCGGCTGGGTCAGTGTCATGGCAGGACATGCTAGGGAGATAAAGTTTCTAGATGAAATAAATGATTGCTTCTTGGAGCAGATGGTTCATGAACTGATAAGAGGGGAAGCCATTTTGGACCCAGCCCTTAGTGCTATACAAGATCTGGTGCAAGAGATAAGGGTGTTGTGGCCACTTGGCAATAGTGATAAAAGCATGATCGTGTTTGATTTAATAAATGGAGGAGGGAGGGTAAGGAAATCCACAGTATTACCTTTTAACTTTCTAAAGGTAGACTATGATAAAATGAAGAAAACAGTTAAGCATGGGCATTGTTAAAGATACTATCTTGGAAGCCAGCTGTATTCCACACATTAAGAAAGGTGGAAGAAAGTCCAAAAAACTGCCAGCATGGTTTAAAAGGTGAGGTCAGAAAGGCTGTTGTAGCCAAAAAAGCCTCTTTCAGGAAATGGAAAAAGGACCCAAATGGTGAAAACTGGAAACAACATAAGCACTGACAAGTTAGATGCAAGGCATTGATAAGGCAGGCAAAGAAAGAATTTGAGAAGAAGCTTGCTGTGGAAGCAAAAACGCATAATCAAAATGTTTTCATTTGTAGCAAAAAAACCATGAGAGAGTCAGTTGGATCATTAGAGATGATGGAGAGGTAAAAGGGGCACTGAGAGGGGACAAGGCCATAGCAGAGAGACTGAATGAGTTCTTTGTTTTGGTCTTTACTGAAGATTGTAGGGAAGTTACCCATTACTGAAATGGTATTTAATGGTGATGCATCGGAAGAATTGTAAGAAATATCCATAACCTGGGGAAGATATATTACAATTGTTTAATAAACTAGTAGTAGTAAATCACCTGGATTGGATGGTATATATCCGAGGGTGTTGAATGTACTGATATTCAATGTGAGGTGCTCGCTGACGGCGGCTCGATTGCTATTCAGTTTAAGTTACATCACGCAACAGAGGCAGGTGGGTTCCGCGCTTCTGCCAATCCAAGGTTTTTCTCATATTGGCTGGTTACAGTGTGAGCCCTTAACCCCTGAGGAAGTGGTATACGAAACACGGCCTGTGTTGGGTTTGGCACACCTGATCCGTGGAACAATAAAGGTGACTTTAGAACCTCCTGCCACGTTATCTGACTGGTTCCTGTTGCCCACGTGGCAGTTTGCTGTTTCTTGGTGGACCCAATATTGACTTCTATGCACCTCTTGATGCACAGCAGCATGGGTTCCACCAATAACATGGTGTGGAAACCCTACTGGCAACTCTCCTGGACAGACTCTACATGGGATTAGACAAGAAGAAACACAAATTCATCCTGATATTCATGGACATTGTTTCTGCCTTCAATACGGTCAGTCATAATCTTCTGCTTATCCACTTGTATTAAAAAAGGATAAGGAACCTAGCCCTCAAATGATGCAAATCATACCTGACTGATCAGGAAAGCTCCAATAAAATGAAATGCTTTTTGAAAGGGTCTACGGAGCGTAGACCCTTCCAAACATCATTTATTTTTTTTGGAGCTTTCCTGGGAGTGTTTTTCATTGTTGCCCATTGCTATCACTGTTGCCCAGCAGGATTATACTTTCTACAATATTTCTTGTGGTCATTTTTAAAGTTTTATGTGAACTTTTTGTTCTGTGCACATGTATCACACTGCTCACGTTTTGTAGGTTTCCCCGGTTTTGCTGTACATTGCTGACGTAAATGGTTTCTCTTCCCTGTAATATGCCTTTAACGGCAGGTTTTCATTCGCGTTGGAATTGAGCTCAGAAATTCAGTGCGTTAGTGAGAGGGCAGCCTCTCCCCGCCCACTCCCCGCCCATTGACCCCTTCTTTCCACCCACTCTCCACCTTCTGCGCTGTTTTAACGCGCCGCGGGGCTTTACAATCGTTACGTGCGGTTAACGCACGTAGTATGACGTTAACGGTCGTTGGCGCGTGATTATGCGCGTTATACTGCACTTACGATCGTTAACGTCATACAACGCGCGTTATTCAAGTTTACCGCACTTTAGTAAACATACCCCTTAATGTTTTAGCCGCCTGTTCTGAATACCTGTTTAATACCTGTTCCATGAGTCTCAGTTCTACGTAAACTACCTGTTCTATGTAAATTGTTTTACTGTTTCACGTTATATGTAAATCACACTGATTTTAAAGAGTGTGGTATATAAAAGCAAATAAAAAAATAAAGTAAATATAAACATCAATTTTTAAAAAGGGTTCAAAGGGGATCCAGGAAGCTACAGACTGGTGAGCCTGACATCAGTACAGGGCAAAATGGTAGAAACACTTATAAAGAACACAATTACTAAACATGTAAATAGTTATAGTTTAATGGGAGAAAGCCAACAAGGATTTAGCCAATTAAGATCTTGTCTTATTAATCTGTTATGTTTTTTTGAAGGTGTGAATAAACAGGTAGACAATGGTGAGCTGGTCGATATAGGGGTATGTTTACTAAACCATCCTTTTTTTTTTTTTTACTTTGTTTATTTAAATTTTCTCAAATGCAAGAAAAAATACAAAATACAAATATACACAGTGAATAATACATTCAAGAACAAAATAGCATATCAATATAATACACATCAAGGAGAGAGAAACTGCATATAATCCCACAAGGGATATAGGTACAAATAAGAGTAAATAGGAGTTAGTTAAACTCCAAATCAGGGAGCCAAACATAGACCATCCCACCTAAACATCCTCTTGCCTACCAACGCTCTCCTTATCAGCAAGAAACTGATTAAGTGAAGCCACATCAATATAAGCATAATCATGACCTTCATAAGTTACCAAACAACGGCAAGGGAACTTCAAAAAAAAAGAAGCTCCCAACGCAAGCACTCGAGCTCTAAGCTCAAGAAACTGTTTCCGGCGAGCCTGAGTAATCTTGCCAACATCAGGAAAGACCTGAAGTTTAAAACCACAAAACACCACATCCTTGTACTTGAAATAAGCTCGTATAATTCTCAATTTAAGTGATTATGACCCGAAAGTCACCACCAAAGTACATCTCTTTGGGATGATATCAAGTGAATCTTGCAAAAACTCTGTAAGGTTAGGGCCTACCGAATCAGCCAAGGGAGAACCCTCCTGAGCCTGATCTGAAGCCCCAGCCTTAGGAAAAAAGGAATACATTTGTACTACGTCTACAGAGTCATCTAGATGCAAAATTTCAGACAAGTATTTTCTTTTTTTTTTAAATTCTTTATTTTCATTTTATAACAACAAAGGAAAGGAAGACATACAGCTAAAAGACAAATACATAACGTGTAATACATACACCAAAGTAAACCCCTACCACCCCCCTCCCCCCCTGCTTCTTCTCTAGAAACTAAGCATTCCCGAAGCGGGCGTGTACTTACATTATTGGATTACAAGACCTAACGGTGATCTAAAACATGATGAGTGCACATTATACAGGCATGTTGGAGCAATGAGCGGATTGTACATAATCATTAAGCATCTGCCATTTAGATAAGCAAGAGTGAGTTTGGACATGGGGAATAGCTCTCCGAGGTATCTGCTCATATTTACTATATAAGCAGACGAGGTTCCACCATTCATGGACAGTAAGTCGAGAGCTATCCTTCCAATTCCTCGTGATTAAGCATATAGCTATACCCAGCATGAAATCAAGGAGAAAGCGACCCTTCTTAGGAAGAGAGGGGACCTCCGCCGCAGAGCGGAGTCCCACGACCTTCCAAGAGAGAGGTTCATGAAAGTGTAAGATAGATTGAATACGACCCCAGACCCGCCCCCAATAGACCTGCAGTTGAGGACATTCATAAATGACATGAGCGAAGGTTCCCACAGCAGTATGGCAGGACCAACACAGGTCCCTAGCATTTGGGTGCCATTTGGCTATTTTTTCTGGGGTATAAAAGCATCTGTGTGCAAAGAAGAAGAGAGTTTGGGTAACAGAGGCAGACCGGGAGACCCGCACTACTTTACTCCAAAAAACGCTCCATTGCACAGGGGTGATAGTAGTTTGCAGTTCGCGCTCCCAGGCTTGTTGAGCTCTAAAAGTGTCCGTATCTGTACCCTGACAAATTATTTTATAAAAGTTAGAGGCTACCCCATGTGTACTACTAATGGAATGAACTGTCTCTAATAGCCCATCCTCAGTAGGGGCAGAGGGCGGCATGATTCGAGCACTTTTGAGGCAGTGTTGAAGCTGCATCAATTGAAAGTAGTGTTTCGCTGGTAACGCAAATTCCTTTTGTAAATCAGAAAAGGTTTTCCAATGAGCTGCAGAGAAAAGCTGTTGGGGTGTCCAGATCCCCCTGGAGTACCAGGGTTTCCAGGCTATTGTTCTATTTAGGACTTGAATTCGGGGGTTATTCCATAGCGGGAGTCCGTCCTGAGGACATACATTCGGGCCCAGTGATAAAATGAGAGTGTTAAAGGCCGCAAGAGTATCGACAATCATTGGTGGATGGCGGGTGTCTACTTGATAGGACATACCGGGGAGATGGGTCAACGGAATTGGGCTACTAAGCTCCTCTTCTATGTCAAGCCAAACTGGTCGGCGGTCTGTTGAGGTATCTAGCCAGCGGGCACCTTGTTTAAGTAGAAAGGCTTGATGATATCTAAGAAAATCAGGAAATCTGGTACCCCCTCATTCCTTTACAGACTGCAGTTTATGTTTAGCTATCCTTGGTGGTTTGCCCTGCCAGAGATAACGGACGAGAAGGCCCTCAATATCTTTATAAGTATGTAACGGAAGTAAGCATGGCAGCATTTCTAAAATATAGTTCACTTTGGGGACTATCATCATTTTCACAGTTTCTAAGCGGCCCCACCATGTGAGAGATAAGGGAGACCAACGATTTGTGAGTTCACGGACTTTGGAGACTACCTCTTTGGCATTAAAACTGATAGTGTCTTCTAAAGGAGAACAGTAATGGACCCCGAGATACTTCACCATGCGGGATTGCCAAAGGAAGGGAAAGGCCTGCATGTCAGCCTCATGTACCCAGCGGTTCAGTGGGAATGCTGCAGATTTGGTCCAGTTAATTTTATAGCCCGATAATTGTGAGTATCCGTCAATCAGATCCAAGACGGCTGGAACCGAATCGAGGGAAACGAAGAGCATGAGGTCATCTGCATATGCAGAAAGTTTAATCTCCCTATGACTAAAGGGGACACCTCGAATACATGCAGACTGTCTAATAAGGAGGGCTAGGGGTTCAAGAGCGAGATCAAAAAGCATTGGTGATAGGGGGCAACCTTGACGCGTGCCTCTGTGGAGGTTAAATGGCTGAGATTTGATGGCGTTTACACAAATACTGGCGACGGGTTGAGTGTACATGACTTGGAGATATCGGAGGAAGCCCTCTCCAAAGCCATACCATCGGAGAACTGCAAATAAAAAGGGCCATTCTAGACGATCAAAGGCTTTTTCGGCATCCAGGGAAAGACCCACCCATGGATGAGCGAGATTGGCAGCACTAGATAACACATGGCACAAGGTCCGAGCATTGTCAGCAGTTGATCTGCCGGGTATAAAACCACATTGGTCGGGGTGAATTAGGGTAGTCATCATGTCAGATAACCGGGTGGCCAAGACCGTTGCGAAGATCTTATAGTCGGCATTAAGTAGGGAGATTGGACGGTAATTGGCGGTCAGTAGCGGGTCTCTGCCTTCTTTCTCAAATACAACCACATTAGCTGCAGAAAAGGATCCCAAAGAGGATGTATCTACCGCAAGGGCAGTAAAATAAAGTTTTAAATAGGGAACTAAATCTGCACTAAACGTTCTGTAGAATTCGGTCGGGAGACCATCAGGCCCCGCGGCACGGCCCGAGGCTGCACGTTTTAGGGCAGATTGGATCTCTGAAGTAGAGAAGGGTTCATCCATCGCATCCCTATCATCTTCAGAGAGGGTCGGCCGCTGAATGCCAGAAAGCAATCTCTCGAATGTCTCTGACGAGAACTCACATTCAGATTGATATAGGCGAGTATAGAAATCCCGAAAGAGCTCTACAATGTCGGAGTCTGTGGTCACTATGCCCCCTCCCTGTGGAGCTCGGAGGGCCGCAACGCGTTTGGCTTCTTTTTGACCTTTCAAGGCATTGGCGAGGAGTCGACCGGCTCGGTTATTTTCACGATAATAGGTCCCTCGCTGAAGCTCAATACTCTTAGAAGCTGCAGTTGAGAGGATTGAATTATATTGAAAACGGAGACGCTGTAATCGAATTAATACACATGGGTCAGTGCGTGAAGTTAAAACTCGTTCGCCTGCTTTTATTTGTTGATCTAGTATGAGCAGCTGCTGTTTACGTTGTTTCCGCAGGCGGATTTGATAGCTAGTGATCGTTGCCCGAATGGCCGCTTTGAAGCCCTCCCACCAAGCCCAATTCGCAGTATCTTGGGGTAGATTAAAATGGAAGTAATCCTGTATGGCTACTCGAATTTCTGACTGGAACTCTGGCTGAGTTAACAGGGCTCTATCAAAGAACCAGGCTCCCGAGGTTCCCTGGGGTGCAGTAGTGTGTAATTGAAAGGAAATGGCAGCATGATCTGAAATATGTTGGGAGTGAATCTTTGCAGTGTCCACCTGAGGAACTAACAGTTTTGAGACTAGAAAGAAGTCTATGCGAGACTGAGATTTATGAGGGGAGGAGAAGAAAGTGAAGTCAAGCTCATTGGGGTGTAGTAACCTCCATAGATCAACTAAAGCAAGATCCTTGATCAGGGAGGTAAGCGTGGCGTGACTCTTGGGGGGACCATTCGTCCTAGGCGGCTGTTTATCAATCAGGGGATCAAGGACTAAATTGAAATCCCCCCCAATGATCAATGAAGTATTAGCAGAAGCCTGCGCAACCTGAGCAATGGTAGCAAAAAAGGCAGGGTCATCAACATTAGGAGCGTAGAGGCATATACATGTAACTTCTAGATTACCTATCTTGAGGTGAACTCTAGACCATCTACCCTCTGTATCTGAGCTAGTCGCAATAACAGTAGCATGCAAAGATTTCCTAACCAGTATGGCAACCCCACATTTCTTAGAAACGGCTGGGGAATAAGCGGCCACCATGTAAGGTTTAATATTGAGTTTAAGAGATTCCTTCGAATTTAAATGCGTTTCTTGGAGAAAAATCAGATCCGCTGCTTCCTGACTGAGGTAGCTTAGGATTTTCTTCCGTTTTATCGGATTATTGATGCCTTTCACGTTCAATGAAAAAATCTTACATGGTGCCATCAATCGGTAATAGACAGTTTAGGGAAGGGCGCTTGGTAACATAGAACATAAGCAGAATCTGTACAACAATGTTATAATCACCGAGTATTCTGGCTAATACACCCCATATTGAAAAGTATGTACCAACGTATCTTAGAGAAGAAGCAAAACCCCCAAAGAATATGGCGACCATGTGTCTGCGGGAGGAGGCCCTAGAGAGGAAATAGAAGACATGTAAAAAGGAAAAGAAACACCAGAGTCCATAATAACACTGTCTCTGATACTCATCGAGGCTACTGTGGGTAGATGGAGTCGGGTCACAGATACCATCAAGAGTAAGGCAACAAGCTGCCCACGCCAGACTCCTTGCTAGGCTGCGGCAGATCCAGCATGGCAGACACAACGGGCATGAGGAGGCCTGCAGGAACATTCTGGAAGTCAGCGCATCAAGTCGGCTTCTTTGGTATCCAAAAACTCTGCTAGTAGATCAGGGTCCTCGAATGTTCTTGTCTGATTGTGAAGCGTGACTCGGAGCTTGGCCGGGTACATCAGGCCATAGCGTGCTTGTAGTTGTTGAAGCCTCGGTCGGAATTCCAGAAAGCGCTTTCGGCGGTCGACTGTGGGTTTAGACAAGTCGGGATAGAAGGAGATCTTGTGGCTCTCAAACTCCATATGGCCCTTTGCCCGCGAAGCACTTAGAATTTGCTCCACGTGTTGATATCTCAATAGTCGAAAAATGATAGGCCGCGGGGTCTTCCTGTTGAGCGTTATGCTTGTGGGTACACGATGAGCGCGATCAATTTCCAAATCTTTGGTAAAGGTGATTTGGAGCAGGGAAGGGAGGATTTTGCTTAAAAACTCTTTCATGTCTCCCGATTCCGCTCCCTCCGGGATGCCCACGAGTCGTATGTTGTTGCGGCGCGCTCTATTATTGCCATCTTCCACCTCCTTCTGCAAGGCCCGCACCTGTCGTTCAACTTTGTCGAGTTGGGACAACCGGGCCGCATGGGAGTCCAATATGCTCTCCATTTTATCTTGACGCGAAGAAAGCCCTTCTAGCTTACTTTGCAGCACACCAAAATCGTCCCGCAGCGCTCGGAGTGCTTCCCCATTTGCCTGCACAAGATTTTTGACCCCTCTAATCTCTACGAGGATTTCCTGCTGCATTTCGGGGCCCTCGCACAAGGTCGGCCCCTTCTGCGGGGACGGAGGTTCAGTTTTGGAACGTTTGCCGTGAGAAGCCGCTGGAGACCCAAATTCCAGGCGCGTTGGTTTGGTCCCTGCCATCTCACCAATGTGCCCCGGCAAGATCAGAGTAAAGTTCCAGGTATATGAGGTGTTAATTCAGGATTCTAAGTAGGCCTCTCGGGAGCCTCAGCGTTATGCGACCATCCCGCTGGACATCAGGCTCCGCCCCCCCTCAGACAAGTATTTTCTTAATAGAATCTCAGGAGAAAGCAAGTGGGTGGATGGAAAATTTAAGAAACGAAGGTTCCTAGCATGCTGGTAATTCTCCAAACATTCCAAACAATAGGAAATTGATGAAACATCTTTCAAGTAACCTAAATGGCAATCCTTATACGATTGGAGCTGGGAATTAACCAGAGTGAGGGAACCTGCAATATTGGTCATTTGATCATCAATCACATTCACTTTTTTAACAACATCATGTGAAAACTGACACAAAGAAGTAACAGTAGAAGAAAGACGTGTCTCTATATTCAATAGCATTGACCAAATATCAGAAAGCGTCACCTCACTTTTAGATGGTAAGGAATCAATAGTTGATGCCGCTGGACTAACTGGGACTAACACCGGAGATGTAACTGATGAAAGTAGCTTCAAAGGAGTGGACGAAGAGGTAGGCAGAGGGAAAGGAAGTGTTGTCCAGACATCGGGGCTCAAAGACGCCCCGTCCAGAGACTGATTAGCAGGTGGAAGAGCAGTTACATGCCTGTCCATGGGGCCAGACACCTTACCTCTTTCACCTGACGATGCCTGGGCAGATGTTTTAGCCTTACGCTTCCCCATAGTCAGGCCGAACTGCGAGTGCTTCTACTTCCCAAGACCCACCCAAGGAGCACATAAGGAGCAGAGGTTCCCCTTGTAATGCGCCCCTTAGAACGCGACCCCGCAGGCCGCGATCACGCAGCCGCGTGAAAAACAGCTGAGCTTTGTAGGGCTCGTGGGGGGTCCTCCACTCTCGAGGGCGGCCACTCTCTGCCTGCGATGACTGCAGCAGGCACCGGACTTTACTAAACCATCTTAATGTGCACCCGGCGACATTATCGGGCGATAAGGTACCTTATCGCACGATAATGGCGCTTTATCAGGCGCAAAGGTACCTTAGCACACGATAACACGCACAGCGGTTCAAATGAGTGCTGCGGGTGGAGATAGGCTCCCGGAGGGCGGAGGAAGGCTCCCCAGGGGCGGAGAGAGAGGGTCAATGGGCAGAGAGTGGGAGGGGAGAGGCTCCCTGCACACTAACACCATGGAATCCAGGGCTGAAAACTAACGCCAGTGAAACCCTGGCATTAGAGCAGATTTAAAGGGAAAAGAAACCATTTCTGTCAGCAATGTACAGCAAAACCAGGGAAACCTACAAAAAGTGATAAGTGTGGTACATGTGCACAGAACAAAAGGGCAAATAAACAGTGAAAATGACCAGAAGAAAATATAAAAAAAACATAACCAAGCTGGGCAATAGTAATAGTAATGGGAAACATCAAAAAACACTCCCAAGAAAATTTTTAAGAGAACCTTGCCAATCTGCCATTTGGATGCCCAGTCTCCCACTTTATCAAGGTTCTCTTAAATGTTTTCACAATCCTCTTGGGTTTTAACACTATGGGGTATGTTTACTAAGCAGTCTTAACGTGTGCCCAGTGATAGTATGCAGGCTGCCATAAAAGGAGTGGGCGTTTCGGTCTTAACGTAGCGAAATGGAATTATCGCGCGATAATGTGTGCTGCGCACATTATCGGGCGAGATGCTGCTAAGCACATTTAACGCGCGATAATCTTAAGTAGGCACGCTGACATCTGAACACAGAAACAGAGGTATAGCACAATGGTTAATACACTGACCGAGTTTGATCCCCCAGTGTGCCTAATGAACAAGGTTGGCTGAGGTGTTTCCCTTTATGTTTAAGTAGTGCTTTTTGAGGCATTGTAGTTTTATTTTAATTAGTGCTGCCAGCAAACACACCCTCACAGTGGCGTAACCTAAGGTGCCGCATAAGGCACTCTATAAGGCACTCCAGAGGGCACATTATAAAGTGCACTGTCCACCAAAACACCCTACAATGTCCCCTATAGGGCACCTTATAAGGCGCTTTATAGGGTGCCCTATAAGGCGCCTTATTGCACCTTATAGGGCGCCCTATAAGGTGCCTTATGGGGCACCTTAAGGTTACAGTACTCTGAGGGTGCTTTTGCTGGCAGCACTAATGTACATTAAAAATAGACAATGCCTTGGACAGCCCTACCAAATAACCCCACTTTGGGATAGAACCCATGACTTTTGGCTCCACAAGCAGTGAAGTAACCAGTGGGCTACAGCTGCTAACAAACCCCTGACTGGCTACAGAAGGACTGCATGTCACTACACAAACAGTCTGCTGTGGCTACCAGGATAGAGGCAACCCACCCATACCCATGATGCACAGCACATGCATATTAGCAGTCTACAGATGATCACAAGATGGGGTATGCACCCCACAGCACCTCAGCCTGGTAGATGGTTGCCGACGGTGTATGTTAGTGGCACAGAGTAGCTACAGACCGTCACATTGTGTGGGTATTGTGCTCACCCTGAGGGTGAGGTGGGGTGGCCATCACCAGTTCCGCAGCACCTTCAACTGCTGAAATAGGCAATGTTGCAGGTACTCAACAGTGCCAGTGTGTGTGATAGGTAGTTCCTGCAAACCCACCTAAGATACATTAGTGTCTGTCTGAAGTTGTCAATTTAGGTCTGGCCCTTATGGGCTATGATGCACCCAGAATAGTGCATATTCTGTCTTGGTGCCATGGTAATCTGGTGTAAGTGACAGGGGGTGTTTGGACCCATAGGCAGATTATGTACCACCAACCAACCCACCCCCTGTGGCTCAGGGTGGGAGACAGGATTCCCCCACCAACAGATCCACATTCTACCTCCCTGCAACAGTGGCAGTAGCGGGGAAGGGTACGGGGAAGGGGAAGGAGGGGAAGGGGAAGGGGGGGGAAGGGGGGAAGAAGGGGAAGGGGAGGGGGAAGGGGGGGAAGGGGAAGGGGAGGGGGGAAGGGGGGAAGGGGGAGAAGGGGGGAAGGGGAGGGTGGGAAGGGAGGGGGAGGGGGAGGGGGTAGGGAGGGGAGGAAGGGGGAGGGAAAGGGAAGGGGAAGGGGAAGGGGAGGGAGGGGGAGGGAAAGGGAAGGGGAAGGGGGGAGGTAAGGGGGGGAGGGGGAGGTAAGGGGGGGAATGGTGGAGGGAGGGGGGAAGGGGGGAGGGGGAATGGGGGAGGGAGGGGGGAAGGGGGTAGGGGGTAGGGGGAGGTAAGGGGGGGAGGGGGGGGAGGGGAGGGAGGGGGGAGGGAGGGGGAAGGAGGGGGGGAGGGGGAGGGAAGGGGAGGGTGGAGGGTGGGAGGGGAGGGGGAGGGAGGGAGGGGGGAGGGAGGGGGGTGGGTGTTAAGGGGGGAGGGAGGGGGGGAGGTAAGGGGGAGGGAGGGAGGGGGGGAGGAGGGGGAGGGGGAGGGAAGGGGGGTGTGGGGAGGGGGGAAGGGGGAGGAGGGGGGAGGGGGAAGGAGAAGGGGGGAGGGGGAGGGGGGAAGGGGTAGGAGGGAAATGGGGGAGGGAGGCCTTCAACCCCAGTTATGCTGGGGAACAGACACCCTACAGGGCAGCCAATGCAGAGCTGTACACATCCCTAAGGCAACAGCAGGAAGACAGCAAGCCTAGAAATGTTCAGCTGCCCCCCAACACCATCTGACATTCTCCAGCAGAAAGCACAGTGAATCACCAGCCACTGCACCCTGTAAAGTGTTCCAGTCATACACATATAACTGCAGACAGTCTGCTAGCTAGTCCACAGTGCATGATCCTGTAGGAAATGTGTGTGTACCAAAAAGCTGAGATGTGAGCACACCCACCAAGCAGATAAATCAGCAATTAGGCCCCAGAAAAGAAAACCTATGGATTTCACGGAAGAAAAAAACAGTATAGAGCTATGGGGGAGCCTAGCCATGCCATGGTCACTGCTCAGTCAGGGTGAGAGTGACCTCCCAGCAGGACATGCTGTGGCCACCCTGTCAGTGTAGGTCGTGGCCGGGCATTACAATGTCCGAGCCATTGCCCTATGCCCTGTGCTGATGCATCCAGGCCAGGCCACCCTGTCCAGGCTATACCCACCGTACCTTGCTCCTCATTATGCACATTGGCAGGCCAATACTGGCAACAGTGCTAGCAGTGTGGGCTGAAGAAGGTGTTAGCAGCCACCATACACTGGATAGACAGACACACACTCCCCACACCTATGCCAGCATTGTGCAACTATAGAGGTGTTTGGCAGCCCCGGCCACCGCACCAGTCCTGGGCACAGTGCAGGCATGGCTATGGTACGCAATACTGTTGGTGTCACTCCCCAGGGTGGTAAACACTGTCAGACACCAGACCTGAAGCACACTCCACAGACATCAGAAAGGTTGCTATGATGCAGCTCAATCAGCAAATTGTGCTTAACTTAGGAATTGCTATCTGCCAGTAATCATAGCAACCTTTTGATAGCTGTGTACCCTATTCCCAGGTTTAGGGTGGCATTTCTAAGGTATACAAGTGCTAGTATTGGGAGATGCACGCAGGGCCCGACATCCTGCCTCTCCAGAAGGCATTGGATAATGGAGCATGCCCTTATGTTTTACCCTACTATGCAGATACAACAGCAACATGTGCAAAGCGGCCAACAGGGTTACAAAACCCACCCACACAGACTCCACAATCCAAAGATGCATGGAGAGTCAGGCTGTTGGCCCAAGCATTGAGCTGAAGTTATCACCAGAGCACTACTACTACCCCCTGCACAGTTTAGCAATGTCGGCACTGTGATCAGGACCAGTGTGGTAGGCATGGTTGCCAGCCACCCCTATCTTTGTACAATGCTGCAATAGGAGTGAGCGTGTGTGTATGTCTATCCATTGTTCTGTGGCTGCCCACCCTTCACTGGGCCCAAAATGTCCCACTGTTACCAGCGTTAGCCTGAATAGGTGCATAATGAGGAGAAAGGTATTTTGGGTATGGCCCGGACAGGGCAGATTGGCCAGGATGCATTTTCGCAAGGTGTGGGGCAATGGCTGGGACACTGTAGTGCCTGACCACCACCTGCATGGACAGGGTGGCCACAGCATAGCATGCTGGGAGGGCACTCACTCTGACCGAGCAGTAACCATGGCAGGTCTAGGTTCCCACATAGCGCTCTACACTATCTGCCTCCAGTGATATATTTGTGTTCCCCAGTGCTGAGGTCCCAATTGCTGAGATGCCTGCTTACTGCACATAGTTTCTCTGTGAGCATGCACTATGGACTGGCTGGTGGACTGTCTGCAGTTAGACTGTGCATGGTCATAACACCTATAAGGTACAGTCTGACTGTGCTTTCTGCTGGTGACTGGTCCCACAGGGCCACATATGACTGCAGGATACAAATGGACACCAAATTACTTTTGGCTGCACTGCAAAGACCACCTGTCACACACTGGTAGTGATGGGAATGTACAGCAGAACCTATCTCTAGCACCACATGTACTGCGGACCTAGTGCTGGGCACCCATTCTATCCTTCAGGGTGAACACAGAACCTGCACAATGGCATGGCCTGTAGTTACTCTGTGCCAGTATCACGCACTGTCAGTTCGTCTTTCCAAGCTGAGGTACCAGAGAGGTACAGACCCCATTTGGTGATCAGCTGTAGACTGCTATTCAGCATGTGCATTGCATCATGGGTACTGGTGGGGTTACCCTATCCTGGCACTCAGAGCAGATAGTTTGTGCGGTTACCTGCAGTCCTTCTGTACCCAGACATTGCTGTGACATACACCATGGAGGTATAGCCTACTGGTTAATACAATGATATTCTTGGCAGTGTTCATGGGTTCCGTTCCTCATTGTTCCCTCCTCTCAGCCTGTCCTACTCAAACAGTGTGCATGCCTGTAGCGGTCATATTTTTGCAGATCTGTGCTCCCAGCCCATAATACCCTCGCCACAATTGCCAACATTCCCTCGGTCTGTCTATCTGCGTTTGTCAGCTGTGTAGAGTCCTGTCTGCCAGTGCAGGCTGCCACCCCATGTCATGCACTGCTACCCTTTCCTGCATTGCGCCTCTTCATGCTTGCATCGCCTGTGCCTTATCTGCATGGCACCACCACTCCTCTGTCCACCCATCATTGTAACTATCCTGCCACCTTCGCCTCCATTGGGGAACATGTATTCCCATCGTCTGCCACCAACTGTTTTTCCAGTACTTTATATTGCCAACACCCTGTGCTGTAGTACAGCTGCCCCACCATGTTTGTCATCAGTACTGGCAGGCACATGGGATGCCCGCAGATATAGCAGGTCCAGCGGCTACCACCTCTCCCTCCTTCACTCACCCGTTCATTGCCTTTCCTGAGTGCTCTATCTAGTGTTTGTTTATTTATTTAGTATACCGCTACTTCCAGCGATCAGCAGCGGTTTGATTACAGATTGGAAATTGTCAAATCATGACAGGAAATTTTTGAGGTATAAACACATTGATTAGACAGGAAAGCACAGCACACAGAGAACTATTTTACAGGGAACATGGGCTATGGAGGGTTAAGTGACTTGCCCAAGACCACAAGGAGCACCTATGGGACTAGAAACCCGTCCTTCCGGCCCAAGGTTGCTGTCCTCTAGTGGGATTTGAACCCCCGACCTTCCGGCCCGAAGTACCTTGCCCCAACCACTAGGCCACTCGGGCTACATCTGTCTTTGTTCCGCACAGGTCATGCATGTCATCCTGAGGCACCTTGCAGTCCCTAGGGCACACTAACCTAGGACACCATAACCTTGTTAGGCCACCTTAACCTATGGTTCCATAGCCCAGGGTGCCTTCTGCGGTGCCTTGTCCAAGGGTGTCTAATATGGCGCTTAGCCTAGGAGGCCCTATAGGGCGCCTTATGAGGCACCTTACAGGGCACCTTACTAGGCACCTTATAAGGCACTTTACTGGGCACCTTATAAGGCACCTTACAAGGCGCCTTGTAACGCTTGTTAGTCTAAGGCACCTTGTAACGCGTGTTAGCTGCTACAACTTGCTGTAACGATGCAACGCCCATGCCTTTATATGGGCATCTCTATCTTTACCGCGGAACCTAACGCGAATGACATTACCGCAGTTTAGTAAACATACCCCTATGTTTTGGTACCTAAGGCAATGGTGGGTTAAATGACTTACCAAAGGCCACAAGGAGCATCTGTGGGACTAGAAACCCCAGTCTTTCTGGACAAGGCTGTTGTCCTCTAACAGGATTCAAACCCTTGGCCTTAGGTCACTTGCCCCAACCATTAAGCCACTCTTTTGTTTCTAAATGCTCCTGTATGCAGGATAACCATTCTGCTTCTTGATGGTGCTGTATAGGGTCCTCGTATAGTTTTCTCCGGAAGCTTTCTATTTTGACTTTGGTTGGTGGTGCTTTTATGATCTTAATGATATTTCCTAATTCCTTGTAGAATTGTTTCGGGTTCTCTCTAAACAGCTTATTTTGAACTCTCTCTTTTAGGTTTTCTTCATATCTTCACAGTTTTTGTGCTTCTGATGCTACTTTCAATTTAGTGTTAGAACATATAAATTTCAGTTCTTCTTCTGTTAATGCAGCATGCTTCAGCTTGATGTCTTGGATCTTCTTTAATATCTTCGATGATCTTTATTCTTTCAGATACCCGTCTATCAGGGATACCTCTGCATGCAATGATTGTATTTTGCCCTTGATGCGCTTTTTCTAAGGAGGAACTGTTATTGTTTTTTTTTTTCTTCTGACCCTGCATTTTAGCTGGTATTAGTCTTGCAGTAATAATTTTAGCTGCACAATACTGCATTTGATTTATTTTAGTGATGTCAATAAATGGTCTCTTTATACTGAATATCACCTTGTTCATCTTTATAATCATACTTTCAATCTTAAGTGTTAAATTTAACTTGGGTAATCTTTCCCTTGCCTGAAGCCCAGCATAGTCATCTTTTTCCATATGGAATAGGGGGGAATTCCTCCACCTCTGGGTCTTTCTCCTCCCTTTCTTCCTTCTCTTCAGTTGATTGGTTGACCTGTCCTGTAGTCACTTCACTCTCCTGCAGTTCCAGATCTCCAAGCTCCATCTCCTCCTCGACTGTTTTTTTCTGTTTCTGCATATTCCTTTCTTAGAAAGATAGAAACATGACGACAGAAAAAGACCACATGGCTTATCTAGTCTGTCCATCCATATCAACCACTACAACAGTCCACTTTTTACCTTTAGAGATCCTCTGTATTTGTCCCATACTTCTTTGAATTCAGATACTGTCTTCATCTCTACCACCTCCACTGGGAGACTATTCCACGGATCCACCACTCTTTCCGTAAAGAAATATTCCCGCATATCATTCCTGAATCTATCCCCTTTCACCCTCATCCCATGTCCCCTTGTTGCAGAGCTTGCTTTCAATCAAAAGAGACTCTCCCCCTGTGCATTTATGCCACAAAGGTATTTAAACGTCTCAGTCATATCACCTCTATCCCGCCTTTCCTCTATGGTGTACATATTAAGATCGTTAAGTCCAGGGGCGGCTCAAGGCAATCTGCAGCCTGATTCAGAAATTCAATCAGAGACTGAACCAAACCAAAAATCCAATTAGATTATATGGAGGAAATGCAAGATGTTTGCACATAGGGCCGTATCCAGTTGCAATCATGCCCTGTGCAACTTGCAGCTCCGGCGCATGCCCTCCCTCTCCCCCCCCCCCCCACCCCCCATACCTCTGTCTAGGGCTGCCTGCTCTTTCCCTGCTGTTGCCACCCTCTGTTTTTTTTCATGGCAGTGCCGGCAGCAGGAAAAGAGCAGGCAGCGCTGGACGGAGGTATGGGGAGGAGGATGGGGGCTTGCGCCCGATTTCAAAGGCGCCGGCACTTTAAGCAGATCTGTCCCTCCCTGCTCTGACATTGCAGGAGGGAGGGGCCAGACCTGCTTAAAGTGCTGTGAAAAGGCTTTGTAGGGAGCATTTCGGCTGCCTGCTATTGTCCTGCCAGCAGTGGCAGGGCAACAGCAGACAGCCAAAATGTGCCCCCCCCCCCAAGCCTTTGCACCCTGTGCGGCTGCACCGCTTGCACAGTGCTAGGTACAGTCCTGTTTGCACACCAAGGAATTAAAAGACAGCAAGAACCAACAGCACAGTTTATAAGACTAAATTATAACTCATTTTTATTTTGTTGTTATAAACTGTGTTATGGTTCTTGCTTTTTCTTTTTCAACATATATTTTGCATCCACAGTAGGTGCAGAGCAGAACCAGGACATTCACCCACAGAACTCAATATTAAAAAAAAAAAAGTCTAATTCTGATCATCTCACTAACAACAACAACAACCACTATTCTCCAGTACCAGGATTATTGTGAACTAATACAAAACCCTACAACAAAGAGCAAACCTACCATACCATATCAGCACAAACTTCCAAAAACTCACATAAGGAGCCCATCCAAAAAAAGCGTCACTGTAAATACTACAGTGGGCCCTGGAAAATCCATACACCTATTTGAAAAGCTGAACAAGTAAAATTACTACAGTACAGTACAGATCTTTATGTACAAACTCCATGTTAACAGTACACCTGACCTCAGTCACACACTCACAACATTGACCCTCACCGAGTACAGAAAAAGTAACCAAAATCTAAAGTAAAAATAAAAATAATTAGACAAAATTTAAACTGAAACCCCAAGAAGCCAGAGTCCACATACAGTGCAACATTAGATAAATAAGAGATGCATTTCCCCAATACTGTGTAAAATATAAAAATAGCACAAAGTCCAATCACTAAAATTAAATACAATTATTTTTTCTACCTTTGTTGTCTGACCATTTTATTCTCTGATCATGCTGGTCCCGATCTGAGGCTTCTGCTTTCCTGTCTTCTTTTAGCTCTCTTTCTGTGGTCTATGGTCCATGGTCCATCTTCCATTTCTTATCTTATTTTGTTTTCTTCACTTCCTTCCATCAGTCCATTTCCAGTTCCAGTAACTCTCCCCAATATCAGCTCCCTTTCCAGTCCTCCCCTCCCAGTACCTTCCAATGTTAACTGCCTTGCATTCCCACGACTGCCACTGGTGTCCATTCCCTTCCAGTCTCCCTCCTTCCCCACTGTCCTGCCCCTTCTAGTCCAAATACCATCCCAGGTATCAGCTCATATCCACTCTCAGTGCCACCCCCCCCCCAGTCATCTCCCTTCCAGTCTCCCTACCCTCTGTCCATCTCCCTTACATTGCCATTCACATGTCAGCTCCCTTCCAGCCTCCTCCCCATTACCCAGCTACCTACCACTCCCATCCACAAGTGCCAGCTCCCTTCCAGTCCCCCTTCAGTACATCCCAGCTCCTTTCCAGCCCCCTCCTTCCCCCGTGCCAGCTCCCTTCTTGCCCCCTCCTTCCCCCGGCAGACCCTCTCAGTATTATCTTCCTTCCAGTCCTATTCTACCATCCTCCCCCAGCATCAGCCCATTTGTAGCCCTAGCCCCTAGTTTTCTTCCAGGGCCAGTAGCACTCTCATCCCCTCCCCCATTAGCTCATTTCCAGTCCCAGCCCATTTCCAGTCCTATCCCCCTTATCAGCCCACTCCAGTACTAGCCCCCCCAATCAGCCCATTACCAGTCCTAACCCCCTCAATAAATCAAGTTCCAGTTCTAGCCCCCCAATCAGCCCATTTCCTGTTGTATCCCCCTTATCAGCCCACTCCAGTCCTAGCCCCCCATCTGCCCATTACCAGTCCTAACCCCCAATAAATCCATTTCCAGTCCTAGCCCCCCAATCAGCCCATTTCCTGTTCTATCCCCCCAATCAGCCCATTTCATTACCAGTCTTAGCCCCCCCTCCCGATCATCCCATTCCCAGTTCTAACTCCCTTCCAGATCATTATATTTCCATTCTTAACCCACATCAGCCCATTTCCAGTTCTAACCCCCCATAAGCCAATTTCCAGTCCTAACCCTCCTCAATAACCCATTACCATTCCTAGCCCCCTCTCAATCAGCCCATTTCCAGTTCTAACTACCCCATCAATTCATTTCCAGTCCTAGCACCCCACGATAGCCCATTACCAGTCCTAACATCCCCTATCAGCCCATTTCCAGTCCTAGCCCTCTCCCATCAGCCCATTAATATTTCCTATACTACCCCCCCCCCCAGCCCAGGGAAATTGAAAAGAAAAAAAAAACGACAGCAGCAGCGGCAGAATGAAGTGACCTGTGGCCGCACCCCCCATCTCCCCAAAATATCCCTGAGAGTGTTTCCCCTCTGCGCAAGCTCAGCTTTGCAGAGCCACATGAAGGGAGAGTGTTTCCTTTTCCCACAGCTCTATTAAAGCTGAGCCCACCAGCACTGATGAGAAACAGGAAATGTCTGTTTCCCATCAGCAGCGGAGGGTTCAGCTTCAACAGAGCCGCGGGAAAGGGAAACACTCTCCCTTTGTGTGGCTCTGCAAAGCTGAGCCGGCGCAGAGGGGAAATGCTGTCAGGGCTCTGGTGGGAGGCCTTGGCTGTGGGGCACTTCATTCTGCCACTGCCGCTGCTGCAATAGCAGTGGCAGCAGCTTCTGCAGCCGGGGTTTTTTTGGGGGGGGGGTTTCTTTATTTTGAAGGCCGAGTAAGGCGGTCTTTTTGGGGGCAATTTTTGCCGCCCCAAAAATGTTGCCGCCTGAGGCTACTGCCTCACTCGGCCTCATTATAGAACTGCCCCTTCTTAAATCTGTCCTCATATGCTTTATAATGAAGACCACTAGCCATTTTATTAGCCAGTCTCTGTACTGACTCCAGCCTGTTTATATCCTTTTGAAGGTGCGGTCTCCAGAATTGCACACAATACTCCCAATGAGGTCGCACCAACGACTTATACAGAGGCACTATCACCTCCTTTCTTCTGCTGGCCATTCCTTTTTATTCACCCAACCTTCCTTCTAGCTTTTGCTGTTGCCTCTTCTACCTGTTTAGCTACTTTAAGATATGTGCATCCATTTGAAATAACATTTTCCATGTCCTTTCACATCTTTTCTAACTCACATTGATAGATAAAAACCCTAAAAACTTCTATTTTTTTCCTGTGCACTATTGAACAATAGTATACAGGAAAAAAACTGAGCAATAGCGCACACTATTAATGACATTGGGGTATGTTTACTAAACCCGTCTTAATGTTACCGGCGTTAGTTGCAGTCTTACTGTGACTAATGCCATAGTGGGCATTTCCGGTCTTAAGGTAGCATTTCGGGTTATCGCGCGATAATGTCCATTATCGCGCAATAGAGGGAGCTGTGGCACGTTAACGTATGTTAGCCTTAATTAGGCGCACTGACCTGAAATCACAGCAACAGAGGTGTAGCACACTGGTTAATACATTGACTGCTGATACAGTGGTCATGAGTTTGATCCCCCAGTGGGCTCAGTTAAAAGACTGACTGAGGCAATCCCTTTTCCTGCTTGAAACAGTCAGACACATCCTAACAATTTGCACTGCCAGCCAAAAAAGCCTCACCCCAGTGCCGCAACCTAATGCACCTTTTAGGGCGCACCATAAGGCACATCATAAAGCACCATGTCATCCAAGGCAGGTCATAATGTGTCCCAAAGGGTGGCAGGAAAGGTTGGCACCCTCCAAGGCAGCATATAAGGTGTCCCATAAGCTGGCCAAACCTAAGGTGCCACAAAAGATGCCCCAGGGATGCCAAGGTAACACAGGAGATGGTGCTCAGGGGCACAAAGGTGCCCCAAAGTCACAAGCATGAAATGTATGGCTCAAACACAGATGCAACCATAACACTGCACAGAGCACCAAGGAAAGGCAATGAACAAGTGATGGAAGGAAGTAGATGAGCACTATTTAACCTATACATAAGACCAGTTTGTGCAATCTTTCAGAAATACAAGATCAGCTACCACTTGTATGCAGATGATGTAATGCTTTATACCCAACTGGACGAAAACAAGCCAAATTACAATCAACTAGAAGAATGTTTATGTGAACTGCAAGCCTGGCTAAAGCAAAACAACATGTCCATAAACCATACAAAAACTGAGGTAATGTACATCTCCAGTAAAACAGACTTCAACCCTCCAACAACAGTCACCCTGAACAACATCATCTACAGCACAAAGAATGAAATAAAATATCTCGGAGTCACGTTCGACAACAAACTAAAGATGGATAAACACCTCCGGAATACCAATAGAGCCATATTCCATAAACTAAGAATCCTCCAGCCACTCCGTAACATCATTGAACAACACGACTTCAGAACAGTGGCACAAGCACTCATCACACCCCACTGGGATTACTGTAACGCCATATTGCAAGGGCTATCAAAGAAAACCCTGAATATACTACAAATGGCACAAAATGTTACAGCCAGGATCATCATGAAAAAGAGCTTCACAGAACACATCACACCAGTCCTAATTGAGCTTCACTGGCTCCCAATTACCGCCCGCATAAATTACAAACTCCTAGTAACCGCATTCAAACTTATATACAACATAGCGCCGTCATTCCTAACCAATCTCATCAGCGCTCAAACTCACAATAGAAGCAGAAGAACCACCAACTTAAACACTCTCAGTGTCCCAAAGAGTATAAGAACGGCCAAGATACACACCAGCAACAGAGCATTCTCTTACATTGCACCCATGCTGTGGAATCAACTGCCACATGGCATGCGTGCAATCAACAACCTAACAGACTTTAGGAAAAAGTTCAAAACCCACCTGTTTATAACTCACTATAATCTAACAGAGTAAATAATAACCGGAACACAAAGGGTCAACCGTATCCATGACACTAGAGTGACTTTACAATATGACTTTAAGGGATTTGAACACCATGTAATGCATCTAGGTTAATGCATATCCCCCCAGTTTAGTTGTAATTAGTGTAACAGATTGTATATATATAACTGCAAGTTGTAAATATTGTAACAATATGTATATATGTAATTGCACCTGTAAATATTGTATCAGATTTTTGTGCAGTGAGAACCCAGTGTGAATCTTGGCATGCAATCATTCTGTATTAACTGTTGATTACCCCTCCTGATATGTATAGTCAACCTCTGCTGATCGCTGGAAGCAGCGGTATACAAATGTTCTCTAAATAAATAAAATAAATGATGTAGCTCATGGACCAGCCAAATCTGCGTGCAGCCCATGTGGCAGCAGGTAAAGTGGACAAACATATCGGGGGCAGCTGTACCGATGTACAGGGTGATGGTAATGTACAGTGCAATAATGACAGTGTGTGGCAGAGGATGGGGATACGTGTCCACCAGAGGAGGTAGAGGTGGCAGGATAAGTGCAATGACAGGAGGACAGAGGAGAGCAGTGCCATGCAGAGCAGACACAGGAGAGGCAAGCATGAAGAGCCGCAATGCAGAAAAGTGTGCCAGTGCAGGACATAGGGTAGCAGCCTGCACATTAGGGCAGGACGCCACACAGCTGGCACACACACATAGATGGACAGAAGGATGGATGGCAACAGTGATGAGGGTATAATGTGGCGGCAGCACAGATCTGCACAGATATGACTGTTACACGAATGAAACGTAGTTGTGTAGGACAGCCATAAAAAAGGGAACAGAGAGGAATTGAACACATGACCTCTGCTATTGAAGTCATTGCATTAACCATTGTGTTACATCAGTATGGAAGTTAGCATGCCAATGGCTGGCTACAGAAAGAATGCACGTCACCATAAAACTGTCTTCTGTGGCTACCAGGATAGGACAGAACCAACAGTACCCATAATGCAATTCACATGCAGAACAGCAGGCTACATCTGCTCACCAGATAGGGTATGCACCTCTACAGCACGTCACCTTGGTAGGGGGGAATGACCGTGCGTGTTACTGGCACAGAGTACCCACAGGCCATGCCAATGTGCATGTTCTGTGCTCACCCTGAGGGTGAGGTGGAGTGGCCAGCACAAGGTCTGCAGTACCCGGGTTGGTTGAGGTGGGCTGTGCTGTAGGTCTCCATCAGTGCCAGTGTGTGACAGGTATTTGTTGCAGACACCATTAGGAGGTCTCTGTGTCCATTTGTAATTGCCTGTCATGTCTGGCCCTTGTGGACCATGATGCACACAACATAGTGCATATCCACTTTGCTTGCTATGGTCATCTGTTTAGGGAGCAGGGGTGTGTCAGGGCTCACATGGCGACAATGTACTTAGCAAACCGCCCTCTCTGGGTCAGGGTAGGTGACATGATCTGCCACGAACAGACCCACACTCTCACCCTCTGCAAGGGGGGCATTGGAAGTACATGAGGACAGGCTGTGGGACCAGCAACCCCAGTCCTGGTGGCAAACAGACAGCTGCTGAAGATCTGCAGTTGGGACAGGGCCACTGGCAGATAGGTAGTAGGTCCAATCAGCTCAGCTGCCCCCCCCACTACGATCTGACATTCACCAGCAGAGGGCAGTCAGTGTGCACCTGCTGCATCCTGCAAGGTGGTGCAGCCATACAGATGCTAACTGCAGACAGTCTGCTAGCTAATACATGTTGCTGGAGGAACTGTGCACACCCAAAACTGGAATGTCAGCACACACACACCATGCAGATATGTCAGTGATCAGACCCCAGAAAAGAGAAGCTACAAATATCACTTGAGAAAAATACTTTGCAGCACTATGGGGGAACCTGGCCATGCCGTGGTCACTGCTCAGTCAGGGTGAGCGCAACCTCCCAGCATGACATGCTGTGGACACCCTGTCTGTGGAGGTGGTGGTCGGGCACTACAATGTCCCAGCCATTGCCCTATACCCTGTGCAAATGCATCCTGCCCATGCTACCCTGTCCGGGCCATACCCACAGTACCTTGCTCCTCATTATGCACATTGGCAGGCTAACACTGGAAACAGTGCAAGCAATGTGGGCTCAGTAAGGTGTAAGCAGCCACAACACACTGGATAGACAGACACACACTCCCACACCTATGCCAGCATTGTGCAAATATAGAGGTTTGTGGCAGTCCTGGCCGCCATACCAGTCCTGGGCACAGTGCGGGCATTGCTATGGTACTCAATACTGTTAGAGTCACTCCCCGGGGTGGTAAACACTGTCAGAATCAATAACTGAAACACACTCCACAGCTATTGGAAAGGTTGCTATGATGAATCTCTGTCAACAAATTGTATTTAACTTAGGATTTGTTAGCTGACATTAATTATAGCAACCTTTTGATATATGTGGAACATTAAAAAAAAAACTTCTTCATAAAGGGAATGTATTATATAAAACTGTTTTGGAGTAAAAGGGGCAAATTATTGAATATCATACTGCAATGGAAATAAAGGCAATGTGCAAAGATTTTTGCCTGGGCCAAGAGGGAGGAGAATATGATCTTATCGACTCTCACCTTAACCAAACATTAAGGGGCATGTTTACTAATATGTACTGTTAGTGTAGGGTTTAGTGTACGGTAAGAGTGCCATGCTAACAGTTAGTAAATAAACAGCACAAACCCCGTCAACCATCTAAACTTAGCAACATACGGGCCGTTCTGTATGTTTCACTAGGAACTGGGTCTCAGAAAAAACTGTAGGCACGTAATCTCGGGCACAAAGCCTCTTACCAGTGCCTGTTTCTTACATCAATGACCCAGTTAGATATTTTGTTTGGAACAAATTTTTGATGATTTTTTTATGAAAAAGTCCGATAAACAAATGTTCTCTATGATGATACAAATTATCAAAGAAGGAAAAATCCAACTTAGCTGTTTTTAAAGATTAGCCAGGTGATCAAAAATAAGGCAATTCCAACGCCTCCATCCAGGCTGCCCAAGCGTTTCACTATAGACGTTTCCTCAGGGAATTGTCATTAACGGCTAGAAAATAAAAACGTGAAATTAATATCATAAAGCCAGTTGCAACATCTCAATCTTAAAAAACATAAGTAAAACCAAACCTTCATTAATCGCATAGCCAGCGTGAATAAGTGCACATATTTTAAATGTGTTTCTCTCAAGTTTCAGTGCACAAAAACGCCGCGCATGCGGGATTGACTCTAGTCACCATTTTTAAAGGGATGATCATGTGACTCGGACAGGTTGTACTTATCCAATAGAAAAAATGTGTATAGATACCTATTTAGTACTAACCATAAGTATCAACGAAACAGTCTGTCATAAACAAAGTGACAAATCCAATCGTACATTCAGACCTGATGGAGATACTGAGCTTAACGTGAAGATCCATTTTTGTTCTTTCCAGAGCAACGTTTCATCGAGAGTTTTACCTCGCATAGGGGTCATCACGTGATTGATGACAAAACAGCGTAATTGCTCAAAAATATGACTTTCTTTTAAGCAATGCTGAACCAAAGGTGCTTCCAGTGTGTGACATTTAATACGGCTATTGTGCTCCCTCATACGTATCCTGAATGTGCGGACAGTCTTACCCACATAGAGTAACCCACAGGGGCATATTATAACATAAACCACATTCGTGGAAGTGCACGTTGTATGGTGCCAAAAAACATAAGTGACTTCATGATGACAAAATTCCGTAAGCTCCAATGTGATGTCACAAATGTTGCAGTGTCCACATTTAAAATGACCTATACTGGAAATAGAATCGGGAGACACTGTATCAACCGCAGTCGGTAAAATAGCTGGACATAATTGTTCCTTTAGATTGGTGTTACGTCGCCAGACGCATCGCACGTTGTAACCCTGCAGTCCTGGGACTGTCTGCAACACATTGCTGTGTTTTCTAATAATTTTCTTAATTGCTTTGCTGTACGGGGAGAACATAGTTATGAAATTTACATTAGAATCACCTCCACAGCTACTATTGCCTGAATTAGTAGATCGACGTTGTAAAAGTAAGGAGCGATCACTGAATAAAGCTCTTTTGTAAGCGGTCTTCACTGTTCTAAGAGGATAACCCCTATCAAGGAAATCCCCCATCAGATGCTTCGATTTTAACTTGAAATCTTCCCGTGAGGAGCAGTTTCTGCGATACCGCAGAAACTACGATAATGGGAGACTATCCTTTAAATTACTAGGGTGTGCACTAGTATAATATAAAAAAGTATTGCGATCTGTCGCTTTTTTAAAAATCGACGTTTCCCACTCATGGGTGCCTTTGGTAATAAGGATATCTAAATAGGTAATTTGATGGGGATGACAGGAATAGGTGAACTGAATGCAAGGATCACAGGAATTCAACCAGAGGGAAAACTCATTCAACTCAAGTTCTGTACCTTGCCACAAAAGAAAAATATCATCTATATATCTGTGCCACGATCTGATCCGCTGTTGATAAGGGGTACTACTTAACCACTTTTTCTCAAAATTTGCCATGTAAAGATTGGCGATAGATGGGGCAACTGTGGCTCCCATAGCCACACCCGATGTCTGCTGGTATAGGGTGCCTTCAAAGATGAAAAAATTCTCAAAAATGGCTAATTTAGCCACTTGCAGCAGAAAAGACAACTTAGCAGCACTGATATCACCGCGTGATTGTAAAGCACTCTCGACCGAAGATAAGGCTGCCGGTTGGGGTATGCTGGTGTATAGGGATACAACATCAAAAGTGATGAGCAAAATATCTGTGTGGCATACCCAATCAGACAATCCTTGTAGTATGGTCAAAAAACAAGTGGAATCTTGAACATAAGAGGGAATTAATTTGACCAATGGTCTTAGATATGAATCGAGGAATGTAGACAATGGTTCTAGCACTGAACCTCGTGTGGAGACGATGGGACGGCCTGGTGGATGAAGCTGGTCCTTATGGATTTTAGGTACTAAATAAAAAGTCGCGACTGTTGGTGCCAAAAAAGATTAGCCAGGTGCCAAAAAATGAGTTTTCCCTCTGGTTGAATTCCTGTGATCCTTGCATTCAGTTCACCTATTCCTGTCATCCCCATCAAATTACCTATTTAGATATCCTTATTACCAAAGGCACCCATGAGTGGGAAACGTCGATTTTTAAAAAAGCGACAGATCGCAATACTTTTTTATATTATACTAGTGCACACCCTAGTAATTTAAAGGATAGTCTCCCATTATCGTAGTTTCTGCGGTATCGCAGAAACTGCTCCTCACGGGAAGATTTCAAGTTAAAATCGAAGCATCTGATGGGGGATTTCCTTGATAGGGGTTATCCTCTTAGAACAGTGAAGACCGCTTACAAAAGAGCTTTATTCAGTGATCGCTCCTTACTTTTACAACGTCGATCTACTAACTCAGGCAATAGTAGCTGTGGAGGTGATTCTAATGTAAATTTCATAACTATGTTCTACCCGTACAGCAAAGCAATTAAGAAAATTATTAGAAAACACAGCAATGTGTTGCAGACAGTCCCAGGACTGCAGGGTTACAACGTGCGATGCGTCTGGTGACGTAACACCAATCTAAAGGAACAATTATGTCCAGCTATTTTACCGACTGCGGTTGATACAGTGTCTCCCGATTCTATTTCCAGTATAGGTCATTTTAAATGTGGACACTGCAACATTTGTGACATCACATTGGAGCTTACGGAATTTTGTCATCATGAAGTCACTTATGTTTTTCGGCACCATACAACGTGCACTTCCACGAATGTGGTTTATGTTATAATATGCCCCTGTGGGTTACTCTATGTGGGTAAGACTGTCCGCACATTCAGGATACGTATGAGGGAGCACAATAGCCGTATTAAATGTCACACACTAGAAGCACCTTTGGTTCAGCATTGCTTAAAAGAAAGTCATATTTTTGAGCAATTACGCTGTTTTGTCATCGATCACGTGATGACCCCTATGCGAGGTAAAACTCTCGATGAAACGTTGCTCTGGAAAGAACAAAAATGGATCTTCACGTTAAGCTCAGTATCTCCATCAGGTCTGAATGTACGATTGGATTTGTCACTTTGTTTATGACAGACTGTTTCGTTGATACTTATGGTTAGTACTAAATAGGTATCTATACACATTTTTTCTATTGGATAAGTACAACCTGTCCGAGTCACATGATCATCCCTTTAAAAATGGTGACTAGAGTCAATCCCGCATGCGCGGCGTTTTTGTGCACTGAAACTTGAGAGAAACACATTTAAAATATGTGCACTTATTCACGCTGGCTATGCGATTAATGAAGGTTTGGTTTTACTTATGTTTTTTAAGATTGAGATGTTGCAACTGGCTTTATGATATTAATTTCACGTTTTTATTTTCTAGCCGTTAATGACAATTCCCTGAGGAAACGTCTATAGTGAAATGCTTGGGCAGCCTGGATGGAGGCGTTGGAATTGCCTTATTTTTGATCACCTGGCTAATCTTTAAAAACAGCTAAGTTGGATTTTTCCTTCTTTGATAATTTGTATCATCATAGAGAACATTTGTTTATCGGACTTTTTCATAAAAAAAATCATCAAAAACTTGTTCCAAAAAAAATATATAAGTGGGTCATTGATGTAAGAAACAGGCACTGTTAAGAGGCTTTGTGCCCGAGATTACGTGCCTACAGTTTTTTCTGAGACCCAGTTCCTAGTGAAACATACAGAACGGCCCGTATGTTGCTAAGTTTAGATGGTTGACGGGGTTTGTGCTGTTTATTTTCTATACCCGTTCTACAATTTTCAGACTAATAGTTTGTTGTTGATGCTAACAGTTAGAGCAGGTACCCATGCTGAAATCTCACACTAACTGGGTAGTGTGTGATTGGGTGGGGACTGGGAAGGTTGTGGACAGACTGTGAAAGGTAATGACGCATTATGGTTAACGCAGATGTTTTTGTCAAACACGAACTGCACCTGCTGCCATTAGCATGCATGCAGTTAACTCCACCTCAATGGGTGGCAAGGATTCAGGTGCCCCTGAAAGTTAGCATGGGTGCCACTATTAACCTTTGGCCCCAACCCGCATTACCAACTCAAATCTTAGTAAACTTGCCCCTAAGTGCTGTTGACTACTATTTCAGTCATTATTTACAGTATTTATTCATTCGCCTAAGCATCTTTCATATGATAAAAACCCAGAACTAAATTAATAGATGCTTGAAATGTCATTTTACAAATGACGTCCTTGTGCAATCTGGGATGTCCAAGTCAGAACATCTGAAAAAAAAGCTGGCACCTCGAAGTTCAGGTATGATTTCACAAACATGGGTGTGCCCGATAGGGACAACTGTGGGGCTGTCTACATAGACATCCTGGAATAGTATTTAAGATCATGGACTTGTAGGACTAGCTGAATGACTGGAGCAGTGGGATAGGATCAGCGAAGCTGCTGTCGTTGTGATTGTTGAGAGTACTGGGGACGCTGGAGCGCATCTTCTCTATGCCTTCTGGATGTGTTATGGCCAAAGCAAGCACTTTTGTGATGTCTCGTCATGCCTGGAGCAGGTCTAAAGTCAGATAGGGATGTCTGAGTCCATTGCACCACCCCAGACACTCCTTTGCCATACTCCCTGCCTACTTGGCTGTCCCCGCACTGGAGACGTCTTTGAAAAACATTTGTAAAATTGCTCTGGGGACATCTCTGTGACTTGGATATCCACATGCATGTTTTTGGACTTTCAAAATGACCTCCATACTGTACTGCAAACATAAAATGGCAAATAATTATGATAAAACAAGCAATATGCATTAATGAAAAACATTTCAAGTATGGTTGGAGTCTACCCGGATAATGGCCTTTTACTTCCTCGCTCCTTCCTTTTGGAACTGGTTGCCCACTGATTTACATTTCGAACCCTCCTTCCAACAATTCAGGAAAAAGCTGAAAACAGATTATTTTATAATGGCTTTTAATAAGGAACCAGCTTAAAGACACAGCAACAACTGGAACTGCTGCTGTTTTGCTTCTTCTCCCAACTAAACATGATCTATTTTAGTAGCCTTTGTATCTTTTACTCTTCTATTAGAATTCTAACTGCTTTTCATCTTTTTTTCTGTCATGAAAACTGTATTTCTTACTCAAATTTACTGTAATCCATGATGCAAAGAATTGCCATATGTAGTAAGGTGTCAACAACCATTTGGTAACCGGCACTTAGTATTAGCTTGTTCAATAGCAAACATGGCTGTTGTCATCCCCATGTTTGGCTGCCTCTCTGTACATCCATCCACGACTATTGGACATATGCAGCGTAGGACAGAAAGGGGTACACTTACACATCTGCCTATGGTAACCCCCCCCCCCCCCCTCCCTAGGTGTATATGAGAGCAGTCAAGAAGGGAATACTGTGTGGAGGACACAGAGAAGCAAAAGTGAGAGAGGAACAGAAATAGGAGATAATTGATTTGGTCCCAGGATCCAGAGTGACTGCTACAGAGGAAATTGCTGTATCTATCTGAGTGTGCGAGTGTGTAAGCATGCAACTAGTTCATTGTACTTCTCCAGGTCAAGAGCACCCGAATGAGTTATATCGTTCGCTTTAATCAGATGAAGAAAGGGAAAAAGGTTGCAACTTTCAAACCTAATGAAAGTCAAAATAGTTTCATTTCCTGAATGGGTGCTCACCGCGCTGTCCTAGGTGAAAAGCTTTGAAATGAGGTATAACCCACTTCACCTGGGGAGAAACCCATGCAGGGGAAACATAGTACAGATACAAATATATAGATCAATCTCTGTTGCTGAATAAAATCATTTGCTGTTTTAAGACAGGTGTTTAAGTAATATAGTGGGAGGAGAACCAGCTGTGCAAACTCACAGCAAAACCTGTGACTTGGTTGGGGGGGGGGGGGGTGCTGCAGCTGCTGAAGTGTCTGACAACTGCCAGGAAAGAGAAGCCCAGACACAAACGGATTTCTTCTCTTACTCAAAAACCTTCTTCGGTACGGTGGCTTGCAACCTTTTGGAACAGATGCATTGTGGGCTGCAAATCCAGTTTATCTGTCCAGAGCATTTACACTATTACAATGGCTGATCTAGCAAAACTGCAGGAGATGCTCCCTCTCTGTGTGATTTCACTGCTAAGAGCTAGACCTTGCACAAATCCTTGACTGCACAGGAACTGTGCTAATTAATATATTGCACCTATGAAAATATGTACCCCTTTCCTTTGCAAACCAGTGTATGTTTTTACATATTAACTTAGCAAACAATGGCAGATGAATATCGCCATGATCCATCTAGTCTGACCAATAAGATGGGCTAGAGGTCTACATGCTGCTCCAATTGTATCTTCCCCTCAGTGCAGGTTACCCCTCTATGCCTTTGTTTAGGGTTGTAACTGCTGCTATGGGAGGATTAACCTCCCCCTTTACCTCTGTTCATGGTTATGCTCGCTGCTCCATGTAGGTTACCCCCCTCCATGCCTATGTTTAGGGTTGTACCTGCCACTCCATGCAAGTTACCCCCTCTATTTTTTGAAGCATAAACATTATTTAGGTTTATTTCCATTCTCTTGCTATATAGGGATCTTCTGTGTCTGTACCATGTCTTTTTGAATTCTGTCACTGTTTTTGCCCCCACCAAATCCATCAGGAAGGGCATTCCAGGCATCCACCAGCCTTTCTGTGAAAACATATTTCCTGATGTTGCTTTTAAGTTTACCTCCTTTCACCTTTTTCATGTCCTCTAGTTCTACAGCTTTCCTGTCTTTGAAGAAGTTTCATTCTCTTTTGAAATGAGATAATTACTCAGAATTTACAGATAATTTTGAGTGCTTCTACCCTAAACAGTGTCAGAGCTGGAAAATGAGCATGGTGACGGAAAACAGAAAAAGCACAGCACAGTGCCCTGAGTCATTCTGAACCAACGAACACTGACATTTCTGGAGAGTAACTGGGAGATATGAATGATTTATATGTTTGCTTCACACTATATGATGCAATTTATCATCATACAGTATTTACATGGCATGAGTAGCTGTAAACACACAGTATCATGCACTGCAATGTCAGAAAAATGTAACAGATAACCCTATTTGAAACCCAAATGAAATGAGGAGATGAATTTCAAATCCAGCTCCAAAATGTTCTGGCTACCTGAGAAATATGTAAATGAAGACCTCAAAGCAAGGCCAGTTTCCCTAAAGGTATGCATTTCACAAAAACATGCATATCGATACACGGAAGCCAAAAAATGAATAATGAACTCACTGAGAAGATTCATTTAGGAAAGAAATCATTTCACAAGGTTGTTTAGGATGCTGAAAAAATAGCTTTGCACAATTATTTCAGCTTCTTCCATTGAAATTCACACTTATTCTTTTCTCACCTTACTTATTTATCTGAGCCATTTTCTGAAGGATTTTTATCAACAATTTATATAAATAAAGTGTTTTCTTAAATACATGTTGTGAGTAAACTTACTGGTCCTAGAAACAACTCCATTCTTTGTAGGGTGGAATAGCATTCGTTGGACTGCCCGTAGAATTGCTCATGGAGAATTCCTGCTTCATACTTTACTAACCTCTGAAGAAGAAAAAGAGAATATGACAGATAATGACTCTAGAGATCACTTAGGGGCATAGTTACTAAAGTGCTCTACCTGGTGGCGCAGGGTTTAGTGTGCAGTTTGGGTGTCACTAATCAGTAGCACGGGCTCCCATGCTAAGAATCCTGCACTACCCAGGCTGGGGATTTGGCTGGACCAAAGTGGAATGAAGGTGTTGATGGCAAGCCATGGCTAGCACAGTAGTAGTTAGTAGCTTTCTGCCCTAGCATGGCTGTACTTATTGCTACCTCAATGGGTGGTGTTAAGTGCTCCCATGAACCAACTTGTACGGTGCTATGTTTTGGGCCCGAGCTAATGTCAGGGGATGGACACACATATCCCTGATGTTAGCATTGGTCATGCACTGGTAACATGTCCCACATGTGTGCTACTATTGTGGGTGTCAGTAACAGGGGCGGCCCAAGGGGGGTGCGGGGCCATGTGCGGAGACTCGGTGCGGGGCCTCATTTGCATAAGTGGCCTTATTTGCATAAATATTTGCATAATGTTACCATACACTAACTTTTAGTAAACATGTCTCTTAATGAGTGTATGGATAAAGAAAGACTAAAAGATTTCTACATTACTATAATCCAGTGCCAACCGCCAGGCACATTACGAACTACTACAAACACTGCCCATTTAGAACCCATAGCAAACCCGCCGTATCCTGACAGCACTACCAGGACTCACAAAGCAACATACCCTACCTATCAAAAGGCAACACTGCAAATATTAAACCAATACATTTCAGAGAATACTGGGGAAAGAGAACAAGTGGCAACGTCAAATAGGAATTACATAAACAGAATACCTCAGCTCAGTTACACATGCAGAACATAGACCATGACCAAACAAGGAATCACAATTTAGAAACAGGAAGGCAATAATTAAACTGGGAACCCCAAAAGCCAAACTTGGAATGTACAACAACACTGTAGAAATAAAACTATAAATTAATTTCCTCTTGTACCAAACAAAGCGCAGACGTTAATGATGCACATTTCCCAGAGCTGACATATTCCAGTTAATAAATTCAAAATAAAGATATATCTTTCTACCTCATCTGCTGTCCATTTGTCCTTTCTTCTCTCTTCTAGTTTTTTTCCATTCTCTCTCTCTACATCTGCTTTAACATACTAATCTTTCTCCTTTTGCTCTTTCCTCATTCCTATTTCATCCACACAAATTTTACACCTCCATCCTCAATCCCCACTTACTCACTTACTCTCCCAATACCCGGCCAATTGTAGATTTTTCATCCCTCCTACACAAAATATTTTTCCCCTCTCCATTTTACTCTCCCAGCCCCATCCCATTCTAATCCTCCCCCAACATCAGCTCCCTTCTAGTTCCAGTCTCACAAAGCATCCATTCCCTTCTAGTCCCTGCATCAGCCCATTTCCAGTCCTAGCCCCCAATCAGCCCATTTCCAGTCCTAGCTCCCCCATCCATTTCCAGTCCAAGTCCCTTCATCAGCTCATTTCCAATCCTAGCCCCCCATCAGCCCATTTCTAGTCATTTCCTAGCCCCACCATCAGCCCATGTCAAATCATAGCTCCCCTCCACTCAGCCCAATTCCAGTCCAAGCCCCCCATGAGCCTACTTCCAGTTTTAGCCCCTCCATGAGTCCATTTCAATTCAAGCCCCCACCACAGCCCATTTCCAATCTTAGCTCCCCCCAACAGTCCATTTCTAGTCCTATCCTAGCTGTTCCATCAGCCCATTTTCAGTCCTAGCTCCCTTCCCTCACAGCCCATTTCCATTCCAAGCCCCCTCCCCATCAGCTATTTGCAGTTCAAGCCTCCCCTTCCACTCAGCCCATTTCCAGTCCTAGCAACCCCCCAACCCATTACCAGTCCTAGCCCCCCGTCAACTTCCAGTCCTAACCCCCATCACCCCATTTTCAGTTTAAGCCCCCCCTATAACCCATTACCAGTCCTAACCCCCCATCAGCCCACTTCCAGTCCTAACCCCCCATCAGCCCATTTCCAGTCAGCCCCCCATAGCCCATTGCCAGTCCTAACCCCCCCCCCCCATCAGCCCACAGCCCATTACCAGTCCTAACCACATCAGCCCACCTCAAGTCCTAACCCCTCCCCATCAGCCCATTTCCTGTCCTAGCCCCCCCATAGCCCATTATCAGTCCTAACCCCCCCATAGCCCATTACCAGTCCTAACCCCCCCCCAATAGCCCATTACCAGTCCTAACCCCCCATCATCCCATTTCCTGACAGGCCCCATCAGCCCATTTCCAGTCTTAAACCCCCCCCCCCCATAGCCCATTACCAGTCCTAACCCCACCCCATCAGCCCACTACCAGTCTTAACCCCCCCATAGCCCATTACCAGTCCTACCCCCCCCACACCCCATTTCACGTCAGCCACCATCAGCCCACAGCCCATTGCCAGTCTTAACCCCCCCATAGCCCATTGCCAGTCTTAACCCCACCATAGCCCATTACCCGTCCTACCCCCCATCACCCCATTTCCAGACAGCCTCCATCAGCCCACAGCCCATTCCCAGTCATAACCCCCCATAGCCAGTCTTAACCCCACCCCCCCATAGCCCATTGCCAGTCTTAACCCCTCCCATAGCCCATTGCCCGACCAAAGCCCCCCATCACCCAATATCCAGACAGCCCTCATCAGCCCACAGCCCATTGCCAGTCTTAACCCCCCCCAGCCCATTGCCAGTCTTAAACCCCCCCAGCCCATTGCCAGTCTTAACCCCCCAGCCCATTGCCAGTCTTAGCCCCCCCTAGCCCTTTGCCAGTCTTAAACCCCCCCAGCCCATTGCCAGTCTTAACCCCCCCCCCCAGCCCATTGCCAGTCCTACCCCCCCCCCAATCGGCTCATGGCAATTTAAAAAAAGAAAAAAAGCTGGCCGCTGCCGCGGCGGCGGCATGGAGTGTCCCGCGGGGCCCCCTCTGCCCGGCTGAACTCTCCCGACGTGGCTGAGCCCCTCTGCGCCGGCTTGCAGATACACTAAGGGAGAGTGTCTCCCTCGCGTCTCTGTTAAGCCGGCAGGGGCTGATGGGAAATGTCCCATCAGCCCCTGCGGGCTTAACAGAGACGCGAGGGAGACACTCTCCCTTCGCGTATCTGCAAGCCGGCGCAGAGGGGCTCAGCCGTGCTGGGAGAGTTCCGCCGGGCAGAGGGAGCCCCGCGGGACACTGCATGCTGCCGCGGCGGCAGCGGCCAGCTTTTTTTTTTTTAAATTTAATTAAGAAAAAAAAAGAAGAATGTTCTTTGCGCGGGGCCCCCCGAAACGCGGGGCCCTGTGCAAAAAACATTCTTGCTCAATGGACGGGTCAGTAAACATGCCCCTTAGACTTCTCAAACTACATTCTAGGCTTCTGATTTTCATTTCACTTCACTTCTAGGGATGTTCTATGATTATCCCATGTTTTCTTGAATTTCCATTACTGCCTCTGTTACTGTCACATCCACTGGAAATTTCAGAAGGATATGGATTTGTTTCCTGACTCGGGGCTTCTATTCTTTGGATCGGCCATTGTTAGTATTGTTGCAGAAACAACACGAACAACCCCAAAGAGGAGTTTTAATCTTTGCACAGTAGTGACACCTAGTGGCTGGATTTAGGGGTTCTAACTACTGAATTTATGTCTCATGGAACCAAATCCTTTCACATGTTTTAAATGAGATAGAAGCCCAAAGATGCAAGAAGAAGAGTACTCAGTCAAAAAAACAAAAACATCTTGAATGAGCACTGGAAGCTACATGGGTATTTCTTTGCATAGGAAAGGAAAAAACTAGGTTGGTTGAAAATCTCATACACATTGAGCGCCTTAAAAATTTTTTTTTTTTTTTGTGTGTGTTTTTTGAATGATAATAGTCACCAAGATAGTATATAACAACTTTTCAATAAATTATACAGAATCAAAGAATCTACCGTAAGTTGACTTAAAACAGAGCTTTGTTCTAAGGTTACCATGAAGTTACATACTACCACCAGCACTGTCATGGGCACAGTTTACCTCAGTGATTCCATGAAGACTGGACACGTCCACAACACGGGCTGACTATACTGCATGCAGTTTTGATGCTCTTTTTTATTTAATTACCTCTGTGTTTTCAATATCCTTTTGTAGAAGTGACCTCAAGAAATAAACATTTCTTGAGCTGAGATTTCACCAGAGACTTGTAGAGACAGCATATTGCTTCTCTCTTTCTACTAGCAATGCCTCTTTGTATGCGTCTATTAGCATATTATTAGCTCTCTAAACTCCTTAGTTTGTCAGATATGATGACCCCCAAGCCATGTTTGGTGCTGCTAATTCTTCACTTCTCAAAGAAGGTGGCCCTTGGATTTCTGCATCTGAAATACATGATTTTGCATTTCATAGTATCAAGGTAAGTGATGAAAGATATGGACCCTAAACTTATTTCAGCAGCCCCCCCCCCCCCCCACTATGATTTACCATCCAACTTTGTAATCTTCCATACTTTCACCTAAACTAGTATGGTCTATGACCAAAATATCCACTCATCCCATTCTCATTGATATTAGAGTTGTAACCATACCTAGTTTATGCAGGTTACGCCAGACATCTTGGAAACATCATGAAATCATATCACTGTTATCTGTCCTACATTTTTTTATGAAAGATGTAATTCCCTTTACCATTATCCAATAATATTTCAAAGCAATCTTTATTAACATAGAAACACAGAAATAGACTTGCGAAAGTGATGGAAGAGAAGGGCTGGGAAGCCCATTTGGTCTACCCAAGTTCATTCTTGGTGCAATACATAAACTCCAGTTGATATCTGGCTTTTCTCAAACTTCTGTGTCACCAGGAATTCTCTCTATTTCACGTTTAGGTACAGTTAACTGTTGATGTTTGAAGCTTAACAATGACAACTGCAAGATACTGTACATGACAGTAGATTTTGCCTTATATAGTTTCAGGATACAGACTGTTCTTGTTGTAGCCAACCTAGTAATGCAAAATGAGACAAATGAGGCAAATGGCTTCTAGTTCTGAATAACAAGGGAAATCAATCAAAGTCACACAAACTAATGGCTTCAAAAAACACCCATCAAAGTGAAGTACTTCAATAATTTCGTAATCCCCGTTTGTTCAAGAGAGAAGCCCAAAAATCACTTGATTTTATATCTTTCAGTATTGATAGGCACACTTTGTGATTAATGACTCCTAGTTAATCATAGCCTACAAGTGGGTCCCGAGTACTGGGTTGAGAACCCCTGATGGTTTCTGTATAATTTTGTAGCTCAAAATTTAATTAATTTGATGTAAGTGTAGAATATAATTTTGTGACTGATCCTGTAAACACAAAAGGATTAGTTTTCAAACAAAGCTGAGCACCTGACCTCGGTGCATCAGTTACAGCAGCCAAAAACTTAGGAAAATTATCAGCTAAACTTAGATATCAATGTTTAGGATTGGAAACTTTCCTAATTTTAGAAGCGGTATTCCAGCTTCATTCCCATTGGTTAAATGTGTAGTTCAGTGACCTATGTAAATGCTAGCACCATTTTGCAAAACCAGTGGTAGTTTATTTATTTATTTGACTATTATTTTATACCACCCTTCCACACGTCAGATCAGTTTACAATTAACGATAACAACATCAACTGAGTTTTACATTGAACTGGGAACAATAACAGTTTTGATTTACACTAAGATAGAAGCAGGGTAACAAGAAGAGTCAAGAATTGAATTATTTACATGATAGCATAGCGGTAATAACAGTTTAGTTTGTTAGGCTAGATCAATTGATATGATATGTATTTGCACAATGTGCCCAATGTGTTCGGATCTAGATTTGCCCAGAATCATAAACAATAGTATCTACTGGTGGAGGCTCATCCATCTCTCTGTCTGCCTCTTTGTCCATCCATCCCTTCATATCTGTTTGTTTATGCATGCACAAACAAACATATGCATACCAATGGCAGAAACTGAACTTATGGGCCCTCAAGAAACAATTTTTAAAAGGCCCCTAGAGTGAGGGAAGTCCACCAGAAGATATGGAGCAGCTGCAAGTGGGCCCGCTTCTTCCTTGGAACTCCCCCTGCACTGCAGGAGCCACTTGGGCAGAATTTACAGGACAGATGCATATGCCTTCACCTCAGAAAGTTTAAGAGCATGGATGAGGTGCAAGGAACCATGGAGAAATGAAGATGGAACCTCATTGATGGGGAGACCAGCCCCTATCACACAAAGAAGGAAAGAGTCAGCAGGGTAAGAAGAAAGAAGGTACTGCCCCAGGGAGGAAGAAATGGACTGGCAGCAGAGTTACAATGAAGTCGTGGGTAGCAGGAAGATCTGGCCCCACCACCTGAGGGAGGAAGAAGGATTCAGCCGTATAAGAATGAAGATTGGCTGTGCTTCAAAGAAAGAAGGGAATGGATAGGTAATGGGCAGAGCACAAGAAAAGGGGTGGAGTTCGGAGGACAGAGGAGGGCTAGGAGGATGGAGCATAAAGAAAGGACTGGGGTTAGAGAGGAATAAAAAAAAGGAGGCGTGGCCTAGTGGTTGGGGCAAGGTACCACAGGCTGGAAGTTTGGTGGTTCAAATCCCACTAGAGGACAGCAACCTTGGGCCGGAAGGACTGGGGTTGCTAGTCCCACAGGTGCTCCTTGTGGTCTTGGGCAAGCCACTTAACTCTCCATTGCCCATGTTCCCTGTAAGTATTAGTGTGTGTCTCATATCACCTCGTGTTAAATGTATCCCCCAACCACTTTGACCCAGTGAAAAGTGGGATATAAATTCAGCTAAATAAAAAAGGGGACAGAGCATAAAGGAAGGGGCAAGGTTAAAAAGCAGGAAAGGAAAGAGGAAGTGTAGAGAGAGAGAAGAGTGCAGCAGGGGAATTAGGAGAGTGCTTGGTAGAGTAGGGAGAACGCACATGAAGGGAGAGAGGAGAGGGACAGGTAGCCTTTGCAGGAGAACAGGGGAAATGCAAGGGAGAAAGAGAAGCCTACACACTCACAGATGTGCATGTTGCCAACACACACAACCATAACAGGGGAGAGGGCAAGAAATAGAAGGAGGGAGAGGAGAGTGTAAGGAGTAGCAGAAAAAAAAATGGAGATCATGAGAGCGAGAGTTTCACAGAGAAGGAAAGGGAAAGAATTCAAAAGCGTTGGAGGAGAGATGAAAGAAGTCTACATACCCCGCCAATACTCATCCTCATATTTCACAACATACACACTTATACTCTCACACCCACAGCATACACACTTATACTCTCACACCCACAACATACACACTTATACTCTCACACCCACAGCATACCCATTTATACTCTCACACCCACAGCATACCCATTTATACTCTCACACCCACAGCATACACACTTATACTCTCACACCCACAGCATACCCATTTATACTCTCACACCCACAGCATACCCATTTATACTCTCACACCCACAGCATACACACTTATACTCTCACACCCACAGCATACCCATTTATACTCTCACACCCACAGCATACCCATTTATACTCTCACACCCACAACATACCCATTTATACTCTCACACCCACAACATACACACTTATACTCTCACACCCACAACATACCCATTTATACTCTCACACCCACAGCATACACACTTATACTCTCACACACACAACATACCCATTTATACTCTCACACCCACAGCATACACACTTATACTCTCACACCCACAACATACCCATTTATACTCTCACACCCACAACATACCCATTTATACTCTCACACCCACAGCATACACACTTATACTCTCACACCCACAACATACCCATTTATACTCTCACACCCACAGCATACCCATTTATACTCTCACACCCACAACATACCCATTTATACTCTCACACCCACAACATACACACTTATACTCTCACACCCACAGCATACCCATTTATACTCTCACACCCACAACATACCCATTTATACTCTCACACCCACAACATACCCATTTATACTCTCACACCCACAACATACACACTTATACTCTCACACCCACAGCATACCCATTTATACTCTCACACCCACAGCATACCCATTTATACTCTCACACCCACAACATACCCATTTATACTCTCACACCCACAGCATACCCATTTATACTCTCACACCCACAACATACCCATTTATACTCTCACACCCACAACATACCCATTCTCCCCACACACCTCCAACACCCCTCATCCCATCCACCACACTCACACTTCTAACATACTCACTCGCTTCTACTGTCATACACTCCTACAGACAGTATTCCCCAACATACCCATCCTCCTTACGCATTCCCCAAATATTCATAAATCACACCCCCAACATCCTCACGCATATACACATCAACCCCACACCTTGACATCCCCACAAACAGGTAAACTCACTCCATGTATATACATATACATATCATACACACATATTCTCAGATACACCATCAGTCATTCCTCATACCACTTTATCAACTATCTTCACCAACCACACATCTCCTGTTACCTTACTGACACACTCTTTACCATGGCTGTTACAATGGAGTACCCCACGCAGTCATGCCTCAGTTTGTCAATGAAGAAAAGGGGAAACATGACATTATATCATACTCTAACCATGCACTTTTGAACCTGTTGAATTTGAGTTGCATATCACTGGAGGTTTTTATGCCCTGAGAATTAAAAAAGACACTTGATATTCAATTTGGCTAGACAATTTATGTGGTTTTTGTCTTTTTTTATGGATAAAACAGACTTTTGAATTAGAGAATGGGTGTTATGGTTCTTTATTGGAATTCTGTTTTATCCTATTTTGTGAGCATGATAAAGAGATCCAGGTATACATCTTGATAAGTTAGTATATATGTAATCACAGGGTTGCTTGGTTTTGAACAATGATTTTTTGAAATCAAAGTTAGTAAAGCAGCTATCTGGAATTATATGCACAGGCATTGTTGATTCCAGCATTAGTCATAGTCATTGCATGGATGGATTGACCTGTCTCAATGGCAATTTCTCCAAATGGATACGTTTTGTGCATATTATGACAGTCATGAACCTCACTCCTAAGCCAGTGTATGATCTCTGTCTTTCAAATTTACTGCTAATGCTCGCTGTAGTACTTGCACTGTGCCATAGAGCGTTTCCTTCTGGAGTTCATAAGAAGTAATATGAATGGGTAGTTTGTCAAGATGTGACTGGAAGTTCTTCTTTTATCAAGTCTGTGGCTGCCAATATGATGGGAAATATTTCTATATCTTTCTGCCACATTTTCTTAGTCTCTAACTGCATTTTGGGGTACTTCAAAATCTTCTACAGAGAAGAGACACCAAAATGGTAATGGGGATGGAAGGATATCCCTATGAAGGGAGGCTAAAATGGTTAGGGCTCTTCAACCTGGAAAAGAGACGACTGAGGGGAGATATGATAGACCTCTATAAATTAATTAATGGAAGGGAACAGGTAAGCGTAGATTGATTGTTTATGCCATCAAAATATAGAAAGATTAGGGGAAATGCAAAGAAGCTACAGGGTAACCTATTTAAGACTAATAGGAGCCCTTGTGTAATCAAACTCTGGAATTCGTTACCAGACGATGTAGTAAAAGCTGTTAGTGTAACCGGGTTTAAAACAGGTTTGGACAAGTGCCTGGAGGAAAGGTCCATAAACCATTATTAAAGGGGACCCAGGAAATCCACTGCTTGTCCCAATACAAGCATTGTAGAACCTGTGTCTTTTGGGAAACTGCTAGGTACTTGTGACCTAGATTGGCCACTGTTGGAAACAGGATACTGGGCTTGATGGACCTTGGTCTAACCCAGTATGGCATGTCTTATGTTCTTATGGTCTCCCTCTCTCTGTGATTCACATAAGGCCCGATTCTGTCCCAGACGTAGAAGCCTTCAACATGTCTGATCTGAACTGGACGTACAGAGGGAGTGGCGATTCTGATCCAGCAGTGCATGTTGTCCTGAGGCTGGTGCCAATAAAGATGCAGAGTTGAAAAGAAACTCTGTTTTTCACAGAGTTCTAGGTGTGCAATTACCTCAAAACACAGCTAGAGGGGGCAGGATTGATTCTACAGAAGTTAATGAGGCTAACCAGTTGCACCTGGAAATGAGCCCGGGAGATTCAAAGGGAAGATCCCTTTATAAACGGAAGCTTAATGCTAGCAAAGCAGAGGTAGAAGGAGACAGAATGGCGTAGTTGTTTGGATTTGGGTATCACCCAAAGACCTAATGGAAAGAGAAGATAACCAGCATTGAGCCGAAAATAAAATAAAAACAAAACAAAACCCAGACCGGAGGAGAAGAAAACCCGGATCGGAGGAGGAGAAAACCCGGATCGGAAGAAAGAAATGCAGACCGGATCGGAGGAAAATCCGGAAAGGAAGGCGAGGTTGCTGACAATGGTGGCAGAGTGCTATGACGCAGAACAGCACCACCCTTTCTAGAAGTTGGAGTCAGGTAAAGGTAGAAGGGCATGACTTGAGTTGGATACAAGTCCAAAGTTTAGTGGGGAAATTGAAAAGAAAAGAAAAGAGTGTAGGCCTGACTGTGGTACAGCCGCACTTGGGTTTTTCTTTTTTCTCTTTGTTCCTAGGAAATCTCGTTCGCCATGGATCAGCGAGAGATCTTCAACTGGATGGCTACGCAGTTCAGCAAGCAGGGAGAGCTGGCTGCGCAGACACAACAGCATGCAATCCTGGCCATGCAGGAACAGCAAAAGCCAGTTTTACAGATGCTGGAAGCGTGGCTGCAGCATCAACAGAGGACACAGGAAGTGGCCTCAAAACATCCAGAACAGAGCTCGAGACTGGGCAACTGTCCAGTAGGACTAAGGTCCTATGACTCTCTGACTTTGGGGAAGTTGTGGGTAACTGATGATGTGGATGACTTCCTGGACTCTTTTGAGAGAATAGCTCTTTCCGTAGGTTGGCCGGAAGAGCAGTGGTCCATTAGATTGGCAGTTTCCCTCACAGGAGAGGCACTGTCAGCCTATAGGGCAATGCCCGCTTCATTAGCAAACAATTATAGTGAGGTAACGAAGGCCATCAGGGATCGCCTGGGTCTGACTCCTCTCATCTATAACCGTAAGCTACGCGCGGCACACTTTGAAGTAGGTGAAACGCCTAAAGCGTTAGGTCACAGGCTGAAGAGCTTAGCCGAGAAGTGGCTAAGGTCTAGTGAGAAAACAATTGAAATGCTGATGGATATGATAATCCTTGAGCAGTTCATGACTGCAGTACCTAGTAGTATACAGAGCTTCCTTATCCTACAGAATTGTCGCACTACTGTAGAGGCTATTGCCTTGACTGAAAGATATCTAGAGGCCGAATTAGCCACCCAGCGGACTGGGGAAGGTTCAGAGATGGCGGTAGCGACATTCAAGCAGGCATCAGGAAGTCTCTCACAGTTAAAAACTCAAAATGTGAAAAATGTTAAGAATGTAGAGAAGAGTCACTCTAAAAGATGTTTTGGCTGTGGAAAAATGGGACATATTATGAGTGAGTGCCAAGCACGTACTGCTCTCATGGGGGAGAACAGAGAAATGTTATCTGAAGGATTTGTACTTGATGTAACTGTACAAGGGGTTGCTGCCAAAGCTCTTCTTGACTCTGGCGCGGACCAGAAGATGATTTCACGCAAGCTCTGGTCTCTAATCAAACAGCGAGCTGAGTCCGCCCCAGATCAACCAGAGGGCAAAGTCAAGATAAAATGTGTGCATGGCACTGCCACCTTTTATCCTGTATATAACTTACTTGTAAGAGGTTTGGGAATAGAAAAAAGAATGTTGATAGCTGTAGTGCCCAGATTACCTAAAGAGCTAGTCTTAGGTAGGGACTGGCCACAATTTGAAAGAGGCCTAGAGAAGGGTCTAAACCCCCGAGAAGTTTTCGTTTCCACTCGCACCCAGACGAAAGCCTCGGAAGAACCCTCATGTTCAAGGGAAGAAAGTTTAGATGACCTCCCATCTCATGAGGATTTAGTAAATGCCCCTTCGTAAAGGGACAGAAAGACAAAAGCCGAAAAGCGCAAAGAAAGAAAGGGACACTCTCAAGGCAGAGCCGACTTGGAAGCAGGCGAAGAACTACCCTGGATTCCAGCAGAGCTCGTGGAGAAGTTCCCTTCCTTTGCCGAAGAACAACGAGATGACCCTGCGCTAGCACGCGCATTTGAGCATACTCAAACGAAGAGAAATATTTTCCCAAGATTTATAAGAGAAGAAGGGGTGCTATACAGGGAGAGTATTGACCCACGGACTAAAGATGTCCAAAAACAGCTGGTAGTCCCAAATACTTTTAAATCTGCAGTGCTGAGCTTAGCCCATGATCACCCAGTGAGTGATCACAAAGGGGTACAAGGGACCCTTGACCAGATACTGACCAGGTTCTATTGGCCAGGAGTTTTTAAGGAGGTCTCAAGCTTTTGTGAGTCCTGCACCTCCTGCCAACGGGTGACCTCCATAAGACCACCTGGGGTGCCATTACTGCCGATGCCAGAAATAACTGATCCTATCAGAAGGCTAGCCATGGACATAGTCGGACCCCTCATAAAAATGTCTAGGGGTTTCCAATATATATTGGTCATCATGGACCAGGCAACATGTTTCCCATGGGCGGTGCCCTTGAGGAACATATCAGCAAAATCCATCGCCGTGGAGCTTATAAAGCTATTTTGCGAGGTTGGATTCCCTCAAGAAGTTTTGACAGACAGAGGCACGAACTTCATGTCCAAATATTTAGGCCAGGTGTGGGACACCTTTGGCATCAGTCATCTCAAAACCTCCGCATATCACCCCCAATGCAATGGTCTGGTGGAAAGAATGAACCAGACTATCAAGCAGATGCTGCGACGGGCGCTGGATGGAGAAGTGGCAGAGTGGGACACGATGCTCCCATTTGTATTATACACCTGCAGAGAAAGAACACAGGTTTCATTAGGCATGTCGCCTTATGAATTGATGTATGGGAGATCGCCCAGAGGAGTTCTGGACATCCTGAGAGAACAATGGGTGGAACCTGTACAAAATGAAGTAGGGATACTGCAATTTTTGAGAAGTTTAAGAAGCCGGTTAAAATGGACCTCACGTTTTGCTGAAGAAAAGCTGAAGGACAGTCAGAAAAAGCAAAAACAGTACTATGACAGAGATACCAAGCCCCGACGTCTAACTGCCGGTGAGAAGGTAATAGTCTTGGTATCAGGCCCCACTCCGAAGTTTGAAGCCCGCTGGAAAGGACCTTACATAGTGGTCAAACCACTTGGTCCAGCATCATATTTGATACGAGACACCAAGGGACATGAACAAGTATACCACATAAATGTTCTTCGACTCTGGCACGAGAGGTTGGCCTTGGTTATGTCAGCACAGAGGATGTCTAGAATTACGTGCTGTAGTAATGATGAACATTCAGCACGTAATATTTTAAGAGGGGGGATGTGTCATGAGGCTGGTGCCAATAAAGATGCAGAGTTGAAAAGAAACTCTGTTTTTCACAGAGCTCTAGGTGTGCAATTACCTCAAAACACAGCTAGAGGGGGCAGGATTGATTCTACAGAAGTTAATGAGGCTAGGAGAGCTACCCAGTTGCACCTGGAAATAAAGCCCGGGAGATTCAAAGGGAAGATCCCTTTATAAATGGAAGCTTAATGCTAGCACGGCAGAAGGAGACACAGACACAGACGCAGAATCAGGAAGAGAAGGAACAAGGATTACGGCTGAAGAAGGAAGGAGAGACCTGAAGGAAGGAATACTCCTTGAGCAAGCCCAAAAAGACAGAATCCACAGAGGTAGAGTTCAGAGGGGCCAAGCTACGAGAGCCGCTGTTCAGAGGGAGTCTGCTAAGGAAAGCAGTCAGGCTGGAGGGTATGCCACTCCCTGCTTAAGCAACGTTCCTGAGTCCAAAGCTGAGAGACATATACCGAGAGCCAGAGAGCCAGGCTTGGAGGAAAGCCTGCAGGCATTGGAGTATGCTGAACAAGTTTTACCAGGTACCCGAAGGGAAGGGGTTTCTAACAAAGCTACTGTGTCACTGAAGCATAGAGCTGGAGAATCTGCACCAGGTTTTACTAAGCTTTCAGGAAGTCCAGCACTGCCCAGAAGCTACCGACAGAAAACCTGTTGTCACAGAGACGTTCATGAGAGAGAAGGCTCCAGAGCTTCAAGCTACAGAAACTCAAGGTATGAAAGTTTTATTCCTGCTAATGAAAGCTTAACTCCTAAAAGCACTGCTAAAGCTAAAACTCACTTTATAAGAAGAGGAAAGGGGGGGCGGAGCCTGATGTCCAGCGGGATGGTCGCATAACGCTGAGGCTCCCGAGAGGCCTACTTAGAATCCTGAATTAACACCTCATATACCTGGAACTTCTACTCTGATCTTGCCGGGGCACATTGGTGAGATGGCAGGGACCAAACCAACGCGCCTGGAATTTGGGTCTCCAGCGGCTTCTCACGGCAAACGTTCCAAAACTGAACCTCCGTCCCCGCAGAAGGGGCCGACCTTGTGCGAGGGCCCCGAAATGCAGCAGGAAATCCTCGTAGAGATTATAGGGGTCAAAAATCTTGTGCAGGCAAACGGGGAAGCACTCCGAGCGCTGCGGGACGATTTTGGTGTGCTGCAAAGCAAGCTAGAAGGGCTTTCTTCGCGTCAAGATAAAATGGAGAGCATATTGGACTCCCATGCGGCCCGGTTGTCCCAACTCGACAAAGTTGAACGACAGGTGCGGGCCTTGCAGAAGGAGGTGGAAGATGGCAATAATAGAGCGCGCCGCAACAACATACGACTCGTGGGCATCCCGGAGGGAGCGGAATCGGGAGACATGAAAGAGTTTTTATGCAAAATCCTCCCTTCCCTGCTCCAAATCACCTTTACCAAAGATTTGGAGATTGATCGCGCTCATCGTGTACCCACAAGCATAACGCTCAACAGGAAGACCCCGCGGCCTATCATTTTTCGACTACTGAGATATCAACACGTGGAGCAAATTCTAAGTGCCTCTCGGGCAAAGGGCCATATGGAGTTTGAGAGCCACAAGATCTCCTTCTATCCCGACTTGTCTAAACCCACAGTCGACCGCCGAAAGCGCTTTCTGGAATTCCGGCCGAGGCTTCAACAACTACAAGCACGCTATGGCCTGATGTACCCGGCCAAACTCCGAGTCACGCTTCATAATCAGACAAGAACATTCGAGGACCCTGATCTACTAGCGGAGTTTTTGGATACCAAAGAAGCCGACTTGATGCGCTGACTTCCAGAATGTTCCTGCAGGCCTCCTCATGCCCGTTGTGTCTGCCATGTTGGATCTGCCGCAGCCTAGCAAGGAGTCTTGCGTGGGCAGTCTGTTGCCTTACTCTTGATGGTATCTGTGACCCGACTCCATCTACCCACAGTAGCCTCGATGAGTATCAGAGACAGTGTTATTATGGACTCTGGTGTTTCTTTTCCTTTTTTACATGTCTTCTATTTCCTCTCTAGGGCCTCCTCCCGCAGACACATGGTCGCCATATTCTTTGGGGGTTTTGCTTCTTCTCTAAGATACGTTGGTACATACTTTTCAATATGGGGTGTATTAGCCAGAATACTCGGTGATTATGACATTGTTGTACAGATTCTGCTTATGTTCTATGTTACCAAGCGCCCTTCCCTAAAATGTCTATTACCGATTGATGGCACCATGTAAGATTTTTTCATTGAACGTAAAAGGCATCAATAATCCGATAAAACGGAAGAAAATCCTAAGCTACCTCAGTCAGGAAGCAGCGGATCTGATTTTTCTCCAAGAAACGCATTTAAATTCGAAGGAAACTCTTAAACTCAATATTAAACCTTACATGGTGGCCGCTTATTCCCCAGCCATTTCTAAGAAATGTGGGGTTGCCATACTGGTTAGGAAATCTTTGCATGCTACTGTTATTGCGACTAGCTCAGATACAGAGGGTAGATGGTCTAGAGTTCACCTCAAGATAGGTAGCCTAGAAGTTACATGTATATGCCTCTACGCTCCTAATGTTGATGACCCTGCCTTTTTTGCTACCATTGCTCAGGTTGCGCAGGCTTCTGCTAATACTTCATTGATCATTGGGGGGGATTTCAATTTAGTCCTTGATCCCCTGATTGATAAACAGCCGCCTAGGACGAGTGGTCCCCCAAGAGTCACGCCACGCTTACCTCCCTGATCAAGGATCTTGCTTTAGTTGATCTATGGAGGTTACTACTACACCCCAATGAGCTTGACTTCACTTTCTTCTCCTCCCCTCATAAATCTCAGTCTCGCATAGACTTCTTTCTAGTCTCAAAACTGTTAGTTCCTCAGGTGGACACTGCAAAGATTCACTCCCAACATATTTCAGATCATGCTGCCATTTCCTTTCAATTACACACTACTGCACCCCAGGGAACCTCGGGAGCCTGGTTCTTTGATAGAGCCCTGTTAACTCAGCCAGAGTTCCAGTCAGAAATTCGAGTAGCCATACAGGATTACTTTCATTTTAATCTACCCCAAGATACTGCGAATTGGGCTTGGTGGGAGGGCTTCAAAGCGGCCATTCGGGCAATGATCACTAGCTATCAAATCCGCCTGCGGAAACAACGTAAACAGCAGCTGCTCATACTAGATCAACAAATAAAAGCAGGCGAACGAGTTTTAACTTCACGCACTGACCCATGTGTATTAATTCGATTACAGCGTCTCCGTTTTCATTATAATTCAATCCTCTCAACTGCAGCTTCTAAGAGTATTGAGCTTCAGCGAGGGACATATTATCGTGAAAATAACCGAGCCGGTCGACTCCTAGCCAATGCCTTGAAAGGTCAAAAAGAAGCCAAACGCGTTGCGGCCCTCCGAGCTCCACAGGGAGGGGGCATAGTGACCACAGACTCCGACATTGTAGAGATCTTTCGGGATTTCTATACTCGCCTATATCAATCTGAATGTGAGTTCTCGTCAGAGACATTCGAGAGATTGCTTTCTGGCATTCAGCGGCCGACCCTCTCTGAAGATGATAGGGATGCGATGGATGAACCCTTCTCTACTTCAGAGATCCAATCTGCCCTAAAACGTACAGCCTCGGGCCGTGCCGCGGGGCCTGATGGTCTCCCGACCGAATTCTACAGAACGTTCAGTGCAGATTTAGTTCCCTATTTAAAACTCTATTTTACTGCCCTTGCGGTAGATACATCCTCTTTGGGATCCTTTTCTGCAGCTAATGTGGTTGTATTTGAGAAAGAAGGCAGAGACCCGCTACTGACCGCCAACTACCGTCCAATCTCCCTACTTAATGCCGACTATAAGATCTTCGCAACGGTCTTGGCCACCCGGCTATCTGACATGATGGCTACCCTAATTCACCCCGACCAATGCGGTTTTATACCCGGCAGATCAACTGCTGACAATGCTCGGACCTTGTGCCATGTGTTATCTAGTGCTGCCAATCTCGCTCATCCATGGGTGGGTCTTTCCCTGGATGCCGAAAAAGCCTTTGATCGTCTAGAATGGCCCTTTTTATTTGCAGTTCTCCGATGGTATGGCTTTGGAGAGGGCTTCCTCCGATATCTCCAAGTCATGTACACTCAACCCGTTGCCAGTATTTGTGTAAACGCCATCAAATCTCAGCCATTTAACCTCCAAAGAGGCACGCGTCAAGGTTGCCCCCTATCACCAATGCTTTTTGATCTCGCTCTTGAACCCCTAGCCCTCCTTATTAGACAGTCTGCATGTATTCGAGGTGTCCCCTTTAGTCATAGGGAGATTAAACTTTCTGCATATGCAGATGACCTCATGCTCTTTGTTTCCCTCGATTCGGTTCCAGCCGTCTTGGATCTGATTGACGGATACTCACAATTATCGGGCTATAAAATTAACTGGACCAAATCTGTAGCATTCCCACTGAACCGCTGGGTACATGAGGCTGACATGCAGGCCTTTCCCTTCCTTTGGCAATCCCGCATGGTGAAGTATCTCGGGGTCCATTACTGTTCTCCTTTAGAAGACACTATCAGTTTTAATGCCAAAGAGGTAGTCTCCAAAGTCCGTGAACTCACAAATCGTTGGTCTCCCTTATCTCTCACATGGTGGGGCCGCTTAGAAACTGTGAAAATGATGATAGTCCCCAAAGTGAACTATATTTTAGAAATGCTGCCATGCTTACTTCCGTTACATACTTATAAAGATATTGAGGGCCTTCTCGTCCGTTATCTCTGGCAGGGCAAACCACCAAGGATAGCTAAACATAAACTGCAGTCTGCAAAGGAACGAGGGGGTACCAGATTTCCTGATTTTCTTAGATATCATCAAGCCTTTCTACTTAAGCAAGGTGCCCGATGGCTAGATACCTCAACAGACCGCCGACCAGTTTGGCTTGACATAGAAGAGGAGCTTAGTAGCCCAATTCCGTTGACCCATCTCCCCGGTATGTCCTATCAAGTAGACACCCGCCATCCACCAATGATTGTCGATACTCTTGCGGCCTTTAACACTCTCATTTTATCACTGGGCCCGAATGTATGTCCTCAGGACGGACTCCCGCTATGGAATAACCCCAGAATTCAAGTCCTAAATAGAACAATAGCCTGGAAACCCTGGTACTCCAGGGGGATCTGGACACCCCAACAGCTTTTCTCTGCAGCTCATTGGAAAACCTTTTCTGATTTACAAAAGGAATTTGCGTTACCAGCGAAACACTACTTTCAATTGATGCAGCTTCAACACTGCCTCAAAAGTGCTCGAATCATGCCGTCCTCTGCCCCTACTGAGGATGGGCTATTAGAGACAGTTCACTCCATTAGTAGTACACATGGGGTAGCCTCTAACTTTTATAAAATAATTTGTCAGGGTACAGATACGGACACTTTTAGAGCTCAACAAGCCTGGGAGCGCGAACTGCAAACTACTATCACCCCTGTGCAATGGAGCGTTTTTTGGAGTAAAGTAGTGCGGGTTTCCCGGTCTGCCTCTGTTACCCAAACTCTCTTCTTCTTTGCACACAGATGCTTTTATACTCCAGAAAAAATAGCCAAATGGCACCCAAATGCTAGGGACCTGTGTTGGTCTTGCCATACTGCTGTGGGAACCTTCGCTCATGTTATTTATGAATGTCCTCAACTGCAGGTCTATTGGGGGCGGGTCTGGGGTCGTATTCAATCTATCTTACACTTTCATGAACCTCTCTCTTGGAAGGTCGTGGGACTCCGCTCTGCGGCGGAGGTCCCCTCTCTTCCTAAGAAGGGTCGCTTTCTCCTTGATTTCATGCTGGGTATAGCTATATGCTTAATCACGAGGAATTGGAAGGATAGCTCTCGACTTACTGTCCATGAATGGTGGAACCTCGTCTGCTTATATAGTAAATATGAGCAGATACCTCGGAGAGCTATTCCCCATGTCCAAATTCACTCTTGCTTATCTAAATGGCAGATGCTTAATGATTATGTACAATCCGCTCATTGCTCCAACATGCCTGTATAATGTGCACTCATCATGTTTTAGATCACCGTTAGGTTTTGTAATCTAATAATGTAAGTACACGCCCGCTTCGGGAATGCTTAGTTTTCTAGAGAAGAAGCAGGGGGGAGGGGGGTGGTAGGGGTTTACTTTGGTGTATGTATTACACGTTATGTATTTGTCTTTTAGCTGTATGTCTTCCTTTCCTTTGTTGTTATAAAACGAAAATAAAGAATTTAAAAAAAAAAAAAGAAGAGGAAAGAAACCAGAGTGGTTTAAAGCACTACCAGAAGACTTTAAAGCACAGTCTTATTGGAGGCAAGATACCAGAGACAGTCCATATAAACCTGTAACTGCCAGGGACAGCGTGTGCTCTGAGGGGGAAAGTAGTGAAGCAGAATTTATGGAAATAGAAAATGCAAACACTATTCCGATTCCTCAGGAAGAAGCTATGGATTGTAGTTTGCGTATGGCTTCTAGCCTAGAATCCATAGCCACCTTGTAAATAAGAAGAAGGCTTGTTTAATTACTTTGCCCTGGAATGAACTGAATTCCTCCCTTTAACCTTTCAACTAATTGTGAAGATATTAACAATTGGTTTTACCTGCTTATTACTGGAGCCTTTATGAACAAAGGACATTCTTTGATTTCTAGCGTCTTAATGAACGCTTGCACCGAGGGGAAATAAAAGCCTTGTTTCCCTACACTCGTGGCTTACTTATTGAGTTCTCACAAGGAGCTGAAATACCTAAGACCAATCTCCATTTTGGCCTTAAAATACCCCACACTCCTTGAAAATAAATATGTTGTACAGCATGCCCTTACCGCCATTAGCCACTAGGAGATGCCAGCACGACAATGTCTAGACCCACGGGATCAGAATCGTGAACAGTCCTGTACGTGCATGCTGGGATTGCGATTCAGCCCAGCCTGCATGTACAGGACATGCCTGACTAACTCAGTCAGAGCTTTACAATGGAGCTGCAGCGCCATGACGTCTGGTTGCCATGGCATCGCGACTCTATTGTAAAGCTGCAATCCCTGCCACTGGCTCCTTCAAAGCATTCCCTGCAGCCCAACTTCTGATCTGGCCAGTTATGCCCCCCCTCCTGTCCCATCTGCACCCCGGGTCTGCCAATCCATGACATCTGGGAAAGTTATTCCACCTCGGAGATAGAATAACTTCCCCATACAAGTCGCCAGCCCCGGACACATAGGGCGAACATTAGAATCGGCCCTGTATGTCCAGGGCTGGCGACTACCCACTGCTTACCCTAACTCCACCCCTGATCTGCCCCCTCCCCACCCCCCATCTAATTTCCCCGTACAACCAGCAGGGAAGTTAGATGCCAGCGGGGAGGGCCACGAATAGTTGGGATGGACTTCCAATCAGTATGTTCCTGTCCTGTTGGGACATCTATCCCTGCTACTCATGGGACAGAATAACCCCCATAGTCTATATGTGGTTTCCCTGTGAAACTTGCATTGAGATTTTTTCATAGATAAACCTTATCACTGCAAGTAATTAAAGGGATAAAAATCACAATATTATAAAGAGAACCCAGTGATAGATTAAATTTCATTTCAAGAAAGCAACTGGCACTGTGCCTGGATTTGGAATAATATGAAGAGGAGGAACAGAACACTAATGTACTGCCACATTCTTAAAGGCTCCCCTTTTCTTGATGGCATTTCTCTGCAGATCAACAAACCTCAGATTACTGGCAACATGGGACAATGAAGAGTCAGAAAACCAAAGTCTCTTCTTCTCTCAACTATACAAAGGACAGGAAGCTCAAGCTCCTGGTCACATCTTCAAGGAACGAACAGGAACAAAAAACAAGAAAACATTTACAATTCAGTTGAGTAGGAGCTGTGGGCAAGCTTCCAATGTCAGGAGCTCTGCACAGAGAAATGTCACCTCAGGTCCAGAGTAGAGGAGCTGATCTCAGAATACATGCAGACATAGCTGACGTACCAAGCCTTCACAACACTTGGATAATTAGCTACCAGCAGGCTGAGATGTAAAGAGCACTTATGAAGTCATATTCCAAGTTCCTCCCAAAGGTAGTCATGTCTTTCCACAATGTTAAAAGATGATGTTAGTGGAAGTGCATTTCTGTTCCTTTCATTAACATGATCCCTCGATGTAAAGAGAAAGGGATGTTTTCAGCTTCATGGCATTGTGAGACTTTCTGAACTGTCTTCCCAGTACTGCTACACACCACACCAGCCCATCTCCTCTGTAAAAAATGGAAGATCTTCTGGAATTAAGAAATGATCATATCAAGAATCTTTCTGTCCATCCCTTCCCCAAACCAAATGTAACACTGCATTCCAGGAGAAGCAGGACATAGAAGCAAAAAAGTTAAGGGCCTCTTGTGCTCTCTCTCCCCACCCCAGATTGCCCATTTGTACTGTTCCAGTGTTGTTTGGGATATATAAACAGTTAAGCCATATAAGATCATATTTTCAAGTGCAATATGGTGCTAGCTGTATACAATGTGAGAGCAAACTTCAATGGGTAAATATAATTGCGCTATATCTGGGGACCTTCCACCAACATAAATGTGTCTTTATGCAATTTTACTCTGATGGTGCTGACGTAAATACAGAGTTTGAGTTCTGTATTTAACCACCTAGCACAAGAAGGACACCCCACATGCCCGTCTAAAAGGATCTCAACAGAAATCCTACAAAGGGAGGTAACAACAAATTCTGGAGGAAATGGAGGGCAAGGGTTGCATTTTGGGGTGTTTTTCTCCTCCAAACCCTATTTCATGCAAGTGCTGAGCACTTCATTCATTGGCACTGCACTAACCCGCAGCTATGCCCAACAGAATAGTGTACAAGACATAAACAGGCAAACGAGGCACTACCCTATCCCCAATTAGTGTTTTTCCCAAAGTTGCATGGGTATCTCTGGAGGGAGACAGGCAAACTCCAAGGTTTCCAAAAGAAGTGGGCGAATTTAAAAATTTCTGTAAAGAAACACCAGATAACACTGAAACAGAACAGCTCTCTCAGAGCTCAGATGAATTGTGCCCTTTCCATGCACAACAATCCCTCAGAATCCTTAGTTTAAAGTTTAGAATCAACTTCGGTGAGGCGGGTAGGATTCTAGACCTGAATAAACCACAGAGAACATCCATTACATTAAGCAACTTTGGTTTCCCTATTGATAAGCAGGATTGAGTCAAGCGCACAAGTGGTAGATTCCCAAGCTCAAGGAAAAGGGAATTGGATTTAGCTCATGCCTTTCTCAGAAGTTCAAGGCAAGTTACATGCTGGCACAGTCAGTATGTTCCTGTCCCAGAGGGCTTGCAATCCAAAGGTGGGGGGAGGCATATTCAAAAGGATTAACACAGACGGGCGATCTGGTGAGCGGGATATTCAGCGGCACTTAGACTTTTTCTGCTGCTCCCCTCCGAATGCTGCTGCATTGCCCAATGCTACTGGTGTAGAATCGGGGCGTTCCAGAGGTGGCACACAAGTTAACTGGTCAGCAGTGATATTCAGCTGCTGCCTGGTTAACTTAAACTGGCTAAATTTAAGCACAAAGAATGCAGGCCCAACTTTAGCCTCTTTAGCTATCTGTCCAGTGGCTGAATATCGCCGTTGCCTAGTTAGCTAAAATGCTAACCAGACAAACCAGATAGTCAATGTCGATGGCTGGATATGACCCTGGCATTGAATATCTGGGTCTAATTTTAGACAGTGACAACTAGCTAGTTTGTAAGTGCTGGCGGCCGCAGTTGAATATTGGCCCCTAAATTTATAGTTGAGGCAATGGAGGGTTTCTCCAAGATCACAAAGACCAGCAAAGGTATTTGAACCTGGCTTCCCTTGATCTAACCATTAGGGGGTTTTAGTACTGAGAAACATGCATATGTGAGACTTGAAGAGCTCATATGCTCTTTGCTCATATAGGGGATCATTCTGCACTGTGACCCCCATTGGGATGTCCATCCCCACTATTCATGCCCCTGCTGGCCCCAGCAAAATCCCCCCCCCCCCATACGAACAATATGTTTGTATGGGGAGGCTTTGACAGGGGCAGGAGGGGGTGTTCCTGAGGAGGAGTGAGGGCAGGATATTGGCAGTCCGTGACCCCGGATGTACAGAGCTAGTCTGAGGTCGGCCCTGTATGTCTGGGGCCATGAACTTAACCTGGAGGACTTATTCCACTGCAGGGGTAGAATAAGCCCCCATGGACATTAGGGGATCCTGCTGCCGGGCCCGGAAACAAGGTAGGGGGGTGCAGGAAGTTCCCTGCAGCCAGATCCTGGCCATGGGAGGCCAGATCGAAGGTCCGGCTGTGTGGAATGAAGTAAATCGGCAGCGGCCAGCATTCATGGAGGGAGGAGTAGCCTAGTGGTTGGGGCAAGGTACTTCAGGCCGGAAGGTCGGGGGTTCAAATCCCACTAGAGGACAGCAACCTTGGGCCGGAAGGACTGGGGTTTCTAGTCCCACAGATGCTCCTTGTGGTCTTGGGCAAGCCACTTAACCCTCCATAGCCCATGTTCCCTGTAAGTATTAGTGTATGTGTCTCATATCCCCACGTGTTAAATGTATCCCCCAATTGTGTTGTGACCGCTTTGATTGAAGGATAAGGCGGTATACAAAAACTGTCTAAATAAATAAATGAAGCCGCGGTGTCATGGCAATGGGATACCATGGTACTGTGGTTCCTTTCAGGAGCATGACTGAGGTAGCTGGGAATCTGATGAGTGCAGGCCAATCAAAATCAGGGCCTGGCCTGCACATTGAGGCTGTAGACTCAATTCTGATCCCACAGGCATGTCTAGCCCCCATGGGATCAAATATGGGTTTACCTTTGGGCGTCCCGGTTCCGATCGGCCACACAAGGGCCTGGATGCCCACATTGGAATGTGCCTCATACAGCAGTCCTCTCAGTCTCTTCATACAACTGCATCATATCAGAATCTTTTGGCTTATAAAGACAATAAGCCCATCCAGACTGCTTAATTTCAATCCGTATGCAATGTAATAGATCAACCGGTCATCTCTAGCTTTCCCTTTGCGACTGAAGATCATTCTTGCTCATCCCTATCCTTACCCTCTCACTCTCCTACTTCTTAGGATCCTTGGTGCCTGTCTCGGGTTTAGGTTCTTTGCCTGACCAAGCAGTATTCCTGAGAATCTAGCTACAGGAAGGGGTGTGGTCAGCCACATGGGTTAGAGGTCAGACTCCCTCTCCAACCACAAGACAGTAGTTCACTGCTTCAAAAGAATTTGTGCCCTACTCCCTATGAAGGAGAATTGGTGCCCTCCCCCTCTGTATCTGTTGCACTGAAGGATCACTTGTCATGTTTTCCCCTTCTGAAGGTCCTATGCAGGCTTTATTTTCACTCTCTTCCAACTAAAAATCCCTGTGTTTATCCCTGACTTCCTTTAATGATGTATTGCTTTTGGGGGTCATTCTGCACAGCGTTCAACGGCATTGTACATCTGGTTTGGACGTACATCCCCCACTAAATGCTTTTTCCTGCCCAACATGGAGGTAATTAATGTGCGTAATCTGTTAATGCAGCAGATAATATGGCACAGTTAATACCACTTCAAGAAGCTTGGCAAATGCTAAAGAACTTTGCTCTGTATTCACTGAATGGCAAAATGTTGAGAATGTTCCCAATGGTTAGCATGAAGGCTTTGCATTTAGAGAGCGATTCTAGAATCTCCCGTGCAGGTTACGCATGTTGCCACTTGTGGATGTGGGGCCTATTCTATAAAATAGAGTAGACGCATACTTTACTTTATCAAATAGGGGCCTACTGATGCGCTTACACCTAGTCACGGATGTTACACTTCTCTAGAGTAGGCATAACTGCCCATGCGCAGATTTGGAGATAATGACTATAAGTTCTATTATTCAATAATTTACGGGCCCAATATTCATTGTTGGCAGCTAGCGCCACTAAAGCGGCTAGCTGCTACCACTGAATCTTAAACCCAGATATTCAATGCCAGAGCCATATCTGAATTGCCGGGAAACTGAACAGTAGCCAATATTCAGCCACGACCCAATTAGTTTCTGTGGTGAAAGTTAGGCAGGCCTTTACTGATCCTGACTTTCATAGTATGTCGATAACCCGGCAGTGACTAAATATCACCACTGCACGATGGGTGACATCTTCAGAATGCTCCTGGAACGCCCCGATGCTAGCCAGTTAGCATTAAGGCAAGCAGCAGCAGCACCACGGATATTCAGCAGAGCTAACCGTGTTAGTGCTGCTGAATATCCCGGACAAGAGTATTAACACGGTTAGCAGGAGGGTATTTTGGACCAGTAACACAGACATACCCAGCCCCATCGTGCCCACAGTTCTCTCCGTATTCATAATCATAATACATCACTGCTACAACTACACTCATAATATAACACCTGCATACCGATGTAAATAAGTTAATTCTACGTAGTTTGAGGTTCTATGCATTTGATGTACTCTGAGTTGATTGTAAACCGCTTTGACCTGGCAAAAAGCAGTATAAATAAATAACTCTTAAGGCTATACCAAGACTCCACCCATGTTCCCCCTCTATGCCAACCAAAAGTACACACAAAGGGACTTACGTGCAAGCTTAGAGAACAGAGATTGCGTAAAGCACACTCACAAGTGTCTATTCTTCTATTTTTGCACGCAAGTCCTTTAGAATAGGAAATCATGCCTGTTTCTAGAGCATAATTGTCTGCGCATGCTGTATGGAATCAGCCTCTTAGTGCTGTTAATCTGTACCAACTGCAAAACCTTCTTGCATTTTAGCCAAAAGGGCCGTACCTGTGTTGTTGCAATCCCAGCCTTAACCCCACCCCTGGGAATGCCTTTCCTGAAGGTGGGTAAGGCTACCTCCGTTGCGGAACAAATGCACTAACCCACACATATGAGCACGTTTACTAAAGTCTTTAATACTTACAGAGTGACGTTAACATGCATTAAGTGTCCAAAGCCATTGTATTTCTGTGGGCACAGCGGCACTTAACGTGTGTTAACTTAATTAACTTGTGCTAACTTTTAGTAAATATGCCTCACAGTGCGAACAACTCTCAGATAGCCAGTCTCAATAGGCATGGTGCTCTTCGACCCGTGGAAGTGGCTTTAAAAATTGCCCTTTAAAACATGAAAGCATAAGGATATTTCTGGCTTTTCTTTTCTCTGTGGCAATGATTCATTTTATTTTTTGTAAAGACCTGATTGTTTTCTTTAAATATTTTTTGCAAAATGTACTCGAGATTTTCAGTATGTTTGTTTTGGTTTCGTTTCGGGAATCAAAAATTTTGATTACATAATTGTTAATAAATTAAGGAAAGCACAACAAAAGTTCCTTTTCCCTTAATTAAACAAGACAACCTATCATAAACCATTCTACACACTTTTCAGACCTGTCATTGACCCAATGTTCAACATGATTGTAAATGAACTAAACTTAAACCTAACCACAAAGCACAAAGAGTCCTTCCTTCTAATTAAACTAGACAACCTATCACATATTATCCCACAATCTTTTCCCATATGCCACGGCCTCCGTGTTCAACGTGATTATAAATAAAGCTTAATAAACTACAAACACATTAGGAATCCTTCTCTCCAAATTAAACTCTACATCCTATCATACTCTATTCCACAGTTCTTTTCAGCATGCCATTAACCTCACATCCTTCATGCATGTCATTCAGCCTTAAAGACTAAGGGGTATGTTTACTAAACCACAGTAAAGTCACCGGCGGTAAGGGCAGCGTTAAGGTGCCTGAAGCCATATAAGGCAGTGGGCAGGTAAGGGTCATCCCGGCAATTGGGCATCATGGGCCATTTAACGTGAGCTAACAGGACCAAGTGTGGTAAGATGACAAGATGTCCTAAGGTGAGACAAGGCGCCCTAAGGAGAAACAAGACATAGACACATAGAAAAATGATGACAGAAAATGACCACATGACCTATCTAGTCTGTCCTTCCATATCAACAACTGCAACAGTCCCCTTTTTACCTTTAGAGATCCCCTGTGTTTGTCCCATGCTTTTTTGAATTCAGATACTGTCCTCATCTCTACCACCTCCACCGGGAGACTATTCCATGAATCCACCACTCTTTCCGCAAAGAAATATTTCTGCATATCACTCCTGAATCTATCCCCTTTCACCCTCTTCCCATGTCCCTTCATAGCGGAACTTGTTTTCAATAAAATGAGGCTCTCCCCCTGTACATTTATGCCATGGAGATATTTAAACATCTCAATCATATTACCTCTATCCCGCCTTTCTTCTAAGGTGTACATATTTCAGCAATCAAGCCCCCAGGACAGGACATACACCCACATCACTAGAACCAAACATTTTATAGCACTATGTGGATACATAGCCATGCCATGGTCACTGCTCGGTCAGTGTGAGAGTGCCCTCCCAGCATGACATACTGTGGCCACCCGGTCCATGCAGGTGGCACTCAGTTGTTACGATGTACCACCCATTGACCCTACGCCCGATGCAGACAAATCCTATCCAATCCACCCTGTTTCAGCCCATACCCACAATCCTTTGCTCCTCATCATGCACATTTGCAGACCAACACTGGAAACAGCTCAGAGGTGTAGAAAACCACAAAACAATGGATAGACACACACTCTCTCTCTCTCTCTCTGTCTCTCTCTCTCTCTCTCTCATATTGATGCACTGTGCAAAATGGGGGGTGGTTGGAATTCCTGTCTGCCACTCTGGTCCCACTCTCAGCTCAAGCATTGTTAAGGCGTGTTCATTGTGCAGGAGCTAGCAGTGTGCTCAGTGTTGTTAGCCTGTCTGTGTGGTGTTTGTACTCTTGATGGCTGATTCATTGGGGGTTGCACATGTTGGTGCTGTATCTGCACCGGGGGATAAAGTTCAGCCACTTCATCATCCACAGCTAGGACTGAACCCATGACTCTCCACTCATACACACCCCAACTGTATGTAGTGCACCACAGTGCTGCTGCATGATTATGATGGTCTTGGGGATGACATGCTTCCTATCAGACAGACCTTGACACATTGCACTGTGCATGGCACACTGGGCCAGGGCAAGGCTTTGGTCTGCTGCATGCAGGTGCTGCTGCTGCCACTGCCCCCTCTGCCAGCACCCCCAATTCCATGCTGACATGCCCATGTGATGTCAATGTTGGTGGTGTTCAGTCCTATCCCATCCAACATGTGGGTTGGCAGGTGCCTAGGGTGATGGATCAAGAGGCGGGAGAGGCAGAGGCATACATGGATGGCCACACATCCCCTCACACCGAGCTGACTCTCCAGGGACCCCATCACCACCTGCCAATATTATGTCTCTTCAACCTGGGGAAGAGATGGCTGAGGGGTGTTATGTTAGAGGTCTATAAAATATTGACTGGAGTGGATTGGGTAAATGTAGATTGATTATTTATGCCATCAAAATGTAGTAGAATGAAGGGACCTGCAATGCGGCTACTGTGTAACCCATTTGGGTCTTCTAGGTGAAAATATTGTTTCAGTCAATGAGTAATCAAACCCTGCAATCCATTACCAGAGAATGTGGTAAAAGCTGTCAGTGTAGCTGGGTTTGAAAATGTTTGGACGGGTTCCTAGGTAACAGTCCATACACCATTGGTAAAGAGGACCCAGGCTATGCACTGCTTGCCCCGTTACAATTATTGGGGATCCTGTGTGTCTTTTGAGGAAACTGCTAGGTACTTGTGCCCTAGATTGGCCACTGTTGGACAAAGGATACTGGGCATGATGGACCTTGGTCTTACACAGTTTGGCATATTTTGTAATCTTATGTTCCTATGTTCCATCTAGGCAGCTGCCTGGTCCCCCCTGTGCAGCAGCGGCCCCCACTGCATGACCCATATGCCACCTCCTTTGCCCCTATTTGCACCATCAACATAGTTCCCTTTCATACTTGGGCACTATGCTATTGCTGCTAATGGAGCACTACTATCACTCTCTTGGGATCCTCTGTCTGTGCATCACATTGCAGAGGTTAACTAGGCTCTCTCTCCTCAAAAAACACCCTTTCCGTGAGGTTTTGAGTTGCGTTAGGATTCCTGCCATTGAGGTGCCTGTGTTAAAGGAGCAAGTCTTGTTCCCACCCACTCTCCATCCATTGACCCCATTCTCTGCCCCATGTATGCCTTCTCTCCACCCACAGGGTGTTTTACACTGCTGATATCATTAGTGTACGCTAAAGTAGCATTTTGGGTGTGCTAAGGGCACACTTGTGCATTTACCACAGTTTAGTAAACATACCCCTAAATTTTCTGATAGACACCTAACAAATTGCTGATAGACACCTAACAAATTTTCTGATAGACACCTAACAGCAGCACCTGCATAGTATCCTCTTCCGACCAAACTCCCTCCTCTCAAACTTCACTCACACATTTTACCCCTCCAGACAAGAAGAATATCCAAGACCTCATTGCCAGCATCAACACTTCAACAGCCCCTAATGACCCCTGCCCTGCACACTGGATTAGGACATTCCGAGTCGAACTCAGCTCAGTTTTACTAAACATCATCCGTCTATCTTTTGCTACCGGCTCATTCTCCTCTTTACTCAAACGAACCTCAATAAGACCCCTCCTAAAGAATAACAGACTGGACCCATCGAAGACAGAATCCTACCGACCCATCTCGAGCATTCCCTTACTCGCTAAAATAATTGAGAAGGTTGTCTACAGACAAATCCAACAACATATCGACATTGCTGCCCCCCTCGACCCATGCCAGCATGGTTTTAGAGAATCGCATGGAATTGAATCACTGCTCACCTCTCTCACCAATACCCTGAATAGAGGAATCGATAATGCTGAAAATGGTTTCTCTCTCATCTTCCTTGATATCTCAGCCGCCTTCGACTCTGTCAATCATAACCAGCTACTCACCCGCCTCCTAGAAAAAGGAATTCACGGTCTTGCCTGGGAGTGGTGTAAATCTTATCTATCGGATCGCTGGCAACAAGTCCGGGTTGGATCTGAAACGTCAACACCTTTCCATCAGCAACAAGGTGTACCGCAAGGTTCCTCCTTATCGGCTTTGCTGTTTAATATCTATATGCAGCCGATATGCAATATCATACGATCCTTCAATATCTCTACCCTAATCTACGCCGATGATGTTATGCTATTCACCCCGTTCAAAGTCAACCACCCGGATTTCACCAACCTTGTCAACTGTTTCAACGCAATCACTGACTGGCTAACTTCCCAAAACCTCCACATTAATTTCAAGAAAACAGAGGTACTCTTCATATCAAGAAACAAAAGCTTCTCTCCTCCCCCCAACCTAAGAGTAAGAGATGTGGAGCTCCCAAGCCGCAATGCCATATGCTACCTCGGCATCATTCTTGACCAGCACCTTGATTTTAAGGAACACATAAAGAACATCACCAGGTCCATATATTATAAAATTAGAACACTGAGACACCTCAAACCCATGCTACCTGCAGTCGACTTCCGAACCATCTTCCAGGCCCTTATACTACCTCATTTAGATTATGCAAACTTAATCTTATATGGCCTTCCAAAGAACACTCTCAATCCTCTCCAACAAGCTATGAATGCCGCCGCACGTGTCCTCTGTGGTCTAACCAGATCAGACCATATCACACCTATACTCATGGATCTCCATTGGTTACCGATACACTCCAGGCTAACTTATAAGATTCTGCTAATAACATTCAAGATCATCAACAACATAGCTCCTGACTCTCTCAAAGACCTCATCACACCTACTCCAAACACTAGAACCAGAAGGACGGCAACAGACAACACATTGATTATTCCTAAAGACTCAATAAAGTGCTCACAAACAACCAGGAGAAGAACCTTTGCCCACTTTGTGCCAAAATGTTGGAATGACCTACCTCTGGAAATCAGAGCGACACGAGACCTTCTACAATTCCGGAAAGCAATAAAACACCACCTCTTTCTGCTTCATTTCTCCCAAGCTGCCACCCCGGCCTCAAGAAACCACTCACCTTCCCCTACTAGAGCCCCCTACACAACTTAATGCTCTCACCCCAAGCATTCTCTTTTCTACCCAGAAACATATCATGTACTTACAGATCATGTATCATCTATTATGTCATATCTTATGTACATAGTTTTATGGACTCCTCATCCATCCTGTTATATGTTAATATGTAAATAGTTACCCATGTTCTCCAAGTTCTATTCCCTGTTATGATGTAAATTCAATCAGTCTTCTCTGATTTGAATACTCTTTGTTGAATGTAAACCGCACTGATAACAAATAGCGCGGTATATAAGAATTGTTAAATAAATAAATAAAATAAAAATAAATAAACAAAAATACTACTATCACTACTACTTCTACTGAGCATTTGTGTAGCCCTACAAGTCATACGCAGCGCTGCACAGACATGTAAGAGACAGTCCTTGCTCATCAGAGTTTACAATCTAGTGAAGACAGACACCACAGAAGGTGCAGGCAGGGATAAAACAAGAGGGAAAGAAAAAGAAAAAGGAGATCAGGTGAGTCAAGATCCAAAAGCAGCAGATATATGTGTAGTTTTCAGTGGCAGTGAGCAGGGACATTTTTCTATTGCATTTTAATTTTTTTAAATTTGGTTCATTTTATTTTTCATGTGAAGACACATTTTAGAAAGGCCATCCAGGCAACTGCAGAGACATGCAAAGGAAATTGTGTGGGCCAACAGGAAGATATACACATCTCCATATATGTGTGCAGGTCATGGAAGAGTGGCCCTCAAATGTCTCCCCACTTGCATATGCTCATGGCTGCAGACGCCTACAAGTGTGCGCGACGGAAGATGGGATGCTGGGTACATCCAAAGCCCTGAGAACAACAGTGACAGAAACATGTAGGTCGATTGTGAAATAGGGTTGCATGTGCAGCCCCAATAATGGGCACATATAGGTGGGACCCTACTACTAATAATTACATTTGACTGTTGATCCTGAAGTACTCTCTCCAGACTCGCTTTCCTCATGATACTGTTTCTCCTTGTGAATGATACCTTCTGTAGTTTCAACCAGTATAAGAAAAAGTACAAGAGGAGCTTCAAAAAGGCCTCCACTAACATATGGCCCATCAACTTCCCCTTGCCAAGTTCAAGTTAATAGCTGCCGTTCTGTTTCATTTGTTAGCTGGAATTTTTATAATCATCTTAAATGTGTGAACCTTAATAGAGACCTATGATGTCATATCCTGCTTCAGTGAAGATCCCTGATGAGCTGCTAAGAGATGTAAAGTTCCTCACCTAATTCATTGAATTTCCAAAGAGCATGGGTTATCCTCTAAGCAATTCTTTACCTTAGAAATGTATAAAGCTCTGTATAAAATCTGTCTACTCAATATTACTTCAGAATAAAAAAGACTTTTGAAATGAGAAGCAGGAACATTAAGCAATGAAAACGTTAAAAATATTTTCTTTTATTGAAAGTATATGAGCAAGGAAATATATTTAAAGTTCTTTCAAGAAGAGATACATTCATTTTCACATTGTATCATAAAATCAGATTCCTTCTGCATGTCTTTAAAGGTAGATCTGCAGATTTCAGCCAATGCTAAACAGTAAATTGTAGATAGGCATATTAAATTGGCATATCCAGGTTACCAGCTCTGTGTTTGAACCACTAACAGACTGCCATTCTCCTCAATCTGTACAGCACTACAAGGCGTACACAGCTCTGTACATAACAGAAGTAAGACACAGTCCCTGCTCATCAGAGCTTACAATCTAATCAAGATCAAAATAAAACATTGCAAAACTGGGTACTAGAATATGGTAAGATACACATAAGTAGTAAACGAGAGAGTGAGGGGCATCAGAATTAGTATGTGCCCCACCTACAAGAGGACAAGCTCCACAGGTTACAGCTGCAGGCAGACTACTGTTGAAAGTAACTTGAGGTGGGTACGAGGGCCCTCTGAAAGGGTTAATATGGGGAATGGCTTGAAATGTTGCAGTCTAAAGCCCAGCAGCCGGAGAGAGATGTGTTATAAAAGCCAAGGTTGTACTTTGGGATGACATTCTTTGTGAGAACGAGACAGCATGCTTTATTTTAAGAATGCTGAAGCTGAGAAATGTCTCTGCTCTGATCTGTAACATATAGATAAACAAAGCTTGACATAGAGCTGAATTTGTACCATGTAACAGTTTTTTCCTAAAGAAAGAAGGTGCGATGGCCTAGCTTGGAGAGGGAATCATGGGAATCTGCACAAGTGCGCACACCTGTGAATTCCTCACTTAAGCTGAAGTTGTACTGCTTTAAATAACTTTCCTTATTTGCAGTTGAATTTAGAGAATTGAAGCCAAGGACCAAGGTTAAGTTTTCTACCAGGTCAGAAGTAGGCAACAGGCTAAGAGATCCATTCAACAACCAGTATGCAAGCATGGAAATGAAGCAGCCAGGGTTGGTTGAAAAGGTAGCCAAGACAAGCCTCTCCCCTGGGAGATACCCTCAGTGGGGACTCTAAGAGCAACACCAGTTTGAGCAAGCAATATTATGAGTGCAGCCACAGATCCACAGACAACCAGAAGCACAATTGGAACCAGGCAGAGAGAGGGCACACACAGACAGAGTAGTGGCAAGTGAACAGGAGGCAAGAGACAGATGTGATGGCAGGCAGATGAGAAGGATGCAGAAATATCTGTGTCCATGTCCATGGTGAGGCAAGACAACATGTGCATGCAGACACAAGGCCCTGCAAGAACCCAACCCCCAGGTCAGGGAACATGCAGTGCATAATGTAAACATGAGTACAGACACTCTGGCACAGTGATGCTAAACAATAGGATGACAGCCATCAATGATGCCCATAGGTGACAAGAGAGGATGTCTGAAGGGAGGGGTGGAAGATGCATAGAGAAGCAGTGGCCCGTGGGGGCCCCACAACCACTAACCACATCCTCCACACACCTGAACAAATCTGATCCCCCCCCATACCCAAAGGCAATAGAGAGAGAGAAACAGGTGGATAATGGGGGGAAGGGCAGCAGAAATGAGGTCTAGATAAGCATGACTTTGCTTCGTATTTCAACCAGACATTTTCTCATTCTCCGTGACCTAGAGATGATAAATGTGCAATTCCAAGCCATCTGTGGGTAGGAGGAGGTTCTACTCCTCTTGCTGGAGGTGCTACAACACCAAAGGGTGCTTCTGGGCCATGAGGGGGTGTGCAGTGCCTAACAGAAACCTAGGTTGAGGTTGGGCATCGGTCAAAAGCTAAATGTGACCTACCATCACAAGCAAGAGCCAGAGGACCTAAAGAGGAAATGGAGAGAGGTCAGGAGGAAGACCAGATCCAAGGCCCTGCAGAGGGGATCAGATGGCCAGTCACAGCCCTTATCAGTGCTGGAGCAGCAGGTGGTCCACTCAGTGGATGAGGAGATAGTGAGAGGAGTGAGAGTCTTGATAAATTCAGGGCATCTCAGGAACACAGGGAATATATGGACCATACCCCTGTCTTCCTCCATGTCATATCACCTTGTGGTGCCACCTCACCTCCACCTACCTGTACTAATTTGGGTTTGGAATACCTGTCACCAAAACTCTACTGGGCCTCACTTAACTGTCATGTGTGTATGATGTCCAGACAGGGATGCATACAGTGTGTGGTTGTCCCTGCTCCTCCATAGATGGATACCAACGTTAGCAGCCTGGTGCTCTGATATCCTCACCATCTTTCCATGCTGTGCATGTAATGGCTAGAAACCACATCTCACAGTTCCACACTACTGTAAATGTCATGGGGGGGGGGAGCAACTGAAAGGGGCCACCAAGCAACACAAAGTCCACATCTAGGGCTCTCTGCTATTGTGGTACATCAGCTGCTTCAATTCTGTCCCTTCTCTTTGAGCCCTGTCACCTAGTATGGCACCATGTTCACACCTCTCTCTCCAAACTAACAATGAACCACTTGACAGTCCCTGCTCAGACTGCTACATATGCTATGGGTATGTAGCATTAGAGGGCATGACATTAGGAGCACAGATATATGGCTCCAGAAAATAGCCCTAGACCCATCACATGTATGCTGCTTTGGCCTGGTCCAATATGATGGGGCCATGGATGCTCCTGTGGGTGCTATCCACTATCACACACACTAAGATATATACCACATATATGTGAGTGGAACATGCATACATCACTGACTGAAAAATTGGGTGGGTAGACAACAACTACATTGGGTATGATAGCATGCATTGTTCACTTTCAGGAGATGAGGATCCATAGATGCCCTGGAGGGATCTAGCATCAAGAACATTGGCCAGCCCCCTGACAGAGACCCATACCACAGGGGAATCAACCCCAATATGATGGTGGCAGGCTGGCTGGAACAGTGAAGCATGAGAACAGGAGACCTAGAGAACAGGATCAGCAGCAAGGCACAGTGCCAATGACCAGGGTCTAACATGGAGGGGCCCATTCTCCAGCTTCCACCTCTTTTTCCCTTTGATGACAACATAGCTGTGGAGATTGCTGGAGGGAATGTTAGCCAGGACTAGCAAAGCTCTCACTGGCAGTCTTTGCAGATTCTGTGCTGTATTGAACAGTTCCTTCAGCAGAATAGGGATCACCAGGCTCAACATGCAGAGAAGCTGGAACTGATCAGAGTCTATTGCCCTCCAGGAGAATCAGCTGTACGTCACGTATCACCTGTATGAGTCCATAAAGCATCTGAACCAGTCCCTGCCACAATATATGGCTGCACAGGTCATGATTCTGCTTTCCACTGTGCCCTCCACCACAATGCGGAAGGACAGGGATAAGGGGCATGGTCATCCTTTGAGGGCTGATGGCATATGTTTGAGGGAGGGAGGGCTAGTTTCTGGAAGGTGTGGTGGTGACTCCCTGCTGAGATTTTGTGATTGATTTTGGAGGAAGTTTATGTCTCATGTGACTTTTCTTTCTGGGCAAACCTTGCTTGTGAGAGCCACACGTCTTCTAGATCTGTCATTTTTCAGAATTTTATTGGCACTTATTTTTGCTGTTTGTGCTTTTATTTTTCTAGTTAATTATCTTGTAATATTTTCCTCCCTTCTATCTCGCCCTCATTCTGCTTCTGTTGCTGATTCTCTACTAATATCTCTGCCCATTTGTCTTATTTTGTCACTCACAAGGAACTTGCTTTTGAAACTTTCTTCCACCTATCCATTTATCTCCCTGCTGACTCTTTAGTTCTCTCCTATCCTCCACATTCCATGGTCTAATTTTCGTATATATCTTTTCTGATGGTCATTAATTCTATTGGCCTCAAGTACACCCCAACTCACTGGAGGTTTCTGTCCTGTCTTAACATATCATATCTCCTCTTATCTGTGCTATCTCGTCCTCATCTGCTTTCTCTTTTTGATGCAAACTCTCCCTAATCTCTTCCATTCATCCCAACACTTCAGTCCTCCAAGTGCTTTTCACCGTCATTCCTCCTCCTCTCTCCCCCATACTCTCCTGCTTCGTCTCCTTCTCCAATCTGGAGATATCAATCCCAACCCTGCCATCCCCCTCCCACCCTGACCTTTTTCAAACTCCCAAGGCAGATCAATGTGCAAACCCTCAAATCGTATTCATATTCCTCTCCTTTCTCCCTCTTCTCTTCTTTTTTCATGCACCTTGCAAGAATATGCATTTTATCTCCAATAAACTTGCCTTCATTCATGTCCTCTTTATTTCTAATGCTGTGGATCTTCTTGCTCTAACCAAGACTTGGCTTCTCCCTGAAGATTTTGCTTCAGTTCCTGGCTTCTGAATGGAGGCTGCCTATTCTCCCATATGCCTCAGACTGTTGGCCATGGTGGTGGTGTTGGGTGTCTACTCTCTCATTCTTTACAATTTCAACCCCTCCTATACCTCAGTCTTACTCCTTTTCTTACTTTGAAGTGCACTCCATATGCCTATTTACTCCACTACCTTTCTGAGTAGCTGTCATTTATTGACCCCCTGATAAGTCAACCTCTACCTTCCTCACTTCCTTACTGACTTTGACCTCTGGCTTTCATTCTTTCCCTTCCTTTATTCTTGGGGATTTCAACATTTATTTTGATGATTCCTGTGAACCTTATGCCTTAAAGCTCCTTTTCCCTAATCCACTCATTCAATCTCCAGCTATACTGTACTGCCTCAGCTCACCAGCAAGGTCACTGCCTCAACGTCGTCTTTTTCTCTAACTGTTTGCCCTCAAACTTCTCCATCTCCCTTATTCCCTTATCTGACCATAACCTGCTAACCTTCACTCTTAAACACCTCTATATACACACATCTCAGTCTTATCCATTCTCCACCAACATGTTTAGGAATCTTCACACTATAAACCCTTCAGCTTTCTCCACTGCTGTCTCATCACCTCTTTCCTCCACAGTGTCAGCTGAGTCTGTTGATGAGGCAGTGTCCTCCTCTATGCTGGATGTGCTCACTTTTCCCATTCCATGCCCTGTGAGGCATATTGTACCTTAGCCCCAGCTGTCCTCCAAAAACCCACTACCTGCCTCAAGTGCCCTAGTGGTTAGACCACAGTATCTCATACCAGAGGTTCAAGTCCCACCTGGGGACAGCAATCTCAGGCCAGAGGGACTGGGGTTTCTAGTCCTATGGGCAATCCTTGTGGCCTTGGGCAAGCCACTTAACCCTCTGTTGCCCACTGCCCTGATTAAAGAATAAGGCAGTATAGAAAAACTGGCTAAATAAATAAGTCCTTCTGGATCAACTGTAACCTAGATTTTGTCCTCTATATTACTTAGAAACATAGAAATATGATGACAGAAAAAGAACACATGGCCTCCCTAGTCTGTCCTTCCATATCAACAAATACAAAAGTCCCCTTTTTACCTTTAGAGACCCTCTGTGTTTGTCCCGTGCTTTTTTGAATTCAGTTACTGTCTTCATCTCTACCACCTCCACTGGGAGACTATTCCACGGATCCACTACTCTTTCCGTAAAGAAATATTTTCGCATATCACTCCTGAATCTATCTCCCTTCACCCTCGTCCCATGTTCCCTCGTAGCAGAACTTGCTTTCAATTGAAAGAGGCTCTCTCCCTGAACATTTATGCCACGGAGGTATTTAAACATCTCAATCATATCACCTCTATCCCGCCTTTCCTCTAAGGTGTACATATTAAGATCCTTAAGTCTGTCTTCATATGCTTTATAATGAAGATCACTAATCATTTTAGTAGCCACCCTCTGCACCGACTCCATCCTGTTCACATTCTTTTGAAGGTGCGATCTCCAGAATTGCACACTATACTCCAAATGAGGTCATACCAAAGACTTATACAGAGACATTATCACCTCCTTTTTTTCTACTAGCCATTCCTATCCGTATGCACCCAAGCATCCTTCTAGATTTTGACGTCGCCTTTTCTACCTGTTTAGCTACTTTAAGATCATCAGACACAACCACGCCTAGGTCCCGCTCTTCTTTAGTGGACAAAAGTACTTCACCCCTATACTATATTGCTCCCTTGGATTGCTGCAGCCCAAATGCATGACCTTACATTTTTTAACATTAAATCCCAGTTGCCAAATTCTAGACCATTTTTCAAGCTTAGCTAAATCCCTCCTCATGTTATCTACACCTTCCTGGGTGTCTACTCTACTGCAGATTTTGGTATCATCCGCAAGAGGGAAACCTTACCCGACAGCCCTTCCGCTATATCACTAACAAAGATGTTAAAAAGAATCGGACCAAGGACAGACCCTTGGGGCACACCACTGGTAACATCCTTCTCCTCAGAGTGAGCTCCATTTACCTGAACTCTTTGTCGCCTCCCACCCAACCAATTTCTAACTGAAGAAATAACTTTAGGGTCCATCCCTAAGGTGCTCTGTTTGTTTATAAGTCGTTTGTGAGGAACAGTGTCAAAGGCTTTACTGAAATCTAAATACACCACATCTAGGGCTCTCCCTCAGTCCAACTCCCTGGTCACCCAGTCAAAGAAATCAATCAGATTTGTCTGACAAGACCTGTCTCTGGTGAATCCATGCTGCCTCAGATCCTGTAATCTGCTGGATTCCAGAAACCTCATTATTTTCTCTTTCAGCAGCGTTTCCAATAATTTACTCACCACTGAAGTTAAACTAACCGGCCTGTAATTTTCAACCACATCCTTACTTCCACTTTTGTGTAAAGGCACCACATGAGCCTCTCTCCAGTCCTTTGGCACCACTCCCGACTCCAATGAGGCATTGAAAAGGTCAGTCAGTGGAGCTGCTAGAACATCCCCAAGTTCCCTCAGTATTCTAGGGTATATCCTATCTGGTCCCATCGCTTTGTCTACTTTAAGTTGAACTATTTTCTCACGAGCACAGTCTTCTGAAAATTATTCAAGATGTCCATCGCTTCTGTTCCTGTTTGTGGGTGTTTTCTGAGGTCCTGCTCCTGGTTCTTCATCTGTGAACAAAGAGCAGAAATATTTGTTAAGCATTTCCACTTTATCCTTATCAGCTTCTACATATCCCTCCCCTGCACCCTTGAGTCTGACAATACCACTTTTGCCCTTCCTCTTATCACTAACTTATCTGAAAAGTATCTTATCCCCCCATTTTATTGCATTGCATTTCCTCCTCCTTTTGAATCTTTGCCTTCCTGACTACTTTGCTAGCTTCTCTAAGATTTCCAAATATAGATGCCTGTCTTCCTCTCTCTGTGATTTCTTGTATTTCATGAGGCCTCCCTTTTTTTCTTCACTTTTTCAGCTACTTCTTTTGAAAGCCATAGTGGTCTCCTTTTCCTTTTACCTTTATTTACCATTTTAACATGCGAAGAGAGAGATTATTAGAGAAAGACATCATGCTTGGCAAGATAGAAGGTCAACGCAAAAGAGGAAGGCCAGCAATGAGATGGATCGATACAATAACAGCAGCTACGGGTACCAGTCTGTCAACAATGAGCCGCCTGACTGAAGACCGAACACAATTTAGGATAGCTATCCAGAGGGTCGCCATGAGCCGACTCCGACTCGACGGCACTTAACAACAACCATTTTAACAAAAAGTTGGTTGCCCTTAAAATATCCCCGTTCAGTTTTGCCCACTGTTTTTCTACATCCCCCAGCTGTTCCCATCCCACTTAATGACTCCCTGAGGTATTGGCCCATCTTGGCAAAGTTAGTTTTCCTAAAATCTAAGATCCTCACCTTTGAATGGATTCTAACAGCCCTAGTCCTAATACTGAACCACACCATCTGGTGATCACTGGATGCAAAATGATCTCCCACTACAACATCAGAAACACTTTCACCATTGATAAGCACCAAGTCCAATATGGCCACTTCACGTGTGGGGTCTGTTACCAATTGCCTGAATAATTCTCCCTGTAGAGAATCCAGGATCCCCTTACTTCTAGATGATACTGCAGCAGGAATGTGCCAATCAACATCTGGCATATTGAAATCTCCTATCAGTAGCACTTCCCCTTTCTTAGCAATGCTGCACATGTCTTCAATTAACTCTATGTCCACCTCTTCCTCTTGTGAGGAATGCAAATAGATTTATCTTTCCTTCTTTCTAGTTTAACACACAATGCCTCCTCTCTCCCTTTTAAGCTCTGTAATTCCAAAGCTTTAATAGTAGTTTTTACATATAGTGCCACTCCTCCTCCCCTTCTTCCTACCCTGTCTTTTCTGAATAAAGTATAGCCAGATATAGTTACATCCCAATCATGGTTTTCTGTGAACCATGTTTCTGTAACTGCCACTAAATCCAAGTCAGCCACTCCCACCAAAGCTTTAACATCAGGGATTTTCTTTCCCATGCTATGGACATTTATACACACTGCTTTCCATATGTTACCCCTGTTACCCATTTCCATAAAGGTATTTAATGTATCACCTACCTGGGGGCTTTCACATACCTGGGGGCTTTCTTCACCCATCCCCAACGAATCTGGTATAAAGCCCTCTTCAGTAGATTAGCCAGCCTACTACCGAAGACGCGTTGACTTTTCTTGGACAGATGGATGCCATCTCTGCTCTGCAACCCTTGGAACTATGGTTTAGAAAACCAAAACACTCTTGATGACACCATCCATGCAGCCATGCATTCATCTCCAGGATGCGAGCCTCTCTGCCTTGGCCTTTACCCTCAACAGGGAGGATTGAGGAGAACACCACCTGTGCACCTAACTGCTTCACCCTCTGTCCCAGAGCCATGAAGTCACTTTTGATACATTCTGAGGGATACCTGGCAGTATCATTTGTTCCAACATGGATTAGAACATTGGGTAATATACTACAGAAATAGTTCTCGCCAAAGTCACCAGTAATTTGTTCCTTGAAAATTCCAAGGTCCTTTACTCAGTCCTCATCCTTCTTGACCTTTATGCTGCTTTTGACACTGTTGATCACCATCTTCTCCTTGATATCCTATTCTTATTTGGATTTAGGGGCTTTCTTCTGTCCTGGTTTTCTTCTTATCTTTCCCATCACACTTTTAGTGAATGTTTTGGTGAGTCCACCTCTACTTCTATCCTTTCAGTTTGTGTATGTCAAGGCTTTGTCTTGGGACCTCTCCTTTTCTTTCTCTATTTATTTATTTATTTATTTATTTAATTTATGTCTCTTTTATACCGAGCTATTTAGAATCAGTGTGGTTTACAAGTAACAAAATTTGTGCAGTTCAGGCAGGTCTGCACTGGACTTACAATAAACAGGATTTTTTTTTATACAGGGCTAACAGGGTAACTATGTACACTTTAACTGGCCGTCATGGCTATGTGGGCAGCTCAACATTATCTACAGTTAGAGTCAGCTATATACCTCCAAATGAAGAGGGGGTGGGGCTCTAGAGGGCGGAGCTGCAAATGTGAGGGGTGGCTACGTTGGAGGTGCCAACCAGGGTCTTGAATGCGAATGGCTGTGAGATGTCACCTGGTTCAGTATAATATTGGAGGAACAGATGGTGCTTCAATGCCTTTCTAAACTGGGAGAGGTCATTGATGACCCGGATGGCAGGTGGCAGGGCGTTCCAGCAGGTGGGTGCATACAGTGTGAAGGCTCTGTTTCTCGTGGCCTGAGAGCATTTAGTGATTGCCTTTGGGAGTTTCAGAGTATTGGTGGCGGCTGATCTCCTTGCTCTGTTGAGGGGGGTTGACTGGATGAGATCCGTGAGGGAGATGGAGGAGCACTTGTTGATGGTTGTGTAGGTCATCGTTAGAATCTTAAAGGAGATCCTGCAGTGGACCGGCAGCCAGTGCAGCTGTCTCAAAACTTATATGGTCCCTCCTGGATGCTCCGTGCAGGAATCTGGCGGCTGCATTCAGCCTCTACACTCAGTACCTTTGTGCACTTATTTCCTCCCATGGCTTTCATTATCATCTTTACTCTGATAAGTCTCACAGGGTGAGAGAGGATAAGGGAAGTGGAATTGCAATGGGCTAAGTTAAAGAAGGCAATAAAAGGGGCAACAGATACATATGTAAGGAAAGTAAATAAAAACAAGAGGAAAAGGAAATCTATTTGGTTCTCTAAAGAAGTGGCTGAACAATTTAAGGCAAAAAACACAGCTTTCATAAAATTCAGAAATTCAGAAACAGAGGAACACAGAAAAGAATATAGGATCAAACTAAATGAGACAAAAAGAGAAATAAGGGTAGCAAAATCAAAGGCAGAAGAAAAGATGGATAAAGAAATGAAGTGTAGCGACAAAACTTTTTCAGATATATTCGGGAGAGAAAGAAAATCAGAGGTGGAATTGCAGGACTCAAAAGGCCAGGAATGGATTTGTGTAAAGTGATACTGAAAAAGTGAAAATGCTGAACAAATACTTCTGTTCTATTTTTTACTAAAGAAAATCTTGGAGAAGAACCACCTGTGATTGACAATTATACAAATGGGAATGGAGTAGATACCACACCATTCACAGAAGATGATGTGTTAGAACAGCTTGCAAAACTGAAAGTGAACAAGGCCATGGGACCAGATAGGATAAATCCCAGGATACTGGAAGAGTTCAGATAGGTTCTTGCACTGTCATTAAAGGATATTTCAAATAGATCCTTGGAGACAGAAGTTCCACAGGACTGGAGAAGGGCTGATGTTGTACCTCTTCAGAAAAATGGTAATAGGGAAGAAGTGAGAAACTACATGCCAGTAAGCCTTACCTCTGTGGTGGGAAAAGTATTAGAGGTGCTCCTGAAAGAGCAAATAGCGGACTTTCTCAAAACCAACAGGTTGCATGATCCAAGGCATCATGGTTTTACCAAAGGATGATCTTGCCAAACAAATCTGATTGAGTTCTTTGACTGGTTGACCAAAGAAATAGATCAAGGGCATGCAATGGATGTGATATACCTAGATTTCAGCAAAGCCTTTGATACTGTTCCTCTTAGAAGGCTTTTCAATAAACTTAACAGCTTGAGCATGGGTCCCAGGGTGGTGAACTGGATCAGAATTTGGTTGACTGACAGAAGGTGATGGTAAATGGAACTCATTCGGATGAAAGGAAGGTAATTAGTGGTGTACCCCAGGGTTCGGTCCTGGGTCCAGTACTGTTCAATGTATTTGTGAGTGATATTGCTGAAGGACTGAATGGAAACGTTTGTCTTTTTGCAGATGACATGAAAATTTGTAGAAAGAGTGGACTTCCCCGAGGGGGTGGATAACTTGAGGAAAGATCTACAAAAGCTGGAAAAATGACATAATGCTTGGCAGTTAAGATTTAATGTGAAGAAGTGCAGTGTCATGCACTTGGGAAGCAGAAATGGTGTGATTGTTTCTGAGGATCTCACGGTGGCAAAATAGTATGACAAGGCGGTGGCAAAAGCCAGAAGGATGCTAGGTAGCAGCAGAAAGGAAGAGGTACTAATGCTGCTGTACAAGTCGCTGGTGAGGCCTCACTTGGAATATTGTGTTCAGTTTTGGAGACCTTATCTTGCAAAGGATGTAAAAAGACTGGAATCTGTTCAGAGGAAGGCAACCAAAATGATTTGGAGCCTGCGTTAGAAGCCTTATGAGAAGAGACTTGAAGACCTAAATACGCACACTCTGGAGGAGAGGAGGGACAGGGAAGATATGATTCAGACCTTTAAATACGTAAAGAGTATTAATGAACAAACAAACCTCTTCCAAAGACAGGGAAGCTGTAAAACCAGAGGGCATAACATGAAGCTGCAAGGGGGTAAACTGAAAGGCAACGTCAGGAAATACTTCTTCACTGAAAGGGTGGTGGATGCTTGGAATGTCCTCCCGATGGAAATGGTGGGGGCAAATACAGTGATAGAATTCAAAATGGCATGGGACAGACACAGTGGATCCCTTTATAGCAACAGGATAAAATCAAAATAAACATAGCAATCTCTTATATCTCAACCACTAGGGGTGACCTACACGGAGCAGTGGGTACACCCCTAAACAAAGGCATGGAGAGTGGTGACTTGCACGGAGTGACAGGTGCACCTATTCTTGCCGCCTTGCTGGCAGACTAGATGGACCATACTGGTTTTTATCTGCTGTCATATACTATGTTACTATGTTGCTACCATCTGAAATTGAAGGTGGCCAAAACTGAGCTCCTCATCTTTCCCCCTAAACCCACTTCCCACTTACTCCTGTCTCTATTTCTCTTGATAACACTATACTCCTTCATGTTTCCTCAGCTCACAGCCTTGTGGTTATCCTTAACTCTTCTCCATCTCTTTCTCTGCACACATTCAACAGATAGTTAATGCCCATTTTTCTTTCTCTAGAACAGGGGTCTCCAACTCCAGTACTGGGGGGCACCAAAGGAGTCAGGTTTTAAGGATATCCCTAACGAATATGCATTAGATATATATTGCATGCACTGCCCCCTTTGTATTCAAATTTATCTGATACATATTCATTGTTTAGTAATGTTGGATGTTGCTTCGCTATATACCTCCCTCCCTCAGGTAGAGGCCTTAGCAGTGCTGAGATCTGTTTGGGAGTCTAGACGAGTACCACATAGGTTCCCCACTGATTTCCTTTTGGCCTTAGCAGAATTGGCCTTGACACAAAAAAATTCTATATAAGGATAGTTTTTACCAACAAATTTCTGGAATTGCTATGTGGGCAACTTTTGCACTGCCTTCGGCCAATTCGTATACGCATACTTTTGAAGAGCAATGGCTTATCCTTCACTCTACGCATGTCACCTCATTGAATGGCGTAGGTATATAGCTGATTTCTGTTTTATGGAGTGAAACATTTGAACAATTACAAGACTTTTTTCATTATCTTAATGTCTGTCATTCTGCCATCAAATTTGAAATATGTCATCATAAGTCTATGATCAATTTTTTGGACGTGACTGTGGTCAAACAAGATGACCAGTATGAGACCACTCTATTCACTAAAATGACAGATAGGAATACATTGCTTCAATATTGCAGTTTCCATCCTTACAGAATAGTTTGACGTTTTCACAACTTCTATGGTGTCAGTGTATTTGTTCAAGCGATTCTGAGTTCAGATGTCAAGCAAATGTTTTGATCACTAAGTTTCAAGATCGTGGGTTTCCAGCATCGGTATTGCAGAAGGCATTGTTTAACCATCGTGAATGACTTTTGGCACCATCTGTGCCTTCTTCTGCTACAGTGACAGATTCTGAGATTGTTACTTGTGTGTTGCAGCATTCTGCAGTATTTACGGCTTTGGCATCTTCTATTAAACATCATTGGCCAGTTCTCTCTGCTCTCCCATGTTTGGCATTTACTCGTCCATGAAGGGCCTGTAGTAGAGGGTGTAATTTGCAGGATAAATTGTGCCCTGTAGTTCACCATGGTCCCTCTATGGCTTGTTCTAAAGAACATTTCAAGTGCGGATCATGCATCTTTTGTGGAATCATGGAGGAAGACTCTAGTGTGAGCATTAATGATTATACTTACCATCCTATACTTCCTCTTATGTGGTCTACTTGCTATGGTGTACCTGTACAGATATTATGTTGGTAAAACCACACGACAGATACGAGTACGCCTATCCCAACATAAAGAATAATCTTGTGAAAGTCTGAGAAGAGGCACCATTGGTTCAACACTCAGTACAAATATGGCCATACGTTCTAGGATTTATGCTGTTTGACTGTGGACTTTGTGCCTGCTAACCTTAGGGGTGGTGATCATGGTAAACGTTTACTGCAGCGGGAATTTGAACTCCCTACAACCGAATGCCCTTAATGGCAAGATTGACTGGGGAGTCTTTCTTTGAGGGTTTTGCGGTTTTCAGCACTGTGCATCTCTATAGCATGCTTCCTCTTTTGTTAGTTTTGGTTTTCTAAATGGTCCAATCAGATGAGTGCAACCTTCTGATTGGTTAGAATTCCCTTCATATCTGGTGCTGTCAGACACTGGTTTTGTGTTCAGGGTTTTCCCGGCTCTGTTTCCTTGCCCCTGACAAAGCCCCTTATGGTAAAACAAAGATCTTTGTTATGCAGAAGGGCAGTACGGTTACTATGCCACTACTGGACAGCAGATTACAGCGGTAGCTGTTTCAGCGTGAACAAGTGAAGAAGTGAAATTGTGTGCTAAACTTCCTACTGGCAAGAGCCGCTGTGGAGCCCCTCGTCGTCAGCCTTCAGATAAGTGTATTAGTTGGTCTTAGTTGAAAGTAGTATTTACTCTTTTTGATTTCTTTACTTTTGGTTGCAGGGCTCTAGTGTGAGTTCATCATGCTTATTACTCTTTGATGATGTTAATGTTTTGCAAAATCAGAAGATTGTGATTGGGCCATGCTAGTCTGGATTGCGGGTACAATGAATATGGTTCCCTTTTGTCTGAATTTGTGTTCAACTGTTTGTATTTGGATAGTTTTGGGTGGAGAATGGTGAGAATGTAATAGGTTGCTGTATCATTGAATGAAAGTTTATTGCATTTACAAGTTTGTTTGTTTTTCCAAAATTAGCCCTTGGGTGTCTGTGACGGTATTTTTAGTTCAGAGTCTTGTAAGTTGGTGAATGATCTGTGTGTTAGTTTTTTGGTGCTTGTGGTTACGGCATAAGTCTGATTCTAAGAAAAATCAAATTCAGCTATTTATTGGTATTGACGATTGGATGTTTGGATAAGGGATTGGTTAATTGAACTGACAGTGTGGTTTCCTGCATAGTGAGTGGTGTGAAAGCATATTCACTGTACCTTCTGCAATTGATGGCTGTTTAAGTTAAAACTTTCCAAAAATAGTGGGAGATCTTCAGCCAATGATGTTGAGTTCATCATCTCCCCTATGGCTTCATGAAGCCACATAGTGGGAAGAGACACAATCCTGAGGCTTTTTCTCCTCCATTTTGAGGAAGTTGCTGCTGTGTTTGTGGTCAGCCTTTTCTCCTTTAAGGAATTCTGGTGTTGCAGATATAGTGTGCTACTGTGTAAGATTTTAGCCTTGGCGTTAAATATCTAGTAAACAATTTTGGCTCTGGCGTTTTTTTTTCTCTGCATTTGCTAATACATATCCCAAAAACCTGACTGTTTTGGTGCCCTCCAGGACTGGAATTGGTGACCCCTGCTCTAAAACATCAGCAAAATTCATCTCTTCTTTTCCAAACACATGACTAAGACCCTTATCCACTCTCTAGTTACTTCCCATCTAGACTAATGCAACCTACAGCTAACTGGTCTCCCTCTGAATCATCTCTCTCCCCTTCAATCTGTTCAAAACTCAGTTGCATGGCTAATCTGCCAGTGTCACTATGCTCACATAATTCTTCTTCTCAAGTCTCTTCATTGACTCCTTATCTATTTCCACATCCAGTTCAAACCTCTCCTACTGACTCGTAAGTGCATTCATTGCGTGGCTCCTCATTATCTTTCCTCTCTTATCTCTCCCTATATATCTCCTCAGGAACTCTGTTCTTCTAGCAGATCCCTTTTATCTGTACCCTTCTCCCTCACTGCAAACTCCAGACTCCATTCATTCCAACTTGTTGCTCCATATGCCTGGAACAAACTACCCGAGTCAGTACATCAGGCTCCATCTCTGGCTGTATTTCAATCCAGACTAAAAACCAACCTCTTTAAGGCTGCTTTTGGATCCTGATCCCCTTAGTCTCAGGATCCATCTATGTGTATCTTTACCATGCCCGTAGATTTAACCTTGTCCTTTATTTGCTGTGTTGTCTGCCTTGATTAGATTGTAAACTCTGATGAGTAAGAACTGCCCTATATATATACTTCACAAGGATTCATGCAAACTTCTATTTTTCTACATATCAGCTGCATTCAAAACTATCCCTCACCATCTTCTCCTCAACAGATTATATGACATTGAAATCCATGGTAACACCATAAAATGGTTCTATTCTTAACAATCAGACAGAAAGCAACAAATGAAAATCAGTTCCCAGATATCCCTCCCATATTTCCTACACCAAGGAGTACCTCAAGGTTCTACACTTGCATCAATCTTATTCAATATATGCTTTCTACATTATGTGATGTCATACAAGGCTTCAACATTAAATACCAAAGATATGTGGACAACATCATGATATACATCCCCTTCTGTACGAACATACCAGACTATTCTAACTAAATGCTTCATAGCGATGACTAAATGGTTACAAGAGCACAACATCAACATCAACTACTGTACAATAAGACTGAGATCCTCCATATCACAAGATACCCAACCTTCAAACTGCCGACAACACTCAAAATGGACAGCAAAGAAATATCAGTCAAGACTGAGATTAAATACCTAGGAGTAATACTGCATCAAGAGATAAACCTACAGGCACAAGTGAAACAGACCACAAAATCAGTATATCACAAGCTCAGAATCCTAAAGAACCTGCATCCCCTACTAAACCCATGAGATTTCCGCACAATATGCCAGGCCATCATCACACCCATACTAGACTATTATAATTTTATTTACCAACATCTGCCAAAACACCCCATATACCCTCTGCAAGTAGCCCAAAACACAGCTGCAAAGCTCATACATGGAACAGCTCAGCAGTCCCACATCACCCCAATACTTCCATTTTTTGTTTATTTTACAGTGGCTTGATGCAGCTCCAGCGAAATGCCCGGCATTGGAACATGGACAATGTTCATAGCCCATGTTATAGCTAAGTAATGGCTTTGTGCAGTACCTGTATATTTCTATTCCCTTGTTATCAATGCTGTGGATGCCAATTTATAATGTGAATCATGCAATTTTTCAATTATTGGTCTCACGGTAATATGTGGAGTTTTTTTCTGACTAGTGATGCTGTGTCTATGTAGCATATATGTTGTGAGACTATACCCTCCTTAGGCAGCTGCCTAAGCAGGTGGTATAGCTGTATTTCTTAAAGGAATAATCTGTAGTCGTGTGTCTAAGTATAATTAAAGCTGGGCTTTATTCCCCTTCCCTTGAGGATTGCCTTCCAGATACAGTAGATAACGATAACAAAAATAAACTGTTGCTTCACAGGAAAAATAAAAGCTTTTCAAACTATAACAAGGCTTCTTCTTGCTTTTTAACATAAAGAGCCTATCTCATCAGAAAAACAAAGAGCACAATCCATGGGTTCTGGACCAATCTCTGAGTTTGAACTTTCCCACTGCATTAAATCAGGACCTGGTCCTGTAAACGGGCACCATGCTTCAACATTGCTGGTTTCACCACCTGGACCCTGAGAGACCTCAGCTTCTATGGGAGGAGACTGTTCTGTGCAGACATGGACATGAGGAGCTGTGCTTGGGGCTTCTTTCCAATACCCACTCCAATAAGGGTTTTCTGACCCACTGTAAGCTTGGCTCTTTATAAAAGGACCCACTTCCTTCCCTCTGGAGAAAACAGGGTACTTATCTTTCTTTCTGGTGTAAAGAGTTTCCAGCCCTTCCTCTGTTAACCAGGGTTTCTTCTCTGGAGTGTAAGCTGCCTTTCTCCGGGAGTTCCAAGCATTAGGCTTAGCTGAGCTGTAATCACCTCCTGACTTCAGTGAGCTTTCTTGAGTGTGACATTTGCTCTCTACCTGCTTGGTTGCCTTCCCCGGTACGAGGAAGATTCTGAATCTGACTCCCTTCCTGAGTCTCTGTCTCCTCCTCTCTCTGCTCCTCTTCCTGCCTTTCTCTCCGCCTTCTCTGTGGGATTTCCCACCTGGTTTTATCTCCCTGCTTGTTGTACGTTGTACATTGTACGTGATTCTTTCCTCAGGTGAGCATGATTAGGACTCTGAGTTTCTACTGCATCACCAATGCTATGCGGAAAGTTTGTTTCTCCATTCCTTGCTTCCCTGCAATCTGAATGTCTTAACTGCTCATGTGGCTGTGAGGTAAGCTCTTCTTTTCCTTTTCCTTTTATTATCCCAGGCTCAGTGCTGTCTACCTCATGACAATGTACCAGTTTCTGGTGTGTTTGAACAACTACTTTGACATAGAGCCATTGCGCCGGCTTAGTGACAGTTTTCACTGAGGTCTTTTTTCTCCACTTGTGAGTTTTGGTGATAGTTTCAGTGCCATTTGTTTACGTATTTTTGCACTGGTTTACCATTTTTTATTGAAGCTTTTTGATACCAAATGCTTTGAGGTTTGTGTTTTATGCTAGGATTGCTTCCTCATGCAGCCAGGGCAGAGCAAACAATGTGTTCATTTCATCCAAGACTGCTGCCTCCCAGCACCAGCAATCTGTGATTCCTAAACACTAAGGGGGTCATCCTGAACACAAATAGTAGGAATGGACATCTGTCTTGGATGTCCAACCCCTGATATTCACTTGGGACCAACAGCACAGTCTGGTTCAAAAGACAGCAAAGACCCCTACTGAGTTGTGCTTTATCCTAGGTACTGCTTGGCACCATTAGGGATAGCACCCTACACATCTCTGGGCATTTGTGAAACATAGAAACAGAGAAATAATGGCAGATAAAGACCATATGGCATATCCAATCTGCCCCTCCATATCAAATACATCATGGACATGCAGATGCAGATATTACCCACACCCATGCCCAGAAACACCACCAGAATGTCCCATTTGTAGATGTGCACATAGGGATGTGTCTAGGACAAACGTGTGCAATTCACAGCCTTTCAAGTATTATCTACATGTGTTCGCGGCTTGCATGGTTTTCTGGCACCACTGACACGGTTAGATTGAGAATGGGGCTTCTAAAATAGCCCCCTTTGTTAAACTTTGTAGTTTTCTGGGTCATGCTGCATCTTCATAACTGGAACAGATGTTTTGGCCAGCATACTGTGGTTTTCTTCAAGCAAAGTGGTTAAACAATGGATGTCTGTTCTTTTATATATTAGTCCTCAAACCGGATTGGTGGGATTGAGGCAGGAAATTTGAAACATTGGTTCCAGTTACGAAGACACAGCATGACCCAAAAAACCACAACGTTTATCATACTAGCTGCGGAAGGCAAATGAACATTTAAAGAAACTCTACTGGGAGAACATCCTTAAATTTACCAGACAACCTTCCAATCTATGGAAAAAGAGAGGTCTCTAGCCTTTCTCCAACAGACTTTCCCCTTAAAATTCAAATTCAAATTTCCCACCTCAATCTCACCAATCCAATTTGAGGACTACGATATAAAAGAACAGACATCTGCTGCTTAACCACTTCACCCTGAAGAAAGCCACGGTGTATGGCTGAAACATTGGTTCCAGTTACGAAGACGCAGCATGAACCAGAAAACTGCAAAGATCATCATACTAGCTGCTGTTTTTAAATTTCCATATGATGGAAGTAGTGGGTATGCAAACCTTTCTCATGCATATTCATTAGAGATATCCTAAAAATCTGACCTGTTGGTGGCACTCAAGGACTGGGAGTGAAAACTAAGTTACTAACCGGTGATAAAATAATACATTTAATACAGGGAGTCACTAATTTGAGCAACATCCTGCAGTAAATTTAAAAATCTATTGTTCTTGGCTGCGACAGTTGAAAGATAGTAAGCTCTAAACCAGCCCACTGTCTCTTAAAGGGCCTGTTGGTGGTAGAATTAACCCCCCTGACCTTCTGACACCAAGTTCACCCACCCTCACCTGCAACTCTGACCACAACAGGCATGAAATGAGCAACCCCAACTCCCAACATAAATCCACAGTCTTCCCACTCCCAGCCCCCACCCAAAGAGTCAAGGCTACCATCCCCTGACTTCCTTGGCATTAATTCCCCAATCCTGAGATCCCCTCATAACCTAACAGGGTATTCCATGATGACAAGTATGGGAGAAGGAATGATCTCCGAATGTTCTTGCACCATCAGTGCCGAGGTTCAAAATGGGTACCTCCTGACCTGAAACAATGAACTTTTCCTCGTGGAGCATAATTTTGTATTTTCTCATGTAGACTATGCGCCGTTCAGTAGGCCTGGGCCTATTTTAAAAGATAAAGTATGAATGGTTTTACATTATTAGATGGAACCTAGGCATGGCCACTTATGACTGCTCTAGGGCAAGGCATAACTTGCTGTGCCTAGATTGTGACACTGATGTGCATAAGTCTTGTCATTCTATAACTTGCATGCATCAGTTGAGGCCAAGCCTATGCTTTGCAAAAGAACCACCCCCATGCATGGCCCACCAGATGATATATGCAATGAGCCCTTATGCATGTGCTTATTTTTCATTGTATTTAGCTCATGCCTTTCCAGTCATGTACTGTAGGCATTTCCCTGTCCCTGGAGAGTTTACCATCTAAGTTTATACCTGAGGCAATGGAGAGTTAAGTGACTTATCCAAGGCCACAAGGAGTGCCAGTGGGATTTGAAGACCGGCCTTCTTGGGCCCATGCTGCTGTCCAACCACTAGGCTGCCCAACCACTCCCAGAATAGTGCATGGGTAAGTGCCCAGTTATATACGCAAGTCCTTAAAAATGACTTACTTGCATAACTTTCCTTGCCGCCCATATAAAATCACCCCCTTAGTGTGAAAGATTGATTAACGTTTCAGTAACCTACAAATCAACACATGTGCAATCAATTCACATGCATTAAAAAATGCCTGTACAGATCCTTACTGGAATGTGGTTTGTGTTTTATTCCTATAAGATTCATAGCATTCTTTGGTGACAGGTCACGATATACTATGTATTTTGAAAGGTTTATCATTCATTCTTTATATATAGAGAGAAGTAGCCTAGTGGTTAGAGCTACAGGATGAAAATCATGCACATGCTGAAGCTCCTTTTGACCTTAGACAAGTCACATCACCCTCCATTGAGTCAACAATCAACAGCAGCGCCCAATGCTTTTAAAGTGTCTGGCTGTCACCATAGGCGGCTCTATAATGAGGCCAAGTGAGGTGGTGGCCTCAGGCAGCAGCTTTTTGGGCTTTTTGGGGGCGGCAAAATTGCTCCCACAAAGACCGCCATCACCACCTCACTCGGGCTTCAAAATTAAAAAAAAAAACCTCCGGCGAAAGAAGCAGCTACTGCTGCTGCTCCAGCGGTGGCTTCGGCAGAATGAGGAGCCACGCAGCCCCCCCGCCCCCCCAGAGAGCCTGCTGGTTTCCCCGGCTAAGCTTTGCAGAGCCGCAGCAAAGGGACAGTGCTTCCCTTAACTGCGGCTCTGTTAAAGCTGAGCCCGAGGTGCTGATGGGAAACAGGAACTGGGCTGATTGGGGGGGGGGGTTAGAACAGGAACTGGGCTGATTGGGGGGGGTTAGAACTGGAAATGGGCTGATGGGGTTAGTACTGAAAATGGGCTGATCAGGAGGGGGCCTAGAACTGGTAATGGGTTATGGGGGGTTAGAATTGGAAATAGGCTGATGGGGGGGGGGTTAGGACTGGAAATCGACTAATGTGGCTTTAGAACTGGAAATGGACTGATCAGGAGGGGGGCTAGGACTGGTAATGGGCTATCGGGAGGGGGGATAGAACTGGAAATAGGCTGATGGGGGGTTAGGACTGGTAATGGGTTATTGGGGGTTAGAACTGGAAATTGTTTGATGGGGAGTTAGTACTTGAAATGGGCTGATCAGGAGGGGGGCTAGGACTGGTATTGGGCTATGGGGGGGTTAGAACTTGAAATGGGATGATGGGGGTTTAGGACTGGAAAGTGACTGATGGGGGTTTAGAACTGGAAATGGACTAATCAGGAGGGGGGCTAGGACTGGTAATGGGCTATCGGGAGGGGGTTAGAACTGGAAATGGGCTGATGGGGGGGTTAGGACTGGTAATGGGTTATGGGGGAGATTAGAACTGGAAATGGGCTGATGGGGGGTTAGTACTGGAAATGGGCGGATGGGGGCTTAGGACTGGAAATGGGCTGATCGGGAGGGGGCTGGGACTGGTAATGGGCTATGGGGGGTTCAGAACTGGAAATGGGCTGATGGGGGCTTAGGACTGGAAATGGGCTGATCGGAGGGGGCTAGGACTGGTAATGGGCTATTGGGAGATGGCTAGGACTGGAAATGGGCTGATTGGGGTGCTAGGACTGAAAATGAACTTATTGGAGGGTTACGACTGGCAATGGGCTGTTTGGGGGGCTAGGACTGGGGTGGGCTGATAAAGGGGCTGGGACTAGAAATGGGCTGGGACAGGAAAAGAGCTAATAGGGGAAGGGAGGAGAGTGCTGCTGGCCCTGGAAGAAAACTAGGGGCTAGGGCTACAAATGGGCTGATGTGGGGGGGGGGGATGGTAGAACAGGACTGGAAGGGAGTGGATACTGAGAGGGTCTGCCAGGGGAAGGATGGGGCAGGAAGGGAAGGAGGGGGCTGGAAAGGAGCTGACACCTGGAATGTACCGAAGGGGGACTGGAAGGGAGCTGACACTTGGGGATGGGAGTGGTAGGTATCTGGGTAATAGGGAGGAGGCTGGAAGGGAGCTGACATGTGAATGGCACTGGAAGATAGAGGGTAGGGTGGCTGAAATGGAGCTGACTGAGGGGTGGCACCGAGAGTGAACCTGAGCTGATACCTGGGATGGTATTTGGACTAGAAGGGGCTGGACAATGGGAAAGGAGGTGGACTGGAAGGGAATGGACACAAGTGGCAGTCATGGGAATGCAAGGTGGTTGACATTGGAAGGTACTGGGAGGGGAGGACTGGAAAGGGGGCTGATACTGGGGAGGGTTACTGAAACTGGAAATGGGCTGATGGAAGGAAGTGAAGAAAACAAAAGAAGAGATAAAAAATGGCAGATGGACCATGGACCATAGACCACAGAAAGAGCTAAGAGAAGACAGGAAAGCAGAAGCCTCAGATCGGGACCAGCATGATCAGAGAATAAAATGATCAGACAAGAAAGGTAGAAAAAATAATTTTATTTAATTTTGTTGATTGGACAATGTGCTATTTTTATATTTTACACAGTATTGGGGTACTGAAACTCTTATTTATCTGATGTTGCACTGCATGTGGACTCTGGCTTCTTGGGGTTTCAGTTTAAATTTTGTCTACATATTTTTATTTTTACTTTAGATTGTGGTTACTTATTCTGTACTTGGTGAGGATCAATGTTTTGCATGTGTGACTGAGGTCAGGTGTTCTGTTAACATGCAGTTTGTATATAAAGATCTATACTATACTGTAGTAATTTGACTTGTTCAGCTTTTCAAATAGGTGTATGGATGTTCCAGGGCCCACTGTAGTATTTACAGTGATGTTTTTTGGGATGGGCTCCTTATGTGACTTTTTGAGGTTTGTGCTGATATGGTATGGTATGGCAGACTTGCTTTTTGTTGTAGGGTTTTTTATTAGTTCACAATATGCCTGGTACTGGAGAATATTGGTTGTTGTTGTTAGTGAGATGATCAGAATCAGATTTTTTTTTAAAATATTGAGTTCTGTGGGTGAATGTCCTGGTTCTGCTCTGCACCTACTGTGGATGCAAAATATATGTTGAAAAAGAAAAAGGGAGAACCATAACGCAGTTTAAAACAAAATAAAAATGGGTTATAATTTAGTTTTATAAACTGTGCTATTGATTCTTGCTGTCTTTTAGTTCCTTGGTGTGGAAACAGGACTGTACCTAGCCCTGTGCAAGCAGTGCAGCCGCACAGGGCGCAAAGGCTTGGGGGGCGCATTTCGGCTCTCTGCTGTTACCCTACTGCCACTGGAAGGACAATAGCAGGCAGTTAAAATGTGCCCAAAGCCTACAGCGGTGGCAATGGGCTTGAACATCCCCGCAGAGCTTATTTTAAACCTCCAATACCACAAAACCGACTCCAGCTGTTTGCATCAGACCTCGGCAGGGGGGGAAGTCAAACAGCCTCGCTGTGCCGGAGGTTTAAGGTAAACACTGTGGGGCCGATTGAGACCATTGTCACAGCTGTATGTTCTTTCTGCAGAGGGGCATCAGTGGTGGCAATGGTCTGCCCCACACCATAGGTGCTTGAGGCAGCCACCTCGTTTGCCTAATCATCATTCCAGCCCTGCTCCCTGTCAACACATACCTCCATTTTTGGCTGCAACCTCAAGAATTCCCTTTGGAAATTATTGTTTTGTTTGCACAAGCACAAATAAAGCTATGCGTATGGACAGAGAAAGAGAGAAAAATGGGTTAGATCCTCAAAAATAGCTGCTATCACTTGGATGAAACACACCTAAATATGGAAGTGTGAATCTATGAAATTTAAATAGAAACAAGCAGGCCTTCTGATCTTAAATACTTCTTTCCACTCATTGTTGTGCGAAAGAAAAAATAAAAGAAACATGGAATAACACAGTACTTAAACAGTTTATCCGCTAACCATAAATGGTTTCCTGGAGAAACGGTCATCAGTGTTTGGGTTTGAAATTGTGGTTTACAATATGTAAGTGCTATCGCTAATGTTTTCTGTATGTCTGGAATTCTTGAATTCAGACAGAGCAGTAGGGGTGGTCTCTGGAATGTGATAGCAAGGCTGTGAAAGCCGAACATTAAACATTGTAAAACGAGGACATAAACAGACAAGTTCCAGTAAAACACTTTACCTAATAAGGCGATGCCCAAACTCTGCATTTCTTCATGAAGCATGATGATATAAACCACTCAGTCTACAGAAGCACTGTGAGAGTTTGTCCTGTTTCCTTTCATTTCAAACAAAAAGTCAAAGAGAGCCTGACAAATCTGTGCTAAGGCAAACACACTTTGCTTCACTCACCTTTTGTTTCTCACCAGGGTCGGTTTTAAATGGAGCTGAAGCATTTCAAGTTCATGGTTCACCATGGAGATGATAGGCTGAGGTTACTATCTCATATTCTTTTTGAAAATTAAATCATGTCAGGAACACAGAATATCAAAATATTACATACAAAGAGACCTTCAGAATGGGCTAGTTGAATTGTCACACTCTTTAGATTGCTTGTCAAAACAAATTCTCATTCTATATTAACAAAACCGAAAAAAAAAGTGAATGGATACTTTACAGTACAGCTTTTTACTATTATATTATTGATCACAGAATTGTATTATTGCAGAGAAGGAAACATAACAGGAGTCATCATGTTAACAAATGACAAAAGTGATTGTGGTCCTAGAAATGAAAAGGATTAATGTGGTTAGCAGACCTGCCTAACCATGTTATTCTCCTTGGCTCGGATATTCAGTTCCACTAACACAGTGTGTGCCGCTGAATATCTGAAGGTGCCGTCACTGTGTGCCAGATACTAGTTGGCTGGCATCGAGACATTCTGGGGAACAGATCCGAGGTGGCCCCCAGCAATAAGAAGGCAGCAGTGTTATGGATCCGCTGTCTAGTTATTGCAAAACCACAAAGGTTAGGCACATTAAGGGTGGCCTAATTTTCGCCACAGAAGCTAATCTACCTGGTTAGCTTCATTGCTATCAGGCTGACTTGATTTTCAATGACGGTGGCTAGATATGACCCCTGCATTGACTATCCAGGTCTTAGTTTCAGCAGTGATGGCTAGTTGTTGCTGTAAAATATTGTACTAATTCAGGATTACTACAATTGTGTCATTGGGATGTAAGTTCGCAGGGCTGATAATTTAACTAGACAACAGACACTTGCAGTTATCATCATGTCCAGATCAAGAGTCAATCAACTGACTTAGAAGTGTAAGTCATGATACATTAGCATCTCACTCCCTCTTTCTCTCTCTGCTCCCAATCTAACTCAAGACATTGTCATACAGTTGCTGTTGTATGCTGTAAAGTCGATGCTGACTCCTAGTGATCCACCTCCCAGATTTTCTTGGTAAGGTGCGACCGGAAGTAGATTATGAGGTCTTTCTTCCATGCAGTATGCCTACAGCACCTAGTATTCCCGGGTGGTTAGCTTCTGAGATCAAAAACATTCAGAAGAACACAGTCCTAGTATCAAAGAGAAAAACAGAAAGGGACAACTAGGCAACCACAAGGAAGCGCTGAACAGTTTGACTCATTTTGTTTTTGAATGTTGGCAGTATTTCACTTCTGCTTTCTAGAGGTTGCTAAAATTCAATGATGCTTCAAGGGCATGCACTGTTTCCAAAGAGGAGCAGGATGCAATGTAAAAGATGGACATTTTTATAGAACTTCAACATTTTGTGCAATGTGCTACTTTTAAATTCAGCTCTATTTGAGATAAATTGATTTGACCTTAGTTGTACGAGAAAGGTGGAAGCTGAAAGTTACTGCCCCCCCTCAAGATCTACTAGAGATTGCTTGAAGCCTTATTTACTAAGGCTATTTCCCATTCTGTGCATGTGAAAAAAAGAAAGCTTAAAAAATTTGGATCTTAACATGTTGCAGTACAGTGCTGGAAGAAGCCGGCAGTCTTCCTCCCCCAACTAAACTTGCTGTAAGTGGCATGTCACTGACCCTGATTTCTCCACCTGAAGCAACTGTCCCTACTAGCCTTTCTCATTCCCCTGCATCCTGCCCTCAACATGTCTCTTTTTCTCTTCCCAGCAGCTCCAAACCTTATCCCACAGCAATTCAGCCACCCCTCAGCTAGCTTGCCTCCCCTCAATCCCTAAGAAACCCATCAATTAACCAGTTGTGCCCCCTCCCCCTATATCCAAGACACCCCATCGCCAGAAAGCAGGCTTGGAATAATGCTCTTTCCCTTTGTTGTCTGCTATTGCTGCTGATGAAGAAACAAGTGTTCTTTTTTTATCTGTATGTGCAGTTCTCATTAAGTTTAAGATTTCTTTTTATTTTTATTTATTTATTTAGCTGTATTTAGATCCTGCTTTTCACCAGGTCAAAGCGGTGGAACATTGAACGAGGGGGGGGACGGACAATAATCAATTCTAGGGTATGTGCCGTCACCAGGCGGGTGTGTTGTGCAGGGATTCTGGAGCGAGACTTGTGAGAATTGAGTAGACGAGTTAAGCACTTGAGTTCCTTGACCATACATCTTAAACCTAATGAGAGCCAGGCATGTAGAAGAGCTTCTGTTCTTTTAGTAGGAGTCATGTCAGCTTTAACAACATATTGGGGGAGAGGGCACACAAAAATCTGAGTGTCAAGGTACAAGATGTGTTGTGCAGGGATTCTGGTGCGAGACTTGTGAGAATTGAGTAGACGAGTTAAGCACTTGAGTTCCTTGACCACACATCTTAAACCTAATGAGAGCCAGGCATGTAGAAGAGCTTCTGTTCATTTAGTAGGAGTCATGTCAGCTTTAACAACATATTGGGGGAGAGGGCACACAAAAATCTGAGTGCCAAGGTACAAGTTTTAGCTACTGTGATGATCGGGCACAAAGGATATATCAGGCCTTGTGTGTATATATATATATATATATATATATATATATATATATATATATATATATATATATATATACACACACACAAATACTATGTAGGTCATTTTGGAAGTCCAATTTGTGCTTTGAGATGTCTCCAGAGCCATTTTAGAAGCCAGATCTGGGGACATTCCCAGGAACCAGGAAGTCCCTGCCTGCTCTCAGAAATGTTATGGACCTCCTGGCATCGCTTCCAAGTTTAGATCTATTCCAGGCATGAACAATGCTTGTTTTGACTGAAAAATATCTAGAGGGTGTAGAGGAGAAAGCACTCCATCATCCCCAATACTCAGCACAATGTCAAAAATAGCAGTAGTGAGAGTTGAACCTCGACTGTATCATTCCTAGCCTACTACTCCAACCATTAGACTATCCTCGATGTCCAGCTTCTGCAGTACAGTTTTGGGGATGTCTATGTAGATGCTTCCACAGATGTCCCTATTTGGCACGTCCACGTTTGTGAAATCATGTCCGCAACTGGATGTGCCTGCTTTTTTTTTAGACATTCTGGCTTCGACGCCCCAGATTGCACTTGGCTGTCCCTTCTACAATTCCCCTCTATGTCTATCTATCTATATATGTAAGCTTTTTTTTTTTTTTTTTTTTTTGCAATTTTAATTAATTGCAAGAAAGACATACTCAAGCTGAGTAAATGTAGGGTATCTTTACAATGGTTCCGTAAGTTGAGAGGTCAAGTCGCTGCCTATTTTGGGCCTTTTTTTTAATAAAGGCTCATTGGTGAAAATGTGTCTTTATAAAATGCCCTGAAGCAGAAAGATTAAGCTAAGCATAATTTCTTTCAAAACATGGTGCCATGTTGGTGATAGACTGCTGTTTGTGGTTTTAACTGGATGGTGTTCATACAGTATAAGAGGATTGGATTGATAGATTTTAACAAACTCATGACCTTTTGACTGAGATAAACTGAGTACATGAACTGCATGTTAACAGAAAAGAAGATTTATTGACTTCTAATGATTTTTAATTTTTAAATTTTTGGACTGCTTATTTGTGCATGCTGACACTTTTTTGGGGGGATAGTAAGTGCAAATAGATTTGATTAGAATGAGGACCGATGGGGGGGCGGAGCCTGATGTCCAGCGGGTAGGACGCTTTGCGTTGAAGCTCCCGAGAGGCCTACTTAGAATCCTGACTTAATACCTATACAAATTTACTATTTCGCTCCGAGCTGACCGGGGCACCTCGGGGGGAATGGCGGCCCATAAACCAGCGCGCTTGGACTTCGGGTCTCCTTCTTCTTCTCACGGAAAACGCTCCAAAACAGAGGTGTCCTCCCCACAGAAGATGGTTCCATTTCGTGAAAACCCCGAGATGCACCTGGAGATTTTGGAGGCAATACGCGGCGTGAAGGAATTGGTGCAGTCCAATGGAGAAGCGCTTCGAGCCATGCGAGAAGACTTTGGAGTGCTCCAGGACCGACTTGAAAGTCTTTCATTACGGCAGGACAACATGGCGGGGGTCCTCGACTCGCACGAGGTGCGCTTGGGCAAACTGGACGAGGCTGAGCGCCAGATCCAGAATCTTCAAAAGGAGTTAGAAGATAGCAATAATCGAGCCCGTCGCAACAATGTGAGGCTCCTCGGAATGCCGGAGGGGGTGGAAGCAGGAGATATAAGAGAATTCTTGCTCAAAACTCTTCCCTCCTTGCTGAAGATCACTTTTCACAGAGAACTGGAAATCGATCGAGCACACCGTGTTCCTGCCCACATGGCGCTCAACCGCACGACCCCCCGCCTATTGTCTTTAGCTTGCTACGATATCAACAAGTGGAACAAATTTTACATGCTGCTCGAGCGAATCATCATTTGGAATTTGAAGGTCGTAAGGTCTCCTTCTTTCCTGATTTGGCAAAGCCTACCGTTGACCGGCGGAAGAAACTCCTTGCTTTTCGCCCTCGACTTCAACAGCTACAGGCTCGCTTTGGCCTGTTGTATCCCGCGAAGCTCCGAGTGACTCTCCACAACCAAACCAGGACATTCGAAGATCCTGATCTACTATCAACATTTTTAGACTCCAAAGAAGCAGAGCAGATGCGCTAATCCCAAATCTTGGACTCTTATTTGCCGGCTCTATCCGCCATTTTGAAGGGCCCGATGCGGCGGTCATAGCCAAGCACAGAAATAGCCTGGACTTTCTTTCTTTCTCTATATGACTTTTGTTTTTTGGTCTCCTATCCCTTCATGATGTGTGCCTCGGTCGGATTCGGAGCACGCACAGTCCTACAGGTTATGTGTTTTTTTCAATTTCGGCCTTCTCGGGGGTTTCTCCCCGCAGACACATGGTCGCCAGTAATTTTGGGGTTTTGCTTCTCCTCTACCGTACTGCGGTTTTCTTTGTTAATGTGGGGCGCTTCATTGTATTATATTAGTTTATTTTTCCTATGTCATGTGTACAGCCAGATACAGTCAGTTTGAGGGACATAGTGAAATTATGTGTGCTATCATGCTCAGAATTTTTAACTTTTCTGAATGGCCTTATGTAAAATCTTATCATTCACCGTCAAAGGCATTAATGGTCCACTCAAAGGAAAGAAAATCCTTCGCTATCTTAGCCATGAGCATGTTGATTTAGTGTTTCTTCAGGAACTGCATTTAAACTCTGCTGAAACACTGAAACTCAATGCTAAGCCTCACATGGTAGCTGCCTATTCTCCCACCGTTTTCAAATGGTACGGGATAGCCACTCTGGTTAAGAAGTCTTAGCACGCTACTGTACCTGATATTAGCGCTGACAAGGAGGGTAGATGGGCCCGTGTACACCTTGAGGTTGGAGATAGTGAATTCACGTGTATTAGCATTATGCCCTGAATGTGGACAACCCTGCTTACTATGCAAGTATTGCGCAGTTGGCCTTGGCCTCTGCCAATGCCCCATTAATACTTGGTGGCGATTTTACTCAAGTGTTCCCTCAATCTTTTCTTCTCAAACAAGGTGCTCGTTGGTTGGAAGATCCAGTACCGAGTAGACCTGTGTGGCTAGGTATAGAAGCGGGCCTTTGCAAACCGATTCCTCTTACCTTTCTCCCTGGTATGACTCTCCCATCAGACTCCCACTATCCACCAATGCTTTTAGATACTTTAGGTGCCTTTAATACTCTTATGCAATCTTTAGACTCCCGACTCTGGTCAGTGCAACTTCAGCATCGCCTTCGGTACACTAGAGTACTCCCGCCATCGGCATTCTCTACATAAGGTTGATTGGAGACTTTCCGATCTCTCGGTAGTTCACCGGGTGTAGCATCCAATTTTACTAAACCTTCTGTAATGCTATAACTAGAGATACCCCTATAGCGCAGAAAGTATGGGAGAGAGAATTGCATGTGACTTTGACCTCGGAGCAATAGAGCCTTATTTGGAGTAGAGGGACACGGGTTCGCGATCCGCCTCACTCATTCAGACCCTCTTCTTTCTAGCCCACCGGTGTTTTTACACTTCTCACAGATTAGACAAATGGAACACTACTCAGGGCAATGGTTGCTGGACACGTCCTGCGGCCATTGGTTCATTGCCTCATGTTATGCATGAATATCCTGCACTACAGTATTACTGGCGTCGGGTCTGGGGTCGTATTTAGTCTATCTCGCACTCTCAGGAGCCCCTTTCTTGGAGGATAGTGGGACTTCGCCCAGTTGCGGGGATCCCCTCTCTCCCAAAAATGGCTTATTTCCTTTCGAACTTTATGCTTGGCATTGCTATTTCCCTAATTAAGTAATACTGGAAAATTAGCTCCCATTTGAGCCCCAATGAATGGTGGAATCATGCCTGTCTTTACAGTAAATATGACCAACTACCTCGTCTGTTCGCTTCTTCCGTTCAGACTCCTTCTCATTGGTCTCAACGGAGGATGCTCAATGACTATGTACATTTTGCTAAGTGCTCTCATCTGACTGTCTAACTTTGTATATATCTCTGTCCCATGATCATGCTGTATTGTAGATACTCTTTTGATTGTTTGATGTATAATCACCGTTAATTGGAAGCGCTCACATGCTGATATAATCGGGTAGAGAAGAAGCATCGGGGTGGGGGGTAATGGGTTTCCTTTTCCTTATTGTATACTTGTTTTGTCTCTTTTGGTGTGTTGTTTCTTTTGTTTGTTGCAAAATGAAAATAAAAGTTTAAAAAAAAAAAGAATGAGGACCGATGAGGAAAGTTTGATGATTTGGTTACCTCACATGGCCTTTGACTATATTGTATGGCCAATATTGATAGTTTATGATTGTCCTTAAACATTTAAGGCATGAGAGCTTTGTATTTTTTTAACCCTCTGTTGTGTTTTTTTTTTTTATTGTGAGATTTTGTAAAGTATGTTCATTTACTCCAATTTGGAAGCGTGTGTAAATGCATGCTCATACTCGTCTAGTTTTACATTCTACTGGGTAGCGCAGGGTTCGATGTGTACCTAATGCGCCGCGCTAACAGTGTGGGATCTCACACTAAAAATTCTGCGCTAACCGGTTAGTGTGTGAGTGGGAGGGAACAGGGTGAGTCAGGAACGTAATATGGGCATTGATGGCGCTTTATGGTTAGTATGGGCATGTTCTACCCATGTTATGTGTGACAGTTAGCCTCAATACGCATGCCTGCATCACGTGAGTGGCAGGGGAGCAGATGCGCATGCCCTGTCACATTAGAGCAGGCCTCTGCAATGATTTTGTGGCTCCACCGTGCACTACCGGTGCACCCTTTAGTAAACAAGCCCCAGTGTGTATAGATCATGACTCCATCCATGCTTTACACAAAATCCAACCTCTAACAAGCCTACACCTAAATCATGCAAAAATATGTATGCTTTTTATATTATTTATTTATGTATTTATTTTTAATATACCGTCTTTCTACGATTCGAGACGGTTTACATGGGACTCAAATAACAGTGTAAGCACAGCTGTTTTACATAGAACAGTAACTTATTAAAAAGTGAACAGGTTTACTTTTCTGTGGAGAGAATTTTATAAGAGGTATTTCATAGGTACATACAGACACCTGCATGCAAAAAAGCCATTATAAAATTACCCAATGCAAATGCCATTTAACACTAGGAAAAGAAAAAAAAAGGAGTTGTCCATTCCCATTTCAAATTAGTACTGCACATATCAGGAAAATCCGAGAAGAAAAATAGAAAGAGTCTAAATACATCTTGTCAACAATGCTTCAGGAGGTCCTTCAGAGATAGTATGTGGGTTTCTGGAGAATTTGTGTGGGGTTTCCAGGCCATGAATGACTGTATGAGTTCTGGGAACGCATCTAAATACTTCCTGTCAACAATGCTTCAGGAGGTCCTTCAGAGATAGTATGTGGGTTTCTGGAGAATTTGTGTGGGGTTTCCAGGCCATGAATGACTGTATGAGTTCTGGGAACGCATCTAAATACTTCCTGTCAACAATGCTTCAGGAGGTCCTTCAGAGATAGTATGTGGGTTTCTGGAGAATTTGTGTGGAGTTTCCAGGCCATGAATGACTGTATGAGTTCTGGCAGGAGAGGTTTGGAGCCCACACCTTTTCTGGATGGTAATCTGAAAGCCTGTACCTCTTTCTGGAGGTAAAATGCAAAGGTCCCATGCCTTCTCTGGGAAGAACAGGTTAGAGGGATCAAATAACTTGCATCTCTTCCAGGGGGACAGTGGAAAATGCCTTTCATAAGATGCAGAGGATTGGAGAAATAAGAGGCCGCGGGGCGAAGTCCCTCGCGGGCCTCAGTAACCGGGCCGTCGGGCGTGTGCGGCCGAGGGCAGCGTGGTGCAGGGTCGCGCGCTCAGGAGGCTGGGCGGCATGGCATTATTTTAATTTATTAGCCCCGCGGCTTGAAGGATAGCCGCGGGAGCCAATAAGGTGCGCCCAACAGGGCGAGCAGGGTAGAGTGGGGGGGGGGGGGAGGGTGCAGGAAAATAGAAAGGATCGGCGGGCGGTGGAGAGCGGACGCGGTGGTTGTCCCACCCAAACCACCCGGCGAATGAAGGCTGATTAGGGGGGTTGTCGCAGCTGGGGGGAGGGGCGGGAACCCGGAGGATCTGGGGTCCGGAGCCGGAGGTTATACTGGGGCGGTGGTGAGGGGCCCCCACCCGGGCAGCCCCTGGGCTTTTGCTAATCATCTGGCTAAGCCGGATAATGGGCGGTAGTTAAGCTAGCCGTGGGGCTTGTCCTCGGCGGTGGTGGAGTACAGGCACGCCTTGCTAATCATACGGTGGGTGAGGCCAGATACATCAGAATGATAGTATGTTAAGTTACATTTGGTTGTTTTGTTCAAGTTCAAATAAAGCTGTGACCGGTTTTGAATTCCCAGAAAATGTGTAAGACTGTTTTTTTTTTTGGGGGGGGGGGGTTTGCGGGGGGGGGGGGGGGGGGAAGGTGGAGAGATGGGGGAAAGAAGGTAACGAAGATTAAGGGGGGGGGGGAGGCGAGCACGGTCCGGAGTGCCTTGGTTACTGTGTAAGATCTCAAAAGTCTTCATGGGGTTGCAGGACTGAACCAAGCGCCCTGTGCTACTAGTGATCCTGGTTCCTCCCCATTCACCTAGGTGTGTAGGAGCTCACTTTTGTTAGGTTTCCTGAAAGCTCAGCGATGACATTAGTGTCCCTTCTGTACTGACACCCTGTGCTTCTGCACCTTTTGCACGGTCCTTGGTACGGCCCTGTGAGATAGTAGTGGCCCAAGAAGAAGCAGGCTGCTGGTTGCACAAGCTAACTGGATCATTCATTTTTGGTATTTTAGCGCGGAAACCTTATATGCAGAGCATGGCCTGTTCCACTGCCATGGTAACAAGGTTTTTCTATTTATCATCACCTTTGTATAGCAGTTAAAATCAGCAGATGTCTCATTGCCATGTTGGTTTTTACACTGGCTGCTACATAAACTCCCATAGCGAGTCAATCTGTTTAAAATCATGCATAATCACCAATGTTTGTATCTACTGCAATGCTAGGCAGCACTCGGTTGTTTTATTTTTCTTCTGAAAGGCTGTCTTGCTTTTTGTTTTTCTTTACATTGCTGTAAGAATTGGTGGCGGAAAGTCGAGAAACCATCATTAGTGAAGAAAACCTGTCTTTGAAAGCTGTAATCCCTTTTATTTGTCATGTGCAAAACTGTGAATGGGCGTGGAATGAATGGAAAACCAGCAGACAGTGCATTCCGTGGCAATGGTAACATTTAGCAGGTGCTATTTTGCTTTTTGTGTCATGCTATTTTTTCAACGTAAAGTAATTTTTTCGGAAATATACTAATGCATGAATGAGCTGAAATAGTTTACATGTGCAAAGGACATGTGACTGCTCCATTCTCTAAATTAATTTGCTATTCCTCAGGGCGGTGTTGATAAGAGATTTTAGGAGGTTTTATTGGTAATCAAATCTGCAATTTCTTTCTTACAAAAAAGAGTGCACAGCGTCTAATATGTAACTGATGTGGCACAGAAAGAAACTCTTATCACTGTGCCAGCTCATTTCTGCAACTTCCTTCACGGATTAGTGCAGTGCTGCTCACTCCCAGCCCTCAAGGGACATTAACAGGTCAGATTTACAGATTATCGCTAATGAATATGCATGATCAAGATTTGTGTGTAGTAGAAATAGTAGTCATACAATTCTCTCTCATTCGTATTCGTTAGGAAATCCTAAAAACCTGGCCCATTGGCAGCACTGATGGAATGAGGGTAAATACCACTAGTTTAGTGCATGAGCCACATTGAAATAAAATGTTTTACGCATAACTAATTGAACATACTTTCTGTAATGTGCATCTGTGAAAATATGTAATTCCACAAACTAATATCCCTTGAATCCCCTGACATGTATGGAAAATTTGGCATATATAAAACACTAAGGGATAGATTCTGACCCGCTTTTAGCACAAATATACATCCGGGTTGGACGCTTATCCTCACTAAACGCCAGGGTGCGGATTCCACCCACAGAGCTCCCCACATGTAGAGCAGACATGTGCAGGAAGCTCTGTATGGGGACAGGAGAGGGTGGGTCAGGGGAGAAGCGAGAGCGAGCCAGAGGCATGACCCCTATCTCGGATGTACAGGGCCGATTCCGTTGTCGGCCCTATATGTCTGGAGTCAGCAATCTGGACAGGGGACTTATTCCTCCTAGATGACGACAAAGGAAGAATCCGGGCCCGGAAAAAGAGGTGAGGGGTGCAGGGTATTCCCTGCAGTCTGACCCTGGCCACAGCAGGCCTAATCGAGGGTCAGACGGCAGTGAAAGGACCATTGCTACATCAGCTGGGGATCGGGGCTCCTGCATGGAGCTGCAACGCCATGACATAAGAACATAAGATATGCCATACTGGGTCATACCAAGGTCCATCAAGCCCAGTATCCTGTTTCCAACAGTGGCCAATCCAGGTCACAAGTACCTAGCAGTTTCCTCAGAAGGCACAGGTTCCACAATGCTTGTATTGGGGCAAGCAGTGGATATCCCAGGTCCCCTTTAATAATGGTCCTTTCCTCCAGTAAAAGCTGTTAGTGTAGTCAGGTTTAAAACTTGAACTGAAGAGAGCTGGTCAGGAAGGCGGGAAGGCAGCGCGCATGTGCAGTGGGAGGCTCCAAAAGCCTTTCATCTGAAAGGCTGGGGAGCTTTCCCGCGCAGGCTCCGTCGGTACCGACGTACCCATATGTGAGGACTAATTCCTGCTGTTCCCAGAGATCACCTGTTACAGGTAAGTAACTGTGCTTTCTCCACACACAAACACACACACACACACACACACACACACACACACACACACACACACTGATCTTATCAAAGTGATTAAAACACACAAGGATTGTGAAAAATTGCAAGAGGACATTAAAAAATTAGGAGACTGGGCATCCAAATGGAAGATGAAATTGAATATGGACAAGTGCAAAGTTCTGCACTTAGAAACATACAATCCAAGCTATGGTTACATGATGCAAGGTTCCACTTTGGGAATCACCGCCCAGGAAAAGGATGTGGGCATCGTTGTGGATAATACATTGAAACCTTCTGCCCAGTGGACAGTTATGGCTAAGAAAACAAAAAGAATGCTAGGAATCATAAGGAAAGGAATAGAAAACCCAAGAATATTATAGTACCTCTGTATCACTCCATGGTGTGACCTCAGCTTGAATATTGTGTGCAGGGGGGCGGAGTCAGCCGCGGTTGAAGATGGCCGCATAGATCGGAGCTCCCTCTCAACATTAAAGAATCCGGAGCACTTGTCGTCAGCGAGTCCCCTTGCCAAACTGGATTTTCAGCAACCAGCGGGGCAGTCTAATAAGAGAGCCAAGCAGGAGCTCCTCTCCCCGCACAAAATGGCGCCCGACAAAACTACCTCAGAGGGGCTGCGGGAGATACTACAAGAGTTGCGTTCAGTAAAGGAAATCGTTACTACCAACTCCGGGACGCTAACGCAGGTAAAGGAGGACATGCATGCAGTGAAAGAACAATTGGGAGACCTGACCAGGCGCATAGATGGGGTTGAGGCCGAGGTAGACCGGCAGTCCTCAGTTCTTGCTCAGATGGGCCCATTGATCAAGAGGGTTGTGACTCTAGAAATGCACGTGGAAGATCAAGCAAATAGAGCACGGAGAAGTAACATCCGAATCCTCGGGATCCCAGAGGGCCGGGAGGGGACGGATCCGATTGCTTACCATGAGAAAACTATCCCGGAGATATTGGGAATAACATTTGAGCGGCCTCTAGAATTCGAGCGGGCGCACCGAGTCCCGTCACATCCGTCCGCGCACACTCCGAGACCTCGGCCTTTCGTAGTGAAAGCGCTTCGGTACCAACACGTGCTGCAAATTATGCAAGCGGCAAAAAGACGACAAAATGTGCAAGTAGACGGGCAGAAGATCACCTTTTTCCCGGATCTCAATAAGCAGACGGCCTTGCGACGGAAGGAGCTCTTGGCCTGCAGACCAATGCTACAACAAGTGGAAGCACGCTTCGGCCTATTCTACCCAGCAATCATGAGGGTCACCCTGGATAACAGCACCCACACCTTTACATAGAAACATGATGACAGAAAAAGACCACAAGGCCCATCTAGTCTGTCCTTCCATAACAACAACTACAACAGTCCACTTTCTACCTTTAGAGATCCTTTGTGTTGGTCCCATGCTTTTTTGAATTCAGTTACTGTCCTCATCTCTACCACCTCCACTGGGAGACTATTCCACGGATCCACTACTCTTTCCATAAAGAAATATTTCCGCATATCACTCCTGAATCTATCTCCCTTCACCCTCATCCCATGTCCCCTCGTAGCAGAACTTGCTTTCAATTGAAAGAGGCTCTCTCCCTGAACATTTATGCCACGGAGGTATTTAAACATCTCAATCATATCACCTCTATCCCGCCTTTCCTCTAAGGTGTACATATTAAGATCCTTAAGTCTGTCCTCATATGCTTTATAATGAAGCCCATTAATCATTTTAGTAGCAACCCTCTGCACCGACTCCATCCTGTTCACATCCTTTTGAAGGTGCGGTCTCCAGAATTGCACACCATACTCCAAATGAGGTCGCACCAAAGACTTATAGAGAGGCATTATCACCTCCTTTTTTCTGCTAGCTATTCCTCTCCGTATGCACCCAAGCATCCTTCTAGCTTTTGCCGTCGCCTTTTCTACCTGTTTAGCTACTTTAAGATCATCAGACACAACCACGCCTAGGTCCCGCTCTTCTTTAGTGGACAAAAGTACTTCACATCCTATACTGTATTGCTCCCTTGGATTGCTGCAGCCCAAATGCATGACCTTACATAGAAACACGCTTTCTATGCACGCTTTCCTACAAGAGCGAATCCGGATGGATGTGGGGTCATGAGAAGAACCAGCGTAGCCGGAACACCGGTGCCACAATGTATCGGAAGTAGGCTGGGACTATGGCGGAGAAGATGTCCTGCTTCCCGGTATCTATTAAATCGGTTTGTACAACATGGTTGTATGCTAGATACATACTTACTGCATAGTCAATATGTACCCCATTATGGAATAATGTAAATATGTAATAATGTAATTATCAGGAGCATGCAATACCGGACATAGACATTCTGGTGGCCTAGGTTAGTACCTAGGAATGTTGCATCATGTTTATATTGCTGTCTTCAATTCTTAACTTATAATTCTTTAATGTTGGGAGGGGGAGGTTGGGCCTGGTTGGGCGGCCGGGGCCTCGCTACGCAAGTTATGCTAGTTTGTGGCACAGTGCAGCCAGGTAACAGGACCGCAGAACTATGTAATCCTTGTAATTTATCCTGGGGACGGGAGGCCGTGAATGCCATAAGAGTACATCCCAGTAAGTTACAACATGGCTAGTCGTCTGGTACGGGTGTTATCCCTAAATGTTAAAGGCATCTCAAACCCTCTCAAGAGAAAGAAAATCCTGACTTATTGCAAGCAACAGAATGCAGATATAGTTTACCTGCAAGAGACTCACTTATCTCTCTTTGAGTCTGGCAAAGTGGCAGATCGGATATACCGAAATGTACTCTCAGCTCCAGCCCTCAGGAAGAAGGGGGGAGTCATCATACTTGCTAAGAAATCCCTCCCGCTAGAAATCAAAGATACTAAGACGGACCAAGCTGGGCGCTGGGCCAAGGTGTCTGCACAAATGGGTGGAGACTCGTACACTTTCATGACGATATATGGTCCCAATACGGATGATCCGCAGTTCTTTATCCAGGTTACACAGGAGCTCCTAAACACCGGTTCCTCGCAAATTATATTGGGGGGTGATTTTAATCTTATCCATGACCCTCTACTGGATAGAACTCCATATAAACCGCAGCATAAGCCTAAGGCATCGCAGGAGCTACGGAATATACAAGATCTGCTTGGACTCCTCGACCCCTGGAGACTCTTCTTTCCCAATGGCAGAGAATATTCTTTTTATTCGTTGCCTCACAATACACAAACCCGCATTGACTACTTCCTTACTTCCAAGACACTGTTACCTAAAGTGATAAGCGCAAGTTTGCTACCATGTACAGTCTCAGATCACTCAGCGGTCCTGCTCGATCTCAATGTGGGCCCCGAAAAGAAGTCGCAGGGGCGGTTTTACTTTGACAAGGCCTGGTTAGCAGATGAAGAATTCCGTACTACCATGAAGAAAGCGATCATGGAATACTTTTCAATAAACCAGCTTGGGGATACCTCAACGTGGGCCTGGTGGGAGGCCTTTAAAGCCTTTGCCCGGGGACACATGACAGCCTACAGGATTCGCAAACATAAAGAAGAAGTAAAGAGACGAATGGAATTGGAGGTAGAGATCCAAGCCGGTGAGCGACTTCTGGCCCGGTGGTCAGATCCAACGGTCCTCTTGCGACTACAGCGACTTCGGATCCAATATAACGCTCTTCTACAAGCGGGGGTCATTGACTCTCTTAAAATGCAGCAGGGAGATGTTACCATGATAGCAACCGGGCTAGTACCTTGCTTGCGAACACACTAAAAGCAAAGCGTGCGGTGACTCGGATCGCTGGTCTGAAAGATGCTGCAGGAGTGCTACAAGTGTCGGACAGAGAGATCCTTGCGATTTGTGAGGCCTTCTACTCCAAGCTTTACCAGTCCGAAGTCACATGTGATGAATCAGCATTTCTTACCTTTGTTTCCACAATCACGGGACCACAGCTTACGCGCCAACAGCAGCAGCTACTTGCTGCACCGATAACTAGTAAAGAGGCGCGAGCTGCACTCAAGCAGCTAGCCAAAGGCAAAGCAAGTGGCCCGGACGGCTTGCCCGTGGAATTCTATGGGGCCTTCTCCGCATTACTGCTCCCGGAGTTATTGCTCTACTATAACGGCGTACGAGAGGAGTGCCCAGAGGTCGGTGGCCTTGCGGCTGCGACGATAGTGATACACCCCAAGCCGGGGAGAGACCCAGAAAGTGTGGGAAACTATAGACCTATCTCTCTCTTGAATGCAGATTACAAAATTTACGCCAAGATTCTTGCTAATCGGCTCACCAAAGTTCTGGAGACACTCATTCACCCTGATCAATGTGGGTTCATGCCGGGGCGATCCACGGTAGATAATGGGCGGCTTCTAGCTCATATTCTCCGGAAAGCACAAGAGATAGACCAGCCCACTGTTGGCCTTGCGTTAGATGCTGAGAAGGCATTTGACAGGGTTAAACTTTCTTATCTCTTTCAAACCATGCGCTGGATGGGTATCCCCAGTAGCTTCCTGCAGAATGTGCAACTACTATACACCAGACCGGTAGCTCGGGTTGCAGCGAACGGTACTACTTCTCAAGAATTCCACCTCACACGAGGAACCCGGCAGGGTTGTCCTCTGTCCCCCATGTTGTTTAATCCAGCCCTGGAGCCCCTGCTTCTTAAAATTCGGCAGATGCCTAATATAAAGGGCATGCCGCTGGAAGGATATCAATGTAAAGTCTCAGCCTATGCAGATGATTTATTGATGTTCCTTGATGTTAACTCGGTTGACGATGCCCTGCGCATTATTGAGGATTACGCCAGTATCTCTGGATACAAGCTCAATATGGATAAGACAATAAGTATACCATTTACGTCTACAGTTACGGGTGATATGCTACAGCGATATTCCTTTCAGGTCGAAAAGTCCACCTTCAAATATTTGGGGGTCCCCTATGGAACTACCCTAGGGGATACAACCTCACGTGTTATGGCCCGTTGTATCGAAATCCTACAAGAATGTCTCCAGAAGTGGTCACCTCTGAATCTGTCCTGGTGGGGCCGCCTGGAAACAATCAAAATGGTTGTTGTCCCAAAGCTCACCTATATACTTAGTATGATCCCAGTGCTTTTTGATAAGAATTTTTACCGGGAGATAGAGAAGAAGCTGCTAGTTTTCTTATGGGAGAAAAAAACACAGCGTATAGCAGCCTGGAAGCTGAAGCTTCCCAAGAAGCAGGGTGGAGTCCAGTTCCCAGACTTTTATTGGTATCATGTCGCAGCAATCTTAAGACTGGGCTCCTGGTGGGCGGGAGAATCAGACGTTCCTAACGCACCCATTTGGCTTCAAGTTGAGGCTGCGATGAGTGACCCCCTCCCGCTTCGACATCGTATTGGGGCAACAGTGCACTACACCCATAAAGAAGCTGGGATCCTGCAAGCCACACAGCAAGCTTTCAGTTTACTGATCCCGCTCTTGGAAGATGAGCAGAACTATACAGATGCCACCCCACTATGGTTCAATCAACGATTTAAAATAGGAGGGACCAGCTTTGCGTGGGCCACATGGATAAAGAAGGGGGTTCTTTCTCTGGGACACCTGATTAGTGAGCGGAGGTACAAAACCTTTGCAGAACTACAACTGGAATATCAACTCCCATACAACTGCTTCTTTCAATGGGGTCAGCTGCGACACTGTTTAAGCAAAGCTGGGGTGTCCCCTCTACATATGATCGCAGGACGACCATCCTACCAGAGGGTGTTAGAAATTCGAATAGGGACAAGGCAGATCTCAAAGTATGTGGAGCTCTTCAGAGCGGCGGACGGCCGTAGTCCCAGAGGTGCTCAGATGGTGTGGGAAACTGAAGCTGGCCCCCTATCAACTCCAGATAAGTGGAATCTCTTCTGGGGATCCCAAGTAAGGATTTCGAGATCAGCCTCGCTTACACAGATGTTATATTTCCTAGCGCATCGTGCCTATTTAACCCCTGTCAAAGTCTCCAAATGGCAGGCGCAGGAAAATGATCGTTGTTGGTCCTGCTCTTCTGAAGCGGGTACTTTTGCGCACATGCTTTATTATTGTCCTCAGCTGTCGGGCTACTGGCAAGGGGTCTGGAAGCAAGTGCAGGAGGTTTGTGGAGTCGCCGCACCCTTGACCTTCCATATAATCATCTATAAATCACTAGCTGAGGTACCAAACCTCCCCAAGGAGCAATTTGCACTGTTTGATTTAATGCTGAGTTTGGCATTGAAAGTCATCATGAGTCACTGGAAATCCTTCAGTACAGTGAGTGTAGTATACTGGTGGAATCTAGTATGCTATCACCGGTCCTGTGAGATTGCCTACGTCCAACAGAACCCCGCATTTAGGAGCTTACTGAAAAAATGGGACACCCTTACATGACGTACTGTCTGTTATCAGGTGATCTATACACAGGAGATATGGCATTCATGGTCCTTCCCCTCTCCCCCTCCCCCCCTTTTTTCCCCTGTGGTCTCCGTACTTCGAGAACGCCGAGTACTGTTGCAGTACCTGTCTGTATTAGCCTAATGTTCATTGTAGTTTGATGTTGTCAATGTAATGTTTTGGTTTTGTTTGTTCTGAAAAATGATAAATAAAGCTTTCAAAAAAAAAATGAATATTGTGTGCAGTTCTGGTCACCATATCTGAAAAAGGATATAGCAGAATTTGAAAAGGTACAAAAAACAGTCACAAAAATGGCAAGGGGGATGGAAGAATATCCCTACGAGGAAAGCCTTAAAAGGTTAGGGTTCTTCAACTTGGAGAAGAGACGGTTGAGGGGAGGTTTGATAGAAGCCTATAAAATAATGAAAGGTGTGGAACCAGTAAACATAGATTGGTTGTTGTTTTTAAGTGTTGTCAAGTCAATGCTGACTCAGCAGCCCCTGGGTTTTCTTGGCAAGGTATAACTAGATGTCGATTGCCAGATCTTTTCTTCTGAGGCAGTGGAGGGTAAAGTGACTTGCCCAAGGAGTGCCAGTGGGAATCAAACTCATACCGTTTGGGTGGTAGGTTACTCCTCCATGCCAGATTAGTTGCTTACTCCTTCAAAATGTAGAAAGACTAAGGGACACACACTGAAGCTACAACATAGACTAATCATAGAAAATAACTTTTCCACTCAAAGCATAATCAAACTTTGGAATTTGTTACCAGACAATGCAGTAAAAGCCATTAGTGTAGCTGGGTTTAAAAGAGCTGTGGACAAGTTCCTGGAGGAATAGTTCATACACCGTCATCTAACTTCCGAACCATATAACGTCTCAACAAATAGGGGTGTCCTATATGGAGTGGTGGGTTTACCCCTGAACAAGGATATGGAGAGGGGTGGCCTGCGCGGAGCGACAGGTGCACCTACTCTTGCCATCTCGCTGGGCAGACTGGATGGACCATGCTGGTCTTTATCTGCCGTCAACTACTATGTTACTATGTTACTAAAGAGGACCAAGGAAATCCCCTGCTTACCTCAGGACAAGCAACATGGAATCTATCTACCTTTTGGGAACCTGACAGGTACTTGTGACTTGGATTGGCCACTAATGGAAACAGGATAGTGGGTTTGATGGACCATTGGTCTGACCGAGTATGGCATATCTTAATTTCTTAACTACCAGTCAATTTTGTTTTTCTGGCTAAGTAGAATGGTACTTAAAGGCTCATATTCTAAATTAGCACAACTAGGTGTCGGCCAGATGCCTTGAACATCATTAGCAGTCTGGATGTAAACATCACCGGGACACTGTATTTAGTTTGTTAACAGAGGATTTGATACAGCAGAAACAACTGTTTTTACAGTGTTTATTAAAGGAGGAACCCTTTGGGCAGTTATTTGTTAATTGAACTAGAATGATTGTGACAAATAGGTTCTGCAGAGAAGGTGCTTAATAAACTCCAGGGATCACTGCTTTGAAAATAGTTTTGTTTTCTTTTCACATAATATAAATCTAAGGGAGAAATCTTGGGCACTAGAAATTTAGGTATACATAAAAGCAAAATAAATTGTTAATTCTTTTTGGAAACCTTATAATTTCTGGTATTGCAGAATTTAAGTAGGAGGGTAGTCACAGTCCCTAACAAACTGACAAAAACCAAGATGCAGTACTCGTATATATATCTACTCTGGTTCTGAGATGCTTTACAAGAAACAGGATTTTATAGAGTGCTTGAGCTACAGTAGTTCATTCACCTACTGTATTTTAGAGAAGTGCTGCTAAGCTGAAGAGGTATTTATGGATTTTTAGCACCTAAGTTCAGTGTTAGCAAATAAAGGCTGTCCAACTGCTATTAGGATACAAGCTTATTCCCTCCCCTGTCTCTGAATGCAGCAGAGGACCTCAGTATCTAAAAATCAGCTTTATAGAGCATTATACAGCATCAAAGTAACGTTGTCAACTGGATCCAGTTTTTCAGGACAGGTTGATCCATTTCTTCTTTTATCCTGAGGGAAGTGCAGTTTTGTATTGATTTCCTTACAAAAATATGAATACAGGCCCATGGAGGCTGTTTATGTTTATTCAATTTGATATACCGCCCTTCTGTGATAAGCAAGGCGGTTTACATTTCATAAAATACAGTAGAGGCACGAGGCCTAGCGGAAAAGGAAAGGAACTACAATCAATGACAGGACAGTAGAAGAACAAGAGAGAGAGGACAAGACATAAGTGAGATAGTTATATAAAGGGTGAGGGGAGATCGAAAGCCAGGGAGAAAAGGTGGGTCTTGAGGTTACGCTTAAAGGAGGCATGATCGGGATCTAAGCGGAGGGAGGGGGGAGGGAGTTCCAGAGGGCCGGACCGGTGAAGAAAAAGGCAGAGGAACGGGTGGAATGCAGATGAGCAAGGGAGGGGGAGGGGAGGTTAAGGCGGTTGAGGTGAAAGGAGCGAGGAGTGTGTCTGGGGGTGTGAAATGTAATGAGATCAGCTAGGTATTGTGGGGTGCTAGTGTGGAGAGCCCTGTGCACAAAATAGAGTAATTTGAATTGAGCGCGGAAGGGGACCGGTAACCAATGTAGATGAAAGAGAAGGGGCGTTACATGCTCTCTGAGGGAGGAGTGGGTAATGAGGCGTGCGGCGTGCGGCCGTGGGATGGAACCAAGACTGCATCAACCTGTCCTGAAACATTAGACCCAGTTGGCAGAAAAACTTCATTTGTCAGTCAAAAGGAAGTGGCTCCAACCCTGATGCTTTCAAAGCAACATGCAATGGGGATTTTAGAGTGATTAAGAAGTGGAGGAGTAACCTAGTGGTTAGAGTATCTGCCTAGTACCCAGAAGATCAAGGGTTTGATTCCCACTGGCACTCCTTGTGACTTTGGGCAAGTCACTTTACCCTCCATTGCCTCAGAAGAAAAGGCTGGCAATCTACCTCTGGTGATACATTGCCAAGAAAACCCAGAGGTAGCTAGGTTGCTATGAGTCAACACTGACTTGATAGCACTAAAAAAAAAAATGTACAGGTTTGATTAAATCATTGAAAATGTTAACCTTTGTTCTCAATCACAAAAGTACATTACTGAGATCTCATGAGTGAGCATTTCCAAAACAAAAGATGATCTTTAATTGACTTTGAAATAAAAGGGAGCTTGATAATAGATATTGTAAGTAGACTCCTATCCTTGAAAGTTCATGTCTCAATAAAGAGCCCATATACTAAGCTCTGTTAAAATGGTTCATTCATGTGCAATTGTTTTTATCATTAAACATTTTAATTCAACTGCTTTTAATACTAGTAAATTCCCACAAAGGTTTTTCATTCTCAGTAAGTTTCACAGTTTATTAAATCCTATATTGGTGATAGGAACGCAAATTGCTGGTTGTAGGAACATTTGTTCCCTGCACCAATGTCATGATTTGTAAAGGGGCAATAAGTCTGAATCATAAACACCTTCCATGATCAAAATCTCCCTTACCGTCCAAAGTCCCTCCTCCGTTACACTGCAGATATCTCTATGGATTCTCTATCCCGGCATATAACCCACAACAAAGTACAAAGTGAAACTCCATTCCCTAGCTGAAACCAAATTGTCAATGTCTTTTCTTGCCCCATTGTGACATGGGGAGGGGTGGCCTGCACGGAGTGGCAGTTGCACCTACTCTTGCCATCATACTGGGCAGACTAGATGGACCATATTGGTCTTTATCTGCCGTCATTTACTATGTTACATCGTGGACCTCCACTTACCTTATGTTATGTGTTAATTGAACTAGAGCAATTGTGACAAATAGGCAAGTTACCTCAGGCCAGAAGGTCAGGGGTTCAAATCCCACTAGAGGACAGCAACCTTGGGCCAGAAGGACTGGGGTTTCTAGTCTCACAGGTGCTCCTGGTGGTCTTGGGCAAGCCACTTAACCCTCCATTGCCCATGTTCCCTGTAAAATAGTTATCTCCAAGTTATAATGCCCTGTTCAATGTAATTTCAGTTTGTTCAATATAAACTGCCTTGATATCATGAAAGGCAGTGTTAAATAAATAAATAAAATAAAATAAAATAAAAAAAGAGCAGAATGTCCCCAGAAGAGTAGTAAACCACAGCCATAGAAATGGGTGCTGACAGACCAAAAAGAGGGTTGGCTCTAGGCTTGTGCAAGCATGTTGATGGGACAGTGCCCCACTGATCAAAGGGCTCCAGCCTGATCCTGTGCCTCTCTTTAGTGCCATATCTGATTTACAGCTGTTGCTTTTGGTCCGACTAGCCCAAAATGTCCCAGCCTCCACCGTACCAGCTCTGTGTCCTGCTCTGCCAACCACTCTGTCTCATCCGATGATGCCAACATGATCATGTCGCCATGCTGTGCTGCTATCATAGATGTTGAGCACAGTGAGGAGAGGCAGAGAGTTGTTATAGACCTCCTCCTCTTCCTCCTCTGCCCTCCCACCTGAAACTGCAGCTCCATCGACACGTGCAGCCACACTGCATGCCGAGCCAGAAGACGAGGCAGGGCCAGGATTGAAGGCCCCCGTCACACTGACTGTCAACCATTTTAGGTCAAGACAGTACCTCAGCCCAGCCTCAGTCTGTTGGCCCTGAGTGGTGCTGTAATGGTGGTTGAATTTTTGTGATGGTGCAACCCCAAGCCAGCAGATATTTATTTTCTCAAGTTACATAATGGCTGGGTGATTGAAACCTGCATTGTCAGAACCCAGGAACTCTTTTTCACACATAGGGCCTGAAAATGTATAAACCATGCATGGCTCCATAGGTACAAAGCTCCGCGGTTCAAACAGCAGAGGTTTCAGTCACATGGCCCAGCACCTATAGCAATGGGAGGGATGCGGAAAACTCCCATGGCTGGAGACCGAACCACAGCCCCAGCCTTGGCAGCTTACAGGTGCACTACTGGACAAAGAAAGTGAGATTGGGAGGGACAGAGCAGAAGGACGGGATTTTGGGGACTCAAGAAAGAACAGGGGCATGGTGATTGAGTGGGAGAGTGGGGGAGGGGGAGCAGAAAAGGGAACTAGGTATGGGAGAGACTGAGTCAGAATTTGGAGGAGTCAACAAGGGACTGGCAATTAGTAGAAAAATAAAATGGCCAGACAACAAAAGTAGGAAATACATGTTTTTTTCAATGAAGTGATTGGAATATGTCAGTTTTCGTAATTTATATGCTCTCTCTCTATTTAAATGCTTTTCTTTCTAATTTTTTTGTGCTGCACTATATGCAAAGTCCAGCTTCTTGGGGTTTTAGTCAATTTCTGTCTGCATATTTCTATTTTTAGTTTATGGTCTTTTATGTAGATCTTCACAAAGTACAGAATATATTCTAAACGTGACTGAGACCAGGTATTCTGTTAGCAATGAGTTTTTTTATGTAGGGATCTTTAGTAATTCAGTTTTCACAGTAGGTGTATGGATGTTCTAGAATCTACTGCAATATGGAGTAGGCTCCTCATTGTGTGTGTTTTAGAAGTTACTGCTATTATGGAACAGTGGATATACTACTAATCATCTGTACTGTATAGCGCTACAAGGTGTATGCAACGCAGTACATATAGATGCAAAATACCATCCCTGCTCATTAGAGCTTTCAATCTAATGATGAAGAGCATCATTCTCTATAGGTCCTGTGCTATGATTGTCACTATGTTTGTTCCTTGCGTGGCATCGCCTGAAGGGTGCTGGTGGAGGGTAATGGAATATGGATTGTCTTTGAGATTTGCAGTTTTGTGTTCTTGATTCTGCCACTCTGAAATTTAGAATATTTTGTTAGTCCAGATTTGAGGAAATGAATTTTAAGGGAACATCTCTGTTCAATTTTGTCTTATGACCTAATAGCTTCACTATTAATGGTTTCTGGGCTTTTCTAGCAATGGCACGAGCTGATCCTGCCTGTGCACTATGATCTTGAATTTATTTATTTTTATTTATTTATTTGCTTTTATATACCACTTTATCTTAAAATCAAAACAGTTTACAATTAACAATAGTAACTTTAAGGGGTATGTTTACCAAACCGCGCAATTGTGCGGGGCGCACTTGAGCGTGCGCTAAGGTACCTTAGCACACGGTAATAGTGCGTTTTTGTGCCCCGCACATGTGCACGCTGCACTAACGGGCCCGCACAAGTGCGCGGCGCGCTGAAGTGCGATAGAGGCGTGGAAAGGCATTCTGAGGGCGGAGGAAGGCTTCCGAGGGGCGGAGGGACGGGGTCAATGGGCGGAGAGTGGGAGGGGAGAGGCTCCCCGCACAGGAGCGGGGCTGAAATTCAACTAAAAAAATACCGCGAGTGAAAACCTCGCGGTAGAGCCGATTTAAAAGGAAGAGAAACCATATCTGTCACCAATGTACAGCAAAACCAGGGAAACCTACAAAACGTGAGCAGTGTGATACATGTGCACAGAACAAAATAGCAAATAAAAATTGAAAATGACAACAACAAAATTCTACAAAATTATAATCCAGCTGGGCAACAGTGATATCAATGGGCAACAATAAAAAAACACTCCCAGGAAAGCTCCAAAAAAAAGAAATGATTTTTGGAAGGGTCTACGCTCCGTAGACCCTTCCAAAAATCATTTCTTTTTTTGGAGCTTTCCTGGGAGTATTTTTTAATGTTGCCCATTGATATCACTATTGGCCAGCTTGGTTATGTTTGTTTCCCCTTTTTTCGAGGTCATTTTTTAGGTTTATTTGCCCTTTTGTCTCCATACAAGGTGAATGAGCCCACTGTAAAATTGTGCAGAGCAGGGTTTCTGACCCGTTCGGCCAGGTTTCCTATCTCCAGGGACTGCACTGTCTCTGTGGCCACAGTGTGGTGCAGCGGCCACAGCCAATGCCTGTAAGACCAGAGAGTCACAGGTTCAAATCCCAGCTGGGGCTCCTGCCAACCCAGTCCCCATATTTTACCCACCACTAAACAGAGATAGTAAAGACACTCATTTATTGCAGAGAACATAAGCATGGTTCAAACACCTATATTTTACCCTACACCGCACACACACCATAACAATGTGCATTACCTACAGCCGAGTCCCCCAAATGCAGTCCTGGAGTGCCACAACTCAATCAGGTCATATGCTGTTTCCAAGATAAGGACATGTCAGCATGTTGGCAGAAGGGTACAGGTGGTGGAGGGGGCAGTGGCTGCTAGCCACAGCAGACAGTGGCCTAGCCCTGTGCAGGCTGGCGCCGTCCACTGCAACAGACAGGCTCTGTTGGATGTACAGTCATGGACTCCCCAGGGAACACAGTACATCTGTGGCAACACAGTGGTGCAGTGCACCCAGACAGTGTGTGCAAGAACAGAAGGTCACAGCTTCAAAGGCCAGCTGGGGCTACTGCCAATCCAGTCCACATATTTTTCCCACAACTAAACCGTGATAGTAAGGACAAACCTTTATTGCTGGGAACATACGCATGGTTAATATGCCTATATTTTACCCCACCGAGCACAGACACCATAAACAGGCGCATTACCTAGAGCAGAGTCTCCCAAATGCAGTCCTGGAGGGCCACACACCATTCAGGTTCCATGCTGCCTCTAATAAAGATGCCTGTGCTGCATATCTATGCACCACCCCCATGGTATGCAGATGTAGCTCATGCATATTCATGAGGGACAGCATGAAAACCCGAACAGTGTTTGACACACCAGGACTGGAGCTGGGAACCTCTGCCGTAAAGCAGCAGCCAACAGGGGCAGACACACGCACACCCACAGGCCCCATTGGCCAATGCCTCCTGGAGAGGCAGGACATTGGGCCCTGCGTGCATCTCCCAATACTAGCACTTGCATACCTTAGCAATGCAACCCTACACCTGGGTATACGGTTCACAGCTCTCAAACGTTTGCTATGAGAACTGGCAGATAGAAGTTCCTACGTTAAGCACAGTTTGCTGATTGAGCTCCATCATAACATTCATTCTGATGTCTGCGGTGTGTGCTTCAGGTCTGGTCTCTGACAGTGTTTACCACCCTGGGGAGTGACCCCCAACAGTATTGCGTACCATATCCATGCCTGTACTGTGCCCAGGACTGGTGTGGTGGGCATGGCTGCTGAACTCCTCTATAGTAGCACAATGCTGGCATAGGTGTCAGAGTGTGTGTCTGTCTATACAGTGTGTGGTGGCTGCAAACACCTTCCACAGCCCACACTGCCAGCACTGTTGCCAGTATTGGCCTGCCAATGTGCATAATGAGGAGCAAGGTACCATGGGTATAGCCCGGACAGGGTGGCCTGGCCAGGGTGCATCTGCACAGGGCATAGGGCACTGACTGGGACATTTTAGTGCCCGGCCACCACCTACACAGACAGGGTGACCTCAGTATGTCCTGCTGGGGGATCACTCTCACCCTGACTGTGCAGTGACGACAGCATGGCTAGGCACCCCCATAGTGTTATATAATATTTCTCTCATGTGATATTTATGGGGCCTAGTCACTGACTTATCTGCTTGTTGTGTGTGCTGCCATCCCTGTTCTGGGTGCATGCATTGCCACCAGGAACATGCACTATTGACTAACTAGCAGACTGTTTGCAGCTGGTATGTGTCTTGATGGAGTGCCTTGCAGGGTGCAGCAGCTGAAGGCTTGCTGCGGAGAATATCAGATAGTGGTGGGGTGCAGCTTACCATATACCGGCCTAATGTCTGTCTGCTATTGGGTTATGGTTATGTACAGAGCTGCATTGACTGCCCTGAAAGGTGTCTTTTCCCCAGCAGGACTGGGGTTGATGGTCCCCTCTACTGCCACCATTGCAGAGGAGGTAGAATGTGGAACCTTTGATGGGAGACCCTGTTTGCCATCCTCAACCCTGGAGGAGAAGGGTGGTGGTACATGATCCTCCTAGAGATCCATAGGGGATACACCTGATTGAGACAAACAGAGATATCCAAGGTGTTTCTACAAAAACTACCTATCTCACACATTAACACTGCTTTGGACCTCCAGTATGGTCTCTTTCAGCCTGGTGGACCTGGTGCTGGGCGCCTCACCGCACCCTCAGGGTGAGCACAGTACCTGCACAATGTGACGGTGTGTAGCTACTCTGTGCCAGTAAAACACATGGTCTGTACCCCCTACCAGGCCGAGGTGCTGTGGGGATGCACATGGTCACTTCCCCCTACCAGGCTGATGTGCTGTGGGGGTGCATACCCCATCTTGTGTTTATCTGTGGACAGCTGATTTGCATGTGCAGTGCATCATGGGTATGGGTGGGCTAACCCTATCCTGGTGACCACAGCAGACTGTCTGTGTGGTGACGTGCAGGCTCTCTGCAGCCAGCCAGGGGCTCACTAGCAGCTAGAGAGCTGTAGCCCAATGGTTACTTCACTGCCTGTGAAGACAGAGGTCATGGGTTCAAACCCACAGTGGGGTTATTTGATAGGGCTGCCCACAGCATTATCTCTTTTTAATGTACATTTTTGCTGCCAGCAAAAACACCCTCAGCGTACAGTACCCATAAGGTGCCTCTGAGGGCGCTTTATAGGGCGCCCTATAGGGCACCTTATGGTTCCCGTCCATATAAGGTGCACTATACATTATCCTGTGACGCAACTTATAGGGTGCCCTATAGGGGACATTTTAGGGTGCCGTGGCGGACAGTGCACTTTATAATGTGCCCAATGGAGTGCCTTATAGGGTGCCTTATATGGCATTTTCAATTACGTCACGTGAGGGCATGTTTGCTGGCAGCAATTCATAAAATAAATATAAAGTGCTGCAGGAAACAAAATGTACATTGCAAAGCTGATGCCTCAGCCAGCCTTACATATTAGGCACCCTTGGGAGCAAACTCATGACTCCTGTATCAGCAGTCAGTGCCTTAACCATTGTGCTCCACTGCTGCTCCTCCTTGCATGTCAACACACCTACTTATGCTTTTCATTCCTTAAACTGCACAGTGCTGCCATCACAAACAGTACTCTGACCTTGCGGTACCTCATACGGCACCCTATAAAGCGCCTTATAAGCAACATTCTAGGGTGCCTTTGCAGACAGTGCACTTTAAAATGTGCCTTATGGGGCGCCTTATGTTAACACGCTTTGAGAGTGCATTTGCTAGTAGAAGTAATTAAAATATAATTAAAATGCCTCCTAAAGCAATCTTCCCCATAATTGGTAGTGCCTCAGCCAGCCTTGTTCATTGGGCACTTTGGGGGATTGAACCCCTGATCCTTGTATCATTGGTCAGTGTCTTAACCATTGTGCTGTGGTTCTGGTTCTGTGCTTGCACATCAGCGTGCTGCCTTATGCCTCTCAATATTAAAATGCCTCCTAAAGCAATAGCACGCTGCCTTATGCCACCCAATTTTGAAATACCTTAGCCAGCTGTCTTCATTGGGCACTGTGGGGGATTGAACCCCTGATCCCTGCACAATTGGCAAGTGTCTTAACCATTGTGCTGTGGCTCTGCTCTGCTGCTTGCACATCAGCGCGCCACTTATGCCTCCCGCGCAGCTTTCTCATGCGCTAATGTGCAGGGCGCACATGGGCGCCGCGCACCTTAGCGCATATTTAAATCACGGTTTTTCTTTTTCAGAAAGAAACGCCACTCCTTATATGGCACCCGCACACTAGTGCGGCCCGCACATTACCGGGGTTTTAGTAAACATACCCCTAAGTTTACATATTACATTGAACTCTTAGCTCATAAATAACAGTGAATAAAACAATCGTAAGGTTGTAGTGGAATATATGCTACAATTTTATATTTTTCGGTCCTGAATTCACAGTTTATTTTCTGGTCTACAAATATTTATGTGAATATTTTATGTAAATAATGCTCTGAAATGAGTCTCTGCAGATGGCTCCATATGACCATAGGGCCGACCCTTATTTATTTATTTACATTCTTTTATATACCGCGCTATTCCGCATCAGTGCGGTTTACATAGAACATCAAAACTTACACATTTCTGTAGCTGTGTTTACAATGAACCGGTACATGAACTTGGGTCAAACCTGGGTAACTATTTACATATTGGGTAACTATTTACATCTTGACAAACTAATATAGAGGATTCGTGGTACTGTGTCGGCTAGGTAGTTGCTGGGGCTGTGGTGGTACATTCTTCTGGGTAATACAAGAGGAAGAGGTGATGTTTTAACGCTTTCCTAAACTGGGCTAAGTCAGGGATTGCCCGGATGCTAGGTGGGAGGGTGTTCGAGCATTTTGGTGCACAGAATTTGAAAGCTCTGTTTACTGTTGCCTGGGTGGACTGGGTTATCTCTTTCGGGATTATTAGTGTGTTGACCGCTGCTGCTTTTCTGGATCTGTTAGGGGGGATGCTCTTTATGAGCTCTGTTAGGGATGAGATCAAAAGATCATAAGATATGCCATACTGGGTCAGACCAAGGTCCATCAAGCCCAGTATTCTGTTTCCAACAGTGGCCAATCTAGGTCATACGTACCTAGCAGTTTCCCCAAAAGACACAGGTTCTGCAATACTTGTACTGGGTCAAGCATTGATATCTTCGGTCACTTCTTAATAATGGTTTATGGACCTTTCCTCCAGGAACTTGTCCAAACCTTTTTTAAACCCAGCTACACTAACAGCCTTTAATACATCCTCCGGTAACAAATTCCAGAGTTTGATTACACGTTGAGTGAAAAAATATTTTCTTTTATTAGTCTTAAATAGTTTACCCTGTAGCTTCATTGCATGTCCCCTAGTCTTTCTATATTCTGATAAGGTAAACAATCGATCTATGTTTACCCGTTCCACTCCTTTCATTAATTTATAGACTTCTATCATATCTCCCCTCAGCCGTCTCTTTTCCAGGTTAAAGAGCCCTAACCTTTTTAGCCTTTCTTCATAGGAGTATCCTTCCATCCCCTTTACCATTTTGGTGGCTCTTCTCTGAACCTTTTCTAAAATCGCTATATCCTTTTTAAGATACGGCGACCAGAATTGCACACAATATTCAAGGTGCGGTCTCACCATGGAACGATATAGAGGCATTATAATATATTTTGTTTTATTTTCCATTCCTTTCCTTATCATACCTAGCATTCTATTTGCTCTCTTGGCCGCCGCTGCACACTGGGCCGAGGGTTTTAACATGGCATCCACAATGACGCCTAAATCTTTTTCCTGGGTGGTGGTTCCTAATGTGGAACCTTGCATCGTGTAACCATGGTTTGGGTTGTTCTTCCCTAGGTGCATAAGCTTGCACTTGTCCACATTAAAATGTCATCTGCCATTTTGATGCCCAGTCTTCCAATTTATCAAGATCCTCTTGCAATTTTTCACAATCCTCTTGGGTTTTAACAACTTTAAATAGTTTTGTGTCATCTGCAAATTTGATAACCTCACTCGTTATTCCACTTGCCAGGTCATTTATGAATATGTCAAAAACAGCGGACCCAGCACAGATCCCTGGGGTACACCACTATTCACCTTTCTCCATTGGGAAAATTGGCCATTTAGCCCTACCCTCTGCTTTCTATCTTTTAACCAGTTCCTGATCCACAATAGTACACTGCCTCCTATCCCATGACTCTTTAGTTTTGCCAAAAGTCTCTGATGAGGGACCTTGTCAAAGGCTTTCTGAAAGTCCAGATACACAATATCAACCAACTCACCTTTGTCCACCTGTTTATTCACTCCTTCAAAAAAACATAACAGATTAGGAAGACAAGATCTTCCTTGTCTAAAGCCATGTTGGCTGTCTCCCATTAGGTTGTGACTATCTACATGCTGAGTAATTTTATTCTTTATGATGGTTTCTACCATTTTTCCTGGTACTGACGTCAGGCTCACCGGTCTGTAGTTTCCCGGATCACCCCTGGAACCCTTTTTAAAAATTGGTGTTACATTGGCGATCCTCCAATCTTCAGGTATTAGAGATGATTTTATTGATAGTTCACAGATTACTGATAGCAGGTCTGCAATCTCATATTTCAGTTCTTTCAACACCTTTGGATGTATACCATCTGGCCCAGTTGATTTGCTACTCTTCAGTTTATCTAATAGTTGTAAGACATCTTCCCGATGTATCGATATTTCCTTCAACTCTTCCGCACCTTTAAATACCACTTCAGTCATGGGTAACATCCCTACATCTTCCTCAGTAAAGACTGAAGCAAAGAATTCATTCAGTCTCTCCACTATCGCCTTGTCGCCTCTTAGTGCTCCTTTAACCCCTTTATCATCTAATGGACCAACTCACTCTCTCGCAGGTTTTTTGCTACGAATGCACTTGAAAAGGTCTTTATTTCACATTTTTGCTTCCGCAGCAAGCTTCTTCTCAAATTCTCTCTTTGCCTGCTTTATCAATGCCTTGCATTTGACTTGCCAGTGCTTGTGCTGTTTCCAGGTTTCGTCGTTTGGCTCTTTTTTCCATTTCCTGAAAGATGTTTTTTTGGCAACAACAGCCTCTCTGACCTCACCTTTAAACCATGCTGGCAGTTTTTTGGACTTCCTTCCACTTTTCTTAAAGCGTGGAATACAGCTGGTCTGGACTTCCAAGATAGTATTTTTCAACAATACCCAAGCTTGATGTAAGTCTTTAACCTTTGCAACTGCTCCTTTTAGTTTTTTCTTAACTGTTTTCCTCATTTTATCATAGTCTCCCTTTCGAAAGTTAAAAGGTAGTACTGTGGATTTCCTTACTATCCCTCCTCCACTAATTAAATCAAAGGCGATCATGCTATGATCACTATTGCCAAGTGGCCCCAACACCCTTATTATGAGAAGGAGAGCCCATTGATGGCTTTGAAAGTCAGAAGTAAGGTTTTGAATGTGAGCCTGCCTTGAATGGGGAGCCAGTGAAGCTGTTTCAGGATGGGTGTTATGTGGTCCCTCCTGGATGTTCCCTGAAGAACTCTTGCTGCTGAGTTCATCGCGAGCTGTAGCGGGTGCAGAGTGGACTGAGGGAGATCCTGAAGTATGGCATCTGCATAGTCAAAATGCGGTATGATCAGTGCTTGATAGATTGTCCGGAAGTCATCCGGTTCAAGCAGGAAGCATAGATGCCGGAGATATCGGATCTTATGGTATACTGCTCTTGCTATATTGCTTATGTGCGTCTTCATGTCTAGTCGCTGGTCTAAGGTGACTCCGAGGTATCTGATAGAGGGTTTGGTTAGAAGTTCAGCTTCCTTGAACTTCAGGTATGGTGATGTGATAAAGTTTGGATTTCTTGTGATGAATAGGACCTCTGTTTTCTTACGTTGAATTCAAAGATTTTGGTTTGGAGCCAGATGGATACAGCATTGAAACAGTCTGTCAGTGGGGAGAGGTCTGGGTTGTCTGTCGAGAATGGAATATAAAGGAGGACATCATCAGCGTATATTAAGCAGTTCACCTTGAAAGACCCTGACCCAAAGGATCCCCTTTGCCTCATTTAATCAAACTGAGACCCGGGCAACATTCTTCAGGGAATCAAGTCCATACAACTTGTCTATCCCATATCCATCATTTTGCTGAGTTCAAATCAGTATTTGTGATGCCTCACAGCAATCTCTGACAGAGAGAGCCATGGGTATGAAGTACGAAGAGTTTATCTGCATTGGCCTTCTGTTTCATGGGGCCAAATCATTCACCCCACAAATATCGCTCTGAGCTGTCTGTTCAGAGTTTGTTTAACTAAGCATTCTTGGCTTGACTTATTGATTAATTTGATTTATATTCCTTTTCTAACAATACAAAATTGAAAAAAATGACTTACAGTAAAAACACATAATATAATAAACTCAAGCTAAAATAAACAATCAACTTCTTCCCTATATACCTGAATAAACAATCAGACCTTCAGCTTCTTCCAAAAATAGAGATAATTGGATTCTCCTCACTGCCAGAGGAAATTCATTTCACAAAGAGAGACCAACTTAGCTAAAAGTCTGTTAGCTATGTTATCAGTTTGACAACTGTCAGTGGAGGAAATCACAAAAGATTCATCAAAGGGGCATGTTTACTAAACCGCGTAAGCTGTTAATTGGCAGATAGCACAAATGCAGATAGCAGGGTGATTTTCTATACTATCTGCAGAATGCACATTAGCTGCTTGCATGGGTGATATGAGAGTGGAGAGTGGGCATATCTGCACCACGTGGTTACTCTGCATGTCAACAGTGCACAGCAAATGTTGGCGATGCAGACAGCATGGGTGCAACTAACACCCCCTCAATGGTGAATGCTCTCCAACAGAGCTCTTTGCATTTTTGGTATGGTATCTGCTGGGGGAATACTATGCACACTGCAACCGCACAGCTTTTGCGCTAATACAGCACTATTTGCGATAACACGCCGTGTTAGCTGCAAAAGACTCGCACCGTTTAGTAAACATACCCCTAAGATTACCTAAGCAATCTCAAAGGACTGGAAGAGAAATGGGGTTGTGGAGGAAGGACAGCATCATTATTTATTTATTTATTTAACTAGTTTTATCCGCCTTATCCTTTAATCACAGCGGTTTACATTATGTAATTACTACAAACAGGTACTGGATATATTCCCTCGTCCCCAAAGGGCTCACAATCTATGTGTACCTGAGGCAACAGAGGGTTAAGTGACTTGTTATGGAGCTTATGCTAACACTGCTGACTGTTTTCCTCCCAGTCTGTTCTGGCACCATGCGAATGTTCCAAACTCATGGTGTTGGCACTTCCTGTATGCATATTTCATGAACAACAGGGAATAACCTGATATTTATGAAGGGGTGACAGACCAAGGGTTTGGAAGAGGATGAATATAAAGCATGGGAATGGGATTCAAAAAGAGTGGGAGGGTATTGAACCCTGCTGGCTAAATTCAAGAGTGGCCTTCACAAAGGCTTCTGTCCACTTACATTGAACCATGCTGGTATGGTGATCTGGCTCAGGTTAGGCTTTTTCTCCTCTCACTCTTTACCATTTGTTTATTATTCACCTATTGTTATACCCTTGACACTTCCTCTTTCCCTCTCTTTTTCATTACTATTTTGTCTTTTTTATAAGTGCTCGTTTCTGGCCTCAGCCTTTTATTGTGCACTGTCTTTTTGTTATTTTGTCAAAAGGAAGTATAAAAAGATGTCTAGTAAACTAAACAAAATGAAATTAGGAGGCTGGGAAAGGAATAAGAAACTGAAGGAATACTGTAAGAGGGCTAGAGAGGTTCTTGCTTTCTGATCTATCAGGCAAAGTCGACTCAGTCACTGCAGAGAACAACTAGCCCTCTCTGGGTCAGCCTATAACTCCTTTGTATGTAACATAACTGCAGACCATGCTTCTGGTTTTATTTGAAACTGATCTGACTTTACAAGGAAAATTTATGTACAGACTGCATTCCCCAGAAAACAGCCAATTGATATAATACTTAGCTTGGAAAATACACGATGTCACTCATTCCATGCTGATAACTTCATTGTCAAGTTCCCATTCAGACTTTCTGTGAACCCTTCTTCCTTCACTCTAACGTCTAGGTTTTTCTTTCTTTCCTTCTGTTGCACACTGCCTCTGAGCTCAACAGAGCTTGCTCAAATCTACTCTAGGACATATCACTAGGGAGTCTTAACATAGGGATTCAGTAGGTCATAACATGGTGCCCGGGAGCTGAGCTTAGGTTTCTTTAAATAAAGCAATTAATTGCAATATTATGAATTGCCATCCTTAAAACCTCCTAAAAAATACATTGATGTTCACTTTCGTCCAATTAGGATGAAAGGACAAACAGGGCGCAACATGATTTTCTAGATAGCTTTGGTTCACTAGCTAATGCTTTTCTACGGTAAAGGTCCCAATTTTGCCCTCTCCTGTGCCCCTCCCCAAAAATGTTCAATAACCTTAAAATGAAGAAAATACCGATGTCCCTCTGAGGGCCTATCTCTTTACAAAGGTTGGTGTAACTAGGTCCATTTTTTAAAATGTTATTTGAGGTGGGAGAGAGGAAGACACATAAAAATGAAAAAAGAAAGCACAACACACATAAACATTTTGTGCAATCTAATAGGTTTAACTGCTCTATTGAACTGCTGCTAAAAATTTAGCATTTTGGAGGTCTATTCACCACCATAAAATTAAAATGATTGGTTTTAAAGCTTTTTAAAGGGTATTTTCTAACGTGTATTAAGGGAATAATACACAAGTTTTGCCAAATAAGGCATTATTATTGGCAAAATTGGGCATTATTTTACCTTAATATGCATTTTCTTACCACAGTGCAAGCTACGTAATAATATGATGCAAAGCATATATATTTAGGGTAAGAACCTCATCGATTTGTGAATGGAGTAATAAAGCTTAGGCCCAATATTCAGCCACTGCCCGGTTAGATTCAGTGGTGAAAATTAGGCCAGCCTTCACTGCGCCTGACTTTTGTCACATGGTCATAGCCAGGCTGTGGCTCAATATTGCCGTTGCCCGATTATCGTTGGATGCCGCCCTTGGAACGCCCGTGTTAGTGCCACTGAATATCCCAGCCAAGGAGATTAGGCCTGCTAACCATGTTAATCCCTTTCAATATCAGACCCCTTGTGTTTCACCTCACAAGCTGCATTTTCCTTGAAAAATTATGATAGCTTTGAATTGACATTATTTTGTCTCCCAGAGAGCAACAGGTCTATAATGCACAGTCCGATGCTCTCAGGGAGCTATTTAAAGGGACCAATACATAAAGAAATCACCCCACCCCCTAAAACCCCTCAGCACAGATTCCTTTGATCACCCCTGACATATCTCTCCAGCATAAGAACCCCAACACAAAGACTTCTCCCAGCCCAAGACCCTTTCTTAGCATTTAGTGGGTGGTCCAGGAATGATGCCCAGTTGCTTCTACCTCATCGGACACCTGGATTCAGAATGAAACCTCTGACCACCAAGAGGTAAGTTTGTGTGGTAAGCACTGCTGCTGGGAAGTCAAGCTGCCAAATAAGGAGCCTGTACCCCTAGTAGTAAAACTACAAACTACTGGCCCTGCCTCACCTGCTAGACATCAGAAAACTCCTGGTAAGTGCCGATGGTGCCTTGTCTGGGAATAGGTTCTTGTGCTGGGGAATCTGCCTGAGGTGGATTTGTGTTGAGTGGGAACGGGAATGATTGTTTTATGCACTGTCCCTGATGTTTCCAAGGTGGAAAAATAATGGTCAAAACTGACATTATTTTTCTGCTCCTCCCCAGCAGTCTGTTGAGGGCCTTCAGACATGGGAGTCTTATCTTCCAGCACTATAGTCCAATTTGTTTTGTTGTGAATATCAATTGGATTTTCATGGCAAGATATGGAAATAGATTGCCAGGCCTTTCTTCCACGCAGGTAATTCTAGTGTTGTTACCGTTATCACAGAAATGTGATCCTCCGCTGCAAACACCGTTCCATTTTATTGCTGTCCAGATGAGTGGTTTGTCTTAGTCTGGCACCTCAGCTGAGTTCTGTCCATCTTGGGAGACCCTGTCAGTAGATTAGCTACCAATATCTTAGCTCTCAACATCACTGATGCACACAAGCCTTCACAGCATGACAAACTGCAAACCAAGTGAAATTTGATACCGCAGTGTATTTTGTCAACCAGTGAAAAACCCTTAACAGATGATTGGGAACCAAACAAAAATGATAGCAGAAAATATTTATTTATTTAGAAGGATTTATATTCTGCACAATTGCTGAGGTGAATTACAAAATACATACATACATAATAAGTCATCATGTACAGTACAACAAGGACAAATACAAATACAAACATTATAATTAAAAATAGCCATTAAAAACACTGCTATACTATATCATAATTGCCATCAGAGGCTCAACATAGGTTATAAATACCCACGCACCACACTTGTCCATTAGACAAATTCATGAAAAGCATACATAAAATATATAAAATAATCCTAAAGGCCTTTATATTAGTTTAGATATCCCTACTCCCCTAACAGTTCTAAACAACAAAGTTCACTAATACAAAAATGAAGACATCAGTCCAGCAGTGGGATGGTGGCTATCCAATCTTTTGCACTGAGTGTCATATTGATGACTATCTCCCGGATGATGACAGGTCATATGAGTACACTCGGTGCAAAGAGCTTCCAGCACCCAGGGAATGCTATAGTAGCAAATTTAGAGGAACTGAGGCAGATAGAGAGGTATCTAGAGAAAATCTACAGGGGCATAGTAGAAAAAATTCATGTCCAGTTTGGCCGCTTCAGTACTGTCTTGGAAGAAAGAGAACACCTAAAAGGAGAGTATCACCTTGATGTGGCAATAAAATCCTGTAGCTAGGATCTGTACTCAAGAGGATGCAATACCATCTTAACTGAGGATCTGTCTCCAGGGGCTTCTTCCCAGGAGGGAAGGATTAGGATGGCCACCTTAGTTGGTGATTCAATCATTTGGCATGCAAATAGCTGGAAGGCTGGTGGGCATGAGGATTGCTTCATCATTTGCCTTACTGGTGTGAAGGTAGCATTACTCACGCATCGCCTAGACAGAATTCTAGAGTGCTGGGAAGACTTAGCTGTCTTGATACATATGGGCACCAATGACATAGGAAAGTATGTGAGGGAGGTTCTAGAAGCCAAATGTAGGCTTTTAGGTAGAAAGTTGAAATCAAAGACCTCCAAGGTAGCATTTTCAGACCCAGGAGGCAGGCACAGGACCCAAGAGGAAGGCAGAGCTCCAGAGTCTCAATGCATGGATGAGACAATGGTGTAAGGAAGAACACTTTAGATTTATTAAGAAATGGGCAGCATTCTAGTGAAAAGGGGGGATTTTCCAGAGGGATGGGCTAAATAACCTGTAGAAACTAGATATTTGACTCCACCAACAATACTGACACTCTCATTATAAAGATCGACCATCTCAGAATCTGCCTGGTATACAGACCACCTGACCATAAATCAGAAAATATGGATGCCCTAATTGAACTACTCAGTTCATCTTCTGACTTAAGCCCAATAATAATGTTAGGAGATTTTAACCTCCCATCCCTTCCTCTCACATATTCAACCTTATTCCTTGAATCTATATCCGACTTAGGCTTCCACCAAATCATTAAAACAAAAACTCATAACAAAGGAGGAACCTTGGACCTTATTTTTCTCCCAGAAGTATTCCATGAACTCTTTAATCAGGAATCACTGCAGTGCACGCCGATCCCATGGTCAGACCACTACCTGATTAAGTTCAACCTTACACACATTGAATCAAATAACAAAAGCACTCTGCAAAACCCCCCACCCCCTAGATTTAAAACCTTCAATGCTGAAGATTTCCTTGATCTAACAATCCCTCACCTCTCTTCATTGCCATCCAACCTCGATGAGGCCATCACAACATGGCATAAAACAATTTCAAAAGCAGCTGTATATAATCACCCAAACAAGAAGAACATCCGACCCAGAAATGGCGATGCCCCATGGTTCAACCTTAAAAACTATGAAAAGAACACTCCGGAAAATTGAATTAAAATGGCACAAAACTAAATCTATTTCATACAACGAACTATATCATACCCACCTCAAAAATTACAAAGATGCAACAGAAAGCGCTAAGAAAAACTTCTAACAAAATCCATCAACAGACCAAGGGAACTATTCTCCATAGTCCAAAACTTACCAAAGAACACATACAACACCAGTCATGATGCTAATGATATATCTCCTCAAACCTTAGCAGATCACTACATAAATAAATAAAAAAATAATGTCCCAACAATTGCACAAACCATCGCTTGCCAACCCCTACCAGATGCGTGGAACAAATTCTACCCCATAACTAAAGAAACACTTAAGAATATTATGTCAAACCTAAATACCACAACTTCTCACCTAGACCCCTGCCCCACAACTTGGATAAAAAATACCCTTCCAACTTTATCCCCTTTCATTCTACCTATAATTAACCTCTCACTAAACCAAGGCTATCTCCCTTCCATACTAAAACATGCACAAATCCGACCAATACTAAAAAACAATACTCTGGACAAAACATCACCAAACTCATATAGGCCCATCTCAAGTATACCTTTTATGGCTAAACTCATAGAAAAAGTTGTTCAAACCCAGACACAGGAACACATCGACACCTCATCTCCCCTTGATGACCAACAATATGGCTTTCGCCCTGGTCATGGAGTAGACACACTCTTAACAGTACTCCTTGACACTCTAATAAGAGGAATTGACTGTCCTAGAAATGCATTCCTACTTCTTTTTCTGGACATATCTGCAGCATTTGACAGTGTTCACCATACACTAATGCTCAACAGGCTCAGACAAATAGGCGCCAACTCAACCGTACATAAATGGTTCACATCTTACTTATCTGACAGAACTCAAACTGTCAGAATTAATACCCAAACCTCTAACACATACAAACAAGAAATAGGCCTCCCCCAAGGATCTGCCCTCTCGGCACTCCTTTTTAATATTTATATACAACCAATTTGCAACATCTTCAAAAAATTCAAAATCCAATATCACATATATGCAGATGATATCATGCTGTATATTCCTTTTAAGATCCCTACGCTTCCACTTCAACTATTATCAGATTGCTTTAATGAACTAACAACTTGGTTAGAAGCCCACAACCTTCATATTAATCACTCCAAGACTGACATACTCATCGTAACAAAAAACAAATCTTACACCCCTCCTACCCACATCACACTTCAGAAACATGACATCTACATAAAAAATGAGATAAAATACCTAGGGGTAATATTAGATACACACCTTAGTATGAACACTCACATAAGAAATACTACGAAGAAAATATACTTTAAGCTTAAAGTACTAAAACAACTACGACCACTGGTCCACCTGCACGACTTCCTCAGCATCATTCAAGCCATCATCACACCACATTTTGACTTTGCCAACCTCTCTCTACTAGGCACAACTAACGAAAACATCAAAAGACTCCAACTGGCCCAAAATGCTGCAGCCAGAACAATAATGAGGGTTCATCCTTTTGAGCATATATCACCATATCTAGCCAAACTACACTGGCTCCCTGTCCATTGCAGAATAAACTATAAATTAATAATAACCACCTTTAAAGCTCTAAATAACACTGCCCCAGCCACTCTAAACAAACTACTCACAAAAGACACACCCCAATCTGCTCAAAGAAGAGGCAACACCAATAAAATAAGGATTCCAAAAGAGTTCACAAAGACTAAAAAAACAACAAATAAAAAAGTGTTTTCTCATGTAGCCCCTATACTCTGGAACTCCCTACCCGATGAAATCAGAGCCTTAACTGATCTCAAAGAACTACGCAAAACATTAAAAACTCACCTCTTTATTTCCCACTATGGTCCAATGGCGAATTCCCAACACCAAAATGAAAAAGGATAATTCTTAACACATTGTGCCCAACACCACAATGTTCCTATATGACCATAATGTTTTAAAATAACTACCTTTCTCGTTGAATTCCATTAATATTGCCTGAACATAGTTGATTGTACATAGTTGACTGTATATAGTTCCCTAATGTTTGAAAGTTTAATTGTTAAAGTTAAGATGTACATAATTCATGTAATGTTCTATGTAAAAACAGAAATGTTATCCTGTTTCCTTGACTGTTATATGTAAACCGCACCTGATCACTGGAAGGCAGCGGTATATAAAAGATTGTTAAATAAATAAATAAATAAATAAATATTTGGGGGAAGTCAACAGTCATCCAGGCTGTTACTATATTAACACAAATCTTAAATCTGGCTCTGGCAGCAGCAGAAAAATCGTAATCATAGGATGGAGATTTAACTGCCTATTTTCACCTTCAGAGATGCGAAGCTACCCAGTTCCAGGACTGAGATTTTTTGCTAGTTCTGGTTTTAAATTTGCATTGCAATGCAGTATGATATTTGTAGTCCCTGATTGTACACATTGGAATCAGTGCTGCAGGTCCCATAATGCATCATGATGAGATTATCAGAAATCCAAGACTGGCTTAAAATCTCACTCTTGGATCTAGATATCTTGGCAACTCCTCTCCTTCTGGAGCATAGCATAGAAACTCTTCCATAGACCACTGAACCAGATTTATGTTTGACACATCTGGCATTGAAACAATATCTGTAACATAACACTCAAAATTCTGCATCTATCAAGGATCACTGAAAAACATTATAATAGTCGCAGAGGATTGACGTTGTCCTTTACTATCCTTTAAACCCACATTTGCTTGTCTACTCATGGATGCTTTTGTTGTTGCAACTAGCTAGCCCTCCAAACTTAATAAGGCTCATAGCTTCAGCTATGGGCTTCATACATGCACAAAGCTTTATAGCACTCTATACCTGAATAACATCATAAAAACATGTTTGATATGGTTCTTGAAAAGGTCTCAGTCCTACTTATAAAGAACACAAATCATCTGAAAAGTAATTCTCAGACTACTTACTAGTATCAGACATTACCCACATATTCTGGAGCCCTCTCAGTACCAGAGGAAGAGAGGGAGAAGTTTCAGTCAGTCAGTCCCAGCCCATAAAACCAATATAATGCATGCTCAGTTGGGCTCTTGTAAATTTGCCTAGGAGTATGTACATGCATACAAAGTAGACATATAGATGGAATGGGGGGGGGTGTCATTTTATAAAAAGCTATTTAGCTTTACATGGGATCGACATGTGCAAATTCATATATATATATATATATATATATATATATATATATATATGCTGTCACGCCCTCCTTTGTCTAGGCGGTTGCCTAGTAGAGGAGGACGGACCACATTTATGTATCCTTTAAGTGCTGCGAGTCTTTTCTTCCGTGTTGTTGTGGTCAAGACGAAAAACAGCCAAGGATTTTAAGGGTAACAATAAGTTTTATTGTTGCACAGGTATTTTATCTACTACCCCTGCAAAAGGTAAAAAATAAAGGATTCTTCTCCACACAGAACAAAAAGTCAAATGATACAGCAAAGTCCATGTGTTACACTTTCACACATGATTGCTTTAAATCACTTTCCCAAAGCTTTCTTCCAAATACAATTTCACTTTACTTATGCCTGGGTAAGTTTGAGGCATTCATTCAAAAGCATTAACAGCTCTCTCTCTTCTTTAGACCAGCTGTTGCAATTGTATAACCATTAGTAAACCCTTTGAATTCTCTTCATTCACAGTGCCCAACTTGCTAGGCTTTACACTTCCAGGATTTCAATGCTTTCCCAGTGTTAATCCACCAAGTTAAGCTTCAGGCTTCTTCCAGCACTTGTAATGTCAGTATACAACATTAGCAGCTTTACTGCCTTTGGCAATAAGCACAGTCTGTCTCCATATCAGAGCATTCACTTTCTAAAGGGGCTTCTTCAGTTTGCATAGCCTCTTCCTCAGAGTCTGATATAACCTGGCTATTCTCAGGGTTCTGAACAGCAGGCTTCCATTGCTCTAACAGGGCTTTAAGCTGCCTCCAGCAAGACTCTTCCTTAGACTGAGGTGTGGGGGAAGAATCCAGGAGGCCACTCTCCCTTAACACAGATTTAAATGTCTCAAGAGGGCTCACCTTTTTTCTAGCAGTCCTTAACTTCTCTGGTAGTGCTAAAGGTGACCACTTGTCCCCAGACTGCTTCACCTGAACTCTTGTATCCTGGTCCTCAGCAAGGTCTGGCTCATACTCCTGTCTCCCAAGCTTCTGGTCAGCTAATTGCTTTATACCAGCTGGGCTTCTCTCAGGGCTGGAACTATAAACACGCTGCCTGCAATAAGAATCTTTATGCAGTTGTTCAACAGGGCATTTGCTTCTGCCTATTCTCCCACCTTTCAGGACAGCTTCAACATCAGACTCCTGAGAAGAACTCCTCTGACTCCTGGGCAAACTATCCAGGCTTTCCTCCCGAGGATTATTCCTTCTTCTCTCCCACTTTTCTCTGCTGCTCCTCACGTGTTTCTTCCTGTTCCTCTCCACGCCTCTCTCCACACTTCTCTCCACCTCTCTCTCACTAACTGTTTCTCTCTGCTTAAGTGTTTGGGGCTGTCCTATGAGCTCTGACTCCGCCCCTCTGCTTCCCACGTCAGCTCCCTTGGTTGTCATGGAGCTGAGGTATGGCTCCCTCTCTAGCCTTCGGTGCACAGCGTTTTTTTCATTTGTTGCAGGTTTAACCCTTTCCCTTCCTGCACTGTTCTTTGCTTCAGGGAAAAAAAACTGATTTCTCCTGTTTTCTCCAGGGTTTAATCCTGTTTCATCACCACAATATATATATATATATATATATATATATATATATTGTGGTGAGTAGAGCCCCCAGGAAGAGATGGAAGTGGAAGAAAACCTTGTTTTTCCCTTTAAAACAAGTGACAGTTCAGTTGTGCACAGTGCTTGCAAGGCAGGCAAGAAAAAAACTCAGCTCTCTGCTAAGGCCAGGCCACGCCCTAGTTCAGACGGGGAGCCAAGCTTGCTCAGTGAGTGGTCACACCTGTGCAAAGGCAAGGGAGTGCCCGGCAGCAAAGGTTTTTAAAAACACACTCAGAGCAGAGAAAGGAGACACAGACAGGGGAGACACAGACCCAGGAGACACACACACGGGAGACGCAGCAGAGAAAGCAGAGCCAGCACGTACAGGGGAAGCTGGAAAGGAACAGATCTGCAGCCAGAGCAGACAGAGCAGCAGAGGCACAAGAAGGAGAAACTCTGAGAGATCCTGGAAAGGGAGAAAGGTTCCAAGGAAACTTTCAAGAGAGTGACTATCTGGGAAGGAGTGGGAAAAGGCACCAGAAGGCTGAGTTCCATAGCCTGAAAGATATCAGGAGGAAAGAAATCATTAGCTGTCTGAGAGACCCGCCCCAAGGTAAAGCCAGTACATGTAAACCTGAACAGCTTGCAGAGAAACAGTTTGCTTCCACTAGTGTCCAGGAGCCAGACCTAACGTCTGCTAAGAGGTGGGTGGATAGTTTTATGTATGAAGAGAACCGAAACCCAGATAAGAGCAGAGAAACTGAGCTTTTAACACTAGAAGCATTAAGAAAACTGTTTGCAGAGAGGAATCTTTACCCTCCCAGTACAAGTGTGCCTTCTCAGGGTGATTTGCTGTTGAAGCAGTTCCAAGAGTTTTTAGAAGACAAGAAGGCTGGGCAAGTTTATAAAACTGGTGGAAGTAAGAAGTACTCGGTGTCCATAGAAGAGATGCAGGTGGATTCTTGTCTGCCCGAAGCTGAGTCAGAATTGTCACCAATGGATTGCTCTTTTTATCTAAAGGAGAACTGAGCATTGTTGAACAGGGTTGAAAGACTGTGAAACAATATAGTGACTAATTTCTGTGACTTCCAAGAGTTGGAAAAAGCCAAGTCTGTGTTCTACTAAGTATGTGAGCTTCTGAAGCCAAGAAGCTGCCTTTAGTAAAAGTTTGGTTTGGAAAAGAAAACAGCAGCTGTTAAAAAGTTTGCCTGATACGTGGAATGACAACAAGAAGTTGTGCTCTGTGAAAGTTTATTTGAATGAAAGCTGATGCCCAGTGATAGAAAGTTTTTGTTGCATTTTTCATCTGTTAACCTGATTTACTCTTATGTTGGAGAAGCATCCTTTGGCTTTTGTGTTTTTGAGCTTTAATGCCTTGGAATCCTGCAAAAAAATAAATTTTCTTGCTGCCTTAAACCACCGGTCTCTCAACTACAGTTGTCCTTATATAAGTAAGCCAACTACAAGTCCCAGAATCCCTCTGGTGACAAACAAGGGAAGCTTTATTTAAAGGGACACTATAAGGCCGCTCTATGCTTGTAAGCCTTCGGGCCCAAGCAAGGGCGTCGCAATATATATGCGTAAAGGGGCATTTACATGTATAAGTGATGTGATTGCTATTCCAAAAGTACATCAGTTCAATCACATGCATAGGGTCAGAGTTTGGGTGGAGTATGGGGGAGCACACAAGTACATGCGTAAATTATAAAATACGATAATTCACATTCATTCCTTACAAATGTAAGGATGGGCATTTGCATCAGCCCTAGGACTGGTATTAGGGGTTGCACCTTAAATGAATGCATCTTTTCAGCCATTTACACTAGTAAAATACATGTGTAAAATATGCATTAACTATGCAGTAGATTATATAATTACCTCATAGCATGCAATTTTATAAACATCTGCCTAGATTGATGTTCCAGTGACAGCTGGATATTCAGTGGGAGCAGCTGGCCGATCTAACATGGATAGCCATTGCTGCTGAACTTTAAACCCGGATATTCAACTCTGGGGTCATATCCGGCCCTGGCATGGATTACTCAAGTTGCCAGGATTGGCAAGAAGCTAAAAGGGTAGGAGCGATATTCACCCATTGCCCAGTTAGCTTCAGCGGTGAAGGTTAGGCCAGCCTTGGCTGTTTCTTTACTTTCACCATAGAGCCGTAACTGAGCAGTGACTCTGCCGCGGCTCGGTTATGGCCGGTTGGCATCATGGCATGCAGTGTCGACACCCGCAGATATTCAACGGCACTAACCTGCTGAGCAGCATTTACATGGTTTGCAGGTCTTCAAACCTTGTAAATGCCTTCAAATATCAGCCCTCTGTGTTTAGTCCTAAGTGCACATGAATTGGCATTTACACATGTAACTGATGCAGTCAGTATGCTGAAAGTACATGGGCCATCTCGATTGAGCACACATTCACTCTGGGTGTACACAGGGTGCAGGGTTTGAATGTAACATGGGTAGAACACACAAGATATATGTAAAATATATAACACTATACACATTTCATGAAATTAGGTGCTATGGAGATAATGTTATATGTTTATGTTTATTGGGTTGCTTAATAGACCGCCCATGACAACAGCGTCTGAGCAGTTTACAAAATACATCAAAAGGCTGCTAGAAAAAGGAAGAGAATGCCATTATATTATAGGATAGGAGAGAGCAGAATGGAGATTATAGAGAGAGAGATAGGAGAGACAGCGAGAGTGAGTTTTTAAGCTTGCTTTAAAGGTTTTAAGGGAGGGCTCTAGGCGGAGGTCCGGGGGGCGCGAGTTCCAGAGAAGGGGGCCAAGGAAATAAAAAGCGGAAGAACGGGTAGGCTTGTACACATTTACAAAGTTAGGTACACCAGCTTTATATACAATTATTCTTCCCATATGCAGAAGCATTGAGTAAGTTAAATCAGTGTTTGGCCTCTATGGCAGAATGGTTATAACCAAAGCCTATGAAACAGAGGTTTCTCAGTGCACAGTCCCCCATGCAAGGAGTAATGCCTTGTTTAACATTTGTTTAAATGTCTATTCAATTGCAACTTTGCAACCTGGGGGAGGGGGAATAACTGATGCAGGATCTGCTCTTTTTGGAGCAGGGAGATCTTGTCAATGTGATCCACTTCCAGGATGGATTTATGCAAAACACTGTCTATATCACCGCTTACTGTATGAGTTAGACTTGTAGAATCTTGATAGTGAAACACATCAGTCCATATTGTAACTGGTACAGGTTATAGATAGAGAATCTACCCCTCTTTGAAAAAGTTTCAGTGACTCCCCATAGGGTTCCAAATCCTTTCTGAATCACTGTCTGTTTTGTTTTGTTTTGTTGTGTTTTTGTCTTTACATTACTTTAGTCCTGTGTATTTACTTAGAGGGCAATTCCAAACAGGGCATGTCTGGGCCATTTGGACTGCCGAAAATTGGATGGCCCCAACTTGTACCCAATTCTGCAACCATGGGAACTAGGTATTCCTGCAGGGTGCAGAATCAGGCACTTAGAAGGCCCGAATATGCCACAATTCCTCAGCGCAGGACGTCCAACCTCCTGCCTGTGCTGCCCACCCTAGGCTCCTGCTGGTTTGCTGGTGCCATGGCGTCCCATTGTCATGGCATGAGATGCCCAGCAGGAGCGCCAAAAACCTGCTGCAGCCAAAAACCTCTTTCTCCACTGCCCAACTCTCAGGGGCTGAGATTGAGTGGAAGGGTCTCACCTGTCACAGCTTGTTTTCTGGTGGGGGGCTGCCGGATTCTATTGAAATCTTTGGTGGGACTTATTCCACCTCTGAGGTGGAATAAGTCCCACGTCTATCTCACCCCGACTGGACATACAGGGCCATGACCTGAATAGGCCCTGTACATACAGGTTGTGTAGCCTTCCTCCTCTCTGCCCACTCTCTGCTTCCAGCCTTCCCCCTCCAATCCCCATTCAGTGCTCCCCGCACAACACTGCTGTACCTGCGGGGAATATGGTGCACATGAATAGCTGGGGTTGTACGTCCAAACCGGATGTACATCCCTGCTATTTGCTGTTCAGAATGACCCCCTTAATCAATTAATGTTTACTAAAACACACTAATGGTTAGTGAGGGGTTTCCTGCATGCTAGGTATGTTGTGTCAACAGTTAACATGGTGAAGCGCAATAAAAATTCCTTGCTAACCACAGACCACGGTAGAGTGGGGATCGCACAGGTTGTGGTGGAACGTAGGTGTGGACTGCACATCGCTGTTAGCGTGGGTGACATTGGTGCACACTAGCCATAAATTGTTGCAGTTATCATGGGTGGGCTTATTGCCCCTCAATGGGTGGTGATAAGTGCACCTGCACGCCAGTTAGCATGGTGCCACGTGGCTCCCATGCCCTAACTGTAAGGGGACATATGGACTAATTCTTGACCTTGAATATGCTCTACCCTTTAGTAAACATGCCCTTTGGAGTTTTCAGTCCTGGATGCCTACTATATTCTTCCCAAATATCTCTATGTACTTCTGGAACATTCTTCCAATATTATGTGATTAACATGTACTCAAATTAAGGAACCAGTAGCAACATGGATTCTAAAATATTGGCAAACTTTGTACTTAACTTTTTTTTACAGGGATAAAGTCTCCAATTAAAACCACCCACTGGGATCTGAAAATGAGATTCTTGCATGTGGTTGGAGGCTCTGCTCTCAAACAACTCTTAGCAGATCCTTTTTCCTTGCAGATGGGGAGTGTAATTTCCATTGCCCCTTTTTCCATGGCTAAACAGCTGTTTACCATGGACAAAACCTTTGAAAATGACTGTATAGGGGGGGGGGTCTAGTTACTAAGGTATTCTAGTGTTCACACACGTTAATTCCACATGAATGCACACAGTTAGTAACTAGGCCTCATTGAAAAACATGGACCCTAAGCTAAACTAACTTACATTAATGGTGAATTTGGTAATAGACCCCCCCATAATGTTTTTGTAAATATAGTAAGGCACATCTAATCTAACTGGCATTTTCTTAGGGGCACATGTGAATCTCTAGGCTATTGCTTATTTGTCTGACTCCATTTAGTTGTTGTTTTTTAATTGTTGTATTTGTGCATGTTTTTGTTATTTTATTACTTGATATTTATGGTGTTCGTTTGATATTTATTGATGTAAATATTATTATTGATTGTGTTTTTATTGATATTTACTGTATATTCTGTATGCTGCCTGGAACATTTTGGCGATTGGACAGTTTACAGACATACCTAAATCAATAAATGAATAAAACATCCCCCAAAGTCTCAGGTTCAGTATATCCCCAGCAAATCCCCTTCTCCAGCCCCCCATTAAAAGCTCTAATCCCCAATCCACTGTGAGAGCTCTGTGCCTCAACACATCTTAGTTCATTCAATATCTAGAGGCACTTTGCCAAAAATTCCATTCCAACAAAAGAATTTGATGTGAAAGAAAGTAAATTGCTGGTTTTTATCCACCTTTCTTTAAGAGGTCTTCGTTGCAAAGACAGCTTTCGATACTGCTGCTGTTATGGAAAGATGATGGAAAGATATAACCACACTAGACTATAATGTGTTCAGGAAGGCCAGGGAAATTAAAGAAGGAACAATTTTATAGCAGGGCACCTATGCCAGAGTTCCAAAGATGGGCCAATTGTATGTCTATGTTATAGAGGCAGTCCCATGTATATGAACTATTTAGATATCTTAATTCTACCAGATCTCTGCTTGCCTATCTGACATTGCTGCTTGGATGTCTCACTGCCATATGAAATTGAACATGGCCAAAACTGAGCTTCTTATTTTCCCCCTAAACTCACCTCCCCCTCCTCCTTCTCTGTGGATAATGCTCTATTACTCCCTATTTCCTTGGTTCACAACCTTGGAGTCATCTTTGACTCCCCACTTCCTTCTCCATAAAAATCCAATAGCTAAAACCTGCTTCTTTCTCTATAACATTTATTTATTTATTTAGCTGTATTTATATTCTGCTTTTCACCGAGTCAAGGCGGTCAATTGGGGGATACATTTAATACGAGGGAATATGAGACACATATGCTAGTACTTACAGGGAACATGGGCAATGGAGGGTTAAGTGGCTTGCCCAAGACCACAAGGAGTGCCTATAGGACTAGAAATCCCAGTCCCTCCGGCCTGAGATTGCTGTCCCCAGGTGGGACTTGAACCCCTGGCCCTCTGGCCTGAAGTACCTTGCCTTAACCACTAGACCACTCCTCCCTCTTCAGCAAAATTTGCCTATTTCTTTCTGCACACACTACTAAGAAACTCATTCACTCTTTAGTCACCTCACACCTAGACTATTGCAACATCCTCCTTGCTGGTCACCCTCTGAATCATCTCTTTCCCCTTTAATCTGTTCAAAACTCAGCTACACGGCTAATCTGTCATCCTTGATATGCTCATATAAACCCTTTTCTCAAGTTGCTTTATTGGCTCCCTATCCGTTTCCATTTCCAATTCAAACTTCTCCTACTGACTTACAAGTGCACTCATTCTGCTGCTCCTTGCTACCTTTCCTCTCTTATCTCTCCCTACTCCACTCTTCTGGCAGATCCCTTCTATCTGTGCCCTTCTTTGCTACTGCTAACTCCAGACTACAACCCTTCTACCTTGCTGTTCCTTATGTTTGGAACAAACTACTTAAGTCTGTGTGTCAGGCTTCATCTCTGTCCCTTTTCAAATCCAGGCTGAAAACTCACCTCTTTGAGGCCGCTTTTGGCTCCCGATCTGCTTAGTCTCTTATGTGTTTCCTTACCATTCCCTTAGATGTATCCTTGTCCTCAGCTGTTGTGTTGTCTGTCTTGATTAGATTGTAAGCTTCGATGAGCAGGGACCGTCTTTTACATGTGTCTGTACAGAGCTGCATACGCCTTGTAGCATTATATAAATGAACAATAGTAGTAGTAGTAGTAGTGATGATAGACCATCAAAATCAGGAAAGCATTGAGTGGATCTTTTCCAGTAGTTGTGACTTATCTGTACATTGCATCATCAGTTCATTATTCCTTACGGAGAGTAGTTTTACAAAGTTCCACATAGTTACTGCGTATTTCTTTGCACGCATTTCATACCTACTTTATAAAGTAAAATGTGTGTGCACTTGACTTTATAAAAGAGTTAGAAAGCGCATGTTAAATCTAGGTGTGATCGCTTACACCAGTCTTATGGCCTGCGTAAAGGCCCACACTTACATAATAGTAGTGTATTTTATCGTCTCTATGCATTCTTGTGGGCTTCTCCCATGATCCTGCAGTGAAAGTTTGTACTGTTGAGTGCCCTTGAGTGGTCCTGTGTGCCTGCTTATAAAACTCATTGTAAACGGCTTTGGATACGAGATAAGGTGGTATAGAAAACTTGTTAAACAAATAAATAAAATGAACAAATCACTAAAATTCTCTGATTTACGTGCATAGACGGCACACGGCCCCTCATTAATTATCCCCTTAGAGCGTGATTCCATAACATGCACGTCCAGCCTGTGGACACATCTAAATCAAAAGCGGGCCTCCTTTGAACCTAATTCTGTGTTTGCAGGTCTGGACATGCCCGCAGGGCCTGAATTAGGAAGATAAACATGTTCAGCGGACACATGCAGCTGGCCCAGTGCCTCAGATTTGGGTAAACATTTTGGACGTCTCCACGCTCACCATATTCTGAAACATTACACATTTCGGATCTATTCCCATCCCCACAGATGCCACGCCCCTCAGGAAAAACATGCATCTCCTAAGCTGCCCATCACAGACAGTAGTGCGCTGATGCACACTAGCCATAAATACCAATGAGAAATGACTGCTGCTGCAACTGAGACCATATACCAGTCCTCCTCATGCCCTGAAAAGTGCAAGGTAAGCTCAGCGCACCCCAATGGTACACAAGAATGGAAATATGAATATGTATGTTAGGACATACCTTGCATCAAATAGTATGTGGCATTAGGAACTGGTCCCAGTGAGTCCTGTCCTGGTCATCTCAACCAACACATCTTAAACTGCTAAGGATGGACCCTCACCAGATCCACAAAACCTCAAACTAAGCTTGCAGGATTCCAAATGATGCATAATATTACTGAGCAACAAATATATATGCCCTTTTCATGCCCCTGGCCTATAAGTGCACTCATTCTGCTGCTCTACACTCCCTGTGAACATCACTCTTCTGTCAGATTGCTTCTATCCATGCCCTTCCCTTCTACTGCCAAATCCAGACATCGCTCCCTTCACCTTGTTGCCCTGTATGCCTGCATGCCAGTCTGTATACATCTGCTGCCTGTGGGGTAATCCTGTCTGCCTTCACACAGCAAGCTTTGTGGCACTGCTCCCCTGGTCAGAGCTCTGTGGTTATGGAAGGGGAAATCCCTGTGCCATCATATGTCACCGCTCTCGTAGCTCTCATTGATCCTGGCCTGGGTAGGCATGTAGGCCACATAGGACAATCTGGAGAATGTTAGCACTACATCAGTTGTGCCTCCCACTACCAGGTTCATCAGATGTATGTCTGCCTTATCGCACTGCCAACGATATCTGATCTAATTAGAATACCCTATGTAAAATAATCCATAAGAAATCAGCATAGGTTCCCTATGGCTAAATGTCAAAACATATCCCTGTCAGCAATAGGCACCCTCAGAATAAGGGCATTCAGCAATGCAAACAGCACTAATGCATGCTCAACAGCAACACCAGTGGTCCCACAATATGTGCATTATGGGCATATATTAGAGCTGTTTGTACTGTTGAGTGCCCTTTTTCTGAGGGTCCCTTATTATTGATGGAGATAGGTTCTCACATGAAGCTATAGTGAACCCTGCCTGAGTTTGAATGCCCAATACGATGTAACCAAACAGCAGGAGAAGGAGGTATCCGCAAAAAATACAGAGGAGAGTAGCAGAAACCACAAACCACGGCCAAACACAGCAGGGGTATCCAAGAAACTTTATTAGTATACCCAACTTAACCAGTTTCGGCCCTAGGCCTTCGTCAGGGGTCTAAGGACAAACCTAAACATAAAATTAAAATATGAATAATCATAATACAAACAAATTAAAAATTAAAATACATTAAAAGTTTGTAATACATTGAAAAATATATAATACATTACCAAAGGGGACAAAGCAGAAATGTCTAAGGTGTGGACAAAGCCACTCTTCCCAACCTATGGTGAATAAATAAGCAGAATAAATATAACATATTTTGCACATATTATGTATAAGATTCATACATTAAAAAATATATAATTGGTAAACCTAAATATAATATATAGAGAGACTTAAGCACAAAAACATAATTAAAAGCACCTACAAAAACATAAGAACATAAGATATGCCATACTGTGTCAGACCAAGGTCCATCAAGCCCAATATCCTGTTTCCAACAGTGGCCAATCTAGGTCATACGTACCTAGCAGTTTCCCCAAAAGGCACAGGTTCTGCAATGTTTGTACTGGGTCAAGCATTGATATCTTGGGTCCCTTCTTAATAATGGTTTATGGACCTTTCCTCCAGGAACTTGTCCAAACCTTTTTTAAACCCAGCTACACTAACAGCCTTTACTACATCCTCCGGTAACAAATTCCAGAGTTTGATTACACATTGAGTGAAAAAATACTTTCTTTTATTAGTCTTAAATAGTTTACCCTGTAGCTTCATTTCATGTCCCCTAGTCTTTCTATATTCTGATAAGGTAAACAATTGATCTACGTTTACCCGTTCCACTCCGTTCATTAATTTATAGACTTCTTTTATATCTCCCCTTAGCAGTCTCTTTTCCAGGTTAAAGAGCCTAACCTTTTTAGCCTTTCTTCAAAGGAGTATCCTTCCATCCCCTTTACCATTTTGATGGCTCTTCTTTGAACCTTTTCTAATAACGCTATATCCTTTTTAAGATACGGCGACCAGAATTGCACACAGTATTCAAGGTGCGATCTCACCATGGAACGATATAGTTGTTGTTAAGTGCCATCGAGTCGGAGTCTACTCATGGCAACCCTCTGGATAGCTATTCTAAATTGTGTTCGGTCTTGAGTCATGCGGCTCATTGTTGACAGACTGGTACCCGTAGCTGCTGTTATTGTATCGATCCATCTCATTGCTGGCCTTCCTCTTTTGCGCTGACCTTCTATCTTGCCAACCATGATGTCTTTCTCTAATGATCTCTCTCTTCGCATGATGTGTGCAAAGTATGAAAGTTGAAGTCTTGTCATCTGAGCTTCTAAAGAAAGCTTAGATTTCATCTCCTCTAGTACCGACTGGTTTGTTCTTCGGGCAGTCCATGGTATGCACAGTATTCGCCGCCAGCACCATAATTCAAAGGCATCAATTTTCTTCCTGTCTATCTTTTTCACTGTCCAGCTTTCACATCCATGTGATGTTATTGAAAATACCATGGCTTGAACAAGTCAAATCTTTGTATGGAGAGAGACATCTCTGCTCTTGAGAATCTTATCTAGGTATTTCATAGCCATTCTACCAAGAGCAATGCGTCATCTGATTTCTTGAGTGCTTGTTGCTTCTTTATTGATAGTTGATCCAAGTATGTTAAAGTTGTTCACAATTTCAATTTCTTCTCCTTCAACGATGAACCTGTTGATTATGCCAGTTGTCATGATCTATGTCTTCTTTACATTAAGGTGCAGGCCCATTTTGAGCCTATGTTCTTTGATTGTGAGAAGCAAATGTTTCAGATAATCTTCTCTTTCAGCCAGTAATGTGGTATCATCAGCATAGCGAAGATTGTTGATGAGTCTTCCACCAATCTTCACACCTCTGTTGTCTTCATACAATCCTGCTTCTCTGATGATTTGTTCTGCATGTAAATTAAACAGGTAGGGGGAAAGTATGCAGCCTTGTCTTACAACTTTGCTTATTTTAAACCATTCTGTTTCTCCTTGTTCCGTTCGAACTGCTGCTTCTTGATCAATGTACAGATTGTGCAAGAGTACGATCAGGTGTTCTGGTATACCCATGCTTCTTAATGTGGCCCAGAGTTCCTCATGGTTTACACAGTCAAAAGCCTTGCTATAGTCAATAAAGCACAAATAGATATCCTTTTGGTATTCTTTAGTCTTTTCAAGGATCCATCTCACATCCGCAATGATGTCTCTCGTTCCTCTCCCTTTCCTGAACCCTGCTTGCACTTAAGGTAGTTCTTGTTCCAGGTATGGTTGTAGTCTATTTTGAATAATCTTCAGTAGAATCTTGCTGGCATGTGAGATCAGAGCGATTTTGCGATAATTTCCACAGTCAGTTGGATCACCTTTCTTTAGTATTGGTATAAACACAGATCTTTTCCAGTCAGTTGGCCATAATGTTCTCTTCCATATTTCTTGGCAGAGCCTTGTAAGTACGGTAACAGCTGCATCAGATTGCTGTAATACTTCTATGGGAATGCTATCAATGCCTGGTGCTTTGTTCTTTGATAAGGCTTTCAATGCTGCTTTAACTTCTTCTTTCATCACCAATGGTTCCCGATCATAAGGTACAGGTTGAAACGGCTGTTGGTCCACTTGATCTTTATCATATAAAAACTCTGTATATTCCTTCCATCTTTTCTTGATCTTTTCAGCATCATTCAACATAGAACCTTGAGCATCTTGTAACATTCCAGTTCGAGGCTGTAACTTTTTTTTTAACTCTCGTAGCTTTAGAAAAGCCGATCTTGTTCTTCCTCTAATAGTTTCTGCTTCTATTTCCTTGCATGCGTCGTTGTAGTACATTTCCTTGTCCTGTCTTGCTGCACGTTGGAAATCTCGGTTGAGTTCTGTTATTGTCTTTCTTTCTCCTCTGGCTTTAGCTTCTCTGCATTTCTGGGCAATTTTCAGAGTTTCTTCCGTCATCCATTTTGGCCATTTTTGCTTTTTCACCTTTTGTAGAGACTTCTCGGTTTCTTCCAACACAATCTTCCTGATACCATTCCATAACTTTTCTGGAGCTCTGTCATTTGTATCTAAAGCAGCAAATCAATTTTGCAGGCAGTCTTTAACTCCAGTGGTATATCCTCAAGGTCATATTTTGCTGCATTCATGAGTGGTTTGCTCTTTTTCAACTTTAGCTTGAGTTTGCATACTAGTAGTTGATGATCTGTACCACAGTCAGCTCCAGGTTTTGTCTTTGTTGATGTTATAGAACTTTTCCATCATTGACTTCCACAGATGTAGTCAATTTGATTTTTATACAATCCATTGGGTGAAGTCCATGTGTACAGTCGCCGCTTGTGTTGATGGAAGAAGGTGTTTGAGATGAGTAGATCGTTGGTCTTGCAGAGTTCTATCAGTCTTTCTCCAGCTTCATTTCTGTTGCCAAGTCCATATTTTCCAACTACTTTGCCTTCTTCTTTGTTGCCAACCTTTGCGTTCCAGTCACCCATGACTATCAGGATATCCTGTTTGCATGTTCTGTCAATTTCAGCTTGCACTTGTTCATAGAACTCTTCAATTTCATTATCTTCTGCAGTTGTTGTTGGGGCATATACTTGAATTATAGTTGTGTTGATAGGCATTCCTCGTAGATGAATAGCGATTAAGTGTTCGCTGACTGCATTGTATTTCATTACAGTTCTTGCAAGTTTCTTCTTTATTATAAATGCAACACCATTTCTTCTTTGTCTTTCATTTCCAGCATAGTAGACCATGTGATCATCTGATGCAAAGTGCCTGATGCCAGTCCATTTCAGTTCACTGACACCCAACAGATCAGGTTGTACATGTTCCATTTCATTCTTGACCACCTCCAACTCCCTTGGTTCATGCTTCATACGTTCCATGTTCCAATGCGTAAGACATCTTTACAGCTTCTGATTCTCATTTCATGCGCAGCTACATCAGCAGTCAGATGTCCCGAGGGCTTTGATCCAACCAATCAAAACACCTACAAAAACATCCCCATCATCCATAATCACTACAGAAGCTCACAAAACATTAACCCCATCATACAGGTTCCTTACCAAAACCCATCGCATAGTTCAACACACTCCCATAATCACTATACACGCCATGACTCAAACAAACACCAACGAAGACTCATACAAATAAAGCAGCATCCATACAGAGGTATAACTGACAAAACCACTAATATAGACGCCAAAATAAAGCTCATCTTAATAAACATTAGATCCATACGAAACAAAATACCAATAATCAATGACATGATAAAAGAAAAAAAAACCTGAAATCATATGCATCACCGAAACATGGCTCTCTCCCACAGACACCGTACTACTGAACCAACTAACCACACATCAGTATGACATATTCAGCTGTCATCGAGATGCAAAGAGAGGTGGTGGTACTCTCATACTCACCAAAAAAGACCTACAATACACCTTAACAAGTTTAAATAATATAGACGGAATGGACATAATCAACATAGAAAATAGAACCCTTGCACTCACACTCATATATAGACCCCCTACAGCTGATCAAAAAAACCTCTCTCCCATCCTTGAACTTGCTTGCACAACATCACCAAGCAAACCGCTCATAATCCTAGGTGACTTAAACCTCCCTTCTCTGAATGATTCCCAATCAAACAACTTCATGGACACTATGTTCCAAATGGGATATACACAGATAGTACAAGCACCTACCCACATAAAAGGTAACACTCTAGATCTCATCTTCCTCCCCATCTCCTTTATCAACCACCAGCAACACACCCCTCCAACAATAACAGAAGTACCATGGTCCGACCATCACCTCATTACACTCCACCTCCCAGTACAAGCAACGCAGAACTCCACGCACCACACACCTCATATATCACGCTTTGCACACTTCAACAAAGATACCTTCCTTGGCAAAGTACTACCCATACTCAACACAAACCTCCCAGACATCAACTCCACCGTAAATCACTGGAACCTTACAGTTCAAAAAGCAGCTGCCCCCACACACTCCACGCATAGACAGTTAAAAAAGACAGAAAAATGGTTCACGAAAGAACTAGTGAACCTAAAAAAACAACTGAGAAAACAAGAAAAGAAATGGAGGAAAACTAAATCTGCTGAGAATAAATCCCAATACTTAAACACACTCAACGAATACAAGAATGCGATTAACAAATCAAAAAAGGATTACCACTCCAAGGTAATAAACCTAGCTATCAATCGCCCGAGAGAACTATTTGCAATTGTAAAAACACTGACAAAAGTCAAAAATCCAGAACCAAAACAATCAGCAATAAGTATCCAAACCCTAGCAACCCACTTTTCAGAAAAACTAAAATGCAAACTTAACACTACACCAACACTAATCCACACAAACACCGAAACTAACAACAACTGGACAACCTTTCACACGATAGATCAAAAACACCTCCTCAGGATTATAACAATTATCAACACCACAACCTCCCCACTCGATCCATGCCCTGTGTCATGGATCAAAAGTACTAAGGAAGAACTAGCTGGAAACATTCAATACATAGTAAATCAATCCCTCTCCCAAGGCATTATGCCTGATGCCCTAAAACTCACAACAATCCGCCCAATAATAAAAATCAATAAACTCGACCCGAAAGACCCAAACTCATATAGACCGATAGCCAGCATTCCATTCATGGCTAAAATAATAGAAAAAACTGTTCAACTTCAACTGCAAGAACATATAGACGAGCACAACTCCCTTGACTCCCACCAATTTGGTTTCCGCCCCTTCCATGGAGTAGAAACCCTCTTAATTACTCTGATGGACTTCCTCATAAGACACACAGACGATACCACTCAAGGCCTCCTACTCCTTTCCATAGACATTTCCGCCGCATTTGACAATATCAATCACCTTACACTGATTAACAGATTAGAAAACCTAGGAATAGGCGGGACTGTCCTCAATTGGTTCAAGTCCTACATCACACACAGACGAATGCGAGTTCAATTAAACCAGGAAGCATCAGAAACCTTCCCCCAAGGACAAGGAATACCCCAAGGATCAGCCCTTTCTGCTCTCCTTTTCAACCTGTACCTACAACCCATCACAAAAATATTTAAAAAACACAAAATCAGTCATTTTATCTACGCCGACGACATCATGCTCGCCCTCCCCATAACCACGAAAAACCCTAATTATAACACTCTATCCGAATGCATGGCGGAAACCTCATCCTGGATGGAAACCAACTTCCTCAGCATCAATCTCAAAAAAACTGAGGCAATGTTTGTATCAAGAGCACCTGTGGCTGAAGATACCTACCCAACAACTATCTCCATCAATAACACAACAATACCTGTTAAAAAAGAGGTAAAATACCTAGGCGTTATAATCGATCACACACTCACCATGCTACCACACATAAAGCAGACAGTAAAAACTATATTCTACAAACTCAAAACTATTCAACACTTAAGGCTCCTTCTTGACACGCATGACTTTAGATCAGTCGTAAGTGCACTCATAACCCCTCACTTTGACTATTGTAATAGTCTCCTAACCGGCCTCCCACAAAAGAATATCTACCTATTACAAAGAGCACAAAACATTTGTGCAAAAGTAGTCACTAAAGCCCACCTAGCAGACCATGTAACCCCTATACTGCTAGAACTACACTGGCTCCCCATAAATAACCGAATCAAATACAAAATACTACTAACAACCTTCAAACTACTAAACGATATTGCCCCCTCCCATCTATCCACACTCCTCCACGCCCCAAATGATTCAAGAGCCCGCAGACTAAATGCAACCCTCTCACTAGAGCTGCCAAAAACATTCACGAGGACTAAAAACTCCACCAGTGCCAGAGCCTTCACATTCACCGCTCCCACACTCTGGAATGACCTCCCAATAGACATCCGAATCATAAAGGACCTCTCCCAATTCAGGAAAGAACTCAAGACATACCTATTCTCTGAGCATTTCGGCATCCCCTACCCTCCAAGTCCAGCCACACAGCGTCCACAGGCACACAAACAAAAAAACCTGCAGACACACAATTAACACACACAACTCCTTCTTCAAAACAGCCCCCCCAAAGACACCCCAAACAACCCACGAAAAAATGGAAATAAATTCCATCACACACACACACTCACATACACACACCCACACACACATACACACACACACACACACACACACTTGAATAGTGAATTCTATACACCATAAATCATGTATCCTAACCTTTTGTAAATAAGTTCTATAAATAGCAATGTCAGCTCGCTGACATTCCCCTGTAAATCCAGTAGTATACAAAAGTATACACCCTGTAAATAGTTTTAACAACTTACTGTTCTGTTTTATGTAAAAAGTTAAAAAGTTATATGTAAAAAGTTAAAAAGTTCTTGTTCTATGTAATGTTATAGGAATGTATACAATTGTTCCATGTAAACCGCCCCTGATCTCTGGAAGGGGCGGTATAGAAGAAATAGATAAATAAATAAAATAAATAAATAAATCATAAATGCTGGCTTTACTCTGAGAAGTCTGCAGCTCTTCCCCAGTAGCTAGTTGAGTGCCTTCCAACCTGGGGGTCTCATCTTCCAGCACTATAGCACAATTTGTTTTGTTGTAACTATCCATTGGGTTTTCATGGCAAGATACAGAAGTAGATTGCCGGGCCTTTTTTCAGCGCAGTTTAATTTTGGTGTTGTTGCCGTTGTCACAGAAATGTGATCCTCCGCCGTCTACACTATCCCATTCTGCTGCTGCCCAGATGGGTGGTTTGTCTTGGTCTGGCACCTCAGCTGAGACCTGTCCATCTTGGGAGACCCTGCCAGTAGTTAAACTACCAATAGTTTAGCTCTCAGCATCACTGATGCACACAAGCCCTCACAGCACGACAAGCTGCAAACCAAGTGAGGGGGAATGATATAGAGGCATTATAATATCATTTGTTTTATTTTCCATTCCTTTCCTTATGATACCTAGCATTCTATTTGCTCTCTTGGCTACCGCTGCAGACTGGGCCGAGGGTTTTAACATGTTATCCACAATGACGCCTAAATCTTTTTCCTGGGTGGTGGTTCCTAATGTGGAACCTTGCATTGTGTAACCATAGTTTGGGTTGTTCTTCCCTAGGTGCATAACTTTGCACTCGTCCACATTAAATTTCATCTGCCCATTTTGATGTTTTCAAAACCCTCTCATGCTAGCATATAGATGGGGTCAGAATGTAGGAAATTTGGTTATAGGGTAAGCTCATTCTGTAGCGAATAATGGTCCTGATGTCAGGCATAAAGCATGTGGCACTTGAGACTTTTGTTCTGCTACTCTTGAAGGGTCTGAATGGACTGACACATCTTCTGGGGTTATGAATAAAGTATTATACCAAACAAATTGTAAGACAGTGTTTGTGGTATATATGCTGAATTGTCCATGTGGTTTAAAGTACATTGGACGTACTACAAGACAGATGAAACAAAGACTTATAGAACATCGATCTCGCCTTCACAATCAGGTACTGTCTGCCCTGATAGTTGCACATAGCATATCGGAGGGGCATGAGTTTCAGAATTATTATTGGCGTATCATTGATCATGTACCCTTGGATCATCATGGAGGTGATAGGATTCAGCATTTGCAGATTTTGGAACAAAAGTGGATATTTTGTCTAAAAACAGTACATCCCTTGGGTCTAAACATGGAAATTGATTGGTGGAGTATGCTATGACTCATAGGGGGACAAATTGAGGTAATGAGACAGCTGATTGGCTTAAGAGATAGTCAGACAAGTTAGCTGGTTTGACATTGGAGGAGTTAGATGTGACATCGGAGGGATTTCCCAATAAGAGAAAGAGGAATAGGAAGGGAATTCATGCAGCCAAGAAAGAGCCTGAAGAAGGATCGTGAGATTCTCTGATTTGAAACATGGTACTGTGTTGCTGGTATTCGATTGAAGGACTGAATGGTGGACTGTTCCCATGAAAAATGCCCAATAGTGTGGAGAATCGCGCCAAGTTGAAGTATATCCCAAGGGAGCAGTTTTTCTATATCTGACGGACAGTTCAATTGAAAATCAACTCTACAAGTTAAGTAATATTGAAGAACAGGTTCGTAGGATTAAGTATTTTTTCAAAAGATATGAAATAGGGGATTACTAATGCAAGTGATGTTACTGTTATAGAGTGGAGGAGAAGCCTAGTGGTTAGAGTTCTGGCTTAGGAACCAAAAGACCAGGGTTTGATTCCCACTAGCACTCCTTGTGGCCTTGGGCAAGTTACTTAACCTTCCATTGCTCAGAAAAATCCAAGCTATCAATGTCCCTGTTTAAGTTACAATGTAAAGTGCTTTGATTGAAAAGATAAAGCAGTATAAAAAAAACCTGTAAAATAAATAAGTCTCCTAGAGGTGAATTTTGAGTAGTTTTTAAGCTCATTAAAATGATTAAAATGGATTGATATTGCTTCAAGAGGGAGGATCTCTCACGGCAAATAGTCCAACAAAAATTTAAACAATTATGAGTTAGTTATTAAATCTATTGGGGGTTATGTGGGTTAATTTTTATTAGGATAGTTACTAGATTCCTAGGGGGGTTGTGGTTTTTGTTGATTTCAGATATTCAGACATGCAACAGAGGGCCAGTAATATGTCTGCAGTATGTTTTTATGCTCCTGTTTCTCTTGACAGGAAATAATAACTATGGTGATGTAAGAGCATTATGCACTTTCTCCTGGAAGAGTCATGTCCATGAAACAAGCAGATTTTTTTTAAACTTATTCATGGTCAGGAGCAGGTATGGGTATGGGCATCTCACCAACCACAGCCATACATGCTTGAGTCACTCTGAAATTGCAGCATGACGTGCATGCTACATGGATATTCTCGCCCTTGGGACATCAATTTGTCCAGCTTCTAAAATGGTTCTGGAGATGTCTCCATGCTTTGCATTTCCAAGTGCCTATTTTTAGACATCTAATTGAATAAAGCTGCAGCCATAAATTTGCCATCATTATAAAATGTCACGTTTGTTCTATGGTAGCATTGAGGAGTGAGGAAGGAGGACAAATGCATATGTTAAATTGTATGCATTGTTCAACTGGCAACCAGTGAACGTCTTTCATCATAGGCACACTACAATCATTTTTATGTAAACTATTGTGTAGCAGCACTTTGTGCCATCTGTAATGATTGGACCTATGCTTTCAGCAGACCGTAATCCAAAAGTGGTAGAATTAAAGCTTGTACTACTGATCTAAAAACATCATGTGATCCAAGATGGCGGCATAATAGGACACGCTGATCGCTGCTCCACTTAGACTTACTTTTCTTTTGTCATTTCTCCTGCAATTGACTTACCTTTGCCCTATGCTGAAGCGGAAGGCTAAAGGCAAGGGTGGATTACCAGCAGAGCAGCGCACAATGGAGAGCTACGCGGCGGCGAAGATGGATGATCCCGTGGCCGTGGTGGAGGTGAGCCCCGGTCTGGGCAGTGATGTCTCGCTGAGTCCGGCTGGCCCCTCTACTCCTCCTCTGCCTGCTGAGGTAACCATTGGGGCAGCCGCGGGGGCTGGTGATTACCATCTTGAGAGCCCAGCAGGGGCATTGGATATGGCGTATTCAGCAAGCGCTCTATCTCCAGCACCTCAGGTGGGTGCTATAAAGCAGGGGAGTTTGGCTCCTGCTGTTTACAGTTCAAATCTCCAGTTGGATTTCCCTCCGCTTCAGCCTCCGCAAGAAGTAACTCTGGCTTCAATTTGGGCTGCCCTCCAGTCAGTTCATCAGCTTTGTGCTGTGGCGTTTCAGACTCTGACCCCGCTCCCTGCTTGGTTGGAGAGTGTGGAGAAGAGGTTTGATGACCAGCAGGTAAAATGATGACCAGCAGGTAAAATTGACTGTGCTTGATCAAACTGTTCAACAGGTACAAGAGCAACAGGGAATCTTTTCACAGGATAAGATGGTATTTCTACGGAAGATTGAGAACTTGGAGAATGCTTCTCGCTCTTTGAACCTCAGGATTTTGAATTTTCCTCGTGTTTCTGGCTCTTCGGCCAGGACACTTTTTCACAGATTTCTTAAGGATACTTTTGGCTCCTGAGGCTGGTTTTCCTCCAGTACAGAAGATCTTCTATCTACCATCTGGGGTCGCTAGTGGCACTATTGCTGCGGTTCCTGTTCCTCAGCCTGATCTTTCCCTGGACTCTGGATTTGGGGAACTAATCTGCAATGTTGGAACAGTCATCTGAAACAGTAGGGTCCAGAGCGACGCTTTTAGTTTCTTTTTTGTTTCTTCAAGATAAAAATGCATTGTTACGTCTGTTTCTTAAGAAAACTGATATTTCCTTTTTAGGGGGTAAGATCCAGATTTTTCCGGATGTGTCTCGTTGGACACAAGTCCGTAGAAAAAAGTTTTTGGAGCTACGCACTGAGGTGATATCACTTGGTGCAAAATTTCAAGTAAGATTTCCTTTTAAATGTATTGTTCATTTTCATAATTCTGTATATCATTTCTTTGAACCTTCTCAATTACGCTTCTTTTTGGATGCTAAGAAGTTGAAAGGCTAACTGGGGTTTGACAGGAGCGGAGGGCCATTGTTTGGGCAATATATTATGCGCTTTGCCATTTGTTCTGTTATATCTTTTATTTTTTTTTTCTTCTTACTTATCCATCCCTCTGGATATCTGATTCTTGGATCTCTCCTTTTTGTGGGCTATTTAGTATTTGGTCTTTGGGGTTCTTTTATTGCTGTGGGTTTATTATTATCTTCCTGTATTGCTTTTGTTAGACCAATACTTGTATTCCTTGTTTCCAAGTTTTGCTTGGTGTGTTTTGTAAAACTTGATAAATAATAAAATAAAATAAAAAATAAAAAAATATCTTGTTCACAAATGAATTTTAAGTGACAAATTACTCTTAGGGGTATGTTTACTAAACCATCTTAATGTGCACTCTGTGAAGTTATGGCGCGATAAGGTACCTTATTGCGCGATAATGGCGTTTTATCGGGTGAAGAGGTACCTTAGCGCATGATAACGCGCGCAGCGGCGCAAATGAGCGCTGAAGGCGGAGAAAGGCTCCCGGAGGGTGGAGGAAGGCTCCCCAGGGGCGGAGAGAAGGGGTGAATGGGTGGAGAGTGGGAGGGGAGAGGCTCCCCGCACACTAACGCTGTGAAATCCGAGGCTGAAAACTATCGCCAGTGAAACCCTGGCGTTAGAGCTGATTTAAAGGGAAGAGAAACCATTTCTGTCAGCAATGTACAGCAAAACCAGGGAAACCTACAAAAAAGTAAGAAGTGTGATACATGTGCACGGAACAAAAGGGCAAAAAAACTGTGAAAATGAACAGAAGAAAATGGAAAAATAAAATAACCAAGCTTGGCAATAGTGATCTCAATGGGAAACATCAAAAAACACTCCCAAGAAAGCACCAAAAAAAGGATATGAATTCTGGAAGAGTCCATGCTCCGTCCCTATACAAGGTGAATGAGCCCACAGTGAAATTGCGCTGTGCAGGGTTTTCCTCTCCATCGTACAGGTTTCCTATTGCGTGCACATGTGCAGCAACAGCAGGGCGGGCATGTCGGAACAGCCAACTGGACAGATTCTTGAAAATGGGATACAGAGGGCTGCAGGCGGCACATGCTGTGGTGCAGCTGGGGCACAGTGCGGACTAGGCAGATGCTTAGGTGGCACATACAAATGCTGAAACTGTACAGCAGCCAGACAGCAACTGATGAGGGCCCAACATGGGCACGAGTGTGTTTATCACAGTGTCACAGGGGATAGTACCCAGCAGGTACCTCCAAGGGCACAGAACATTGGCAGGCGGTGTTGGGGGGGAAGCGTGGATGTCTATGCAGGCATCCCTACCCCAGAACACGCACCATAGGCAGCTGCCTACCTGCACACTGGATGGCCTGAGACTGCGCACCACCAGCACCACCAACAGAAGGGCATGTCAGCATGGTGGCAGAGGGGTACTGGTGGTGGAGGGGGGCAGTGGCAGCTGCCCAGAGCAGACCATGGCCTAGCCCTGTGTAGGTGGGTACCATGCACTGCAACAGACAGGCCCTGCCGGACGAACAGTCATGGTATCACCAAGGATTGCACTGTTTCTGTGGCAACACAGTGGTGCAGTGCACACAACCAGTGTGTTTGGAGGCAGAAAGTCACAGGTTCAAGTCCCAGCTGTGGTTCCTGCCAACCCAGCCCCATATTTTACCCACTACTACAATGTGCTAATACAGATAGAACCTGTAGTGCAGATGACAAAACAAAACTCAGAAGAACTGAAAGAAAATGGAGAAAAACCAAAGACGAAAACGACAAAACAGAATATTTAAATGAACTCAATAAATATCACCATGAGACCGACAAAGCAAAGAAAATTTACCATATGAAAATCATAAACACCTCCATAAACAAACCACGTGAACTTTTTCGGATTGTCAAACAGCTGACAAAAACACCCCAGAACTCGGACCAACTACCAAAGATCCCACTAGAGCTACTGGCCCGAAAATACAAACAACTACAACCTCCACTGAACTCTCAACAGAACTCACAGCTGAACAGTGAGACAACCGCAAAAGACCTCCATTCTAACTTACACAATGACTGGACCACATTCAAAGAAATCTCACCAGATGAAATATCAACCACTATTGCATGCCTCAACACCACCACCTCTCCGCTAGACCCGTGCCCCACTGACTGGATAAAGAAAACTCGAAACGAACTGAGCATACCACTAGCCCACATCGTCAAGGAATCCTTCTCCCAAGGACGCATGCCAGATGCCCTCAAAACCACAATCATCCGACCATCATTAAAAAAACAAAACCTGGACCCACTAGACCCAGCATCTTATAGACCCATAGCAAGCCTACTCTTCACCGCCAAGATAATCGAGAAGATCGTCCAGCAGCAACTACAGGAACACCTTGATCTCAACAACATACTCGATCCACAACAACACGGATTCCGCCCTCTACATGGAGTCGAAACCCTCATGACCACACTGATGAACACTCTCCTCATAGGAACGCAAGAAAAACACTCCGGATATGCCATGATCTTCCTTGACATATCTGCAGCTTTTGACACCATCTCCCACAACATCCTCATACACAGACTACGGGCAATTGGGATCAAAGACACTGTACTACAATGGTTCCAATCATATTTAACAAACAGAAAGCAACTAATCCGCACCAGCAACTCGACATCCCCCCCATTCCAACAACACCAAGGAGTCCCCCAAGGATCCACACTATCAGCCATGCTTTTCAACATTTACCTCCAACCACTCTGCTCAGTCATACGCACTCACAACAATAGCTTTCACATTTACGCAGATGATATCATGCTCTATGCCCCCATTACAACCACAAACCCAACAAACACCCATCTATCAACATGCTTCACAGAGGTGTCGAACTGGTTACAAGCAAACAACCTCTCCATCAACATAAAGAAGACAGAAGCCCTCACAGCCACAAAAGATCCAGACTTTACACCACCTACACACCTCAACATAGGCACCACAAACATTCAAATACAGCCACAAATAAGGTACCTGGGCATTATCATCGACCAAGCACTCACCTTAAAACAACAAATCTCCAAAACCTCTGGAACTATATTCCACAAAGCAAGGACAGTCCAACGTCTGAGACCCCTTCTTGAACATCAAGACTTCTGAACTGTAATGCAAGCCATGACGCTCCCACATCTGGACTATTGTAATATATTATACCATGGACTTCCAGCCACACAGACGAACCCCCTCCAAACAGCATTGAACACCACAGCGAGAATCATTCAAGGAGCAAAGAAGACCGACCACATCACCCCGATTTTGAAAGACCTACACATACTCCCCCTCGAAGCAAGGACTAAATACAAAGTCATCCTACTCACCCACAAAGTCATACATCAAATGCAAAACTCCCAACTTCACACCCTACTGTCTCGACCAGCTCACGGCAGAACCACAAGACAAGCCTTCAGCAACTCCCTCACCATCCCTCAAAAAAGAACCAAATGCTCGCAACGGACCTGCAATCGAGCCTTCGAACTGTACGCACCATCCTTATGGAACTCTCTACCGAGCTGTCTCCGAAATAACACCGATTTACTATCTTTTAGAAAGCAGCTGAAAGCCATCCTGGTTCAGGAATACCTCAACATGACTCCCACCAAAAAGCGAAATAACCTCTGATCTCACCCACCATGACCACCCAACTCAAACTATACTGACCCAACCATGTCCAAAAATCTGTCCAAGTCCAAAGTCTGTCCTATATCTTATGTTGAAATCATCAATGTAGCCTCCCCGGTGATGGCCCCACCCCTACACGTAAATCCCCCCCCCCCTTTTTATGTAACGCCGCTTTGACCCGGTGAAAAGCGGGATATAAATACAGCTAAATAAATAAATAAATAAATAAATAAAACACCTACATTTTACACTACAGAGTCATAAACATGTGCATTACCTAGAGCAGAGTCTCCCAAATGCAGTCCTGGAGGGCCAAATACCATTCAGGTTCCATGCTGCCTCTAATAAATGTGGCTGTGCTGCATTGCTACGCACCGCCCCCATGGTATGCAGATGTATCTCATGCATATTCATTAGGGACAGCATGAAAACCCAGACAGCGTTTGGCCCTCGAGGACTGGAGATGGGAACCTCTGCCCTAGAGCAGCGGCCAACAGGGGCAGACACACCCGCACCCACAAGCTCCTTTATCCCAAGCCTCCTATAGAGGCAGGATGTTGGGCCCTGCGTGCATCTCCCCATACTAGCACTTGCATACCTTAGCAATGCCACCCTAAACATGGGAAAACTGTACACAGCTATCAAAAGTTTGCTATGATAACTGGCAGATAGCAATTCCTATGTTAAGCACAATTGGCTGATTGAGCTGCATCATAGCAACCTTTCTGATGTCTGTGGAGTGTGCCTCAGGTCTGGTGTCTGACAGAGTGACCCCAACAGTATTGCATACCATAGCCATGCCTGCACTGTGCCCAGGACTGGGGTGGTGGCCAGGGTTGCCAAACACCTCTATAGTTGCACAATGCTGACATAGGTGTGGGGAGTGTGTGTCTCTCTATCCAGTGTGTGGTGGCTGCCAACACCCTCCACAGCCCACACTGCTAGCACTGTTGCCAGTATTGGCCTGCCAATGTGCATAATGAGGAGCAAGGTACTGTGGGAATAGCCTGGATAGGGTGGCCAGGCCCGGATGCATCAGTACAGGGCATAGGGAAACGGCTCGGACATTGTAGTGCCCGGCCACCACCTGCACGGACAGCGTGGCCACAGCATGTCCTCCTGGGAGGTCACTCTCACCCTGACTGAGCAGTGACCACGGCATGACTAGGTTCCCCCATAGTGCTATATAGTATTTTTCTCATGTAATATTTATGGGTCCCTTTTGGGACCCAATCACTGACTTATCTGCTTGGTGTGTACGCTGACATCCCAGTTCTGGGTATACGCATCTCCTCCAGGACCATGGACTAGCTAGCAGACTGTCTGCAGCTAGTATGTGTCTTGCTGGAACACCTTGCAGGGTGCAGTGGCTGGAGGCTTGTTGCTGGAGAATGTCAGATAGTGGTGGGGGGCAGCTGAGCATTTCCAGGCCTACTGTCTGTCTGCTATTGCTTTATGGATGTGTACAGCTCTGCATTGCCTGTCATGTAGGGTGTCTGTTCCCCAGTAGGACTGGGGTTGATGGCCTCCTCTACTGCTACCATTGCAGGGAGGTAGAATATGGATTTATTGTTGGGTGATCCTGATCCCCAGAGGGTTGGTTGTGTGGTGGTACATAATCCACCTGTGGGTCCAAACACCCCCCACCCCCTACATCATGTAAGCATGGCACCAGCACAGGATATGCACTATTCTGGGTGCATCATAGCCCATAAGGACTAGACATGACTGAGAAATACAAAAGAACACAGATGTAACCTAGGTGTGTCTGCAGTAACTACCTATCACACACAGTAGCACTGACGGGGACCTGCAGCATGGTGTATTTCAGCCATTAAAGGTGCTGTGGACATGGTGCTGGGTGCCCCACCTCACCCTCAGGGTGAGCACAGTACCCGCACAATGTGACGGTCTGTGGATACTCTGTGTCAGTACCACATACGGTCAGTTCTCCCTACCAGGCCGAGGTGCTGTGGGGCTGCATACCCTATCTTGTGCCCATCTGTCGACTGCTGATTTGCATGTGCAGTGCATCATGAGTATGGGCGGGTTAACTCTATCCTGGTAACCACAGCAGACAGTTTGTGTGGTGACGTGCAGTCCTTCTGCAGCCAGCCAGGAATTTTTCAGCAGTTATAGAGCTGTAGCCCACTGGTTACTTCACTGTCTGTAAAGCCAGAGGTTGTGGGTTCAAACCCCTGGTGAGGTTATTTGATAGGCCTGTCTGAGGCATTGCCTATTTTTAATGTACATTAGTGCTGCCAGCAAAAACACCCTCAGAGTACTGTAACCTTAAGGTGCCTCATAAGACGCCCCATAAGGCACCTATAGGGTGCCCTATCAAACGCCTTATAAGGTGTCCTATAGGGGACATTATAGGGTGCCTTGGCGGACAGTGCACTTTATAATGTGCCCTATGGAGTGCGTTATGGGGTGCCTTATGCGGCACCTTACGTTACACCACCGTGAGGGTGTGTTTGCTGGCAGCACTAATTAAAATAAAAGTAAAATGCATCAAAAATCACTACCTAAAAAGTAAAGGGTGATGCCTCAACCAGCCTTATGCATTAGGCACACTGGGGGATCAAACTCATGACCCCTGTACCATCAGTCAGTGTATTAACCATTGTGCAACACCTCTGTTTCTATGTTTGCATGTCTTGGCGCCGACTTAAGATTACCGTGCGTTAACGCGCTTAGCGGAGCTTCGCCCGATAATGTGCGCAGCAGCGCGTGTTATCGCGCGATAATCCCGTTTTGCTACTTTAAGACTGAAACACCCACTCCTTTTATGGCAGCATGCACACTATCGCCGGACACACGTTAAGACGGTTTAGTAAACATACCCCTTAATATAAGAAATACTACCTGCTACTTCCTTCTCACTGGGTTTACCACTGTAAAGGAGCCGTCTAGCCAGATTCCAGGATATTTAACTTCAGAACCAAAAGGAATATGATCAGCTCCTGAGTAACATATCTTAACCTTGAATAGTTTTGATTTTACCAATTATCATGCCCTCAGATTTAGTAAAATTAATCTCTATCCCAATGTCAATCATTCCTCTCATTACTGGAAAATATTTCATCGTTAGTAGATAAAAGCTGTTCCCAATTTGAAATGACTCAAATAACAAAATATCAGCATCGTATGTATTTTAAAATGGATCCCAAATTCCCGTATCAACTTACAAAATGGTATCAGATATATAATAAACAATGCAGCCAATAATGATGACTCTTGGGGTCCCTATGGACATTTCAAACCATTTAGAAGATGCATCTCCATAAATAACTTGCCATTAATGGTTATGAAGGTACAACTGAAACCACTTCAGGACCTGCCCTCCTATTCCCAAATAAACTGTTTTAAGAATACTGATGAATTAAAGAATAAAAAGCGACCAATAAATCAATAAAAACTGTTGCATTTTTATCTGCTCTTTAAAATCTGATCCATTAGTGAAGTTATTAAATTCTAAGTCTTCCAAGGCGAGAACACTGCCTACCCATTCTAAATGTCACTCCCTTTGAATATTCCTGAAAAAGATGTGAGCTAAATCCACATTTCACTTTCCTTTAGTACTTTCTTTGAGGGATGAGGAGGTGAATTGGCCTTGAGGGGAGATATTCAGCTGTTCGACCAGTACTAGTGGTAAGTGAGTTGAGTGTGTGCTTTGCATTCCTTGGTAGGAATGCCCTGTTACCTATAGACTGCAGGTCGGTTACATAACCATACATTGGCAAAGAAGGAATGAAGAAGGCTTAAATAGGGGTTTGGTACATGTCTGCTTCCTTCAGCATTTGGGCTGCTCCAGCTAGTCTGCCTCATGCAGTGGCAGGAACTGGGCCCACTTCATCTGATATTCTCTCTACAGAGACATAGAGAAAGAGATGTTGATGAGTGAAACAGGTCCCCTCGAGGCCCTGATTGATCTTTCTGGGGTCACCATAGAGATCGGAATGAGTGATGAAGCTACCCTTGAGACCACGTGAACATGCTGGATGCCTTATTGATGCATTCAGGGAGCACCCTGTGCATATCATCCTGCAGGATATCCCTGATACCCAACCCCTGTGTAGTACCGGAACAGCTTGTTCTGGTAATTTTTGGAAAATTGGAGTGGTTCAGAAGTATTATTTTGTAGCTGTTTAACCCCCGAAGCTGGCAATGAAACTTGACTTGGGTTGTCTCAAAAAGATGCCAATCCCAGCTCTGATCGAGCTCTGCTTAGCCAGCACATTGGGAAACAGTAAGTACAGAGGAGTATCTAAACATTAGTAACTGGGCAGTTTTCTGATGACTGTTGCTTGGACTGTTGGGGAGCAATGAGTGTGTGACACTGCTGTTTGTTAGAATAATAATAAAGTAAGAAAAACTGGTTTTCATAAAAGAAAACAAAACAATAATAAAGCAAGCAACGCAAGCTTCAAAAGGAACAAAGGGTTTTTATTATGGCAAGGCGGTGATATAGCAAAAACAGCTGACGAGAAGATGAGAAGATATTCTCTGATGGTCCTTTCCACATATCAGTTTGCTATTTGGTGAATGGATCATCAGTGGAGTGGTTTGTGAAATGCCCTTTTATGTGCTTTAGGATATTGGTGAGTACTCTATCAAAATTTGGCTCTCTTGCTCTAGGTGACATTTTGTCTATGTCCCGTGCCTCTATGTTAGCGCCCACCTCATGCAAAAGTTCATACCAATACGGATGGCTGCATGTTCTTGCCACATGTACAGACTTTACGACCCATGTACACACCTATTTTATAAAGCGTGTACCCAACTGCACGCATTTAAAAAAATTCTAGCATGCATCAAGGCAAACCCATTTTTAGGTGCGTCCAAACATTTGGTAGAGCTATATAAAATTACCCTCCAAAAGTTTAAAAAGATCCTATATTACCTAGGTATATACAGTATTTACTAATGAGACAAGTCAATCAGAAATGATCAGATCCTCCACAGAATATTCAACAGCCATCCAGAAAAATTAATTTGAGAGAATCCTAAAAATAAAAAGCCTTTGTTTTTCATTTGATTACATTTTCTTTAGCTATCTTTATTGTTTTTTTCAGCTTATTGTACAGGTGTGGGGCATCTGAGGTGCTTGGATTTTTAGAATATTTTTCACGCTGTACCATGCTGCTTTTAAATCATTATGTTTCAGAATCCATTTTTCACACAAACTAACTTTATGTTCTTGTATCCGTGCCGGGCAGTTGAGATTAATAGCTTTCCAATGGTCTGTGGCATATGTTTGCCTGACAAACAAGTTCAGAGAAATCAACCTCTGAAAGACTGTGACAGATCAAAAATCCTAGGCGAAAAAGCAAACAACATTAGTAGAAAGTAAGCACCATTGTTTTTCTGTTGAGCTACAGGTATCCATCCCCTGAGAAAAAAAGCATGAAAACTCATTTTCTGGTTCAAACACAGAATATAGTATTATAATGTGTTTTGTATTTCAATATATGCATAACTGTCTTATTCACAATTACCAGAAACAGGAAAGGTCAAGAAAATGTGACTGTTAAATTGTTGGAGCTGATTTTCTTTTATTAAGTGCCATCAAGTCATTGCTAACTCCTGTCAACCCAGCAGCCCTTATGTTTTCTTGGTAAGGTATGAACAGAAGTAGATTACCAGTTTTGTTTTGTTTGTTTGTTTTTTCTGAGGCAATGGAGGGTAAAGTTGCTTGCCCAAGGTCACAAGGAGTACCAGTGAGACTCAAAGGCTGATCTTTTGGGTACTAGACTGTTGCTCTAACCACTAGGCTACTCCTTCACTCCATTTCTGGATATGGAACCCTGCACTTGATTTGTCAATATAGGGGATTGCATTTTGCTATAGTTATCTTCCTGTAGTAATATGAGTTTCTTCAGGATGTGGCAATTCATTAGGAATAGCTTAAGTTCATTTTTTTTTCCAGTGACAAATGCATTTTATTTGACAGAAGGCTTTTACAGAAAAGGTATCGGCAGATATATTCATGTTTTATATATGTCCTCTGTAATATTCTGAATTGTAATCTTCTGGTCTACTCTCTGTTTGGTCCTGGGTTCATTTCACAGAGACAGTAGGGTAAGCAGCACAAACAAGACAACCAACCAGGTGTGGCTTGGAAACAGGTCTTTATGTAGAAATAGGCTTATTACATAGGTACAGAACAGAGTTATATAGTGGTTGTTAAAAAGCTGCTTCAGTGTACATCAATGAATCTGTGTGTGTTTGTGCATGTGTGAAGTGTGAGAGAGAATAGATTATATGAAAGACTCTATGGGGTATGTTTACTAAACCGTCCTAACGTGCGCTCTGCGACGTTATCGCGCGATAAGGTACCTTAGTGCGCGATGATGGCGCTTTTTAAGGTGCACAGGTACCATATCGTGCGATAACGCGCGCTGCAGTGCAAACGAGCGCTGAAGGCGAGGAAAGGCTCCCGGAGGGCGGAGGAAGTCTCCCCAGGGGCGGAGAGAAGGGGTCAATGGGTGGAGAGTGGGAGGGGAGAGGCTCCCCGCACACTAACGATGTGAAATCCGAGGCCAAAACTAACGCCAGTGAAAACCTCGCGTTAGAGCTGATTTAAAGGGAAAAGAAACCATTTCTGTCAGCAAAGTACAGCAAAACCAGGGAAAACTACAAAAAAGTGATAAGTGTGATACATGTGCACGGAACAAAAGTGCAAATAAACAGTGAAAATGACCCCAACAAAATAAAAAAAAACATAACCAAGCTGGGCAATAGTGATATTAATTGGAAACATCAAAAAGCACTCCCGATGAAGCGCCAAAAAAAAGATATGAATTTTCAAAGGGTCTACGCTCCGTCCCCAAACAAGGTGACTGATCCCACAGTGCAATTGCGCTCATCAGGGTTTCCCTCTCCATTGGACAGGTTACCTATGGCATGCACATGTTCCACAACAGCAGGGCGAGCATGTCAGAATGGGCAACTGGACAGATGCTGGGAAAGGGGATACAGAGGCTGCAGGCGGCACATGCTGTGGTGCAGCTGGGGCACAGTGCGGACTAGGCAGATGCCTAGGTGGCACTTAGGAATGCTGAAACTGTACAGCAGCCAGACAGCAACTGATGAGGGCCCAACATGGGCATGAGAGTGTTTATCACAGTGTCACAGGGGATAGTACCCAGCAGGTATCTCCAAGGGCATAGAACATTGGCAGGCAGTGTTGGGGGGAAGCGTGGACGCCTATGCAGGAAACCCTACCACAGAACACGCACCATAGGCAGCCGCCTACCTGCACACTGGATGGCTTGAGACTGCACACCACCAGCACCACCAGCAGAGGGCATGTCAGCATGGTGGCAGAGGGGTACTGGTGGTGGAGGGGGGCAGTGGCAGCTGCCCAAAGCAGACCATGGCCTAGCCCTGTGTAGGTGGGTGCCATGCACTGCAACAGACAGGCCCTGCCGGACAAACAGTCTTGGTATCACCAGGGAATGCACTGTCTCTGTGGCAACACGGTGGTGCAGTGCACACAACCAGTGTGTTTGGAGGCAGAAGGTCACAGGTTCAAGTCCCAGCTATGATGCCTGCCAACCCAGTCCCCATATTTTACCCACTACTACAACGTGCTAATACAGACAGAACCTTTATTGCAGATAAGAACATAAGAACATAAGATATGCCATACTGGGTCAGACCAAGGTCCATCAAGCCCAGTATTCTGTTGATGACGTAAACATGCCCAAAACACCTACATTTTACCCTACAGAGCACAGACTCCATAAACAGGCGCATTACCTAGAGCAGAGTCTCCCAAATGCAGTCCTGGAGGCCAAACACCATTCAGGTTCCATGCTGCCTCTAATAAAGATGCCTGTGCTGCATATCTATGCACCACCCCCATGGTATGCAGATGTATCTCATGCATATTCATGAGGGACAGCATGAAAACCCGAACAGTGTTTGGCACACCAGGACTGGAGTTGGGAACCTCTGCCGTAAAGCAGCAGCCAACAGGGGCAGACACACCCACACCCACAGGCTCCATTAGCCAATGCCCCCTGGAGAGGCAGGACATTGGGCCCTGCTTGCATCTCCCAATACTAGCACTTGCATACCTTAGCAATGCCACCCTACACCTGGGAATACGGTACACAGCTATCAAAAGGTTGCTATGATTACTGGCAGATAGCAATTCCTACGTTAAGCACAGTTTGCTGATTGAGCTCCATCATAGCAACCTTTCTGATGTCTGTGGGGTGTGCTTCAGGTCTGGTCTCTGACAGTGTTTACCACCCTGGGCAGTGACCCCCAACAGTTTTGCGTACCATATCCATGCCTGCACTGGCATAGGTGTGGGAGTGTGTGTTTGTCTATCCAGTGTGTGTTGGCTGCAAACACCCTCTACAGCCCACACTGCCAGCACTGTTGCCAGTATTGGCCTCCCAATGCGCATAATGAGGAGCAAGGTACCATGGGTATAGCCCGGACAGGGTGGCCTGGCCAGGATGCATCTGCACAGGGCATAGGGCAATGGCTGGGACATTGTAGTGCCCGGCCACCACCTGCACAGACAGGGTGGCCACAGTATGTCCTGCTGGGAGTTCACTCTCACCCTGACTGAGCAGTGACCACGGCATGGCTAGGTTCCCCCATAGTGTCCTATAATATTTTTTTCATGTGATATTTCTGGGTTCCCTTTTGGGGCCCAATCACTGGCATATCTGCTTGGTGTGTATGCTGACATCCCAGTTCTGTGTGCATGCATCTTCTTCAGGAACATGCCCTATGGACTAGCTATCAGACCGTCTGCAGCTAGTATGTGTCTTGCTGGAACACCTTGCAGGGTGCAGTGGCTGCAGGCTTGCTGCAGGAGAATATCAGATTGTGGTGGGGTGCAGCTGAGTGTTTCTGGGCTTAATGTCTGTCTGCTATTGCTTTATAGATGTGTACAGAGCTGCACTGACTGCCCTGTTGGGTGTCTGTTCTCCAGCAGGACTGCGGGTGGTGGTCTTCTCTACTGCTGTCATTGCAGGGACATAAAATGTGGATCTGTCGGTGGGAGACCCTGTTTCCCACACTCAGCCCCAGAGAGTGGGTTGGGTGGTGGTACATAATCTGCCTATGGGTCCATAAGGGTCAAACTGACTGAGATATACAGATGTATCCAAAGTGTGTCTGCAGGAACTACCTATCTCACACACTAGCACTGCTGGGGACCTACAGCATGGCCTATTTCTGCCATGGAAGGTGCTGTGGACCTGGTGCTGGGCGCCCCACCGCACCCTCAGGGTGAGCACAGTACCCGCATAATGTGACGGTGTGTAGCTACTCTGTGCCAATAACACACATGGTCAGTTCCCCCTACCAGGCCGAGGTGCTGTGGGGGTGCATACCCCATCTTGTGTTCATCTGTAGATGGCTGATTTGCATGTGCAGTGCATCATGGGTACGGGTGGGCTGACCTTATCCTGGTGACCACAGCAGACTGTTTGTGTGGTAACGTGCAGTCCTTCTGCAGCCAGCCAGGGGCTTGCAAGCAGCTATAGAGCTATAGCCCACTGGTTACTTCCAGGGGTCATGGGTTCAAACCCACAGTGGGGTTATTTGATAGGGCTGTCCAAAGCATTATCTATTTTTAATGTACATTAGTGCTGCCAGCAAAAACACCCTCAGCGTACTGTACCCATAAGGTGTCTCAGAGGGTGCTTTATAGGGCACCCTATAGGGCACCTTATGGTTACCGTCCATATAAGGTGCACTATACGGTATCCTATGGAGCAACTTATAGGGTGCCCTATAGGGGACATTATAGGGTGCCGTGGTGGACAGTGCACTTTATAGTTTGCCCTATGGAGTGCCTTATAGGGTGCCTTATGCGGCACCTTAGGTTACGGCACGTGAGGGTGTGTTTGCTGGCAGCAATTAATAAAATACAAATAAATTGCCACAGGAAACAATACTTACATGTCAAAGCTGATGCCTCAGCCAGCCTTAAGTATTAGGCACCCTGGGGATCAAACTCATGACCCCTGTATCATCAGTCAGTGCCTTAACCATTACACTACACTGCTGTTCCTCTTTGCATGTCAGCGCACCTACTTAAGATTTCCATGTGTTTAAATGCACAGTGCTGCCATCAAAAACAGTGCTATGACCTTGCCGTGCCTCATAGGGCACCCTATATGGCGCCCTATAGGCCACCCTTTAAGCAACATTGTAGGGTGCCTTGGCAGACAGTGCACTTTAAAATGTGCCCTCTGGGGTACCTTATGGGGTGCCTTATGCAGCACCTTATGTTACAGCGCTTTGAGAGTGCATTTTCTAACAGCAGTAATTAAAATAAAATTAAAATGCCTCATAATGCAATATTACACATAACAGGTAGTGCCTCTGCCAGCCTTATTCATTGGGCACAGTGGGGGATTGAACCCATGACCCCTGCACCATCAGTCAGTGTCTTCACCATTGTACTGCAGCTCTGTTCCTCTGTTTGCACATCAGAGTGCCTGCTTATGCTTTCCGCGCGCGTTTCTCGTGCGCTACTGTGCGTGGCGCACATTAGCACGCAGCGCACATTAGCGCGCGATAATCACGGTTTGCTATGTTAAGACTGAAACGCCCACGCCTTATATGCATCCTGCACACTAGCGCCGGGCACACATTAGGACGGTTTAGTAAACATACCCCTATGTGTGTGCATGTGTGTGTGTGAGAGAGATCAGAGAGAGAGAGAGGGGGGAGGGGTTAAGAGAATTGATTATCAGAGCCTCCTGTCCTTCATGTCCAATGAATAGAGGAAGAGAGAGAGAAAGAGGAAGTATTTCTGTCCTTTATAGTGAATTTTCTCTAGCACCTACCATGAAATCCAAGGTCTGGGGAAAAAGCCATGACACCTATGCCATGCTGATGTATGCTGACAACAACCTTGTGGTTATCCTTAACACTTATCCATCTCTTTCTCTGCATACATTCAACAGATAGTTAATGCCTATTTTTCTTTCTCTAGAACAGGGGTCTCCAACTCCAGTACTGGGGGGCACCAAAGGAGTCAGATTTTAAGGATATCCCTAAAGAATATGCATTAGATATATATTTCAGGATCATGGGTATCCAGCATCGGTATTGCAGAAGGCGTTGTTTAACCATCGTGAATGACTTTTGGCACCATCTGTGCCTTCCTCTGCTACAGTAACAGATTCTGAGATTGTTACTTGTGTGTTGCAGCATTCTGCAGTATTTACGGCTTTGGCATCTTCTATTAAACATCATTGGCCAGTTCTCTCTGCTCTCCCATTTTTGGCATTTACTCGTCCATGAAGGGCCTGTAGTAGAGGGCGTAATTTGCAGGATAAATTGTGCCCTGCAGTTCCCCATGGTCCCTCTATGGTTTGTTCTAAAGAACATTTCAAGTGCAGATCATGCATCTTTTGTGGAATCATGGAGGAAGGCTCTAGTGTGAGCATTAATGATTATACTTACCATCCTATATTTCCTCTTATGTGGTCTACTTGCTATGGTGTACCTGTACAGATATTATGTTGGTAAAACCACACGACAGATATGAGTATGCCTATTCCAACATAAAGAATAATCTTGTGAAAGTCTGAGAAGAGGCACCATTGGTTCAACACTCAGTACAAATATGGCCATACATTTCAGGATTTATGCTGTTTGACTGTGGACTTTGTGCCTGCTAACTGTCAGCATACATCAGCATGGCATAGGTGTCATGGCTTTTTCCCCAGACCTTGGATTTCATGCAGCTTTGTTACTCTGGTGATATAAGTCTCCAAAGTTAATGAGGGTAGTTTACAAGATGAGATTAACTCTGACCCCCTGGTGATGTCAGTCTCCGGGCCCGATGAGATTGGTCTGCAGCCCCTCCTTGCTAAATCAAGAATAGCAGACCTCAAAGGGAGGTGCTAGAAACAATAGCAGACCTCAAAGGGAGGTGCTAGAGAAAATTCACTATAAAGGACAAAAATATTTCCTCTTTCTCTCTCTCTTCCTCTATTCATCAGACATGAAGGACAGGAGGCTCTGATAATCAATTCTCTTCACCCCTCCCCCCCTCTCTCTCTCTCTCTGATCTCTCTCACACACACATGCACACACAGAGTCTTTCATATACTCTATTCTCTCTCACACTTCACACATGCACACACGCACACAGATTCATTGATGTACACTGAAGCAGCTTTTTAACAACCACTATATAACTCTGTTCTGTACCTATGTAATAAGCCTATTTCTACATAAAGACCTGTTTCCAAGCCACACTTGGTTGTTTGTCTTATTTGTGCTGCTTACCCTACTGTCTCTGTGAAATGAACCCAGGACCAAACGGAGAGTAGACCAGAAGATTACAATTCAGAAGATTACATTTTGGGGGCTCGTCTCAGACTTCACAGCAGATCTCCAGTTGGGTAAGTAATAATTTTGTTTGATACTGTCACCAGCAGGAGTTGGACTGTGGCCTAAGCTATCAGCCAGACTGCTGGGCCTGACCCTTCTTGTAGAAAGTTGTAGTTGTGAGTCAAGTGGACAGGTTTTTCAAAAGGATTTTTATTCTCCTCCGGGGGCTGGATTTTCAAAAAGGTTATAATACAAAAAACTCAGGATACAACCATTCTTCTGGTAAACTGAAGAAAACTTAAACATAGCATCTTGCTTCAACAAAACTCATAAATCACAGTATAAAGCTTATCCGATATGCTAGCTGTCTCTTCTTAGCTTTCTCAGCACTCATGTGGCACTCTTATCCTGGCTTCAGCATAAGGAGGAACCCATATCGGATAACAACAGCGTACAATCCATTGCTTCATCACATGGACCTTCAATACCAGCCTCAGTAATCATAGGCTCACACTTTGCTCTATCATTTACAGTATTTTCATTAGAACAGAAAGTTTGCACCTTTCTTAATCCCGTATCTCTCTCAGTGCTCTCTGAACAGCCCTCTTCACAGCAAGGCAAATAGTTGTCATAAAACTGGTAATAGCAGGAAGGAGAAACACCTTTCTCTGAGTAAGCTTTATCTTTAAAACTTTTAAACTTCCTGCCTTTTACATTTGGCTGTAACCCATAATACTGTTCTCTTCTATTATATGAAGATTTCTCCCGTGGAAATATTTTTCAGGGTTTCACTGGCACACACTCTTCAGGGTCAAACATACTCACATCTTCAATAGCATTTCTTTCCCACTCTGGGGCTTGTAACTGTTTTAAGCTGCCATGCTTTTCAGATACATATGGTTTGCCTTTCGCTGCCTCCTATTCATTCAGCACAGCCCGGTGCTTAGGAAATTCAAGCTGTGTCAGAGGTAAGTGCTTCTTACAGCTGACCTCTCTGTGTGGAACTCTCCTTGTTTCTTTCTGTGAATTTCCTTGTGGCTTCCTGCTAGAAGTTTCAGGCAGTTCTGAATCTGTGTCTGTATTTCCTGAATATTCTGAGCTTTCTTCTGAGCCCTGCAAGTCTCTCGTGTCTTGCCAATCCTGCAAGTCTCTCGTGCCTTGCCAGTCTAACTCTGACTGCACTGAGCATTTTTTATACAGCTTCTTGGGCGTTCCCTTGCACAGGTGAAAGCCATTTTCATCAGCAGCTGGGGAATGCTTACTAGCTAGGCGTGACTGCAGACCTCGTGTCTGAGTTTGTTTACGTTGCCTATGGTAACTGTGACCCTTGTGACTTGCCTGCCTGTCAGAATCTAAACTGCAAGCAGCAGATTTCTGTGCTTCTGAGACAGAGGGCAGATGTTCCGTGTTACAATACATTAAAGTGGATTTCAGACAGGGTGCGACAGGAAAATCAAAAGCCCTTGTGACCATTTACAATTTACAATTTTGGTTACAGGCTGGATTTAGTGAAAAGTTCCATTGATATCTTTGTTTTGTGGGTTAGACAAGGTGAGATTTTTATTGTCAAAAGACTCTGTAACAATCCTGAATTTTAATTACTACCTACACCTAGGGACATTACATAGGGTGGCTTGCAATTGTCTTATTTTTATGTATAGGCTTGCTAAAGATTTTTCGATAGTATTTGAGCTGCTAAGAAAAAACAGAGTTACACAGGTAAAACAGTCCCTCATTGAATACAATATACATCTTTCCTGATAAAGCTATTAACTCCTGTCCCTTTTGCCTTTTATTTCTCAGTCTCCTGTCAGTAAGTATCTTAGTGAGAGCAGGCTTAAAGCTTGCTGCAATTGATACAATAACTGACAATTCTGTTAATCTCCTAACACCCTTCTTACTATAATTTCATCCTAAACTTATACCCTGTTAAAACCTGATAAGCATTTTTTATCCAGGTATAATTTTAAGGCGTGGTCTTTATGCCAGTACTCTTTACTGAACACACATAAAATTTATGCCATTCCAACTATAATTCTAAGTCTCACTTCTTCATAAAAGTGAGCATTCCTCCTTCCAAGGTTGCACATTTGAGATAGTCCAACTACAGCCTTCTGCAGTCTCAAATATGGAAGCCTTTGATTTTAAAGAACTTAAAGAAATTGTAGTTGCATACTGTAAGAGGAAAGGTGGTCCTTTTGAAGGTGAATTCCCTGAGTCATCATGGTATAATATTCAAATACAAATGTTAAACCATTATCAAGAATTCAAAAAGAAAACAAATAAAAGAAAATGCCTTTTTATCCAAGGCATGTGCAGGTGGCTCATTAGCATGAAACAGGACAATACTGAACTAACTTCACATTGTACGAAACTAACCAAAGACCTTGAGGAGGCACAAATTTGCTTCTCTATGCAAAGGACTCAAGTGATCCAAGCCACAAATTCTTTTATAACTGTTAGTGAGCAATTAGAAGCACTTAAACTTGAATTGAGGCACGTTAAGGATCAATTGGCCTCTGAAAGACAAAAGAAATATACGCCCATTTCTCCCTCAGCCCCTTATGCCTATGATACACCCTATCAGCCATGCATACAAGCTATTGAGAAACACAAGAATATTAAAGTATGCATAGCTGGACTTAGGAATGTAAAAAATAAAGCTGAATCAGAGGAAGAAAATCCTGATAGTTTATCTCAGCCAGAACAAAGCAATAATCAGGATCTGTGTCAGGAGGATAATTCAGATGACTCAGACATGGCACCCAGTACTGAACTCAGAGCACCAGTTAAAGTGATGCTGCAGGACAATTTAAAAGCTAGAGACATGGAAAGAATAGTTGAGAAAATTGGCCCTATGCCTTTTAATGTTAATGACTGGTGCAAATGGGCCACTGATATTCTGATTCACTGGGGTCTAGGGAAATACAGAAGAAAACAATCCGATTTTGATAGACTTATGCATCTGGCTCTGGGGCCACACTATTATAAAGTTGGCTCTCTCACTCACCCATACCAGTTGGTTAAAAGGTGAGTGAGAAACTATTGGTTAAAAGGGGTATTGAGAAACTATTTCACTCTTCCCCAATGCAAGTATTTAAAATTATTTCAGCTCTACCAAATGATACACTGGAAGAGTTTGCATATAGAGCCTGGATTTTAAATGCAGTTCATGATGATCAGAAGTCCTGGCCCAATGCAGAAGATTATGGGGATAGCACGCATAAAACATTTTTATTAGAATTGCTATCCCCTAAGATTACAAAACACCTTCTGTTATTTTCTGAAGACCCTAAAGCAACCCCTTTTGATACTTTAATGCTCAGAATTGGGTCTGTTTGGAAGACCCAGCCCTTGCAGGTCATAACAGTATCAGAAGCACAGAAGTGGCAAGCTGAGGGATCCTCCCAGTACACAAAAAACACAGACAAAGGATACAGGGGACAGACACCTTGGAGAGGACAAAGCAGAGGTACTTTTAGAAACTCCTCAGGTTACATCCCCTTTCAAGAGCTCAAAGCACAGAGAAATGGATTAGAAAAGGAGAAAAATAAATGGGAACAGGACAAATACATACTGAAGATAGAAATAGATTCATTTCACAGAGACAGTAGGGTAAGCAGCACAAATAAGACAACCAACCAGGTGTGGCTTGGAAACAGGTCTTTATATAGAAATAGGCTTATTACATAGGTACAGAACAGAATTATATAGTGGTTGTTAAAAAGCTGCTTCAGTGCAGGGGCTGCAGACCAATCTCATCGGGCCTGGAGACTGACATCACCAGAGGGTCAGAGTTAATCTCATCTTGTAAACGACCCTCATTAACTTTGGAGACTGATATCACCAGAGTAACAAAGCTGCATGAAATCCAAGGTCTGGGGAAAAAGCCATGACACCTATGCCATGCTGATGTATGCTGACATCCTCCTCATCTCATTTCCGTCTTTTGTGTTTTATATTGATTTTTAGTATGTTTTAATACATGTGCCTTTTATGATTTTTCTTTTTTAACTTTTATGATTATTTATTAAATCAGTATTGATGTTAGCGGTATTGTTTTTTTAGTCATAACGTCAATATTTATGATTTTACACTTTGTATTAATTTTAATTTATTTCTGATGTTATTTATTTAAATTTCATTTTGTTTAATTATGATTGTTTTTTTGAGGTTTGCTCCCTCATATATCCCCCTAAAGAAGGCCAGGTGGCCAAAACGCGTAGGGGACAATAAAAGGGGTTTTTAAACCTGAAAATACTGCCAGTCTTGGTATCTGTTACTTTGTTCCTTCATATTCCACAGATACTTTGGTTGCTTTATCCAGTAATATGAATTCCTTCAGGATGTGGCAATTCATTAGGTATAGCTTAAGTTAATTTTTTTTTCCATTGACATAAGGCAGAGAGCAGAGCAAGTGTAGTTTTTCTAGACCCTGCTTTGGACCAATCAGGGTTAATCTGACACCCCAGTAGCCAACTTTTCAAACTACTTGGAGGAGCTAATGCAAGCAAGCATACATGCCTTCGAGTCAATGCTGACTCCTGGCAACCTGGCAGCTCCTGGGTTTTCTCAGCAAGGTAACTGGAAGTCAATTGTCAGGCTTTTCTTCAAAGCTTTGGAAAGATAAGTCAGTTGGAAGCAGAGAAGTTGCTGGATTTCTCTAGATGGCTAGATACCCTATGCAGGTGAGCGTTCAAGAAATATGGATTTGAACCAGTTCATGAAAGTTTTCAAAGGGTAGCTGTGTTAGTTTGGAAGAGCAAAAATACCAGAAGCAGATAGTACCTTACAGAGTAGATTAATACATTTATTGAAGTATATGGTATGATCTTTCAAGGACAAAGGTTAAAGTCATTAAATGATTTTCACATAAGAATTTAAGAACTGTCATACTGGGCCAGACCAAAGGTCCATCAATCCCAGTCTATCAATTCCAACAGTGGCCATCAATCCCAGTCCATCAATTCCAAAGGTCCATCAATCCCAGTCCATCAATTCCAACAGTGGCCAATCCAGGTTGCAAGTACTTGGCATCCCAAAAGTAGCCAGTTCCATGCTACTTATTCCCAGGGGTAGGCAGTGGTGGTCTCTTGGGCTACGTTAACAACAGTTTATGGACTTTTTCCTCCAGGAAATTTTCCAAAGTTTGTTGAAATGCAGATATATTACCTTCTTTTACCACATCCTCCAGCAATGAGATCCAAAGCTTAATTATACGTAAGAGAAAAAATATTTTCTCCTCTGTTTTGAATATACTACTTTGTAGCATTCCTGGTCTATCACCTGGTCCTTGTATTTTTTGAGTAAACAGTCAATTCACATCTACCTGTTCTGCTCCATTCAGAATTGTATAGGCCTCTATTATATCGCCCCTAAACCATTTCTTCTCCAAGTTGTAAAGCCCTAACCCCTTTAATTTTTTCTCATCTGAGAGCTGTTCCATCCCCTTTATCGTTTTCATTTCTTTTCTCTGTACCTCTTTTAACGCTGCTATATCTTTGTTTCAGATGTAGAGAACAGAATTGCACAGAATACTCAAGGTGTGGTTGCACCGTGGAACAATACAGAGGCATTATGATAGTCTTTGTTTTATCCTCCATTCTTTTCTTAATAATTCATTTCATATAATTTTAGCCACCAACACACACTGAACAAAAAATGTCAATGTATTGTCTACGATCATACCCAGATCCTTTTCCTGGATGGCAACTCCTTATGTAGAAGCTAACATTGTTTCTATAGTTTGAGTTATTTTTCCATGCATGCATCACTTTGCACTTGTCCACATGATATTTCATCTGCAATTTAGATACCCAGTCTCCCAATCTCAAAAGTCTTCCTGCCACATGCAATTTGACAACATTCAATAATTTCATTTCATCTGAAAATTTAATCCTTGCTTGCTCTTTCCAATTCCAGATCGTTTATAAATATCTTAAAAAGCATTGGCTAAATACAGATCCCTGAGATACTAGAAAGAGAGAAAGAGAAATCTATTTGCATTAGTGTGATATACAGACCTCCCTCACAAGAGGAAGAGGTGGACAGAGAGTTAATTGAAGACATACGCAGCATTGCAAGGAAAGGGGAAGTGCTACTGATAGGAGATTTCAATATGCCAGATGTTGATTGGCGCATTCCTGCTGCAGTATCAACTAGAAGTAAGGAGATCCTGGGTTCTCTACAGGGAGAACTATTCAGGCAATTGATAACAGACCCCACACGTGAAGGGGCCATACTGGACTTGGTGCTTACCAATGGTGAAAGTGTTTCTGATGTTGTAGTGGGAGATCATTTTGCATCCAGTGATCACCAAATGGTGTGGTTCAGTATTAGGACTAGGGCTCTTAGAATCCATTCAAAGGTGAGGATCTTAGACTTTAGGAAGACTAACTTTGCGAAGATGGGCCAATACCTCAGCGAGTCGTTAGTGGGATGGGAACAGCAGGGGGATGTAGAAAAACAGTGGGCAAAACTGAAAGGGAATATTTTAAGGGCAACCAAATTTTTTGTTAAAATGGTAAATAAAGGCAAAAGGAAAAGGAGACCGCTATGGTTTTCGAAGGAAGTAGCTGAAAAAGTGAAGAAAAAGAGGGAGGCCTTCATGAAATACAAGAGATCACAGAGAGAGGAAGACAGGCATCTGTATTTGGAAAAACTTAGAGAAGCTAGTAAAGTAGTCAAGAAGGCAAAGATTCAAAAGGAGGAGGAAATAGCCAATGCAATAAAATGGGGGGATAAGACATTTTTCAGATATATTAGTGAGAAGAGGAAGGGCAAAAGTGGTATTGTCAGACTCAAGGGTGCAGGGGAGGAATATGTAGAAGCTGATAGGGATAAAGCGGAATTGCTTAACAAATATTTTTGTTCTGTGTTCACAGATGAAGAACCAGGAGCAGGACCTCAGAAAACACCCACAAATAGGAACAGAAGCGAGGGACATCTTGAACAATTTTCAGAAGACTGTGTTCGTGAGAAACTAGCTCAACTTAAAGTAGACAAAGCGATGGGACCGGATGGGATACACCCTAGAATACTGAGGGAACTTGGGGACGTTATAGTAACTCCACTGACTGACCTTTTCAATGCCTCGTTGGAGTCGGGAGTGGTGCCAAAGGACTGGAGAGAGGCTCATGTGGTGCCTTTACACAAAAGCTGAAGTAAGGATGTGATTGAAAACTACAGGCCGGTTAGTTTAACTTCGGTGGTGAGTAAATTATTGGAAACGCTGCTGAAAGAGAAAATAGTGAGGTTTCTGGAGTCCAGCGGATTACAGGATCCGAAGTAGCATGTATTCACCAGAAGCAGGTCTTGTCAGACAAATCTGATTGATTTCTTTGACTGGGTGACCAGGGAGTTGGACCGAGGGAGAGCTCTAGATGTGGTGTATTTAGATTTCAGTAAAGCCTTTGACACTGTTCCTCACAGGCGACTTATAAACAAACTGAGCACCCTAGGGATGGACCCTAAAGTTACTGCTTGGGTTAGAAATTGGTTGGGTGGGAGGCGACAAAGAGTACAAGTAAATGGAGCTCACTCTGAGGAGAAGGATGTTACCAGTGGTGTGCCCCAGGGATCTGTCCTTGGTCCGATTATTTTTAACTTCTTTGTTAGTGATATAGCGGAAGGGCTGTCGGGTAAGGTTTGCCTCTTTGCGGATGATACCAAAATCTGCAATAGAGTAGACACCCAGGAAGGTGTAGATAACATGAGGCGGGATCTAACTAAGCTTGATGAATGGTCTAGAATTTGGCAGCTGGGATTTAATGTTAAAAAATTTAAGGTCATGCATTTGGGCTGCAGTAATCCAAGGAAGCAATAGAGGGATAATCGTAGCTTTATAGGTACTTAAACATCTTAAAAGACAGAAGGTGCTTTCAGGTGAAGCTCATTACCCAAATCAGTCATACACTAAAGACCTGAGATTAATTAAGCTTCAGGTGAACAAGGTATATTACACGTATTAGGTACAGTTTTATTAGTATACATATCCATAGCAACCCTTAGTAAATAAAGAACTTAGATCTAAACACAAACTTAAAACTAAGATGCAGACAGCAGTCCAGCAGCGGGATGGGGGCTTTCCAGTCTTTTGCATTGAGTGTCACATGTATGATTTTCTCCCAGTTGGTGAGAGGTCTTACGTGTGCACTAGGTGCAAGGAGCTCTTTGCTCTCAGGGAGAGAGTCCGTTCTCTAGAGGCTAGAGTAGCAGACTTGGAAAACATAAGACAGACAGAGAGGTACATAGACGAGACCTACAGGGATATAGTCCTGAAGTTCCACCTCCAGTCTGGCAGCATCCCTGTTGCCATGGAGGAGAGAGGTCACGTGACAGGAGAGCATCACCCTGGTGTGGCAGGAAGTGATCCTGTAATTAGGACCTGTACTCCAGGTGATGTAAAACCCTCTCGCACCGAGGATGTTTCTCCAGGGCCATGTGCCCATGAGGGAAGGGTTAGCACAGCCATTATAGTTGGTGATTCGATCATTAGGCATGTAGATAGCTGGGTGGCTGGTGGACGTGAGGATCGACTGGTAACATGCCTGCCTGGTGCGAAGGTAGCGGACCTCACGCGCCACCTAGATAAGGTCTTAGATAGTGCTGGGGAGGAGTCTGCTGTCTTGGTACATGTTGGTACCATTGACATAGGAAAATGTGGTAGGGAGGTTCTGGAGGCAAAATTTAGGCTTTTAGGTAGGAAGTTGAAATCCAAAACTTCCAGGGTTGCATTCTCTGAAATGCTTCCTGTTCCACGCGCAGGACCCAAAAGGCAAGCAGAGCTCCGGAGTCTCAATGCGTGGATGAGACAATGGTGCAGAGATGAGGGTTTTGGATTTGTTAGGAACTGGGGAACATTCTGGGGAAAGGAGGGGCTATTCCGAAGGGATGGGCTTCACCTTAACCGGGATGGAACCAGGCTGCTGGCATTACTTCAGGCCGGAAGGTCGGGGGTTCAAATCCCACTAGAGGACAGCAACCTTGGGCCGGAAGGACTGGGGTTTCTAGTCCCACAGATGCTCCTTGTGGTCTTGGGCAAGCCACTTAACCCTCCATTGCCCATGTTCCCTTTAAGTATTAGTGTATGTGTCTCATATCCCCGCGTGTTAAATGTATCCCCCAATTGTGTTGTGACCGCTTTGATTGAAGGATAAGGCGGTATACAAAACTGTCTAAATAAATAAATAAAATAAATAAATAAATTAACCTTTAAAAAGGAGATAGAGCAGCTTTTAAACTAGATATTAGGGGAAAGCCGACAGTCACCCAAGAGCAGATGGTTCGGAAGAATGTATCCTTGAAGGATACTACCAAAAGCAGAGAGGTTCCACAAAAGAGTAAAGTAGCCCAAATGCCCTCAAGTATGGAGCAGACACAGCTTAAAGATCCCAAATTACCCATGTCTAACAATATCCAAATTAATATGAATAACATACAATCTCTATAATGCTTGTATGCAAATGCTAGAAGTCTATAAAATAAGATGGGAGAATTAGAATATATAGCACTAAATGAAAGGTTAGATATGATTGGAATATCAGAGACATGGTGAAAGGAGGACAACCAGTAGGACACTGTGATAACTGGGTACAAACTATATCGTAATGATAGAGCTGATCAAATTGGTGGAGGGGTTGCTCTCTATGTTAGAGAGGGCATTGAGTCAGAAAGGATTAAAGTTTTGCAGGAAACAAAATTTGCTGTAGAATCTATATGGATTGAAATTCCATGTAAAAGGGGGAAGGCGATGGCAGTGGGGGTGTACTATCGAGCGCCTGGCCAGAATGACCAAATGGATGATGAAATGCTCAAAGAAATCAAGGAAGCTAACAAAAGTTACAGCGCAGTAATAATAATGGGTGATTTCAATTACCCCGGTATCGACTGGGTTAGTGTAACGTCAGGACATGCTAGGGAGATAAAGTTCCTAGATGAAATAAATGACTACTTCTTGGAGCAGCTGGTTCATGAACCGACCAGAGGGGAAGCCATATTAGACTTAGTCCTTAGTGGAACACCAGATCTAGTGCAAGAGATAAGGGTGTTGGGGCCACTTGGCAATAGTGATCATAGCATGATCGCCTTTGATTTAATAAGTGGAGGAGGGATAGTAAGGAAATCCACAGTACTACCTTTTAACTTTCAAAAGGGAGACTATGATAAAATGAGGAAAAACAGTTAAGAAAAAACTAAAAGGAGCAGTTGCAAAGGTTAAAGACGTACATCAAGCTTCGGTGTTGTTGAAAAATACTATCTTGGAAGCCCAGACCAGCTGTATTCCACGCTTTAAGAAAAGTGGATGGAAATCCAAAAAACTGCCAGCATGGTTTAAAGGTGAGGTCAGAGAGGCTGTTGTTGCCAAAAAAGCATCTTTCAGGAAATGGAAAAAAGAGCCAAACGACGAAACCTGGAAACAGCACAAGCACTGGCAAGTCAAATGCAAAGCATTGATAAGGCAGGCAAAGGGAGAATTTGAGAGGAAGCTTGCTGCAGAAGCAAAAACACGAAATAAAGACCTTTTCAAGTACATCCATAGCAAAAAAACTGTGAGAGAGTCAGTTGGTCCATTAGATGATAAAGGGGTTAAAGGAGCACTGAGAGGCGACAAGGCGATAGCGGAGAAACTGAATGAATTCTTTGCTTCGGTCTTTACTGAGGAAGATGTAGGGATGTTACCCATGACTGAAGTGGTATTTAAAGGTGCGGAAGAATTGAAGGAAATATTGATACATCGGGAAGATGTATTACAACTATTTTATAAACTGAAGAGTAGCAAATCACCTGGGCCAGATGGTATACATCCAAGGGTGTTGAAAGAACTGAAATATGAAATTGCAGACCTGCTATTAGTAATCTGTGAACTATCATTAAAATCATCTCTAATACCTGAAGACTGGAGGATCGCCAATGTAACACCAATTTTTAAAAAGGGTTCCAGGGGTGATCCGGGAAACTACAGACCGGTGAGCCTGACATCAGTACCGGGAAAAATGTTAGAAACCATTATAAAGAATAAAATTACGCAGCATGTAGATAGTCATGACCTAATGGGAGACAGCCAACATGGCTTTAGACAAGGAAGATCTTGTCTTACTAATCTGTTATGTTTTTTTGAAGGAGTGAATAAACAGGTGGACAAAGGTGAGTCGGTTGATATAGTGTATCTGGACTTTCAGAAAGCCTTTGATAAGGTCCCTCATCAGAGACCTTTGGCAAAACTAAAGAGTCATGGGATAGGAGGCAGTGTACTATTGTGGATCAGGAACTGGTTAAAAGATAGAAAGCAGAGGGTAGGGCTAAATGGCCAATTTTCCAAATGGAGAAAGGTGAATAGTGGTGTACCCCAGGGATCTGTGCTGGGTCCGCTGCTTTTTGACATATTCATAAATGACCTGGAAAGTGGAATAACAAGTGAGGTTATCAAATTTGCAGATGACACAAAACTATTTAAAGTTGTTAATACCCAAGAGGATTGTGGAAAATTGCAAGAGGATCTTGATAAATTAGAAGACTGGGCATCAAAATGGCAGATGAAATTTAATGTGGACAAGTGCAAGGTTATGCACCTAGGGAAGAATAACCCAAACTATGGTTACACGATGCAAGGTTCCACATTAGGAACCACCACTCAGGAAAAAGATTTAGGCATCATTGTGGATACCATGTTAAAACCCTCGGCCCAGTGTGCAGCGGCGGCCAAGAGAGCAAATAGAATGCTAGGTATGATAAGGAAAGGAATGGAAAATAAAACAAAAGATATTATAATGCCTCTACATCGTTCCATGGTGAGACCGCACCTTGAATATTGTGTGCAATTCTGGTCACCGTATCTTAAAAAGGATATAGCGATTTTAGAAAAGGTTCAGAGAAGAGCCACCAAAATGTTAAAGGGGATGGATGGATACTCCTATGAAGAAAGGCTAAAAAGGTTAGGGCTCTTTAACCTGGAAAAGAGACAGCTGAGGGGAGATATGATAGAAGTCTGTAAATTAATGAACGGAGTGGAACGGGTAAACTTAGATCGATTGTTTACCTTATCAGAATATAGAAAGACTAGGGGACATGCAATGAAGCTACAGGTTAAACTATTTAAGACTAATAAAAGAAAACATTTTTTCACTCAACGTGTAATCAAACTCTGGAATTTGTTACTAGAGGATGTAGTAAAGGCTGTTAGTGTAGCTGGGTTTAAAAAAGTTTGGACAAGTTCCTGGAGGAAAGGTCCATAAACCATTATTAAGAAGGGACCCAGGATATCAATGCTTGACGCAGTACAAACATTGTGGAACCTGTGTCTTTTGGGGAAACTGCTAGGTACTTGTGACCTGGATTGGCCACTGTTGGAAACAGGATACTGGGCTTGATGGACCTTGGTCTGACCCAGTATGGCATATCTTATGTTCTTATGTTATGTTAGTATAGGGGGTGAAGTACTTTTGCCCACTAAAGAAGAGCAGGACCTAGGCGTGGTTGTGTCTGATGATCTTAAAGTAGCTAAACAGGTAGAAAAGGCGACGGCAAAAGCTAGAAGGATGCTTGGGTGCATACGGAGAGGAATGGCTAGCAGAAAAAAAGGAGGTGATAATGCCTCTCTATAAGTCTTTGGTGCGACCTCATTTGGAGTATAGAGTGCAATTCTGGAGACCGCACCTTCAAAAGGATGTGAACAGGATGGAGTCGGTGCAGAGGGTGGCTACTAAAATGATTAGTGGGCTTCATTATAAAGCATATGAGGACAGACTTAAGGATCTTAATATGTACACCTTAGAGGAAAGGCGGGATAGAGGTGATATGATTGAGATGTTTAAATACCTCCGTGGCATAAATGTTCAGGGAGAGAGCCTCTTTCAATTGAAAGCAAGTTCTGCTACGAGGGGACATGGGATGAGGGTGAAGGGAGATAGATTCAGGAGTGATATGCGGAAATATTTCTTTACGGAAAGAGTAGTGGATCCATGGAATAGTCTCCCAGTGGAGGTGGTAGAGATGAGGACAGTAACTGAATTCAAAAAAGCATGGGACCAACACAGAGGATCTCTAAAGGTAAAAAGGGGACTGTTGTAGTTGTTGATATGGAAGGATAGACTAGATAGGCCATGTGGTCTTTTTCTGTCATCATATTTCTATGTTTCTATGTTTCTATGTTACTCTACTATTCACTTTCCTCCATTGAGAAAACTGACCATTTATTCCTGCTCTCTGTTTTCTATTTCTTAACCAGTTTCTAATCCACAACAAGACTTTGCCTCCTATGTCATTTCTTTTTAATTTCCTAAGGATTCTCTGAAATGCTACTTTGTGAAATGCTTTCTGAAAGTCTAAATACATTATGAGAGTCCTTTTAGAAGTTATTTTCATGAATGGATATCTGAAAACGAGCATTCAGATGTGCAAATCACAGAGATGTCCCCAGACCCATTTTAGAAAGCTGGGTACATATATGTCCCTGGTGTGCTTTTAATATGTTTGTCCTTAATGTCCATTTCTGTTATAATAATTAGATTTTATCTTTATTATTTTATTGTTTATGTGTATTATACTTCATCCTTTTAACCTACATGCCCCTGAAGAAGGCTTTTCCGAAACACGGCCTGTGTTGGGCCATTGGCTGGAGTGATATTATTTAATAAATTTTGGTGTGTCCTTTCATTTGCATTCCACGTTTTTATTGCCTGGTGTGAGCACATCCATGTAGCACGGGAGTTTGGTGGAGGTGTGGCCTGGGCGATGCAACAGAGATGCACATCACCATGGGATTTCAGAACAGCATGAACACACTGGCCCTGGCTATTGATGTATCCAAGTTTATACATGCTGCAAGCCATTAATAAGGCAAACAAATTACCCGTTCCATAGCAGCAACACTTGCAGGGAGGAGAGCAAAGTGTGCTCTCATTGACACAGTGTCACTGGGCAAAAAAAAAAAGTCCCTGTAGGAAAAATATCAGTTCAATCATTTTACAACTTCCCTGCTGAATATCTGCTGATCTGAAATTTCCATCTCGGACATGCTTGTATCATTAAATGGATATCCACAATATGAAATACCCTGACTGGCATATCAAAGTACCCATTTCTCTGGCCATGTATTTCAGGGAAGTCCACATTTCTAAAATGATCTGCAACCATGCATGTCCCCACCCTTGCTATTTGCATGGACCAATCATCAGAATCAATTGTGGGATTGTGTATCTTTTGGGGCAGTGACGATTTCAAAAGTCGCTTGCTACCCATCACTGCTGCCCTTCCCCCAATAATATGGATGTAGTGACAAGGACGTCTCAGCTTTTTCCAGGACGCCCCTTATAAAATACCACTTCACATTAACTGGCTTATCTTTATCCATCAATTAATTTACAGATTCAAAGAAATGGAACAGGTTGGTAGAGGCAAGACAGGGAGATTCAGGAGGACCCAACAAGAGAATGAGTCCCTTAAACATGCCCAACAATGGGTTTTGGAGGTGGATGGGGTTCCAGTAGCTAACAGAGAGTTCCCTGCAAAACCCTTTCCCTATTTTGTGCTAAATGGAGATTTATTCTACAGAGTGGCTGAGGGGGCCCTAGAGAGAGAAGAGGTAGGACTGATAGTTGCCAGTCCTATCATCAGCAGGTGTTATTGTTGGCTCATAGTCACTTATTAGGAGGACACCTGGGGGTGGAGAAAACAATAGATCATGCTCTAGTCTGATTTCTATGGACCAGGGTCCATAAACAGGTGCAGTTATATCAACAGTAATATCCCACCTGCCAACTTCATAAACCCACTAGAGCCCGAACTACCCCTGCCTATGCCTATTATTGAAACTCCATTCGAAAGAGTGGCCATGTAGGGAATCCAAGATGGTGGCAGCATGATTGCCCTCTTCTGCAGTGTGCTTATAATTGAGCTTTGTTTATTCTTTTAATATACATTCTTTTGTGCTTATTGTGGATTCAGATGGGAAAGAGTAAAGGAAAGACATGGACTTACCCTGAAGTCGGTGTTTCATTAAAACAGCAGCCCATTACAAAGTTTGTTTCTGTCAGAGGAGAACAGGAATCTGCAGCAGGTAGTGCTGGAACTGACCTGAAGGCAGTCTTTTCAGCCTCGGACGTAAGTTGGGGCCCCAAGCAGAGTGTTACACTGAAGGAGCCTCTCCCATCATCTGGTGCCCTGTTGCTCTGGCAGCCACTCTTTTGCTCAGGGTTAAGAGAAGTGCTATCATCATCAGGGAGTCGAAAGGTTCGGGCTTGCTCTCAGTGGCCATCGGAGGGGTTGGTCCTGTCCTGCAATTGGTGTTAACCTGGGAGGAACAGTGTCACTCATAGCATCAGCTCCAGCGTTTTGATCTGCACCATGGTCAGAAGGGATTCCCAAACCCCGTCTGGTGACAGCGTCCTGTGTAAACCATCAGTGGTAACATTGGATTCCATTTGGTCAGAAATTGTTTCTTTGGAGAAATATATGTCTGGATGATTGAATGACGTGGATTGTATTATTTGCCTATGAAAAAGTGTTCAAGTAGTCCTTTGCCTAATGAAGATTCAGAAGGAACTTCTCTTGACACTTTGAACTTGACTCAAGTTTTGGAGGATTCAAAGGAGGAAGATTTATGGAGGACAACTCTGTTGGTCACCTACGCGCTCAAGCCGGAACGGGCTTGGACTCTCAAACTGCAATTTAGAAATATTGCAAAATAGTTTTTTTGGTAGATAATCTGGGTTTTCCCACATTTTTCCTATATGACTCAGGCTAAAAGGAGTCAATTCCTTTCCGTGCATCCCGAGGTTCTCTCCATAGGTTTTTCCTATGTGCTTAGGTTTCTGTGCAAATGCTTAATTAAATCTTGTTCTGGATGTATCTTTTATGATCCTAAACAATTATGGTTGTTTCTTGACACTAGGAAATCTCCTGATTCAGTGGTTGTCACACTGGGGTCCTCTTAAGATTGTCTTTTTCTAGAATGCTAGTATTTGGATTCTTGGGCCATGCTGTTTGCTTTTACCTAGGGCTATAGTTTTTTGTTATTTATACTGTTATCTAGCCTACTTTCCGGATTCCCCCCCCCCCCCCCCACAGTTGTCTTGTGTGGGCTATTAGAGTTTAGCACAATGTTTTGTATTTTCCATTAGGTAAAATTTGCCATATTTCCTACCCGATGGAAGTAGTGGGGGCTGATACAGTGACAAAATTCAAATTGGCATGGTACAGACACAGTGGATCTCTTTATAGCAACAGGATAAAATAAAAATAAACTTAACTCTTAAATCTCAACAAATTGAGTTGACCTGCACAGAGCGGCAGGTGCACCTACTCTTGCCACCTTACTGGGCAGACTAGATGGACCATACTGGTCCTTATCTGCTACTACTACTACTACTACCACTACTACTGAGCATTTGTATAGTGCTACAAGACATATGCAGCGCTGCACAGACATGTAAGAGACAGTCCCTGCTCATCAGCGCTTACAATCTAATCAAGACAGACAACACAGAAGATGTAGACAGGGATACAGCTAGGGGGGAATGGTAAAGAAACAAGATCAGGTGAGTCAAGATCCAAAAGCAGCAGCGAAGAAGTGAGTTTTCATCCTGGATTTGAAAAGGGTCAGAGAAGTCTCCTAGAGTACAGACACAGGTAGTTTGTTCCAGGTGTAAGGTGAAGCAAGGTGAAAGGAGCCAAGTCTAGAGTTAGTAATAAAAGAGAAGGGCACAGATAGAAGCAATTTGCCAGGGAAGAAGAGGAGTTAAAAGTTATCTGTCATATGTTTATGTTTATTGAATTTGATATACCGCTCAGACCCAAAGGCATTAGAGCGGGTTACAATACTAGATCATTTAGGGAAACAAGAAAAGAACGCCATTTATAAGATAGAACAGAGTAGAGCACAGAGACAGTCAAACAGATTAGAGGAAGAGAAGAACACGGAACAGCAAGTTACCCTGATATATATGTAGGACATGAATACATCAATAAGGACTACAGATACAAATGCCACGGACCAACACCTAAGGGCCACGCCAAACGGCCCTCTGGCGAGGCCCTCAGGCGCGGGCCCGCAAGGCGCGGGCGCACCCCTGCAACGGCGGTTTTTAAGCCGTTGGGCCTGGATCGTGATTGGCGGGCTCGGGGAGGAAGGGGGAGTATGATGGGGACATATATACCCGCTAATTGCCTGGGCCGGATTCCCACTCCAAAGCTCCCTGCACATACAGGGGAGATGTGCAGGGAGCTCTGGAAGGAAGGGGGAGGGGACAGGCCAGAGGAGGAACGAAGACGGGCCAGATGCGTGACCCTGACCCCAGACATACACGGCCTATTCTGGTTGCAGCTCTGTATGTCTGGGGGCTGGAGGGTAGACAGGGAACGTATTCCACCTCAGAGGTAGAATAAGTTCCCCGAAGATTGCAGTGGCCATTGGTGGGACCCAGCGAAGAGGTGAGGAGGAGCAGGAGGTTCCCTGCAGCCCAACCTCGACTTCGGCAGGCCCGATCTGGGGTCAGGTGACACAGAAATGGGATGTAATGCAGCTTGCCAGCAGTCGGGGCTACTGCATGGTGCCCCAGTGCCATGGTGATGGGATGCCATGGCACCAGGCTCCATGCAGGGGCTTCAGGAGAGTTCTACAGGGAGCTGCCTGGACATACAGAGGCCCAGAATTAGGGCACATCCAGCCCACCCAGGCCAATTGCACCTGATTCTGCTCCCGTGGGACATATAACTCCCGTGGGATCAGAATTGGGTGCCAATCCGGCCTGACCATATATTGGACGTCCAGACAGGCCAGACGTTCCCCAGTGGGAATTGGCCTCTATGTATTGTTTTATTTTATTTTTGATTATTTGTGCTATTCCTTTTCTTTCAAGTATGTGCATATTGCTTGATGTATTTTTTTGTAAATTTAGAAATAGAAAATAGAAAAAAAGAGTGGCCATGGACCTGGTAGGTCCCGTGGAGTGAACCACCTGAGGCAACATGTATATTTTAGTCATGCTAGACTATACTATCTGCTATCCAGAGGCCATTGCTCTAAGGACTATGAAAACTTCTGCAATCGCGAATGTGCTCTGGGAAGTATTCTTGCAGGTGGTAAATACACAATGATATCCTCACAGATCAAGGAATACCCTTTGTATCCAAGGTGATGAAGCAATTGTGTGTCTTGGTGAAGTTCAAGATGCTGTGAACATCAGTATATCACCCACAGATGGATGGCCTCATTGAGTGATTCAATAAAACTCTGAAACAGACGTTTAAAAGGTTTGTGCAGGAGGATGAGAAGAATTGGGATAGTTTCCTACACTATTTGATGGTTGCCATCCGCGAAGTACCTCAGAGTTCCACAGGGTTTTTGCATTTTGAGTTGCTCTTCAGAAGACGGCCAAGAGGCATATTAGGCAAAGTAAGAGAAACTTGGGAAGAAGGGTCCCATGCCAGCCATAATTTGGAGTACATTATACAAATGCAAGACCGACTGAGGAAAACCAGAGAGGTGGCCAAACTTAGTCTGGAAAAAAGCCCAAGCCGAGCAGGCCAGGGGCTTGTCACAACCCCATCCCTTTAGCCACGTTCTTAAAGGTCAGGGTGGACATTATTGTTGTATTGAAGGTAGAAACTTTCGTTAGCCCAGAAGCATTCTGGTACTAGTAGTCCCTTTCTTCATAATGAATAGTTGTGTAAGCCATGTGAATGGTAAAGTATAGGGTTTTATTCCCTTAAAGCACAAAAGGTTCAAAGGAAGACAACAGGATTTTCACCTTGTTCAGGATTTTCACATAAGATATTTACATAGGTCAAAAACTTGGATATGCTTCACTGTCTTTGTTAGTTATGCGTGGTTCAAACAAAACAGGTTATATAAACAAAAGCAATGCTTCTTCTTTCAGCTCGTCAAACAAAACTGTGTTTCAAAAGTATATCCTGCATGCTATATTTCTCTCAAGGATTCTAAACTCCCAGTACAACAAAACGTACAGTCCATAGGGCATTCCGTTAGCAAAGGGTCAGGTTCAGCAGGGTCTATCTGCATAGCCTCTTGTTCTGCTGAGATATCTGTGGCCCCTGAGCTTTCCCCATATATTCCTGATTTTACTTCAGAACTTCTTTCTAAGGCTCTCCAGCCTGGCTGTACCCGGTCTGGCAAATATGCAACAGGATTTTTGGTAAGCACACTTTCTATAGGTTCCCAAACCTTTCTCCAGCTGCCTTGGCTGCTCTTACGGCTCCCTGGCTTCCAGGCCTTTCTGTGACGCGGCCTCAGTTCCTGGTTCAGATCTGTGTCTCTTAGACTCCTGGGCTGAGCCTGGTTCACCCACCTCTGAACTCTTGGGGGCTCACATACAGGGGAAGAAGCATGAAGGTACCTCTGAACTCTTGGGTCTGTGTCTCTGGTATTCTCCCTACCAGGCACTCTCCCGGTTCTCCTTCTGTCCTTCCTGAAGACTTCCTTCTGGAGCTTCCCAGCCTGAAACTGTCTCTCCTGGAACTTGTTCCTTTCCTGTAAGGGCTGCAAGTTCAACTGCCTTTTCTCCTCTCTTTGGAGCTGTCTCCTTTCTCTTTCTTCTCTATCAGCAGCTGCTGCGGCTCGTGTCGCTCCTCTCCCTTCTGGCTTGTCTATGCTTTGCTTATAAAGCTGTTTCTTAGGTAAGGATTCTGTCCCTCTGACCAGGTGTATTTGATTATGTTTTGAATTGGTTCTTGCATCATCCCAACCTGGGCGTGTCAGCCTACCTTCTGAATCTCTGTGCATGCTCCCTCTAGCTGCACTTCTCACTAACTGCACTTTATGTATATCATTTCCTTTAAAGAGATCAGTGTTTTCTTCTACCCCCATGGGTTTACTGGCGTCTGCTTCATCACAGGCTACAAATTGGTAGCCGTGCACCACACCTTCTAAACAGGAGAGAGAGTTTTAGTCTTGCTGCCCTCATCTGAGAGCAAGTTATTCTATAAATGATAGGGGCCCTATGAGGTCGAAGAGAAAGTAGGGCCTGTTAACTACAAGATTGACCAGCCAGATAAATAAAATAAAGCCAGAATTTGCCATTCACTATTAACCTATTGAAAAAGTGAACTCCAGTGATGGCTCTGATACATGGAAATAATATTGGGCCAGAAATTTCAGCCCCCATCAGATCTAGCTCAAATCCCGATTAGAGTCTAGCTCTCTGCTGCTCAGAGAAAAGATTTAGAAAATTTAATCCACCGGAACCTAGAGGTGTTCTCCACCCACCCAGGATAAACCAACCTCATTTGTCATGATATTATTAATGACCCTGGGATAGTTATCCAGTAACAACCCTATTGGATTCCGGAGGCCTGGCAACAGTCTGTTGCCAAGAAGCTAGAAGATATATTTAACTTGGGAGTTATAGAAGAGTCCATGAGTCATCACCCATCATCCTGTTTCCTAAACTCAATGGAAGGATCAGATTCTGCATTGACTTCCACAGGGTCAATACAGCTTTTAAACTGGAAGCGTATCCCATGCCCAGATTAGATGAGCTAATCGAGTGACCTGGTGGATTCGCTTTATATCAACTTTGGACCTGACCCAGGGATTCTGGCAGGTACTCTTGACTCTGTCTGCCAGAGAAAAAAATGTTTTTTGACGCCGAAAGGTCTGTTCCAGTTTACAGTGCTTCCCTTTGTTTCAATGCCTAGTCAACCATCTACTGAGACTACACAAGGAGTATGCAGATACCTACCTTGACGACATCATCATCTACAGAAGAAACTGGACCACCCTTCTAACCCAAGTACAAGCCATGTTGATAAGCCTGCAGAAGGCCAGGTTGAAATATTTTTTGGGAGGTTTCAACATTCAATTCCTGGGGTATTTAATCGGGAATGGGCAGATACAACCACAACTCCGGAAGGTAGATTCCACTGCCCATGTTCCTACCCAAAAATTGAAGAAAGAAGTTTATGCCTTCCTTGGACTGAATGGCTATTACCACTGGTTCATCCCTACTTTTGCAGAGGTGGCAAAGCTGTTAACAACTAGAAGAGAGCTCCAGAACACCGGACCTGGACCTGGTCATCCAGCATGTCAAGAAAACCATGTGCTCTGAATCAGTCCTGAGTAGCTTGATTTCTCTCTACCATTTATTGTACAAACCGATGCCTTAGAGTTGGGCTGTTTTGGTCCAGGAAGTCAGGAGTGAAAAATTTCCGATAGCCTTCATCAGCAGGAAACTGCTTCCTTGGGAGAAGCATTATGCAGTGATCAAGAAGGAGGCCCTCACTATCAAGTGGGCACTTGAAGCCTTCAAATACTACCTACTCAGTTGTCCATTTATGCTAATAATGGACCACCAATCCCCCACGTGGCTAGCTTGGCAGAAAGAGTGCAATGGCTGTATTATGTGGTGGTTCTTGAGTCACCAACCCTAGCAATTCCAGACCCACCATAGGGCTGGTCAGACTCATCTGAATGCTGACTTCCTTTCCCAGGTGGGAGTCTCAGGTGAGGCAGGTGCTAAATGGGGCGTGGTTGAGCTGAGATGGGGGGTGTGTGATGGGGTCTATAGAGTGTTGCCCATCCCTCTCCAGAGAGATTATGAAGAGGACCCTTTAAGAGATCCTGCATCCCAGAGATCAGGACTGGAAGAGGTTAAAACCCAGTATGCTGCAGGAGAGATAAAGGCCCATAGAGCCAGAAGTTCATTCAAGGCAAGCAGTACAAAGATAGGAACTTTAGTTGTGCAAGGAAAGAACTTTAACTGGGAAGAAGGGCCAGGAGACCAGCTTCATGAAGGTTTAACAAACTGGGTCTGAATAAAAACACATTTTGTTTTCCCTGAACTGCTGTCTGTTTAGTGTTTTAACAGAAAACCCCATCCCAGCACATGCCGCACTACCACAGTCACTGACTGAGTTGGTGTTATCTGCATCCATGCCGTGACTTTGGCTGATACTGCATGCTGTTGATGTACCTATTTCCCCCCCCCCCCCCCCATTTCCAGCCCACTTATGCAGCTAACATGATTTGCGCAGAAGGCGCAGAAAATAACTGTGCTAATTGCATTTTCATTGCACTATTAGCGCGCACTAGCTAGACATGGGATCCGCCAAATTAACACATATCTCAGCTTAGTAAACATACCCCTTAGAATGCTCATGTCACAGCACATAATACAACTATCTGGAATATGGGCTCTGCCCACAAATCACACCTCAAAATTTCTTCTCTCTAGACATGTATACTGATAAGCTGAGGAGAAATACCAAAATGTTTCATGATGGTAGCATGTCACTGACAAGACAGACTCAGAGCTAAACACATGACTCGGAGTTGATTTAGTTCACAGCTGGTTTGTGTGTATGTCATTGTGCATATCACACTGAAATCCATATTTCTGCTATGTTTGGGTTAGGTGTGTGTGTGTGTATGTGTTTGTACTATATCCCACACAAAATACTGGATTAATAACATTCACTGAGGAAAAGGTTTATTTGGCCTTCTACAACATTTTAATTGTGATCTGCTTTAATACAATTTGTTAACAAATCTAAATTAATAGATACAATCAAGGCATTGTCCTTTCAGAAAGTCTTTATCTCCTATCCTGATTGTAACAGCCAAAGTCATCAGTATTTCAGTACCATGCGCTTCAGTTTTTAACTGGATAAACTATCTTCTGAATACTACTATTACCTTCATGCTTTGTATCTTTTTTTCGTATTTTATGTTGTATGTTTAAATTTGTTTATTGAAATGCACACAACAAACAGCAAATGACAGAAACAGCATAGTACAAAGGAAGCAAAAAGTACAGACAGCAATCCCGCGTCCCACGGAACACAGCAAGCCCATGCTATATAGGCCCCAACCTATGCCATTACACACAGCTGTGAATTCAATCAACTCCCCCCGGGGTTATCTATATCACAGAAGAGTAGTGCTGCCACGGGAATAGCGCAGTCATAAAGTTTTAATTATTTTTACTCCCACCCTCCTCCTCCCCCCTCCCCAATCCCAACCCCCCCACCCCCCCCCCCCCAGAACCACAAAACCACCTACCCCACCGGGCCAGGGCAAGCGATGGGCTCGGTTTAGTCCTTTACCGAACCCCCAGCTAGCCCCCACCCCGAGTACACCAACCCTACTAAACTAAACTCCCCCCTTTCTCCCCCCTTCCCCCCCCCCGGAGCACCCCCTCCCTCCCGACCATCCCTCCCCCCAACCTACTTCAATCAACACCATCCAGGTAGAAAGGCATATAGAGCACCCGAGCAATGAATTACCCACTAAGCCCCCCTAGGATCCGACGGCGCACCTGAGCCGGCAGCAACTGAAGATGCGGGCTCCAGCACCGCAGAAAACAGTCCCATTGTGCTGGGTGACCGTGGAACCCTAGATCGTTCAAACAATAAAAGGTGGTGCAGTCTAATCCTCCATTGCCCACACTTGGGACCACCTTTCCCCAGCCATGTCTGTAACACAGTCATGCGTGTAGCCACCAAAGCCAATCGTATCCACTTCCATTCAGCCCGACACAGACACTCTTCCCACCCGCCATCCCAAACATCCAGCACCAAGTTAGCCGCCGTGAAAGTCAGCCCGTCCCCCATACATCTCCTCAAATGTCTTTGAACATGGCCCCAAAAGTCCTCCATGTGAGGGCAAGACCAGAACATATGGCCCAGCGTAGCCGCTCCTGCCCCGCATTGCGGACACCGATTGGACGTTCCAAGTCCCGCCCTCCAGGCTCGATTGGGGGCATAAAACAATCGTCTTATCAATTTATACTGCATATCACGGTGAGCCACCACCACACTAAGTTCAGGGATGGTAGCGATGCATTGCGTGATCTCCTCGCCCGTGATCTCTTCACCCAACTTGCTGGGCCACACGGTTGCTAACCCAGTCTCATCCTCCCCCACCCCCAATCCTTCCAAGGCTTTGCGCAGGGATGCCACTTTCTCACCCACATCCCCCCCCATTAACACCTCTTCCATCTGCGAGCTCACCGCCCCTCGCAGCGACACCTTCGGAATACTGCCAATATAACTACGAATTTGGGCATAGGGGAACACATCTATCTCAGCCAACGCATAGCGGTCCCTCAGCCGGGAAAAGGATTCAAGGATGCCATCGTCTCAAAGCACATGCTCTAATGTCGTGATCCCCTTCCATTGCCAACGCAGAAAATCCTTCCCAATAATCCCCGGCACGAAAGCCTTATTCCCTTGAATTGGGAGGAAAGGCGAGTGGAAAGCTGACGCGCCCATGTTCTCACACAAGTATCGCCACCCTTTACGCACAGGTTCGAGCAATACTTCTTTGGTCACCAAGTCATCTTCGGCCACCGACGGGGCATGCAAGATATACCCCAGACTCAAGGGGCGCACCAGCGCCTCCACCATTGCCAGCGGCGTGTAATCCCCCATCTCCCACAGCCAATCCCGAACATGATGGAGTAAACATGCCATGTTGTATTGCCGGATATCTGGAAGACCCATCCCCCCCCGCCCCCAGGCCCTCTGCAGCCTAGTGATACGGATCCTGGGCCGATGCCCCCTCCAAAGCAGCGTATTGAGCACCTTGTCAATCTGACAGAGATCCTGACGCTTCAAGAGGATCGGAAGGGTTTGTAGCAAATACAGTAGCTTCAGAAAAAGCATCTTGAACAAAGCAATCCGGCCCCCCAACGACAAAGGAAGGTCCCGCCATTTCTGCGCCCTGTCCCCCATATCACTGAGCACTGTCCGGACATTAACATGATAAAGGTCCGTCAAATCAGCAGGTATATAGACCCACAAATACTTAAACTTCCCAGGCGCCCATTTCAAAGGAAACTCCGCGCCCCACCCATCAATCAACTCAGAATCCAGCGGAAGCGCCTCGGACTTGTCCAAGATTAACCGAAAGCCCGACAATCCCCCGTACTCCCGCAATAGCGCCAACAGGGCCGGCAGGCCAACCCGCGGTTGGTCCAAATGGATCAATAAGTCATCCGCAAAGGCGGCTACGTGGAACTCAGAGTGCCCCATCGAAATCCCCTGAAAGGCCCCGGAGGATCGGATCTTAGTTAAGAGGGGTTCCAATGTCAACACAAACAACAGTGGTGACAAAGGGCACCCCTGACGCGTTCCCTTCTGAATCTTAAAATCAGACGTCAAGTTGCCGTTGACCAAGATAGCCCCAATAGGATCCGTATAGAGTACTCTGATCACATCGACAAAGAAGCCCCGTATCCCCATAACCTCCAGTACCTGGTACATAAACCCCCAGTCCACCCGATCAAACGCTTTCTCAGCGTCGAAGCTGATAAGCATAGATGATCTGCGGTCCCTACGGCTCGCACACATTGAGGCCAGGAGACAATGCACTCCATACACGGCATGCCTCCCTTTCACGATGCCCACCTGGTCCCCGTGTACCAAGACTGGCAAAAAGGCCGCGAGACAGTCTGCCATAATTTTCGCCATGATTTTAATATCCACGTTCAATAAGGAAATCGGCCGATAAGAGCCCGGTGCCAGAGGGTCCCTCCCGGGCTTAAGCAAAATTGTAACCAGAGCTTTATTCGGTGCATACGGGAAGCGCCCCGCCTGTATAAGGCCAGCGAAGAAATCACCCAGGGGGGCCACCACCCCATCCCCCAGGATCTTATAGAACTCCCCACGCAAACAATCCATTCCAGAGGCCCGACCTTTCTTTAGGTGTTTAATCCCATTCAGAACCTCCTGTGGGGATATGGGTTGATTCAAGACCCCCCGTTGCTCCTCAGTCACCATAGGTAGCCTACAGGTCCGGAGGAAAGCTTGCCCCTCATCAACACCCCCCTGTTCCTTACCATAGAGCTGCTGATAATAATCACAGAATACGCTTTCAATCTCTTCCGTTTTCCTGGTAAGCGCCCCATCACTATGCCTGATTGCCCCTATAAGCCGAGGTCCTCCCTCTGCACGCACTAAGGATGACAGCAATTTCCCAGCCCGATTACCATGCTGATAAAGCCGATGCCTGTAATACATCATCGACTTCTTTGCTCGTTGATGTAGCAAGGCATCCAGCTCCGCTTGCACCTCCTGAAAATGCAGTTTATGATCACCCCGCTTATGGCGAGCATATCCGCGACGCGCCTTGGCTAAGTCTTTCTCTAATTGTAGAATTCTGCGGTTCATCCTCCGCTGCTTCGAACTATGGTAACTGATGATTTCCCCCCGGAGGACCGCTTTTCCGGCCTCCCAAAATAGCACAGGATTATCTCGATGCTGAGCATTCGTCGCAATATAGTCCCCCCACTTGGCCCGGAGGTGGGTCTCGAATAAACCATCCCCTTCGAGATCTAGTGGGTACCTCCAGACCCGCCTATGGCTAAGGACCTTCGACCGCAACTCCAAGATCACCATCGCATGGTCGGAAATGACCGACGGACCGATCTCCACTTTCGGAATCCAGCTAAACAGCTCTTCCGATACTAAAAAATAGTCTAAGCGGGACCAGGTCCCATGCCCCCGTGACAAGTGAGTGTATTCCCTGTCCCCAGGGTGTAAAGTCCTCCAAACATCCAACAAATTATGTCCAGCACAGATGCCCAATATCCGCCACGCCCCCCTTTTGTCTCGGGGTCCTGCTCGTCTCGAACGATCCAAGTCCTCATCCATCACTGAATTAAAATTGCCGCCCAAAATCAAGTGGTAACCATTCACACCAGAAATAAGAGAGGTAAGGCGCTGATAGAAAGAGGCTTCGTAGGTATTGGGTGCGTAGACCAACCCCAAAACAACTCGCATCCCATTCAGCACGCCTCAGACAAACACATATCGACCTTCCGCATCTAGCTCTACACGTTCTTCCACCCATCCAGTCTGTTTTGCAATCAAAATAGCCACCCCCCTTTTCTTCCCCACCATTGGCGCCCCATAGACTGTACCAAACCATCCCTTCCCAAGTTTACCATGCTCTGCAGAGGACTGGTGTGTTTCTTGCAGCATCGCGACTGTGATATGTTTCCGTTTTAACTGCTGCAACACCTTGTATCTCTTTATAGGGGATCCCAGGCCGCAAACATTCCAGGACCCGATGCTTATATTCCTAGCCATTCAGTCTCCAGACAAACAATGAGTGTATAGAAAGGAAACTCTCAACCCTTCTGCGTGCGTGCCCCAGCCTGAGGCCCACAACTCCCAAACCACCCGAGCACCCGCCATTCCAGCAGCAACTGCATCCATTGACATGAACCCCATCCTATATGCCTGATCGTGCAGTCCAAACCCCAACCCCCCCTCCCCCAAAACCCCTACCAGGGACTTCTGTAACCCAAAGCTAAGCCACTTCCCCCACCCCTGCCCTTCCCCATCCACCAACCCTCCCCCCCTCTGCTCCATACACTCCTGTCGCCAGTGCGACCCCTCCATTACCTCCGTGCCATGTGGAGCTCAACCCTCCCCTCATAGTTCCTGAATTTGACTATGCCCCCTCTATCACCCAAGCTAACCCCACCCCTGGGCCCCATAATCTCATTCTGCACCCGTCCCCGGCCAACCCCTAACGCAGCATCCCACGTCAGAGGGCAGACAATGGGGGCCCACCACCTTAACACGCACCAGAGGTTGCTCTGCAGCCGGTGGTCACTAGGCACAGAGTCACCCAAACTCCACACGAGCGCAGCTATCCCACTAAGCAGCACAACCCCGCATTCCTCCCACCAGGTCCACCAAGGCCTGAGCTTAAGACAGCTGCCAAAAGTGGAGCCACGATTAATAAAACCTCCCGCAAATAGTGTCCACACTCAATGTCACTATCCCCTCCCTCCTCCCTACCCCAGTGGGGAGCCGCAGAGCTCTAAAGCCCCCAAAGATATCCACCCCACCGGCCCACACAAATACTATCAATTTTAACATCCAGCACTCAACAGTAATAACAGAAACCAAAAATAACCAAAACATCATTAACATGCAAACATACAAACTCAAGGCCTCCACACCACGTGAAAGCCTGCGCAGGAGGTGGCCCATCACGCGGCCCCAGCAAGCCAGCAGCAGCTGCACCGCCACCAGCGGCTATCACTCCCTGTCCCGGTATGCAGGCGCAGTTACTATGTCCAGCAGCTGCTGCCAAGGTCGACACTCCTCATAGGCCGCCAGGGTTCAAAGATTGATCGTAAGAGTGGCAGGGTGCAAAAGCAGTTAAAGGCAATAAGGACAAGCCTCGGTCAAGTCCCCAGGGTAACCTCTTCACCATCGCTGCCGGCAAAATGCCATCGCCTCCACCGGGGTCTCGAATACATGCTGCACACCTTCCCACTCCAAGCGCAGCCTAGCAGGATAGGCCAGAGTAAAACGCACCCCGAGGGCCACTAGAGCACCACACACCTCCTTGTAGGCTCGCCGTTTCATTGAGACCCCTGCTGAATAGTCCTGGAAGATCAGGAGGGGCAACACCATATCCTCTCCACCGCTGCGCCGCTGTTTCCGTGCCGCCCGTAGCACACACTCTTTCTGAAAGGCGTTCAGGAAGCGGGCTATAACAGCTTGAGGCCTGTTATCTGCCGCGCGGAGCGGGCCAATGCGATGTACTCTCTCTAGGACCACGTCCCCCACTCCATCCTCCAGTTGTAGGTTCTCCCGGATCCACTGCTCGAGATAGCACTTCAGATACCGGTCCTTCACGGACTCCTTAACGCCAATGAATCGCAGGTTTTTACGCCGACTGCGGTTCTCCAGGTCTTCCAACTTCTCCGCCTGCTGCTTTACCACCAACTCTAAAGCTTGCAGCCTGGTGGAAGCCTGGGCTTGCCCATCCTCTAAGGAGCTGATGCGCTGCTTGGCCTGTTCGACCCGGCTCGTGAAGTCCGAGACTGCTTGAGCCACCTCAGACATCTGCGATGCCAGCACACATAGCCTGTCCTCCAGCGCCTGCACAACTGCTCTGGACACCTCGGCCACCATGCCGCCCGTCGAGCCGACTCCCGGGCTCGCCACCTCCACACCCGCCATCTTGGTCTCCACGCCGTGCGGCTTTTCGCGCCGGGGGGTTTTAGTGGCCATAAGCAATCTCGCCAGGGCTGCAACTCCAACACACCTCTGCCCAGATCACACTGGCAACGATATCCTAGAATTTACTCAGGTAGATAGAAAATTATGCCCTGGGAAGGTATTGAGGCTCCGGAGCTAGGGAGCGCACGTCAGCCCTAGTCCACCATGCCACCGGAAGTCTTATGTTTTATACTATAGTCCACTGAAAGAAAATGTCCCCTTGAGTTAGTAGAATTTAAATTCCCAACAAATAAATACCATAAAGAAACAAATCAATTGAAAAAGACACGTGTAAACAGAGGCATTGACATGTGGAGATTCAATTTTAGAAAACCACCATTTATACCTATCCACACCCCATAGAAATTCCAAGAGGGTATGGTGGGGGCATGGTTTGGGTTTGGCCTGAGTGAGTCGAAAATCTACATGTGTCTTCCCTGTTTTCCAAAGGAATCTATATGTATGGCCAAAAATCCCCATGTAAGGATTTACAGCCTCTCCAAGGCATGCATGGATTTATAAAAAGTGCTTGTTTCAGTAAGGGTTTTACACAAGGGATTAAGAGAGCTATTCTCCTTGATCCTCTGTTGTTTTCGTCAAGTTACATAATTGTTCGGCTTTCTACTTAATTGGCAGGACTTATGGTATATTTATAGGATTCTAAAATGGTTCAGATACATGTGGAAGGACTAATACCTACATGCAGAATTTGCAAAATGGCCACTTCCACATGGAAATGCTGACACTTCATGTGAAAGCTGCCGAGTTGGTAATCTCAGTTTTCCCACATGTAGATTTATAAAATGGCCCCTCCTGCTGTGTGTGGAGGCAAATCCATGTGCACTCCTGAAAATCTTTATATATATTTTGCAAAATATTCCGCATTCAGCACAGCTTTAAAGATATAGTGCAAATTTTCCACGTCCTGACATGAATATCATAATTCCCCTCACCATCACCTATCTAAAACTGGTTTTATAGATTAAAAATTATGAAGCCCATACTCAAAGGATTTATGCTTCTAACTTTGAGAGTTAAGGGGCTGATATTCAAAGCTCTTAACTGGCCATCCAACAGGAGGCCAGTCAGCTAAGGGCATGGATGCAGCCAGTGCTAATAAAATCAATGTGATTTATCTGGTTGGGGGTAGTTTTCAGATACCACTTATCTGGCTAACTCAGGCGGCTTGAAAAGCTGTCCTAAATGACAACTGAATATCACAGTTAACTGGATAAAATTGTCATTTATCAGGTCAGTCCCGCTCAGCCTGGATATTAGTGGTAACTCCGATCTGGATACCACTGATGAATACCCCACCAATACTGGAATATCAGCCCTTTTGAAAATCAGCTCCTAGGCTCCTAAATTAGCCACTTTAAAAATGTAGTGGCCTATGTCTCTAGATGTATGCTCAAAATTTTGCTACACGCCTAAGTTTAGGAGCCTAAAACACGGATGGCAAAAGGGATGGATTAGAGTTTCGGAAAAAGGTTAAAAGCTTACACTTATTAGTTTCATAAATCCAGGGTAATAAATGACAGGCCTGTATTTGGGAGCATAACTTTTAAGCTTCTAAACTTCGGTAAATTTTCTGCAGAAAACTTAGTCCCCTATTTTGACTGAAAATAGGGGACTAATTTAGGCAAGAATAAAAATTTAGGACCTCAGCAGTTTTTTACGTTGGCCTTATTTTCCCATGGAATACAAAGATGCCTATTTTCTGCATGTTTCAAGCACGTAAGGGGCCCCTTTTACTAAAAGTTGCTGTCAATGTATGTTTAAGTGAACTGTAACTGGCCGCAGTGACCCTAACACGTGGGTATGCCAGCTACCAACTGTTAAAATGCACTCGCACCCTACTGTGGACAATGGGCAAGTTGAGGTGGAATGTGGATGTGGCCAACATAACATGCAAATGCAGTTACCATGAGACGTAGCATGGGTTCATGTTAGTGTGCTGCTTGTTAGGATATCCCAAAGCACACTAACTGTGGGGAACATACAAAACATGTCCCTGATAGCTAACATGGAGACTTCCAACTTAACACACATTAAGTGCAAACTCCTAGCAGCGCTAAGTAAAAGCGTCCCTAAGGAGCCCATTGAAGAGTTTGGCTATGGGCACGTAACAGATGCCAGCCTTTAGCAAATCCAAGCCTAACCTGAAAACAACATCTCTGTAAGACATTAAGTAATACTGTTATTTCAATTGTATATAAGCAACACTGTATAACAGTGATAATTATTCAGGTCCAGTAAGTCCCTTTCCCAAATAGCTTATAGACTGAAGTTTCACTGCAGTGTTTTAACACCAGTCACTGTGGTCAATATAACCCAGATATTCAGCACCATTATGTGGCTACTGGCCCGATTATAAGGGCCCAATATTTAAATATCTGGGTTCAGCGATCAATACCACCAGTGCCTGGATAGCAGTGATATCCAGAAGCTATCTGGACAGGCTGTTTACATAGCTCTTAGAGAGACTTTTTGCTGTCCTGAGTTATGCGGATTGCTAGCTGGCTAGCAGCATTGAAAATCACCACTCTCCTGAGAAACTCCCACTACTGCATGTGCTCCGTCCCCAGACTGTTCCAGCACTATCTGCATAGCGCTAAGGCAGTCTGTAAGGATATCCAGCGGCGGTATCTGGAGAGCGTCACCGAAGATCCCTCTCAGTGAGACTTAGCACTGCGGCAAACTAGACAAGGCCTTTTAAATATTGGGCCCTTATAATTTAAGTAGAAACCTCACATGATGTGAGGTGAGGTGACTAGGCCAAGCTCATAAGGAGTGTCAGTGGCAGGAAGAGAAATCTGGTCTAGTCAATAGGCCATTTCTGTTTACATATGTCTTAACTTTTGTTTGTGGTTCCTCTTAAACTAAACCACTATTGTACTCTTGTTACTTCCCATCAACCCCCCCCCCCCCGCCCCACGCACACACCTAAAAGGTATATATACAGGACTGAATGTTTTCTTCCCAATGGGTGTGCAAGTCATAATTTGTTTCATGTTATTTAAAAAATGGAGTGAAAACAGACACATTCAAATGAGGAAAAAAACCTGTCTTGTCTTTCCCACTGAGCATCTCCTGTAAGTAACTGTGGGAGGTTAATTTAGATCACATCAATCTACATTACTTGACCTTTTCAGAATAAACAGAACCAAAAAGTAACTACAGAAAGAAAAGTCAATCTTAAAGCCAATTATACTAATAGGATCTGATGTGTAAATGGGTGTTTATTATTATTAGAAAAAAAGAAACAGTGGAATAGGGCCGAGGGGCATTTAAAGAGAGGGGGTGTTTAATTGCAGCCTATGCACTAATGAAATCACGGTCACCCTAGTAGCTTATTAAGGTTAATTTGAAGAGCATCAGTGTGAATTAACTTGGCCTTTGCAAAATGAACATCACCTTTGTGCCAACATGATCAATTAGTTGCTTCAACTTCATACGTCAGCAAGGAAAGGTTAGCTGTGTTAGATATTAAGATAAGCATTTGCAGATGAAAACCCCAGGCTTGGCCTCTTCCTTCAGCAAACTCAAAAGATAAAACTAAAAAAAAAAAAAACTAAATACAGAACACCAGCGCAGTTCATTGCTTTAACGGACTAGCAAAGGTTGCATGTCTCTGGAGCTGAGAAAAAGATAGTCAACATTTTATATGATTCAATTCATACTTTAAGCAGAAAAACTAATTAAAAATCATGACCCAGTAACTGGCAAAATAGTTATGAGTTCTGCTGACAACGCCCAGACCAGAACTCAGAATATGCAATTTTTTACAGATATTCTTTTTGTCGATTAGATAACACATCAATTTATTATGATTTGTGGCCAGCGAATGTTCTTAAATGTGAGAAATACATGCTAAAAAGAGAGCAGGGTGATCACATCAGCAGGGAAATAAATCCACCAGACAGTTTGACGAGATTTTAGAATATTAAGCAAATTGATCAAAGTAACACTCTTAGGGGTATGTTTAGTAAACTGCGCTAATGTGCGCTACTGTGCGCTAATGTGCGCTGCGTGACTTTAGCGTGCGCTAAGATACATTAGCGCATGCTAATGTCGCATATGGGGCACAAATATGCACGCTCATATGCGCGGCGTGCTAATGTGCGATGAAGGTGGGGAAAGGTTCCCAGAGGGCGGAGGAAGGCTCCCCAGGGGCGGAGAGAAGGGGTCAATGGGTGGAGAGTGGGAGGGGAGAGGCTCCCCGCACATTAGCGAGGCTGAAATCCGAGGCAAAAAATACCGCGAGTGAAAACCTCGCATTAGAGCCGATTTAAAGGGAAGAGAAACCATTTCTGTCAGCAATGTACAGCAAACCCAGGGAAACCTACAAAAAGTGATAAGTGTGATACATGTGCATGGTACAAAAGTACAAATAAACATTGAAAAGGACCCCAACAAAATTTAAAAAAATGATAATCAAGCTGGGCAATAGTGATAGTAATGGGAAACATAAAAAAACACTCCCAAGAAAGCCCCAAAAAATAAATATGAATTTTGGAAGGGACTACGCTCCGTCCCCATACAAGGTGAATGATCCCACAGTGAAATAGCACTGATCAGGGTTTCCCTCTCCATTGGACAGGTTTCCTATGGCATGCAAATGTTCCACAACAGCAGGGCGGGCATGTTGGAATGGGCAACTGGACAGATGCTGGGAAAGGGGATACAGAGGGCTGCAGGCGGCACATGCTGTGGTGCAGCTGGGGCACAGTGCGGACTAGGCAGATGCCTAGGTGGCACTTAGGAATGCTGAAACTGAACAGCAGCCAGACAGCAACTGATGAGGGCCCAACATGGCCACGAGAGTGTTTATCACAGTGTCACAGGGGATAGTACCCAGCAGGTACCCCCAAGGGCACAGAACATTGGCAAGCGGTGTTGGGGGAAAGTGTGGATGCCTATGCAGGCACCCCTACCCCAGAACACGCACCATAGGCAGCCGCCTACCTGCACACTGGATGGCTTGAGACTGCACACCACCAGCACCACCAGCAGAAGGGCATGTCAGCATGATGGCAGTGGGGTACTGGTGGTGGAGGGGGGGCAGTGGCAGCTGCCCAGAGCCGACCATGGCCTAGCCCTGTGTAGGTGGGTGCCATGCACTGCAACAGACAGGCTCTGTCTGACAAACAACCATGGTATCTCCAGGGACTGCACAGTCTCTGTGAGCACAGTGTGGTGTGGTGAGCACAGCCAGTGTGTTCAGGAGCAGAAAGTCACAAGTTCAAGTCCCAGCTGGGGCTGCTGCCAATCCAATCCCCAAATTTTACCCGCTACCAAACCGTGATAGTAAGGACAAACCTTTATTGCAGAGAACATACGCATGGTTCAAATACCTATATTTTACCCCACCGAGCACAGACACCAGAAACATGCGCATTACCTGGAGCAGAGTCCCCCAAATTCAGTCCTGGAGGGCCACAAATCATTCAGGTTTTATGCTGTCTCCAATATAAGGCCATGTCAGCATGGTTGCGGAGGGGTACTGTTGGTGGAGGGGGCAGTGGCAGTTGCCCAGAGCAGACCATGGCCTAGCCCTGTGTAGGTGGGTGCCATGCACTGCAACAGACAGGCCCTGCCGGACAAACAGTCATGGTATCACCAGGGAATGCACTGTCTCTGTGGCAACACGGTGGTGCAGTGCACACAACCAGTGTGTTTGGAGGCAGAAGGTCACAGGTCCAAGTCCCAGCTATGGTGCCTGCCAACCCAGTCCCCATATTTTACCCACTACTACAACATGCTAATACAGACAGAACCTTTATTGCAGATGACGTAGACATGCCCAAAACACCTACATTTTACCCTACAGAGCAAAAACACCATAAACAGGCGCATTACCTAGAGCAGAGTCTCGCAAATGCCAAACACCATTCAGGTTCCATGCTGCCTCTAATAAAGATGCCTGTGCTGCATATCTATGCACCACCCCCATGGTATGCAGATGTATCTCATGCATATTCATGAGGGACAGCATGAAAACCCGAACAGTGTTTGGCACACCAGGACTGGAGTTGGGAACCTCTGCCGTAAAGCAGCAGCCAACAGGGGCAGACACACCCACACCCACACCCACAGGCTCCATTAGCCAATGCCTCCTGGAGAGGCAGGACATTGGGCCCTGTGTGCATCTCCCAATACTAGCCCTTGCATACCTTAGCAATGCCACCCTACACCTGGGAATATGGTACACAGCTATCAAACATTTGCTGTGATTACTGGCAGATACCAATTCCTACGTTAAGCACAGTTTGCTGATTGAGCTCCATCATAGCAACCTTTCGGCTGTCTGTGGAGTGTGCTTCAGGTCTGGTCTCTGACAGTGTTTACCACCCTGGGGAGTGACCCCCAACAGTATTGCGTACCATATCCATGCCTGCACTGTGCCCAGGAGTGGTGTGGTGGCCAGGGCTGCTAAACTCCTCTAGAGTAGCACAATGCTGGCATAGGTGTGGGAGTGTGTGTCTGTCTATCCAGTGTGTGGTGGCTGCAAACACCCTCCACAGCCCACACTGCCAGCACTGCTGCCAGTATTGGCCTGCCAATGTGCATAATGAGGAGCAAGGTACCATGGATATAGCCCGGACAGGGTGGCCTGGCCAGGATGCATCTGCACAGGTCATAGGGCACTGGCTGGGACATTGTAGTGCCCGGCCACCACCTGAATAGACAGGGTGGCCACAGCATGTCCTGCTGGGAGATCACTCTCACCCTGACTGTGCAGTGACCACAGCATGGCTAGGCACCCCCATAGTGCTATATAGAGTTTTTCTCATGTGATGTTTATGGGTTTCCTTTTGGGGCCCAGTCACTGACTTATCTGCTTGGTGTGTGTGCTGACATCCCAGTTCTGGGTGCACGCATTTCCACCAGGAACATGCACTATGGACTAGCTAGCAGACTGTCTGCAGCTGGTATGTGTCTTGATGGAGCGCCTTGCAGGGTGCAGCGGCTGAAGGCTTGCTGCAGGAGAATATCATATAGTGGTGGGGTGCAGCTTAGCATATCCAGGCCTAATGTCTGTCTGCTATTGCGTTATGGATGTGTACAGAGCTGCATTGACTGCCCTGTAGGGTGTCTGTTCCCCAGCAGGACTGGGGTTGATGGTCCCCTCTACTGCCACCATTGCAGGGAGGTAGAATGTGGATCTGTTGGTGGGAGACCCTGTTTTCCACCCTCAGCCCTGGAGGAGGAGGAGGAGAGTGGTGGTACATAATCCTCCTAGGGGTCCATAGGGGCTACACCTGACTGAGACATACAGATATATCCAAGGTGTGTCTGCAGAAACTACCTATTAGCACTGCTGGGGATCTGGTGCTGGGTGCCCCACCTCACCCTCAGGGTGAGTGCCGTACCTGCACAATGTGACGGTGTGTAGCTACTCGGTGCCAGTACCACACACGATCAGTTCCCCCTACCAGGCCGAGGTGCTGTGGGGGTGCATACTCCATCTTGTGATCATCTGTAGACTGCTGATTTGCATGTGCAGTGCATCATGGGTATGGGTGGGTTAACCCTATCCTGGTGACCACAGCAAACTGTTTGTGTGGTGACTTGAAGTCCTTCTGCAGCCAGCCAGGGGCTTGCTAGCAGCTATAAAGCTGTAGCCCACTGGTTGCTTCACTAGAAGTGGAGCCAGAGGTCCTGGGTTCAAACCCACAGTGGGGTTTTTTGATAGGGCTGTCCAAAGCATTATCTATTTTTAACATACATTAGTGCTGCCAGCAAAAACACCCTCAGCGTACTGTACCCATAAGGTGCCTCAGAGGGCGCTTTATAGGGTGCCCTATAAGGCACCTTATGGTTACCGTCCATATAAGGTGCACTATACAGTATGCTATTTATTTTTATTTATTTATTTTTATTTATTTAGTGTACACTTATATCCCGCTGCTTCCAGCGATCAGCAGCGGTATTCTATACATAATGGAGCGGCTGTACAGGCCGGAATTTGAACATACATTGATTTCAGGGGGGGTGGAGGGCACAACAAACAATTACAATTTTTTTTACATTGATTGTATAAGAGGAGACTTTACATATCTACATTGGATCGTACGAGAGGAGGCTTTTCATGTATCCATATACACGTATATTCCATACTCTGACTAGGTCAGGTTGAAGTGAGTCCTAAAGAGGTGAGTCTTCAGCTTCTTCCTGAAGTCCTTCAAGTCTTTGTTCGCTCTTAGCTCATAGGGCAGTTGGTTCCAGAGTGTTGGTGCAGTAAATGAGAACGCTTTGTTGGTGGTATTTGCGTTACAATTTCTCATGCTGCTCGGGACATGAAGGGTGTTGCTATTTACTGTTCTTCTGTTTCTGGTGATTGGTTGCTCGGATATTAAGGTGTTTAGGTATGAGGGTGCTATGTTGTAAACGAGTTTGAACGTGGTTACTAAGAGCTTGTATTGGATGCGGGCTTTGATGGGGAGCCAGTGAAGTTCGATTAGTACTGGAGTGATGCGTTCGGTTAGGCCTTTTTTCATGATAACTCTACCCGCCACGTTTTGTGCTAGTTGCAGAATGTTAAGAGTTTTTTTGGGCAGACCCTGTAAGATGGCGTTGCAGTAGTCCAGGTGGGGGATGATGAGGGCTTGTGCCACTGTCCTGAAGTCGGCGTGGTCGATAATGCTCCGAAGCGGTTGCAGGATTCTTAATTTGCGGAAGATGGCCCGATTGGTGATGCGGAGGTGCTTTTCCATATTTAAGTTGCTGTCCAGCATTACACCCAGGTATTTTATTTCAGGTTTTGTGGTATATACATTATTATTCATGGTAACCGTTGGAGGTGGGTTGAAGTCAGGTTTTCTTGATATGCACATCACTTCAGTTTTTTTGTGGTTGATGGACATATTATTCTGTTGCAGCCAGTTTTGTCGTTCACTTAGGCATTTTTCAAGCTGATTGAGGTTGGGGTTGTTGATGTCGAGATGAGTGTAGAGCATCAAGTCGTCTGCGTAGATATGGTAACTGATCAGTCGCTATGGAGCGACTGATAGGGTGCCAGTCTGTATAAGGTGCCTTATAAGGTGTCCTATGGAGCGCCTTATAGGGTGCCCTATAGGGGACATTGTAGGGTGCCGTGGCGGACAGTGAACTTTAAAATGTGCGCTTTGGGGTACCTTATGGGGTGCCTTATGCAGCTCCTTATGTTACAGTGCTTTGAGAGTGCGTTTGCTAGCAGCAGTAATTAAAATAAAATTAATATGCCTCAGAATGCAATAATACACATAACAGGTAGTGCCTCACCCAGCCTTATTCATTGGACACAGTGGGGGATTGAACCCATGATCCCTGCACCATTGGTCAGTGTCTTAACCATTGTACTGTGGTGCTGTTCCTGTGCTTGCACATCAGTGCGCCTGCTTATGCTTCCCGCGCGCGTTTCCCATGCGCTAATGTGCGCGGCACACATGAGCGCAGAGCGCACATTAACGCATGATTAATCCCAGTTTGCTTTTTTCAGACTGAAACGCCCACTCCTTTTATGGCATCCCACACACTAACGCGGCGCGCACCTAACGGGGTTTTAGTAAACATACCCCTTAGTTTTCCTCCAAATATGTCAGTTCTTCCAACTACCGAAAATAGATATAACCTCTGACTTTTATTTCCAGCGTTGTTAACACAGGCAATCCTGGCATCCCACCACATTCTTCCACTTCAGTAAGAGAGGAGGAATATTTTAACAACTCTTTTGTGGAAGGACAAAGGCAATAGCATTGTTTTAAGAAAAAGTGTCAGTAACATGGCCTTGAGCAATGGATCTCCAAAGACCTTATTCAGCTGCCTGCCAGGGGACCAGCTGGACTATCTCAACTCCTCCCTACTTCAATTGCAATTGAAGGAGATGCACTGTCACTAATTTGGACCTCTCCACATTACCAGATAGGATTTCCTCTTCCAGCATGGTTGAATGCAGCCTGCACCAAGCAATGTCTTGGAGTCACCCAGCACAGATCCATGCCTCAGACTGGCAGGTAGAAGATAGTGCCACCTCAGCTGTTGCTCAACACTCCATTAGGCTATCTATATGAGGGAGGTACTTCTCTTTCTACCTCCCAACCCATAGTCTCACAAAAAGATCTCCAGTCCATCCTGGTACCCACCCACCATGACATCATAGGCTCTGCAGTATCACCCACCTCCTCCCTCTGCCCCTGCCGCTGCTATTGCTCTCCCCTTACTCAGGGCTGATACTACCTTTTTTGCTGCCCTGTGCAAGTAATTACTGTGTCCCGTCCCCCCCACCTCTCTTTTGTCTCAACATGATGAAACTTTTCCGAGGGGTAGCTGTATTAGTCTGAAGTAGCAAAATGGCAGAGGCAGATGGCAAGTTATTGATGTCACATGTCTCTATTATTTTTGTCCAACAATAACTTAAGAAGTGTACAAATTTATGAAGGTCATTTACAAGTGCAGTGGGGTTAGAGATGTCTTCCCTCCAGCACTAACTGCCATATACATGCGGAAGTGCTATAAGACCCTGAATAAAGACCAGTCAGAGTCCATAGCAAACATGCCATAATATACCATAATAGCAGGATCTTTACAGTTTTCCGGGTCATGCTGCATCTTGCTAAGTGGAACCAACGTTTCTGCCATCTTTCTGTGGTCTTCTTCTTCAGAACATCGGTTCCACTTGCCAAGCTGCGGCATGACCTGGAAAACTGCAAAGATCATAATATTAGCCGCAGAGGTATAAGAGAACATAATAGCAGGACTCACACCGCATGAAAAGGTAGTGCTGCAAATATTAAACCAATACGTCTTAGAGAACACCAATGCCTTCCCTACTGGGAAAACAGAGCAAGCAGGGTTGCTACGGATTTCTATACAGAAAGTACCTGCTAACAGAACAGTGTACCTCAGTCATACATATACAACACAGACAGGCCCTCACCAAATATGAAACAGAGGACCACAAATTAGAAATAAAAAGACAGTAATGGAACAGGGAAATCCACGAAGTCAAACTCTGCATCGATGGCAACACAGGAGAAATACAAATAGAAATGTATTTCCTCTTGTACTGAACAAAGCACCGACATCAGCAATGCACATTTGCTAAAGCTAACATGTTCCAGTTAGTGCATTCAAAATAAAATGCTGTTTTCCTACCTTTGTGGTCTGGGTATTTTGTTTTTCAGTCACACTGACCCTAGTCTTTCTTCTGCTACCCTCTATCTTCTCTTAACCCTCTTTCCAGTGTCTGCTGTCCACTGACCATTTCTCATTGCTCATCCTCTATTCTTCCACTCCCTCTCTGTCTATGACGTATTGATCTTTCCCTTTTATATCTTTTCTCCATGTCTTTCTTTACATCCTCTCTATTCACCCCTTAGAGCCCAGCACCTATTTCTCTTTGTCAACCCTCACTCTGTCCACTCCTTACCCTCTCGTCCATGTCTCAGAGTCAAACATTTCCCTCTGTCTACTCTCTCCTTATCACGTCAAAGCTCAGCAACTCCACTCACTCTCTCTCCGTCCCCTCCCCTGCACAGTCCAGTATTCCCCCATCCCCTTTGACAAAAGTAAATTTCTGAAGCTTGCCCTCTCTGTGTAACTTGCCTTTAAATACTGATATTGCACTTATATGCTGCATGCACAGATTATCAGACAATCCAGTCTCTCATCATCATCTAGAAAAGATTCAGCAGATTCATAGTTTATTGCAATGTTGAGACTTCACCTCTTGGCCAACCAACCAAACTGGCTGCATCTGATTTATCTGCCATGGTTACTTACAAAGTACATTCAAAGATTGGATGCTGTCAGTGGTGATTTATCACCAGGTCAGCACCCCTAATCTGTGCTGGAGGAGTAGCCTAATGATTAGAGCACTGGCTTGGTCATCAAGAAACAAGGGTTCAGTTCCCACTAGCACTCCTTGTGGTCTTGGGCAAATCACATAACCCTCCATTGCCTCAGAAGAAAAGTCTGGCAGTCTACTTTCAGCCACACTGCCCAGGAGCTGCTGGATCACCAAGCATCAACCTTGACTTGAAGACACGCATTGCATTGCAGCACACCTAGAACCTTTTTGAATTTGCTTCCTTTTCCCCATTGCAGCTTCTGTCCACCTATCCCTGCTCCATCTCCTCCTTATCTTACCATTTACCCTCACCAGTCTGATAAGTAACAAGTTGAGAAGTGTACAGTAGCTAAAAATGCATTGCTGTCATTTCCAAAATCAGGCATGCTGGGTATTCATATGTCTCTCACAAAGGATGTATTGGGTGGTATCAGGGGCTGAGTGCATGTGTGTGTGTGTGTGTCATGAGGAGTGTTGGGGGCTGTATGCATATGTGTGTGTGCATCAAGGGGAATGTCAGAGGATATGTATATGTGTGTGCATGTGTGTCTGTATGCCTTTCATGTGGAGTGTCACAGGCTGCCTGTATGTGCGTGTGGGTGTTTGTGTCTCTCTCTCACACTCATAACTCCCTTCCTGGCTTCCTCCAGTCTTTCTCTCTTATGACCCCCCTCCCCATCCATCACCGTATGTGTGTGTGTGTGTGTCTCTCTCTCTCTCTCTCCCTTATGCCCCAAACCATCACCTAGTGCCCCTCTCTCTCTGCCCCTTAACCCCTCAGCTATTACCCGCTCTCTCTCTCTCTCCCCCCTCTTTAGCCCTCCAGCCATCCCCAGTGTCTCTCTCTTTCTCTCTCCCTTCTCTCACTTATGTCCCAAGTCATCACCTAGTGTCTCTCTCTCTGCCCCTTAACCCCTCAGCCATCACCCAGTGTCTCTCTCTCTCCCCTCCTTTAGCCCTCCAGCCATCCCTAGTGTCTCTCTCTCTCTTTCTCCCTCCTTTATCTCTCACTTATGTCCCAAGTCATCACCTAGTGCCTCTCTTTGCCCCTTAGCCCCCCAGCCATCACCCAGTTTCTCTCTCTCATTCAGCCTCCCAGTCATTACTCAGTGTCTTTCTGTCTTTCCCTTACCACACCCAGCCATCACACAGTGTCTCTCTCTCTCTTTCTCTCTCCCTTCCCTCTCCCTATAGCCCATCATCACCTAGCACCTCTCTCTCTCTGCCCCTTGGCCCCCCAGTCATCACCCGGTGCCTCTCTCTATCCTCCCCCCCCCCACCCCTTAGCCCTCCAGCCATTATGCAGTGTCTCTCTCTCTCTCCCCATTGTGTGTGTGTCTCTCTCTTTCTCAGTCCCCAGCACCACTCAATTTCTCTCTCTCAGCTCCCCTAGCCATCATCCAGTCTTTCTCTCTCTCTCTCTCTTATCCCCCAGCCATCACCCAGTGTATCTTTCTCTTTCACTCTCTCTTAACCCATTCATCAACTAGTGACTCTCTCTCTCTTTTTGTTTACCCCCTGCAGTCATCACCCAATGACTCTCTCTCTCTCTCTTTTATTGTCTTCACTGCAGCCTTTATAGAAACATAGAAACATGTCAGCAAAAAAAGACCATATATCCTATCTAGTCTGCCCTTCCATATCAAATACTATAGTCCCTTTTTTCTTTTAGAGATCTGTGTTTGTCTCATACTTCCTTGAATTCAGATACTGTCCTCTTCTCTACTACCTCTACTGGGAGACTATTCCTCACATATACTAGTCTTTCCAAAAATAAATATTTCTGCATATTACTCCTGAGTCTATCCCCTTTCACCCTCATCCTACGCACCTTCATGGCAGAGCTTACTTTCAATTGAAAGAGGATCATTTATGCCATGGAGGTATTTAAACGTCTCTATCATATCTCCTCTATCCCACCTTTCCTTTAATGTATACATATTAAGATCTTTAAATCTATCCCCATATAGTTTATAATGATGACAACTGGCCATTTTAGTAGCCAAAACCATCCTGTTTATGTCTTCTTGAAGGTGTGGTCTCCAGAATTGCGCACTACATTCCAAATGATGTCGCACCAGAGATTAATACAGAGACACTATCACCTCCTTTTTTCTGCTGGCCATTCCTCTCCCTGTGCACCCAAGCATCTTTCTGGCTTTCACCACCACCTTTTCTGCCTGTTTAGAAACAACCATGCCCAGGTCCCACTTTTCTTTCATAAACAGAAGTACTTTGCCCCCAACACCATCAGAGCGATCTACTTCAAGATCAGATCCCTCAGACACCTTCACCCATTACTCGAACCAAGCGACTTCCGCACCATCTATCAAGCCCTCATTATTCCACATTTTGATTATGCAAACGCCATCCTACAAGGACTCCCTCAGGCCACCTTGAACCCCCTACAACATGCCATGAATAGTGCTGCGCGGATTCTCCTTGGAGCTCCGAGAAGAGAGCATATCACACCCCTCCTAAAGCAGCTTCACTGGCTCCCCATTCAAGCCAGGATCAGTTTCAAGATCTTAGTGATGACATTCAAGGCCACCAAGGGGCTCTCCTCCTCTTCACTAAGTGACATCATCCATCCACCCACACCCAACAGGCTAAGGAGATCCTCAGCAGCCAACATCCTAGTTATACGGAGAGACACGACAAAATGCACCAAAGCAACATCGAATAGAGCCTTCAGACTATGTGCCCCAAGTCTCTGGAACTCCCTACCACCATACATCAGAGCAATCCCCAACCTGAGCCAGTTCAGGAAGGCCTTGAAACACTTTCTCTTTATCAAATACCTCACTGACTCCCCTGAACCCCAGCCATCATTATTAGGGCACCCCCAAGTATGACCAATACCTAATAATTTCATTTGTACATGTATATAATTTACCTTACTCAATGTATCGCATATGTATATAGTTTACCCTGTTGTCCAAGTTACTTGTTCCTGTTCAATGTAATGACCTGACTTTTGTATATTGTCGGATACTGTTTGTTCTATGTAAACCGCGCTGATTGCAAATAGTGCGGTATATAAGAAATGCAAATAAATAAATAAATAAATACACTGTACCGTTCCCTTGGAATTTTGCAGCCCAAATACATGACCCTGTACTTTTTAGCATTAAAATTCAGCTGCCAAATTCTTGACCATTCTTCAAGTTTAGCAAGATCCCTCCTCTTGTTATCTACTCCTTCCAGGGTGTCTACACGATTGCAGATTTTGGTATCATCTACAAAGAAGCAAACTTTACCCGACAGCCCTTCTGCAATATCACTAACAAAGATGTTAAAAAGAATCGGACCAAGGACAAATCCTTGTGGCACAGTAACATCTTCTCCACAGAGTGAACTCCATTTACCTGTATGCTTTGTCTCCTACTCAACCAGTTTTTAACCCAGTCAGTCACTCTAGGTTCCATCCCTAGAGTGCTCAATTTATTTATAATAGGCCTGTGTGGAACAGTGTCAAAGGCTTTACTGAAATCCAAGTGCACCACATCTAGAGCTCTCCCTTGGTCTAACTTTCTGGTCACCCAGTCAAAGAAATCAATCAGATTTGTCTTACAAGACCTACCTCTGGTAAACCCATGCTGTCTCGGATCCTGCAATCCATTGGAATCCAGATACCTCACATTCCTCAGTTTTAGTAGCGTTCTAATTATTTTACTCACCAAAGAGGTCAGACTAACCGACCTGTTGTTATCAACCTCATCCTTCCTTCTGCTTTTGGGTAAAGGGACAACATGTCCCTTTCTTCTGCTCTCTGGGACCACTTCCAACCTGAAGAAGCATTGAAAATGTCAGTCAATGGAGCCGCTACAACGTACCCAAGTTCCTTCAATATTCTCGGATGTATCTCATCTGGCCCCATCACTTTGTCTACTTTTAGTTTAGCTTGTTCCTCATGAACACAATCTTCTGAAAATCGTTCAAGACCTCCTTCACTTCAGCTCTTATTTGTAGGTGTTTTCTGAGATCCTGCCCCAGGCCCTTCATCTGTGAGCACAGAATAAAATTATTTGAGTCTGACAATACCACTTTTGCAGTCCCTCTTCTCACTAACAAATATGAAAAATGTCCCCCCCCCCCCATTTTATTGCATTGGCTATCTCTTTTTGTATCTTTGCTTTTCTGACTACTTTTCTAGTTTCTCTACGTTTTTCCAGATATTGATGCTTGTCTTCCTCTCTATGTGATCTCTTGCATTTTATGAAGGCCACCATCCTCTTTTCCTTAACGTTTTTAAGCTACTTCTTTGAGAACTATAGTATCCTCCTTTTCATTTTACATTTATTTACCTTTCTAACACAAATATCTGTTGCCCTTAAATTATTCATTTCAGTTTTGCCCATTGCTTTTCTACATCCCCCAGCTTCCCCCATTCCACTAACAACTCCTTGGGGTATTGTCCCATCATGGCAAAGTTAGTTTTCCTAAAGTCTAAGACCCTTGCTTTTGAATGGACTTCATTAGCCCCTATTCTAAACTAAAACTAAAAGGAGCAGTTGCAAAGGTTAAAGACTTACATCAAGCTTGGGTGTTGTTGAAAAATACCATCTTGGAAGCCCAGACCAGCTTTAAGAAAAGTGGAAGGAAGTCCAAAAAACTGCCAGCATGTTTTAAAGGTGAGGTCAGAGAGGCTGTTTTTGCCAAAAAAGCATCTTTCAGGAAATGTAAAAAAGAGCCAAACGACGAAACCTGGAAGCAGCACAAGCACTGGCAAGTCAAATGCAAGGCATTGATAAAGCAGGCAAAGGGAGAATTTGAGAAGAAGTTTGCTGCGGAAGCAAAAGCGCGAAATAAAGATTTTTTCAAGTACATTCGTAGCAAAAAACCTGTGAGAGAGTCAGTTGGTCCATTAGATGATAGAGAAGTTAAAGGGGCACTAAGAGGCGACAAGGCGATAGCGGAGAGACTGAATGAATTCTTTGCTTCGGTCTTTACTGAGGAAGATGTAGGGATGTTACCCATGACTGAAGTGGTATTTAAAGGTGCAGAAGAATTGAAGGAAATATCAATACATCCGGGAAGATGTATTACAACTATTAGATAAACTGAAGAGTAGCAAATCACCTGGGCCGGATGGCATACATCCAAGGGTGTTGAAAGAACTGAAATGAGATTTCAGACCTGCTATTAGTAATCTGTGAACTATCATTAAAATCATCTCTAATACCTGAAGATTGAAGGATCGCCAATGTAACACCAATTTTTAAAAAGGGTTCCAGGGGTGAACCGGGAAACTACAGACCAGTGAGCCTGACGTCAGTACTGGGAAAAATGGTAGAAACCATCATAAAGAATAAAATTACTCAGCATATAGATAGTCATGGCCTAATGGAAGACAGCCAACATGGCTTTAGACAAGGAAGATCTTGTCTTACTAATCTGTTATGTTTTTTTGAAAGTGTGAATAAACAGGTGGACAAAGGTGAGTCGGTTGATATAGTGTATCAGGACTTTCAGAAAGCCTTTGACAAGGTCCCTTATCAGAGACTTTTGGCAAAACTAAAGAGTCATGGGATAGGAGGCAGTGTGCTACTGTGGATCAAGAACTGGTTAAAAGATAGAAAGCAGAGGGTTGGGCTAAATGGCCAATTTTCTCAATGGAGAAAGGTGAATAGTGGTGTACATATGTAATTAGTTAGTTCAGTTTACATCCCCATGTTATCCAAGTTGTTATTCCTGTTCTCTGTAAAGCAAAACATGTTACCCAAGTTGTTACTCCTGTTCTATGTGAAGCCAAACAGTTTGTTATGGTCATTTTGTTATATGTAAACCGCGCTGACAATAGTGCGGTATATAAGAAATTGTAATAAATAAAATAAATAAATAAATAAATACTCCAGGGATCTGTGCTGGGTCCGCTGCTTTTTGACATATTCATAAATGACCTGGAAAGTGGAATAACGAGTGAGGTTATAAAATTTGCAGATGACACAAAACTATTTAAAGTTGTTAAAACCCAAGAGGATTGTGGAAAATTTCAAGAGGATCTTGATAAATTGGAAGACTGGTCGTCGTAATGGCAGATGAAATTTAATGTGGACAAGTGCACAGTTATGCACCTAGGGAAGAACAACCAAAACTATGGTTACACGATGCAAGGTTCCACATTAGGAACCACCACCCAGGAAAAAGATTTAGGCGTCATTGTGGATAGCATGTTAAAACCCTCGGCCCAGTGTTCAGCGGCAGCCAAGAGAGCAAATAGAATGCTAGGTATCATAAGGAAAGGAATGGAAAATAAAACAAAAGATATTATAATGCCTCTATATCGTTCCATGGTGAGACCGCAACTTGAATATTGTGTGCAATTCTGGTCGCCGTATCTTAAAAAGGATATAGCGTTATTAGAAAAGGTTCAGAGAAGAGCCACCAAAATGGTAAAGGGGATGGAAGGATACTCCTATGAAGAAAGGCTAAAAAGGTTAGGGCTCTTTAACCTGTAAAAGAGATGGCTGGGGGGAGATATGATAGAAGTCTATAAATTAATGAACGGAGTGGAACGGCTAAACGTAGATTGATTGTTTACATTATTAGAATATAGAAAGACTAGGGGACGTGCAATGAAGCTACAGGGTAAATTATTTAAGACTAATAAAAGAAAATATTTTTTCACTCAACGTGTAATCAAACTCTGGAATTTGTTACCTGAGGATGTAGTAAAGGCTGTTAGTGTAGCTGGGTTTAAAAAAGGTTTTGACAAGTTCCTGGAGGAAAGGTCCATAAACCATTATTAAGTAGGGACACAGGATATCAATGCTTGACCCAGTACAAGCATTGCGGAACCTGTGTCTTTTGGGGAAATTTCTAGGTACGTATGATCTAGATTGGCCACTATTGGAAACAGGATACTGGGCTTGATGGACCTTGGTCTGACCCAGTATGACATATCTTATGTTCTTATGTTCTGAACCACATCATTTGGTATTCACTAGATGTGAGATGATCTCCCACTATATCATCGGAAACACCTTTCCCATTGGTAAGCACCAAGACAAGATGGCCCTGTAATGTGTGGGTTCTGTTACCAGTTGCCGGAATAGTTTTCCCTCTAGAGAATCCAGGATCTCCTTACTTCTTGATGATGCTGCAACAGGGATGTGCCAATCAACATCCAGCATATTGAAATCACCTATTAGTAGCACTTCCCTTTTCATTGCAAAATTGTGTATGTCTTCTATTAAATCTCTGTCCACTTCTTCTCCCTGTGATGGAGATCTGTATATCACACCAATGCAGATGGATTTCTCTTTCCCTCTTTCTAGTTTAACCCACAGTGCCTCCTCGCTCCCTTTTAAGAGTGGAGGAGTGGCCTAGTGGTTGGGGCAAGGTACTTTGGGCCAGAAGGTTGGGGGTTCAAATCCCACTAGAGGACAGCAACCTTGGGCTGGAAGGACTGGGGTTTCTAGTCCCAAAGATGCTCCTTGTGGTCTTGGGCAAGCCACTTAACCCTCCATAGCCCATGTTCCCTGTAAAATAGTTCTCTGTGTGCTGTGCTTTCCTGTTTAATCAATGTGTTTATACCTCAAAAATTTCCTGTCATGATTTGACAATTTCCAATCTGTAATCAAACCACTGCTGATCACTGGAAGTAGCAGTATACTAAATAAAATAAATAATTTAAGCCCTGTAATTCTATAGATTTAATTTTCTTGTTTATATGTAGTGCTACTCCTCCCCCTCTTCTTCCTCTCCTGTTCTTCCTGAATAAAGGATAGGCTAGTATAATTACATCCCAGTCATGGTTGTCTGTGAACCATGTCTCCATAGCTTACACTAAACGCAAGTCAGCCTCTTCCATTAAAACCACAACATCTGGGATCTTATTTCCCATACTATGGGCATTTATACACACTGCTTTCCATATGTTGTCCCTTCTATCTATTTCTACAGAGATATTTAGTGTTTTTTATTTATTTACATTCTCTTATATACTGTGCTAGTCTGTATCAGTGTGGTTTACATTGAACAAACTGAAATTACATTAAACAGGGTATTATAACTTGGAGATAACTATTTTACAGTGAACATGGAGGGTTAAGTGGCTTGCCCAAGACCACAAGGAGAACCTGTGGGACTGGAAACGCCAGTCCTTCCAGCCCAAGTTTGCTGTTCTCTAGTGGGATTTGAACCCCTGACCTTCTGGCCTGTAGTACCTTACCCCAACCACTAGGCCACTCCTCCACTCAACTTTGCTTACCTGAGGGCTTTCCTTACCCATCTCCAATGAACCAAGTTCAAAGTCCTCTTCAGAAGGCTAACCAGTCTGCTGCAGAATACATTTGTACCCTTCTTTGATAGGTGGATATCATCTTTGCTCTGCAGCCTTGGAAAATCATCCCAGGGTCCAGGAAACCAAAACAATCTCAATGACACTATCTATACAGTCACACATTTAACTTCAGGATGCAAGCCATGAAGTCACTTTTGATACACTCAGAAGGATACTTAGCAGTATCATTTCTGACAACATGGATGAGCAACATTGGATAATAGTCAGTGGGCTTGATGAGTTTTAGAAAACATTCTGTAACAACTAAGATTTTGACACCTGGCAGACATCACACCTCTCTGGACATCAAATCTCGTTGGCAGATGGATGCCTCAGTACCCCTCAGAAGAGAGTCACCAACCACCACTACCCTTCCCTTTCTTGTGGTCACCGATTCCACAACTTTGGGATGTTTGAGATCTGGTCCTGCCCTTTCCTGGGATGCTTTCACCTCCTCCATTTCCAGTGCTGCATACTGGTTCTTCAATTTGAAGGCTGGAGGAGTTGGGTTGTTGATTCTACAGGCTCTGGTGACTCGTGTCCTCTTCATTCTGTAGCATCCTGTCTTCACCTCTGACAGAGAGCTTAGATGTTTTAAGAAGCATCTCATCAATTTACTCCTCACTGTCTCGAATACTTCCCAACCTTACCACCTCTTCCCTGAGCTCCTCCACATGTTTCATGATGACTTTGGCTTGCAGGAATCTTGCACATGGAACCAATCTCTTGACTGGCATTGAGCTATCTGTCTGGACAGAGGCAGGAGCTATAACAGGGGCAACAGCTTGGCAATAGTATTTTTTCCAGCCATCATTCAATTGGTGGAGCTTTGGTACCTGTTGAAGTAAATGAGAGAGGACTACCAAAGTCCATACATTTTCCTCAGCTGTCCTTTAAGATAAAAAAAACAGCTAACCTCTTTTATGTGTCTTCCAGCAGTGCTGTTCTTATGACCCTGTATATAACCCTGCTTCTTTTCTAGACAGTTAAATCTTTACACTCGTACAATTTTATATTGTGTCTGAGGTATATAGTTCATATACCTTTTGAAATTACCTAATCAAAGCTTCTTGAATAATGGCAAATTATTTCTTAATAGGCTAATTGGAAAGTTGTCCTATATAGCAAGACTTCTCACTTGGGGTAGGTGGGAAGGGAGGGATCTAACACCTGTTGTGGTCAGTGACTTCAAAGAGCCATCTTACTCCTTTTAACTTGAAGGCTAGAGGAGGAATAAAACAAGAACTCTAACAGCAGAAAAATACCTTTAACCAAGAACACTAAATATTCCCCTTTTGCAATAGAGCAGAAAAAGAATTGCGTATTAAAAATAAAAAACAACTGTAAAACAAAACCCCTTTAAAAGCTTGTATTCAGAGCCACACAGTATTACCTTGCTTGCAATGGAGACCCTTTTAGGAATGACCCAACACCACTCACCGGCAGCCATCGCTCTATGTGTGTGTCTCTCTCATTGCCATTCCACTCCCCTCCCCATACACCTAGCCCTCGACACCTCATAGTTCTTGCGTTGTACTGTCTCACTGCCCTCTGAACATGCAGCTTGAGTCACGATGGAAGCAACATAGTTCCATAGTAAATGATAGCAGATAAAGAGCAGTATGGTCCATCTAGTCTGCCCATTAAGGTTGCTAGAGTAGATGCACCTGCCACTCCGTGCAGGTCACCCTCCTCTATGCCTTCATTTAGGGTTGTACTCACTGCTCTGTGAAATAGTATTTCCTTCTTGCAGCTTCACTTTATGCCCTCTAGTATTACAGCTTCCCCTTCTTTGAGAAAGGTTTGCTTTTTCATTAATACCCTTTAAGAATTTAAATGTGTGTATCATATTTCCCCTGTCCCTCCTCTCCTCTAGGGTATACTGTACGAGCCACATTTTCAAAGGCATTTACACTGGTAACTGCCCTAATTACCCATGTAAATGCCATATCTGGAATTTTTAAAAGGCATCTAAATGGGTAGTGTCATTCAAAAATCCTGGATAAGTCCCTAACACACCCAGTTGCTATACGGTTAGCATCGGGTTGCGTTAGGGGAATTCCAGGGTGGAACGGAGGCGGAGGAAAGGGCTAACCAGGTGGCTTAACCCTCTGTGCCTTAAAGATAGGCGAGGTTTCAATAAAGTTGGTTTGATTATTTATCGTTTGGTTGGCCGTGGTTTCTGCCCTCTGCTGCACTTTCATTTTATTTCTGCGGAAGGCCTCCTTCTTTTGTTTCTTTGGCCTATAGACTACACCAGTATGGATGATAGTGCCATCTCCTCTTTCCAACAAAATCCACAGTTCTTCTTCTTTTCCCCATGTCCCCTGCATTTCAGCAGCTTTAATATTATTTTTTTTATATATAGGGCTAGCCTTCCTCCTTTTCTGCCTTCTCTGTATCTTTTAAATAAATTATAGCCAATTATGGCTATATTCCATTCATGTGACTCATTAAACCATGATTCTGCAAAGACCACAATGTCCAAGTCCATTTCCACCATTAGGGTTTCCAGATCAAGAACCTTTTGGCTAGATTTCAAGCATTTGTGCTCATTGCCTTACAACAATTGTTGGTTGGTTGGTTGTGTTTTGCATGGATTTTATCCTAGACTCCTCTTCCCATTTGTCTTTGATGTGTTGATTAATATGGTGACTGTTTCCAGTGCTTTATTTTTGCTGGGTGTGACACCCAGAACTTGTTCTTTTCCATCTGTCACCCCCTCTCCTTAGTTTACTGTAAATGCTTGTCCACATACAGTATTGCCTGATCCTTTTTCCTGCCACGGAGAGATGCAGTCCAACACAGTATAGCCTCTTGTTGTTCCATCTATTGTCCCGGTTGCCTATACTATATATCTAAATCCTTCTTGTTTACACTAGGTTTGTAGCCACATATTAAAGCTGATTATGTGATGCAGTCTGTCTTCCTCCTTAGCATGAACAGGTAGAACTTCTGAGTATGTTATTGTGTTAAGAATGGGTTTAGGTTCTCTCCCAGAATCTGGAAGTCCCTTTGTACTGTAAACATACTTTTTCTAGCCAGGTCATTTTTATCAAAGTGAATAACAACATCAGTTCTAGAATGCTCACTTTCTGCATTAACAATGCTAACAATTTGGTTTGTTTTCCTGCTGGCTGAAGAGCCTGGGAGGCATTTGACCATCTTCTGTCCTTTGGACTGTATTCCTAAATTAATCTCTCTGATGATGGAATCTCCAAGTGGTAACAGTTTCTTGATATGTGATATTTTTGTTCATGTTTGGTGCATTATCAATAGATTGGATGTTAACCTTCTCATTTAAGGTCACTTCAATTTCCACTAATGGGGCACTCTCATTTTCCAAGGCAGCGAAGGCATTATGCAGGGATATCTCTTAATGGAGAGGGTGTCTCCATGGTAAAGGTTGCAACCTATCAGAACCCACTGTGATACATTTGTTCCTGGGACGTTTGATTCTTTATGGGAATGGTGGTGGACTGTTTGTATCCCAGGGGAGGTGTGTTTCATTGCAGATAATTATTTTCTTAATAAGATCAATTCTTTATGCATAGCAGATAGCTTGAGACATATAGGGCAAGCTCTAAGGCTCCGAATGATTCTTCTTAGAATGAAGGCACCACAGCTATTGCATTGAATACATGCCATGTTGAGTAAGAGGGTTATAAAGCAGTTTTAGCACAAGGAGAAAAGGTGGGTGTTCCCACCTAATGAGAGGACAGATGTCTATTTGGAGTGGGTGGGGTAAGAGGCAGGACAGGGCAGGGCAGATGGGAATTTAAGTGCTTCAAACCAGTAGACCTTATATGAATTGAAGGTACACTCACATTTCTGATTAAAAATGGCTAGGCAAGGAATACAGGCAAGCTAAATTTTCCCAAGCTTATAATCCAAATTTAGGTTGTTTGCCACTAGACTGTAGATCAAGGTGGCTGTGAAGAGACAGAAATTTGCAAGGAAAAAAACCATTCTCTGCAAAAGGAAGAAAGAGGAAAAGCTAAGTAGCAGTTTTTGTTTTATTTGTGCAGCTACTGTATCCTAACACACCACAGTGGCTAAGTAATATAAGAGAATAAACAGGCAATGAATAGGCAAGGAAAATCTATATCAAAAACCTGTCAAAAAGTAAAAGGTTATAGTGATCTCACTGCTTCATATCTTATGAGATCAGCACAGCTTCCCCCACCACGAGGCTCAGGCCACTGTACATGCATGGAGCAGGTGATGTGGAGGGCCGAAGAGCCTTTGAAATCAGAGCAGGGCTTTGGAGTCTGTGCATGGGCTGCATGTCAGAATTGCAGTATGTGCATGGGCTTCAAAACCCATGCAGGTGTTTACTTCTGGCCTATCCCACAGCGGGACCAGGTCAGCTCACTGTGCCAACCATGCTGCCCTCTCGAGGCGTTCACCCCGTGCCGATGCACAGTTAGAAAAGTGGGTCACGCTGGCCTTTCCCTTACTGCCAACCTCCTGCTGGGCTCAGGCTCCAAAAAAATGAAACAGCATGGCAGTGGACCTTGCAGAAGCCATGCACACTGTAGGCTGGCTGCATCCTGCCCCTTTCAACAGGAAGTGTCAGATGGGGCAGGACGTAGCTGGCCTAGAGTGGCATGGGCGCAAGTGTCATGTTTTGAAGCCTCGCTTGGCCCAGCAGGAGGCTTGTGGTAAGGGAATGGCAGCAGTAGAGGCAGCAGCAAAGACAAATTTTGCCACCCTAGATGGATACCTAGTCTGCCCAGTGGTAGAGCTGGCCCTGCCTGTTAGCCAGAAAAAGAACAAGAAAGCTGGTGGTTGACTTCTTTGTATAACTGTTTAAAGCAAAAGCTGATAAGACTGGGTTAGAAGGAGCTTTGGGGGTCAACAGTCCATACATCTGATATGATTTCTAGCCCAAGTGTGCAGCCGAGTATTGTAGGAACAATAGGAATTAAATAACACTCAGTACAACCCACCATTATTTCCTTAAGTTCTTAGATCTGTATCTAACAATGAGACTATTACGACAAGTCTCTCAGTTCTACTTTGGTTTATTATGATTCTCTATATATCATAATGATGGCATGCAAGATGAAAGATTATAAATCTTGTCTTAGCAAAAACAGTTATTTAGTTACAAGAGAAGTTTCTCCTTAAAGATATAGATAGTTGCATCACTCCAATTCTCTCTCATTAGGAAAGAGCAAAATGGCATAAATCTAATGAGAAAGAAACCGCAGTCTCACATGTTTTCTGACCAGAGGGCTGCTTTAACCCACTTAAGAGGCCCTGCGTAAATTTGTGTGGATGGGCTCCCCTTCATTTCCTACTTGACAACGTCCCTCCCCCCAGCCCTTGTTAATCTGATGCCCTTAGCTCACTGCTGCAGCTTTCCTCTTCATTGCCAGGTGATGAGGGGGGCAGCTGCATACTCTCATCTTCTGGCCCCATGAAAGCTGATGCAAGCAGCCCTCTACCTTTTTATTGGCCCGTGCAGGCTGCTGCAAGTGTGCAGGTGGTATATTCCTCCCTCTGACCCGTGTGGGCTGATGTAGTATGTAGGAGGTGTTTTCTTCCTTCTAGTCTGTGTGGGCTGATGTGAGCATAGCGCTAAAAGTTTTGTGTTATGGGTGTGGTCGATATAAGGAGACAAGGAACCCTCGATGAATACATTTTAGGTTCATGCCCCCCCTCCCTACTACTACTACTATTCAACATTTATAGAACATCACGCACGCAGCGCTGCACAGCTAACCTACAAGAGGTAGCCAATATATAAGGGACAGTCCCTGCCCGTCAGAGTCATGCTCATCGGAGCTTACAATCTAATTAGAACAGTACAGAGCATTAGTCCGTTCTGAGCAACGTGCGGTGTGCTACAGTTTAGTCAATAGTTTGGTCATAAACGTTGACGGGGGTTAGGGTGAGATGAGGATGGAAGTCAGGATCTGAATGCAACGGTGAAGAGGTGGGTCTTCAATCTGGATTTGAAGAGGGCCAGCGAGGATGCCTGGCGCACAGACACAGGTAGGCTGTTCCAGGCGTATGGTGCAGCAAGGTGAAAGGAGCGCAGTCGGGAGTTCGCGGTGTGGGTGAAAGGCATTGATAGAAGTAATTTGTTAGCAGAGCGCAAATTACGAGAGGGGACGTAGGGAGAGATAAGAGATCAGAGGTATTGAGGGGCCATAGAGTGAATGCATTTATAGGTCAGTAGGAGAAGCTCGAATTGGATGCGGAATTGGACAGGGAGCCAGTGAAGTGACTTGAGGAGAGGAGTAACGTGGGCATGGCGAGGCTGGCAGAAGATTAGTCGAGCAGCGTGATTTTGTATAGATTGAAGGGGAAGGAGGTGGCTCACGGGGAGACCAGCAAGGAGTAGGTTGCAGTAATCAAGGCGAGAGGAGATTAAGGAGTGGATAAGCGTTTTGTTGTGTGTTCAGAGAGGAAGGGGCAAATTTTGCTGATGTTGTACAGAAAGAAGCGGCAGGTCTTAGCAACAAGCTGGATATGGATATTAACCAAATCATCATGATCCTATCAACAATGTTCTCAGAGCAATCCAGTAAAAATATGTAATTGAACATGTATAAGTGGAGGAGTAGCCTAATGGTTAGAGCACTGATTTGGGAACCAAATAACCCAGGTTCAATTCCCTCTAGCATTCTTTGTGGCCTTGGACAAGTTACTTAATCCTCTATTGCCTCAGAAAATTCCAAGTTGTCAATGTCTCTGTTCAATGTACACTACCAAGTTTAAGTTGCAATTTAAACTGCTTTGACTGAAATGATACAGTGGTATAAAAGACCTGTTCAATAAATGAATCATGAGATCAATATTCAGAAGTCCTCATATGATCAGCAGTAGTGCTCACCACATCATATCTCTTAATAATGATATTTTCAAATTCTGGCTAATATAATGAGAAGTGACACTTTGGCCTGGTTGAGGATATTTGGCCACTAAATGGGTCAATTAATCGAAGGTTGCTGGCCGGCAGAAATAGCTGTCCTAATTTGAAATAGTTAAGCCATCCATGCTAGAATATTCAGCCACCCATTTTAAATTCATAGGGTGGCTAAATACCTACCCCCAAACATTTAGATGCTAAACCTCGTACAGATCTTAGTACAATAAATCCACAGTGTCTGATGAATGTCTCATCTGTGATTTTTCAAGTTAAATTGCAAAAAACTAAATTCAGTCCATGCATTTATAAACAAGAAAGAAATCCACATTGCAGTGGTTGAAAGTAATCCCTGAAATGTGTGGCTGGCCTGGACTACTTGCTACTACTACTACTACTACTGATCATTTATACAGCGCTACAAGCAGCGCCGTACCTAGTCCTTTGAGAGAGGTGCAACCACACAAGGCTCAAAGGCTTAGAGGGCACATTTCAGCTGCCTGCTATTGCCCTGCCACCATCACTTTTTGTTCTCTCAGCGGCGGTGGCACCGGCAGTAGCTGAGCAGACCAAAAATAAAAAGCCTTAAACCATGCGGGTTTAAGAATTGGAGTCGCACAGGATAAGAGTTTCGCAGGAAACAAAACTCATGGATAGAAATTCCACATTAAAGGGGGAATGCAAGGGCAGTGGAAGTGTACTACCATCCACCTGGCCAGAATGAACAGATGGGTGATGAAAGGCTAAAAGAAATCAGGGAAGCTAACAAAAGTTACGACAGAGTAATAAAGGGCAATTTCAATTACCCAGGTATCGACCAGGTCAATGTCTTGGCAGGACATGCTGGGAAGATAGCTTCTAGATGAAATAAGTGACTGTTTCTTGGAGCAGCTGGTTCATGAACCAACAAGAGAAGAAGCTATTTTGGATCTAGTCCTTAGTGGTACACAGGATCTGCTGCAAGAGTAACAGTGTTAGAGATACTTGGCAATAGTGATCATAGCATGATTGCATTTGATTTAATAAATGGAGGGAGGATGGCAAGGAACTCCACAGTACTACCTTTTAATTTTCTAAAAGGAGACTATGATAAACTGAGGGAAATAGTTAAGAAAAAACTAAATGAAGCAGCTGTAAAGGTTAAAGGTTTACATCAAGCATTGGTGTTGTTTAAAAATACTATCTTGGAAGCCCAGACCACATGTATTCTATGCTTTAAGAAAGGTGGAAGTGCAAAAACTACCAGCATGGTTTAAAGGTGAGGTCAGAAAGTCTGTTGCAGCCAAAAAAAAAACAACCTCTTTCAGAAATGGAAAAAGGAGCCAAATGACAAAAATGGGAAACAACACTGGCAAGTTAGATGCAAAGCATTGATAAGACAGGGAAAGAGTGAATTTGAAAAAAGCTTGCAATGGAAGCAAAAATACACAATAAAAACTTATTCCAAGTACATTTGTAGCAAAAAAACTGTCACAGAGACAGTTAGACCATTCAATGATAGAGGGGTAAAAGTGGGACTAAGGGAGGACAAGGTCATAGCGTAGAGACTGAAAGAATACTTTGCTTTGGTCTTTACTGAAGAAGATGTAGGGAAGTAACCCATGCCTGAAATGGTATTGAAAGGTGATGTATCAGAAGAATTGAAACAAATTTCAATGAACGGGGAAAATGTATTACAACTATTTGATAAACTAAAGAGTAGCAAATCACCTTGACCAGATGGTATACATCCGAGGATACTGAAAGAACTGAAATATGAGATTTCAGACCTACTATTAGTAATCTGTGAACTATCATTAAAAGGGTTCCAGGGGTGATCTGGGAAGCTAGAGACAGGTGAGCCTGACATCAGTACCTGGCATAATGGTAGAAACCATTAAAAAAGAATAAAATTACTAAGCATATAGATAGTCATGGTTTAATGGGAGAAAGCCAACATGGATTTAGCCAAGGAAGATCTTGCCTTACTAATCTATTATAATTTTTTGAAGATGTGAACAAACAGGTAGATAAAGGTGAGTGAGTTGATATAGTGCATCTGGATTTTCAGAAAGTCTTTGACAAGGTCCCTCATGAAAGACTCTTGGTGAAATTAAAAGTCATGGGACAGAAGGCAATGTACTATTGTGGATCAGGAACTGGTTAAAAGATAGAAAGCAGACAGTAGGGCTAAATGGACCATTTTCTCAATGGAGAAAGGTGAACAATGGAGTACCCCAGGGATCTGTACTGGGCCTGCTGCTTTTTAACATCTTCATAAATGACCTGCAGATGGGAATGAGTGAGGTGATCAAATTTGCACATGACACAACATTATTCAAAGTTGTTAAAACATAAGAGGATTGTGAAAAATTGCAAGAACATCTTGATAAATTGAAAGACTGGGATGTTCAAATGGCAGAGAAAATTTTATGTGGACAACTGCAAAGTTATGCACTTAGGGAAGAGCAACCCAAACTATGGTTACACGATGCAAGGTTCCACATTATGAACTACTACCCAGGAAAGGATTTAGGCATCATCGTGGATAATATGTTCAAACTCCCTGCCCAATGTGCAGCGGCGGGCAAAAAAGCAAATGGAATGCTTGGAATCGTAAGGAAAGGAATGGAGAATAAAACCAAGGATATTATAATGCCTCTGTATCGTTTCATGGTGTGGCCGCACCTTGAATATTGTATGCAATTCAAGTCACCATATTTTGAAAAGGATATAGTAGAATTAGAAAAGGTACAGAGAAGAGCCATGAAAATGGTAAAAGGGATGGAAGGATACCCCTATGAGGAAAGGTTTAAAAGGTTAGGGCTCTTCAACTTTGAAAGGAGACGGCTGACGGGAGATATGATAGAGGTCTATAAATTAATGAATGGAGTAGAATGGGTAAATGTAGATCGGTTGTTTACTCCATCAAAAATAGAAAGACTAGGGGAATGCAATGAAGCTACAATATAACCCATTTAGGACCAATAAGAGAAAATATTTTTCCACTTTACATGTAATCTAACTGAAATTTGTTACTTGAGGCTGTAGTAAAAGCTGTTAGTGTACATGGGTTTAAAAAAAGGTTTGGACAAGTTTCTGGAGGAAAAGTCCATACACCATTATTAAAGAGGACCTGTGAAATCCACTGCTTTCCCTGGGACAAGCTTTGTGGAGCCTATGTGCTTTTTTAGGAACTTGCCAGGCAGCTGTGACCTATATTGGCCACTGTTGGAAAAAAGGATACTGGGCTTGATGGACCTTGGTCTGACCCAGTGTGGCATTTCTAGGGCATCTTTTCCTCATTTTAAAATGGTCGGTCTAGGTAGCATTCAGTAATTTCAAACGTTATTTTTTTAAATAGATTTGCAGCCCTTCTCATGTTGTAAGTGCACATACATATATATCTACTAAATCTTTATTTATACATACAGATATTCTATACATTTCTAAAATTTCCCCTCTTTTTTCATTTTCTCCTACCAAGATTGAGAAGACTGCACCAGAGAAGCCCTTTGCCTCTGTCCCCACTGAAATCGAGGACAAGAGATGGTTTTAGTGCATGGAGTTGGGGACACTATTTCAAAATCGGGGTCATCTGGTAGCCTTACAGGAGTGAGCTCATAACATGATTGAGCCACTTACCACGATCACCATGTTGGGAGTGGGAGTGTGGGTGGGGGTATACGAACGAGAGAAGAAAAGTTGGGTGGGAAGGAGCTTAGGGGCAGGGAGGCACAAGAGGGCTAGGAGGGGATTGCAAGGAGTATCTGGTATTTAGCAGGGCGAGGTTAGGCTATTCGTTTCATAGCAGTTTGGGATTACGTATAGGAGAGGTATAAGAGGGGGAGTATAGGGGGAGTGCAGGTGAGGAGTAAACAGGATTGTTGCAGCTTTAGCAGTATTTAGGTGGGAAAGTGACCTCCCTCATTGCCTATTATTGTGCAGAGCAGCTTGGGGAAGAGAGGGAGAGCAGAGGACCTTAGACTCCAACAACATGGGCATTGATCCCATATGCAGAGTGGTATGGAAATAGCTCCCTCAGTTCGGGAAATGTGTCTTATCCTGCCATTACCGCAGATTGAGAAATGCAAGGGAAAGATGTACCTGTGAGCCGATACTGGGATGTGACTGTCTAATCCCAGTCTGAGGCCTAGATAATGTTCACATGTTAAATTAATGGAAGTTATAAGGTTGTGAAGTCTAATAAGGCTGAGCCAAGTTTTGCTACTACCTTGGAGTCTATTGTGCTGTTATTTAGACTTATGCTGTGTAGTCTGGGTGATTAAATGGTGAATGTGTGTGAATACTAGCGTTCTGCTTGTTTTATGGATTTGCCTGCATTTATAAGTTCTAATGCAGATTAAAAAGACATTTCATAACCAGAATGTGCAAAACAAACCAAAAATCCTCCAAACATTGAGAAAATTCCCAAATTTTTGAAAATGAACTAAAATGTGTTTTGCCTAAGCACATCCTTAATAAGGGACCATATACAGAAAAAGAAAAAAAACAACTTAGAAGCCCTTAGAGACCCTAACATCTAATAGTGGTCTTTCTTGATGTGCTCGGCCTTCTTAGAATTTCGAGTTCTTTGTCTTCACAAAGTAGATAGTGACCGCATGGAATTGTTTTTCTGTGAAAGTGGTGAAAGAAAGACCAATAATGGAATTCAAGAGAGTATAAGGTAAGTGCAAGGGATTTTTAGCTGTGAAGGGAACACCAGAATGCAACAGAAATCTATGGTTTTGGAACAGGAAAGAAACTGAGCAGACTAGATGGGTGTTATCGTTCTTATTCACCATTGTAGTCTGTGTCTCTCTGTTTCTACATTACGGCTAAGAAAGGAGCAAATCAATCATAAGAACTGAAACAAGATAGCATAGCAGGTAATATGTTTTACATAGAGAGTTCTAATATTGCTTTCAAGGAGTGTAAAAAATGAATTCAGCATTCCCTATCAGAGGGGAGGGAAGCAAAGAGAAACTAATAATAATAATAATTTGCTGCTATGAAAGCTAGATTAAGATAAATGTCTTGTTTACAGCTGAGTCTTGGAGGCATTAGAAGATAAAGGGACTTCTGCAGTTTCACAGTGAGAGTCTGTTCCCAGACTTTCTGGACAGCACAGTCCAGTGGTTCTTTTCCAGTTGATTCAGAAGAAATGATTATAACAGTAGGGCCTAGAATGTGGCTTACCATCAGGCATCTATACGGCACACAATAGAGAAATTGATGGCTGAGAGTCTGTCATATTCTACTGAGCTCCATTTCCACATGCAGCTGGTGATAATGATGACCTTTGGCAGTTTCCTTACTCTCAGTTTTCATACAACATATTGTTTTTCTTGCAAAGAGATATGGATGAGAAACAAAATACACATTTCATCCCAAGTGTGTCGGAGAAGAAGGAAAAGGAGCTTTTCAATCATATTTTCAGTGTATTTATTGTTGTCTTCCCCTCTTTTCCCTCTTCCAGTGCAGAATGACATAGGGTGCAGAGCAATCCCTATTGCAAACTACAGACCTAAGGACCTGTGAACTGAAACTCTCACTAGCCATCTTTGAATTCATATTAAACAATTTTGCATGCATGCTAAAATTCCACTTAATGGAACTCATGTACTAAACTGTTTTATGGCATTAGCAGACATTAGCACCGATAACACATTATAAGTAGATGCAGTTTAATAAAATAGGGCCTGATCTAAGTTAACAAGTATGAACGCCGTAGTGCACTTTAAAAAATGAGGCCCAATAGGTGATGCACTACATTCAAATGTAAGTGAAGAATAAACAAAACAGTACATGTTTCATTATTGAACATGTTTACATAAAAAAAATGTAGGGCTGGATATTAAAAAAAAGCTTTTCCTACATTTAAGTTCCTAAAATCTGTGCCCTATTTTCAGGAACAGTTAGAAGACTAAGGGGTATGTTTACTAAAGACTGTTAAGGGCACACCAGTTAGCAAGTGTTAACAGCAACGGTAAGGATGTTATTGCGCAGTAAAGGCCAGGGCGGGCAGTAGGCGTTCCAGCGGTAAGGACGCTTGGCTCCACTTATCAGGCACTAACAGGACATCGGGCGTTAAGGTGCCAAGTGTGCACCTTAATGTTCAAAAATGGCAGTCACCTTTACGCAAGATAAGGGAGTCCCTGTGAAAGTTGCATTTTTGGTGATGATGGAAGGAAAGGTAAGGTCTGATTGACCTGTCAGAACCATATGTATTGTATGTGTCAGTCAGTAAGTGGAATGAACAATCACAATTATGATGAAATATTCCAAACATGTATAACTCATATGTCATACATCTGCAGGGCGAACATGCCTGAATCTTTGCAATGGGCTACAGTAGAGCCAATAAAGTCATGCTGTTGGATGGGCATGATGCAATGTGCATGTTTTCTGACCCAAGTTGCTATCGGAACACATAAAAAAGTAAAAGAATGTGTGTCCGCCAGTCACTGCAGACCCTGGACTGTTTCTGGCTGTATATTGAAGTGAGTTTTCCACAGCCAAAAGAGAAGATGAGGGAGTCAAATGCTAGTTTGTTGCTTATTGAGCCAGTGCTCTAACCATTAGGCTACACATTCATGCTTGTCTCTATAGTACTGTCTAGAATCAAAGAGACTGCAGGTCCCTGCCTGCAATGGGTGAAACCCAGGACATGCAACAACGTGGCTGGCAAAGTCTGAGACTGTAGTGCACCACACCTAGGGCCTGCCTACAGCAGTGCACATGCAGTACGCACTACACTGCACACTCAGTACGCTAGCTGAAGAATACGTCCCTTGTCCAAAGGCCAAGCCACACATGAGGTTGAGATGCCTGTACCTCCACTGCACCTCCAACGCCAGTCACACACAGAGATCTTCTGTGCCACAGTGTGACACTAACCTCTGAGGCAGCACATGTGTAGGATGTGCAGTCCCTTGTCACCTGCTATACAGTACAAGATAGGTACACCTGCACATACATCTAACTCAAACCACATCCATGACCCCTGCGGTCCTTTACTGACCATTCTGCCCTTCTCAGGAGACAATGCACATGTCCCCCACCATCATAGCTAGACCCTATATAGCACCATGTGCATAGCCGTGACATGGTCACAGCTCAGTCAGAGTGAGAGTGACCTCTCAGTGGATATGTGCACCAAGGCCATGCCTGTGGCAGACCCACGCTAAGATGGTTCAGCTATTGACCTACCCTCTGACACATATCCTGTGCAAACCGCTCTGTTTTTGGCAATACCCAGGATCCTCTGCTCCTCATTATGTACCCTTTTATCTTAGACTTGGGGACAGCTTATGCAATGTGAGGAACAGTGGAAAGCGGGCCAGAGACATACTGGCCCACAATGGGCTACATCTGACACATTCACAAATATGGTATCCCCCTACACAGCTCTTGGCAGTGAGCATCAAACCTAGTTCCATGGCTGTACTCACATATAATGTCATGTACCTAGCCATGGACACTCCAAACCTGGCCAGTGCAGCACATGCACTTTCAAATGCTGAAACCTCATTGCCCCCCTCCCCCCTAAGATCATGTGGAATCATGGCAGATTGGACATGGGGTTGGATGATGGAACAGTTGCTGGTGACACATATGCCATCATAACCTTCCTCTTTGTACCATCCTTGTGACTGTCACACTTGATGCCCTTGGCAAGCCAGTGAGGCTGTCATGCAGGCCCTCTGATGTAACATATGCAGACACTGAGTAGGTCCACATAGGCTCTGGTCATGTGAATGTAGGTTTTGACAACCAACGGCACCTACGAAGGGCACATTCTAAACATGTATGGCACCAAGGCTGCACTCCTATCCCCAACATTCACCTCGAGGCACTGCCATCCCATATGGTGGTGGGCGATGCAAAGACCAACATGATATGCGGTGCCACATTTCGGCAGCTGGAAGTGTGCATGCACCATTTAAAGGTCAGTGTCCCACTGTCACAATCAGGGACACAGGTACATTTGGACTATCATTTGGGGTAATATGTAATAATATATGAGTGGAGGAGTGGCCTAGTGGTTGGGGCAAGGTACTTTGGGCTTGAAGGTCGGGGGTTCAAATCCCACTAGAGGACAGCAACCTTGGACTGGAAGGACTGGGGTTTCTAGTCCCACAGGTGCTCCTTGTGGTCTTGGGCAAGCCACTTAACCCTCCATAGCCCATGTTCCCTGTAAAATAGTTATCTCCAAGTTATAATGCCCTGTTCAATGTAATTTCAGTTTGTTCAATGTAAACCACACTGATGCAGAATAGCGCAGTATATAAGAGAATGTAAATAAATAATATACTGCTAGATGCCTTGGCCAATGATTAGTAGACAGTGTTGAAGTGGTGTTTCTTGTGTGTGGATTTGCCTGAAACATACCTTCCTGTATCTGTATACACTGCATGGAGCAAAGAGTTCCCTTGCTTGCACTCTACAAATGCATCTTGGGACAAGAGCAACATTCATATAGGTAAATCAAAGATTCCTGCTGGTGTCACCAACTAAGTCAATGGATTGGACATTCACAGAGGCCAGCCCTCCTCCTGAGCTGTGCTGACACTGTTGCCATGGATACAGCTGTTATGGCAGTTGGCATTAATCTGGCCTCTGATCTGTGCAGACTGGTGTGTCCTGAGGCCAGGAGACTGAATCAGAGGTGAAGATTGCAACACATACATATATGTCCCCCCTGCTTACTCTAGTGAAGACAGCAGATGATTTGGGAGCTGCATAAGAGTGTCATGTTGGGAGGTAAGTGTAGGGAAATGCTGTGGGGATGAGCCTTGTTGATGGTGTAACTGGGAATACATTACAGCGTCATAGACACAGGTTGCCACTACTTATTGCAAACTAACCTTATACTCAGGGCCGGATTTACCTATACGCCATGTACGCCATGGCGTAGGGCCCACAGCCGGCAGGGGCCCACAAAAAAAGAACAAGTTCATTTTTCTTTAATACAATTTAAAAAAAAAACTGGTGGCTGCCGCCGCAGGGCCCCCTCTGCTGCCGCGGCAGCACCGACTGACCCGCGGGGGCCCCGTCTACAAGCTGAAGCCGTCGGGTCGGTTCGGTTCGGTTCGGTTCGTCCGTCCCTCCCTCCCTCCGTGCAGGCTGCGGGCTGTGAGAGACGCGAAAGGAGAGCGTCGCCTCGCGTCTCTGTTAAGCCCGCAGGGGCTGATGGGAAATTTCCCATCAGCCCCTGCGGGCTTAACAGAGACGCGAGGAGACGCTCTCCCTTCGCGTCTCTCACAGCCCGCAGCCTGCAGCCTGCACGGAGGGAGGGAGGGAGGGAGGAACGAACGAATGAACCGACCCGACCCGACCCGACCCGACGGCTTCAGCTTGTAGACGGGGCCCCCGCGGGTCAGTCCGTGCTGCCGCGGCAGCAGAGGGTGCCCTGCGGCGGCAGCCACCAGGTTTCTTTTTAAAATTAAATTTTACTTTAGGCCGACGGGGGGGGGGGTAGGACTGGTAATGGGCTATGGGGGGGGGTAGGACTGGTAATGGGCTATTGGGGGGGCTGGGGCTGGAAATGGCCTTGGGGGGTAGGGCTGGTAATGGGCTATGGGGGGGGTACGAGTGATAATGGGCTATGGGGGGGGTAGGACTGGTAATGGGCTATTGGGGGGGCTGGGGCGGGAAATGGGCTGGGGGGGTTAGGGCTGGTAATGGGCTATGGGGGGGGTAGGACTGGTAATGGGCTAGTGGGGGGGTAGGACTGGTAATGGGCTATTGGGGGGGCTGGGGCTGGAAATGGGCTGGGGGGGTTGGGCTGGTAATGGGCTATGGGGGGGTAGGACTGGTAATGGGCTATTGGGGGGCTGGGGCTGGAAATGGGCTGGGGGGGGTAGGGCTGGTAATGGGCTATTGGGGGGGCTGGCGCTGGAAATGGGCTGGGGGGGTTAAGGCTAGAGGTGGGCTGATGGGGTTAGGACTGGTAATGGGCTGTTGGGGGGGTTAGAACTGGTAATGGGCTTTGGGGGGGTTAAGACTGGTAATGGGCTGTGGGCTGATGGGGGTTGTCTAGTAATGGGCTATGGGGGGCTAGGACTGGAAATGCACTGGGGGGTTAAAACTGTAGGTCGTATGAAGGGGTTAGGAAAGGTAATGGGCTGTGGGCTGATGGGGGGGGGTAGTACTGGCAATGGGCTATGGGGGGCTGACTGGAAATGGGTTGATGGGTTAGGACTGGAAGTGGGCTGATGGGGGGGTTAGGACTGGTAATGGGTTATAGGGGGGGCTTAAACTGAAAATGGGGTGATGGGGGGTTAAGGACTGTAAGTGGGTTGATGGGGGGCTAGGACTGGTATTGGGTTGGGGGGTTGCTAGGACTGGAAATGGGCTGATGGATGGCTAGGACTGGAAATGGGCTGATGCAGGGACTAGAAGGGAATGGATGCTGGGTGAGGCTGGAACTAGAAGGGAGCTGATGTTGGGGGAGGATTAGAATGGGTTGGGGCTGGAAGAGTAAAATGGAGAAGGGAAAAATATTTTGTGTGGGAGGGATAAAAAATCTACAATTGACCGGGTATTGGGAGAGTAAGTGGGGATTGAGGATGGAGGGGTAAAATTTGAGTGGATGAAATAGGAATGAGGAAAGAGCAAAAGGAGAAAGATTAGTATGTTAAAGCAGATGTAGAGAGAGAATGGAAAAAAATCTAGAAGAGAGAAGAAAGGACAAATGGACAGCAGACGATGGAGAGTTAGCAGAAGACACGAAGAAACCAGAAAAAAGTGGCTGGAGCAATTGCAGCTGAAAAAAATGCACAAAAGGTAGAAAAATATCTCTTTATTTTGAATTTATTAATTGGAATATGTCAGCTCTGGTAAATGTGCATCATTAACGTCTGCGCTTTGTTTAGTACAAGAGCAAATTAATGTATAGTTTTATTTCTACAGTGTTGTACATTCCAAGTTTGGCTTTTGGGATTCCCAGTTTAATTATTGTCTTCCTGTTTCTAAATTGTGATTACTTGTTTGGTGATGGTCTATGTTCTGCATGTGTAACTGAGCTGAGGTGTTCTGTTTATATAATTCCTATTTGACATTGCCACTTGTTCTCTTTCCCCAGTAGGTCATGTATTGTTGTTCTCTGAAATGTATTGGTTTAATATTTGCAGTGTTGCCTTTTGATTGGTAGAGTATGGTGCTTTGTGAGTCCTGGTAGTGCTGTTAGGATACGGCGGGTTTACTATGGGTTCTAAATGGGCAGTGTTTGTAGTAGTTCCTAATGTGTCTGGCAGTTGGCATTGGATTATAGTAATGTAGAAATCTTTTAGTCTTTCTTTATCCATACACTCATTAAGAGGCACGTTTACTAAAAGTTAGTATATGGTAACATTATGCAAATATTTATGCAAATGAGGCCCCGCACCCCCCTTGAGCCGCCCCTGCTGGGGGCCCACAATTTTTGTTGGCGTAGGGCCTCACTCAAGGTAAATCCGGCCCTGCTTATACTTGTGAATGGTGTCTCACACAGTGTGTGGGGTGGCTGTATAGCTGACCTGCATCAAGGATCCGCCCTATCAGCACTATTATTTAACCTCTACACCCAGCCAATATGCAGCATCATAAAAGAACACAGGATAAAATACACAATCTATGCGGATGACATAATGATATACACACCAATCACCCTCGACAACCCAGACTACACAAAGATAACAGAATGTCTCATGCACATGAACAGCTGGTTTAAGGACAACAACTTGACCATAAACTACAGCAAGACCGAGGCTCTAATCATCACACGAAACTCCGACTTCATCCCTCCTCGCAACATCAAGATAGACAACACAACCATACCCATACAACCAGAAGTGAAATACCTCGGAGTGACCCTGGACAAAGAACTGAACCTGCAGTCCCATATCAGCAGAACCACCAAAAATGCATACCACAGGATGAGACTAGTCCGACATCTCAAGCCTCTCCTCTCTCAGGAACACTTCTGCACAGTCTGTCAGGCTCTAATAACCCCAATCCTAGACTTCTGCAACCCAATCTATCTTGGCCTAACAAAACAGACTCTCAGGCCACTGCAATTGGCACAAAACACAGCAGCATGCATAATAACCGACACCACAAGACAAGAACACATCACACCCACTCTAAAAGATCTCCACTGGCTACCAATCAGCTCCCATATCAGATACAAGACAATCATAAACATATTCAAAATTAAACAACATTCATCAGTTTTCAGCCTACACCCACTCAGACAACCTGAGAGCAGCACAAGACCGAGGAGGAGAGGCACATCCAACCGAGTCAACACACCTAAAGACATCAACTAGGTACGCAAGGACACTGAAAAACGAGCCTTATCAAAGGTGCACCAACAATTTGGAATGCCCTCCCTGATGAACTACGGTCAACAACAGACATTAAGGACTTTAGGAAACTACTAAAGATGACCCTCTTCATAGAGCACTATGGTGACATCACTTAAACAGTGCAACAGACAATACCCCAACTCAACACCCTACCCTCATGAAACGATTATAGTATTGAAGTAAAGTCCTGATGTACATAGTATTGTAATAGCACACGTTGTAAATGGCTCACCAAGAATCAACGACCAGCTGCACACACACACACTCACTGCTCAATGCATGCGCACACTAGACACAGTATTTTGTTGATTGTTTGCTGTGTAGACCGCCTTGATTGTAGGAAAAGTCGGTATAGAAATCCATTTAAATAAATAAATAAAATGCTGTATGCACAGCCATAAAGCCTGGGCACCACATGCATGCACAGTGATTGCTGAGGCTCACACTACTCTAGAGACACACACACATGACCTTGATGTCTATTAAGAGGTGCGGATTGGCATTCTTACCTGCCCCTTAGGCCTCCTTTGATGCTCCACCACTGTCAATGCCTGTTCAGTGTGCAGGTGCTATTAGCACGCTCTGCAATGCTCGGGCGCTGTCAACGTCTGCTCAGTGTGCCAGTGCTATTAGTGTGCTCTGCCATCCAGTTGTGGGTGGTGCAGTTTCTCAGTGTGGCAGCTGAGCGTTTGGACTCTTGCTGGATGAAATGTTGAAGGTTGCACATGCTGATACAGTTCTGAAAATGTAGGATAAAGTTAACACACCTGGATATATATTTCCTGATCCACAGGCTGGTCTTGAACCCATGCTATTTCTCTCATACACCCACTGGCCATGTGTTTGGAACCACAGAGCAGCTATGTGGATGTCTTAATCCATGGATATATATGCGGTCATTGTCAAGATGTATGAGGGCATGAGTTGGGGAATGCCTATGTCTGCTTAGATCTCTGCAGGCTCTGTGCCATACTTGTCTGACAAGGTATGTTTGGCAGGTGTGGGAGGGGGACATCTTGTTAGGTCTGTCTGTTGCACTGCCGTGCTATGCTGCTGGTTCAACTGACATGCATGTCTTATACATGGGATCTGAAACCACAAAAAGAGCACCAAACTCGCAAAAAGTCCAAGAGAAACAAAAGGAGCAAGCAGGATAAGAGGTCACTAGCACTTTATTAATGAACAACCCCGACGCGTTTCGGCAGGTGCCTTCATCAGGGGGTTAGGGGGACTGCGAAACCAAATAAAAACATATGACAAAACATAAATTAATACATAATAAAAATATAAATATAATGAATATATAAAAAAATTATATCATAAATATAAACAACTATGTGTGATCACAAATAAAATATACTTACACGTTATACTGCTAGTCATGCATTACAGAAAACGCATAAACAGTGTGTGACCAATAGTATCAATAGAAATAGCTGAAAAAAATATAAATACGTTAAAATGCAGAACTGCATACAAATCCGCATTGCATAATAGAGGAAAATGGGAGACCCAGACCAAAACCAATATATTACAAAAAATATATATAAGTAAAAATAACAATAACATTTATAAAATAGTACCTTCAAAACCATAAAAACATATAATAAAAAGATAATGTACAATCATAAACAATGAAAAAAAATAATAATAATCATAATAAAAAAGTGTATAATGATTATTAAAAACAAATATTCAAATACATTAATATAAAACTATCCAAAAGCATAAATTCGTTAGCAACTGAAACATTAAAAGAAAACATTAATAAACAAAACAATTATTTTTGAATAATTTACAATAGATTGCTAAATAATACATATTTGTTGTATGACTCATGCCAATGCATATAGCTATAAACAAAAACACAGACAAAAACTTTCAAAAAAAGAGAGGTAAAGAACAAATACACCAAATAATTAACTCTATAAGAACTCTCAAATGTCTAAATCAAAAAACCAGACACTCATACCTTGAACATATACATGAGAGATTATAATAAATTAAAATATGTATTAAAAAAGGGGGGAAGGGGGAAGAAAACAACTGTATATGAATAGATGTCAAGGCAACCAATATGTGGTCTGACATTGTAGAAAAATAAAAAATTGTGACCATATTCACGACTTCTAACATAGAGGACATGGAGAGATTCCAGCCAAAAATTGCTCATACAAAAAATAATAAAAGAAGAATAAAGGAGCAAGATACTTAAATAGAAAATTGAAAAATGAAAACAAGGAAAAGAGGGGGGGAGGGGGAAAGGAGGGGGGGAGGAAAGAGAAGGAAGGGGAGGAGGGGGGGAAGGGGAGAGAGGGAGGGAAAAGGAGGGAGAGGGGAGGGGGAAGAGGGGAAGGGGACAGGAAGGGAGGGGGAGGGGAGGAACATAAAGAAACATTGAATGCAGTGCGTTTAGATAAGAAAAAAGCCTCACTATATGCCTTCTTGACTAAAAACCTTATTGTTGTAAAAAAGGGGGGGCAAATGTCGGCGAAAAAACAAGCAGCCTCAACAATTAACCCACTTTGACTAAAAAAATTACCATGCTAAACTGATAAAAATATACCATGTGAGAAAGATAAAAAGCTAACATGAAGGCAGAATCGTGCAACCCGATGTCATTATATTATGTAAACAGAGGAGGGGAATTTCAATTGCCACGTCTAAATCAAACAATATTTAAAAAACTTTTAATATGTGGACCAACTTTGTAACTGTATTGGAAAAGTAAAACAAAGACAATATGGAATAAACCCAAAAACGGAAAGAAGCTTAAAGAACCGCACATACCTTCAGACCGGCAAGGGAACTGAAACGGCTTTGAAACAACACGCTGCAATTTGGCGCGTTTTAAGGAAGTCACAGGACCCGACTTTACATAAATATATATTCATTAAAGAATGAGGTCAGCAAGTGATACCGAAGGTATAGTACTAAGGACAGCTTCCTACAAAAGGGCATGGAGATGTAAACCAGCCTAAATGAACACAATTTTGTGTAAAAAACAAATCATGAACACATTTGTGCATAAATGCATATATTTAAAAAACATAATAACAACACAAAAATATGGTGCTAAAGATAGCATGTAAATATGAACGTTGCTACTGTTGTTAATTAGCACATAACCGCGTGGAACAATTGAGCCATATACATAACATCTGGACTGTAAAAACCCTCTGCACAAAATCTTCTTAATAATTGTGTATGCAAATCTACAAGAATGATTGAAAAAAAGTGATATTATACATTTAAATTGGAACCCTGTCAATAAAAATAATAAATAAAAAATAATAATAAATAAAAAGATATATAAATAATGGAAAGGACACGGGCAAGGTCCCGGTGGACGCCGGTAACCTGGGGATCGGCCCGGGTCCGGCGTCCTGCGGCGTGGCTGGGGGGGTATGTCACGGGCCCAAGGGAGGACGTGCTTGACGCGGCGGCGTCATTTGAATTCATTGGCTCCGCAAGAGCGAGGAGCGGAGCCAATGAAGCGGCCCCTGCACGCCCAAGGCCTTAAAAGGGGGGGGGAGTCTGGTGGCTCCCTCCTCTTCAGCGTCGGGCGTGCAGAGGGACAGCTTGTTGGACGGCGTGTCGGCGAACCGGTGCAGGCTTCTGGGCGGCGAGGCACCTCCGTCGGTGTGGAGCAGATTGGCCGGCGGGACGTCAGTGCTAAGGCAGGAGAGGCGTCGGCGGTGGTGCTCCAGCTGGCGGTATTTGCGGCCCGGTGTGGGTGAGTGCGGGGTCTGGTGTTTTGGCTCCCCCCTCCCCCCACCATTCGGGTGATCGAGGCTTGCACGGAGCGTGGAGCCCGGGGGCTTCCCCCCCCCCTCCATCCCATCTCCCGTTGAGTCTCTGGCCGGTGCAATTTGCTTGGGTAAGCAGTGCAAGGCCTTGTTTTGTTTAATTTTTGGGTTCTTTTTTCCCGGGCCTGCTGAGCTGAGGGGATGGCTCGAGGGGGGGATGGGCCTAGAGCACGTGGCTTGGGCAGCCGGAAGGGTGGGGCGCGTGGGAGGAACGCGCAGAGGCCTACTAGGGTGGAGGGGCCAGGCCAAGGACGGGGTGAGGGCAGGCAGGGGGGTGGGGGGCACGGTGGGCCTAGCTCGGTGAGTCCAGCGAGGGCAAGGGGCGCTGTGAGGAGCAAGGGTGGGCCTTCAATAGGCCGCGGCTCAGGGTCTGCTGGCTCACGGGGGTGGGGGCCCAGAGGGCGAGGGCAGCGGCAGATTGGGGCCAGGGGGGCTGGGAGGGCGGCAGCGGGGGGTAGCAGCGTGGGCAGCGCTGCGGGGAGGGGGAGAGGGGTGGCTAGGGTCGGTGGAGGGGTCCAGGGGCTGGGGGAGCTGGCTCAGGGGGAGGGGGGGAGCGGGACGTGGTATGGGAGTTGTGCAGGAGGTGGCGGAGGCACAGGATTGGACCGGGGGGCTTTTTCCGTTGCCCGGGAGCGGGCTATCCAGTCAAGGAGGGGGTGGGGCGTGGGCTGGATCCACAGTTTGGTCACACTGGTTGAGTGGCGGCCAGGGTTCCTCTAGGGCTAACTGGCTGGAGGCGTGGCGTCCGGTGTGGCCCTCTGCTGCCCCCCCCCCCCCTTCTTTGTCTTTTATGTCTCCACAGGTTCCAGTGATGTTGTCGCCGGCTGCGGCGCGAGATGGGGGTGGTTATGAGGGAGCACGAGGACAGCAGTATGCAGAGCACCAGGAGGCGCAGGATGAAGGCCTACGAACGCCGCCTGTCGTAGTCGCGTCCCGAGACGAGGATGGGGGACCTGGACGGGCGACCAGTACCCCGTCAGCTGAGGTGGTGTCTGCGACAGCGGTAGTGGGTGAGTTACCTGAGGCGCGAGATGCTGAGGGGGCGGGGAAAGAGGAGACTGAAGGGGGGTAAAAGACGTAGGCATTCGGGTCGAAGGCACAGGAGGTCTAGCTCATCGGGGTCATCGTCGTCTTCTGACTTGTCGTCTACGTCATCGTCCTCGACCGATGGTAGGCAGGAGGCGTGGAGCGAGAAAGCAGTCTCAGGAGGGGGGCGGACGCAAGGGGTTCTTGCAGCAGCAGCGATATCTGAGTTATGGGAGGGAGTGCCGAGGAAATTGCGGCAAAAAATTAAGAAGCGCCGGTACATTGATATCATCCGTCTATTAGAAGGCCGGAAGCGTTCGGGAGAAAGTAGACGGAAGCGTAAGGAGGACGAGAAGGCGGGACGTATTAATAAAGTGGCGCGGAATGTGGTTAATTGGACGCGAGCTTTTTTGCGTTTGACGAGCGTGTGGGGGCAGTATTGCCCAGGGCATTACGAGATGCTTCTGTCATATGCGGATTCCATTCTGGAGGCGTCACAGACACACGACGGCTGGTCATGGTTAAACTATGACGAGAAATTCAGAGAAAAAATGGAAGGGAATCGATCGGTTTCGTGGGGTATGCAAGACATTAATTTGTGGTTGACTCAGATGTCGGCCAGGTCGAGTGGGTTGGGTGCGAGCGCGGCGAAAGGTTCGGCGGGGGTTCTCCCGGGTATGGGCCGTTCCTTTCGAGGGGTGGGGACCGTCGGACTGCAGCGAACTGGGGGCAGTGGGACAGGGGATCTCTGCTGGAGGTTTAACAAGACCTCGTGCCCGTTTCCAGACTGCAAATTTCGACATGTGTGCTCCCTTTGCGGGGGTGCACATCCCGCAATCAAATGTCTTAAAAAAGGGATTGCGCAGCTGCCCGGGCCTAGCGCAAAGCAGTGAGGGGCTATTGGACCTGGCCCCGACGCCGATTCGACGGGAGGTTTTAAACGAGTGGCTGGCCCACTACCCTAGGCGGAAGGATAGGGAAATTTTGTATGCGGGCTTTAATTGGGGTTTTCTGATTCCCGTTTGTAGGCAGTTGGATGGCGCGGTCGCGCGTAATTCCCTCTCCGTTCGGCGTTTCGCGCCGGTGGTCAGGGAGAAGTTAGGGAAGGAATTGCAGTTGGGTAGAATAGCGGGCCCCTTCGAGAATCAGCCCTTCGAGCGGATGGTAGTGTCACTGTTGGGGATAGTTCCTAAGAAAGAACCAGGGAAATTCCGATTGATACATAATTTGTCTAGCCCGGTCGGTGAGTCAGTCAATGACTACATCCCACGTGACTTGTGTACAGTGCGCTATGCATCCTTTGATAAAGCGGTTGAGTTGGTACGGGAGGCGGGGCTGCGGGCGCAAATGGCGAAAGTGGATATTGAGTCGGCCTTCAGGTTGTTGCCGGTACACCCGTCTTCCTTTTACCTATTGGGGTTTCGTTTCGAGGAGAGGCTTTATTTCGATAAGTGCTTGCCAATGGGCTGTTCCGTGTCCTGTGCTTACTTCGAGGCCTTCAGTACCTTTTTGCAGTGGGCTATCGAGCGCAGGGGGGGTACAGCTCGGGTAGTGCACTATTTGGATGACTTTTTGTTTGTGGGGTCCGCGCAGTCGGAGGGATGCCGCGACATGCTGGACGGTTTTTTTTTTTTTTTTAAAAGCGTTTATTTAAATTTTCAGAAACCACACAAAAAAAAAAAAAACATATACATGACATGATACACTATATTCAACACAGTCCCCTGTTAACAAAACCGAAAGAAAAACCCACCCAACCCCTATAACCCCCCCTCCACCCTCCCACCCGGGCTCACTGAGTTCATATATCTACGCCGACGAACAAAAAAGAACAAAAAAAAGAAGGAGAGAGGTGTCCGCTCTATCCTAGGCAACCTGGGAACGGGCCACAAAAAGATCAAGCAGGGACCATCTGCGAATGTTAAGATCCACCTGGCTCGGCTGATGGAGTCTGCCATAGGCTTTCTCCAACTTAGCATAGTGACACACTAAATTCCACCAGCCGTCCAGACTCAGAGCCCCGAAAGATTTCCATTTCCAGAGAATCATCTTGAGAGCTATAGCCATCATAAAATTAAATAAAAAGGAGCGATCCCGGCATCCTGCAGGAAAAACACTTAGAGAACGCAGGAAAAGCGTACTCCAATGCAAATCTGCCAAAAAATGCAGAACCGATTGCATCCTGGACCATACTTGACTCAAAAAAGCCTGGACCAGGGGACAATCATAAAACATATGTTTATATGTACCAGGATGTCCAGAGCAGGACCAGCATCTGTCTGAAATACCGGAACCCCACTTGGCCATCCTAGAGGGAGTTAGAAAGGCCCTGTACATAAAGAAGTATAATGATTGGGTAATAGCAGCTGACCGAGAGACTCTGGTAATGGGACCCCAAAGGAGCCTCCACTCAGAAGTGGTAAGCTTCCGGGAGATCTCTGTCTCCCATACCCGAGCTAGGCCCACAGACGGTTTAAAGGTGGTAGTCCGCCAGAGAGCATATATTTTGGATGTAGCACCTGATTGAAGGATGGTAGCACCCAACCAACGGAGTAGGGTACCGCCCTTAGCAAGCACAGATTCCTGGATGGGGAAATGAGAGGCCACAACACAATGCTTGAGCTGGACCCATTGAAAGAAAAAGGAGTCAGGTAAAGAGAATACCCTCTGAAGTTCCGAAAAATCGATCCACCCATTGCCATTGAGCAATTGCCCGAGGGACCATATTCCCCGCCGCTGCCATCCCTTCCAGGCAAAGCGACATCCACGGATCCTAAAACGGGGGTTCCACCATAACGGGGTTTGCAGGGAAGGGAGATCTTCCGGATCTATGGACCGGGCCAATTCTAAGAAAGCCCCTTGAGTAGACCTAATGACCCTCCCTACCGGGGCCTTGTCCGGAAAGTGGGCTCCCAGAAGGTATGAAAGCGGACAGGGATCGACTATGCGGGCCTCCACTAAAAGCCAGGTCGGGCGACGGCCATGTTCGTTCTCAGAAAGCCACAAGGCTCCCTGCTTGATTAGAAGAGCTTGATGATACTGGCGGAAGTCGGGAAAATGCACTCCCCCGCGATCTTTTGGCATTTTTAACTTTTTAGTAGCAATACGAGGTTGCTTCCCATTCCATAAAAAGGAAATGAGAGAACGCTCAATTTTATTATACCATATTAGGGGGATAAGAAAAGGAAGCATGCCCAAAACATAATTAATCTTTGGGGTGAGAGACATTTTGATAACCTCCAACCGGCCCCACCAGGAGAGATACAGGGGAGACCAAGTTAAGGTCTTTTGACGTAGAAAAAGAAGCAGCTCTTCCATGTTTTTTTGGACCATCACCTCCGCCAACGCGTTATACCATGCCCCTAGATACTTGACACTACCCGCCTCCCACTTAAAAGGGAAGTCCGCCAAATCGGCCGAATTGGCAAGGCAATTAAGGGGAAAGGCCACCGATTTAGACCAATTAATCTTATACCCCGAGATATGGGAATAGCCTTCAAACAAATCCAGGATATGTGCGATCTCCCCAGGTTGCGCAAAGAGCAACAAGTCATCGGCGTACGCAGATAATTTAACCCGTAAATGCCCAATCTGCACCCCCTTGAGATCCACCCTCGCACGAATAGCAATAGCCAAAGGCTCTAACGCTAGGTTAAATAACAAGGGGGATAAGGGACATCCCTGTCTAGTTCCCCTATGGAGAGTGAAAGGACGCGAAAGGATGCCGTTCGCACAGATACTGGCGGAGGCGCAGGAATAAAGTGCCTCTACCTTATGAATAAAATCCTCCCCAAGGCCAAACCAGCGCAGGATGAAAAACATGAACGGCCATTCCAACCTGTCAAATGCTTTTTCAGCATCTAGGGAAAGAGCCACATAGGGGGTATCTGCCGACGAAACCTGCTCGAGCAAATTGCATAAGAGACGAGCGTTATCAGTTGTTGCTCTTCCGGGCACGAACCCGCATTGATCTGGATGTACGAGGCCTGCAATGACGCCCGCTAAGCGGCGCGCCAAGACACTAGCATAGATCTTATAGTCGGCGTTCAGAAGTGAGATAGGTCTATAGTTGGTTACCGAACTAGGGTCCCTGCCCGGCTTCTCCAGGACCACGATAGTGGCTTCGGAAAATCTGCCAGTAAGGCTATTTTCTTGAGCCAGATCACTATAATATTCCAGCAAATATGGGACAATATCTTCGCCAAAGACTTTGTAAAATTCAGCAGGGAGACCGTCAGGGCCAACCGCTTTCCCAGAAGGCAATGTCTGGATTATTGAAAGAAGTTCAGAGCGGGTAAAGGCTTCCCAAGCTCACGAGCCTGGCACTCCTCCAGCACCGGTCGGTCAAGGTCATCAACGAACCGAGCAAAGGCTACAGGGTCCGACGATGTTTCAGAAGCGTAAAGCGAGCTGTAGTACTTAGCAAATTCCGCAACGATGTGTTCGTCTTTAATCAATTGTTCACAATTACTAGACACCAAAGAGGTTACTCTGGGTCTACTCTGTTTGCCACGTAATGTATGGGCAAGTAGCCTGCCTGCCTTATTCTTCTCGACATGAAACCGGGCTTTTTGTTTCAACATAATGTGCTCAACTTCTGAGCTCAAGAGCTCATTATACTGAAATCGAAGTCTATGTAGGCGAGTAAGGATACTAGGAGCAGATCGGGCCAGCCATAATCGCTCACCAGCACGAATTTGACCCTCTAATGCATTCAACTTGGCCGCCCGCCGCTTAGATTCTTTAATAGCATAACTGGTGACCACCGCCCTTATGGAGGCTTTAAAGGCCTCCCAGCGAGCCCAGCTAGAGGTATCTCCCGCTTTGTTCCAGTAAAAAAAGGAGGAGATAGCCCCTCGCACTTCCTCCTGGAACGCGGGGTCAGCCAGCCACGCACGATTGAAAGACCAGGACTGGTTCGGGCGTTGCAGTTCGGCTAGATCAATCTCTATACAAATGGCACCGTGATCTGAGACTGTCCTGCTTAGGATAGATGCGTCTCGGCAGCAGGGGGTCAAAGGTTGGGAGAGCAGGAAAAAATCTATTCGTGAGAGAGAATTGTGAACTGGGGAAAAGAAAGTAAAATCCTTTTCCCGAGGATGAAATAATCGCCAAATGTCAACTAGGCCACAGGAACCAAGCAGAGAGAGAAACGCAGAGTGCGCACGAGAAGGGCGCTCGACCCTACCAGGAGATCTGTCCAGTAAGGGATCGCTTACCAAATTAAAGTCCCCCCCAGCTATTACCAGAGCCTCTGGATTCTCGTGGATAATCCCGCTGAGATTGCAAAAGAAGTCGGGGTCATCAGCGTTGGGAGCATAAACATTAACAATAGCCAATACATCTCTACCCACCTTGATTAAAGACTTAACCCATCTCCCACCATCATCATTGCAGGAACTGACCAGATAGGAACCCAACACACCTTTAATTAAAGTGATGACCCCGTTTTTCCTATGCACAGCAGGGGAACAACCAGCAAGCTGGAAATGTCTGTCTGCCAATTTATTCGCTTCAGAGGCAGACAAGTGCGTCTCCTGAAGTAGAATAACGTCAGCAGACTGACGCTTACAATACATTAATATTTTCTTCTTCCTTTTAGCCGGAGATCTAAGCCCCTTCACATTGAGAGATAGAATCTTCAGCCCGCTAGCCATGTACTTGTCGCAATATCATCAATTACCCAGTCAGCAGTGCACCTAACCCCTCTATATCCCCTCTTATAAACCTCAGTGAGCCCAGTACCCCTCCCATCCCAAAATAAGAATAAACCAGTTAGGGTGAGACAGTAGAAGCACATACAGAACATGGAGCAGCCCCTTACAATCAACATACCAACTTTTTAAATCCCGACCACCCATAAAAATAATACCACATGGTCCCCATGCGACAGACAGACCCTGTGCCAGCGAACTCTCAAGTTCCAGCAGCTAACATGCGATCTCAGTCGGTCAAACAGCAAACAGGCAACAGATCAACTTTGCTGCATTGCCAGCTCCTCTTGGTCCTCAATAAATTTACGTAGCAGCAGTCCAGGATCATCGAATGATTTGGTACAGTTATTAGTGTAACTTTGAGACGCGCTGGGCTGAACAGGCCAAATCGAGCCTGGAGATTACGGAGTCTAGGCCGGAGCTCCAAGAATTGTTTCCGTCTCTCCACCGTGCGCTTGCAGAAATCCTGATAAAGAAAGATTTTGCGGCCCTCATGCTGAAGCGGCGGGCCGGCTTTGGCTGCGGCAAAAATTTGCAGGACCTGCTGATGCCTCAACAGGCACATAATGAATGGGCGCGGACTCGCGTTGTGAGAGTTGGGGCCGGTGGGGGCCGCCGGGATCCTGTGCGCCCTTTCAATCTCCAGCGGAGGGTCAAAAGTGATTTTTAACAGCTTAGGTAAAAAGGCTGCCATAAAACGGATGGGGTCCCCTCCTTCAGCTCCCTCGCCGAGACCGATCAGGCGAATGTTATTCCGACGAGCGCGATTGCCCATATCCTCAACGCTCCGCTCTAGCCAGTCCACCCTGCGCGCCATGTGCTGAGCCCGTTGCAGCTTACTGTCGTGCTCCTTCACCATTTCTTCAACCTTGTCAACTCGGGAGGAGAGCGACTGAAATTGCGAGTTCAGATCTTTCAAATCCTCCTGTAGAGAGGAAAGTGTCTCGCCGTTAGAATCCACCCGGCTATGTATGGCCCGCACCTCCTTTAGAAGCTCCTTCCAGTCTTCCTGCGGGCTTTGCTGGGCCGCCGGCTTAAGTGGTGATAGCGGGTCTGATTTAGATCTCTTCGACCCAGTTGTCGCTGTCGCGGAGGAAAACTCGAGCCGGGTTTGTTTGCTCCCCGACATCTCCGCTGAGCCTCCGCTTATTTCCACAGCAGGGGAGTCGTCCTTAACGGGTAGGTCGCAGGATTCGTGAAAAAAGGCCTAGGAGAAGAGGACTTACACCTCCATGTTGGCTTCGCGCTGGCTCCGCCCCCCCATGCTGGACGGTTTTGTGAAATTGGCGACCGAGTTGGGCGTGCCGCTAGCAAAAGACAAAACCGAGGGCCCGTCCACGCGGATTACGTTTCTCGGGGTGGAGCTGGATTCCGATTCTATGGTGGCGCGACTTCCTCCGGAGAAGGTACAGCATTTGCGGGTGTTAGTGGCTAATGTAGTATCAGCGTCAAAATTGACATTGAAAGAAATGCAAGCATTGATCGGCTCACTTAACTTTGCTTGTCGGGTGATTACGATGGGCAGGGTTTTCCTGCAGCGCTTAGCAGCTTCTACGGCGGGGGTTAGCAGACCACATCATCATATTCGGGTGTCCAAGGCTATCCGGGCTGATTTGAAGGTGTGGCAGGTCTTTCTGGAGGACTTTAACGGGACCTCTGTGTTGATGGAGCCTGAGTGTAGTAGCGCGGATCTGCAGTTGTACACGGATGCAGCCGGTGGCCTGGGGCTTGGCATTTATTTTGGGGGGTCGTGGTGCGCGGAACAGTGGCCGCAGACTTGGCGCGAGGAGGGACTCACCAGGAATGTAACATTTTTAGAGTTGTTTCCGATATTGGTAGCGCTAGAGTTGTGGCCGGACCGGTTGCATAATAGAAGGGTGCTGTGGTGGTGCGACAATGAAGCGGTGGTCAGTGTGGTGAACAACTACATGCCTCATTGTTTGCAAGTAGCGAACTTAATGAGAGCAGTGGTCTTGACTTGCTTGCGGTTGAATGTAGCACTGAAAGCGCGACATATACCGGGGCTCTCTAACGCGATTGCTGATTCTCTTTCTCGTTTCAAGTGGGACCAATTTCGAAGATTGGCGCCGGAAGCAGAGGCAGAGGGGGTCGCGGTCCCTTGGAGGTTGTGGAGTCTTGGCCATTCGGGATGAAAGACTTGCTCCAGAAATCCGTGGCTGCCGGGACTTGGGCAGCCTATGTGCGCGGATGTCGGAAAGTGTTGGCCTTTCTCGAAAGCTGCGGTTGGCAGTATGGGGCGGTGTCTGCTCAGTTAATGGGCCAATATGTTGCCTGGGCGAAGGATAAGGGGGTCGCTCGTTCTTCGGTGTGCAGCCACCTGGCGGGCTTCAAATTTTTTATAAAGGCGGTGGGTTGGGGCTTTCCGGTAGATGGCTTCCTGGCCCATAAGCTCTTGCAAGGTTGGGGCCGCGTGGCTCCAGCTCCGCCGGACACTCGGAGACCGATCACGCATGCGTTATTGGCGAAGTTATGTCAGGCGCTGGCGGCAGTGGCTTCGTCTGCGTATGAAACGGTCCTTTTTAGAGCTGTCTTTAGCCTAGCGTTTTTTGGTGCCTTCAGGATGGGGGAGTTGGTGCCAAGCTCGAGCAACGTGGGGGTAGCCGGGACAGTGCAGAGGCAGCATGTTGTTCTTGAACGTGGCCGGTTGAGAGTCTTACTGGCCAGGTCCAAGACTGATCAGCGGGGGAAGGGTTTGTGGGTGCGGCTATGTGCGATTGGTGACCTTTGCACATGCCCAGTGGGCGCTATGCGAGAATATTTGCAAGTACGGCCGGCTGTAGCTGGGGGGTTATTTCTGCATGTGGATAGGCGGCTGCTGACACGCTATTAGGTGGTGGCGGTGCTGCGGTTTGCTTTGAAGTTCGTAGGCGAATGCCCGGAGTACTTTTCGGCGCATTCCTTTCGTATTGGTGCGGCTACCAGTGCAGCGGCAGCTGGACTTTCACAACAGGAGATTCAGGATATTGGAAGATGGCGTTCCCTGGCTTTTAGGGGTTACGTGCGCTTGTGATGGGTGGGGGACAGGGTTTACTGCCTGAACTGATTATGCTTTCTTTTACAGATGAGAAAAGGAATGCGCCCATTTGCTGGATGATAGGGCATTCCTTCGTTTACTGGGCAGGCAGGCGAGCAGCTGAGAGGCCGTTTGGGCCTAACCTGGGACTGGCTCTCGCGGCGATGTCGCTTCTATGGCTCGGTGAACGTGGCCTGCGGTGGACGCAGCTCTTGCCGTTGCTCCGGCATCATGGGCGAGTGCGATGCCAGCCAAAGTTCATCCTCTTGCATCTGGGTGGAAACGACCTCGCTGCTTGGACTTGTAAGCAGCTTATCCGCGCAGCAAAGCGGGATCTGGCAATTGTGTTGCGCTTGTTCCCAGGGGTGGTGTTATTATGGTCTGACATTGTTCCCAGACCTGCTTGTAAGGCTCAGCGACGGTGGTCGCGGTGTCTTGCAAAAATAAATCGACAAATTGGGAGATGGGTATGTGAGCGGGACGGGGTTCAAATTTTACATCCCTGGGTAGAGGTTACTTGTGCTGGGCTATATAGGCAGGATGGCATACATTTGTCCCCTGTGGGGGTCGACTTGCTGCTAAATGATTGGCAGGAGGCCCTGGAGGGATTAGCGAGGCGGGAGGACAACGGGTCGCAGCTTGGCAATGGGGGGGCGGCACGTTGACATGAATGTCGCATGTGCCGGTGGCGGGATCCCGGAGGTCTCCGGGGTCCGGAGCCTTTAGGTCATACTTGGGCGGGAGTGGGGGTGCCCCCGACCCGGATAAGCCCTGCTGGCCTTTGCTAGTCACATGGCGAGGTCGGGGAAAGGGCGGTAGCAAGTTGGCCGGTGCCAGGGCATGGCCGAAGCGGAGGCAAGGTCACCTTGCTAGTCATATGGCGGGTGAGGTTTGGCTCCGCTTTGGGGGATTGTTAAGATTGTTATGTTTGGAATGTTAATTGTTTATGAATATAATAAAGCTGCGACCAGTTGGTTCTTCCACGTTAAGAAGGATATGAGTGATTTGTAAATGGGGGATAAAGGTGGGGGGGGTAGTAAAGATGTGTGGCGCAGGGGGGATAGGATGCCGGGTCCGTTCTACCAAGGTTATGGAAAGGACACGGGCAAGGTCCCGGTGGACGCCGGTAACCTGGGGATCGGCCCGGGTCCGGTGTCCTGCGGCATGGCTGGGGGGGGGTACGTCACGGGCCCAAGGGAGGACATGCTTGACGCGGCGGCGTCATTTGAATTCATTGGCTCCGCAAGAGCGAGGAGTGGAGCCAATGAAGCGGCCCCTGCATGCCTGAGGCCTTAAAAGGGGGGGGGGAGTCTGGCGGCTCCCTCCTCTTCAGCGTCGGGCGTGCAGAGGGACAGCTTCCCTCCCTCCCTCCCTTTGGTTATATGGTGGAGGTGAGGGCGGTTTGGGGTGTCGCAGCTGGGGGTGAGGCGGGATCCCGGAGGTATCCGGGGTCCGGAGCCTTTAGGTCATACTTGGGCGGGGGTGGGGGTGCCCCCGACCCGGATAAGCCCTGCTGGCCTTTGCTAGTCACATGGCGAGGTCGGGGAAAGGGCGGTAGCAAGTTGGCCGGTGCCAGGGCACGGCCGAAGCGGAGGCAAGGTCACCTTGCTAGTCATATGGCGGGTGAGGTTTGGCTCCGCTTTGGGGGATTGTTAAGATTGTTATGTTTGGAATGTTAATTGTTTATGAATATAATAAAGCTGCGACCAGTTGGTTCTTCCACGTTAAGAAGGCTATGAGTGATTTGTAAATGGGGGATAAAGGTGTGTGGGGGGGGGTGTAGTAAAGATGTGTGGTGCAGGGGGGATAGGATGCCGGGTCCGATCTACCAAGGTTACAAGAAATAACCGACATAGGAAACTAAAACGGCATAAAACAACGTGCTGCAATTTGACGCGTTTCAAGGAAGTCGCAGGAGCCAGCTTTACATGAATACATATTCATTGAATATGTGATGTCAGCAAGTGATACCAAAGGTATATTAATAAGGACAGGTTCCTACTGAACGGCATAAAGATGTGAATCAGCCTAAATTTAACGCGGTTTTGTTTAAAAAAAATAATAATCATGAACGCAATCTATTTAAAAACCATAATGACATAAGCAAAAATATGATACTGAAAATGGCATGTGAGTATGAACGTTGCTAATGTTATTAATTGACACATAACCATATGAAACAATTGGGCCATATGCATACCATCTAGACTATAAAAACACACTACATAAAATGTTCCTAATAACTGTCTGTGCAAATCTGCAAAAATGGTTAAATAAAAAAAGATGATATAAGCTACCAAAAAGGAACCCTATCAATAAAAAATCATAAAAAATAAAAAATAAAAAAGTATACAAAATAATAAAATATTAAAATATTAAAATAATAAAATTAAAAATTAATAAACAAATAAATAAATAAATACAAATCAAAATGCTAAACAGTCATATTGAATTGTCTGCAACCACAATCACTCAAAACCATTAAAACTAATAAAAAGGTAGACTAGAAACCAGACAATCTGGCCATCAAAAAAAAAAAATAATAAATTCATAAAAAAACAGACAAATTGAACTCTTGATTAAGACCCAGCGGTTCAAGTTACTGAAGCTCATAGATATATTGTTGCTCCAACCTAAGGAGGATCTGATCCACATTGCCTCCTCGCCAATGTGGATGTACCACCTTAATGACAAAAAACTTTAGATCAGAGACTAAATGGCCTTTATTAATCCAGTGCTGGACTAAAGGTTTCTCGTCCACCCGTCTGCTCAAACAACTTTTATGTTCAATAATACGCGTCTTAATAGGGCGAGTAGTCTTCCCAACATACAAAAGCTTGCAGGGACACATGACAACATATACCACATTACTTGTGGTACAATTAGAAAAATGATTCAAAAAGAATTTTTGAGCCGTAGTAGGATGTACAAAGACATCTTTAATAGGCAAACTATTAAGACAAATGGAACACCGTCCACATGTAAAGTGCCCCTTAACTCTGACAATAGGTTTGGGTTTTGCGAGAGCCGAGGGAATTAAAATATTCCTAATATTGCGGTTTCTCTTATGTGCAACCATCGACGACTTCCGTGCCATTCCTGGAAGAGAAGAAAGTAAGTGCCATTCGCGTCTTAAAATATGGGATATGTCTTTAGAAAGTGAAGAAAAGGTAAGTGCACATACTACCCGGTCTTCTTTGGGCAGTACGCGCTTCTGCAATAACTCGTTTCTATTAGAAAATTTAGCCCTGCCATATGCATCCTGAATGACATGTTCCGGATAACCCCTCTCTTTAAACCTATCAACCATATTTGCAGAATGACGCTCAAAATCATGAACCGACGTGCATAATCGTTTAACACGTAAGAACTGCCCATAGGGTAAATTGTTCTTTAAGGACTTGTTATGGAAACTATCATATCGTAGCAAAGAATTACGATCCGTAGGTTTTCGAAAGAGATCTGTCTCAAAACCATTCTTACCTATTTTAATATTAATATCAAGATACAAAATATGTGTAGAACTAAAAGACCCTTCAAATTGTAAGTGCTCATCTTTAGAATTGAGCCACTGGAAAAAAGCCTCTAAAATATCTTCAGTACCATCCCAAATGAGAAGAACATCATCGATATAGCGGAGCCATAACTTAATGTATTTCTTAAATGGATGAAACTGAAGAAACTTGCTCTCAAAATTAGCCACATATAGGTTTGAGACGTCTGGCGCCATAGAGGACCCCATAGCCACGCCCTTGATTTGCTTGTAAAAAATACCTTGAAAACAGAAGAAATTCTCGCACATTGCAATAGCCGCCATCTGAGTCAAAAAACTGGTAGGAACACGTACCGGTGGTTCTCGCTGAATAAGAGTGTTTGCAATAACTTCCAAAGCATCTGCTTGTGGAATATTAGTATAAAGCGAGTTGATGTCTAACGTAACCAAAATCAATTTATCATGGTAATTTGTAAAATCTTGCAAAATATTAATAACATGAGTTGAATCACGTACATAAGATGGAATTTTAGGAACAAACGGACGAAGGAAATAGTCCAAAAAATTTTGATAAGGGTTCTAACAAAGACCCGATGGCCGATATGATAGGTCGCCCAGGGGGATTCTGGAGGGATTTATGAATTTTGGGCAAAACATAAATGGTAGGGATAACAGGATGTTGGACAGTAAGAAAGCTAATTTCATTTGGAGTCAAATAGCCTGCTTGTTGTCCAATAAAAATTAAAGTGTCCACTCTATGCTTAAGATCGGCTGTAGGGTCATTAAAAATCTTTTTGTAAAAAACAGTGTCATTGACTTGGCGTAATATTTCCTGAACATAATCTGTCTTATTTAGAATAACTAGAGCTCCGCCTTTATCGGCCGGTTTTATAATAATAGATAGATTATTCTGTAATTCACGGAGAGCTGACGTCTGATTTGACGTAAGGTTGTAAAATGGCCGACTCTTCTTTTTATAGAGCGCTTCCACCTGGGACAACACCACTTGTTCAAAGGCATCTATCAACGCATTGGTATTATTGGGCGGTAACCAGGTGGAGGGCTTACGAAGAACAGAATTGTCTGCAGGAGTAGCACATTGATTAGAGAAATAATCCATAATCTTCAATGTTCTAAAGAATTTAAAAAGCTCTACCCGAGTAGTAAACCGGTCATGTCTTGCATAAGGTACAAACGAAAGGCCTTTCTCTAAAACTTCAATCTGAACACTACTTAAAACACAATCTGACAAATTAAAAATACCACTATTGGTGGTTAATCTAGGAATCTCTGACCTCTCCCCCTGCCCCTGCCTCTGGGGAGTGAGGTGGGCCGTGCCTCCCAAGTTTTGTACTGATGGTACGGTGATTTCACTTGGTGGTGTGGCGGGACCCACTTCTTGCCACCCCCCTTCCAAAGGGAATCCATTGAAAAACCCGATGGATGCCGGGAAGTACCAGCAGCAGGAAACAGAGGAGCCGAGGAATCTTGTTCTGTGGTATCATCAACATGACTGTGACTCCTTTTATTAGCATGTTCCAAATTTAACTGACCAAGTGTTATATTGTTTCAATGTAAACTGCACTGATGACAAACAGTGCGGTATATAAGAAATGTTAAATAAATAAATAAATAAATAAAATAAAATAAATACAATTGTGTGATATGGTATCAAATGCTGCTGTTATTTCAATGAATTTGAGTAAAAAGCCCTTTTTAATGTTGCCAATTCCTTTGATAGGATTATCCAGGAGTACTGTCAGAAGAGTTTCTATGCTGTGGTTGGCTCAGAATCCATGTTGATAGGGGTCCAGAATGGCTTGTGAGTCCATATAACACTACCTCTTCCTCTTGTCTTATCCATTAAACAATCCAGATAACACAACCTACCCACAGACCTTCCAAACATACAAATTCAATACAGACACCCCAAAGACCTCCCATACACAATACTGAAGCCAGGATGAGATCATGTCTGTTATATTAATTAATTACCCTGTTATCCGAGTTGTATTTCCTGTTTTTTCTGTAAACACAAAGTACCGTTGAATTGTGTAACTCCTTGTTTATTGTAAACCGCGCTGATGCTGAATAGTGCGGTATATAAGAGACTATAAATAAATAAAATAAAATAAATAAAATATAGTCCTGCACTTGTCGGTGGACAGTCTTCTCTCGTATCTTGGCGAAGAATGATAAGCTGGATATGGGGCAGTATGTGGATGGATCTTCTTTGTTTGGGGGGGGATTTTAGGGACTGGGCAGATGGTTGCTAGTTGAGGGGGAGAGGTACATAGCCTTGTGTTAGGGAAGAGTGAATTATATTTTTGGATGTATTTGCTGAGTTCCCCTTTAGTTGCTTTTATCCATTGGATGGGACAGGAGCCTGTAGGTGCTGTGCTTGTGTTTAGTTCTGAGATGGTGCTGGTGATTTGGTCAATGGAGGGTATGCTGAATTTATCTCATATGATCTGGGGTGGGGCAGCTTCCGTTATGTGGCTATCATGGTTTGGGGTGTGCTACAGTGAGGCGGTGTTTGTTGAGTAGGTAGTTTGCAAAGGTCTGGGGAGTGTATCATCTCAGTCCCATTGGTGGTAGGCTCTTTTGTGAAATTGCAGACTATGTCAAAGATCTCTCTGGGTTGTTGATGGATTTTAGTATGAGATGAGTTTGCAGAGGTGTCTCTTTGCTTCTCCTATTTCACTAGTGTACCAAGGTGCTGAATGAACTAATCTTCTGTTGCTCTGAGTGATTCTTTTGCCAAGTTCTAGTGTGGCAGTATTGATCATCTTGTTCCAGTGTTCTATGGCCTTGTCAGCATCAGTAAAGTCTTGGTCAATGGCATGTGTGATGTTTTGCAGGAATTGTTCTCGTTCAAAGCTTTTATACCTTCATACATGATGCTGAGGTTTTTCTTTGTGGCTGCTCTGCAGTGGGGTATGCTGAATCTTATGCTGTAGTGGTCAATCCATGGGATTGGGGTCACTAAGGGGGGTGTTATGTTGTCTTCTTCAAGCAGTTACTTTGAGATGAAGATTATGTCTGGTGTGGATCATAGTTGGTGTGTAGGTCTAGTGGCAAGCTGGGTATATTGCAGTGTATCCATTGCACTGAGGAAGGTGTCAGCTTTCTTGTTGGTTAGTGAATTGAAGTTGAAGTCTCCCAGGACTATTAGAGGCTTATGGGGAGAGTTATTTGTGCATATTAGTTACAGCATGGTTAAGAGTTCTTCTGTGATGCTGTTGGGGGCTCTGTAGGTGAGGCATATGGTGAGGTGCTGTTTTTGATTATTATTTCTTTCTTTCTTTTTTATAGCACACTCTTTAGAATCAGTGCAGTTTACATGTATACTAACAGGTACTTTTTATTCCCTTGTCCCTGAAGGGCTCACAATCTAAGTGAACCTGAGGCAATGGAGGGTTAAGTGGCATTCCCAAGGCCACAAGGAGTGGCCATGGGACTAGAAACTCCAGTCCCTCTGGCTTGAGGTTGCTTGTCCCCATGCAGGAATTGAACCCCCAGCCTTCTGGCCTGAGGTAACCTGTCCCAACCACTGAGCCAACTCCTCCCTTATGGTACTGGAGTGGTTTGTGCTAGTTATGGTATTTGTTTTAAATTTGAGTAGGGATTGTGCTAGTATCAGCACACCCCCACCTCTTCTCTGGGGACATGAGCAATTGACTGGCATTTGTGTAGGAGGGGTTATCTGGTTCAGGATTACTTTGTCATTCTCGGTTAGCCAGGTTTCCGTGATGCAGCAGATGTCTGGTTGGTAGCGTTGCAGGTGGTCTGTTAGGATGCTGGTTTTGTTTCTTACAGATCTGGCATTGAGTAGCTCTTTGCCAACAGAAGGTTGGTTTGTCTGGGGGGGGGGTTGTTTGAGTGTTAGGTTTAATGTATGTCAGGGTGGGGGTTTGCTTGTGTTGGTGTTTGTGTCTGTTTTGCCATGGTAGGGGGTAGTAGCGAGGATATAGTTACAGTAGGACCATAGCTGTATTGGGTGAAGAGGTGCTTCGTGCATAGTGTATGATGAGTAGAAGTAAGAGATATGGGAGGATGTAGTTGGGGACACTTTTTTTTTTTAAGGTTGCTTGGTGGCCTTCTGGTGGGTAGTTTCTTTGTCAGTGTCTGCTTCTATCTGTCACTGGGTTTTGTTTTCCATCGTGGATATATAGTTTGAGTTTCTGCTTTGTTTGTGTTGGTATTCTTGCAATTTTGAGTGGTTCTCAGCTAAGGGCCTCACCTAAGGGCTCTTTGGCATGACCCTTAGGCGCAGGCCCACCAGGAGCAGGTGAGGCTTGTATTTGTGGGCTCTTAAAGTGTTCCTGGAGCCGGAAGGCTGGAAGGGCATCAGTGTGGCTGGTGGCAGCGAGAGGAGCTTACCTCCTGGAGGAGAGTAGTTCTAAGGGCTCTGTGCCTTTGCTGGCAGTTCCGGTGTAAGAATGGCAGCTACGGTGGAAGTAATGGCAGCTCCAGTATGGTTGGCAACAGCAGAGAGGCAGGCAATGAGGTCAGAGTCTGCGAGTGTGTTCCATGCTTGGGGAGCATCCGTGCGTGAGTGTTAGGCTGGCTTTGTCTCTGCAGACTCTATAAGTGTTCCTGAGACTGGAAGGGTGTCGGTGTGGCCGGCAGCAGTGGGAGGAGCTTACCTCCTGGAGGAGAGCAGTTCTGAGGGCTCTGTGCCTTTGCTGGTGGTTCTTGTATAAGAAAGGTAGCTCTGGTGGAAGCAATTGCGGCTCCTGTGTGGTTGGCTATAGGGGAGAGGCAGGCAATGAGGTCAGGGTCTGTTAGTGTGTTCCGTGCTTGTGTGTGTGCTTGGGGAGCATCCGTGTGTGTGTGTGTGTGTGTGTGTGTGTGTGACCACAGAACCCAGAGCACTAACCGTGTAGCATCAAAAATCAGTGCTACATGGGTAGCACCATGGCCCGCCTCTGCTGTGCCCTGGAATGCACCAACACGCCCCGATGATATGCAGATAGCATCTGGGCACATTAGGTATATATCCAGGATTTTCAAAGGGTACTACCTGTGTAAGTGCCCTTCGAAAATCCGGGATAAGGCCTTTACACGGGTAACTAGAGAAACTGCCCATGTAAAGGCCTTCGAAAATCCGGGATAAGGCCTTTACACGGATAGCGAGAGAAATTGCCCGTGTAAAGGCCTTCGAAAATCGGGCCCTTAAAATTTCTGGGGCATATTCAGTGGCAACAGTTAGCACTTGTAAATTGGATAGCCATCACCACTGAATTCTAACCTGGTTATTCAATGGCAAGGCTATATATGGCCACTGGCACTGAATATCGGGGTCACCGCAGAACCCAGAAGTTAACTGGGCAGCGGTGATATTGAGCCACTTCTGTGGATAAAGGTAAGCCAGTCTTTGCCGCGCCTTATGTTACCTGTGTGTTGCTAAATGGGCAGTGGCTCAATATCATCAATGCCTGTTTAGCGATGGCTGCCACCTCTGCTCTGCCTCAGGATGCCTTGGCACACCCTGATGCTAACCGCTTGGCTTCGGGGAGTGTAGCAGCAGCACCTGCAGATATCCAGTGGCATTAAAAGCGTAAATGCCTTTGAATATTCACCCTCCACATGCACCTAAATTTAAGCCTCCCATTCATCTGCCTAGATTTATGAGCCTACTTGAGGTGCCTAATGCTGAAAATCAGTGTTAAACTATTATTTTCCCTGTCCTAAATCTACTTCAGTTGTCACCCGCTTTTTATGTGACTAAATTTAGTTTAATGAAATTTTAAGAAAAGTATCTAGGCACTCAGCCTTAGTAAATTTTCAAAGAGACCAATTTGTGAGCATTACTCTCAAAGTTAGAAGCATAAATCCTTTGAATCCTTGGAAAAGAGGGGAGATATGATAGAGGTCTATAAAAAAAATGAATGGAGTGGAACGGATAAATGTAAGTCAGTTGTTTATGCCTTAGAAAAGTAGAAAGACTAGGGACATGCAAAAAAACTATCATGTAGCACATTTAAGACTAATCAGAGAAATTATTTTTTTACTCAGCACATAATCAAACTCTGGAATTCGTTACCAGAGGATGTATTAAAAGCTATTAGTGTAGCTGGATTTAAAAGAGGTTTGGACGAGTTACTGGTGGTAAAGTCCTTAACTTTTTTCAGGTATATTCAGGAGAGGAGGAAAATCAGAGGCAGCACTGCAGGACTCAAAAGTGCTGGGAATGGATTTTTTGGAAAGTGACATTGAAAAACTAAAATGCTAAACAAATACTTCTGTTTTGTTTTTACTAAAGAAAATTTTGGAAAAGGGCCACCTATGATTGACAAATACACAAATATACAAATGGGAATAGAGTAGATACCACACTCTTCACAGAAGATGATGTGTTAGAACAGTTCGCAAAACTGAAAGTGGACAAGACCATGGGACCGGATTGGATACATCCCAGAATACTGAAAGAGCTCAGAGAGGGTTTTGCAGGGCTGTTAAAGGATGTTTTTAATAGATCCTTGGAGACAGAAGAAGTTCCATAGAACTGAAGAAGGGCTGATGTGGTACCTCTTCACAAAAGTGGTAATAGGGAAAAAGTGACAAACTACAGGTCAGTAAGCCTTAGCTCAGTGATGGGAAACGTAATGGAGGTGCTCCTGAAAGAGCAAATAGTGGACTTTCTCGAAACAAACAGGTTGCATGATCCAAGACAACATGGTTTAATCAGAGGATGATCTTGCCAAACAAATCTGATTGAGTTCTTTGACTGGGTGACCAGAGAACTAGATCAACGGTATGCAATGGATGTGATCTATGTACATTTCAGCAAAGCCTTTGATACTGTTCCTCATAAGAGGCTTATCAATAAACTGAACAACCTAGGGATGGGTCCCAAGGTTGACTGACAGATGATAGAAGGTGATGGTAAACGGAATTCACTCGGATGAAAGGAAGGTGATTAGCGGTGTGCTCCAGGGTTCGGTCCTGGGACTAGTACTGTTCAATGTATTTGTGAGTGATATTGCTGAAGGGCTGAATGGAAAAGTCTGTCTTTTTGCAGATGACACGAAAATTTGCAACAGAGTAGACTCCCCTGAGGGAATGGATAACATGAGGAAAGATCTACAAAAGCTGGAAGAATGGTCTAATGCTTGGCAGTTAAGATTTAATGTGAAGAAGTGCAGTGTCATGCACTTGGGAAGCAGAAATCCAAGGGAATTGTATGCAATAGGGGCAAGAGGTTGGTGTTCACGGACCAGGAGAAGGACCTTGGAGTGATTGTTTCTGAGAAACAGTGTGACAAGGAGGTGGCAAAAGCCAGAAGGATGCTGGGTTGCATACAGAGAGGAATTACCAGCAGAAAGGAAGAGGTACTAATGCCACTGTACAAGTCACTGGTGAGGCCTCACTTGGAATATTGTGTTTAGTTTTGGAGACCGTATCTCGCAAAGGATTTAAAAAGACTGGAAACGAGTCAGAGGAAGGCGACCACAATGATTTGGAACTTGTGGCAGAAGACATATGAGAAGAGATTTGAAGACCTAAATATATACACTCTGGAGGAGAGTAGGGACAGGGGAGATATGATTCATTCCTTTAAATACTTAAAGTGTGTTAATTATTATTATTATTATTATGTTTATTTGAATTTGATATACCGCTCAGGCCGAAGCATTAGAGCGGTTTACAATAATATATCATTTGTGGAAATATGAAAGGAACGCCATTTGTAAGATAGGAAAGAGTAGAGGACAGAAACAGTCAAAAGGATAGGCAAAGAAAAGAAAGGGAACAGCAGGTTACCATAATATAAGCGTATGACAATCCAGACCACATATTCAATGCTCATTTCAGGACCAACGCCTAAGGGCCATGCCAAAGACAAGGAAGCTGTAAAACTAGAAGGCAGAATATGAAGCTACAAGGGGATAAACTGAAAGGCAATGTAAGGGTGATGGATGCTTAGAATGTCCTCCCGATGGAAGTAGTGGGGGCAAATACAGTGACAGATTTTGAAATGGCATGGGACAGACCCAGTGGATCCCTTTATAGCAACAGGATAAAATAAAATATAAACTTAACTATCTCTTATATCTCAATAAATAGGGGTGACCTACACGGAGCGGTGGGTACACCCTTAAACAAAGGCACGGAAAGGGGTGACCTGCACAGAGTGGCAGGTGCACCTGCACTTGCCACCTTGCTGGGCAGACTAGATAGACCATACTGGTCTTTATCTGCTGTCATATACTATGTTACTATGCATATTATTTATTTTATTTATTATTTATTTATTACAGGCTCTTATATACCGCTCTATTCAGCATCAGCGCGGTTTACAATATAACAACATACCATAATGAACAAACTGTTTGGTTTTACAGAGAACAAGGTCAGAGAACTTGGATAAAACATGGGAAGTCATTACTGCAACTATTTACAAGAGTATTTACAAGTATACATGACAGGATTTGTTCTTAGTTTGGGTAGTGATCAAGATTGGTTAGTTGGTTAAGTAATAATGGGGGAAGAGGTGGGATTTGAGTGCCTTTCTAAAAAGGGATAGATCAGTGATAGCACGAATTTCTGGGGGTAGAGCGTTCCAGCATTTAGGGGCATAGAATCTGAAAGCCCTGTTGGATGTCACTGATAGGCATTTTGTCGCTGCTTTAGGGATGATTAGAATATTTGTTGATATCGTTCTCCTGGATCTGTTGGGTGGAGCGGCCTGAATGAGGTCTATTAGAGAGGAGGAGGTGATGCTTTTAGTGGCCTTAAAGGTTAGTAATAATGTTTTGAACAATATTCTGCCATGTATGGGGAGCCAGTGGAGTTGCTCTAGGATGGGTGTTACATGGTCCCTTCTTGATGCTCCGTAGAGGACTCTAGCTGCTTACCCATTGGCCAACAGCATGGAATCTGGATAACTGTTGCGAACCTGCATGGTACTTGTAATCTGGATAGGCCACTGCTGGAAACAGGACACTGGGTTTGATGGACCCTTGGTCTGACCTAGTATGGCATCCTTATGTTCTTATGTTCTTAGAAATACCGGGCACGTAGAGTTCAAATTAAAAAAAAAAAAAAGCTGAATTTAAGTTAGCAGCCAAACTTAGGAGCTATGCTGTAAATTCACCTAAATTTAAGTTCTTAAAAATTATTATCTGAAACTCAGGCCTGTTATTGTCATTGCCTAGACATAGGAGCCTAATTAAGTGTCTAAAGTTAAAATCAGTTATAAGCTTCTAAGTGTTTTCCCTAACCAAAATCTACCTCTATTGCCTCCCATTTTTTAAGTACCCAAGGGACCAACATTGAAAAGAACTGATGTGGTTAGAAGACCTGCTAACCCCATTCATCCCTTTGGCCATTGAATATTCCCAGGTGTCACCGCTGTATCAGAGCATTCCGCGGGCGGCACCTGGCAATAACCAGGCAGTTGCGATATTGAGCCCCTGCCCGGTTATTGCAATACGATGAAAGATGGGCACATTAAAGGCTGGCCTAACTTTCGCCACTGAAGCTAAACAAGCAGTGGCTCAATATCATCATTTCCTGGTTAGCTTCATAGCAATCTGGGCAACTCATATATACAATGCTAGGACGGGGTATGTCCCCGGCATTGTATATCCGGGTTTAATGTTCAGCATTGGTGGCTAGCTACTTTAACAGTACTAACTGGCACCGCTGAATTTCGGTCCCTAAATTTATTGTGGCTAATTCAAAGGTTACTATGTGTTAAATTGAATGAATGGGGAGTGTAAGGGGAGTGTAATAAGTGTGCTAATGGTTACCAAAGTCTTTAGCATGTGTTAATCATTACTAGAGGAGCTCAAATGACAAGATGACAAGACTTCGACTTTCATACTTTCGACACATCATGCAAAGAAAGAGATTGTTAGAGAAAGACATCATGCTTGGCAAGATAGAAGGTCAAAGCAAAAGAGGAAGGCCAGCAATGAGATGGATCGATACAATAATAGCAGCTATGGACACCATTCTATCAACAATAAGCCACCTGACTGAAGACCAAACACAGTTTAGGACAACTATCCAGAGGATCGCTATGAGTTGACACTGACTCGACGGCACTTAACAACAACAACAACAACAAATCATTACTATGAGACTGTGTTAACCCTTACTGCATGCTAAAATGCCAGCATTTCATTTCATTTTAATTTCATTTTATTTTATTTTTCTTATATAGCACAATACATAGAAACATCAATGCAATTTACAATAAAATAAACATAAGTTGTTAAAACATATAAAATACAATAAAACAAAGATATCATATGAGGTAGACAATTTGGGCCCAATATTGATCTGGGCGGTACTATGTGCCACGTGGCATATACCAGCTCCCCTCCTGCCTAACTCAGATTTTTCATTCTGGGGTCATATGTGGCCCCGGCATTGAAACTCCGGGTATCACCACACAGGTAGGAGGTTGCAGGAGCTACCCATGTAGTACCGACTTTCAATGGTACATGGTTAGAGCTCTGTGCCTTAATCATTGGTGAGGGAAACCATTGCCTATCTGTTAGATGCCAGGACTAACCGTGTTGCATTGAAAATCATTTCTACATGGGTAGTGCCATGGCCCACCTCCTCACTGCCCCAGAACACCCCGACACTCCTTGATGTTAACTGCAGAGCACCGTGGCATATAAGGGTCAAATCAGGGAATTTTTGAAGGCACTACCTGCGTAGGTGCCTTAGAAAAATCCCTGTTAAGGCATTTACACAGGCAACTAGGACAGTTACCCGTGTAAATGCCTTCGAAAATCGGGCCCTTTATGCATAACCACAAAGTCTCTCTCAAAATAAAATCTAAAATCAACAGAAAATTAAAAAAAAAAGTCTTAAATTACACAGGTACACTACCAAAAAACTGCCTCCAGTTTTGCAACTGATTCCTATAGATTTTGGGGTGCTGAATCCAGGAAAAATAGCCAAAATGTTCCATCACGTCACATTTTCTTGCAAAATTAGATTTCTTACCCATATAAGGAATGTTCACATAATTTCTTTTTAGCCGACTGCGGTTTATTTTCTTGGCCCAAAATAGAGGTTGTAATGGTTAACTAACTAGAAACACTCCCTCATGATATTTTAGAGTGTTTTGTATTCATTTTATACATTAACAGGACAATTGGGAGGCGGGGGGCTAAATCCAGTACTCGCGCTGGCGCATGTTCTTTCCTGTTCGCCTCGCCTCGTTCGCTTGCTCAAACACGGTGGTTGCGACATGAACGTTCCTGTCAAATTTCAGTTTCTTGCAAGTTCATTATTACCTTTTGTTTGCTCAGTCGTAATCCAGCTTTATTCCGAAGTGGTTCACTACAGTTGTAGTTTGCAGTGCTGTGTATTTGTGATGGCTCACAGAGCCAGAGGTTGCGTCAACTCTCCGGACAGTTTTTGTTTTATTTGTGGGGAATATACCATGAAAAAGCGGCAGAGGAACATTTCTGCATTTATTAAAAAAGTATATTTCGCCTATTTCGGTTTGAAGTTAGGCGATCAAGACAAACCGTGGGATCCTCACAAAGTGTGCAAGACATGTGAGGAAGATCTACGCTTATGGATGAAAGGTAAAAAACAAGCATTTCGTTTCGGAATACCTATGATGTGGTGTGAACAAAGAGACCACAGCAGTGACTGCTATTTTTGCTCTTGCATTGTGAAGGGTTACAACTTAAAGAATAAGAACGTAATAAGTTACCCCAACCTTCCCTCAGCAATTAGGCCTATGCCTCATAGCAACGAAGTACCTGTGCCTGAACCACCAAAATCTTTGGATCATATTTGTGTGGACGGTTCTGATCATGATGAGACTCATCAGATGGCTTTTCCTGATGAGTCCAGTACTTCCGAGTTTGAAACTGAACCAGATCCGAAACCTGAACTTTTCTCTCAAGCTGAATTGAATGATTTAGTCCGGGATTTAGGACTCCCAAAAGATGCTGCCCAACTGCTAGGTTCTCGGCTTAAACAGAAAAATCTATTGTCACCAGGAACAACTTTTTATTGGTACCGCAACCGCGAGACACAATTTTTGAAGTATTTCAGCAAAGAGGAAGATTTGGTATTTTGCAACGATATATACGGAGTGATGGAAAAGTTTAAACTCAAGTATGATCCTGCTGAATGGCGGCTGTTCATTGATTCATCAAAAGACAGCATAAAAGGTGTTCTTCTTCATAATGGCAACACATTCGCTTCAGTTCCTATTGCTCACTCTGTTATTCTCCAAGAAAAATACGAGAATTTGGCCCTGATTCTTCAGAAGATTCGTTATGATGAGCATAAGTGGATGATTTGTGGAGACTTTAAAATTCTATCCATGCTATTAGGGCAGCAATCCGGTTTCACCAAATATCCCTGCTTCCTTTGCTTGTGGGATAGCCGGGCCCGAGACCTACATTGGGGGAAAAAAGACTGGCCAATTCGGGAGTATTTGAGACCCGGTGAGAAAAATGTTCTTCATGAGAGCTTGGTACCTCGTGATAAAATTCTATTACCACCTCTCCACATTAAGTTGGGTCTCATTAAGCAATTCATCAAGTCCCTTCCAAAAGATGGTGAGTGCTTTCGGTACCTTTGCTCAAAGTTCCCCCGACTTTCTGAAGCAAAGCTAAAGGAAGGAGTGTTTGTTGGCCCTGATATAAGGAAACTCATTTCAGATGGAGCATTCGCTGAAACGATGTCTGAGAAGGAAAAAGAAGCCTGGGATTCCTTCAAAGATGTTGTTCTCAAATTCTTGGGGAACAGGCGGGATGAGAACTATAAGGATATTGTTGCCAGGATGCTCAATGCCTTCAAAGAACAAGGCTGTAACATGAGCCTGAAAGTCCATTTCTTGCACTCCCATGTGAACTACTTTCCCGAAAACTTGAGGGTGTACAATGAAGAACAAGGTGAAAGGTTTCACCAGGACATCAAGGACGCAGAGAGAAGGTACCAAGGAAGATGGAACACCACTATGATGGCTGATTTCTGCTGGTTGCTGCTGCGGGAAACCCCAGATGAAAAATACGCCAAGCAGCGCACCAAGAGAAGCATTCGGGGGAAGAAGAAGAAACAGGCCCACCAGGAGATTGATTGACCCAAGAATGACTTTAAAATCTAAACTGTGTTGACAAATATCGTGTTTTTACTAAACTTTGAAATAAAAATTTGCTAGTTATTACCACAGTGTCGGATCTCATTTATTAGAATTTTATTTTCACACCATCGGGTGTTTGTCTTCATGTATTGCAATGGTGCGGTTTGCGTTTTCTATTCTTACATACATACCTGTACAACATTTTTTGCACATTTCTTTGCTTTGCTTTGTGTCTAACCTCACTCTTATATGCTCAATGTTTGTGCACATGTATGTGGCTGTTTTAAGTGCAGACAATTTTGCTACCATCACAGTGTGTTTTGTTGACATTACTCTATTCTTATGTGCTGCCTTGTTACAATTTTCTTTATTCTTATTTGAATAACTACTAAACAATTAGTATAAAGAATTCATCCAAGAAACTTTTATCTCGATCGCACTCAATCTGAAACGTTCACCTCAAACTGCTAACCCAATGTAGCAAAAAATCTGTACGTGATGGAGCAAATTGGTTACCAGATTTGGATTCAGCGCACCAAAAAACGTAAAAATCAATCGAAACATTAGAGGCAGTTTAAAAAAAAATTTTTTTAGTGTACCTGTGTTATTATTTCAGCAAAAGATTTCCTTAATAAACTATTAAAACAAAAACCCCTCCAATCTTCACTTACTCTCTCCATCCCCTACCATAGTGTCCCCTTAGCCACGCCCAGCCCAACCAGCTATCACTACCTAGCTGTCTACCAGTACAGTAAAACAACTGCTAAAACAACATTCTTCATAAAGATGGATACACTCTAGTTAAAAAAAAAGGTTTCAATATCTTCCAAAAAAGTAGAAAATTCTGTTCTTGTAGTTAATGACAATAGGCAGAGAATAAAAGTCACACACTAACCACATAAAGCTCGATTGGGCAGGGAATGGGTGGGTTAGAGGCAGAAAGTGGGTGCTGTCTGTACATTGCAGTTAGCGCAGGCATGATTAGCGTGTGCTCATCACCAATCTTGTAGTTAGTGCAGGTGCACTTACTGCCTCATCAATGGGCATCATTAAGTGAACCCGCATTAATCATGGTTGCAAGTTTAGCATAATGAGGTGCTTCCCACTAGGCTAACTGCATGGGGACTTGCCAGGAATGCTGTCAACAGTTAACATGGGCAGTAACACCCCCTGCGCTAATTTTAGATACTTAATGTATGCTAAGATGCCGAATCCTAGGACAGTTTAATAAACATGCCTCTAATTTTTTTTAAGAATCAAAACACTATACTATTATAAAATCTCTCAAAAAGCAAGAAACATGAAAATATAAAAAAGACTCTCAGAAGCATCATATGGCACTTACTACCTCTACTACTACTGAACATTTGTATAGCGCAACAAGGCATACACAGCGCTGCACAGGCACATGTAAAAGACAGTCCCTGCTCTTAGAGCTTACAGTCTAGTTAAGACGAATATCACAACAGTTGAGGACAAGAATACATCTAGGGCTATGGTAAGGAAACACAGGAGACTAAGTGGATCAGGATCCGAAAGCAGCCTCAAAGAGGCGAGCTTTCAGCCTGGACTTGAAAAGGGCCAGAGATGAAGCCTGATGTACAGACCCAGAAAGTTTGTTCCAGGCATAATGTGAAAGGAGCAAAATCTAGAGTTAGCAGTGGAAGAAAAGGGTACAGATAGAAGGGAACAGCCAGAAGAGTAGAGCAAGACCACTTTACATTATTAAATTTGCATAATATTAAATTGTTAGCTCTCTGATTGGGAGCTCTTAAAAGGGTTTTTTGTACATTTTTAAAGCAAGGTTACTTTCTTTTTGGTGCTTTAGTGGGACTTTCCTTGAGCACAGTAGGTGGTTGAACTCTAGTAACCTTTTCAGCTTTGGGAACTGCTAACACCTAATCAGGTGTTAGTTCCCTCCCTACCCACCCCGACTCCCACCCATCCCTAGCGAGTGGTCTTGCTTTATAGGGCACCTCCCCATTTGACAAAGCACAGAGAATTGGACCAGCACATTTTGAATATAATTAAAGAGATTTAACTGCTTTTGCTCTGAAAGAACAGCTGGGAAACTGGCTGGTACTTGATAGATCTCTCTCTTTTGCTTTAACAGATACCTAAGCTCCACAAACAGAACAATGGCTGGTAAAAATTGTATCGCTAAAGCTGTTGCCCCCATTACAGCTTCTGCCTCAGTCCAGACAGAGGTCCTAATGCCAGTTGAAGGACTGGTTCCATGTGCAGGGTGCCTGCATGCTGAAGCTCTGAGGAAACAAGTGGAAGAACTCAGAGAGGAGGTGGCAAGGCTGAGGAGCATTCAAGACAGTGAGAAGTACATTGATGAGATACTTCTTGAAGCAACCAAGCTCTCCAGCAGAGGAGAAGATGGGTGCCAACAGAATGTCAATGGCTGGACTCAAGTCACCAGGGCCTGCAAAATCACCAATCCAACTTCTCCAGGCCTTGAATTGAAGAACCATTATGCAGCCCTGGAAGTGGAGAAGGTGAAAGCATCCCTGGAAAGGGAAGAACCAGAGTTCAAGTACCCCAAAGTTGCAGAATCAGTGACCACAAGGAAACGAAGGGTAGTGGTGGTTGGAGACTCTCTTCTGAGGGGTACTGAGGGGTCCATCTGCCGACCAGACTTGATGTCCAGAGAGGTATGCTGTCTGCCTGGTGCCAAAATCCAAGATGTTACGGAGAGTTTGCCGAGACTCATCAAGCCCACTGACTATTACCCAATGTTGCTAATCCATGTTGGAACAAATGATACTGCCAGGTATACCTCGGAACGTATCAAAAGTGATTTCATGGCTTTGGGACAGAGGGTGAAGCAGTTAGGTGCACAGGTGATGTTCTCTTCAATTCTCCCTGTTGAGGGTAAAGGCCAAGGCAGAGAGGCTCGCATCCTGGAGATGAATGCATGGTTGCGTGGATGGTGTCATCAAAAGTGTTTTGGTTTCCTAGACCATGGGATGCTGTTGCAAGGGTTGCAGAGAAGAGATGGCATCCATCTGTCCACGAAAGGTCAACCCGTCTTCAGTAGTAGACTGGCTAATCTACTGAAGAGGGCTTTAAACTAGATTTGTTGGGGATGGGTGAAGAAAGCCCCCAGGTAAGTGAAAGCCCCCAAGGTAGGTGATACATTAAATACTTTATGGAAATGGGTAACAGGGGTAACATATGGAAAGCAGTGTGTATAAATGCCCGTAGCATGGGAAATAAGATCCCTGATGTTGAAGCTTTGGTGGGAGTGGCTGACTTGGATTTAGTGGCAGTTACAGAAACATGGTTCACAGAAAACCATGATTGGGATGTAACTATATCTGGCTATACTTTATTCAGAAAAGACAGGGTAGGAAGAAGGGGAGGAGGAGTGGCACTATATGTAAAAACTACTATTAAAGCTTTGGAATTACAGAGTTTAAAAGGGAGAGGGGAGGCATTGTGGGTTAAACTAGAAAGAGGGAAAGAGAAATCTATTTACATTGGTGTGATATACAGACCTCCCTCACAAGAGGAAGAGGTGGACAGAGAGTTAATTGAAGACATGCGCAGCATTGCTAGGAAAGGGGAAGTGCTACCGATAGGAGATTTCAATATGCCAGATGTTGATTGGCACATTCCTGCTGCAGTATCTTCTAGAAGTAAGGAGATCCTGGATTCTCTACAGGGAGAACTATTCAGGCAATTGGTAACAGACCCCACACGTGAAGGGGCCATACTGGACTTGGTGCTTACCGATGGTGAAAGTGTTTCTGATGTTGTAGTGGGAGATCATTTTGCATCCAGTGATCACCAGATGATGTGGTTCAGTATTAGGACTAGGGCTGTTAGAATCCATTCAAAGGTGAGGATCTTAGACATTAGGAAGACTAACTTTGTGAAGATGGGCCAATACCTCAGGGAGTCGTTAGTGGGATGGGAACAGCTGAGGGAAGTAGAAAAACAGTGGGAAAAACTGAAAGGGGATATTTTAAGGGCAACAAACCTTTTTGTTAAAATGGTAAATAAAGGTAAAAGGAAAAGGAGACCGCTATGGTTTTTGAAAGAAGTAGCTGAAAAAGTGAAGAAAAAGAGGGAGGCCTTCATGAAATACAAGAGATCACAGAGAGAGGAAGACAGGCATCTGTATTTGAAAAACTTAGAGAAGCTACCAAAGTAGTCAAGAAGGCAAAGATTCAAAAGGAGGAGGAAATAGCCAATGCAATAAAATGGGGGGATAAGACATTTTTCAGATATATTAGTGAGAAGAGGAAGGCAAAAGTGGTATTTTCAGACTCAAGTGCAGGGGAGGAATATGTAGAAGCTGATGAGGATAAAGCGGAATTGCTTAACAAATATTTTTGTTCTGTGTTCACAGATGAAGAACCAGGAGCAGGACCTCAGAAAACACCCACAAATAGGAACAGAAGCAAAGGACATCTTGAACAATTTTCAAAAGACTGTGTTCGTGAGAAACTATCTCAACTTAAAGTAGATAAAGCGATGGGACCGGATGGGATACACCCGAGAATACTGAGGGAACTTGGGGACGTTCTAGCAGCTCCACTAACTGACCTTTTCAATGCCTCGTTGGAGACGGGAGTGGTGCCACAGGACTGGAGAGAGGCTCATGTTGTGCCTTTACACAAAAGTGGAAGTAAGGATGTGGTTGAAAACTACAGGCCGGTTAGTTTAACTTTGGTGGTGAGTAAATTATTGGAAACGCTGCTGAAAGAGAAAATAGTGAGGTTTCTGGAGTCCAGCGGATTACAGGATCCGAGGCAGCATGGATTCACAAGAGGCAGGTCTTGTCAGACAAATCTGATTCATTTATTTGACTGGGTGACCAGGGAGTTGGACCGAGGGAGAGCCCTAGATGTGGTGTATTTAGATTTCAGTAAAGCCTTTGACACTGTTCCTCACAGGCGACTTATAAACAAACTGAGCACCCTAGGGATAGATCCTAAAGTTACTGAGGAGAAGGATGTTATCAGTGGTGTGCCCCAGGGATCTGTCCTTGGTCCGATTCTTTTTAACATCTTTGTAAGTGATATAGCGGAAGGGCTTTCAGGTAAGGTTTGCCTCTTTGCGGATGATACCAAAATCTGCAATAGAGTAGACACCCAGGAAGGTGTAGATAACAGGAGGAGTGATCTAGCTAAGCTTGAAGAATGGTCTAGAATTTGGAGCTGGGATTTATTATTAAAAAATGTAAGGTCATGCATTTGGGCTGCAGCAATCCAAGGGAGCAATATAGTATAGGGGGTGAAGTACTTTTGTCCACTAAAGAAGAGCGGGACCTAGGCGTGGTTGTGTCTGATGATCTTAAAGTAGCTAAACAGGTAGAAAAGGCGACGGCAAAAGATAGAAGGATACTTGGGTGCATACGGAGAGGAATGGCTAGCAGAAAAAAGGAGGTGATAATGCCTCTGTATAAGTATTTGGTGTGACCTCATTTGGAGTATAGTGTGCAATTCTGGAGACCACACCTTTAAAAGGATGTGAACAGGATGGAGTCGGTGCAGAGGGTGGCTACTAAAATGATTAGTGGTCTTCATTATAAAGCATATGAGGACAGACTTAGCGATCTTAATATGTACACCTTAGAGGAAAGGCGGGATAGAGGTGATATGATTGAGATGTTTAAATACCTCAGTGGCATAAATGTTCAGGGGGAGAGCCTCTTTCAATTGAAAGCAAGTTCTGCTATTAGGGGACATGGGATGAGGGTGAAGGGAGATAGATTCAGGAGTGATATGCAGAAATATTTCTTTACGGAAAGAGTAATGGATCCGTGGAATAGTCTCTCAGTGGAGGTGGTAGAGATGAGGACAGTAACTGAATTCAAAAAAGCATGGGACAAATACAGAGGATCTCTAAAGGTAAAAAGGGGACTGTTGTAGTTGTTGTTATGGAAGGACAGACTAGATGGGCCTTGTGGTATTTTTCTGTCATCATGTTTCTATGTTTCTGTGTTTACAGTTCTCAGTCAAGAGTTCATACAGGTTTAGCAGAAACGTTCGCTCCAAGTTGAAATCATCACAGTCTCTGATTCATTAGCCTGTTTTTGCTCTTTGTTTTTTACAGCACTGCTCTGACTATGAAACCAGGACAGACCTCCCCTCCCTATGCAGTTCAATGCTTAAAGGTTGCTACCATTCCTGTTCCCTCCCATGCTGTCTTGGTCAGTTCAAGGAGGCTTTACTCAAAGTCGGTCTCAGAGACTCCCATCTTACTTTGTTATAGTTCAACTCTATTTCTTCTACTGGTGCTAGTTGTTGCTCTTCCTCAATGTCCTCTGGAAGAGACAGTTGTTCCTGTATGTGCTGCAGTTCTGACCTCTCAGGCAGGAGCTCATCCTGCCTTCTTTCCTGGTGTTAGATCTCCCTGTGCTACAGGTGCCCTATCTTTCTTGCTCTGGGAGTTCCCTAATAATGGGCCAGACAGGTCTTCTGCCCTACTCCCAGCTACTCAGTGATCCTCCCCTTGCTGCTTCAGGCAGCCTTTCAGTCTGTCAGGGCTAGAGGCAGGTTTTTTTTTAAATTAATTATATGAAAATTATTGTTGTTAAGTGCCATCGAGTCAGTGTCGACTCATGTCGACCCTCTGGATAGTTCTCCTAAATAGTGTTTGGTCTTTAGTCAGGCGGCTCATTATTGACAGACTGGTAACCGTAGCTGCTGTTATTGTATCGATCCAACTCATTCCTGGTCTTCCTCTTTTGCGTTGACCTTCTATCTTGCCAAGCATGATGTCTTTCTCTAATGATCTCTCTCTTCGCATGATGTATCCAAAGTATGAAAGTCAAGGTCTTGTCATCTGAGCTTCTAAAGAAAGCTTAGGTTTGATCTCCTCTAGCACTGACTGGTTTGTTCTTCGGGCAGTCCATGGTATACGCAGTATTCGCTGCCAACACCATAATTCAAAGGCATCAATTTTCTTCCTGTCTATCTTTTTCACTGTCCAGCTTTCACATCCATATGATGTTACTGAAAATACCATGGCTTGAACAAGTCAATTTTTTGTATGGAGAGAGACATCTCTGCTCTTGAGAATCTTGTCTAGGTCTTTCATAGCCATTCTGCCAAGAGCAATGCGTCATCAGATTTCTTGACTGCTTGTTGCTTCTTTATTGATAGTTGATCCAAGTATGTTGATGTTGTCCACGATTTCAATTTCTTCTCCTTCAGCAATGAACTTGTTGATTTTGCTAGTTGTCATGATCTTTGTCTTCTTTACATTAAGGTGCAGGCCCATTTTGAGACATGGTTATTTGATCATGAGAAGCAAATGTTTCAGATCATCTTCACTTTCAGCCAGTAATGTGGTATCATCAGCATAGTGAAGGTTGTTGATGAGTCTTCTACCAATCTTCACACGTCTGTTGTCTTCATACAATCCTGCTTCTCTGATGATTTGTTCTGCATATAAATTAAACAGATAGGGGGAAAGTATGCAGCCTTGTCTTACACCTTTGCTTATTTCAAACCATTCTGTTTCTCTGTACATCCTATTTATTTATATTCTCTTATATACCGCGCTATTCTGCATCAGTGCAGTTTACATTAAACAAACTGAAATTACATTGAACAAGGCATTATAACTTGGAGATAACTATTTTACAGGGAACATGGGCTATGGAGGGTTAAGTGGCTTGCCCAAGACCACAAAGAGCACCTGTGGGACTAGAAACCCCAGTCCTTCCGGCCAAAGGTTGCTGTCCTCTAGTGGGATTTGAACCCCTGACCTTCCGGCCTGAAGTACCTTGCCCCAACCACTAGGCTACTCCTCCACTCCTATAAAATCTCAAAGGCAAACAAAAGAAAAAATATATCTTAAATGAACATAGGAAATTAAACAACAATGCAGCCAATGTCAAGGTTAGGAATACCACTTCAAGAGGAAGCGAGAGTAAATATTTCATCACTAGGACAATTCTACCTCCTCAGTAAATGTTGATAGAACATGATAAAAATGAAACAACAATAAACATCAGCTATTTACAAAGTATATCAAATGATCCAGTTCATCTACTCAGATAAAACTTCTTAGTCCCTAAGAAACCCTTCCAATTGAGTAGGATGTATATGTACAAATTGAGTCCTTTGATATGACACTAAACATTTACATGGAAAGCAAAGAAAGAAGGATCCCCCAATAGCTAAGACATTGAACTTCAGATTTAAAGGTCACTACCAGGTTTGACCGATTTTGTATTTCCTCAACTGAGGATTCCAAAAATTGGATTCTATAGGTAATAGGGCTTCCTCAGATACATCCTCCCCTAAATGTTTAGTGGAAACATAATAATAATTAACAATAAAAATATGATCATAATTTGACATACCCAACATTTCTTTAAAATATTTTTCTAGAAGAACAGAAGGAGACAAATAATGGGGGTTTTTTTTGGAAAATTACTATTACAAAACTTGTTTTCCAGAACATCCAATTATCTAGGAACCATTAAGGAGTCTTTTTCAGTATATTAGAAGTAGAAACATTTTGCAATATGGAAGTCTGAACCTACAATTTATCATCTTGAGATTGCAAGTACTCAATTTGTGATTGATGGTTAACTGAAACTTTAACAGTTTCCTGGGAGAAAGTCCCCACCTGACCCATAACGTCCCTAAGCATCCTATTATTTTGAGTCACCATATTCCATATATCCACAAAGGAAACCTCCACAAAGGCCAAAGTACATCAGTACTTGAAGAGAATTAGATAGGTTTAGGAAAAGAAGATTTGGTGGAAGCCAAAGTGGTAACACCATACAGACAAGTCCACCCTCCTTCCCCCTTCAGGAGAGTAGGAACAGGTCTATTAGTAGATGCAGCTTGTACCTCAAGTTAAGGAGGAGGGGGCTTAACAAATCCTCCAACACCAAAAGGGATGAGGGAGCTGATAAAGCACTAGACTGTGCCGGTTGTGTCGAAGCACCCACATTCACCTATCTGTCCATTGGTCCTTCTGTGGAAACAGCCGGTGATCCAGTAGACGTCAGCATCTTATCTTTATTTTCATGTATGGAACCTTTAGGCATTCCGATTAGTAGATTTCATGAAACAATTTTAGCTTTACTTCCATGGTTGTTGTTAGACTGTTATGGTAAGTTGCTTATTACACAAATCTTGTTTTTAGAAGGTTTCACAACCTGCATGTAGCAGGGCTCGCAGTCTCTTTCTGCCTCTCTTGGTTATGCGGTGTCTCATCTTTGTACTTAACTGGTGTCATTCTTTGAAACTGTACTTTAATATTCTTATTCTGAACTTAGAATGTCCTGCATGATTCTGTTTCCTCATCATTGATTGAATGAACTATTATATTGTGCTAATGACATGCAAGGAAAGGAAAGCACATATCCATGCGTGACTAAAGAAACCCATGGCAATGCCTATTCTGCATAAGTATACTTAGCATAAATGGTTTGGTGATTAGCATAAAGCTCTTCATCATGAAAGACTATCACTTTCCTTTAATATTTTTTTCCTTAAATGCAAGCTGCTGATCTTTCACTGGTGACATTTCAAGCTTAATGTCACCACTGCTATTGAAGACGTAGTTTTGAACCCATGGATGATCAAGTGCATTGAAGTTCATCGGAGACTCGGCAAAATGAAGCTTGAATATCGCTTCTAATCTTTTCTGTTCTGCTACAAAATTTCCCTTTCTCCTCCCCTCCCTAGCCTTAAGTTTCCAACCGTAGTGTTTTCCCTTTCTAGCTTTTATGTTTTAGGGGTGTGAAGGCAAAACACAATTTTTTTTTCCTATTTTAATTTCATTATTTTAAATTGTAATTTGTTTTGTTTTTATGGGGTTTTTTTGTTGTTGTTAAAGTTCAGTGTATGTTAAACATGCACAAAAATGAATGTGAAGACACTCTCATTTTATTGTGCATTAAACTAAATGTGAACTAAAGTGTTTAGTGCATGCTAAAACCATAGTGTATGCTACAAATTTTAGCACTTTCTAGATGACACAAAATGAAAATGAACTAATTCACATCCCCATTATGTTTGATATGACACCACAATCACAGCAGTTTAAAGTCACTAAGATGTACTTTGTCCCTAACCCCAATTTAATTTCCGGGTCATAACTATTCTGGCTGATATATCTAAATCCATTTGTTTACCATTCATTGTTATTGCTGCTCCTGACACAGTAACCAAGACCAGGAATCAAATCACAGCCATGATAGCAATAAGCAATGCACAATTTGCCTTCCAGCTGTCTAAGACACATTGGGGAAGATTTACTTATGCTACATTAAGTTTGTGCTTGGTTCCCATTGTTTTGTTGTAGCAGGATGTGATAAATTAGTTCATGATCACTTATTCCATGCTGGGTCTCAGAAAAAGAGCAATGTGACACACAATAGTTGGAATAAATGTTCTGTGTTTTGCTTTGATTTGTGGTTTATATACATACAGCATATTTTGTGTTCATGCATACAGACACACATATGGGGCCCTTTTACTAAAAGTTAAGGCATGTTAATGGAATTAACATGCGTTAAAAGCCATTGCACCCATAGAAATAGAGACAGTCTAGGCGAGTGAGCCCGGTCAGCATCTACGTGTCCTACATTTGTTTAGCCTTCCCTATTGTCATGCATCTGTCCCACTGCAGCATGGAGCAACTGCTGTGTGCCACAGACATCATGGTATGTGTGCAGATATCTCCTTGCTAGCTTTGGGTCTGTGGGGTCATGTCTGGCAGGAGAAGGGAGTCAGACTCATGGGGCACTCTGATAGACAGCCTGTGCATGACCATATTCACCAGGGCCAATGGAATGACACATACACAGTGGTACTGAACAAGTAACAGGTCTCTTTATTTACAGCATCCAACATTGTGTCTTCGTGTACTAGACCCATCCCCCTAACTGAGGCTCTCCCCCCTGGAAGTGGGTAGCATTAGGGTGAGGCTGAAGCCCACTGGCCCAACAAAGTGTGTGTGAGAGCTCTCAGTTCCACCGTGATGCCCTCCAGAAGCCACACCATCAGGTTCTGTGCCTAGGTGACAGAGGTGAATCCCTGCTGCATCTCATGCCTGTAGGAGCAGCATGACATCCTGATTGCATGGACCTCATAGGGGCATCAGTACTGGCGCATGTCAGAGCCTTCGATGTACCACAGCTCCTCCTCCCCTCATCCTCTAACCACCTCTCCCTCTCTCCCTTCCACTGCTCCTCCCTCCCCTCCCTCTTCTCGCACCTCCCCCCTGCAATCTCCTCCCTGCTCTCCCTCTTCCCACAACTCCCCCCATCTCTCCTCAGGCCCTCCCTGCTGTCCTCTTCCTTTGACTCCAGCACCACTGGACCTGCACGTTCCACCTGCTATTCTGGTTCTCAGTCCCCATTCTGGTGCCCTTAGGCTTCATGGGCTAAGGTGGCCAGACCTCCTTATGTGTTCAGGCTCCAATTTATTGAAGGCACAGCAGCAATGACTTGGTGGGGGACTCAGGCAGAATTTTGTCTTTCTCTTCCTTTGAAGTGCCTATAACCAGCTGCCCACTGTCACTGCTGGTGATGCAGTGTGCCCCCTCCACATTTTGCTGATCCAGATGGACCTCCTCCTCCCCCTCTCCAGCCAGATCCTTGGGCTCTTGAGTCACAGCTTCCTCATCTTCAGGGGAATCCTGAGCTGTGCAATTGTGCAGTGGAGGTTGCACAAAATTAGTATCATCCAATGAATTACCACTAATGTTGCTGCTGCTCACCACTTTCTGCCATGCTGACCCCCCTACTCTGTGGTGGCGCCATGCCAGTGTTAGATATGCACCTGCTCCAAAGATCTTCATCATTTGCACTGCATGTCCTTACTTTGCTGCTCCTGGAGCACCTTCTCCAGGAGATGCAGCATCTTGTGCCTTGCATCTTGGAAGAGGTATTTCAATGCCACTATGAATCTTCTGATCCTGTAGCACCTGAGGATGGAGGTGTCATGGTTCGTGCTGCCCTGCCTTTCTCACCTGCTATGTCTCCATTGAACCGATAAGCACTGAACATCTGTGCTTACCTCAGCCATTCCACTGCTCTGCTTGTCCCCGCTGCATCGGGACATGCCTTACCGAGTATTGGCATACTGTCCCTCATCCTCCCCCTGTGCCCTTCTACTCCCTGCCACCCTGGCTGGCCCTGCATGATGCTCCCTTCTGTCTGAGAACCACTGGACTGCCAATATTTTCATGTGTCACGCAGTGCCCTCCTGCTCTCCTGATGGCCAAGCCCTGTCTCTTCTGCCACACTTACTGGGGTAAGGTCATGCGGATCGCTTGCCAGGCCACAGTAACCTCTTGTCGGTCAGTGCGCACACTACAGGGCGGGCACAGCGGATCCTCACTGGTGAGCACGAGGTGATAGAGTTTTCATCTCCGCATGAGTCTTCCAGAAATGCTGCTACCTTCTCTGCTGGCTCTTGTGCTGTATGTGCTGGTATATCATATCTTGCACCTGGATATCCTTATGGCCGACTAGCCTTGGGCATACTTGTTGCTGTATTATGCACAGTCTGACCATACAGCTGCCTTTTCTGACCGAGTGTTCATTTTACCACTGATCCACCATTCCATTTTACAACCAGCATGGATGTCCCCAAGCCCGGTTGCTATATCACATACATTTATTGAATGTCCACCTTTGGATGTCCTGCTCGTGTCTTCTCCATCCTAAGTAAAATAACCCCCGTATATATTTTGTATTCTATGTAAAAGTATAATGTTTCAGCTAATCTATAAGCCGCTTTGACTTTCAGATAAAGTGGTTTATAAAAGTAGCTAAATAAATAAATAACACACCCTCAACATGTCTCAGCCCATATGTCCTTGTTGAATAGGACCTCCAACTTTTAATGTAACTCTATGGCTATGTCATGAGACTGCCCCATAAAATATAAATATAAATCTATTTAAATAAATACATTATTTAGTTGTATTGATATCCTGCTTTTCACTGGGTCAAAGCAATCAATTGGGAAATACATTTAACATGAGGGGATATGACATACATACAGGGAACATGGACAATGGAGGGTTAAGTGGTTTGCCCAAGACCACAAGGAGTACCTATAGGACTAGAAATCCCAGTCCCTCTGGCCTGAGATTGCTGTCCCCAGGTGGGACTTGAACCCCCAGCCCTTTGGTCTGAAGTAAGTTGTCCTAACCACTAGGCCACTCCTCCCTAGATATTGTTGCAGATAAATCACATGCTTTTCTGAACTGAACAAGCGTATCATGCCGTATTCCTGACTTGATGCTAACTGGACTGTTGAAGTTCAGTGACTAATTTAGACTGGAAATCCTTACAATTAACACTGGACGTTTCCTGTCAGGTGCGGTATTTTGTTTTCTCGCTGTATTGTTTGACAGCTTTTATCTCTTTAAATTTTTTAGTAATACCTACTGTTGCAAATGTCAGAATACCATGATGCAGCATGATATATGATGGGGTTCAATGCCAGAGCCAATAAATAATGGGAAATAATTAAAATATTCTCTGTGACTATAGTTCTTTTGCATTGGCTCAGAATACATGCCGATATACAGGGCATCCCTTACCCAAGGTTCCATTTCCCTATATGCTCAACAGTATGTTCAAATACATACAGGAGTAAGCAAGAAATATCATATGAGCTCCTAACTATACCCTGATGCAAGAATTTGTAACTGTACTGTAGACTCCATGTAACAGGGACATTGGGGTCCAAAATACTAGACCACATTTTGAGTAAATCCTCATTATATTGGGTCTATAGTATAATACATAATAACAAAAAGAAAAGTGTTATAAGCACTTTTGTGTTATATCAGGTCTACAGTGTATCTTAACAAAGTCATTTTTTGCCTTCACTATCTACTACTACTACTACTAATCATTTGGATAGTGCTACAAGTCATACATAGTGCTGTACAGAGACATGTAAGAATAAATTCCTGCTCATCAGAGCTTACAAGCTAGTCAAGAAAGACAACGCGTTAGGCACATTAGACATCATCGTAGATAATACAACGTGAGAGAGGAGTGGCCTAGTGGCTGGGGCAAGTTTCCTCAGGACTGAGGGTTCAAATCCCACTGGAAAACAGCAACCTCAGGCCAGAGGGACTGGGGTTTCTAGTCCCACAGGTGTTCCTTGTGGCCTTGGGCAAGTCACTTAACCCTCCATTGCCTCAGGAACAAAATGTAGATGGTGAGCCCTTGAGGGACAAGGGACATATATATTGTACCAGAATGTGCACCACTTTGACCCTATGAAAAGCAATATATAAGCATTGCTAAATAAATAATACATTAAAACCCTCTGCCCAGTGTGCAGCCAAGAAAGCTAATAGAATGATAGGAATCATAAGAAAAGGAATGAGGAAATACAAACAAGGATACAATAATGCCTCTGCATTGTTGGTTTAAAATCAGCAAAGGTATATGACAAGGATGGATACTTTCCCCTATTTGTTTAATTTACATGCAGAACTAATCATCAGAGAAGCAGGACTATATGAAGACAACCAAGGTGTGAAGATCGATGGAAGACTCTTCAACAACCTTTGCAATGCCGATGATACCACAGAACTGGCTGAAAGTAAAGACAATCTGAAACAATTGTTTCTCAAAATCAAGGAATATAGTCTTAAAATGGGTCTGCATCTTAATATAAAGAAGATAAAGTTCTTGTTAATTGGCAAAAGAAAAAATTGAAATAGTTGGCAACTTTAACCTGCAAGGATCAATAAATAAACGGCAAGCAGTCAAGAATTCTGTTGATGCATTGTTCTTGGCGGAATGGCTATGAAGGATTTAGACAATATTCTCAAGAGCAGAGATGTCTCTCTCCATACAAAGATTTGACTTGTCCAAGCCATGGTATTTTCAATAACATGATATGGATGTGAAAGTTGGAGAGTGAAAAAGATAGACAGGAATAAACTTAATGCCTTCAAATTATGGTGCTGGTGAAGAATACTGTCTATACCATGGACTGACCGAAGAATAAACCAGTCAGTACTGGAGATCAAACCTAAGTTTCTTTTAAAGCTCAGATAAAAAAAGATTTCAACTTTCATACTTTGGACACATCATGGAAAGAGAGAGATCATGAGAGAAAGACATCATGCTTGGCAAGATTGAAGGCCAACAAAAAAAGAGAAAGGCCAGCAATGACATGGACTGATACAGTAACAGCAGCTATGGATGTCACTCTATTAAAAATGAGCTACCTGACTGAAAACCAAACTCAGTTTAGGACAACTATTTGGAGGGTTGCCCTGAGTTGATACCGACTCGACAGCATTTAACAGCAATATTGTTCCATGGTATGTATACACCTTGAGCATTGCCGATGATGCAATTCTGGTTGCCATATCTTAAAAAAGAATACAAGAGAATTAGAAAAGGTACAGAGAAGAGCCACCAAAATGGTAGAGGGTATGGAAGGAAAGGCTTAAAAGGTTTGAGGCTCTTCAACTTGGATAAGGGCCAGCTGAGGGGAGATATGATAAAGGTCTATAAATTATTGAATGGAGTGAAATGCGTAAACAGAGATCAGTTGTTTACTACTTCAAAAAGTAGAAAGATTAGGGGATATGCAATAAAACTACAATGTAGCACATTTAAGACTAAGAGCAAATATTTTTTTCACTCAATGAGTAATCAATCTCTGGAATTCGTAACTGGAGGATGTAGTAAAAGCTGTTAGTGTAGCTGGGTTTAAAAAAGGTTTGGACAAGTTCCCTGAGGGAAAGTCCATAAAACATTATTAAAGAGGACCAGAGAAGTCTACTGCTTATCCCGGGATCAGCACTGTGGAATCCGTGTACCTTTTTGGGAACCTGATAGGTACTTGTGACCTGGATTAGCCACTATTGGAAACACTGGGCTTGATGGACCTTGGTCTGACCCAGTATTGCATTTTGTATATTCTTATGTTCTAACACAACAACTGGGGGCTAGCATATGTCTAGGGGAATGGTAAGGAAACACATAGTTGAAGAGCAGGAGACCAAGCAGTTAAGGATCAGGATCCAAAAGCAGCCTCAAAGAGGTGAGTTTTTAGCCTGGATTTGAAAAGGACCAGAGATGGAGCCTGCATACTGATTCAAGTAGTTTGTTCCAGGCATAAGGAGCAGCAAGGTGGAAAGATTGAAGCCTGGAGTTGGCAATGTAAGAAAAGGGCATGGCTAAAAGTGATCTGCCAGAAGAGCAAAGTTCCTGAGGAGGGAATATCAACACAAACTAGAAATAGCATATAGTGTCCGAACAAGTGCTTGACTGGAATGCAAGGAAAACATTAGATGGCCCAGAGAAAGTAACTCTTCCAAGAAAGCAAAATGATGATGCGTTATTAAGTTATCTCTTAGCTTCATTAAGAGGCATCATAATATGACATGTTTGGCTATCACTTCAGTTTTTAGGTTCAGAGGATAAAGAAAGAACATGTTTTAAATAATTTTTAAATGAAGGAAAAGTGGTGTTCCTCTGACATATATCTTATTATTTTATCAATAATTATGCTTCCATGTGCCGCACTTGGCAAGAACAATTAAGCAACTTTAAAATACATAGGTCAACTTTATGTGGTAAATTGCAATCTACTCATATAAATTGAAGGCCTGAAAATTAACTTCCCTCATTGTGGCTAAAGGCATGCCTATAGTCTTAAAACCTATATTCCTATACCTATATACCTATATTCCTATACCTATATACCTGTATTCTTAAAACATGTATTTAGGCTGGGAGAGAAAATACACATGTAGTTTGCATGTAAGAACTTAAGAACATAAGAACATAAGATATGCCATACTGGGTCAGACCAAGGTCCATCAAGCCCAGTATCCTGTTTCCAACAGTGGCCAATCTAGGTCATACATACCTAGCAGTATCCCCAAGAGACACAGGTTCCACAATGCTTGTATTGGGTCAAGCATTGATATCCTGGGTCCCTTTTTAATAATGGTTTATGGACCTTTCCTCCAGGAACTTGTCCAAACCTTTTTTAAACCCAACTACACTAACAGCTCTTACTACATTCTCCGGTAACAAACTCGAGTTTGATTACACGTTGATAGACCTCTATCTATATCCCCTCAGCCGTCTCTTTTCCAGGTTGAAGAGCCCTAACTTTTGTAACCTCTCTTCATAGGAGTAGCCTTCCATCCCCTTTACCATTTTGGTGGCTCTTCTCTGTACCTTTTCTAATAACGCTATATCCTTTTTAAGATACGGCGACCAGGATTGCACATAATATTCAAGGTGTGGTCGTACAATGGAGCGATACAGAGGCATTATAATATCCTTTGTTTTATTTTCCATTCCTTTCCTTATGATACCTAGCATTCTATTTGCTCTTTGGCCACCGCTGCACACTGGGCGGAGGGTTTTAACATGTTATCCATGATGACTCCTAAATCTTTTTCCTGGGTGGTGGTTCCCAATGTGGAACCTTGCATTGTGTAACCATAGTGTGGGTTGTTCTTTTCTAGGTGCATAACTTTGCACTTGTCCACATTAAATTTCATCTGCCATTTGGATGCCCAGTCTTCCAATTTATCCAGATCCTCCTGCACTTTTCCACAGTCCACTTGGGTTTTAACAACTTTAAACAGTTTTGTGTCATCTGCAAATTTGATAACCTCACTAGTTATTCTCTTTTCCAGGTCATTTATGAATATGTCAAAAAGTAGTGAACCCAGTACAGATCCCTGGGGTACTCCACTATTCACCTTTTTCCATTGGGAAAATTGGCCATTTAGCCCTACCCTCTGCTTTCTATCTTTTAACCAGTTCCTGATCCACAATAGTACACTGCCTCCTATCCCATGACTTTTTAGTTTTGCCAAAAGTCTCTGATTTATTATTTATTTATTTATTTAACATTTCTTCTATACCGCGCTATTATAATCGAACAAAAACATACTACAATGCATAAAAGCAACATTGAGTTTACAATGAAACAGGAAATTAAACATGGGATAAACAGGGACAACTATGTACAAGTTAACTCTATACTATGTACAATGCTCTAACTCATTTAGATGTTATATATGCATTTGTGGGTGGATAGTACACGTGTGATGATTAGCGGTTGGGCTTATGTGTAGGCTAACCATTTTCTGTTTGTATTAAGGTGTTAGGGCGGCTGGGGCATGTGGGAAGCTTGCCAGTTGTGTGTTTACTTCGGATGGTTTCTGGGTAGCATTTTGTGAACAGGTGGTGTTTCAAGGCTTTTCTGAATAGGACTAGACTTTTGATGCCACGGATTTCATGGGGAAGGGCATTCCAGTTTAAAGGAACAAATGTGGAGAAGGCCCTATTGAAGGTTGTCTTTGTGCACTTAGTCATCATCTTGGGGACTACTAAGGTGTTCATTGCTGTAGGCCTCCTGTTTCTATTTTCCGGGGTACCGTGGATTAGCTTGCTGATTGGCGTAGGGGGGTGGTTATTTAGGGCTTTGAAAGTAAGGACTATTGACTTGTATTGGAGTCTGGCATGTAAAGGTAGCCAATGCAGATCTTTCATGATAGGCGTTATGTGGTCAGATCTTGACGATCCAGAAAGGACTCTTGCAGCTGCATTCATAGCTAGGCGGAGCGGATTTAAGGTTGATTGTGTGAGACCATGGAGGATGATGTTAGTGAAATCCAGATGTGGGAGGACTAATGCCTGGAAGGTTGTTCAGTAGTCGGTGAAATCCAGTAGGGGGCGGAGGTGACGCAGCGTTCTGATCTTATGATATATTGCCTTTGTGACGTTTTTCACATGTGTTGTCATATCCAGGTGCTGATCAAGCGTGATGCCAAGGTAACGGATTGTGGATTCGGATTTCAACTCAACATTGTTGGCATGTAGTGATGGGGGAGGTATGAACTTTCGGTTCCTCATGACGAATAGAACATCAGTTTTGTCATGGTTGATCCATAGATTTTGTGTCAACAGCCATTCGGCTACAGCTTCGAAGCAACTGATTATTGGGGAGAGCACTGGTTGGTCGATTGTGTACGGCATGTAAAGGAGGATGTCGTCTGCGTAAGCAAGGCATTGTACTTTGAAGGATCGGATCAAATCACATATCGGCTGCATGTACATATTAAACATCAGTGCCGATAAGGACGATCCTTGAGGCACCCCCTGTGTCTGCAGAAATGGTTCTGAGGATGAGTGGCCTGCCTTGACTTGTTGCCACCTATTGGATAGGTAGGATTTGCACCATTCCAGTGCTGTGCTTTGAATCCCCTTTTCTTTTAGGCGTTGTAGAAGTATGTCATGATTCACAGAGTCGAAGGCAGCAGAGATGTCCAGAAAGATGAGGACGAATCCTTGTTGGATGCTGTTTATTCCTGTGACCAATTCATTGAAGAGGGTTGTAAGGATGGTGTTGACTCCGTGTGCTTCCCTGAAGCCATGTTGGGATGGATCTAGCAGTGCTTTAGTATCGATATGATGCTGGATTTGTTGTTGAGCAGCTTTTTCAATGATCTTGGCAAGCTGGGGGATGCTCGAGATTGGTCTAAACGATTCAACTTTGAATGGGTCTAGTCTGCTGTTTTTCAGTAGCGGCCTAATAGAGGTGTGTTTTAGACTCTGCGGGAACGAACCCGTTAAAAAGGACTGGTTCAGTATTTTGCTCAGGATTTGGCTTAGGTCGTTGGGTGCTGTGCTGAGATTGATAGATGCAATAATGTTCTCAACCTCTTCATTGGATACCGTGATGAAATTGCATAATGGTGTTGCTTGGGGTGCTTTAGGTGATACGAAGGGGTTAAGGGGTTACTGACACTTATGTTTGTGTTGGTCTTAATCATCTTTGATTGTAAATAGTTTGCGTAGTCCTGTGGCTGAGGCATTGGAGGTTGGGCTGACACCGGCTCCCCTGTTATGGACTTTACTAAATTGAACAGGGCATGTGGTTTATTGATGGAGCGTTTTAAAATATCTGTGTGGTAAAATTTCCTACTCTGCGTTATCTTCGCACGGTGGGTAATTAAGTATGAGTTGTATGCAGCATGCATCTCGGGGGAGTGGGTTCGGCGCCACCATCTCTCAAGTTTCCGTAGGTGGTGGAGTGAAGTTCGTAGGTCCGTGGAGAACCATGGTGCATGTTCCCATTGTCTTATTTTCTTTTCGGTGTATGATGGACGGGAGGCAGCTCTAAGGTTCTCGTCCCATTTGGATATGAGATCGTCTAAGTTGAGGGTTGTGTTGGTCATAAGGGGTCGGAGATTCTCTAGGACTACGCTCTGGTTGAGTGGTCAGAAGCGGGCTGTTGGGGTTCCGGATGTATTTGATATTTTTGAGTAACATTACATCCTTTTTAGCGATTGATTAATGAATAAGCAACCAGTTGGGTCATTGATGTAAGGTTTGGGCGCAGTTTCCATATGAATATATGTGTTAAATAAGTCTCCCTAGTCTGGTTCTGAGACCCAGTTGCATATTCATATAAAGCTATGGATGTGTTGCAACACAAAGGAATTTTTTTATGTATATCATCTTGAAGGTGTCCCATTAGGCCATGACTATCTACACGCTGTGTAATTTTGTTTTTTATGATGGTTTCTACCATTTTCCTCGGTACTGACATCAGGCTCACTGATCTGTAATTTCCTGGATCACCCCTGGAACCCTTTTTAAAAATTGACATTACATTGGCGATCCTCCAGTCTTCAGGTATTACAGATGATTTTAATGAAAGTTCACAGATTACTAATAGCAGGTCTGCAATCTCATATTTCAGTTCTTTCAATACTCTTGGATGTATACCATCCGGCCCAGGTGATTTGCTATTATTCAGTTTATCAAATAGTTGTAATACATCTTCCTGGTGTAGCAATATTTCTCTCAATTCCTCTGCAGTACCACTTTTAAATACCACTTCAGTCTTGAGTAACATCCCTACATCTTCCTCAGTAAAGACTGAAACAAAGAATTCATTCAGTCTCTCTGCTATAGCCTTGTCTCCTCTTACTGCCCCTTTTACCCCTCTATCATCTAATGGTCCAATTGATTCTCTCACAGGCCTTTTGCTATGAATATACTTGAAAAAGTCTTTATTTCATGTTTTTGCTTCCGTAGCAAGTTTCTTCTCAAATTCTCGCTTTGCCTGCCTTATCAATGCTTTGCATTTAACTTGCCAGTGCTTGTGCTGTTTCCAGTTTTCATCATTTGGCTCTTTTTTCCATTTCCTGATAACCCCAATGCTGCAAGCCAAGGAAACAGGAGTAATAGAGTGTTATCCACAAAGACTGAGAAAGGAGGAAAAGGGGAGGTGGGTTTAGGGGGAAAAATAAAAAGTTCAGTTTTGGCCATGTTCAATTTCAAATGGTGGTGAGACATCCAGGCAGCAATGTCAGATAGACAGACAGGGATCTAGGCCTGGATTGCTGGAGAGATTTCAGATGTAGAGAGGTAGATCTGAGAGTCATCAGCATAAAGATGGTAGAGATGAGTGCACCAAGAGACTAGGTATTTAGAGAGGAAAGGAATGGGCCCAATACAGACACCTGAAGTACACCAACTGAGAGGGAGATAGCAGTAGAAGGGGATCCAATAGAATAAACACTGAAAGTGTGATGGCAAAGATAAGAAGAGAACCAGGATAGCACAGAACCCTTGAAATCAAGCAAGGACATGGTATCTAGAAGAAGGTGGTGGTAAACAGAGTCAAAAGCAGCAGAAAGGCCAAGAAGGATGAGGATCGAGTAAAGGCCCTTGGATTTTGCCAGGAACAGATCGCTGGAGACTTTGGAAAGAGCCATTTCAGTAGAATGTAAAGGATGAAAGCCAGATTGCAGTGGATCCAGAAAGACTTGAGAGGTGAGAAAGTCAATTAGTTTAGAAACAAAAGGGAGGAGAGAGATATGTCGATAACGAGAAGGACTGGTAGGGTCTAGTGTCAGTTTCTTGAGGAGAGGTGTGACCATATCATGCTTGAAGGCTGCAGGAACAGTTGCCGTGGAGAGCGAGAAGTTGAGAATATGATAGATGGACAGGGTGGCAGTGGAGGAGATGGAGTTAAGGCGACAGGAGGAAGTAGGACCAGAGGAACAGGTAGTGAGTTTGGAGAAAGAAGGAAGACGTATGATTTCCTCCTCAGAGATCTCAGAAAAGGAAGAAAGGGTGAAAGAGGTTGAGGGAAAGAGTTGGGAGTGAAGAGGGGATGAAGTGGACCTTGTGGGGAATTGCAGTGTAATCTTGTGGACTTTGTCATGGAAATATTTGACCATAATTTGGGCAGAGAGGAAAGGAGGGTTCAGAGGTGGAGGCACCTGGTGGAGAGAGTTGAGTGTTGTTAAGACGGCGCGGGTCAGAGGCAAGAGAGTTAGTCAGGTGGATATAGAAGTCTTTGATTGTAACTCACCTTGAACTAGTACTGGAAATGCGTGAGCTAAATTCTACTACTAATAAAAAACTGTGGAATGAAATTTCATGTTAAGGAGTGGGAAAGAGATCAGCAAAAGGCAAGGAGTGTGTCATGCAGGTCACACAGGATAATTAATGGGCGTTAGCTGCTAACCTTGCAGATAACATGAAAGATTTAACAATACCTCCAGAGGAGGAGGGGGACAATTAAAATTGAGAATTTCATAATATAAGTCCTGTATAAAGCATGAGAGAAAGAAGGTTTTGATGGTGATGCACTGCATTGAGAAGGGTCACAGCTTTTTATCATTGTAGTGCATGGCTATTCATCATGTCTGTGCAGCGCTGCCTATGACTGGTAGAGCTATACAAATGCTCAATAGTAGTAGTAGTAATATCAAGAGACATGTATCGAGGCCAAGCATTGGTGCAGCTCGAACTAAAAAGGATTTATACTGTAAATCAAAAGTTCCTAACTCTGATGTTTTAAATACTTTTATTGGTTGGGAAGTGTTCATGTGACAACAACAACCACAACAATTAAAAGAATGAAGAAACAAGAAGGATTGTGATGCATGACAAATGTTAAATGTGCAAATTAAATCAACTAGTTCAGATGGAAATAGATCATATGATTGGTTGGAGAAATGCTTAACAATGATTAGTTGATGCAAAATGTGATTGTTTATATGGGATGATGGGGTCTGCAAAGAAAATGCTTGCCTTGAAGCAGATGTCATGAAACAGAATAAAGCAGTTCTCCTTTTATTTTTTTAACTACACTTTATTACTTTTATTTTAAAGTATTTGTACATTCAAAGCATTCTAACAAACAGACCCCTTATTTGTGCCTAAGAACAGTGAACTTATCTATCCCCCTATAACTTTGGACCCATCCCCTCACACCTCCTTCAGTCCAATCGGAGCGACACCCATAGCTTCATTCCTTTCTTGCCGTGTCTATAAGTTCATCAGATCATATGTTCATATGTCAGTGCAGGATTCCATTTCACCCAATATAAATATTCTAGCCCAATCCATGGGTCGCCACATATTTGGTCCATTAAACAATGTTATCCATATTATATACAACATCTTAAATCACTCTATATAGTACATGCTTTTCCGTTACCTTTCAGTACCAAAATCACACAGCGATATACTAGCATAGCCTTTTGCTCGATACCCTCCCCTTGTCTTTGAATTTCCTTTTAAATCCCTTAGTCATCCATTCCTCCCCATCCCTCCCATCCAAACTCTTGTCTCCACTCTCCTCTCCCTTCCGTCCCCCACCCTTTGGTCCATCTCTGAGCCCCTTCTGTACCTGTCATCTTTTCTCTTTCCCACTCCCCTTGATCTGCTAGCACAGTTCCATTCCCTTTTTAAAGTCCTCATAGCTTTTCCAACTACCCTGTACTTTCATCTGTTGATTTCTCTGGAGCGCCGTTCACCTCATCATGGTATACCCATATTGCAATCACTTTAGAAATTTCTCTCAAGGCGGCACTTCCTCATATCTTTATACCAACAACAATGAAGAAACAATAACATATAACTCCCCCAACGATATCACCAACTCCCTGGTCTGACCACTATATAATAACATTCCACATAACAGTCCTTACTCTGAACATTCACAAAGAGGAGCGACATTATGTGAGGAGATTATGTGAGGACCTACACTAAAGACCAATTCCTGAAGGATGTTTTACCCAAACTCAACAATGCCAATTCTGACCTTGAAAAGATAATGGATAAGTAGAACCATGCCATCTTGGAAGCTGCAGCTGCAGCCCAGTACAGAACAGCTAAAATTCAAAAGAAACAACCAACCCCTTGGTATTCAAAAGAAATCAGAGAAACTAAAAGGCACCTTAGGAAATTACAGTAGAATGTAAATGGAGACGAACAAAGGACCAAAAGACACTTCAGGAATATAGAACTATGCAGATTGGATACAAAAGGGACTGCTACTTCTGGAGCGAGATCTGCAAATTTAAATATTTACTCCTGGGAATTTTTCTAAATCTTGGGGAAAAAATAATTCTTTAGATTAAACTGATTGATCTGTGCAAATTAGAATCCAGTGCATTTGTTAAATCAGTCAGGGCCTAGTATCACCAAAGAGCTTTTAGTTAAATTAAAAACTCAATAGGTAGCTTTCAGTTTAAGTTTAAAACCCAGCAGAGGACATATATTAAGGATCTGAGATTAATTAAGCTTGAGGTGAACAAAGTCCATTAAACATATTAGGTATAGTTTTATTAATATAAGTATCCCCAGCAAACCTTAGTAACTAAACAACTTAAATACCTAAACACAATCTTAAAACTATATGTCTATATGTATGGCTATATGTCTCTTGATATATGATATAAGATGCAGACAGCAGTCCAGCAGCAAGATGGGGGCTTTCCAGTCTTTTGCATTGAGTGTCACATGTATGATGTTCTCCCAGTTGGTGAGGGGTTTTACATGTGCACTAGGTGCAAGGAGCTATTTGCTCTCTGTGAACGAGTCTAATCTCTGGAGGCTAGAATAGCAGACTTGGAGTACATAAGAAAGACAGAGAGGTACATAGACGAGACCTACAGGGATGTAGTACTGAAGTCCCACCTCCAGTCTGGCAGCATCTCAGATGCCATGGAGGAGAGAGGTCACGAGAGGTAAATGGCAGAAGGAGGCCACAGGTGCCTTTATTTGTAAAACCCCTATGTGTTTCGGCTGTTGCCTTCCTCAGGGGGTACACAGCTTGAAGAAATACAATAAAATAATCTGAAACATTAAAAACAAGCATAGCAGTTAAAATAAATTAAATACATAAATAAATTAATAATAAAAATATATATGTGAATGATAAAGTGAGAACATATAATGAAACATAAAAATTATATATCATCAAACATAAATCATTAGGATCATTAAACAAAGGGTATGTGAGAACATATAATAAACCTAAAACCTTATCTAGAACCCATATGTGGGAGGAGAGATGAGAAGATACAGTAGGAATCTAATTATGAGGAGACATACTCACTCTTACATGCTGCAATTGCCCTTTGGAAAACTAATATTGCACCAATATATTCCTGTTCTAAAGTAACAAGAGATAAAATAATATAAAACCATAAATTGTATGCAAATGCTATGCCAATGGAGGTATGAACAAACACAGGAAAGGGATGGGACAGCGGGAATGGCTAAAAAAGCAAATTCTATAGCGCATAGGAAGGTGGTGAACCAATTATTAACAAAACTTACAAATAAAATTAAATTTGAGCAAAGAGTATACAAACAAATAGCAAACTATGTAAGGGAATCTGTTTAAAAGCAAATTAATCTTATAATGTATACATTTTGGAGGAACATATATTTTTTTGGTCCTCGGAATAGTGAACTCTGACCTCCACTTTGGCGCAATCATGAATGTTTTAATTGCTTTCACATTACGGCGCACCAGTATGTAACTCGCTGCAGTCATAGGTTTTCTCCACACGAAAGAAGTAAGAAATGTTTCTTTTGGGCATGGTATGCTCTGAATTTTGTGTTTCACATGTATAACACAGCGTCGAATGCTTTCGTTTACAATACAGGATTTTCCCGCTGACACAGCTCACATTCAATTTCAAGCATAGCACAGCATTTAAACCAGTCTCTTTAATTTTGACAAATATATTTTCTATTGCCAATATAATTCACCTATTAGCCTGTAATTTCTTGAATTTATAGTATTCTTTCAGTCTGTATATTTGGTTGTATCCAATATGGTCTGACTCCGAAATGACCGCACATTACTCCCCTTCCCCCTTCACTTTTTCATTATCACTTATCACTTTATTGTGTACAGGAAAAATCTGATTTCTGATTATTTCTTTCCCCCTCTTTTTTGCAATCAAAACTGGATAATAAATTTTAAATTATTTTTTATTTGTAAAGTTTGTTAATAACACTGGTCAACAAATTTTTACAAAAGTCATGTTACTGAAATAAAAAGTCATTTCTTATCAATTTTTATATGCTGAACACAAATATGACTGCGAAATTGCATAGTTGGCTCTAGTTTGTTTGTAATCAACAATAATTAATGTTTACATTATGAAATACATGTCAACAGTAAATATAATAGGCCTTCGGTTAATACCTGTAAAAAAACAAGTCATAGACTACTTAGATTTTTTCGCCTGTCTCTTGTACAGCTGTTCGGGAGCTTCTCTGGCGAGTGTCCAGCAGTAGTCAGCCAGCATTGTAGTGGACCATTTTCCCTGGTATCTTTGCTCCATCGTTGCGATATCCTGGTGAAAACGTTTGCCCTGTTCATCACTAACCATACCACAGTTGTCAGGTCATGAGTGATTTTTAAGGCATTCATGAGGCTTTCAATATCGGAACAGAATATCAGATTACTTTCCTTTCCGACTGCAGTGTATAGTACACTGCTGATGTCAGATGGTTTCAGCAGCCGTCTGGCAGTAGTATTGCATTGCATCAGAAAATGTTGCAATCAACTCTGACTTGGATTTAGTGGCAGTTACAGAAACATGGTTCACAGAAAACCATGATTGGGATGTAACTATACCTGGCTATACTTTATTCAGAAAGGACAGGGAAGGAAGAAGGGGAGGAGGAGTGGCACTATATGTAAAAACTACTATTAAAGCTTTGGAATTACAGAGCTTAAAAGGGAGATAGGAGGCATTGTGGGTTAAACTAGAAAGAGGGAAAGAGAAATCTATTTGCATTGGTGTGATATACAGACCTCCCTCACAAGAGGACAGAGAGTTAATTGAAGACATGCGCAGCATTGCTAGGAAAGGGGAAGTGCTACTGATAGGAGATTTCAATATGCCAGATGTTGATTGGCACATTCCTGCTGCAATATCATCTAGAAGTAAGGAGATCCTTGATTCTCTACAGGGAAAACTATTCAGGCAATTGGTAACAGACCCCACACGTGAAGGGGCCATACTGGACTTGGTGCTTACCAATGGTGAAAGTGTTTCTGATGTTGTAGTGGGAGATCATTTTGCATCCAGTGATCACCAGATGGTGTGGTTCAGTATTAGGACTAGGGCTGTTAGAATCCATTCCAAGATGTATAACTTTGCACTTGTCCACATTAAATTTCATCTGCCATTTGGATGCCCAGTCTTCCAATTTATCCAGATCCTCCTGCAGTTTTCCACAATCCTCTTGGGTTTTAACAACTTTAAACAGTTTTGTGTCATCTGCAAATTTGATAACCTCACTAGTTATTCCCTTTTCCAGGTCATATGTAGAAGCTGATAAGTATAAAGCAGAATTGCTTAACAAATATTTTTGTTTTGTGTTCACAGATGAAGAACCAGGAGCAGGACCTCAGAAAACACCCACAAATAGGAACAGAATCAAAGGACATCTTGAACAATTTTCAGAAGACTGTGTTCGTGAGAAACTAGCTCAACTTAAAGTAGACAAAGCAATGGGACCGGAGGGGATACACTCTAGAATACTGAGGGAACTTGGGGACGTTCTAGCAACTCCACTGACTGACCTTTTCAATGCCTCGTTGGAGTCGGGAGTGGTGCCAAAGGACTGCAGAGAGGCTCATGAGGTGCCTTTACACAAAAGCGGAAGTAAGGATGTGGTTGAAAACTACAGGCCGGTTAGTTTAACTTCGGTGGTGAGTAAATTATTGGAAACGCTGCTGAAAGAGAAAAAAGTGAGGTTTCTGGAGTCTAGCGGATTACAGGATCCGAGGCAGCATGGATTCACCAGAGGCAGGTCTTGTCAGACAAATCTGATTGATTTCTTTGACTGGGTGACCAGGGAGTTGGACCGAGGGAGAGATCTAGATGTGGTGTATTTAGATTTCAGTAAAGCCTTTGACACTGTTCTTCACAGGCGACTTATAAACAAACTGAGCATCCTAGGGATGGACCCTAAAGTTATTGCTTGGGTTAGAAATTGGTTGGGTGGGAGGCGACAAAGAGTACAAGTAAATGGAGCTCACTCTGAGGAGAAGGATGTTACCAGTGGTGTGCCCCAGGGATCTGTCCTTGGTCTGATTCTTTTTAACATCTTTGTTAGTGATATAGCGGAAGGGCTGTCGGGTAAGGTTTGCCTCTTTGCAGATGATACCAAAATCTGCAATAGAGTAGACACCCAGGAAGGGGTAGATAAGATGAGGAGGGATCTAGCTAAGCTTGAAGAATGGTCTAGAACTTGGCAGCTGGGATTTAATGTTAAATGTAAGGTCATGCATTTGGGCTGCAGTAATCTGAGAGAGCAAGACAGTATAGGAGGTGAAGTACTTTTGCCCACTAAAGAAGAGCGGGATCTAGGCGTGGTTGTGTCTGATGATCTTAAATTAGCTAAACAGGTAGAAAAGGCAACGGCAAAAGCTAGAAGGATGCTTGGGTGCATACGGAGAGGAATGGCTAGCAGAAAAAAGTAGGTGATAATGCCTCTGTATAAGTCTTTGGTGCGACCTCATTTGGAGTAAAGTGTGCAATTCTGGAGACCGCACCTTCAAAAGGATGTGAACAGGATGGAGTCGGTGCAGAGGGTGGCTACTAAAATGATTAGTGGGCTTCATTATAAAGTATATGAGGACAGACTTAAGGATCTTAATATGTACACCTTAGAGGAAAGGCGGGATAGAGGTGATATGATTGAGATGTTTAAATACCTCCGTGGCATAAATGTTCAGGAGAGAGCCTTTTTCAATTGAAAGGAAGTTCTGCTACGAGGGGTCATGGGATGAGGGTGAAGGGAGATAGATTCAGGAGTGATATGCGAAAATATTTCTCTACGGAAAGAGTAGTGGATCCATGGAATAGTCTCCCAGTGGAGGTGGTAGAGATGAGGACAGTAACTGAATTCAAAAAAGCATGGGACCAACACAGAGGATCTCTAAAGGTAAAAAGTGGACTGTTGTAGTTTTTGATATGGAAGGACAGACTAGATAGGCCATGTGGTCTTTTTCTGTCATCATGTTTCTGTGTTTCTATGTAACTCTGGATGATGTGTGCATGCTGGTATTATGCAATGTGATGCAATATTACATCATTCAAGGCTTATTTGGTATGTTGTTGATGTCCTACTGCATAAATTTACACGGTGAAACGTCAAAAATGAACTACATGGAATATCTTCAAAACGAGAGCCAAATTTTTTTTTTAATGTTATATTCATGTTCAGCTCACCAAGATACTACAGATTAGGGTCTTTTAAAGTCAGTAACGATTTCAATGTTGACCAGTGTAATTGGTTCACCATCTTCCTATGCACTATACAATTGGCTTTTTTAGCCATTCCCGCTGTCCCATCACTTTCCTGTGTTTGTTCATACTTCCATTGGCATAGAATTTGCATACAATTTATGGTTTTATGTTATTTTATCTCTTGTTACTTTAGAACAGGAATATATTGGCGCAATATTAGTTTTTCAAAGGACAATCACAGAGCGTAAGAGTGAGTGTGTCATTAGATTCCTACTGTACCTCCTCATCTCTCCTCCCACATATGGGTTCTAGATAAGGTTTTAGGTTTGTTATATGTTCTCACATACCTCCTGCCCTTTGTTTAATGATCCTATTGATTTATATGTTTGATGATGTATACTTTTTATGTTTCATTATATGTTCCTACTTTTTCAATCACATATGCTTTTTAATTATTTATTTATGTATTTAATTTATTTTAACTGCTATGCTTGTTTTTAATGTTTCTAATTATTTTATTCTATTTCTTCAAGCTGTGTACCCACTGAGGAAGGCAACAGCCGAAACCCGTAGGGGTTTTACAAATAAAGGCACCTGTGACCTCCTTATACCACTCGCCTCTTGTGGTTTCTCTTCTACGTACTGCGAGGGCTTTGCTCTCTTTTTGTGGTTCGGAGAGAGGTCATGTGACAGGACAGTATCACCCTGGTGTGGCAGGAAGTGATCCTGTAACTTGGACCTGTCCTCCAGGTGATGTAAAACCCTCTTACACAGTGGAGGTTTCTCCAGGGCCATGTGCCCACTAGGGAAGGGTTAGGACAGCCGTTATAGTTGGTGATTCAATCATCAGGCATGTAGATTTTATTTATTTAACAGTTTCTTCTATACCGCCCCTTCCAGAGATCAGGGGCGGGTTACATTGAACAGTGAACAAAAATGTGTATACTTCTGTATACTTTACATAGAACAAACATAGAACAAGGTTTTAACTATATACAAGTGTGATTACAGGGAACATACTTTTAAACGTTAGCTGGAACATTGATTTTAAACTATATACAGGTTATAAAACATGGAACATAACATAACTAATTACCAGTAGTTATTTACAATAGCGATATAGCAGACAGTTTGGGTAAATCTTTTGCATGTTGTGTGAAGTATGTAAGGTTTCTTGTGTTAGTCGTTTGTTCTGTCTTGAGTATTGTGGATGTGTTTCTGTGATTGTTGGGGAGAGTTTTTTGTTGATAGGGGATCTCAAAGTGGTTTGTAAAGAGATAGGTTTTTAGTTTCTTTTTGAATTGATGAAGGTCCTTTATCATGCGGAGGGTTTATGGTATTTCATTCTAGAGAGTAGAGGCAGCAAAGGAGAGGGTCCTATCACTTGTTGTTGCTTTAGTTTTTCTAAAAGTTGTTTTTATGTTGAGGGAATGGGTTGCATTCTGTCTGCGCGTTCTAGTTTCTGATGGGGGGTGTATTAGAGTAGATAATTGTGAGGGAGAGATGTTATTAATGAGTTTGAAAGTTGTTAGGAGGATTTTATATTTTATTCGGCTACTTATAGAGAGCCAATGCAAGTCTAACAGTATTGGGGTCACATGGTCTGTTATTTTAGCTTTTGTGATCATCTTGGCGCATATGTTTTGGGCTCTTTGGAGTAGGTATATGCTCTTTAGTGGTAAACCGTTTAGGAGACTATTGCAATAGTCAAAGTGGGGGGTGATGAGGGTATTGACTACCAATCTAAAGTCAAGTGTGTTAAGTAGGGGTCTCAGATGTTGTATTGTCTTGAGTTTATAGAATATGGTTTTTACTGTCTGTTTTATGTGTGGGAGCATGGTGAGTGAGTGGTCCAAAATAATTCCAAGGTACTTTACCTCCTTTTTAACAGGTATAGGTGTGTTGTGTATTGTGATGGTTGTTGGGTAGTTGTAGTCAGTGTCTGGCTTTCTCGTTATGAACATTGCTTCTGTTTTTTTGAGGTTGATGCTTAGATGGTTGTCTTCAAGCCATGTAGATCCTCATGTGGATGTGAGGATTGCCTGGTAACGTGCCTGATTGGTGCGAAGGTAGCAGACCTCAAGCGTCACCTAGACAAGGTCTTAATAGTGCTGGGGAGGAGTCTGCTTTCTTGGTACATGTTGGCACCAATGACCTAGGAAAGTGTGGTTGGAAGGTTATGGAGGCTAAATTTTAGTCTTTTTGGTAGTATGTTGAAATCCAGAAGTTCCATGTTAGCATTCTCCGAAATGATTCCCATTCCAAGTGCAGGACACAAAAGGGAGACAGAGCTCCAGCATGTCAATGTGTGGATGAGATAATGGTTCAAGGAAGAGGGTTTTGGATTTGTTAGAAAATGGGGAATATTCAGGGGAAAGGAGGGGCTTGTCTGAAGGAATGGGCTCCACCTTAACCGGGATGGAACCAGGCTGCTGGCATTAACATTTAAAAATGAGATAGAGCAGCTTTTAAACTAGATGATAGGGAAAAGTCGACAGTCGCTTAACAGCACATGGTTCAGAACAATGTATCCTTGAAGGATACTAGCAAAAGACTGAAGTTAGGGCATCTCAACAGAGAGATTCCAATAAAGACAAAAGTAACCCAAATGCCCTTGAGTACAGAGCAGACAGAGCTTAAAGATTGCAAATTGCCCTTGCCTACCAATAGCTAGATTAATATGAATAAAAAGCAGCCTCATAAATGCTTGAATGCAAATGCTAGAAGTCTAGAAAATAAGATGGGAGAGTTAGACTATATAGCACTTAATGAGAGGTTAGATATGATTGGTATGTCAGAGACCTGGTAGAAGGAGGACAACCAGTGGGATGCTGTGATACCTGAGTACAAACTATATCATAATGATAGAGCAGATCAAATTGGTGGAGGGGTTGCACTCTATGTCAGAGAGGGCATTGAATCATGAAGGATTAAAGTTTTGCAGGAAACAAAATTCACTGTAGAATCTCTATGGATTGAGATTCCATATAAAAAGGGGAAGGGGAAGGCGAATGCAGTGGGGGTATACTATCGCCCGCCTAGCCAGAATGAACAAATGGATGATAAAATGCTCAAAGAAATCAAAGAAGCTAACAAAAGTTACAGCACAGTAATAATAATGGGTGATTTCAATTACCCTGGTTTCAACTGGGTCAGTGTCACGGCAGGACATGCTAGGGAGATAAAGTTTCTAGATGAAATAAATGACTGTTTCTTGGAGCAGCTGGTTCATGAACCAACCAGAGGGGAAGACATTTTGACCTAGTCCTTAGTGTAACATAACATCTGGTGCAAGAGATAAGGGTGTTGGGGCCATTTTGCAATAGTGATCATAGCAAGATTGCGTTTGATTTAATAAATGGAGGAAGGATGGTAAGGAAATCTACAGTATCACCTTTTAACATGCAAAAGGGAGACTATGATAAAATAAGGAACATAGTTAAGAAAAAACTAAAAAGGAGCAACTGCAAAGATTAAAGATTTTCATCAAGCATGTGTATTGTTTAAAAATACTATCTTGGAAGCCCAGACCAGCTGCATTCCACACTTTAGGAACAGTGGAAGGAAGTCCAAAAAACTACCAGCATGGTTTAAAGGTGAGGGCAGAGAGGCTGTTGTTGCCAAAAAAGCATCTTTCAGGAAATGGATAAAGGAGCCAAATGAGGAAAATGGAAACAACATAAGCACTGACAAGTTAGATACAAGGAAATTATAAGGCAGACAAAGAGGAAATTTTAAAGGAAGCTAGCTGTGGAAACAAAAATGAGTAATAAAGACTTTTTAAAGTACATTTGTAGCAAAAAAACTTTGACAGAGTCAGTTGGACCATTAGATGATAGAAGGGTAAGAGGGGACAAGGCCATAGCAGAGAGACAGAATGAATTATTTGCTTTGGTCTTTACCGAGAAAGATGTAGGGATGTTACCTATGACTGAACTGGTATTTAAAGGTGATGCTGCAGAATAATTGAAAGAAATATTGATACACCGGGAAGATGTACTACAACTATTTGATAAACTAAAAAGTAGCCAATCACCTGGACCAGCTGGTATACATCCAAGGGTGTTGAAATAACTGAAATATGAGATTGCAGACCTATTATTAATAATCTGTGAACTATCATTAAAATCATCTGTAATACCTGAAGATTGGAGGATGGCCAATGTAACGCCAGTTTATAAAAAGGGTTCCAGGGGTGACCTGGGAAACTACAGAGCAGTGAGCCTGATGTCAGAACCGGGAAAAATGGTAGAAAGCATTATAAAGAACAACATTACTGAATTTGTAGATAGTTATGGCTTGATGGGAAACAGCTAACATGACTTTAACCAAGGAAGGTATTATCTGACTAATCTGTTATGTTTTTTTGAAGGTGTGAATAAACAGGTAGACAAAGGTGAGTCGGATGATATAGCTTATCTGGATTTTCAGAAAGCCTTGGGATAGGAGACAGTGCACTATTGTGAATCAGGAACTGGTTAAAAGCTAGAAAGCAGAGGGTAGGCTAAATGGCCAATTTCCTTAATGGAGAAAGGTGAATAGTGGAGTACTAAAATGGTAAAGAGAATGGAAAGATACCCCTATGAAGAGAGGCTAAAAAGGTTAGGGCTCTTCAACCTGGAAAAGAGACGGCTGAGGGGAGATATGATAGAAGTCTATAAATTAATGAACGGAGTGGAACGGGTAAACATAGATCGATTTTTTATGTCATCAGAATATTGAAAGACTAGGTGACATGCAATGAAGCTACAGGGTAACCTATTTAAGACTAATAAGAGAAAATATTTTTTCACTCAATGTGTAATCAAACTCTGGATTTTGTTACAGGAGGATGTAGTAAAAGCTGTTTAGCTGGGTTTAAAAAAGGTTTGGACAAGTTCCTGGAGGAAAGGTCCATAAAACATTATTTAAAGGGACCCAGGATATCAATACTTGACCCAATACAAGCATTCTGGAACCTGTATCTTTTGGGGAAACAGCTAGCTACTTATGACCTAGATTGGCCACTGTTGGAAACAGAATACTGGGCTTGATGGACCTTGGTCTGACCCAGTATGGCATATCTTATGTTCTTAAGCTCACAGGGCTGACACTATATTATTTTAGAATAGTTATGGAAACAACAGCGCACAAGTTATGCATGGGACCAGGGAAGATGAAGGATATTGGGAGATGGGCTTTGAACAGGCATAAGCTGTACTTTAGGCATTGAACGGCTCAAGTAAACCTGTTTTCTTCTTGCCCAATAGATCACAGAGTGATCTCTGTCTGGATTGTGGGCCATTCCTTTATCTACTGGGCAAGAAGGAAGACTGCAGGAGGCTGTTTCAACAAGCAACTCGGTTTCCACACAGACGTATAATACAGTGGATGGGCAGGAGAGGGATGCATTTGGGACCATTGTGGCCCATGCTTGCCACAGGGAAACCAGCTGCCAGATTTTGTGGTCCTCTATTTGGGAGGGAACAATCTATTGTCGACAAAGGACATAGATCTCATCATCTGGATCAAGGCTGACTTGACATGGATACGTGCTGAGCTGGGGGCGGGTGTCATCTGGTCCCAGATCCTTTCCCGGCAGAAATGGCTGGGGCTGTGTAGCACAAGGGTATAAAATTTATTTATTTATTTATTTATTAACATTTTTTATATACCGCACTATTCATTATCAGCGCGGTTTACATGGAACAAAGGACCTCAGACAACATACAAATATCTGGGTTTTACAGTTAACAGGAAAATCAACTTGGATAACAGGATAACAGGATTAACTATGTACAAGACAACTATTTACATCAAAGAATCAGGGTATGAGAAGTTTCATGTAAATCTGTTGAACTAGATTGATGTGCTGATGAGTCAGAAGGTTTACGTGTTTGGCAAGTGGTTATTTGTGTTCGAATGGGTATAAAATCTCAAATGCCCTACACCTTCTTGCCCTGACTGAGACCTGGATCCCCCCAGATGACACCATTTCCATTGCCTCTCTCTGCTATGGGGGTTACCAGTTCTCCCATACACCTCAATCTTCTGGTCACGGTGGTGGTGTCGGTCTCCTACTTTATCTTTTATCTTTATCTTTATTTCACACTTGATAAACCGCTTTTGTCGGGACATTAAAGCGGTGTACAAACAAAATAAAAGGCAGCACTGCAAACTACGGAAAAAGAACGCCAAAAATAATAGGAAAGAAAGAAAAAGAATAGCACAATAACCTTATAAACGATAAACAATAATCAACAACCAAACACAGACAAAAGACAAACAGCACAACCAACAGAGGCAGACAAAGGGGGTAGCAGGACCAAACTGAGCTAGGACAGGACATCAACCTAGAGCGGTATCAGGGAGGGAAATCAGGAGGGAGATCGAACACTTTCTGAAACAAATGGGTTTTGAGTGCGGCTTTGAACTGAGGGTAGGAGTTTTCTAAACGAAGGGACGGAGGCAGGGCGTTCCACAGCCAAGGACCAAGAAAAAAAAATGCAGCATGACGGGTCTTTTCTAGATGTGCATGAGACGGGGACGGTAAAGCCAGACGATTTGCATGAAGGGAGCGGAATTGACGGTAGGGCGTGTGAAGAGAAATTAAATCAGCCAGGTATAGAGGATTATTAGTGTAAATTGCACGATGAGTGAGGATAAGGAGTTTATAGTGAAACCGAACACGGAGGGGCAACCAATTCCAACCTCTCCTGCTACCTCAGTAACCCTCCTTTGAAGTCCACTCCATTCGCCTCCTCATACCACTTCCCTCCGTGTAGCTGTTATTTATCGCCCACCCGACAAATCCCAATCGACCTTCCTCACCGACTTCAACTCCTGGCTCTCCACCTTTCTGGATCCCTCCTCCCCCACTCTTATTCTTGGCGATTTTAACATTCACGTCGACAACCCCTCTGACCCCCATGCTTCAAAGTTCCTCACCCTCATCTCCTCGTATGACCTCCAACTTTGCTCCACTGCCCCCACCCACCTATACGGCCACTGCCTTGACCAAATACTCTTCTCTAATTCCTCTCCCTCAAACTTCCGCAACTCAATTCTTCCCTCATCTGACCATCACCTTTTAACGTTTACTCTTCAGCTTCCACCGTCTCAACCTCATACTGTCTCCTCCGACCTATTTAGAAACCTCCATAATATTGATCCCCTGACTCTCTCCTCCATTTCTCCATCTCTCTCCTCCATTATATCCTCCAAGTTCGTCGACGAGGCACTAGCAAAGTTGTTTATTAACCATTGCACCTTTCACTTATCATACCCCTCCAAGTTCCTCTGCAATGCCTCCAGCTTAATGGGCATAGGTATATGCCCCAGCTTGCCAGCCTCACCACAGGCGCTGGAGGTCTTTCCCATGGTTCTTCCCACATCTAGATTGCAGGTGTCCTTCCCAGCAAACCACGCATACATGTCTGTATTTGCAGGCATTATTAAATCTGCAGATCCTCCCTGTTGAACAGCTTGCAGACCCCCTGTGAATGGTGATGGAGGGAGGAAAGGGGGCACTGCTACCCTCCCCAGTGCTGGGCCTGCCATCCAACAGAAATGGCTGCTGCTGTGGCCCTGATTCCTCACCACCCCCTAGCCTGGTTCTGGTGCCCCATTGTCCCTGGTTCATTAGCCGGATCTACAGGTCTATGTCCTTCCTGTCCCAACTGAGCCCTGTATTACCCACCATGTTTCTCTGGAATTACTTATTGTGGTGCTACTGTACACCCTGTAAGCCCCATAAATATTGTCCTGCTGTTTGAAGAGCCCACAAAATTGTTCTGGGTGCATTTTGCCAACCATGCTGGCAAGAACATGAAAAACTACACACCAGTTTCAATCGTCCTCTGGGCACTGCCAGCCTTCCTGGATGTAAGTTTGCATTTGTTGAGGGAGCCTGAACACTCACAGTATTCATCATTCCACCTAATCAGCAGGGAAAAAATATAAACATACTCGTCCTTCCAGATTTTTCCTTCTGGGCTGTGGGCACGTGGCTGTCCAACATGCTCGTAAAGCAAACATACTCCACCGGCATCCGATCTGCTACGAGCATCCTGTCATCCCTCTGTGAAACTGCCGGCCAGCTCCCTTCAGTCAGTCGAGGAGAGTCTCAAAGAAGATGCCGGAGCTCCCGGTGCCACCAACTCCCGCCGTGCCCCCTGCCAGCTGCACTGAGCCTTGTCCTGTGCCACCGCAAACTCTTAGCTGCACTAAACAGTGAGCAAAACTGAAAGGGGATATTTTAAGGGCAACCAACCTTTTTGTTAAAATGGTAAATAAAGGTAAAAGGAAAAGGAGACCGCTATGGTTTTTGAAAGAAGTAGCTGAAAAACTGAAGAAAAAGAGGGAGGCCTTCATGAAATACAAGAGATCACAGAGAGAGGAAGACAGGCATCTGTATTTGGAAAAACTTAGAGAAGCTAGCAAAGTAGTCAGGAAGGCAAAGATTCAAAAGGAGGAGGAAATAGCCAATGCAATAAAATGGGGGGATAAGACATTTTTCAGATATATTAGTGAGAAGAGGAAGGGCAAAAGTGGTATTGTCAGACTCAAGGGTGCAGGGGAGGAATATGTAGAAGCTGATAAGGATAAAGCGGAATTGCTTAACAAATATTTTTGTTCTGAGTTCACAGATGAAGAACCAGGAGCAGGACCTCAGAAAACCACCACAAATAGGAACATAAGCGAGGGACATCTTGAACAATTTTCAGAAGACTGTGTTCGTGAGAAACTAGCTCAACTTAAAGTAGACAAAGCAATGGGACCGGATGGGATACACCCTAGAATACTGAGGGAACTAGGAGACGTTCTAGCAACTCCACTGACTGACCTTTTCAATGCCTCATTGGAGTCGGGAGTTGTGCCAAAGGACTGGAGAGAGGCTCATGTGGTGCCTTTACACAAAAGTGGAAGTAAGGATGTGGTTGAAAACTACAGGCTGGTTAGTTTAACTTTGGTGGTGAGTAAATTATTGGAAACGCTGCTGAAAGAGAAAATAGTGAGGTTTCTGGAGTCCAGCGGATTACAGGATCAGAGTCAGCATGGATTCACCAGAGGCAGGTCTTGTCAGACAAATCTGATTGATTTCTTTGACTGGGTGACCAGGGAGTTGGACCGAGGCAGAGCTCTAGATGTGGTGTATTTAGATTTCAGTAAAGCCTTTGACACTATTCCTCACAGGCAACTTATAAACAAACTGAGCACCCTAGGGATGGACCCTAAAGTTACTGCTTGGGTTAGAAATTGGTTGGGTGGGAGGCGACAAAGAGTACAAGTAAATGGAGCTCACTCTGAGGAGAAGGATGTTACCAGTGGTGTGCCCCAGGGATCTGTCTTTGGTCCGATTCTTTTTAACATCTTTGTTAGTGATATAGCGGAAGGGCTGTTGGGTAAGGTTTGCCTCTTTGTGGATGATACCAAAATCTGCAATAGAGTAGACACCCAGGAAGATGTAGATAACGAGGAGGGATCTAGCTAAGCTTGAAGAATGGTCTAGAATTTGGCAGCTGGGATTTAATGTTAAAAAATGTAAGGTCATGCATTTGGGCTGCAGCAATCCAAGGGAGCAATATAGTATAGTGGGTGAAGTACTTTTGTCCACTAAAGAAGAGCGGGACCTAGGCGTGGTTGTGTCTGATGATCTTAAAGTAGCTAAACAGGTAGAAAAGGTGATGACAAAAGCTAGAAGGATGCTTGGGTGCATACGGAGAGGAATGGCTAGCAGAAAAAAGGAGGTGATAATGCCTCTGTATAAGTCTTTGGTGTGACCTCATTTGGAGTATAGTGTGCAATTCTGGAGACCACACCTTCAAAAGGATGTGAACAGGATGGAGTCGGTGCAGAGGGTGGCTACTAAAATGATTAGTGGTCTTCATTATAAAGCATATGAGGACAGACTGAAGGATCTTAATATGTACACTTTAGAGGAAAGGCGGGATAGAGGTGATTTTTTATTTACATTCTCTTATATACCGCGCTATTCAGCATCAGTGCGGTTTACATTGAACAAACTGAAATTACATTGAACAGGGCATTATAACTTGGAGATAACTATTTTACAGGGAACATGTAGGTGATATGATTGAGATGTTTAAATTGAGATGTTTAAATTGAGATGTTTAAATTGAGATATGATTGAGATGTTTAAATACCTCCATGGCATAAATGTTCAGGGAGAGAGCCTCTTTCAATTGAAAGCAAGTTCTGCTACGAGGGGATATGGGATGAGGGTGAAAGGAGATAGATTCAGGAGTGATATATGGAAATATTTCTTTATGGAAAGAGTAGTGGATCCATGGAATAGTCTCCCAGTGGAGGTGGTAGAGATGAGGACAGTAACTGAATTTAAAAAAGCATGGGACCAACACAGAGGATCTCTAAAGGTAAAAAGGGGACTGTTGTAGTTGTTGATATGGAAGGACAGACTAGATAGGCCATGTGGTCTTTTTCTGTCATCATATTTCTATGTTTCTATGTTTCTAAGCTCTGCAGCAGCCCTGTGATGCCTGACTAGTCATTATTTATTTATTTATTTTTTATACCGCGCTCTTTAGAATCAGTGCGGTTTACATCTAAACTAACAGGTACTTTTTATTCCCTTGTCCCCGAAGGGCTCACAATCTAAGTGTACCTGAGGCAATGGAGGGTTAAGTGGCTTGCCATCTCGTCCAATTCCTTCTCCCCAACACCCTGAACATGGATCACAGCCATAACCCCCTCCCTCCCTGCATTGATGGCCTCCGCGATCTGGGCCACCTGCCCTTGTCCCACTACTCTGCTTCTCAGTCCCTCCCTCCCATCACTCAGACCCACTGCCTCACAGAATTACTTTGCCCCGAAGAAGAAAAGTGTGCATACTCTCCCCTGGATCCAGGTTCCACTAATGCAGTCACCAAGCTCGCTCCCTGAGCCATCACAGACACCAGCCCTGCAATGAGGGCTCCCTGCAATGAACTCAGCAGAGCCTGCATGTGTCCTGCTTCGTGGAGTGTGGCCATGTTCCTTGTTACCTTGTTTTCGAGGTCGCTCATGCTGTTTGTCTCCTGCCCATCACCACTACATGGCAGGGGTATCACTCCATCATCACACTCAGTTCCATGCCTTTCCAGGCCCAGAGTGGGTCTAGCTGGTCTCTGCTGCCCTGCTCCAGTCACCCCCACACTGCTCTTGGCTCTGTTCTTCTGCTTGACTGCTTTCGACTGTCCCCCCATCGGTTTGTCCATTTTTTGCGTAGCCCTGCCATCTGCACTGCTCGCTGTCCTCTTCTTGCCGTGCTGCTACCCACCAATCATCACCTGCACTCGGGCTCACACCTTTGCTGTGTGCTCTCCTAAAAATGTAGATGCCCTGCCATGCGGCCAAGATGTTTCTTTCCCTACCCAGTGTTCTGGACCTTTATTCCCCCCTTTTTAGCTTTTATTCTCTCTCTCTCTCTCCCTCTCTCTCACCCCTTATTTCTCTCCCATACTCCAAGCTCCAGGAGAACCACAAAGGAAAGACCCTTATGCATTCAGACCCCAAGGGAGGAGAAGGGGGCTGGAAGCAGCAAAATGCCAGCCTACCTCAGTTCTGCTGCCAACACCACTTTTGGGCCAAAGGAGGGGGGGGGGGGCTCCACTGCAGTGATCAGCTAGTAGCAGGCTCTCCATGTCTCCTGCTGTCCAGGAGTGAGGTAGCTCTCCCCCACTGAGATGCTGAAGTGTCATGCATCAGGCTGCAGGTCTATCAATTGAACCTGCTGCGTGTACCTGTTGTCCTGTTAGGCCTCATGCTGTTCCTCTCCCGGCTCAGAGATTAAGCCAGCCAGGGTGAAGGCTCTGTGCCACCTGATTCAACGAAATTTACCACTGCTGGAGATGCTGCTGGAAGAAGTAACCCACCGGGGAGAGGATTTCACCTGAGCCGCCATTCAGAAAGAGGAAGGGTGGCTCTTATCCCCTTCCCCTTATGCTTTTGCAGCCCCCCTCCCCTTGGAAATCCACCTATCTGGTCTGGGCCTTCCCCCATCTGCCAGCCTGGTTATGGGTCTAGCACCCTTTCGCCACTGGCCCCACCAAAATCTGCAATAGAGTAGACATCCAGGAAGGAGTAAATAACATGAGGAGGAATCCAGGTAAGCTTGAAGAATGGTCAAAAATTTAACAGCTGTGATTTAATGCTAAAAAATGCAGGATCATGCACTTGGGCTGCAAAAATCTAAGGGAGTGCTACAGTGTAGGGGGTCAAAATACTTCTGTCCACGAGAGAAGTGCGAGACCTGGGCGTGATTGTTTCTGATGATCTCAAAGTGACTAAAAAGGTAGAAAAGGTGACGGTGAACGCCAGAAGGATGCTTGGCTGCATAGGCAGAGGAATGACCAGCAGAAAAAAGGAGGTGATAGTGCCTCTGTATAAGTTTCTGTTGCGACCTCATTTGGAGACTGCACCTTCAAAAGTATACAAACAGGATGTAGTCATTGCAGAGGTCTGCTACTAAAATGATTAGTGGTTTCATTAAACAGCATATGAGGACAGTCTTAAATATCTTAATATGTATACATTAGTGGAAAGGCAGGATAGAGGAGATAAGACAGTGACATTTAAATATCTCCCTGACATAAATGTACAAGTCTCTTTTGACTGAAAGCAAACTCTGTTATGAGGTGACAAAGGGTGAGGGTGAATTAGGATAGACTCAAGGGTAATATGAGGAAATATTTCTTTAAGGAAAGAGTGACAGATACATGGAATAGTAGAAACAAGGACAGTTTGGTGTCTATTCTGAGGCACGTTGGGACATACATCCATTGGATGCCTGTCCCCTTTCGTGCCATCTTTAAACTTCTCATCCTGGTACATAAAGCATTTCACACTAGCACTCCACAGTATCTCACGGATCTCATTTACTTTCACTCCCCCAGGCACACCCCTCGATCCTTTCATCTTAACCGTCTTACCTTGCCTTCCCCTTCCCGTGCTCACCTGCAATCCACACGCTCCTCCGCCTTCTTTTTTGCTGGACCCGCTGCTTGGAATGCCTTCCCCCCTCCCCTCCGTTTGGAACCACACTTCAACATATTCAAAAAGAACCTGAAGACCCACTTGTTTTCCCTAGCGTTTGATGTTCCTTCCCCTTTTGTGTAACCTCCTTCTTCCTCTCCCCTCCCCCTATTATCTTCTCCCTATGTCTCGTCTTACTTTTACTATCTCTGTCCTTTTGAAGAATTGTACATTTCCTTTCTTTTTAATTGGCCATTGGCCTCCTTTTACGAATTATTTTAATTGTGCACCGCCTTGACTGTATATGAAAGGCGGTTTTTATCAAATGTAATAAAACATAAAACATAAACACTAGTCATCCACATTTTCCATCCCTGACGAAACTCCCCATGCGAAAGGGCAGGAAAGGGGTGGCACAGAGGCAGAGACAGGGCGGGCAGTGGGCAATCTGTGGCCCAGGACTTATTCCACCTCTGAGGTAGAGTACGGCAGGCCCGGGGTATGTCAAAGGATAGAGGGGGCATAAGAGATTCCCCACAGCCTGACCCTGGCCTTGGGAGGCCAGATTGGGGGTCAGACTGTGGGGAATGTCTTAAGTTGTTGGCAGCCAGGATTCGCGGCTTCATGGGCAACCGGAAGCCTTGGTGCCGCGGCTCCATTCAGGAGCCTTGACTGAGTTAGCCAGGCAGGTGTTTGTATGTGCAGGCTGACCAGAATTGGGTCTGGGCCTGCACCTACAGGCTTAGATGGGATTCTGACATACCCTGCGGGATTAGAATCCCATCTACCTCTGTGCATCCAGTTCCGCCAGACACACAGAGGCCGGAACATCCAGATTAGAATAGGTGACCACCTGAATTCAAAAAAGCATTGAACAAACACAGAAGATTTCTTAAGAAAAAATGGGGGTTATTGTTATGGAATGGCAGACTAGATAGGCCATGTGATCTTTTTCTACCGTCATGTTTCTATATTTCTATGTTTTTATGTTTCAATGATTTACTCAGACAAGAAAAATGGGCAGGCGCATCAAAACAAACATCTCTCTTTACCACAGGTGGCATCGGAACTCACAATTCAAAAGACCTTTATCACAAACTTCACTCATCCATAAGTACCTGGATTTGTTGTCATTTTACCATCATTTCTCTGTAATTTTTTATTTACTCAGAGTCACACCTTTTAATCCAAATTGTTTTGTAGTTGCTGCATGTACCATCCAGTATTTCTCTCCACTCGTTGTAAATATTGCTCAGACCACACCTGAACAGGCTATGTTGGGCTCATACCTAGTGTGGTGCATCTTGCCTCCACTAAAGGTTTCAGTCTATCACTAATACTGCACTCAGTGTTCAACTACCCTGGAATGGCCCCAGGAGCTTCCTCACTCAATCATACTTGCAGCCAATATGGCCTTCACAAAGCAGTGTGTTATCTTCAAACCAGTGTTATGATTTTAAAGCAGCAGTGCTGAGTGACATCATTATTACAACAACTTTATTGTCACCTGTCCGCCAGGGTGCTCGGACAAATCTCCCCTGGGGTGGATACAATAATGAATCAGGCGACACTCTGCTTATTCCATAATAAAATAATTTATTTGGGCAAGAACAAAAAGTAAGGAAGTTACAAGCAAAGCTATAAACAGTCTGCCTGATGCGAACAGAGTTCTCTGGCTCTGAATAATAGTGAAAGAGAAGGCTGTCCTGCCCACACTCGGCCGTTACCTCTGTTCTATACTCCTCTGCAGCAAATAGTTCCAGAACATTCTGCATTTATTTGCAGGTTCTGCCCTGGGACCCTCCCCATTATCAGGTTTCTGTCTTGAGGCACTTCACTCAGTATCATATAACTAAATGTGCTGTGCTTCTTATCAGGTAGGCCGTTCCCTGCTGGGCTGCTCTGTCTGGGCTGCTCGGTCCCCGCCCTGCATCTTCTTCTTTGTTTCACTGTAGTTTCGCTTGGGTGATTTTCGCTTCAAGCACAAGTTAGAATCTTCAAGGCTCAGCTCTGCAAACTTTTTCATCAACCTTATATTAGGCTGGCATCTGCTCCATTCTGTAAGTCCATTCTCTGCACACTCCTGTCCAGAGTCTGGTATCCTACATGTTTCAGCAGGGATCATACATGTTGTCAATCACAGCCCACATGCAGTTCTTCTGTGCCATTTAGAAGTTAGTCAGCTCTTTGGGATAGGATCATAACTTCCAACATCATTATCAAAGTAAGCCAAATTAGTCCTTAACCCCCTCCTTAACCCCTACATTCCCCACTTTTTATTTTTTCTTTTCTGTCAGGTTGGAAAGATGGAGGGCATCCAGTGAAATTTGGCTACGGGGCATGAATTACGATTTGTGACAGAGGGTACATCAAGAAGCAACAGCTCATACTGATCTCTAGAAATGGTATACATGGTTTTAGTGGACTGCAGCAGCATTGTCTTACAACAAGCTAATAAGAGAGAGAACACGCAGCAGACAATAATAGCAAAAATTGCAATGGTTAACAAAGATATGAAAAGAGCCTTGAGGCCACCACCGAGGCTAGATAACCAAGAGGAAATACTTCCATAAAAGAATAACAATACATAAGACAAAAACATACACAAAATCCTTACATCTTTGCAACTGCAAAGACTCTCTCTCTCTCACTGGGCCCCTTTCTTTGCAGCTGGCATTCCAAGGTTTTGCTTATCTGTGCAGTCCACCATAACCCTCCTGTCTCTGCCTGCGTTATTCTGCATAAATTCTTAGGTCATTTTCAGGCTTTCTGCAAAGCCCTTTCTAGGGGCCTCCTATGTTTATGCAGCTGGATCTGCTTATTAAGGCTTGCCTATCTATGCAATCAATCATAATCAATCATAGCCCCCTGCCTCTTCCTTTGTTGTTCCATCCGCCGGCACTAATTGAAACCTTCAGGGCTAGAGTATTAGTTGAATTCCTGGCTTGACCTGTTTGACCCTAGGCTTATATCCTTGGACACTTCTGTCCAGGGTATAGCTTTAGGCTTTATAACAGTAAGCCACATTGAATTCTTCCTTGCTGCCCACATGTTTTGTGCCCACCATATGTTGCTATATTTGCTTCAAACACACAAGAGTGCAGTTATAAGGCAGAGATATATATATATGCATTCATAAGGCAAACATATTAAGCAGATCTGAGCCGCTTATCTTCATTCCCCACTGAGGGATCATTGAGGGGCAGCTTCTGGTACTGTTCTCGAGATACAACATACATGGTATTGGTGCTTTGCATTATCATTTTCTTACAGCATCCTAATAAAACAGAAAAATACAGCATGCAATAATACTGAACACATCAAATATTCAACAAAGTAATGAAGAAAGCTTTGAAAATGTCACAGCAAAACTTGAACTGGTGTGGGTATTGCAATTGCTGTAGCCCAAATGGCTTGTAGATTTCAGTTATTTTCTAAGAAGATGATAATAAAAGGATAACAACACAATCAGTCCCAAAAGCTCCCAATCAGTCTAATAGTACTTTTCCTATTTTCAAATAATTTGGTCTTCACTTTTCACTGAAGTTTAAGTGTAAGTTCGTTTTTTCTCAAAAGTAGAATCTCTCATTCTCATAGGTGGATATCTTGGCCCTTTTTCAATGTGACACACTGATGCAGATAGGGACTCCCTCACACATTTCTGCGGTGTGTAGTTCGGATTTCTCGGGATGGTCTGCTCCATCTGGACTCTGGCCAATATCCTCTGCTGGACTCTCTGGATTGCAATTGGTGACATGGCCACCAATCAAACCTGGGTAAATCTCCTGTTCTTGTTTGTAGTCTTTGCGCGATATCCAAATCTCTCTCTCATTCCTACCAGAACGGCATCCAACTTCATTCATTTTAGAACGGTATCCTCATCCCCTATATGTATTTTTATATATATATAGATATAGGAGGTATACTCATCCCTGATATAAAGCCAAAATCAGGGGTATCCCAAGACAATTTAGAAAATTTTTAGGAGTCTCATCCAAACCTTTTTTCTCTCGTTCATCTCAGAACGGTATCCAAATCTCTCTCTCTTCTCTCACAACAAAATTCTCATCCCCTGAACCGGCAGGAGGTATCCCCTCCTCTATTTAATTAGTGAAGCAATAGGGGGTATCCTCATCCCTGATGTACAGCCAATATCAGAGGAATACGGGACAATTTAGAATAAAAGTTTTAGGAGTATTAAATACTTGGAGTATTAAACACTCAAGTCCCTGTTCGGGCGCCAATTGTCCGCCAGGGTGCTCGGACAATTCTCCCCTGGGGTGGATACAATAATGAATCAGGCGACACTCTGCTTATTCCATAATGAAATAATTTATTTGGGCAAAAACAAAAAGTAAGGAAGTTACAAGCAAAGCTATAAACAGTCTGCCTGATGCGGACAGAGTTCTCTGGCTCTGAATAATAGTGAAAGAGAAGGCTGTCCCACCCACACTCGGCCGTTACCTCTGTTCTATACTCCTCTGCAGCAAATAGTTCCAGAACATTCTGCATATATTTGCAGGCTCTGCCCTGGGACCCTCCCCATTATCAGGTTTCTGTCTTGAGGCACTTCACTCAGTATCATATAACTAAATGTGCTGTGCTTCTTATCAGGTAGGCCGTTCCCTGCTGGGCTGCTCGGTCTGGGCTGCTCGGTCCCCGTCCTGCATCTTCTTCTTTGTTTCACTGTAGTTTCGCTTGGGTGATTTTCGCTTCAAGCACAAGTTAGAATCTTCAAGGCTCAGCTCTGCAAACTTTTTCATCAACCTTATATTAGGCTGGCATCTGCTCCATTCTGTAAGTCCATTCTCTGCACACTCCTGTCCAGAGTCTGGTATCCTACATGTTTCAGCAGGGATGATACATGTTGTCAATCACAGCCCACATGCAGTTCTTCTGTGCCATTTAGAAGTTAGTCAGCTCTTTGGGATAGGATCATAACTTTCAACATCATTATCAAAGTAAGCGAAATTAGTCCTTAACCCCGTCCTTAACCCCTACACACCACAGAAACGTGCACCATGCAACACATTTAAATGATGGTAGTCCATTCAATCTCATTGAGACCATGAGGTCTCATAGTCTTTAATTTAAAGATCCAAGACTGGAACATGGTCAAAGATAAACCATTGGAGTTCATCAGATGTATATGGCTTTTCTTGACAAGGTCAAAGCATAGGAGCAGGCACTGTGACCCCAATTCCATAACATGTAAGTCCGGCCAGCAGACATGTCTAAAAGATAAACAGGACCCGTTTGAACCTAATTCCGGATCTGCGGGATTTGATGTGCCCGAGAGTCTGGAATCATAGAGATGGAAGTGTTTGGCATGGCACAGCATGGGCAAAGTGCTATTCAGCTGGCCCATTCACATATCCAGGGGCATGGCCTGCGTACGGGCCCAGGCACGGGCCATGCATTATAATGGAGAAACCATCCCTGTAAATATTATCAGACGCATGTAAGCATTCTGGAGGTCCCCACACCCATCATATTCTGAAACATTACACATTTTGGACTCTGCCTATCTCCGTGAGGTACCCATGGTCGCCACACCCCTCTGGAAAAATATGCATCTCCTATGCTTCTCATCACAGACAGTAGTTTGCTGATGCAAACTAGACATAAATACCAATGACAAATGATAGCTAATGCAACCTAAACCATGTACCAGTCTTCCTCCTGCCCTAAAATTTGCAAGGTGATCCCAGTGCACCTTGATATGGTATACGAGAATGAAAATATGAACATGTATGTCAGGACATACCTTGCATGAAATGGTACTTGGCATTTGGAAATGGCCCCAGTGATTCCTGTCTTGGTTATCTCTACAAACACACTTTCAACAGCTAGGGATGGACCTTTACTGGGTGCACCAAACCCAAAACTAACTGCAGTTCCCATAGTATGCATAATATTGCTAAGCAACAAAACTGTATGCCCTGTTCATGCCTATGGCCTATTAATGTACTCATTTTGCTGTTCCACACTATTGTTCCCCTCTTATCTCTTCCCACACCCCTCCCTAGGAGTCCTGCTCTTCTGTCAGATCTTTTCTATCTGTGCTCTTCTCTTCTTCTGTGAAATCCAGACTTTGCTCCTTTCACCTTGCTGCACCTTATGCCTGGAACAAATCACCTGAGTCTGAATGACAGGCTGCTTCTCTGGCCCTTCTCAAATCAGGCTCCCTCATGTCCAGCCCTTGTATGTAAAAGGGACAGAGCCTGCCAGCAGAGCAACATGTTCCATGGACTGGGGGTGCCAGTCATGACCCAACCCAGCGAGGCAAGGTACAATTAGCCTTGCACAGTCCTTGCCCACAAGATATGCTGCTCCCATGGAAAGGTTCTGCTTCTCCTGGCCATAGTCATTACCTTCCACTATGGGAGAAGCATGTCCTACAAGCAGGGGCTGTGCAAGTCATGACTGTGGCTCAGAGAAGCAGAGCCTACCCGCAGTATCCAATGTCAGAAGGGTGCTGTTGCTGGCCACCCACCCCCTTCCTTATTCAGAATGATCTATGGAGCCCCGGTATCTTAGTGAAGAGCTGCCAGCAGACAAAAGGCTGCGAGTAGCGATTGAGGCTTCTGACAGCCTTCTGCCCCAGGAAGCAGCTTGTCCTGCATGCAGGCTATCCACTAGGCTGCTGGTGCTCCACAGGCCATCCTGAATGGCGAGTGTGGGTGGGTGGCTAGCAATGGCACCCTCCTAATGTCGGTGACCCCCTGCCGCACTTTCCCAGCTTACTGGGTAGCGCTGGCCCTGGTACAACATTTTTGTTTCCCCCCTCCAGTGTCCAGCATTTGTCTTCCTTCTCCCCCCCCCCATTAATCAGCATTATGTCTTCCTGCTTCCTTCTGTAGTCCAGCATTTATCTTCCTGCTTCTCCCACTGTTATCCAGCATTATGTCTTCCTGCTCCCCCCCCCATTGTCCAGCATTTGTCCTCCTTTCCCTCCCCTGTTGTCCAGAATTTGTCTTCCTGCTGCCCCCTGTTGTCCAACATTTCTCCTACTCCTCCCCCCCCCACCCCCTGTTGTCCGGCATCTGCCATCCTGGTCCGTTCACCTCAATGCTGGCATGGTTCTCAAGATTCCCATGCGCTGGTCAGCCCCTGCTGGTTCCACACCCCTCAGATGTGAAAAGCATCATCAGAGTAGTGGGACCTAGCAGGGTCTTACAAACATGCCAGAGTCGCAAGAGCCAGCGCTTTTGCTTTCCATTTTTTTTAAAGTTGATAGCTCACTGCACATATAAGCAAAATAATGGAAAACAATAGTGCTGGCTCTTGCAACTTCTGCATGCTTGTAAAACCTTGATGGGTTCCACATCAGAGGAGAGCGGAACCAGCAGGGGTTACCAGCGCATGTGACTCTTCAAGAGATTTTGTGCTTTTTTTCCCACCGACATTGCCTCAGTGTCCTCGGATCTGGGGCAGGGACCTCCGGCAGCAGGGGTGGAAGTGTGATTCTGCAGCTGACGATCAGGAGAAGTGGAGGTGGCGGCAGCAACTAGTCCATTTGATTTCTTTTTCAGCTTTAGAAGGCAGAGTGAAGCGGTGGCCACTTGGCTGTTTTGGGAACATTTTTTGCTGCCCTCAAACTTTGCCGCCTAAGGCGGACACCTCACTCCACCTCATAGAACCACCCCTCTATCCCTGCATCAGCAGTCCCATTTTTGAGAACATGGGAAATGCTGGGGTTCCCTAGATTGGCTCCTTTAGCAATGCACATTTCTGCATTGCTATAAAACACACTATTGCTCTTAATATTTCTATAAGGGTGTTTATTAATGTTTCTCGACCCTACACCATTCCCTCACCTCTGCTTTCTGTTCCTTAGAACTACATCTTGTTTTTCCAGACTGCAGTCATATCAGTTCTTCTTTATGGGATGAATTGAAGAGCACAGCAGAAAATGTCCTAAATCCTGGCCTTATTCAGAGTTTTAGCAGGAATAAACTGTATGGTTCCAGGAAACACTTAATATGTACACGGGCCTTTCATAAATATGCATTATGCATCTCTGCAGCTGATCAGGCCCCCGTTCCGCCCATTTGGGAGACATTCTGAGATCCCCATCCTAGTGCCATGTATGTGCATGATAGCATTGTTTCAGAATACAGTTGGGGACGTTTTCACCACATAAACATGCCCACCACATGTACAAACCCCTTATTCGTATTATGATTATTATCTCCTGTGTCACTAGCCAAATAGCTCTTATGTTTAGTCAATCTACTCTCCATGCAATGAGATCTTCTGCCCCATAGAGCAATGAATATGAGCTCATGACATAACTGACAAAATCCAACAAACATGTGGAGCCCGATTCCCTTAGGGCATGTCTGGGCCATCTGGATGCTCCCATGTGCGTTAGGATCCGATTCTACACCACGGGAGCAAGTCATTCCCACGGATACAGGATCGGGCCCTGAGATGGCTTGGCATGCCCCTGCATACTCATGGGGACATCCTCCCCACATGCCCCTCCAGCCCCTGCAGTGCCAACCCCCTGTTACCCCTCTGCCTGACCCCAGGCTGGGCAGTCGGGGCCAAGATTGGATGGTGGGGTCCTACCTGTCCCCTGTCCTTTCCCTGTGTGCTGATCCCAGGCTGGACCACCATCCTCTTCACCGCTTATCCCACCTCCGTGGAGGAATAAGTGGCACGTCCAATCTGCCCTTGCAGGATGTTCAGGGCCATGACCTGAATCAGCCCTGTACATCCTGCTACCTCAGCCCAACTCCTCTCTGTCCACTCGCCGCCCCATCCCACCCTCCGCTAGCTCTGCCCTGCTGCGACTCTGGCCATGCGGGGAGGAGGGATGCAGAATCAGGACAGGATGGCTAGCAGAGCTGCACATCCCACAGGAACATGCAGCCCCACTAGGCACCTTGCAGAATCGGGCCCGTAGTGTTACTTTTGAATACTTTTTAATATGAAAGTCTTTCCAGATACAGGATGAGTCCATTGTGTATCTGGATAATCAAACTACAAAAATCACACAAACCACAGGGGGAAAGTCCATGTTGTTCACTTCTTCCATCAATTCAGCGTGTACAACGCTGTCATGGATGTTAGTGCCCCTAGTGAATGTTATAAATCGACCCCTTTGGAAAACTGAATGTAGTTTGAATATGTGTCAGTGTGTCTGAATAATATAAGATCTATTCTGCATGATCCCGAGGGTCCTTTAATTCACCTTTGTGTCACATACTTTTTGATAACCTAATAGAGGTCATTTAAAATTGAGTGAGCCAAAATGTTCATGTATAAGATAAACAGAACTTAGGAGTGGAGGAGTAGCCTAGTGGTTAGAGCAACTGCCTAATATCCAGAAGTTCAAGGGTTCAATTCCCACTGGCACTCCTTGTGACTTCAGGCAAGTCACTTTACCCTCCATTGCCTCAGAAGAAAAGGCTGGCAATCTACTTCCAGTGATAGATTGACAAGGAAACCCAGAGGTAGCTGGCTCACTATGAACCAATGGCACAAGAAGAAAAAAAAAAGAACTTAAGGATTGATTAATTTGCAGAAATACAGTAAATTTCTGTTTTAAAAAAATATGTAAAAACCTTTGTCTATCTATATCTGTATATATGCATAGAGATAGATAATGATATTGATTTCATTTTTAAGCAGAAATGTTAAATACAGAGACATGCAATGCTTTTGCTAGCATACAGTATATAATCCCAAGATCTAGTTCTCCTATTATTAAACTGATAAAGAAGCAGAGACGAGTTACAATTCTACAGCAAATTTCAGTTTATTCTCTTAACAATAGTTTTCCCATAATAAACCATGCATAAACACATCTTTACAACATATAGAAAGGTTCCATAACCTGAATTAGTAGAAAGTCTTTCTGATGTTTTAATAAGACAATTGAACACTAAAGTCACTCAACATTCATCGCACACAATATCACCTATGTCTGCTATATAAATGACTTCAGACAGGCACAGTTTCTTTTACGCTTGACCTTGGTTATAAATTCCTCTGCTGCATAGAAGTGCATTATTGTAGCCTGCAAATCTGGAGCAAGTGAATTTAATAGAATAATGACACCTTACAAAGATTTTTTTTGAAAGATTGCCAGATACCCCTAAAAGCAAGGCAATAACCCAGTCCGTGGAGCCGCCAGTCTTTCAGAAAAAGGATATTGTGCTATTTTTTTTTCTTCCCTCACAAGCCTGTCAAGATCGTTGTCTTGTGAAATGAACATCATAACGCCATTGGTCAAGTGCCTAGCCTGCCAGTGCATCCGTTCCATACTCTTCCGCTGAGCAAGGGCTGGAAATGAAATCAGTAGCAAAGGAGGACAGAAATCAGAATCCAACTGCTCTGATGTGCTCCTGAAGCAATTGCACTAGAGAAATATTTAGGTCACTTTTTTTTCATCTAGCCTGGTCCTTTTTAAGGTCTTATGAGGGGTAAGCTTAAAAGGTAGATATCCACAAGCTTTGGGGATCTTCCTTTAAGGCAGTAACTATGATAAATGGTTCTGATTCTGTGGCTAGATTACTAATCTAGAAACAGACACAATTCATTGCAAAGTTCCTCACCCACTCCTTTAAAGCTCAATTCTGCGTAGGATGGTGTAGCCCTTCATATGAAACTCTTCATTCGGAAACAGTTTACCATCTGAAGGCAATTTTCAAAGATGTTTCTGTGCATTAATCAGGGAATAATGCATAGACATGGAGCTCTTGCAATGATCCAGCCTATACATGCTTATGTGTATATGTATAGAGGGTCATTTTATAAGATGCACCTATTTGATAAAGAGAAATATGTGCATACTTTATAAAATAAGGGTGTAAGTAGTAGGATGTTCATGTTGAATCTAGGCATAAGCAATTACACCAAACCTAGAGCTGGTATAAAAGCTCACACCTAGATTTTGTAAAGAATGCACATAAATTACAGCCTTTTGTAGCTTACATGCATAAATTTGCACTCCATCCAAGCTTGGCCCGTGTGCATGCCCACAGTGAAAATATGTGTCAATGATCTTATGCACGTACTTATAAAATAGCAATCTGCTCAAGTAGGCACATAAAGGCCCAGTGATGCACGTCAATTACTAAAAATAGGTGATTTACGCCTATTCATGGCACCTAACTTCTGCTGCTCCTTACAAACCTACCTCCATACTGGACGAGCATGTACAAGTGTGCATATGTCTTTGGAAAGCATTCCTAGGGCTGGAGTTTGGGTGGAGGGCTCAAGGGCACTCATGCTTTTGAATTTCTAGAAATAGCCTTTTGAAATATTGTGGAAATGTGTGGGTCTACTTGTCCCAAGTCAGTTTTTAGAGGGGGGGGGGGGGGACATTTGGCTTTGAAAGCTGCTGCTGTGAAAAAGGGCAGCAAACATTGTGCATTCACAGATTGTTTCAAAGTCGCCCCTTTCTGTTTTACTGGTTATAAGAACATAAGATATGCCATACTGGGTCAGATCAAGGTCCATCAAGCCCAGTATCCTGTTTCCAACAGTGGCCAATCTAGGTCATATGTACCTAGAAGTTTCCCCAAAAGACACAGATTCCACAATGCTCATACTGGGTCAGGCATTGATATCCTGGGTCCCTTCTTAATAATGGTTTATGGACCTTTCCTCCAGGAACTTGTCCAAACCTTTTTTAAACCCAGCAACACTAACAGCCCTTACTACATCCTCCGGTAACAAATTCCAGAGTTTGATTACACGTTGAGTGAAGAAATATTTTCTTTTGTCTTAAATAGTTTACCCTGTAGGTTCATTGCATGTCCCCTAGTCTTTCTATATTCTGATAACGTAAACAATCGATCTACGTTTACCCGTTCCACTCCGTTCATTAATTTATAGACTTCTATCATATCTCCCCTCAGCCGTCTCTTTTCCAGGTTAAAGAGCCGTAACCTTTTTAGCCTTTCTTCATAGGAGTATCCTTCCATCCCCTTTACCATTTTGGTGGCTCTTCTCTGAACCTTTTCTAATAACGCTATATCCTTTTTAAGATACAGTGACCGGAATTGTGTGAGTTTTGACAAAAACAGGGAAAAGAAAGTTCCTCTAAAAAATTTGAGCTTGCTGTTCAGAACCTTTAGCTGGACTACAGCATTCAGCAGTTCTATTCAGCAGTGGTGCATAGATGGAGCGAGGAAACCTGACATAGTGGTAAAGGAGAAAAACAACAGAATGGCATTGATAATAGAGATGTCTGTTCCATTTTGTAAATTGCTTGGAGAGGGAGAAGATCCTGAGGTACCAAAATGCAGTCAGAGATCAAGAGCATATGGCAGAAAGACACAGAAATATTTTCCAGTGTATTGGGAGCCCCAGCCCTAATTAAGAAGAATTTCCAATCACATCTTGATAAATTACCCATACGTGTTACATCTTTTGAACTCCAGAAGGAAGCTTTCTTTGGTAGTAAATTTGTGAGGCTGAGATCCCATAGTCTGGCTTAAGAGTGAAGTTCATGACTGTCTCAGTACGCACAAAACAAACCTGTTTGGAGAACTTGCCTCTGAGAGATTTGTTTGTCCTGACTCTCGAATGTATGTAGTTTTCTCTCCCTGTGCATCGACTACGGTGAGCCTGAAAACTAGAGCGGTTGGAAACATCTCCAGGAGAGAGACAAGAACCAGTATGGTGCTGTATCATTCAGAAGAAAAAGCATTGAGGCAGGAGTGGTGCTGTTTGCTCTTCCTGCCCTGGAAAGCAGAGCCATGGCAGATAAGCATTTCTGACTTTTAAATTAAACTTTTTCGGTTGTTTAGATCTATATGTTTATCTGATAGAGTGATATATCTGCTGCATGTGCATCGTAATGTTCCCCACTAGGCTTCACTCTGTTTGGCTGCTTCCTCCGCCCTCTCCTATTGCATCTTAATGTCCACATTAACGACTAAATACGCTTTGTTCCTCTCGCTCCTCCACTAATTTGGTATCTACATCTTTTAGCTCTGCAGACTTTATTTCCCTCCCAGTCTCCCCTTGACCCCAACTCCGATCTCATCGTTTTAAATTTCTTATATAGTCTTTCTGAGGCTCAATGAAATTATTACTCCCAGGTGCAACACAATCCACTCAAGCTTCCGCAATTTGCATTATAACCTGCTGACACTGAATTTTGCTACTAAGATATATCAAAAGATTCTGTGGAGAACACAATACACATTTTTTCACGTGGTGGAAAACAACATCAAGGCAGATGGCAAGCAAAATGACTGTGTGAAGGTGTTACTTTCAAAAATGCTGTGGATATACCACTCCTCAAAAGCCTTCACTGGACCCTACCTGCCCTTCCAATTATTGAACTGTCTCCAAGCTCCCTTTTGCAACCAAACTATTTACACATGATGTTCACCACCATTATCTTGAATTTCTTTCCTCTTAAGCTATTCTGGACACATCACAATTTGGTTTTCATCCTCTACATTCAACAGAAATGGCCCTTTCCAAAGTCTTCAGTGACCTGTTCCTGACCAAATCCAAAGGCCTTTACTCACTCCTCATCCTTCTTGACCTACCTACTGTTTTTGACACTGTTGATTGCCACCTTCTCCTTGATACCTTCTTCTCGCTTGAATTTTTGGGCTCTGTTCTGTCTTGTTTTTCTTCTTCTCTCTCGCATCGCACTTTCGGTGTGTGTTCTAGTAGATCCTCCTCTGCTGCTATTCCATTTGTCAGTCAGTGTACCTCAGAGTTCTATCTTGCGACTTCTTTGCTTCTTTTGCTACGCTCATTCCTTCTGTGCCCTGATCTCCTCCCATGGTTTTCAGTACCATCCTTCACTGATGACTCTCAGATTTATCTCTCTACACTAGACATCTCTCTAAGAATCCAGGCTCTAATCTCAGCCTGCTTGTCTACAATTACTGCCTGGAAGCCCTGCTGCCATCTACAGCTGAACATAACCAAGAAATAGCTTTTCCCCCCCTAAATCTATCTTCCACTTCCTCCCCTCTCTAGACCCTTACCACTCTCTTGTTACCACCTGTCTAGACTCTTGCAACTTGCTTCTTGCTGGTTTCCAACTGAATTATCTATTTCCGCTCAATCTGTTTAAAACTCAGCTGAAGGCTAATCTTCTCTAAGTCCAGGATATGGATCAAAAAACAACAGAATTCTGAAAAAGTCTGAAAAATATGGACTGCTTAACTACTCAGGGAAGGATGAGGAACATCTAAATTCACACTTTTATCAGAGATTAAAAGGTCCCTTTTACTGAAGTGCAGTAAAACTTTGCAGATAATACACATTTCTTGTTAAAATTCATGGATGGTAACTGCAAAGCCTTTGCAATAATTGTTGGGGGTGTACCCAGCAGCTTCCTACCTAGTTAACGCAGAAGCAATATACTTATTGTGCATCAACTAAGCACAGATAATATGGATATAGTTGACATTGAGGTTGCATTATTTGATCTGCTTTATCTGCCATGGTAACAGTCAGGGTCGGTGCAAGGAGATGAGGCACTCTAGGCCACCCTCGTCTTTTGTGCCCCTCCTTTCCCCGGTACTCCACCCCCCCCCCCTCCTCCTACGCTCATTGCTGCCTCCCCTTTTCAGAACTTCCAGCAAACAGTCCTGTGATGCTTACCTTAATCTTTATCACCGCAGGGCTATTTTCTTTCACCCCTCTTTGTCTCCTAATGCCGGTCTCCAGTGGCGATAGGAAGTCGGCGTCAGGAGTCGGAGAAGGGTGGAAGCAAGCAGTCCCATGGCGCTGAAACGTAAAGTAAGCGCCGTGGGGCTATTTGCGGCGATTGCTGCTGCTGTAGGTCCTGAGAGGAACAACAGCAGCAGCAATCAACACCCCTGCAGGGCCGTTGCTCTAGGTGACTGCCTAGTTTGCCAAATGGTAGCTCCGGCCTTGGTAACAGTTAATGTGGGTAAACCAAACCAGCCCTTTCTATGCTAAACAGTTAGAATGGGAATTAGCATAGACCCTCAAGCAAATATGATAATCATTAGCAAAGAGATCTGATAAAGGCCGTGAGGCATTGTTCTTGCAGTGGTCCGATTTTGCATTATCTGTATGCACTGTCCTTCACAATAGGAATCCGTAGAACTGCGGGTCCCAGCTGAATCATTAGTGCAGGCCCAAGTGTTTAAACCACTTTAGTAAAAGGGCCTCTAAGAGAAGATTAAGGATTAAGACTAAAAGAAATGCAAAAAGTAAAATCTCTTTTTCTGAAATTACAAAATAAATTAAATATCACGACAATAAAACAACGTGAGGCTTCTCAGTGGTGGCAGCTGCCCAAGCCAAGGAAAAGTAGGAACAGTTCTACTGTATATGTCTTGGCCCTCTGACAAGTGAATGAATGATGCTTTGAAATCTAGGCAACTCGTTCAAAAGAGGCCATTTTAGTAATGGAGTTGTGAGAGTCTATGAAGGCCCCGCATCCTAGGTAGCCAGAATTTTTTTACAAATCATTCAAAAAATCTCTCCTTAGATAGCTAATTATCATTATTTTTTCCTAAATATATCTATAGGCCCTTTACTGAAGTCCACTAAGCAGTTAACAAGTGTTTTAGCAGATAGTAATGGCCCACGGAGACAGTGAATGCACCGGCATGGCAGCTACTGGCCATTAAAATGTGCATTAATTGCCCATTGCACAGTGAGGTGGGGAACAGGCAGAGTATGGGAAGAGTGTGGATTTGAGGGTACATGTGGAAGGAAATTCTGATTGGGGCACATCCGAGCCGTTTGGACAGCCGAAAAATGGACGGGTCAAACGTACCCGATTCTGCAACTGTGGGAGCTAGATGTTTCTGCAGTTGCAGAATCTGGCACTTAGATGGCCCGGACATGTCCCGATTCTGCCATGGGAGAAGTCCTACCCCCTGCCCAGCCAGCCCACCCCATGCTCCTGTTGGAGCGCCAGTGCCGTGGCATCCCATTGCCATGGCACCGGGATGCACAGCAGGAGTGCAGAAGGCCCTATATCACTGACAGCTTCTTTTCCCCACTGCCTGACCTCAGCGGACACAGCCAGGGACAGGATCGAGTGGCGTGGCCTTACCTTCAGCATCCCTGGGACTTTGGGGGTCTGCATGCCCCGATCTCTGCTGCCCCTGGGACCTAATCCACCTCCGAGGTAGAATAACTTCCATGTCTAACCAGCCTCCAGTGGACATACAGGGCCGTGGTCTGAATAGGCCCTGTACGTCCAGGTTATGCAGCCCACTCCCCCACTCTGCCCACTCTCTGTCCAGTCATCGCCCCTTCCCGCCCCCATCCAGAGCTTCCCACTCAAAGGCCCTGTGCGTGCAGGGATCTCTTGGGTCAGAATATGGCCCCTGCGAATAGCGGAGGTCGCACGTCCAAACCGGATGTTCATTCCCACTATTCACAGGTCAGAATGACCCCCATCATATACTGTCAATGGGTACACATAATAATACCTCTATGGGTGGTATTAGGTACACCCACATTAAGAGTACACACCTGTGCAGTAACTGCCATAAACATGCTGGTGATGCCCCCTGACAGTTACTGTGTAGGGCTTTCACTTAAAGAACATTAGTTTTCATGCTAAACGCATGTTAAGTGGAACATTTCTAACAGGCTTTATTCTTTACCCCTTCTGAAGAAATGCATTGAATGAATTTAGCACAGTATCTATAGTCAGGGAATATGGTAAACCATGCCTCCTTATGAGAAATTCAAATCATTGTTACCATGAGATTCACCTCATTTATCTTGTATTCAGAGAGGGCAAAGAATATAAAGAAGAAACACTAACAAGGCACTGGCATAATGTGCTTTCAGATACTGAATAAATCCCTTAACAAGCACCCAAACCTCAATGTTTGTTTATGGAAATCAGTTGCTCATCTTAAATTTAGTTCTCTTACATGTGCATAAATTCACATCTTCAAGCAATATTGTATGCCAATGAGTCTATATGCAGAAAAAAAATAGCAAATTAAATGATTGAAATTATTAAGACCAGTTAAAAGTCAGTTTCCTCTTTCGGGTTTGGCACTATTTATGTTTCCTGTCTAGTGAGCCAGAAGAGCTCTGTGTCTTATCACCGTTGTGTTTGGATCAGTTCCAAACCCCAAAATGTAATTTCTCTAGGACTAGAGTTATCTTACCTTGAAACACATCTGGGGAATGCAGCATTGATTGTCAGTTTACTTATGGCATGAGCACATTTATTTATTAAGAACCTTCCAATTTACTACTTCTTCTGTTGATGCACCAAAGTCCTCATATAGCAGTCTCCAAATTAGGTGCACCTCTCGCCTCTCCACTGCACAGCAATATTGATTTAAACATTTACACAGTGCCCTGAACCAGGACACAATACAGCCAATTTCATAGAAGTTCACAAAGGTCCTGCCCCAAACAACTTGCAATTGAAATAAATAAGGAAGACAATAAGAGATAAATCTACCTATGTTCATTAATGTTGGAAGATATCTCTTGTTATTTGTGACTTTAATGTATGCTAGATGCCTTTTGAATTAGGCAACTGTAATGATAATGAGATACAGATCATAAATGTGTTAAACTTGAATGTACCAGATTAATGAAGTCGCAGCCTGTATGGTCCCCATGTTAAAGGGCCTAGTGATGCAACCTTGCTTAACATGGGTTGCAAGGGATCTATCATGGGCAAAAGGAAGGAGTGGCAGGGAATGGCATTATTTACTCCACCTTCCAAAATCCCCTGAGCCCTAATTCAGACACCCCTTAGTCAGATGCCTAGAGTATGATATCCTCCACTCTCAACTTGCCTGTCGACCGATATCATACATTTTCCCTTTCCATCCCCACTTACCCACCTACTCCTTCCTCAAAACTGAGGGATGTGCATTTGCTTGAAACAACTTGAGAAATGTCAACATATCCTGTGTCATTTCATTTAGTTTTTAAACTGAAATGACAGAAAAAAAATCTTAACATTTTAGATTTTTTTCCCATATCATCAGCAGTGGACATTATTGCTTGATAGTGTGCACTTTGCTCAACAAAGCACATTATCATCCAATAGCATGCTTTATGTGCAATTAGAATGCACCATCAAGCAATAATGCATACTAATTGAGTAACAGTGAGTACTATTCTACAATAGCATGCACTACACAGGTACACTACCAAAAAACTGCCTCCAGTTTTGCAACTGATTCCTATAGATTTTGGGGTGCTGAATCCAGGAAAAATAGCCAAAATGTTCCATCACGTCACGTTTTCTTGCAAAATTAGATTTCTTACCCATATAAGGAATGTTCACATAATTTCTTTTTAGCCGACTGCAGTTTATTTTCTTGGCCCAAAATAGAGGTTGTAATGGTTAACTAACTAGAAACACTCCCTCATGATATTTTAGAGTGTTTTGTATTCATTTTATACATTAACAGGACAATTGGGAGGCGGGGGACTAAATCCAGTACTCGCGCTGGCGCATGTTCTTTCCTGTTCGCCTCGCCTCGTTCGCTCGCTCAAACATGGTGGTTGCGACATGAATGTTCCTGTCAAATTTCAGTTTCTTGCAAGTTCATTATTACCTTTTGTTTGCTCAGTCGTAATCCAGCTTTATTCCGAAGTGGTTCACTACAGTTGTAGTTTGCAGTGCTGTGTATTTGTGATGGCTCACAGAGCCAGAGGTTGCGTCAACTCTCCGGACAGTTTTTGTTTTATTTGTGGGGAATATACCGTGAAAAAGCGGCAGAGGAACATTTCTGCATTTATTAAAAAGTATATTTCGCCTATTTCGGTTTGAAGTTAGGCGATCAAGACAAACCGTGGGCTCCTCACAAAGTGTGCAAGACATGTGAGGAAGATCTACGCTTATGGATGAAAGGTAAAAAACAAGCATTTCGTTTCAGAATACCTATGATGTGGCGTGAACAAAGAGACCACAGCAGTGACTGCTATTTTTGCTCTTGCATTGTGAAGGGATACAACTTAAAAAATAAGAACGTAATAAGTTACCCCAACCTTCCCTCAGCAATTAGGCCTATGCCTCATAGCAACGAAGTACCTGTGCCTGAACCACCAAAATCTTTGGATCATATTTGTGTGGACGGTTCTGATCATGATGAGACTCATCAGATGGCTTTTCCCGATGAGTCCAGTACTTCCGAGTTTGAAACTGAACCAGATCCGAAACCTGAACTTTTCTCTCAAGCTGAATTGAATGATTTAGTCCTGGGATTTAGGACTCCCAAAAGATGCTGCCCAACTGCTAGGTTCTCGGCTTAAACAGAAAAATCTATTGTCACCAGGAACAACTTTTTATTGGTACCGCAACCGCGAGACACAATTTTTGAAGTATTTCAGCAAAGAGGAAGATTTGGTATTTTGCAACGATAAATACGGAGTGATGGAAAAGTTTAAACTCAAGTATGATCCTGCTGAATGGCGGCTGTTCATTGATTCGTCAAAAGACAGCATAAAAGGTGTTCTTCTTCATAATGGCAACACATTCGCTTCAGTTCCTATTGCTCACTCTGTTATTCTCCAAGAAAAATACGAGAATTTGGCCCTGATTCTTCAGAAGATTCGTTATGATGAGCATAAGTGGATGATTTGTGGAGACTTTAAAATTCTATCCATGCTATTAGGGCAGCAATCCGGTTTCACCAAATATCCCTGCTTCCTTTGCAAAAAGACTGGCCAATTCGGGAGTATTTGAGACCCGGTGAGAAAAATGTTCTTCATGAGAGCTTGGTACCTCGTGATAAAATTCTATTACCACCTCTCCACATTAAGTTGGGTCTCATTAAGCAATTCATCAAGTCCCTTCCAAAAGATGGTGAGTGCTTTCGGTACCTTTGCTCAAAGTTCCCCCGACTTTCTGAAGCAAAGCTAAAGGAAGGAGTGTTTGTTGGCCGTGATATAAGGAAACTCATTTCAGATGGAGCATTCGCTGAAACGATGTCTGAGAAGGAAAAAGAAGCCTGGGATTCCTTCAAGGATGTTGTTCTCAAATTCTTGGGGAACAGGCGGGATGAGAACTATAAGGATATTGTTGCCAGGATGCTCAATGCCTTCAAAGAACAAGGCTGTAACATGAGCCTGAAAGTCCATTTCTTGCACTCCCATGTGAACTACTTTCCCGAAAACTTGGGGGCGTACAGTGAAGAACAAGGTGAAAGGTTTCACCAGGACATCAAGGACGCAGAGAGAAGGTACCAAGGAAGATGGAACACCACTATGATGGCTTATTTCTGCTGGTTGCTGCTGCGGGAAACCCCAGATGAAAAATACGCCAAGCAGCGCACCAAGAGAATCATTCGGGGGAAGAAGAAACGGGCCCACCAGGAGATTGATTGACCCAAGAATGACTTTAAAATCTAAACTGTGTTGACAAATATCGTGTTTTTACTAAACTTTGAAATAAAAATTTGCTAGTTATTACCACAGTGTCGGATCTCATTTATTAGAATTTTATTTTCACACCATCGGGTGTTTGTCTTCATGTATTGCAATGGTGCGGTTTGCGTTTTCTATTCTTACATACATACCTGTACAACATTTTTTGCACATTTCTTTGCTTTGCTTTGTGTCTAACCTCGCTCTTATATGCTCAATGTTTGTGCACATGTATGTGGCTGTTTTAAGTGCAGACAATTTTGCTACCATCACAGTGTGTTTTTTTGACATTACTCTATTCTTATGTGCTGCCTTGTTACAATTTTCTTTATTCTTATTTGAATAACTACTAAACAATTAGTATAAAGAATTCATCCAAGAAACTTTTATCTCGATCGCACTCAATCTGAAACGTTCACCTCAAACTGCTATCCCAATGTAGCAAAACATCTGTACGTGATGGAGCAAATTGGTTACCAGATTTGGATTCAGCGCACCAAAAAATGTAAAAATCAATCGAAACATTAGAGTCAGTTAAAAAAAAAAAAATTTTAGTGTACCTGTGCTATTAATGAAATTAAGGGGGGGGGGGGAGATAGTCAGCGCCGATGGCTTGTGTCGCTAACACGGCTAGTCACCAGTGCTGAAATTTCAACCCAGATAGTCAATGCTGGGATCATATCACTGCTGCCACCTCTGTTTCCCCGGGAACGCCCCGATGTTAACCACTTAGCATCAGGGAGATGTAGCGGCAGCGCCCATAGATATTCAGCAGCACTAACTATGTTAGTACCGCTAAATATCCTGCATAGTAACATTTACATGGTTTGCAGGTCTGAAAACTATGTAAATGCTTTTGAAAATTCTCCCCATTGCTCCCAGAAGAAAAAAAAAAACAACTTCCCAAATCCCAAATAAATTGAAGAATCCCATGAATGACACAGGAAACTAAACAAAACTAAAATTGTTGATGTGCACACTCCTATCACAAACAGAGAAAGTACAGAGAGGTCTATCGCACTCCTACGGCTTTACTACTAGTACTCCTTATCATTTAACTAGTACTATAACATTGTGCACATACACAAGGCAGTATCTGCTCTAGAAAGCTTATAATCTATTCAAGATAGACTAAAAGGACAAATAAGAAAATAAAGGATTTCTAATGAAATCAACATGAGTATCAATAGAAGAAAAATGGGTTAATATGTAAAGGCAGCCTGAAAAGGTGGCCTTTTAGGCTGGATTTGATAGAAGGTCAGAGAGAGATAGTAAAATACTCTGACTCAGAAAGTTTATTTTAGGTGTACGGTAGAGCAAAGTAAAATGAAATGACTCTGGCTTGGCGTTGGCAGTAGAGGAGAAGGTCACCAGGTTAAAGGCATATGAGGGGAGAGGCAATGAGATTCTGCATCACCATTGCTTGACCAAATACAAGATCAGTTTAACTAGTGTAGGAGATTTTATTTGTCTTTGAGTTGTGGTGCCAGAGATATTGTTACAGGATCACTTCTGCCAACATGAGACCCTCCAACACTGTAAGATCTAATTCTGATTGGGTGGTGAATAGTAGAAGGGAATAGGGGGGACTGGTAGAGAAGGAGGAGGGCTGGAAGATAATTTCTAGGATTTGAGGGTGTTCTATAGCGTTCCAGGAGGAAGGGAAGAAGAGGATCTTGGTTCTTTAGACATAGCCTTTTTCCATCTGTTCGGTGGATATTAGGGCTGAGGGCACATTATTGTCACTTTTGCATTTTAGGTAGGTTGTGTACAATATCTTCAGCAATAATTGGAAATATTCCAACCATTTGTCATCATGATATTTTATTAACATGTTCAAAAGTATACAACAAAGAAAAGATGTCTGTGCAACTTAGTCAAAGTGATTTCTGAGAAAAAAAAAAATAAGACCGGGACTGGATTAATGACACCCTTCACTAATATTTGCACAGCCCTTGGCAGTGATAACAGCCTCCAAATGTTTCTGGTAGCCATCTATAAGTTTCATACATTTGTCTGTTGGTAGTTTTTCTCACTCTTCAACTGTGATTTGTTCCAGCTCATGAATGTTTCCATTTTCGATTGGACTGAGATCAAGACTCATTGCTGGCCAGTCAAAAAAAAGTCATTTTTTTTCTTTTTAACCATTCTTTTGTACTTTTGGATGTATGTTTTGAGTCATTGTCCTGCTAGAGGACTCATGACCTTCAACCTAGACACTAGATAGCACTTTTCACTCCAAAATACCTTGGTAGTCCTCTGACTTCATGATTTCTTTCCTGAGGCAGCAAAACAGCCCACAACTTTATGGAACCTCCACCATATGTAACTGTAGGAAGGGTGTTTTATTTCCCTTATAAGCTTCATTTATTCGCCTGTTAATGTATCTCTGGTCTGCATTGCCAAAGAGCTCAAGTTTGGTTTCATCTGTCCACAGAACATTTTCCCAAAAGGATTGTGGTTTCTCAAGGTGGGTATGGAAAAATATCAGACGTGCCATTTTATGTCTGTCTTTGAGCATTGGGGTCCTCCTTGGTCTTTGCCCATGAAGTCCTTCTTTGTTTAGTGTGTGGCATATGGTGCAGGTTGAAACCATCACTCTAGATTAGTGTTAAGCTCTTTGAATGTTGTACATAATGTTTTCCAAGAGTTCTCACTCACCTTTGAAAACTTCTTGGATTCATTTTCCTTTTCCCACCATATTCTGGGAGGTTCTTGACAGTTCCATGAACAAAAAATGTCTTTATAACATTGCAAATCTAAAGAAATAGCCCCGGCATTAACCTCCGTATATCAAAAAAAACTTAAATACACAAAATATATATCATATGGTTATTTTTCTTTTTGTTGGAGTGACCTTACAAAAGGGGAAGGAACTGAATGTGCTAACTTCTAACTCAAACACTCAAAAAGTGAGTTTTTAATGTCGGACCGTTTGCTATGAAAGGGAAGCCCTTTCTTGCAACAAATCTTCCTTTTTTTCTCTTTATTGTGAGCTATTATGGCTCTATTTGTAGAATTAAAATCTGAGGGGAATCATACTAAGCAAACCCCCGGTCGCACTTATCTGATTTAGTACAATTCTGATGAAAAGGATGATCTTATCTTGGAAATGAATGTCTTTTGAAATGCTATTACGGCTGCTTCTCCTCCAATAGCATGCCAACGGATACACAGTTCATAACAGATGCTAGAAACCTCGCCAATTTTGGCAAGCTTATTATTGGCTAACTTAACATATCAAAACGGGGTCTTCCGTTTGGACAATTTTTGCGACTTCGCCGAAATTGCTCTTCGCTGGAGGAATTTCAGAAGCAGGCTGTGGACTTGCGGGATCGGTTACTGAAAAGGGGTTATCCCCTCTCACTGTTAAAGAAGGCTTTTAAGCGGGCTCGTTTTTTACATTGTGAATGGCTGCTTTCTCCACGTTCTCCGTCTACTGAGCTGACTGATTCTGATGGGGAGGACTTTACTGGCATTTTTCCATATTTGACGGGGGTTCCAAAGGTAATGAACATCATACGCCGGTACTGGCCAGTTTTGTCAGTACATACCTGTTTTTCTGGCAAACGGTTTCGGGTGGCATATTCTAGGGGATTGAATTTACGGGACAGAATTGTAAAGTCCTTCTGGCCCTCAGATCGTCCCCCTACTTTCCATGCTGACCCGGGCCATTATATCTGCGGCTCGTGTAGTTACTGTGATATGGCGTTGACTGGACCGGAATGGGAGGATGTTTCTACTTCTACCACATATGTCTCTCACTGGCATACCACTTGTGAATCTTCGTTCGTTGTATATCTGATAAAATGTCCTTGTGGGCTACTCTATATCGGTCGCACCACTCGTAGTGTTAAGGTCCGACTTGGGGAGCATGCGTCCCGATTACAGACAAAAACCATGATGGCACCCATGGTTGAACATTGTCTTCGAGAAGAACATCTGTTTCATCAACTACAGTGGCGGGTCTTGGACTTTGTCCCTTTGGATCCCCGTGGGGACGACTGGGTTGAAAAACTACAGCGCATGGAGCAGCGCTGGATATTTTGATTAAAGACTGTTTCCCCTCGGGGCCTGAATGCCTCTGTTGAATGGCATACTTTGCTGTGATGCAGGATTCCCTTATTTGGTATGCTTGAAGCTGTTGGGGGTTCCCTTGTCTGTGGGTTTTCCCAAACAAAGAATGCTTGTAACGTTTTTGATCGCTGATTGGCTGTTGTTCTCCCTCTTTGCATCTGACGTCACACGCTGTTCTTTTTAAACCTGGCTGTTTGGTTTGTTTCATACAAAAGCCAACTGAATGGGATTCATTTTTTCCACCTGATGCAGGGCCACGGAGTGTTGGACGGCCCGAAACGTGGCACATTGTGCTTTATGAATTCTGTGCTGGCTGGACTCAGTTAAGTTAAGTTTTTGAATTATTTCAAGCATTTAAATGATTAAAAAGGAGTGACCACGGCGAGGGGTGGGTTGCAGTTCCTTCCCCTTTTGTAAGGTCACTCCAACAAAAAGAAAAATAACCATATGATATATATTTTGTGTATTTAAGGGTTTTTTTATATACGGAGGTTAATGCCGGGGCTATTTCTTTAGATTTGGATTACTTTTTGCCTTGTGCTGGGGATTTTTTTGACTGGTTTATAACATTGCGAAATGTAGGCACAGGAATCCCAAGGTCTTTGAAGATAGACTTGTACCCCTTTGAAGTTTTGTGATAATGGCTTTTCTGATGGTCTCAAGCAGCTTCTTGTCTTCACTTTTGTAAAAATGGAACAGGGAATAAATGTGGCCATTTTCAACATTAGAGCCATCAGTTATTGGTTGATTCAAGTCATGTGAGTACTGACAATTGATCACAGGTGGGCCTAATTTTACTATAGTGGAATGTAGTTCTTCTGTTCAAATCAATTTGAGTTGTTTATAAGGGTGCCAATAATAATGTCCTTAGACAAAAAGACTATAATGGTTTAAGACAGAATTCTACATAAGCTAACAAGTAAAATCATAAAAACCTTCGTACCTATCTGCTTTTGTGGTTTATTTATTCATTTGTCCATGCCAGATAAAAAAAAAATAGGAAAAACAACCTGTTCAGTCAAACTACATCTCCAAGAACATCATTCGAGGATAAACACAAAAGTATTATCAGCTCCTATGGTAACCCAATGTATGCAATTTGACCATACCTTTCAAGATCTAAATTGGAGAGTAATTGATCACGTCCCTTTAAATCCAAGAGGAGGGGATCGGATATCACGTTTACAGCAGCTGGAACAATTTTGGATTTTTAAATTGAATACAATGGTGCCTCAAGGACTAAATCTGGACATCGACTGGTGGGGTATACTTTAACAACATTCGGGAGGATTATCAAAGATTGCATTAAGTAATAATAAACAATAGGATTCAGGAATGGTTGTGATTTTTCATTAATTAATTTCATGGCCAGTTGATCTAAATCGACATCTGACGCTATAAAGCTTAGCCCTGTTCAGGTTGTGACTCATAACACCTTTTGGGTTCAAGGAAGGAACAGTGCAATCCCTTGAAGAAGAGCCGAGAATTTACGGGGGCTGGAAACGTGGCGCTATGTTGCGTTTTGTGTTTATGTTTCATTGAATATGCCTGGACCACCAGCATCGACACAATGGTTGGAGTGATATGTTAAGTTAGCCAATAATAAGCTTGCCACAATTGGTGAGGTTTCTAGCATCTGTTATGAACTGTGTGTCCGTTGGCATGCTATTGGAGGAGAAGCAGCCGTAATAGCATTTCAAAAGACATTCATTTCCAAGATAAGATCATCCTTTTCATCAGAATTGTACTAAATCAGATAAGTGCGACCGGGGGTTTGCTTAGTATGATTCCCCTCAGATTTTAATTCCACAAATAGAGCCATAATAGCTCACAATAAAGAGAAAAAAAGGAAGATATGCTGCAAGAAAGGGCTTCCCTTTCATAGCAAACGGTCCGACATTAAAAACTCACTTTTTGAGTGTTTGAGTTAGAAGTTAGCACATTCAGGGTAATAGGGATATAAGGTTTTTAATAATCATGTCCTGGCAAAGTCCCAGATTTTATACTATTTCCTACTATTTCCTTTTTTAATTGGTCTGCTTTTATTTGATTCTTTAATGTGTCAAATATGTGTGCATATTATTATTATTATTATTATTATTTTTAAAGACTTATAAAGCACCACAACATATGAAGCGCTGTACAAACATAGAAGAGAGACAGTCCCTGCTCATCAGAGCTCACAATCTAATAAGACAGAAAACAAAATAAGTTACATAATACAAATAACAAAATTTTACAGGACAAAGTAAGCAAATGTTGATAGAGAGATCAAGATAGGGTAAGACAGGAATGGAAAGCAATAGTGAAGAGGTGGGATTTTAGTCTGGACTTGAAAATGGCCAGGGAGGACTCCTGGAGCACAGAGATAGGAAGACTATTCCAAACAAAGGGTGTTGCCAGTTGGAACGAGCGATGTCTGGAATTGGCAGTACGAGTAAAGGGCAAAAATAAACGAAGACTGTTAGAAGAGCGAAGCAACCGAGAGGGGGTGTAAGGAGAGATGAGAGATGAAAGGTACTGGGGGGGGGGGCAGAAGAGTGAATACATTTATAGGTCAGGAGGAGAAGTTTAAATTGGATATGGAGACAGATGGGAAGCCAATGAAGCGACATGAGGAGAGGAGTGATGTGGGAAAAATGAGAGTGGCAGAAAATGAGTCAAGCAGTGGAGTGTTGAATTGACTGAAGAGGAAAGAGGTGGCTTGCAGGGAGGCTGGCAAGGAGAATGTTACAATAATCAAGACGGGAGGTGATTAAGGAGTGGACAATTAATTTAGTGGTGTCAACAGAGAGGAAGGGGCAAATTTTGGAAATATTGTATAGAAAGAAACAACAAGTTTTAGCAATGAGCTGGATATGTGAAGAGAAAGAGAGGAATCAAAGATAACACCAAGGTTACATGCTGAAGAAAAAGGGAGGAGTACAGAGTTATCAACAGAGAGAGAGAAAGGGGAAAGAGAAGGGGAAGCATTCAGGGAAAGATAAGAAGCTCAGTTTTGGTCATGTTCAGTTTTTAAGCAGCGGTGGGACATCCAGGTAGCAATGTCAGAGAGGCAGAGTGAGATCTTAGACTGAATATAAGGAGAGATAACAGGTGCAGAAAGATAGAATTGAGAGTCATCGGCATAGAGATGATAGTGAAAGCCATAGGAAGAGATAAGGGTGCCAAGGGATTGGGTATAGAGAAAGAAGAGGAGTGGACCTAAGACAGAACCCTGAGGAACTCCTACAGGTAGTGGGGTTGAAGAGAAGGAGGAGCCATCATAGTACACACTGAAAGAGCGATGGGATAGATAGGAAGAGAACCAAGCTAGTACAGAGTCTTTGAATCCAAGTGAGGATAGGGTAATAAGAAGAAGGTTATGGTCAACAGTGTCGAAGGCAGCAGAGAGATCGGCATCTTTTGAACTGCAGCTCCAGAGGGCGGTTTGTGTCCCACTCTATCAGTGCACACCAGATGATTGCCTGATCGGAGCCAGAAGTGAGACCCCTCGCCCAGACCAGCTGATCGGCATCTTTTGAACTGCAGCGCCAGAGGGCGCGCTCATGCCTAAGGGCCACGCCAAAGGGCCTTTTGGCGTGGCCCTTAGGCACAGGACCTTAGCCGCTTCCAGCGACATCTAATCCACTGGTATGCTGGGCAACTTGAACTATGCTCTCTCTACTTTGTGACTTTCTCATGTTCCCTAACCTGCTGATTCTATATGTTCCCATCCCTATATTTGATTTTTTATTTACATTTGATTTGCCCTTCTTGTCTCTTTTGTACTCTGCTTTTCCTTTCTTCCTCATTTCGGGTATGTTACTCCCAAGTCTTATATTGTTATAATAAGGCCTTTACGTAATCTAGCGAACCTTATCTATGTCTTCCCTAGTTCTGGTGTCCCTAAACGTACTTCTCGCTCTCTTAGGCTTCCTGCGCTCCCTAATTATTTCTCTCACATTAGGTTGAGGCCTTCTCGCAACTTATCTAACCTTGTTCTGATTCCTCTTCTCTCCCCGTCTGCCCTCCCCTTCTCTTGTGCCTTGTGGAACGTTCATTCTATCTCTAATAAACTTGCTTTTGTTCATGATCTTTTTATTTCCCGCTCACTTCACCTCTTTGCCCTAACTGAGCCCTGGCTTCTTTCTGATGACACTGCATCCATTGCCGCTCTATGTCATGGCGGCTATAAGTTTTCCCACACTCCTCGTCCTACTGGTCGCGGTGGGGGTACTGGCTTTCTGTTGGCTCCTTCCTGTCACTTCCAGACCCTCATGCCACCTCTCTCATATTCCCCTCTCTCCTTTGAATTCCACTCCATCCGCCTCTTCTCTCCTCTTCCACTCCGAGTCGCTGTTATCTATCATCATCCTGACATTTCCTTCTCTACTTTTCTTTCTGATTTTGATTCTTGGCTTTCTACCTTTCTTCACCCTTCCTTCACCACTCTTATTCTTGGTGACTTCAACATTCATGCTGACAGCCCTTCTGATCCCCCTGCTTTAAAGCTTCTCTCCCTTACATCCTCACATAATCTTCAACTCTGTTCCACTGCCCCCACTCACCGACATGGTCACTGCGTTGACTTAATTTTCTTCTCTTACTGCTCACCTTCCAATTTCTGTAACTCTGTCCTAACCTTATCTGGCCACCACCTTTTAAGCCTTACTATTCATCACCCCCCCCCACCCCAGTCTCGTCCTGTCTGCACTAACCTATTTAGTAACCTTCTTGCCATTGATCCTTTAGCTCTCTCCTCCTCTCTCTCCTTATCTCTTTCATCCACTCTGCTTTCCAATTCTATTGATGAGGCTTTGACCTCTTATAACACTGCACTCTCCTCCACCCTCGATACGTCCCCCCCCCTCATCCCCCATCCTGTTAGGCGTTCTTCTCCTCAGCCCTGGCTCTCCCCTATTGCCCGCTTTCTGCACTCTTGTGCATATATAGTCCAAAGCCATTTCACTGGCTACTTCTTTTTAGAAGATATTAGACATTAAGGGGTTGAACTGCAAGGGTGCCAGTAAAGTTGACCACAACTGTATCACAGCTTGGATGAGCTTTGCTAAGTTCTGATCAGCCAGATTTAAGTTTACAATTCCAGTGCCTAGATTTGCCCAGACAAATTAGGAGGTTAGTGCTGACACTCAGTGCTAGCCATTAAACATTCTCCCTCAAACTTTCATTTCCTTACCAGCTAAATTTGTGCATTGAACCAGTTGAAATTAGTCAATAAGAGGGTACCAGTCTTAACTGTCAAGGTCTAATCAGCTATACCCTTAAGTGAGCCAGTTAACCCTTTTGAATCCACCTCAGAGTTATACGTCATTGTAGTACTTTGCAGCTCAGAAAGTTTTCATTTATTCAATATTTTACCTGCCCTTACAAATTTCCCCAAGACAGGACCCAGTAAGACATATAATTATTAACATAAAATACAATACAAAAAAACAAAATTAGCAATCAGAACAGAGAATATCATCACTCCCCCCCCCCCTCTATAAAGTTAGAGCTTAATGCCCCCCTTTGGAAACAGGTGTGCTGTAAATATACTTTACAAAAGCCCTTACGATCATTAGTGACACATATATTTGTAGGTAAGCTATTTCACATCATTGGAAGAGAGCAGGACATAGCCATAGCTCTTAACCTAACTAAATGGGACAGATTAGCCCCTAAAAGCATGAATAGCCTATTATCTTGAGATCATGTTACCTATAAGACTGCATTTTCCTGCATCTCTTTTAGGACAAATAAGATGGACTTAAATGGTGAAAATCTTTGAAGGCTAACGCTAACAAATTAAATTGAATTTGTTGAACTTAGGCAGCCAAGGTAAAGCTTTCAGAATAGGTGTAACATACTCTTATCCCTGCTAACAACTTAGCAGCAGCATTTTAGATTCTTTGAAAATGACCCAAGGTCTTTGCAAAAAGTCAGGAATATAGAGCAATACAATACAATAGTCTAGTCTGGTAAGAACTAAAGACTATCAAAGTGGCAAAATCCTGCTGATTAAAAAAAAGTGAACCTTTTTCAGTTGGCAAAGGTAAAAGAAATATACCTTTGCCACCTTTGAAATCAGAGGTTCTAACGTCAAACCTCTATCTAATTGAAAAGTGAAACTATGCACTTGATGCTTCGCCTCTAACTGTGCCCCGTTCCAAATAAAACACACATGGATGACTCAGGGTACAGTTTAATCGATGAACCCAGAGGACCTCAGTCTTCTTAGTAGAATAGAAACCTAAGAGTTAGAGCAATGGCCTCTGACTAAAGAGATCAGGGTTTAGATCAGGGATCTCAAACATGTGGCCCGTGAGAGAACTTTGTGTGGCCCGCGACGGAGAGGAAACAAAAAAAAAAAACCCTGGCTTCTGCTGCTGCCGCCGTGGCAGCGGCAGAATCAGCTGTCCCGTAGCCCCTTCCCATCTGCCCAGCAGAGCCCTCAGTCAGCTCTATCAGTGGCGGGCTTTTCAAGCCGCAAAGAGAATATTTCCCCCTCGCGCGGCTCTGTTAAGCCTGCCGGGGCTGAAGGAATTCCCATCAGCCCCAGCAGGCTTAACAGAGCTGTGCGAGAGGGAAATACACTCTTCCCTTGTGGCCCTGAAAGCTGCCGCTGATGGAGCTGAGCTGAGGGCTCTACTGGGTAGACGGGAAGGGGCCGCGGGACAGCTGATTCTGCTGCTGCCATAGTGGAAGCAGCAGAAGCCAGTTTTGTTTTGTTTTTTATTTACCTGGGCTGATGGGGGGAGGGGGGTTAGGACTGGAAATGGGCTTATGGGGGTTAGGACTGGAGGTGGGCTGATGGGGTGGAGTTAGGACTGGTAATGGGCTATGGGGGGCTAAGATTGAAAATGTGGTGATGGGAGGGTTAGGACTGGAAGTGGGCTGTTCGGGGGCTTAGGACTGGTAATGGGCTATGGGGGGGCTAGAACTGATAATGGACTGGGGGTTGCTAGGACTGGAAATGGGCTGAGCAGAAGGGGGGGCTTAAACTGCAAATAGCTGATGTGGACAGGTTTTGGAATGGAAATGGGCTGAGTGGAAGGGGGGCTTGAAATGCAAATAGCTGATGGGGAGGGGGGCTTGGAATGGAAATGGGCTGTGAAGGGAGGGAGCTAGGACTGGAAATGGGCTTAGTGGGGGGGAGTTAGGACAGGAAATGGGCTGGTGGTGGGGCTATGATAGGACTGGAAATGGGCTGATGTGGAGACTAGAAGGGAGCGGATGCTGGGTGGGGCTGGAACTAGAAGGGAGCTGATGTTGGGGGAGGATTAGAATGAGATGGAGCTGGGAGAGTGAAATGGAGAGGGGAAAAATATTTTGTGTGGGAGGGAAGAAAAATCTACAATTGGCCGGGAATTGGGAGAGTAAGTGGGGACTGAGGATGGAGGGGTAAAATTTGAGGGGATGAAATAGGAATGAGGAAAGAGCAAAAGGAGAAAGATTAGCATGTTAAAGCAGATGTAGAGAGAGAATGGAAAAAAAAAACTAGAAGAGAGAAGAAAGGACAAATGGACAGCAGACGATGGAGAGTTAGCAGAAGACACGAAGAAACCAGAAGAAAGTGGCTGGAACAATTGCAACTGAAAAAAATGCACAAAAGGTAGAAAAATATCTCTTTATTTTGAATTTATTAATTGGAATATGTCAGCTGTGGGAAATGTGCATCATTAACGTCTGCGCTTTGTATGGTAACATTATGCAAATATTTATGCAAATGAGACCCATTATGGAAATGAGGCCCCGCATCTTATGTGGCCCTCGGGTTACTTTACAAGTCCTCATTTGGCCCTCAAAGCAATTTGAGTTTGAGACCCCTGGTTTAGATCATACTGGCACTCCTTGTGGCCTGGGGAAAGTCACTTAATTCTTCACCGCCTCAGTTGCAAACTTAGATTGTAAGTCTTCTGGGCCAGGGAGCTAGCTACTATACCTGAATGTAATTCATTTTTAACTACTACTGGAAAGGCATGTACTGAATAAATATAGTACTACCTTGTTTTCCTTCATCTACTTTTCAACAGCCTGCAAACAACTTTCTAACTTATTTACGTCGCCCAAGACTTGCTTAATGGAATATAGAGCTGTACGTGATCTGCAAACATCTGGAAAGAAATGCCATGTTCCTTATCGTTCCTCCAGTTTAGTCCTCAACCTCTGGGTAGTGAACCTCCTCCTGCAGCTTGGAGACTGGGCATGTCAAAAACTCATGACATCACTGGATATAGCCTGCTGGTCTCAACCATCAGCCCCCAGTTTGTCCAGTCTCCATGCAGCAGGAGGACATAGTGAGCCTAGCTTCTGGGTTCACTTGGGGGATACTGGTGGGAAACTGGAAAGTGTTATGTGGACATCTCCTCCTGGTGTGGCTATTGAGCCACCTGAACAGGTGACTCTGGGCGACATCTGGAAAGTAGTGACTCGAATTGAACACTCCTTAGTTCCCACAGTTAAGCAGCTTTGTAGTTTTTGCTTACAGGTTACTACAAAGTTGTGTGAGTTAGAAGGGCGGTTGGGGGATATGACCACTCAATTATCCAGCTGTGAAAATCAATGTTCTACCTTTAAGGCTGTTAGTTCATCTAGTATTAATGATAGTCTAATTATCCATCATAGGCTGGAAATGTATGATAATATGTTTCGGGCTAAGAATATTCGACTGTTAAATTTTCCTTGTTGTCGTCTTTTATCTGCTGAGATATTGCTTCGTAAGTATTTTAGGGAAGTTTTGGGCTTGGCTTCGGCCGATTCCATGGCTATCTCTAAAATATATTACTTGACTGGTCAAGGGCTGTCTGTGGGTCCTCCAGGGGATTTTGATGTAGTTCAGGCCCGCGATGGACTTGACCTTACTCAGTTCTTGGAGGACTCACAGGACAACATTGCTTCTCGTGCTACTTTGATTGTAGGTTTTGTCTCTGATCAGGATAAGATGTTAGTTTTTCGTAGTTACTTTAAAAATAAGTCTGCTCTCTTTTGTGGTGCTGGGGTGCAAATTTTCCCTGATGTTTGTCGAGCCACACAAACTAGGCGGAAGGCTTTTTTAGCCCTAAAACCTAGGGTGTTGGCCCTGCCTGCTACTTTTTGTCTTAGATATCCGTGCAAGTGCTTGGTTACCTATCAGGGTTCTAAATTTGTTTTTTTAGACCCAGTTCAGCTGGGTAGTTTTTTGAATGGTAAAGAGGGCTAAGGTAATTGATTGGTCTAGGGTAGGGAACTTGTTAATTGCTGTCTCGTATTTAGAGCTATGCTCTTGCTATTTCTTTTAGATTCATTACTTTAGTACTGTCTCCTCCTTGTTGTGGGCTAGGTATAGTGTGTTTGCTGGATAATTTAGTTATGGTATCTTGTTCTTTTGTAATAACCTTGGTGTTGGGTGATTCTGTAAATGCTCTTGCTTTTCTTTGTACTTGCTTTTTGTAAGTTGTTGAAAATATTATAAATAAAAAAAATAAATAAATAAATAAATTAGCAGCAGCTCTCGCCTTCCCTCCTTGTCAGTTATTTTCACTTGCTGCAGGCATTCGCCGGTGCGGATCTCTCTCCCTTGACGGTACGGGAGAGAGCTCCGGGACCCGTACAGTCACACTGAAGCTGTGTGAGATGGAGCCTCTCCATTGCTGCAGGATTTTAATTTTACTCTGTGGAACCGGCTGAGCTGTCCTCTCCGTGGCAGCCAGGCGCGGCAGCGCGGTTTGAGGATCAGATGAATTCAAGGTGGTAGGAGCAGGCTGCGTGGCTTTCGGCCAGGCAGGTAAGGCCTTCAGGCTCTGTCGGTCTGCTGAGGCCTCCTTTTTGCAGCGGCTGTTGTTCTTGGTGCCAAAATTTGTTGGCAAAGGGGCGGCCATTTTCTCTCTAGGTATTTGGACCACCTGGCAAGCTGCCTGTGTGAGGAAGATGACAGGCAGAATAGCTAGATTTTTGGGCCTAGTGTTTCATTCTTTTGTTTGTAGGTTTTTTGAGGCTCGGGGGGTTCCTCAGCCTTAAGGAGGCTGTTGTCAGTCCTCTTTATTTTTAAGTTTATTCTTAGTTTTATAGGACAGCAGTTTTGGCATTGATCCCTGATGCCACATGTTCTCTCGCTCCTAATCATGTCTCTGAGGAGCATCTGTTAAGTCCCGGGATATTAGGCAAATTGCCAGCTTTTAGGTTCTTCAAGAGCAGAGCCCTAACTTGTAGTTGGAAGGAGGGACAGGCTGGAAGTGTGCTTTTGTGTATTCTATGGTGAAAGTTGCCCAAACGCCTGTGGTTTCACAGGGACAGGTTTAGGAAACCTTAGGATATAAAAAAATATATAATAACATCAGTTAAACTGTCAACCAAGAAGTGCCTGTGCTATGGTCTATGGACAACAGAGGGCAGCTGGTACACTCAATAGTGCCTTTCTGTGACCGTGTGTATGCAGCCATCATCAGATTGATCATTCTCTGCAAGTCAGGGAAGAAATAACCACAGGGCCACCTCATGGGCTCTCAGGGGTTAGTGACTAAACAAGCAACTGTAATGTTCTGCAAATCAAGATTATATGACCAAGATTTAAAGCTCAACTTCGGTATCGTTTGTCGGGCTCTGGTGCCCTAAAGGCCACCGGATGGCAGTGCTGCTCATGAATCACATATAGTATTCAGTGCCCCCATCCCTGGGTTTTTTTTAAAATACGAAATCATATTCCTCATCAGGTTCACACAGGCAGCAACCTCTAAGACCTCCACTTGCAAGGTTGTCGGTGTATCCCACTGCTATTTCTCTGACTGCAGGAAGGCGGGGGGGGGGGGGGGTGCCTGTGTGTTTCATAGCTCCACTTAGCATGCCCTTCCCAGGAAATTCTCATCTATTTATAGAGCCTGTGCTGTCAGAGCAGGGCTTTAAGCACTTAGCAGGGGCACTGACCCGTCTGTGCCTTCTTGTTAAAGGGCCCGTGCTGAGGGTGAAGAGAAGGACGTCTAGGCAGCACAGTCTGGGGCTTAGCGCTCCAGGGCACTGGAAGGTTTCATAGAGGAAGTCAATACTCTGTGTATGCTCCATGCATTCAGCCTATGTTCAAGCATGCTCACTGCACTGTGTTTGGGTGACAGGTGCTGGGTTACCCATATATGTAGATGTGCATTTTGTATGTGCTCACAATTGCTTAGGCATGATTTTTGGGAGCACTCTTTGTAGAGTGAGACTGCATTTCTTTGCTCAGACTGTATTATCAGACTAAGGTAATTTCTCCAATAATGGGGGATGTTGATTGTAATAAAGTGCGTGAGGTCCTCATGGTGTTACATGGGGTTGGAGATGCAGTCGTGGGATCTGCTGTGAAGTGAGCCATCCGGAGGGGCTACAGTGTCACAGTCACCAGTTTCCCTTTCTCTTTGGGCTTTGCTCCCAGATCCTAGCCCCTCTTTCTCTCTGATGTCGAGGACACAAGGTCCCCGGCCCACTGGACAGTCTATTCTCAGCCTTTTCTCAATGCTGGCAGAAGGACTGGGAGAGCGAGAAAGGAAGACCAGGAACCAGCACCAGCTCTGATGTCTCTCCACTGCCAGTGTTTGCTACAGTCACATATTCCCAGTCAGTTATTTATACTGATTGCCTACAGGTCAGGGTGGCATACAGTCGATTATGGCATTTCTATTTCTCTTGTCCCTGAAGGGCTCACAATTTATGTTTTGGTACCTGAGGCAGAGGGTTAAGTCGCTTAACGAAGGCCAGAAGGATCACCTGTGGGACCAGAAACCCCAGTTTTTATGGCCCAAGGTTGGTGGTCTCGATTGGAATTCAAACCCTTGGTCCTCTGGCAACTTGCCTCAACCACTAAGCCGCACTGCTCCGTGTGAGCTAGCCACAGGGCCATAGGGCCAGGCGCAGCCTGTTACTTCCAAGGCAGAGACCTTGGGGAGGTTCCGTTCATAAGGATATGAGAAATGCCATACTGGGTCAGACGAGAAATGCCATACTGGGTCAGACCAAACTCTTTCAGGTCCAGTATCCTGTTTCCTAGGGTAGCCAATCCAGGTCTTAAGGACCTGGCTGGTTTCCAAAAAGATGAATAGGCTAAGCAATGCTTGTATCGGGGCAAGCGGTGAATTCATGTATGCTCATATTTTAAGGGTTCCATTGCATGTACAACAGATGTGATGCTCTATTGGGTTGTGTGCCTTGTAGAACATCTTGAATTGGTGAAAGTTGGTATAAAAAAAATATATATGGCTTCCGGTGACGTCGGATACCTGATGGCTGCCTGAATCCTCAGCTCCGTCCCGAGTTGTGGAGTTAATGCCCTAAATAACAGTTGAAACCCCCCGAATTGCACCCCCGTGGCAACGAATTTAGTAGAGCATACACTGCGGGCTGCATGGCAACGAAGAAACCGAGTACGGACCTCAAAGCATTCACCTTTAAACCATCCTCGGGACCGCGGACCCCAGCTACCAAGATGGCGGCGGGTCGCGGCGAAACCGCCAGTGCAGGGGATGTCGGAGGAGGCGGTGGAGGGCCTAGTGAAATTCAGGCCCTGTGAGCGGACTTGCAGGGGTGGTTCGAGGCTTCCCGGCAGGACTTTGAGAATTTAAAGTCCGAGGTCCATACCTGGCTCCAGGAGGTGAGAGGAGACTTGGCTGGGCTAGGGAGCCGCCTGGAAGATGTGGAAATGCAATTTGAGGAGCACGTGGGCCAGTGTGCCGTAGTGGAACAGCGCCTAGACTCGTTAAACCAATTGCAGGAGGAGGTCTGGCAAAAGGTTGAGGACCTGAAGAACAGGTCCCGCCGGGCGAACCTGCGGATCCGGGGCCTCCCGGAGCAAGAAGGCTCGGTTAACTACCTGCTGCTTGCAGAAGAGTTCTGCGCGGCGGTCTTGCAGAAAGCGGAGGTGGCTATGGACTCGGTATGCTTGAGAGTCGACAGAGCGCACCGGGCGTTGGGTCCCCGCCGTGATAACAAACCTCGGGACATCCTTATGTGCCTGCACGAATATCGCACTAAAGAGCTGGTGCTGGCTGCAGCGCGTAAATTGGAACGTATCCGATGGCGTGAGGCTGAGGTGGAAGTCTATGCTGATATCTCTGGTATTACTATGCGGAAGCGCCGCGCCTACCAGCTAGTTACTAAGAAGCTGCGGGATGAGAATGTTCGCTACCGGTGGCTCTTCCCGGTGGGGCTCCAGTACTCGCTGAATGGCCATTCTTATGCAGTGCACTCTGTGGAGGCAGCGATTGAGAGTATGCAGCAGATGGGCTGGACGGATATACCGTCGATCCCGCCAACTGTGAGTGGTGACCCTGGCAGGAGCGGGGCGCAGAGGCCTGGCCCTCTCCAGTGGAGCCGTGCGGCCGGAGGAGACAGGCGTTTGCGGAGGCAGCGACTTTCTCAGTCTCAGCCAACTGTGGACACTTGAACTATATGTTTATGTGGCCTGTGGGAGGCCTTTTCTCCTTTTGATGGGGTTTCTCTATATTTCCTGCCCGGAGTGTCTGCCGGTCATTTGTATTTCAGCATGGGGTTGTCTTTTCTAGGGGGGTTGTGTGTTTTTTCTATTGTATGCTTGCATGGGGTTATGTGATTTATACTGTTTGATGGGGGGGCTATTTGGGTCTGCGGGTCCCTTGCCGCAGGTCGGTTTGCTGGGGTGGGAGGGGGAGGGGGGAGGAGGATGTGTGGGGGGGGAGAGGGGAAGGAGGGGGGACTGGGGAGGGGGAGGGGGGGAGGGGGAGGGGGGCTGGGAAGGGGGGAGGGGTATTGTTTATATTCGGAGACAATATGCATTTGGGAGACGCGTGCCTTAGGCCATGGCTTCTTTTAATTTGGTGACAATTAATGCTAAAGGGCTTAACTCTTACAGGAAGCACCAACTCTTCTTTAAGGAGTGTGACCGGCTGGGGGGTGATATTGTTTTTGTCCAGGAGACCCATCTTTGGGTGCGCGATGAGAGGTGCATGGGGCATAGGCATTTTCCTCACCAGTACTTTGCCTCCAATAGGCGCGAACGGAAAAGGGGGGGAGTGGGGATTCTTCTTTCCTCTCGGGTGGCTGGGTTGGTGACAGACTGTATCCGGGATGCTGGGGGTAGGTATGTACTCCTAAAACTCACTGTGGGGGTGGATACCTTTACCCTGGTCAGTGCCTATGCCCCGAATGTGAATCAGGGAGAGTTTTTTGTGACATTGCAGGGGGTGCTCCTGGGGAAGACAGAAGGGAAACTGATTGTGGGGGGAGATTTTAATGTTGCCCCTGACCCCCGGATGGATACATCTCGGGGGACGGCTTCTACCCCTAGGAGTCATCGCCTCAAGCTGAAACATTTGATGAGTAAGCTGGATCTGGTAGACGTATGGCGGGAGGTGAATTATGGCCAACGAGACTACTCTTACTACTCCCCCGTCCACGGCACCTTCTCCCGGATTGATCTATTTTTTATTGATAAAACCTTGTTGGGTGGGGTGAAGGAATGTATGATTCGTGAGCGCACCTGGTCTGATCATGCCCCTTTGACGTGCCGGCTTCAGTTTGGCAAACAGAGCCCCTGCAGAGCATGGTGGAAGCTGAATGAATCTTTGTTAGATGATCCTGAGGTGGTGCTTCAAGTCCGAGACACTATTTCTGACTACTTAGCTCTGAATGACACAGGGGAGGTCTCCCCGGGAACTCTCTGGGAATGTTTAAAGGCGGTGGTGCGGGGCAAGCTAATCTCTGTGGGGTCCCATAAAAAAAAGCTCCAGCTAGCTCAACAGGAGAGAATCCTGGGTTCTATTCGGGAGACTGAGACTCAACTGAAGGCGAATCCGGCTAACCAGGCCTTGCGCGAGCGGCTGTGGGGGTTCCAAAAGGAATTGAGTGAACTTTCTCTTCAGGAAACTCAGTATAGGTTACAGTTGTTGCGACAGCGCACCTTTGAATTTGGTAATAAAGCAGGGCGGATGCTAGCTCGCAAGGTGCGGCAGTGGACTGCGCGTAACGCTATCCTCAAGATTAGGGACGAGCGGGGTCGTTTGCTCTGGCTTACTCATGAAATTGAAGATTGGTTTGTACAGTTTTATCAGACTTTGTACACTCCGGAGCACGACCCGGGCGAGGCAGTGCTTTCGGACTACTTAGAGGGCGTTCAGCTCCCTCGGCTATCTGGGCAGGCCAGTGAGGATTTACCTAAGCGCATAGGAGAGCAGGAGGTGCTTTTGGTGATTAAAGGTTTGAAGTCCCATAAAGCCCCGGGGATGGATGGGTTCTCAAATATATTTTATAAGGTTTTTGCTGGGCAGGTAGTTGAACCCCTTACAGCGATGTATAATTCTTTTAGTAACGGTAGCCCGCTACCGTCGTCCCTGTGGCTGGCGGGGATTAGTCTCATTCCCAAGGAAGGGAAGGACCCCACGGACTGTGGCGCGTATCGACCCATCTCCCTATTGGGTAGTGACTTTAAGATTTTCACCCGGGTTTTGGCGAACCGGCTTTTGCCGAGTTTAGGTCGGCTGATCCATCCTAACCAATCTGGGTTTGTCCCAGGTCGGTATACTGCCGATAATATTCGTCGGGCGCTGAATTTGATGTGGCATAGTTCCCGGGCTGGGACGTCTTTGGCGCTGTTAGCGGTGGACGCGGAGAAGGCTTTCGATCGAGTGAGCTGGTCCTTTTTGTTTAAAACTTTGGAGAAGGTGGGAGTGCAAGGGGCTTTTTTGTCCTGGGTCCGGAGCCTTTATAATCAGCCCTTGGCATGTTTAAAGATCAACGGTGCCGTTACTCAGGCTTTTGAGCTGCGGCGGGGAACGCGGCAGGGTTGCCCCCTGTCCCCTTTGCTCTTCATATTGGCGATGGAGCCCATGGCACAGCGTGTCCGGGACTGTGCGGAGATCTCTGGTGTGCAAGTGGGGACGGTACAGCATAAGATCTCCTTATTCGCTGATGATGTTTTATTTTTTCTTACACATCCTGAGGGCTCCTTGTCCGCTGTTCAGGCGGAGCTCGCTCGGTATGGGGAGGTCTCGGGTTTCCGCATGAATGTTTCAAAGTCGGAGTTGCTTAATGTCTCCCTCACAGATAGAGAGGCTGCCCGGGTGCGGCAGCTTTTTTCCTTTAAGTGGGCCCGCAATAGAATTCGCTATCTCGGAGTGCAGATTACCGCACAGTTTGGACAGCTTTTTTCGGCCAATTATACACCGGCTTGTGCTAACATGTTTCGGGAACTGGAGAGGTGGGAGGGCTTTGAAGTGTCATGGCTCGGTAGGATTGCGCTGTTAAAAATGATAGCTCTGCCCCGTTTGCTTTATTTGTTCATGAATCTGCCCATCAGAGTGCCCCGTCCTTTCCTAGCGAGGCTTCAAGCTCGGTGTTCTAAGTTTGTTTGGCGCGGACGACGGCCGCGGGTGGCGCGGACTGTTTTGTGTGCCCCTAAGTTGGAAGGGGGGATGGGGCTCCCGCTCTTTTCTCGGTATTATGAGGCTGCCCGGGTGCGAGAAGCCTTTGAATGGATATTTCGTGCGGAGGCGGAGTGGGTGACTCTGGTTGGAGCCGAGCTGCGGCGACCTGTTACGTTGACAGCTCTGCTCTGGGGGTTGGGTGGTGGGGAGGTGGTGGAGAACCCCTTCCTTCGGTTAACCTTGGGATACTTGCGCAAATGGCGCCTGAAGTGGTATGGTGGGCGGGGAGTCTCAAAATTTATTACAATCGTGGGCAACCCTGATTTCACCCCTGGACTTCATGATCCCGTCTTTGCCCGATGGGCAGAGAGGGGCTTGCAGTTTGTGGGCCAGTTTCAAGAGGGGGGGGATTGGGTCACTTTCGAGGATTTAGTTGGTGGTTTTCAACTCCTCCCCGTGGATCGTTTTCGGTACCTGCAGGTGCTTCACTTTTCCCAGTCTCTGGGGCGGCGGGGGAAAGGTGAGTGGGGGGAGGCTGTGGATGAGCTCTTTTCTAGGGGGCGGGTTAAAGGACTGATCTCTGCCTTGTATAAACTCATGGATTTTACGGTTTGTGCTACTTGGTCTCATCGGCGGGCTTGGTTATGTGACTTGAACCGTTCGTGGGAGGGGCCGCAATGGCAGGGGGTTTGCAAGGGTTTGCTGACTGGGGTAGTGGCTAGTGCTGTCTTGGAGCATAATTATAAGATATTGTACCGCTGGTATTTGACCCCGCAGCGGCTACAGCGGTGGATAGGGGGCTCCGCGCTTTGCTGGCGACAGTGTGGGGGAGTGGGCTCCTTTATGCACATCTGGTGGGGATGCCCGGTCATACAGCGCATTTGGGGGGAAGTGCAGGATTGGTGCGGTTGTGTGGTTGGGCGGCCGGTCCCCTGGGGTCCCTGTATGGCATTGCTTGCTGTGGGGAGTGACTCGCTTTCAGGCGACCTGGCGGGGTGGTGCGGGGTTGTATGTACGGCGACCCGCCAATGCATTGCTCGACAGTGGAGGAAGGTAGAGCCGCCCTCTCTCCTGACGGTCCAGAACCAGGTTGCTCATCTTTACCTGATGTACCGCCTTACGGCGCTGCGGGTTAAAAGACCCTTGCGCTTTCACTCTGTGTGGGACAAGTACTCTGATTGGTGTCAGGAGGCTCAGGGTTAACTCCTTTGTTTGCTGTTACCTTTGATGCCAGGCCTATTGTTCTGATTGTGTGGCAGTGAGTCTTCGATTGTATTGTGGCAGTTTGTCGGGGGGGGGGGAGGTGGGGGGGGATTGGGGAATTTGTGGATCATTGCTGTGTCTGTTTCTCTTTATTGTCTTGTGGCCCTTGGCCTTATGTTTGATAAACAATAAAGGAAAAAAAAAATATATATATATATGATTTTCCAGCTTCTCTCTAATAAAAGGTTATGGACCTTTCCTTTGGGAGCTTGGCCAAAAACTTTGTTAAACTCCTCTACGTTTGGAGATTGTTTCGCGCAAGGCTCTTGGAGTACACAGGAGACCCAGTGGTCAATCAACCGACCGGAAATGTGAGGGATACACTGGGCGTTGTAGGCGTTCGAAGCTACGGTGACAGGTCAAGCGGTGCGAGTACTGTCTGACAACTCCACGGCGGTGGCCTACATCAATCGGCAGGGCAGAACCGGAAGTGTGACCATAGAGGCCGCGGCAGAGGGCCTGTGTGTGTGGATAGAGCTTTGGCTGCCAGCGTTTTCGGCGGCGCATGTTGCAGGTAAGGACATTGTGACGGCTGATTTCCTCAGCTGGGTCCGAGTAGATGCCAGAGAATGGGAGTGGCATCCAGAGGTGTTCGCACAGATCGGTCACATATAGAGACAGCCAGTAATAGACCTCATGGCGGCATTTCACTCTACGTAAACGGGTCGCATCTTCAGCAGATAACGTGAAAGGAGGTCAGAAGGCATCGGTGCACTGTTTCAATGGCGGCCGTCGTCCGGACTTCTCTGTCTTTCTACTGGGGGCACTCATAGGTTGAGTGGTTCTGCATATCAAAGCGCTTCGGGGAAACGTGTGGTTGGGGGCCTCGGGCTGGCTGAGGTGCCCGTGGTATGCCTGCCTCATACGGTTGCTCGATGGGAATCCATGGAGGTTTCCGACATTGGAGATTCTGTTGCTATGGAGTTCCCTTCGAATACCTCAGGTGCATCGTTTTTTGCTTACGGGGTGGCCATTGAAAGGGCAAGCTTAAGGAAAAAAGAGTTGCTCGACAGCAGTCTTTTCCACCTTGCCGCCAAAAAAATAGAAAGAAAGAAAAAAAAAAGTCTATGTCCCTTGCATATGTGCGTATATGGCGCATCTTGAGGACGGGTGCTTGCGGAGGCACGCTCGCGCGACAGCAGTGTCAGTTCCCTTGGTATTAAGTTTTCTTCAGGATGGGTTTGGTAAAGGCAGGACCTGGAGAGTTCACTTAGCAGCTCTGTCTTGCTATAGGGGCAATGGACAGCGAGTGGCTCTCATGCACAGGTCGATGTGGTACGCTTTCTCAGGCGGTTACCAGACTGTAGCCCTGTCATAGGATATTAATTCCACCGGGGAAGCTCAAGTTGGTTTTAGGAGCATTAGCTAGCGTGCCATTGGGGCCCTTACAACAGGCATAGGTTAAGGGTTTTGCCTTGAAGACGGTATGTTTGATGGTCATCTGTTCGGATAGGCGATCTTCGGAGTTGCAGGCGTTGACCTGTGAGGAATCATTTTTTGTCTGTCTCCAGATAGAAGGTGGCCTGGCGGCTGGTTCTGTTGTTGTTGCCAAAGGTGGTTTCTACATTCACCTAACTAAAATGGTCTCTCTTCCAGCGCTAGGTGCGGCAGAGGGGAGCGTATTGAACCATAGCTTGCACTGTTTGGACGTCAAGAGAGCGCTGCGGCAGTGTTTAAAGGTTTCAGAAACTTTTTCAAGGCGGATCGTCTCTCTTTGGGGTGTTCGGAGGGCCCCACAAAGGGAAGCGGCGGTGAAGGAGTCCATTTCTGGATGGACTGGATCAGCGAGTGCGTCGGCTTATCTTCTACGGGACCGTACAGTTCCAGGTAGATTACGAGCTCACTCTACCAGAGTGCAAGCATCTTCTTGGAAGGAGCACAGTTTGGTTCCACCAGTGGACATCTGTAGGGAGGCCTGTTGGTTGTCTCTCCATACTTTCAGTAAGCACTACCGCCTAGATATTATGGTGGCTAAGGATGCCATTTTCAGGGAGGCGGTGTTGAGATCCGGCTTGAAAGGTCCCTCCCAATGATTACTGCTCTGATACATCCCAGAGGTTGAGGACTAAACTAGAGGAACGATAAGGAAATAGGAATTTATTTATTATTTATTATTTATTTATTTATTACAATTTCTTATATACCGCACTATTGTCAGCGTGGTTTACATACAACAAAATGACCATAACAAACTGCTTGGCTTCACATAGAACAGGAGTAACAACTTGGATAACATGTTTTGCTTTACAGAGAACAGAAGTAACAACTTGGATAACACGGGGGATGCAAACTGAACTAATTACATATGTACAATGAATTACACTTACCTGGTAATTGTGGTTCCTTGAGTGACTCCAGTTTAGTCCTCATTCCCGCCCAGGGATGGGGTCTTAGCAGTGTTTTTTCTGTTGGGGGAAGTGCAAGGTTAGAAGTGGATTTAGGCCTTCACTGGTGTTCAGTTGTTTTGATGCTTCCATTTGTTTTGCGCTATATTGTTATATTATTATATTATGATATCGTTATATATTATATATATTGCTATATTGCTCTGGATTGTTTAGGGCTAGGCATTCGACAGAAAGGAGAGCATGCAGGAAGCAGTCCCTTTCCTTCTGGAAGGGGAGTAGTAGGTAGATAGGTTATATAGTCTGCGTGCCCTTGAATATAATGTTAAGTTTTAAAAAAAAAAGTTACTGATTTTTTGCTCCTTTGAGTCTGCTTTGTCAATAGTTCACTGGGGGCTGATGGGAGAGACCAGCAGGCTATATCCAGTGATGTCATGAGTTTTTGACATGCCCAGTCTCCAAGCTGCAGGAGGAGGTTCACTACTCAGAGGTTGAGGACTAAACTGGAGTCACTCAAGGAACCACAATTACCAGGTAACTGTAATTCCTATTTCCTGAAATATTGTGATTTACACTCATTGATGGCATGAACTTTAGGTAGCTCCTTATTTAATTACCATCTACATTTTGCGAGGCATCCACAGCCACTCCCATAGACGGAGACGTTCCAAGGGTCTTGTGCTGATGTTGGCTTCCCTTGTCTCCTCTATCTTAGCAGAGCTTCCTTCAGGCACTGGTTCTGGCACTGGGTAATCTCTCTCTCATCTCAGAATCTTTAACTCACTGCTCAAGTCACTTTGGACTCTCTCTTCCCACGGCATCCATCAGGCTGGCTTTGATTCCCCTCTAATACTGGATCTGTTTACACCGACTGGCTATGGGCACTTCTGCAGCTCTTACCACTTTATCTTTCAGTACAGCCTCTTTCTGGATCTGATCTTACACGTAATCAGTTTTCTCACTCACCAGAATGGGTTTTCCCCAGTGGACTTCTTTGTCATTTCTGCAGCTGTCCTTCCACGTTTGACTCTATCAGCTCACTGGATCAACAGTTTCTGACCTCCATAGCTCTTATTACCCTCTTGGGTTCCTTTCTCCCAGGCCGGGTCTTCCCTCCAGGGCTCAGACAGCAACCTGCTGTCTCTCTTCTCTGTGGTGACTAGCACATGGTTCTTAAGGACTTTCTTTAATCTTCTCCCAACCAGCTCCTTCTTTTCTGTAGATGATTTTTGCTATTGTATGTGGACTTTCTTAGATCTTCTTTCAATACTTTCCCACTTTTCCAATGTCTTTCTTCTTGTGGACAATTTAATGTGGGCAAGAGCAAAGGTTTGCACCTAGGGAAGAACAACCCAAACTATGGTTACACAATGCAAGGTTCCACATTAGGAACCACCACCCAGGAAAAAGATTTAGGCGTCATTGTGGATAACATGTTAAAACCCTCGGTCCAGTGTGCAGCAGCAGCCAAGAGAGCAAATAGAATGCTAGGTATCATAAGGAAAGGAATGTAAAATAAAACAAAAGATATTATAATGCCTCTATATTGTTCTATGGTGAGACCGCACCTTGAATATTGTGTGCAATTCTGGTCGCCGTATCTTAAAAAGGATATAGAGTTATTAGAAAAGGTTCAGAGAAGAGCCACCAAAATAGTAAAGGGGATGGAAGGATACTCCTATGAAGAAAGGCTAAAAAGGTTAGGACACTTTAACCTGGAAAAGAGAAGGCTGAGGGGAGATATGATAGAAGTCTATAAATTAATGAACGGAGTGGAACGGGTAAACGTAGATCGATTGTTTACGTTATCAGAATATAGAAAGACTAGGGGACATGCAATGAAGCTACAGGGTAAACTATTTAAGACTAATAAAAGAAAATATTTTTTCACTCAACGTGTAATCAAACTCTGGAATTTGTTACCGGAGGATGTAGTAAAGGCTGTTAGTCTAGCTGGGTTTAAAAAAGGTTTGGACAAGTTCCTGGAGGAAAGGTCCATAAACCATTATTAAGAAGGGACCCAGGATATCAATGTTTGACCCAGTACAAGCATTGCGGTACCTGTGTCTTTTGGGGAAACTGCTAGGTACGTATGACCTAGATTGGCCACTGTTGGAAACAGGATACTGGGCTTGATTGACCTTGGTCTGACCCAGTATGGCATATCTTATGTTCTTATGTTCTTATGACACATGGGTTTTGTTTGATCTTCTTTCTTCTATGGGTCCACTCTAAAGATCCTCTTCACCCCTCTTCCTGAGAGACCTTTCTTCAGTCCTCTTCTGTGATGACTAGAGGTGGAACCTGTCTTAGCTGTATCTTTTACTGAGGGGACCTCTTTTGTCTGGCTCTTCCTATTCCAGTTAGGCCTAGCTCCTCTGAGGCTTCATTCCCTGCCAAACTGGATCTTCTGGCTGCTTTTATTTGCTGCCACTGCAGTTGCCTGCCTTTTCCCATGGGTCCTTGCTGCAGCCATTTTTCTGGTGCAGGTCTGCCTTTGCAACTGGTCTTGTGGTTCTCTTTAACCTCTTTGCTGCCATGGCTCTGACTGCGCCAGCTGAGCTCCCCATGTTTCAGCTCTTCACCACAACCTACTCTTCTCGGTAACTCCCAAGTATGCAGTGGCTCTGCTCTCGCCACCTTCAGGACTGTCTTTCTGCTGTGGCTGGTCCTCTGGTTCTCCTCTCTTCCTCTGGTGGCTCTTCTGTTGTCCATGTTGGCCTATTTACAGCTGTGCTTCTTATTCATCTCCTAGCAGTTGGTATGCTGCAAGCATCCAAGGGGTAAGTACAAGTATCCACTGCCTGCAGTAGCAATATTCTTGTAGATCATTGATAAAAATATTGAATAATGGTGGTGCCAGTAGAGATATCCATTGAAGCCACATGACCATAGGCTTTAGCTATGACTAATTCTTCCTTCCTTTCAGTCATTTTCTAACCCGCTTGCAAATAATATTCTGTGCAGTGTCTTTGACTTAGATGTTATTTGTTATGACAGAAAGAATGATGCATCTTTTGCAAGCACCCAAGCTTATCTTACTAGCTCATGCTTTACATATGCTGGAAAATGTGTTCCAATGCTATGATCAATCAGTGGTTTATAATAAACCTTCAGGTCAAACCGACAGGCAGATTGCAAATCTAATATATGGCGGTTTCTCATGGCTAGGCAGCATTTTACCATTGAGACTAGAAAGAATCAAGATACTCACAACTCCTTTTGCAAAAATCTTAAGCCAATGTTTAAAAAATACATATTTCTTCTTGAAATTTAATTATTGCGTATTCCAGTTGGACAAAAGAGACCTATTAGATCTTTCTCATAACCACAGAGGTAAAGAAAGGGGCTCAGCTGTGCAGAAATCAAAATGATATAATAAGTCATATATAATGCAAAAATATATACATTATTGACTTTCTTCAGGTGATCAAATGGAAGAGCATTTTCCACAAATCATGTGTGCTATGAAGGCAAAGAAAGAGAGTAATAAAGTAGAACTAGCAAGGGAAACAATATTTCTTGTCAAAGTTCATCAAGAAGTTATTCAAACTGATCTAAATGACTCCTTGAGACTATATGAACAGATTTTCCCTTTTTAAAATATCTTCTTCTCTGTAGATAACTCATTTCCCGCATGTGTTACATTTATCTGTATGGCAATTAGAAACTTTTTCTTATATGTTCTGGAACTCTCTGATGGCAGTATTTGAATAAACTAGCTGGATGGGGCAAATGTAAGCAAAAATATGCCCAAGAAGGTACATTTTAAAAAGGCCATTTATGGGCTGGGTGTAAAGCAAAAAACATTTGCAAATCTGTGTCGATTTTAGAACATGTGGTGTGTACGTATGTGACTGATGTAGAAGCGACATATCTACGCCTTTTGAAATGGATGTAGTTTTTGCAAAATGTGCAGCAGTGAAATACACATGTACAGTAGGAGTTGTGAAATAATGGCAGAGACATGCAGAAAAATGTGATAGACCAAAGTGATGGCAGCAAAGTGCAACATCATTCTAAAAGGCGATGGTATGCGGATTCATGACGAACAAGTCAGATGCACGTGAGAATAGTAGAGGGCCGCAATGGGGCAGATGCACATGCAAAGGGATATATTTCAGACCCCTGCACATATATGCTACACGTGTAAGTGCCATTTGGAGACCAAATGCATGTGCCCAGCATGTATGGTGCATCTTCCCTGTGGAGCTGTATCAATGTGTTTCTAGTCACCCGTACACTGCAGTGGCCTCTAGTGGGTCTCTAATTAAAGAGCACTAAAATGCAGGCCAAGAGGGAGTGGAATTGCTCTGAGGCAGGAAGGCTCAATATTCGAAAGGCATTTACATGGTTTACAGCCCTGTAAACCATGTAAATGCTGCTCACCAGGATATTCAACTGCACTAACACGGTTAGGGTTGCTGAATATCCCCACTTTTCCCTCCTACATGCCCTGATGCGAACTGCTTAGCCTTGGGGTGTGTCAAGAGCATTCTGGAGTGTGCCATGGGCGTCGACAGAGGCCAACTGGGTAGTGGTGATATTGCTTCTATAGGTAAACAATTGGCACTGCAGAAGCTGGCCTATCTTTACTCATTGAAGCTAACCAGTCAGCAGTTCAATATCGTCGCTGCCCAGTTAGAGTCTGTGACTTCCGCACATGTGCAGTGACCCCGGATATTCAATGCCGGGGTCGCATTTGACTCTGGCATTGAATATGCAGGGTTAAAAGATGGAGGCAATGGCTAGGCGCTGTACTTGCACCTAGCCACCCTAACTCAATATTGGGCTCAAAATGACCATTTAGTGCATCTAGGGCCCAATATTCAAAAAGCATTTACCCAGTTTACAGCCCTGCAAAACATGTAAATGCCGCTCAGCAGGATATTCAATGGTACTAACACGGTTAATGCTGCTGAATATAAGAACATAAGAACATAAGATATGCCATACTGGGTCAGACCAAGGTCCATCAAGCCCAGTATCCTGTTTCCAACAGTGGCCAATCTAGGTCATATGTACCTAGCAGTTTCCCCAAAAGACACAGGTTCCACAATGCTTGTACTGGGTCAAGCATTGATATCCTGGGTTCCTTCTTAATAATGGTTTATGGACCTTTCCTCCAGGAACTTGTCCAAACCTTTTTTAAACCCAGCTAGACTAACAGCCTTTACTACATCCTCCGGTAACAAATTCCAGAGTTTGATTACACGTTGAGTGAAAAAATATTTTCTTTTATTAGTTTTAAATAGTTTACCCTGTAGCTTCATTGCATGTCCCCTAGTCTTTCTATATTCTGATAACATAAACAATCGATCTACGAATATCCCCAATCATCTCCCCTACATGCCTGGATGCTAATCACTTAGCATCAGGGCATGTCATGAGCATTCTGGGGTGTTTCATGGGCAGAGATAGAGGCTAACCAGGTGGCGGTGGTAATGCTCCGCTACCCAGTTAGCTTCTAGGGGTAAAAGTGGAGTGGAGGAGTAGCCTAGTGGTTGGGGCAAGGTACTTCAGGCTGGAAGGTCAGGGGTTCAAATCCCACAAGAGGACAGCAACCTTGGGCCGGAAGGACTGAGGTTTCTAGTCCCACAGGTGCTCCTTGTGGTCTTGGGCAAGCCACTTAACCCTCCATAGCCCATGTTCCCTGTAAAATAGTTATTTCCAAGTTATAATGCCCTGTTCAATGTAATTTCTGTTTGTTCAATGTAAACCGTACTGATGCCAAATAGCATGGTATATAAGAGAATGTAAATAAATAAAAGATAGGCACTGCTAAAGCTGGCCTATCCTTACTTGTAGAAGCTAACTGGTCAGTGGTGCAATGTTGCCACTAACTGGTTAGCCTCTTTGGCTTATGGGCATGTGCAGCAACACCGATTCAATGCCTGGGCTGCATATGACCCTGGCATTGAATATCCGGGGTTAGAAGATGGTAGCAATGACTAGGTGCTGTATTCAAGTCTAGCCATCCTAACTCAATATTGATCCCCTAGTGGGTGGCAGCCTGTACTAGCGTAGTGGTCATCAGATGCCCCACGTTAGCCAGGAAAGTATACACCTTGTCCCTCCAATCTATTCTAGTGCCAGTTAGGCTGCCATCAAGCTCTGGTATGGCACCTATCGGATAGGCAGCAATGCACTAAAATTGCAGGAATGCCCATTGCAGCCTGCCAAAAAGCACAAGCGCACACACGCGCACACACAGACAGTCACAAACTCCATATTGTTGTAATACTATTTCAAGGTCTGAAAATCATGTAGGTTTTAATGCTGCATGGATCAGGCATATGGCGAAAGAGAAAGGTAGCTGAGTTCTGCTCATAAGGAGACAGCTGAATCAGTCACCATCCATGCCACCACAGAAAGGCAAATATGGCAAGTAGGCATTTTTGATCCCTCAACCCTACTTCCTACCAATAGACTTCAACACTTACCACAGTGGCACAGGCAAAGCATGCACACTCGACTGTGCAAGCGGTGTGATTCCTATTCTAGGTCTATATAGACCACATTCAAAAAGATGGAGCTGAAAACCATGTACAGAGGTGCAGGTTACCTTTTACATCAGCAATGATCTATGCTCAGTTTTCAAAGGCAGGAGTATGATCCCAACTCTGCCAATCCAGATGCCATAGCCTCGTTCATCCAGATGGAACTAAACACCTGCTTGCCAGTCCTGCTTGGAAGGCGTTCACACATGTTCCACCTGGGGCCTACACACAAGTGGAGGGAGGGAGGGAGAAAGTAGCTATAATTGTGGATCTTCTGACCCATTTTTTGGAGCCTGAAGGGACCTTCATTCTCTGTGACAATATGTCTACATCAGAACACACTGAGCTCCCCATAAGTGCTCCAGCACAAAATTGGCAACATGGTTATGCCTGGTCAGGACATTTCTCATTATAAAGTGTATGGAATCCTGCTACACAGTAGCCCTTGTGCACATTTAGCAACGTGGATATTAATCTCTGTATGGATGGTGCAGTTGTGCATACTATCTTTCTCAGACAGCTCTATGGCACATGGCCTGAAGATGCTCTCATCATACACTGGAGGGTGAAGAGAATGAATTACCCCATTGGACCTTGCCATGGCTTAAAATGGAGGCAAACCTACACCTAAATCATCATATTCAAAGTGTCAGATGTTTATTTATTTAACTGTTTTTTATACTGCTTTATAATTTCAGTTAAACTGATTTACATTGTAACTTAAATTTGGTAATGTATATTAAACAGGGACATTGAGAACGTGGATTTTTCTGAGGCAATAGAGGGTTACGTGACTTGCCAAGGCCACAAGGATCACTAGTGTATATCATGTCTGCAAAACATAGGGTGGTAGGAGTACAAGAGAGCTCTATATACTGTGGCAGGCTTTACTTTCTTACTTACAGTTTTCTTGCTCTATCTCATGTTTGCATGAACTTATTTATATATGGCTTTGGTAATTGGTTTCTGTGGTTTTACTTATGTTTTTTAACTATGTTGCTACAGATTGTACTTCTGGAAATCTGGCTCAAAGCATGTGCTCTGCACCGCTTAACTTTTCATGGTTCTGTGTACCAAAGCCGGAGTGTCTTTTTAATGCAGAAAACATTACTTCTCTCAGACATGGGCTACCAAGGTATCTCTGAATGGGATCCCATTAGAAAATCTATGCATCTGTGCTTACTCAGAACTCTATAACTTTGTGGCTACAGTAAGATCCAGCCTTGTTCCAGTCACAGTTCCTGCTCCTCTAGTGGAATCATTTCATTGTAGAAGCTATTTGGTTACTATGGACATCCCTTTCAGCCTTGTAAAAACACTAGTGTTGCTGGAACACAAGCCCATTGGACAAGATTCAGCTTTTAGTCTTTCATTAAAGTGGCAGGACACAGACTTTCCCTTTATGTCAGAGTACCAGCATGTATTTTGCTTTTAATATTAAAGTACTTTAACCCCAGCTGTATTATTCATCTGCCCCACTGACTTTTTCCTTTTTTTTTTAGTTTATACAATTTTACAACCAATGAAATTGAATGAAAAGACAATAAAATCCCAGCCCGGGGATCGAGCCTCCGGCGGCAGGAGGAGCAACACCACAGCGCTGCCCAATCGGGGCAGAGGCCTGCCTGTAAAAAGCTTTGCGCCATCGGGCGCTCTTCCTCTTGCCTCCCACCACCATCTACAGCTCTCCCCAGCCCAAGGATCGAGCCTCCGGCGGCAGGAGGAGCAACACCACAGCGCTGCCCAATCGGGGCAGAGGCCTGCCTGTAAAAAGTTTCGCATCATCGGGCGCACCTGCGCCTGGTGGGCCCGCGCTTGAAGGCCTCGCCAGAGGGCCCTTTGGCATGGCCCTTAGGTGGGGACAGAGAGGAGGAACACCAGAAAACCTCCGCATTCTGCATTCCACCCAGCTCCAGACGGCATACTCTAACAGCAAACCCACCCAGCTACAAACAGCAATGCCGGTCTGTATACCTGAACCCTGCACTACACAAGAAACACTAGTCCGTTCTGATGTTCCAAGCTCACACTGAAAAGTACTAAACAACACAGCCCATATAATGTACTATTGTTTTGACAGTTTAAGATATAATATAACCTGCTAGCATCAAAGCTTATTATTGTATCATCTCAATATTGCAGTTTTGCCAGTGTAAGTTACAAAATAACCTGCTAGCATCATAGTTTATTACTGTATCATCTCAGTATTGCAGTTTTGCCAGTTTAAGTCACAGCTCAATTTTGCATTCTCGTTTAATAACTCCTCTTTACTGAAGTGTCTCATCACTGTACTGTGTCTCATTACTGCACTACACTGTCCCAGCATCGCTCTGCACTGCCCCAGTATCACACCTCACTACATCATAACTACAGTGTCTCACACACAATCCCAACCCTCAAAATGGCCCTCCAAGTCGCTGCCATTCTTAGCTTTTACCTCCTTACTCACTGGCTTGGAACCTCCCAAGCCCTTTATACGCCACACGGCAAGATTCCAGTCTTGAATAGCCATGGAAAAAGGTGGTATGGGCCCCCATACTCCAACCCAGGAAGTGACGCTTACACGCGCCGCTCCCACCTGATACATGTAGCACTCCAGTTATCCAAGACACCCATCCAGGAAAAACCTTTGAGCTGCCGTTCCCTAAAATGTGCTATCATCAACGCGCGTTCTATATGCAAAAAATGGTCTGTTGTCCTAGACACAATCTCCCTTTATGACCTAGAGATACTTATGATCATGGAAACCTGGCTATCATCGGAAGACAACGTCCTCCTCAACCAACTACTACCCCCCCCCAATTTCTCCATACATACGAGACATAGGGTTAACAAAAAAGGAGGAGGGGTGCTCATAATCACCAAATCAGACCTTAACTTCCACATATCAGACTCCTCTAGCACAAACAGCCTGGACATTCTCTCCATTGCAAACCAGCAATGCTCCCTCAACTTGTTATATAGAACACCGTCTACATCTCCAGATGACCTCCCAACCATTTTTGACCTTGCAGCCAACACCCTCACTCCCAATAAACCAAATTGGATAATGGGTGACTTCAATCTCCCATCTTTACCCCAAAGCCACGCAAATGTGTTCCTTGGTGCAATGGAAGACCTGGGACTCAAACAAATCATCAATGAACCCACACATACAAAGGGGAATATTCTTGATATGGTATTTGTTCCGCAGCCAGTCATGAAACAAAACCACAATCTGCCAATATCAGTAGTTGATGTACCCTGGTCGGACCACAAATTGATTATTATCCAGATACCCTTCAACAATGACCAGCTGAACAGAAGCCGAACTACGAACAACACTTCACGAACAGCCACAAGAAGCTTTCGCCCATTCAACAGGGAACACATCCTATCTGAAACTCAATCACTCCTCAACAAAACCACGCCGGACCTTGATGAACTAATCTCTTCCTGGAACTCCAACCTGCTTGCCATCTCACAACACCCGAACCCCAAGAACACAGCAAGGACAAAGAGAAGTTCCGCCCCATGGTTCTCACCTGAGCTGCGATCTTCTCTTACTCAACTATGCAGACTTGAGTGCCGATGGCGCCGATCGCTCTCAACTGAAGATCAGACCGCCTACCGAACCCACCTTTCAATACACCGAGAAACAATCACAACCAAAATGAGACAGTATCACACTGACACCCTAAAGAGATCTCTGAATAAACCACATGACCTCTTCAACTTGGTCAAATCCCTCTTGAAGGAACCATCTCCCGAACAACACAATGAGATTCACCCACAAAAATTTGCCGACTACCTGCAATCCAAGATCGTTCAAACTGACAAGATCTCAGTAGTCACGTATCAAGAACCAATGGGCCTATCCCCACTAAACAAATTTTCCACACCATCCACTAAATGTATTGAGGACACCATAGCATCTCTCAACACCTCCACTGCACAGACTGACCCATGCCCAGCTTTTTGGATTAAGGAGCTACGTGGTGTGTTCAGCCCTGTCATCGCAAATATAATGAAGCTCTCCTTCACAACAGGATATTTCCCCACAACACTCAAACAGACTTCCATTAGGCCACTATTGAAAAACCCCAAACTATACCCCCAAAGAGTCGATTCTTATAGGCCAATAGCCAGTATCCCCCTCTTAGCTAAGATAATTGAGAAAGAGGCACAACGGCAAACTCAAGATCACATAGACGCCGCTGCTCCCCTAGATAGCTGCCAACATGGGTTCAGAGAATATCATGGGGTCGAGACACTACTCACTAGTCTATTCAATGACATCATCACAGGCATTGACAACATCCGTCAAGGTTTTGTGCTCATCTTCTTAGACATCGCCGCGGCGTTTGACTCCGTGAGTCACAAAATTCTCCTCGGAAGACTGAAAGAGAAGGGCATTTGCAACAGTGCGCTAGGATGGTGTAAATCTTATCTGGATGGAAGATGGCAATATGTGAAGTCCGGATCAGAAGAGTCAAAACCTTTCCATCAAAAGCAAGGGGTACCTCAAGGCTCCTCGTTATCCTCCTTATTATTCAATATTTACATGCAGCCCATCTGCAACATCATAAGATCATTCAATGTGAACTGTTTGATATATGCAGATGACATTCTCTTATACACGCCGTTCTCCACAGTTCACATGGATCTGGCACCGCTTATAGACTGTTTCAATGCGGTCTCAACGTGGCTCCAATCACAGAACTTAGGCATTCAACATAAAAAAACAGAGGTGCTTTTCATCACCAGAGACCCCAACTTTACTCCCCCATCCCATGTCAGTGTCAAGGAAGCTGACTTACAAACTAAAGAAACAATAAAATACCTTGGAGTTACTTTGGATCAACGTCTGGATATGAAACACCACATAAGCAACATAGTCAAAGCCGTTTATTTCAAAATCCGCTCACTCAAGCACCTATGCTCCCTGTTGGACCCAGACGATTTCCGGACCATATACCAAGTGCTAATCCTGCCACACTTTGACTTTGCGAACGCCATCTTTCAAGGTCTCCCCCAATCCACACTAACCCCCTTACAGTTGGACATGAATTCCGCAGCAAGGGTCCTCTACGGAGCCTCCAGAAGCGACCACGTGACTCCCATTCTCAAACAGCTTCACTGGCTACCTATCCATGGGAGGATCATCTTTAAAACCCTACTCCTATCATTCAAGGCAATCAAAGGTATTTCATCCTCCTCATTCACAGATCTTATTCACATGGTCCCCCCCCCCCCCCAACAGATCCAGAACAGCAACAGCCGTAAACCTTCTAACAACCCCAAAGGCATTGACAAAGTGCAACATGACAACCACAAGCAGGGCGTTCAGTTTCTATGTCCCCAAATGCTGGAATGCTCTACCCCCTGACATTAGGGCCATTGCCGACCTATATCAGTTCAGGAAGGCACTCAAATCCCACCTTTTCCTCCAATACTACCCAACCAGCAATTGAACCTAGATATCCCCTCTGAAGAAATGACCCACTCTAGAAAGACCCTTACATTTGTTATGTGATTTTTACCTAACCTTGTTCCCTGTAAATATCTCATGTATATAGTTAACCCCTCTTATCCAAATTTGCACTCCTGTTCGATGTAAAACCAGACAGCTTGTTGTTATGGTCGTTGTGTTATGATGTAAACCGCACTGATACCGAATAGCGCGGTATATAAGAAATTGTAATAAATAAATAAAATAAATAAATAGAAGTAACAATGATCAGGTAAGTCACTTTACATATAGATCATCAAACTTAAAATGCAAAACAGGCAATCAAGGTAGTCCTTTCCGTGATGACTTCCAATGATGACTTCAGAAAGGCAGTCAAATTCCCATATCGAGAACATGGACAGGCTCAGAGCTATCACCCCCCGGTCCCTGAACAGGGGTTGAGAGAGAGATTCTGAGCCCATACAATTGACAGAACTGCTTCCCTAGGAATTTTCAAAGTTTCTCCAAGATATTTCTTTAACATGTCCACAGGTAGAATCAATGAACATTTGGGGAAGTTAAGGAATCTTAAATTGTTCTTCTGAACCTGATTTTCCAGGAAAACATTTCCTATTTAAGACTTCTTTCTCCCTTATCTGGACATTACTCACAGATTGGAGACTCTCCACAGCAGCTTCCACTCTTTCCAACCTTGTAGCCTGTTGTACCAAGGCCAGATCCTGTTCTGCTGCCTTGATTACAAACTGATCCAATTGAGACTTGAAACTGCCAGCGAAGTTTGCCAAGGAGGATTCAACATCCACTGAAGAGAGAGATACAAAATCATTGAGAAGATAGTTCAACAGCAATTGCAGGACCACTTGGACAGAAACACCCTTGACCCACAGCAACATGGATTCTGACCCTCCCATGGGGTCGAAATCCTCATAATCTCATGAATAACCAAAGGAATACAGACCAAACACACTGAATACACCCTAATTTTTCTGGACATATCTGCAGCACTCAACACCATCTCGCATAACATTATCCTACACAGACTACAAGAAACCGGCATATAGGACAAAGTTCTAAATTGGTTCAAGTACTACCAAACAGACAGGTTCAATGTATCCGAACCCATACTGCCAACTCCTCCCCATTTCAACAAACTCACGAAATACCACAGGGCTCTGCGCTCTCAGCTATGCTATTCAACATTTACCTTCAACCACTCTGCTCTTTAATACGGGCTCATAATGTCAACTTCCACATATATGTGAATGCCATTATGCTGTATGGTTCCATCACAACTGCAAACCCAACAAATTCACAGTTAATAAACTGCTTCAATGACATCTCCAAATGGCTCCAGGAAAACAATCTCGCAATAAACCTTAAGAAGACAGAGGCCTTATTTGTCACAAAGAACCAAACCTTCACACCCCCAACACACCTCACATTGGGAACTACCCAAATAAAAGTCCATCCATATGTAAAATATCTAAGGATCACTCTTGATCAAACACTTTCTTTCAATCAACAGATTGCAAAAACAGCAAGGACCATATTCTTCAAAACCAAGATGTTACAGCACCTCAGACAACTTATAGACCCACAGGAATTCAGAACAGTCATGCAAGCAATGACACCCCCAACCTGGACTATTGTAATGCAATATACCAAGGACTCCCGAACACCAATGTCAACCTGCTACGGACAGCTCTCAACACGACAGCAAGGATCATCCAAAAAGGAACAAAACATGATCATATCACCCCCATACTGAGAGATCTCCATATCCTCCCACTAGAGGCACAAATCAAGTATAAGACACTGGTACTGATCCATAAAGCATTTCATCAGCAACAAGCCTCATACATGAATGCCCTTTTACCAAGACCGAACTCCAGAGGACCAACACACTTACTGACTGCCACATGAAAGAACTAAGGGGCTTGTTTACAAAGCCGCGGTAGTGGTTCGCGATCGCGATCGCAGCCGCGGCCCCATTGAAATCAATGGGGCCGCGGCTCCGATTACGATCGCAAACCGCTACCGCGGCTTTGTAAACAAGCCCCTAAGTTTAATTAACAAACCTATAACCATGCATTTGACTTATACGCTCCTCATTATGGAACTGTATTCCAGCCAAAATCTGGAGCAACAAGGACCTCTCCTCATTCAGGAAACAACTAAAAACCCATTTATTTAGAGAACACCTGGGAGCAGACTAGGGCAGCACCTAACAAACTAAAGCCTACACCTATTGCTGGACAAACGGAGAAAGAGATATAGACTAATACCTACAGATAAGACATAGAACTCTGATGCATATTACTTTCAAGAATGTAAATATGTTTGAACCCCCCCTGGTGATGGTATACCCCCCACCCCCCATACACATTATGTCATAACCTGTTAATGTATCTTCTATTGCTTATTGTAAGCCACTTTGACCCGATGAAAAGCAGTATATAAGTACAGCTCAATAAAAACATAAAATAAATAGAGAATGCACTCCAAGAAGCAGCATCTTCTCCACAAGCTCTGCATCCGGTTGTAGCAGAGGAAGGGTTGTCCTTTGCTCAGGGCTCAGAGATGCCTTTCCCTTTTATTTTGTAGTTACAGCCTACTGGTAACAATACGTTGAGTTCATGTGCACTTTTACAACAGAGTTATGATTTCATCTCCAAATGTTACTACTACTGATCATTTGTATAGCACTACAAGGCATACATAGGACTATACAGAAACTTGTAAGATACAATCCCTGCTCATCATAGCTTACAATCTAGTGAACCGCTCTCCTCAAATCACTTTTTTGATGGCTGATGACTACCCGCGTATTGCTTGACCTGAAGCAGGGTGCTTAACTGGGGGCACCCGAAACGTGACACAACAGATTAGCAGATTGCGGTGTTACTGGGAGCAGCCTTGGAAGTAAGCCATTGATCAGCTAAGTCGAGCTGTTGAACAAAAATATATATATTTATTAAAATGGAAGGGCCACAGTGGTGTTAGGATATTTCCTATTCACTGAGTTGGCAACTCCGACAAAAAATTAATTGGTCTACTCTGAGGGGTTGGTTCATGCTACGGACAGGGTTTTTGTAAGTGTGTGTTATTTTTGACCCTGATAATAGGGTTTTTTTTCTGTCCCTTTCTACAATCTAGTGAAGACAGACAACACAACAGCTGATGTACATACAAAATAATGAGTCAAGGCAGGCTATGCTATCTTTTTTTTTACCCCCAAATTGTGTTCTGCATAGACTCTCAAGACCACACATAAGTCATGTCTGATGTGGGACTTGTAAAAGCAAGAAGGTCACATATCAACATTTTGGGTAATTATTGCATTAGACCCACAAAAATGATTACAACTAGCAATGAATCCAGGTATCTAAAAGTTTCATGGATGTAGCAATAATGCCATTTTTGATGGTTAGCAACAGTGAAATAATTATCAGCCCGAAGTTTCTTAACAATCTGTTCAAGACATATTTTCCATTTTGGTTCCCTTTCTTTCAATTTCTTTGGCTTCTTCATTTCAAATTGAGATCTGTTGTTGCATTGTAAGCACTGGCATACATAAGTTGATTTGTTTCCATAATGGATTTTTTGTTGATTGTTTGAAGTGTAATGTTCATATCATGCAAACTTTTCACCAGATATTTTCTTTTAAGCATATTCTTTCCAATTCCTCCATTCGACTCTTGATCTTTCCAGCCAGTTCTTTCGGCCAAATAACTCCATTTTTCCACTTTCCCAAGACACTTGCTGCTGTTGTTCTTGAACTTCTACATTTTTTTCAGTATCATTTTTCATTTCTTGCTCAAAATTTTGGTTAACCGTTGTTTCAGTATCTTCAGGTTTCATACTGTCTTCCGTAGGACTTCTTTCAATAGCTTCGAGCTTGACTTTAGTGAAAAGGAATGTTTTTTTAAACATAAAAATTGCACTGCATTGATTCATTACTGCTACTACTGCTGATCATTTGTATAGCGCTACAAGGGGTATGCAGTGCTATACATATAAATGTAAGATACAGTCCTTGCTTATCAGAGCTTACAATGTAATCTAATTGAAAAAAAAACATTGCAAAGCTCTGGCAAAACATTGCTTTAGTCTGTTTAGAAATACAGTAGCTGAATCTGTGTTTGTTTCCAAATTTCATATATTCACAGTTGAAAACGTCTTACTGAGGGTCTTGATTTGTAGAACCATTCAATAAAAATTAAATTCTCATCTTTTATCCAAATTTTCCATTTTTGCTTGTCGTCCAGTCACATGTCAGTCCCATGCCCTGTAGGCCTAGCAAAGGAGACTGGGCCCTGTAGCACACTTGACACTGGATAGTGCAATGACTAGTTTAACATGGAAATCAAATGTATTGTTTTTCACCATTTGGTAATGGACACACTTAGCTCAACGCGTCAACAAAGACTTGTCTGATGTGTGAGACCCTACCAGTGGCTAAGCTACTGTCAGCATTGCTCTTAGACTCATTAGAGCGTTCAAGCCCCTCCATCATGACAAGGTGCTGTCTTTGGAGAGGTCCTATTGTCATATCATTTGATTTTTGTAAGGTAATTCCTCAAGGTTTTAATTTTTCAGAAATGTCCAAAATTGTCCCAATTACAATGTTATATCATTTTATAGGGCTAAATTTTAACTTTTCATTATTAAATAAACCTTGTTTTACATTCTTCAAACTGTAGTATTAATTTTTTACTTATTTGACTGTTTTACATAGAACAAAGGAACTTATTTACAGAGCAATTAATATATGCTATCGATATTACATAGAACGATGTAACTTATATACATTATAATACCTTGACGGTATAACTTATATACATTATAATACCTTGACGGTATAACTTATATACATTATAATATCTGGACAGAAGGGGTAATTACGTTGTATACAAAGTCGACTGAACATTATGGGAGGGTGCTAGTTAGATACACTGCAGGAATAATTGACTGGATCAAAGGTGAATTGAACAACCTTGATTGAAAAACAAGAAAACTGATAACAATGCACCATGAATTGCATCCTAGGAGTGACACAGATAGATTATATTTGCAACATAAGAAAGATGGTAGAAGCATTTTGCAAATTAAAAAAAAAACTGATGAAGAAGAAAAATGTGGTCTAAATGATTATGTTATGAAAAGCAAAGAAGCACTGCTGTGGAAATTTTCAAAGAACAGCTCCTTAGAACAACTGAAGCAAAAATAGAATACAAGAAGAAACTCAGAATACAACGGACACTTAGAAAGAGAAGCCACGGCATGGTCAATATATTAGAAATACTGAAGGAAAGGTTTGAAAGAGGCCCTAGGAAGTGGTTATCATTTGGAGCACTAACAAAAGAAACAAAAGGCTTGATCGCAGCCCAAGACCAGGCTTTACAAATAATGCCATCAAAATTAAAGTTCAACATATTTTGAATAACAGTGAGTGTTGATTGTATAAATCCCAGGATGACACTGTGGATCACAGACTGTCTACAAACAAAAGCATGATAGAGTGGCAAAGACCATCCACTGGAATCGGTGTAAAAATATGGTGTTCCTGTTGAACATGTTGCAGAGAGGTTTGTAGAAAACGAACTGGTTAAGATCATGTGGGATTTCTGAAAACAAACCCCCAACGTAGCCACCCCACACGTTTGCAGCTCTGCCTCTAGATCCCTATCCCCTCGACAGCTGGAGGCATACACACTCTAAATTATCACCCTGTGTATAGTTGACCCAATCTGTAAATAATGTTGAGCTGCCCACATAACCTGTGACAGCCAATTAAAGTGTACATAGCTACCCTGTTAGCCCTGTATAAAACCCCTGTTTATTGTAAGTCCAGTGCAGGCCTGCCTACACTGCACAAATTTGTTACCTGTAAACCGCATTGATTCTAAATAGTGCGGTATAAAAGAAACATTAAATAAATAAATAAACAGACAGGCATTTAGAACACAATACTCCTGATATTACTGTTTTAGAAAAGACAAAAAAGTGTGCCTCATAGATGTGGCAAACCCAGGTGATACCCGAAATGAGAACAAAGAATGAGAGAAATTGGTACAATATAAAGACATAAGATATGCCATACTGGGTCAGACCGAGGTCCATCAAACCCAGTATCCTGTTTCCAACAGTGGCCAATCTAGTTCATAAGTACCTAGAAGTTTCCCCAAAAGACACAGGTTCCACAAGTCAAGCAGTGATATCCCGGGTCCCATTTAATAACGGTTTATGGACCTTTCCTCCAGGAATTTGTCCAAACCATTTTTAAACCCAGTTACACTAACAGCTTTTACTACACCCTCCGGTAACAAATTCCAGAGTTTGATTACACGTTGAGTGAACAAATATTTTCTCTTATTAGTCTTAAATAGGTTACCCTGGAGCTTCATTGCATGTCTCCTAGTCTTTCTATATTCTGATGACGTAAACAATCGATCTACATTTACCCGGTCCACTCCATTCATTAATTTATAGACCTCTATCTTCAGGACTGTACCTAGCCCTGTGTGAGTGGTGTGGCCACACAGGGCACAAAGGCTTAAGGCAGCGGTTCTCAACCTGTGGGTCACCACAGGATTTAGCAGAGGTCGCCTCACTCTGCGGTTAAAAGAAATAAAAATAAAAAATTGCACAAGTTGCTGCCACTGCCGAGTCCACTTCTCAGCAGCGACAAACTCACCACCTCCCTTCTTCTGCAGCCGCAGCTCCCTGCCTCTTAGGGAACCATGGCTGTGCCTGTGAAAATGTAGCAGAGCCTTCCTGTCTCTCGACGGGCTCCATGTAGCATTGTCCCGCCTCCAAAGGAAGTTGTTTACCAGACAGAAAGGCTCTGCAATGGCTTCACAGGCACAGCCATGGTTCCCTAAGAGACAGGGAACCACGGCTGCAGAAGAACAGGGCAGTAGCAGGCGGACATAGGGAGAGGGGAGGAGGGGACAGGGAACCTGCAGCAGGGCTGACATGGGGGGAGGAAGGGAGGGAGGGAGGGAGGGGGCTGACATGGGGGTGAGGAAGGGAGGGAGGGACGGGGCTGACATGGATAGAGGGGGGCTGACATGGAGGGATGGATGGAGGGAGGGAGGGGGCTGACATTGATGGAGGGAGGGAGGGGGGCTGACGTGGAGGGAGGGAGGGGGCTGACATGGATAGAGGGGGGCTGACATGAATGGATGGAGGGATGGAGGGAGGGGGCTGACATGGACAAAGGGGAGAGACAGGGGGACATACTGGACAGATGGGATAAATGCTGGACAGAGGGGAGAGACAGTGCAGGTTAGGCTTATAATGGGCTGATGGAGGGGCTAGCACTGGTAATGGGCAGATCAGAAGGCTAGGACTGGTAATGGGTTGATTATGGAAGGCAAGGACTGGGAATGGACTGATCAGTGGGGGTGGGTGGTGGGACTGGTAATGGACTGATGGGGGCTAGCATTGAAAATGAGCTGATCGGGGAGGTTAGGACTGGAAATGGGCTGATTAGAGGAGGCTAGGACTGGTAATGGACTGATGGGGGGGTAGGACTAGTAATGGGCTGATTAGGGGAGGCTAGCACTGGTAATGGGCTGAGGGGGGACTAGCACTGGAAATGAGCTGACTAGAGGAGGCTAGCACTGGTAATGGGCTGATGGGGGGTAGGACTGGTAATGGACTGAGGGGGATAGAACTGGAAATGGGCTGAGGGGGGCTAGCATTGGAAATGAGCTGACTAGGGGAGGCTAGGACTGGTAATGGGCTGTGTGATGCAGTGGATAAAATAGAGCATATGGAAGTTCAGGAAAGTGAAGAGCTTACCTCTGATTCAGCTGTAGGAAAAGATACAAGGCATAGGAAAACAGCTGAGCAGAAAACGCTGTTAGTACAAGAAAAGCCAAAAGCTCATCAAGAGCACCTGTCTCCTAGTTCTCACGTTACGTACAGGGCTGGGAACCATATAAGGGAGAGTTTTAGTCAGGAGAACTGCAAAGGAAGTTGCAGAGGAGTGCTGGGAAAGGAAGCTGCAATCCAGGAACCAGGAAGTGGCAGCCGACACAGTGCTCGAGAGAGAAGGGTTGGAAGGAGCAGTGCTGGGAGACGCTTTGATACAGGAAGCAGACCTGGTGAGAAACCAGGAGGGGCCAGCAGTTCAGGAGGACGGTATCTGCAGTCACGGAGCACAGGTCAGCCCAGAGGAAGTTTACCTAGAGAAGGGAGCTTCAAACGTAGCTGTAATCTAAAGAACAGCTGGAAGGCTGACACGGAGTTTCTTAACTCACAGCCTGACTGTGAAGCCAGGGAGAGAAGCCACTACAACCCCAGAGCTAAGACTTGCAACGAGGTAAAGAGAAGGGAACCTTCTTCTTTTAAAGAAAGGTATAAATACCATGACTGTTGTAAAGGGCGCAGCCCTGAATATAATGCTGTGAGGGAAAGATATCCTAAACTCTCACTTCGTGAAGAAGAGCAGTGGAGAGCTTTCCACAGACCAGGAAAATATAACCTGGGGATTAAAGAAGCTTTAGCAGGAAGCAATAGTGAACTCTCACAAGAGGTTGTGCCAGAGTCCTACACAGGGGAGGAATCTGATTCTGACGGTTTGGGAAGTGAGCCTGAAGGGATGGCATGGGAGAATAACAGCCACCTTTCAGATCCCATACCAATGGATTGTAATATATGCTGTAAGAATAACCACACTTCTTTATGTTGACCTTTTAAAGGAAACTGCTTTGTGAAGATAACAAAGGAGAGAAGTTTTGTTACCATTTTTGTGCACTGCTGTGTTAAAGTTTTTGTCCTTAAAGAATGTCCGTTCGGGAAGGGGAATAAAACCCATACTTATTTTTCCTTACCACTTGACCACAAGACTCTGTTTTTCATAGCAAGAGCAGGGTAAATTTCTACAACCCTAGGCAACCGCCTAATTAGGGTTTTAAAAGGGCTCCACCATACGGGCCCCATCACAAAATGGCGTAGTTGTTGCGGATCCATTATAGAGGATACAAACGGCAACGCAGCAAGCTAAAGCACGCGGAAGAGTGGACGGCGCCACACCCGGAGAGGATCCAGTTCCTACAAGGCAGAAAAAGTCAAGCACCTTCTCAAAGCGAGAACCTCCACCTGGCTCAGGTAAAGCGTATTTGGGCACAGGCTGGGAGGATTCCTGGTGAGAAGGGAGGGCTTGTAAAGGAAAGAGGAAAAGGGAAATTTCTCTCTTGTTGTATAGTACCGCACTTGGTGGTTGTGTTTTGATCTGTTTTCCAGGATCCAAGGAGGGAAAAGATGGATGTCCAGGAAGTCTTGAGATGGATGAGTCTGCAATTTGACAAACAGAGAGAGCTGGCTCAGCTCAGCCAGGAGCAGGCCATCGCAGCACTGAAGGACCAGCAAAAGCCTCTGATAGACTTACTGCGAGCTTTTCTGGAAGAGCCGAAGACAAGGACAGCGCTACCAGCATCCTGTGGGGTAGGCCCACAGAGTTGTGGGATGTGGACTGTTGGACAAATGAGTAAAACAGATAACTTTGATGATTTTGTTGAAACCTTTGAGAGGGTAGCTCTCAATTCCAACTGGCCAAAGGAGCAATGGGCGGTTAGACTGGCTTAGCTTTAACTGGGGAAGCGCAGTCAGCTTATAGAGCCATGCCTACCACTTTGGCAGTGGAATATGAGGAGGTGAAACGAGCAGTACGTGATAGGCTAGGCCTAACTCCCGCAGTTTACAGACGTATGCTCAGGTCCACTAAGATTCAAGCTGATGAAACACCCAAGGCACTGCGCTATAGAGTGCATGGTTTAGTTTTAAAATGGCTTGAACCAGATGGCAAACCCATAGAGAGCATAATAGATCAAATTGTGCTTGAGCAGTTCTATGAGGCAGTACCTGTAGAGGTAAAAACCTTTTTGACACTGCAGAATTGCAGAACCTCCACCGAAGCAGCACTGCTAACTGAACGGTTCTTTGAAGCCGAATTAGCTAAAAAGGCTGATGCTGAAAGTAAGTTGGGGTTGGTCAATTCTGTAAGAGATACTAGAGAACCTCATAGGAACATGAGGTATGCAAAGGAGTCTCTGTATGGAAAAGAGGATAGGAATGTATTTCCAAGGTGCTTTAAGTGTGGTAAGACAGGGCACTTAAAGAAAGATTGCACCCAGTGTACTGTGCTAATTATAAATGTTGACAAACATGTACCAGCAGGCTTCCGAGTGGATGTAGAAGTGCAGGGGGTACCTGCAATGGCCTTGCTTGACTCGGGGGCCGATCAAAGTATGATCTCCCGAAGGTTCTGTAAGATCATACAGGCCAAAAAGGATTTTTCCCCGAGTCAGCAAGAGGGCACAACTAAGATAAAATGTGTACATGGGGCATCAACCTGTACAAAGTAAAGGTTAAGGGTTTAGGCACCCAGGAAAGCATCTTAGTAGCCATCATCCCCAAATTGCCTTATGACATAGTACTAGGGCGAGATTGGTCACCTTTTTACAGGGGTATAGAGGGAAGTACATGTGTAAATGGAGTACTGGTTTCCACCAGGTCCCAGGCGAAAAGCCTAGAGACACCTAGTGAGAGTCCAGAAGATAATCCCGTTCCCTTAGAAGAGGAAGGAGATCCCATAGGAGAGGAAGAAGAGCCTTTAAGGGGGGAAGATAGGGTGCTAGATGAAACTCTAAGTGAGCTTCCCCAGCACGAAGAGTTGATTGGTACTCCTTCCAAAACTAAAAAGAAAAGTAAAGGCGAAAAGCGCCAAGAACGTCATCATCGAGCTCAATGGAGAGCCGGGGTAACTGATGGACAAGGGCTACCGTGGGTACCTGCTGACCTGGTGAAAAAGTTCCCGTCTTTTTCTAAAGAGCAGAAGGCAGACCCAGTATTGAAGTATGCCTTTGAGTTTGCACAGGCAGGTAGGGATGTGCTCCCCAGATTCCTGTTAGAGGAAGATATTTTATATAGGGAAAGCAGCAATCCTCATAACAGTTCAATTAGAAAACAGTTAGTGGTTCCCACTACTTTTAAGGCGGTCGTTATGAGACTAGCTCACGATCACCCAATTGGGGGACATAAAGGAGTGCAGGCTACACTCGACCAGATCCTTGAGCGTTTTTACTGGCCAGGAGTGTTTAGGGAGACGAAGAGGTTCTGTGAGGTCTGTCCGGCATGCCAGCGGGTAAGCGCCGCTAAGCCCGTAGGAGTTCCTATGATCCAGACTCCTACCATAACAGAGCCGGTTTGCCGAATGGCGATGGACATTGTTGGTCCACTAATGAAAACCCCTAGAGGATTTCACTACATCCTTGTTATAATGGACGTTGCTACCAGGTTTCCTTGGGCGATTCCTTTGAGGAATATATCGGCTAGGTTTATAGCTGCCGAATTAGTAAAACTATTCTGCGAGGTGGGATTCCCGAGGGAAATGCTTACGGATAGAGGAAGCAATTTTGTTTCAAAATACTTAGCACAAGTATGGGATGCTTTTGGCATCCGCCATATAAAAACATCTGCGTACCATCCACAGACGAATGGTCTGGTGGAACGCTTTAATCAGACCCTTAAACAGTTGCTAAGGAGAGGGTTAGATGGGCAGATGGCAGATTGGGATATTATGCTCCCATTCGCCCTCTATGCCAGTAGGGAGCGGACTCAAACTTCTTTAGGAGCGTCCCCTTACGAACTAATGTTTGGGCGGACACCGCGAGGGGTCCTAGATATTTTAAGGGACCAGTGGGTGGAGCCAGAAGGGGAGAAAATGGGGGTTCCCCAGTTTCTTTTTGGACTCCGGAGTCGCCTACAGAGAGCGTCACGAGTCGCAGATGAGCACTTACAGAATGGCCAGAAAAATCAAAAGAAGTATTATGACAGAGGTAAGAAGCCGCGGCAATTAACCGTGGGCGACAGAGTGGTTGTAATGGTCGCTGATCCAGGGCCAAAGTTTGAGGCCCAGTGGAAAGGTCCTTACGTAGTAGTAGACCGCAAGGGTCCAGTATCGTATGTTGTGAAGAACGACAAGGGACGTCTTCAGACATATCACATAAACGTACTGAAACCATGGTACGAGAGAACGGCAGCCATTAACCGTTCCAGAGTAACCGTTACAGGTAAAGAAGCAGACAGTAAGTGTAGCAGGAAGGTTGCGTATCCAGGGCAGATTCCGAGCTGTGGGCACAGAAGTTCCCCATCCCGGAATATCTTAAGAGGGGGGATATGTGATGCAGTGGATAAAATAGAGCATATGGAAGTTCAGGAAAGTGAAGAGCTTACTTCTGATTCAGCTGTAGGAAAAGATACAAGGCATAGGAAAACAGCTGAGCAGAAAACGCTGTTAGTACAAGAAAAGCCAAAAGCTCATCAAGAGCACCTGTCTTCTAGTTCTCACGTTACGTACAGGGCTGGGAACCATATAAGGGAGAGTTTTAGTCAGTGCAGGCAGAACTGCCAGGAGAACTGCCAGGGGAACTGCCAGAAGAACTGCAAAGGAAGTTGCAGAGGAGTGCTGGGAAAGGAAGCTGCAATCCAGGAACCAGGAAGTGGCAGCCGACACAGTGCTCGAGAGAGAAGGGTTGGAAGGAGCAGTGCTGGGAGACGCTTTGATACAGGAAGCAGACCTGGAGAGAAACCAGGAGGGGCCAGCAGTTCAGGAGGACGGTATCTGCAGTCACGGAGCACAGGTCAGCCCAGAGGAAGTTTACCTAGAGAAGGGAGCTTCAAACGTAGCTGTAATCTAAAGAACAGCTGGAAGGCTGACACGGAGTTTCTTAACTCACAGCCTGACTGTGAAGCCAGGGAGAGAAGCCACTACAACCCCAGAGCTAAGACTAGCAACGAGGTAAAGAGAAGGGATCCTTCTTCTTTTAAAGAACGGTATAAATACCATGACTGTTGAAAAGGGCGCAGCCCTGAATATAATGCTGTGAGGGAAAGATATCCTAAACTCTCACTTCATGAAGAAGAGCAGTGGAGAGCTTTCCACAGACCAGGAAAATATAACCTGGGGATTAAAGAAGCTTTAGCAGGAAGCGATAGTGAACTCTCACAAGAGGTTGTGCCAGAGTCCTACACAGGGGAGGAATCTGATTCAGACGGTTTGGGAAGTGAGCCTGAAGGGATGGCATGGGAGAATAACAGCCACCTTTCAGATCCCATACCAATGGATTGTACTATATGCTGTAAGAATAACCACACTTCTTTATGTTGACCTTTTAAAGGAAACTGCTTTGTGAAGATAACAAAGGAGAGAAGTTTTGTTACCATTTTTGTGCACTGCTGTGTTAAAGTTTTTGTCCTTAAAGAATGTCCGTTCGTGAAGGGGAATAAAACCCATACTTATTTTTCCTTACCACTTGACCACAAGACTCTGTTTTTCATAGCAAGAGCAGGGTAAATTTCTACAACCCTAGGCGACCGCCTAGTTAGGGTTTTAAAAGGGCTCCACCATACGGGCCCCATCACAGCTGATGGGGGGTAGGAATGGTAATGGACTGATTAGGGGAGCCTAGCACTGGTAATGGGGTTGGGGGGAACTAGCACTGGAAGTGAACTGATTGGGGGGGGGCTTCATCTGGAAATGGTCTGATGGGGGGGGTAGGACTGGTAATGGGCTGATTAGGGGAGCCTAGCACTGGTAATGGGGTTGAGGAGGGACTAGCACTGGAAGTGAGCTGATTGGGGGGGGGGCTTCAACTAGAAATGGGATGATGGTGGGGAGGGGAGGATAAAACTGCTGGCCTTGGAAGAAAAATGGTGGCTAGGGCTACAAATGGGCTGATGCGAGGGGATGGGAGAATGGGCCTGGAAGGGAGTGGATGCTGAGAGGGGTTGCCATGGTATTTGGACTAGAAGGAGCTGGACAGTGGGGAAGGAGGGGGACTGGAAGGGAATGGACACCAGTGGCAGTCATGGGAATGCAAGTTGACATTGGAAGGTACTGGGAGGGAGGACTGGAAAGGGGCTGATACTGGGAAGGGTTACAGGGTCTGGAAATAGGCTGATGGAAAGAAGTGAAGAAAACAAAAGAAGAGATAAAAAATGGCAGATGGACCATAGACCACAGAAAGAGAGGTAAGAGAAGACAGGAAAACAGAAGTCTCAGATTGGGACCAGCATGATCAGAGAATAAATTGGTCAGACACCAAAGGTAGAAAAAATAATTTTATTTCATATTAGTGATTTGACTACAAAATCCTCATAATTTTGAAATAAAATATTGTTACTTGTTATTGTGATTAATTATTGTGATTAATTATTATTAAATTAGTAAATTTTATAAATAAAACATATTGCAAAGGCCTATAATATATTAATAATTCAACAAATGATTACAGCGGCAATGCGTTAACGGTAAAGGAAGAGAGACACATTTGATTTTATCCTTGGGGATCATCACAAGTTGACCAATGGTAAAAGGGGTCGCGGTACAAAAAAAGGTTCAGAACTACTGGCTTAAGGGGAGCATTTCAGCTGTCTGCCGTAGCCTGCTGCTGACACTTTTTCTTCTCTCAGCAGCAGCAGGCAGCATCAGACAGCTGAAATGCTCCCTTTAAGCCTTCTCACGGCACTACATCAGAGCAAGGAGGGACAGATCTGCTTAGAGCGCCGGCGACAGCATATCGTGCACGCCTCTTCTCTCCCGCCACTATCCAGAAAGGTGCTGGATGGAGGTATGGGAGGGGGCGCGCACCGTATGTGCAAGTCGCACAGGGCACTAGTCATGCTCGGTACGGCCCTGTCTATCATATCTCCCCTCAGCCATATCTTTTCCAGGTTGAAGAGCCCTTATCTTTTTACTCTCTCTTCATAGGAGTATCCTTCCATTCTCTTTACCATTTTGGTGGCTCTTCTCTGAACCTTTTCTAAAATCGCTATATCCTTTTTAAGATACGGTTACCAGAATTGCACACAATACTCAAGGTGCAGTCACAACATGGAATGATACAGAGGCATTATAATATTCTTTGTTTTATTTTCCATTCCTTTCCTTATGATACCTAGCATTCTATTTGCTCTCTTGGCCGCCACTGCACACTGGGCAGAGGATTTTAATATGTTATCCACGATGACGCCTAAATCTTTTTCCTGGGTGGTGGTTCCCAACGTAGAACCTTGCATCGTGTGACCATAGTTTGGGTTTTTCTTTCCTAGGTGCATAACTGTGCACTTGTCCACATTAAATTTCATCTGCCATTACGATGCCCATTCTTCCAATTTATCAAGATCCTCTTGCAATTTTCCACAATCCTCAGGGGTTTTAAAAACTTTAAATAGTTTTGTGTCATCTGCAAATTTGATAACCTCATTCATTATTCCCATTTCCAGGTCATTTATGAATATGTTAAAAAGCAGGGGACCCAGCACAGATCCCTGGGGCACTCCACTATTCACCCTTTTCCATTAGGAAAATTGGCCATTTAGCCCTACCCTCTGCTTTTTATCTTTCAACCGTGTTCCAGATACAAAATAGTATACTGCCTCCTATCCCATGACTTTTTAGATTTGCCAAAAGTCTCTGATGAGGGACCTTGTCAAAGGCTTTCTGAAAGTTCAGATACACTATATCAACAGACTCACCTTCGTCTACATGTTTATTCATACCTTCAGAAGAACATAACAGATTAGTAAGACAAGATCTTCCTTGTCTAAAGCCACGTTGGCTGTCTCCCATTAAGCCATGACTATCTACATGTTCAGTAATTTTGTTCTTTATGATGGTTTCTAAATTGTTTTCCTGGTACTGACGTCAAGCTCACCGGTCTGTAGTTTCCCAGATCACCCCTGGAACCCTTTTTAAAAATTGGTGTTACATTGGCGATCCTCCAGTCTTCAGGTATTACAGATGATTTTAATGATAGTTCACAAATTACTAATAGTAGGTCTCAAATCTCATATTTCAGTTTTTTTCAACACCCTTGGATGTATGCCATCCAGTCCATGTGATTTGCTACTCTTCAGTTTATCAAATAGTTGTTATATATCTTCCCGTGTATCGATATTTCTTTCAATTCTTCCACAGTATCACCTTTAAATACCACTTCAGTGATGGGTAACATCTGTATATCTTCCTCAGTAAAGACTGAAGCAAAGAATTCATTCAGTCTCTCCGCTATGGCCTTGTCCCCTCTTAGTGCCCCTTTTACCCCTCTGTCATCTAATGGTCCAACTGACTCACAGATTTTTTGCTACGAATGTACTTGAAAAAGTCTTTATTACGTGTTTTTGCTTCCACAGCAAGCTTCTTTTCAAATTCTTTCTTTGCCTGCCTTATCAATGCCTTGCATCTAACTTAGCAGTTCTTGTACTGTTTCCAGTTTTCGTCATTTGGCTTTCTTTTCCATTCCTGAAAGATGCTTTTTTTGGCAACAACAGCATCTCTGACCTCATCTTTAAACCATGATGGCAGTTTTTTGGACTTTCTTCCACTTTTTTCAAAGTGTGGACTACAACTGGTCTGGACTTCCAAAATAGTATTTTTCAACAACACCCAAGCTTGATGTAAGTCTTTAACCTTTGCAACTGTTCCTTTTAGTTTTTTCTTAACTATTTTCCTCATTTTATCATAGTCTCCCTTTCAAAAGTTAAAAGGTAGTACTGCGGATTTCCTTACCATCCCTCCTCCTTTAATTAAATCAAACATGATCATTAATTAATTAAATCAAACATGATCATTCCGAAAAAAATTAAAAACGTATCTATTCACAAAACACTATAATACCATGGAAAACCTTGCACTCAACTTAGATAAAGGCTAAACAGTTATCTGACCACAATGTACAAACCTTCCTACTTAAATGGACAACACACATAGCTTATACGAATTGACGACCCAATCTCTTATGCCCTATTACCTCCACATGTATATAGTTGTATCTGTTATGTACTGTCTTATGCTTTTTAGACACTGCATTGTTAGTTAGTTGTTATTCACACTGTTCCAGTTTAAATATACTGTTTAGTTTACTAGACTTAGCTTTGTTTAATTTTAAGATGTTCTATGTTAAATTTAAGATGTTCTATGTAAAACAAACCTCGCTTTGTTAATTTGTTGTTAATTGTACACCACAACTGATCTCTGGAAGATGCGGTATATAAATGAGTGTTAAATAAATAAAATAAATAAATGCTATGATCACTATTGCCAAGTGGCCCCAACACCCTTATTTCTTGCACCAGATCTGGTGTTCCACCTAGGACTAGGCCCAAAATGGCTTCCCCCCTGGTTGGTTCATGAAGCAGCTGCTCTAAGAAGCAGCCATTTATTTCATCTAGTAACTTTATCTCCCTAGCTTGTCCTGTCATGACACTTACTCATTCAATACCGGGGTAATTGAAATCACCCATTATTATTACTGTGCTCTAACATTTGTTACCTTCCCTGATTTCTTTGAATATTTCATCATCCATTTGTTCATTCTAGCCAGGCAGTCGATAGTACACCCCCACTGCCATCACCTTCCTCTTCAGATTGAAGTTGAAGATCTTTGGAACAAAAAATCTACTGAAATACCACTTATGATTGGAACTCTTGGGCTATACCTAAGTGACACCCTAAATTTTTAAATAAATTTTGGACCTATAGGACTTGACTCCTCAAATCCTACAACTAATGACCCTACTTGTAGCAGCTTATATCTTCTGCCAGTAGCTGCATGATTCCTAGGTTCTTGGTTAGAGCCCGAATCACAGGATTAAAACCAGTCCTAGACTATGTCTTCCAGTGAAGGATCCACTATAATAATAATACTAATATGTTAAAAAAAATTACATTACAAACTGGCAGGAACTTGGAGCACTCCTGACATCATAGTCACAGAAAAGAAAAATTTATTGTGACAACTAGTAATAGTTGAATCAATGAAAAGCTGATGGAAAATATTAAAATACCATGATTTACAAATTGAAGTTGAAAAACTCTGGAGGAAAATAATATCAGTGGGAATACTAATAGTGCTTAGAGCTCTTGGAGTGATACTGACTGGACTCCTAAAATACTCAGAAATTTAAAATTTAAAATACATAATGCCATCAGTTTTACAGAAACTACCCTTCTTGGAAGAGCATACATTTTGTGCCAATTTCTCTGATTCACAAGTCCTTGGGTAGAACTGGAATTCACAGTTAGAACAGTCAACATTGTCCATGATGTGCCACACGTGAAGATGTAATTGGATTATTTTGGAAGTCCTATTCATGGTTTGGATATCTGAAATGGGCATAGAGATGTCCAAGGCCATTTTAGAAGCCATGACTGTGGATGTCCCCAGCATGAGAATTTCTAAGTCTGGACGGGGGGGGTGTTGGAGGCATGACTGGGGTGTTCCCAAGAACCTGGACGTCACTGCCTGATCTCATAAACATCCTGGACACCAAGTCACATCTAAGTTTAGACGTGCTCCAAGTAGGAATAAGCTTGTTTTGGCTGAAAAAAATAAAAACATTCAGAAGGGGTAGAGAAGATAGTACTCCATCATCCCTAGTACTAAGCACAATCACAATGATAGCAGCAGTGGGATTTTCTAATTGTGTCTCTTCAGTTAAACATCCGTTGTTGACACAACAATCTAAACATCACCAATCATGCAAGAAGCCAAAGAAATCAACACCGTGGGTGAAACAGTTGGAAATGTTTGTCAATAAAGAAAACAGACAGGAAAAACATGCTGCTAGCTGCTTCTGTTTGTAATTCATAGTCGGTGAGTACCAGTCAAACAGAAATCAGTCAAGGCTGCTCATTGTATTTCCGTTAATCAAAGGTCATTACAAACTTTAGGGCTATAGTTACAGGAAGAATACGCTTAACTTAAAGTAAGCTTGGTAGGTCACAATCATATGTAAATGGTTAATCAGAAAGTTATTATTATTATTATTATTATTATTAAAGTCTTATAAAGCACCGCAACATACGAAGTGCTGTACAAACATAGAAGAGAGACAGTCCCTGCTCATCAGAGATCAGAATCTAATAAGACAGAAAACAAAATACGTTACATAATACAAATAACAAAAATTTACAGGACAAAGTAAGCAAATGTTGATAGAGAGATCAAGATAGGGTAAGACAGGAATGGAAAGCAATAGTGAAGAGATGGGATTTTAGTCTGGACTTGAAAGTGGCCCGGGAGGACGCCTGGCGCACAGAGATAGGAAGACTATTCCAAGCAAAGGGTGCTGCCAGTTGGAAGGAGAGAAGTCTGGAATTGGCAGTACGAGTAAAGGGCACAGATAAATGAAGACTATTAGAAGAGCGAAGCAACTGAGAGGGGATGTAAGGAGAGATGAGAGATGAAAGGTTCTGGGGGGCAGAAGAGTGAATACATTTATAGGTCAGGAGGAGAAGTTTAAATTGGATACAGAGACGGATGGGAAGCCAATAAAGTGACATGAGGAGAGGATTGATGTGGGAAAAACGAGACTGGTGGAAAATGAGTCGAGCAGCGGAGTGTTGAATTGACTGAAGAGGAAAGAGGTGGCTTGCAGGGAGGCCGTCAAGGAGAATGTTACAATAATCAAGATGGGAGGTAATTAAGGAGTGGACAATCAATTTAGTGGTGTCAACAGAAAGGAAGGGGCAGATTTTGGAAATATTGTATAGAAAGAAATGACAAGTTTTAGCAATGAGCTGGATATCTGAAGAGAAAGAGAGAGAGGAATCGAAGATAACACCAAGGTTATGTGCTGAAGAAACAAGGAGGAGTACAGAGTTATCAACAGAGAGAGAGAAAGGGGAAAGAGGAGGGGTAGCATTTGGGGGAAAGATAAGAAGCTCAGTTTTGGCCATGTTCAGTTTTAAGCCGCGGTGGGACATCCAGGCAGCAATGTCAGAGAGGCAGAGTGAGATCTTAGACTGGATATCAGGAGAGATAACAGGTGCAGAAAGATAGATTTGAGAGTCATCAGCATAGAGATGGTAGTGAAAGCCATGGGAAGAGATAAGGGTGCCAAGGGATTGGGTATAGAGAGAGAAGAGGAGTGGACCTAAGTCAGAGCCCTGAGGAACTCCTACAGGTAGTGGGGTTGAAGAGGAGGAGGAGCCATCAAAGTACACACTGAAAGAGCAATGTGATAGATAGGAAGAGAACCAAGACAGTACAGAGTCTTTGAATCCAAGTGATGGTAGGGTGATAAGAATAAGGTTATGGTCAACAGTGTCAAAGGCAGCAGAGAGATCAAGAAGAATGAGGACAGAGTAAAAGCCTTTGGACTTTGCCAAGAACAAATTATTTGAGACCTTAGTAAGAGCAGTTTCAGTGGAGTGTAGGGGACGGAAGCCAGATTGTAAAGGATCCAAGAGGGTATGAGAGGAGAGGAAATCAAGACAATGGTGATAGGCTGCACGCGCAAGTAGTTTAGAGATGAAAGGAAGGAGAGAGATGGGACGATAGTTAGAAGGACAAGTGGGATCAAGTGAAGGTTTTTTGAGGAGGGGTGTAACCACAGCATGCTTGAAAACAGAAGTGAAGGTTGCAGTGGAGAGAGAGGTTAAGAAAATGAGAAATAGAAGAGACGAGAGATGAAAAGATGGAGCTAAGGAGGTGGGTGGGGAAGGGGTCAAAAGAGCAGGTAGTAGGTTTGGAGGAAGAGAGAAGGAGCAACATTTCCTCATCAGAGACCATAGGGAAGGAAGAAAGGGTGACAGAAGTTTGGGGAGGGGAGGCATGGGAAATAGGGGAGGGGGAGAGGGGGAGGAGGGGAACTGGAGGGTGATTGTGTGGATTTTGTCATGGAAGTAGTTAGCCAAGGTTTGGGCAGAAAGGGAGGGAGGAATCAGGGGTGGAGGCACACTGAGGAGAGAATTGGGTGTGCTAAAGAAACAATGAGGATTAGAGGAAAGAGAGTTAGTCAGATTGGGGAAGTAAATTTGTTTGAAAAGCGCAATGGCTGATTGGAAGGGGGAGAGCATGAATTTAAAGTGGAGAAGGTCAGGATAAGAGCAGAATTTGAGTCAGGCACGCTCAGCAGAGCGGGCACAAGAGCGCAGAAAGCAAGCAATAGGGGAGAGCCAGGGCTGAGGAGAAGAATGCCTAACAGGACGGGGGATGAGGGGGGGAAAAAGTATCAAGGGTGGAGGAGCGTGCAGTGTTATAAGAGGTCACAGACTCAACAATAGAATTGGAAAGCAGAGTGGATGAAAGAGATAAGGAGAGAGTGGAGGAGAGAGCTAAAGGATCAATGGCAAGAAAGCGATCATTAACCACTACTGGTACTACTTATCATTTGTATGACACTACAAGACGTATACAGTACTGTATAGAAACATGTAAGAGACAGTCCCTGCTCTATATAGCTTACAATTTAGTCAAGACAGACAACACAACAGCTAGGAACTAGGATAAATCTAGGGGAATGATAAAGGTCTACATAGGCGGTGAGCAGGAAAATACAGGGCTCAGGATGCAAGAGCAGCCTGGAAGAGGTGAGCTTTTAGCCTGCATTTGAATAGCGCCAAAGATGGAGCCCGATGTGCAGACTTGAGTAGTTTGTTCCAGGCATATGGACCGTTAAGGTGAAAATGAACAAAGTCGGGAGTTGGCAGTGGCAGAGAAGAGCACAGAAGAAAGGGGTCTGCCAGAAGAGCAGAACAGAGATCCCCAAGATGCAGAGATTTAAAGGGAATATAGTTTGGGTGGGCAGAAAATTTATATGTGTCTTCCCCATCTTACAATGCGAATACATACACAGTCAAACAAATTTCACCATCAGGCTCTGCACTAGCTCTGAAGCGTAGAATATTTCTACAAAGTTCTTATTGTGGGCCAGGGTTCTGCATGAAGGAATAACCACCTGTTTTCTTTATTTCTGTGTCCAAAGAAAAATAAAAATTATGGGGCAGCGCTAACCAGTACATGGATGCATGTAACACTAGCCATTGAAGTGGTGTTATATGCACCACCACTAGCGGTACGCTTAGCACACGTACAAAATGCCCATGCCAACCATGACACGCTGTCAATGACCATGTTATGCCCCTAACCCCCAACCATGTGCTAAAAGATTAGCATTGGATGGTTAGTGCAGACCCCTGGCTGTTAGCACGGGGCATACCATGAAGTTACTAAGTGGCCCATTTAAAAGAATTCAGAGAAATTATGTTCTGGAACTGATTGCCGGAGGACAGTTAGCATAGCTGGAGGAAAAGTGGGTAAACGGTTATTAAGGTGGATCCAAGGAACGTCTCTGCTTATCTCTGGTAGGGAGCATGGGATCATCCTACATTTTGGAATGCTGCCATTTACTTGTGAGCTGGATTGGCCACTGTTGGAAATAGGATACTGGGTCACATGGACAGCAGTCAAGTGATAGTTGAATTATGTGCAGTGATTTTTAGCTTTCTTCACTTTAGACTGAGCTGATATTATAGAAAAAGGGTGATGGGAATGTTTCTTCTCTCCAAGTCCAAATGTTGGTGGCATCAGGAAGGTGGCTCTGCATGTTAAGAAAGACATAATATAGTTTCTGCATATTCTGGTGAAGATAAGAAATGCATTGCGTGATTTAGAGAGAGTCTGGTTTAAAAATCTTTATTAATGGAGAGCAGTTTTTCTAAGGTGTGCAGAATTCCTGAACGATTGTTTTTTTTAAATATGAGATGCGCTTGTATATATACAGTATATATATCTAAGGGATCTATGTACTAAGGGGAATGTTTACTAAATAGCATGCCAGTGGCAAGTGATTGAACCATCCCAACTTCAGGGAGTGTGCGCGTCTGTCTCCTGTCATTGGAGTATTCCTAACACATGACACTGTGCAATCCAGCACACAGGAGCCCTTAGGGACCCTTTTACTAGCGCTATGGTGTTGACCTAACGCGACAAAATCTCTGAAAGATGGTGCTTTAGGTGTAACATCTCTGCATTCACTATCGGGCTTATGGAAAGCATTTCCCTGGCAGTTAATGTGGAGTCCTGTCCCATAGCAATGCGGTGTTAGTACGGGGGCACATAACTCCACCTATTGAGGTGGTGTTAGCTGATCCCACGCTAATGCAGTTAGCGAGAATTGGAAGCCCGCACTTACCGCACAGTGCACACCACACCCACTCTCTGCCCCTATCCCACCCATTCATGATCCTAATGTGAGCTGAAAATTTAGCATAGGAATCGTCGCATGGTAACAGTCGTGGCCCTATGGTAGCTGGCAACGCATGACCCAACACACATTCAGCACACACCATAACATGCATGGCTTCTCTAAACATGATACGCTATTATCGCCCATGTTCTGCCCTAATCCACCCAGTACCCACCCTATCGTGTGCTAACCCATTAGCATAGGATTTTTACAGTGAGGCCCCATGATAACTTTTAGCATGGTGCACTTAGCAAACAGCATACTTGTGCTAACGGTTAACATGGTTTAGTAAACATGCCCTAAAAGTGAGTGGATTTAGAAAAGAGACATTTATATTTGTCAGTAATGAAACAATTACCATATATAGCCACATCAAGCATCTGTCACTGCCAGGCATTCCCAGATATGCTGACCCAGCAGGTTAATAGCTAGGATGGACCCCCATAAGCCTTGAGGTCCCTTGTCTTGGGCAAGATAAAATAGTCTCTTCTGTAGTGGCTTCTAGAGGCTCCCCCAGGCACCTTTCCCAAATGCCTGCCCATTGTTCAGACTTTCCACTTTCAGTCCTCTCACCTCTGATGCCCAGCTGCTGCCAGACTGCATACTCAAAAACTCCGAAGGATAATGGGAGGACAGAGTCCACTACACCAACAAACACTTGCACACAGCTACTTCCTCTGAAGAAAAACACAAGACAATGGAATGGACAACAGTGAAAGGATAATAACAAAAATGCAATACATTGTGATCATTAAAATTCTGAAATGCAATGTAAACCTGCTTTTGGAACTGTCTAGGATTTGACATTTTTTTTCAGTGTTAAAAAAGAAAGAGTGGAACTATGCCTAAAAACTTAATTTAGGTCCTCCATATGACATTCCACAATTCTAAAGTAAAGATGAGCTATACTGATGTTTAAAATTAACAAACAGCTACTGCACTCTTTAGTTGCTTTCTTCATTTACTTTTTTTACATGCAGTCAAATCAATTCTGACTCCTAGCAACACAGCAGCCCCTGGGTTTTCTTGGCAAGGTATGACTGGAAGTAGATTGCCAGGCCTTTTCTTCTGAGGCAATGGAGGGTAAAGTGACTTGCCCAAGGTCACAAGGAGTGCCAATGGGAATCAATAGCTGAGCTCTTGGATACTAGGCTGTTGCTTTAACCACTAGGCTACTCCTCCATGTTTTTTCATTAGGCACCTTCATTCTCCTACACGTCATTCTCCTACAGAGTTCAGCCCAGTGGCAGTCCATAGCTTTCTCCGTTTCTCTAGAGTGCTTTCTCTCAATGAAGACTCCCACTGGAACATTCAGTTTTTTTGGAACAGCCCTTTTCTTTTATCTCTCCATTCAAAGACCTTGCTCTGTTTCAAAAGCAAGGTTTTCAACTCATAACCACACCCAACAAACAAGAAATTAGCCTCTAGTTTTTACAGGTCAGATTGTAAATCTGGAGCTGGCTGGCTCAGCCCCAAATCCACCCACTGTTACTTGGCATGCTCACTAAATCACTTTGCCTCTATTAGGATTATTAAGCTTTCAAACCATTCGTTCACCAGTACGTTTAAAGATCTTTCAATTAAAATGTTCCTGCAGTGCCAAGTTGACTGTAGCCATGACATGTAATGAATGATTGCTGGGTTTTAGCATCGGTAATAGACAGGCTGAACACAAGAGCTTGCATCCTTATGCAGTTAAGTTACCATTATAATTTGAGAGAAAAAGCTAGCGGTCAGATATGTTGATGTTTTCCTGTTTGCAGTTTTTCTAACCAGGGTCATAGTGACATGTTCTGGCAAAAGAAAGAAACCTCCTAACCAATACACTGAAATCAAATGGCACTGCAAGCCTACTTTCCCATATCCACTTATTCAAGGCCTCTCTATCCAAGGCTTCTGTCTTCCCTAAATAAATCCCGCAAATAACACTTTGCAATTTTGCTAAAAACCCCTTTGGGATTACCACTGGAAGGGATTAGAAGTAAAAAAAATAGTCTTGGCATTACATTCATCTTAAGAATAGTTATTATCCCCCCACTGCCCCTCCCCCCAAGATAAATAGCCCTCATGCCATTTATCCAAATCTCCTAAGATGTCCTTGTCCATGTCCTTGTACCTTTATACCCCTCACATCCTTATTTTCTCGTAACTTTATCGCAGGTGGTTCTGCCGACAGTACAAAAATCTTGGGGGGGGGGATAAGACAATCCTGCTGTATCCCCATTTCTGAGGCAAATTCCTCTAAATATCCTCCATTTATCCATATTCTCATCATTTCTTTTTCATACAGCTTCTTTCCTCACCTAATATAGGAGTCAACTAGCCCCATTTTATCTAGCACGTCCCACAAAAATTCCTAGTTTACCATATTGAACAATTTTTCAGCACTGATAGTTAATAAAATAGTAGCCCCCTTCTTTCTGTGCTGCCCACATCAATTGAAGCATGTTTTCTTCCTTCTGATATTGATGGTTATTAGTCCCTTTTTTGAGCACTTTGCTTGTGCAATCAGGTTGTTGGTTGTGAAATATGAAAGTTACTGCTATGACTCGCAGTACACATTTGCTTATAGATTTGCAAAGACCTGGTTTCCTACTAAATTGTGCAGAAAAGGTATACATTTTAAAGTTCCATTGCCTTTGCATAGTAGACTGGTACATAGAAGTAGGATTTCATTAGAAAGTTTAAAGTTCCATTGCTCTGTTAGAAGCCCACCTCACAGGGTGTGGTTAATTCATTCAGCTTCGGCTGCCTGAGAGTTAATTCAATCAGTCTCTGATACCTGAGCAGGAGTTCTGATCCAGCACCTGCAAAGCTAAGTTTCTAAATTTACTATTTTGGCTCTTTTTGATATACATTTTCTTTGCCTATTTATGACCTGTTTATATTCACTTAGATTTGAGTGTGCCCTCATTTCATAGAAGGTCTATTGACTAGAGACACTTAAATTCCTGCCTGATCTACCTCACCCCTCACCCCACCCACCCCAGGGTTGCATTACCTATACAGTCATCATTTAGATTTACATCTGTCCTCCAATTAGGTATAGCACCCACCTTTTTTCCTTGTCCTAGAACTGCTTTATAACCATCTTAATCAGTATTCCTTGTATTCAATGCAATAGTTATGGTGCCTTCATTCTAAGAAGAATCATTTGGAGCCTAAGAGCTTGCCCTATATAGGGGAAAGCCGACAGTCACCCAAGAGCAGATGGTTCGGAAGAATGTATCCTTTAAGGATACTACCAAAAGCAGAGAGGTTCCAAAAAAGAGTAAAGTAGCCCAAATGCCCTCGGGTATGGAGCAGACAGAGCTTAAAGATCTCAAATTACCCATGTCTACTAATAGCCAAATTAATATGAATAAAATACAGTCTCTAAAATGCTTGTATGCAAATGCTAGAAGTCTAAAAAATAAGATAGGAAAGTTAGAATATATAGCACTAAATGAGAGGCTAGATATGACTGGAATATCAGAGACAAGGTGGAAGGAGGACAACCAGTGGGACACTGTGATACCTGGGTACAAACTATATTGTAATGATAGAGCTGATCAAATTGGTGGAGGGGTTGCACTCTATGTTAGAGAGGGCATTGAGTCAGAAAGGATTAAAGTTTTGCAGGAAACAAAATTTGCTGTAGAATCTCTATGGATTGAAATTCCATGTAAAAAGGGGAAGGCGATGGCAGTGGGGGTGCACTATCGACCGCCTGGCCAGAATGAACAAATGGATGATGAAATGCTCAAAGAAATCAAGGAAGCTAACAAATGTTACAGCACAGTAATAATAATGGGTGATTTTGATTACCCCGGTATCGACTGGGTCAGTGTCACGGCAGGACATGCTAGGGATATAAAGTTCCTAGATGACATAAATGACTGCTTCTTGGAGCAGCTGGTTCATGAACTGACCAGAGGGGAAGCCATATTAGACCTAGTACTTAGTGGAACACCAGATCTAGTGCAAGAGATAAGGGTGTTGGGGCCACTTGGGAATAGTGATCATAGTGGAGGAGGGATAGTAAGGAAATCCACAGTACTACCTTTTAACTTTCGAAAGGGAGACTATGATAAAATGAGGAAAATAGTTAAGAAAAAACTAAAAGGAGCATTTGCAAAGGTTAAAGACTTACATCAAGCTTGGTTGTTGTTGAAAAATACTATCTTGGAAGCCCAGACCAGCTGTATTCCACGCTTTAAGAAAAGTGGAAGGAAGTACAAAAAACTGCCAACATGGTTTAAAGGGAGGTCAGAGAGGCTGTTGTTGCTAAAAAAGCATCTTTCAGGAAATGGAAAAAACAGCCAAACGACGGAACCTGGAAACAGCACAAGCACTGGCAAGTCAAATGCAAGGCATTGATAAAGCAGGCAAAGGGAGAATTTGAGAAGAAGCTTGCTGCGGAAGCAAAAACGTGAAATAAAGATTTTTTCAAGTACATTTGTAGCAAAAAACCTGTGAGAGAGTCAGTTGGTCCATTAGATGATAGAGGAGTTAAAGGGGCACTAAGAGGCGACAAGGCGATAGTGGAGAGACTGAATGAATTCTTTGCTTCGGTCTTTACTGAGGAAGATGTAGGGATGTTACCCATGACTGAAGTGGTATCTAAAGGTGCGGAAGAATTGAAGGAAATATTGATATATTGGGAAGATGTATTACAACTATTAGATAAACTGAAGAGTAGCAAATCACCTGGGCTGGATGGTATACATCCAAGGGTGTTGAAAGAACTGAAATATGAGATTTCAGACCTGCTATTAGTAATCTGTGAACTATCATTAAAATCATCTCTAATACCTGAAGATTGGAGGATCGCCAATGTAACGCCAATTTTTAAAAAGGGTTCCAGGGGTGATCCGGGAAACTACAGACCAGTGAGCCTCACGTCAGTACCGGGAAAAATGGTATAAACCATCATAAAGAATAAAATTACTCAGCATGTAGATAGTCATGACCTAATGGGAGACAGCCAACATGGCTTTAGACAAGGAAGATCTTGTCTTACTAATCTATTATGTTTTTTTGAAAGTGTGAATAAAGAGGTGGACAAAGGTGAGTTGGTTGATATAGTGTATCTGGACTTTCAGAAAGCCTTTGACAATGTCCCTCATCAGAGACTTTTGGCAAAACTAAAGAGTCATGGGAAAGGAGGCAGTGTACTACTGTGGATCAAGAACTGGTTAAAAGATAGAAAGCAGAGGTTTGGGCTAAATGGCCAATTTTCCCAATGGAGAAAGGTGAATAGTGGTGTACCCTGGGGATCTGTGCTGGGTCCGCTGCTTTTTGACATATTCATAAATGACCTGGAAAGTGGAATAACGAGTGAGGTTATCAGATTTGCAGATGACACAAAACTATTTAAAGTTGTTAAAACCCAAGAGGATTGTGGAAAATTGCAAGAGGATCTTGATAAATTGGAAGACTGGGCATCAAAATGTCAGATGAAATTTAATGTGGACAAGTGCACAGTTATGCACCCAGGAAAGAAAAACGCAAACTATGGTTACACAATGCAAGGTTCCACATTAGGAACCACCACCCAGGAAAAAGATTTAGCCATCATTGTGGATAGCATGTTAAAACCCTCGGCCCAGTGTGCAGCGGCAGCCAAGAGAGCAAATAGAATGTTAGGTATCATAAGGAAATGAATGGAAAATAAAACAAAAGATATTATAATGCCTCTATATCGTTCCATGGTGAGACCACACCTTGAATATTGTGTGCAATTCTGGTCGCCGTATCTTAAAAAGGATATAGTGTTATTAGAAAAGGTTCAGAGAAGAGCCACCAAAATGGTAAAGGGGATGGAAGGATACTCCTATGAAGAAAGGCTAGAAAGGTTGGGGCTCTTTAACCTGGAAAAGAGACGGCTGAGGGGATATATGAAAGAAGTCTATAAATTAATGAACGGAGTGGAACGGGTAAACGTAGATCGATTGTTTACGTTATCAGAATATAGAAAGACTAGGGGACTTGCAATGAAGCTACAGGGTAAACTATTTAAGACTAATAAACAAAAATATTTCTTCACTCAACATGTAATCAAACTCTGGAATTTGTTACCGGAGGATGTAGTAAAGGCTGTTAGTGTAGCTGGGTTTAAAAAAGGTTTGGACAAGTTCCTGGAGGAAAGGTCCATAAACCATTATTAAGAAGGGACCCAGGATATCAATGCTTGATCCAGTACAAGCATTGCGGAACGTGTTTCTTTTGGGGAAACTGCTAGGTATATATGACCTAGATTGGCCACTGCTGGAAACAGAATACTGGGCTTGATGGACCTTGGTCTGACCCAGTATGGCATATCTTATGTTCTTATGTCTCAAGTTATCTGAATTAGCTGCAATGAAATACACCTCCTCTAGGATACAAACTGAAAAAGTCCATCACCACTCCCACAAAGAATCAAGCAGCCCAGTGACCTGTAACATGGAGACACCCTTGCTATCAAGAGATATCCCTGCATAATGCTTTCTCTGCCTTGGGAAATTTGAGTGCCTAATTAGTGGAAACTGAAGTGCTCTTAAATGAGAAGGTTAATGTCCATTCTACTGATAATGTCCTAAATATGAAGAAACTGTCACAGAAGAGGAACTACTACTCATCATCAGAGGCACCAACTTGGGAACACAGTTCAAAGGGGAGAAGATGGTCAAATGCCATTCCCATCAGGAATACAAAGCAAATTACTGGCATAGTTAGTGCAAAAAGTGAGCACTCCAAAATTGATGTTATCATCCACTTGAGTACAAATGATCTGGCTAGAAATAGCGTCTCTTCTGTTCTTTTCTCCTCTTTCTTCCAAAGGGTTTCTTTCCCTCTCTGTCCGTCCGGTTTGGCTTCTGCTTCTGATGATTCTCTTGATGATGAAGATGATCAAGCTCAAGCTGATTCTCTGTAGAATAAACTCTACCTTTATTCTGCCTAGATGAGTGCTCCCCCCTAATACAGCGCAGCTGTGCTGAATCAGGCCCTGCCCTTTGAGATGAGTGCTTAGGGATTACCTCATAGCCCTCCTGATTGAACACACGTTTCCCCACTTCAGCTCCTCTAATGGCTGTTGGAAACCCGGTGCATTCTGGGACTGGTAGTCTTTTATGGGAAAATTCTGTTTTCTTATTTCTACCAGAACTGACAGGTTGCTTGTTCAGAGTCACTTCACCTTTTCTATAGCTCCTTCCTGAGCTATGATAAGCTTCCTTATCACAAGTCCAGACTGGGGAAATAGACTGGGGACTGGGGAAATAGATGGAACAACAAGAGACTATGCTGTATTGATGGACTACATCTCTCTGTTGCAGGGGAAATGATCCTAAGTGAAAATTTTAGGCATTATGTGAACAGGCATTTAAAGTAGGGAAAGGGGGTGACGGATGGAAAAGAACAAGTTCAGGACGTCACTCCCAGCAAAAATAAAATAACATTGTCAACAGCCACAGTATTAACCCACACATCAATGCCAAGTGGGAAGAGGCATGTAAAACAAAATCCATACAAAATATGGGCAAGCCAATCAACAAATGCTGGAAAGCAATGAGCACAAATATTTGAAGCCTAGCCAACAAAGTTCCTGATCCGGAAGCCCTAATGGTGGAAATGGACTTGGACATTATGGCCATTACAGAAACATGGTTTAATGAGTTGCATAAATGGGATATAGCCATGAAAGCTGGCTATAATCTATTTAAAAGAGATATAGAGGGTAGAAAAGGAAGCGGAGTAGCCCTATCTGTCGAAAGCAATATTAAAGCTTCTGAAATGCAGGGGACATGGGGAAAAGAAGAAGTGCTGTAGATTGTATTGGAAAGAGGAGATGGTACTATCATCCATACTGGTGTAGTCTACAGGCTTCCAACTCAAACCGAAGAGATGGATAGCAAATTGATTATTGATATTGCAGAGACAGCCATGAAGGGGGAAGTGAACATATTGGGTGACTTTAAGCTAACCAATGTGGATTGGGGTATTCCTTCTGCATATCTGTAAAGAAGTAAAAAAATTGTGGATGCTTTCCAAGATATATTTCTTAGATAAATGGTGATGGAACTGACCAGGGAAAGCTTGATGCTGTATTTAGTGCTCACCAACGGAGCTATTGTGTCGAATATCCAGGTGGGTGCCCATGTGAGCAGCAAGGATCATCATACAGTGTGGTTTGAGATAAAAGTCAAGGCAGAGTCTAATCACAGCAAGTTCAAAGTCCTAGACTTCAAAAACACTGACTTCAGTAAAATGGCCAAGTGCCTGAAGGAGTTGGCAGGGTGGGAGGGGATAAGGGAAGTTGAATTGCAATGGGCTAAACTAAAGGAGGCAATAAAAGGGGCAACAGATTCATATGCAAGGAAAGTAAATAAAAACAAGAGGAAAAGGAAACCTACCGTATTTTCCGGCGTATAAGACGACTGGGCGTAAAAGACGACCCCCTACTTTTCCTGTTAAAATATAGGGTTTGGCCTATACTCGCCGTATAAGACTATCCCTCTTCCAGCGCACACCAAAAAAAATAAAAAAACATCAGATTTGATTTCAATATGTTAATTTTAATTCAAATGCTTATGACATGCAGGTACTTAGCAGGAAAACTGTCACTTATATACATAAGGCTGTTTGTCATCAAACATGTAAACAAGGGAGTGGTACAGTATAATGGGTGAAGTACTTCTATGTACCATAGAAGAGCAAGACATGGAGGTGATTGTATTTGATGATCTTAAGTTACCAAATAGGTAGAAAAGCTGATAGCAAAACCCAGAAGTATGCTTAGGTACATAAGGGGGCCAGCAAGAAAAAGAGGTTGATAGTGCCTCTGTGTAAGTCTCTGGTGAGACCTCATTTGGAGCACTATGTACAATTCTGGAAACTGCACCTTAAGATAAAGATATAAACAGTGGAGTCGGTACAGAGGGTGGCTACTAAAATAGTCAGTGCTCTTTGTCAGAAAGCATATGGAGACAGACTTACAGATCTTCATAGGTATACTTTAGAAGAAAGGCCAGAGAGGGAAGGGTATGATGGAGATATTCAAATACCTCCTTGGCATACTGATCACCCCCTAAACTTTAAGCGTTTCTTTATTCTTGCAATTAATGGGAATGAAATTCTCCGGTGCCTACAGGAATTTTGCACTATTCTCCGGAGGAAAATAACGGCGCAGAAATCAAACGCAAGGGGAAGGAATCTATCACTCACCTGGGTATAGTCTGCGTACAATTTAGTCATATTGGACAAATCATGGTCCGCCATTGCATGGGATAGTGGAAGCGAATCCAAGTCTCTTCACATGCACTAAAAATCTCATCCGAGAGCTGCTCCTTACGTGGTTAGCAGTTGCTTCAAATAGAAATATAGGTCCCTCTGCAAGCTGCAGGACTTGAACCCTGGCTTTAGTGCTTCCCTCGGGGATCTCCGAGAAGCAATGAGAAGATAGAGATCCTGGACCACCAAGGTGTCAGAAGGTGCAGGTGTCCGCGATTTGTGATCTGAAGGGTAGGTACAGATCTAAGGCGCGTTATCTCACTGTTCCTTCAAGCGATCACAGAGCTCTGCGGGGCACTGGAGCAGGCTGAGAGTGGAGGAAGAGGCAATGACGTCCTGCGGTATTTAGTCACCCTCTTAAGAGCCAGAATGAAGCATACAAGCGAAAGTCCCTGTCCCACCTTAATGCACTCGCTCGCCAGGGACACGGACCTGCCTCTGGCCCCGCCCGTCCCCTTCGAGTCAGACCAGCCACGGTCCCATCTCCCCAGATACTTAAGCACCAACAATAAATACACTGTGTATGCAGCTTTGCTAGCCTTACAATTAGCCTGGCAGCATCGAAGAGGCAGCCAGCATAGAGGAATGTCAATCGGTCCAACAAGTGCTTTGATCTTTTTATGTAAGAGACGGGTTCAGATCCTGTTGTGGTCGTCAGCTTCTGGGAAATGGTTCTTTTACCGGCATAGATTGCTCCTTTATAAGCTCTCCACAACAGACTGTACGCTCAAGCGGCTGCATTCTCTTTTCCTCAGCGGGCTGCCTTTGCATACACAGTGCTCACTGCAGAGGGACTTTATGATCGCACCGTATTAAACATGTACCGGCGTATAAGACGACCCCTGACTTTTGAGCATATTTTCATGGCTTAGAAAGTCATCTTATACGCCGGAAAATACGGTATTTGGTTCTCCAAAGAAGTGGCTACACAAATAAAAGCAAACAACACAGCTTTCACAAAATGTAGAAGTTCACAAACAGAGGAACACAGAAAAGAATACAGGATGAATCTAAAAGAGACAGAAAGAGAAATAAGGATAGCAAAATCAAAGGCAGAAGAAAAAATGGCTAAAGATCTGAAATGTAGTGACAAAACCTTTTTCTGGTATATTCGAGAGAGGAGGAAAATCAGAGGTGGAATTTGTAAACGGGGGCACTGGGTGAGAATGTCCATAGTCTTGGCAAAGGCAAATATTAATATGACTTGCAAAGGATTGTGGGAAATGTAGTCCATTCATACCAGAATCATCCGTTCACAATAAATTAGTTGTGCTTACTCGAGTGTAAAGCAAAGAAATATATTTTATTTATGGGGTTATTTCTCCCAACACAGATATACTTGGTAGCACACAAAAAGGATACTTGCTTTCAGTATTATACTTAGAAAAACAAATCAGGAAAAACAACAACTGAACTTGTTAAGCAATCAAATCAAAGAATAAAGACCTTGATGGGAACAGAAAGGTCTTTTCTGTAGGCTCCTGCTAATATCTTCTTAGCAGTGCTTCAAAGAACAAACAAAACCCACAAAGTAAGAAAAAAAACTGTTCTTTTTCAGGGATAACTTCTTGTATCTTCACACACACCCAGAAATGTCCCTTCAGAGCTCACAGGCAACTAGGCAAGGCTCAATTGCTAACAATTACCCAGCTGCAAAGACCTCTTGGCTGGTTTACTTTCTATTACGTGGCTCAAATCCTACTCAGAAGCTTTTCTGAGTAGATCAAAGAACAAGTTTATATTTCTTTGTGATGGTTGTTGTATTTTGTGACAGCATATTACCACCGAAGTTTAGACAGAGAGCAATCCATGTATTCACAGTCCTCATTTACAACATCCCCCTCTTCTTCAATTATCATAGATTCAATATCATGGATTGGCACAGAGGAATTTCTCAATGGAGCACTCTCAGGACAATACTTGTTCCCTGCTGTCTTCCAAGTGAAAAGCTAGGGCATAGATCAGTGTTCATACCTGAGCTTCCATTGCTGTTAGAGTTCCTCTCCAAATATACTGGCCAGTATGTAGTCCAGTTTTTATGTCCAGCCTTCCAATCAAGATCTCTGGACACTGGGTCTCTCTTCACATACCTTCTTGCACTGGTCTTAGGGTCCCTTCCAAATGCAGCCGTCCGGGGATACCTGGCTCTGCAACCCCACTCCTCTGGCTTTCCCCAGTCCAATGGTGTATGCTTGCCTCTGGAATGCCTCCCAGTATACGTACTGCTATGGACTCCTTTAGACCTCCCAAATGCTTTTCTCTTCTTTCTTCCAAAGTGTTTCTTGCTCTCTCTGTCCATCAGCTCTGGCTTCTGCTGATGATGATGATCATGCTGATCAAGATGATGCTGATGATCCTCAGGATGATTCTCTGTAGAATAAGCTTTACTTTTATCCTGCTTAGATGAATGCTCCACCCTAGCACAGCGCAGCTGTGCTGAATCAAGCCCTGCCCTTGGAGATGAGTGCTTGGGGATTACCTCATAGCCCTCCTGATTGAACACACGTTTCCCCACTTCAGCTCTTCTAATGGCTGTTGGAAACCTGGTGCATTCTGGGACTGGTAGTCTTTTATGGAAACATTCTGTTTTATTATTTCTATCAGAAAAGACAGGTTGCTTTTTCAGAGTCACTTCACCTCTATTATAGCTCCTTCCTGAACTATGATAAGCTTCCTTATCACAAATTGCAGGACTCAAAAGTGCTGGGAATGGATTTTTGGAAAGTGACATTGAAAAAGTGAAAATGCTAAACAAATATTTCTGCTCTATTTTTACTAAAAAAATCCTGGAGAAGGACCACCTGTGAATGACAAATATACAAATGGGAATGCACTAGATACCACACTATTCACAGAAAATGATGTGTTAGAACAGCTTATAAAACTGAAAGTGGACAAGGCCGTGGGACCAGATGGGATACATCCCAGGATACTGAAAGAGCTCAGAGATGTTCTTGCAGGGCTGTGAAAGGATGTTTTTAATAGATCCGTGGAGACAGGAGAGGTTCCTCAGGACTGGAGAAGGGCTGATGTGGTATCTCTTCACAAAAGTGGTAATAGGGAGGACGTGACAAACTATAGGCCAGTAAGCCTTACCTCAGTGGCAGGAAAAGTAATGGAGGCGCTCCTGAAAGAGCGAATAGTGAACTTTCTCGAAACCAACAGGTTGCATAATTCGAGGCAACCTGGTTTTACCAAAGGTCGATCTTGCCAAACAAATCTGATTGAGTTCTTTGACTGGGTGACCAGAGAACTAGAACAAGGGCATACAATGGATGTGATTTGCAACAGAGTGGACTCCCCTGAGGAGTAGATAATATGATGAAAGATCTGCAAAAGCTGGAAGAATGACCTAATGCTTAACAGTTAAGATTTAATGTGAAGAAGTGTAGTGTCATGTACGTGGGAAGCAGAAATCCAATGTTATTGTATGGAATAGGGGGCAAGAGGTTGATGTGCATGGATCAGGAGAAGGATCTCGGAGTGATTGTTTCTGAGGATCTCAAGTTGCAAAACTGTGTGACAAGGCAGTGGCAAAAGCCAGAAGAATGCTGGGTTGCAAACAAAGAGGAATTGCCAGCAGAGCAAGGAAGAGGTACTAATGCCACTGTGTTGGAAGTTACAAATACATTTTTTCGTAAGAGGAAACACCTGCAGGAAATATTAAGATGTCAATGCCAAATAAAAATGAAAAAAAACCCAAACAAACAAAATCAAAATATTAAAAAAAAATGTTTTTAACCTTTCCTCTTTATGAGTCTACTCATTTACCTACTGAATCTTAACTTTTAAGGTGTGGAATCTATATTAATCCAGAATTAAATAAAAAAATAATAATACAGGACCAAAGATAGAAAGGGGCAAAGATCCCCTTCCCCCAAAAAATGATTACAGCAGGTATAAACTTCTCTGATGGCAGAGTATAAACTCTTCTGCTAGTCTTCATAAGAAGAAAAATAAGCTGCCAAGGCTACTAGTAAATTCTGGATGACTGGCAAATCCGCTGTCGACACAAAGATACACCACGTCTCGCTGTCCATATTCTGGATGTCTAACAAATTTCTTTACCAAATCTGTTCTACACCATAATCCACAATTAGATGTGGAAACACTGTATATATAGATTTAAACAAACAAAGAGATATTGCTTTATATAGTTTTCTGCTTCAATAATGTGGGCTTCAGATGAGCGAAACACTATATTCATTTATAAGAGATTGTTCTTAAAAATATGATCTAAAACTGAGCATCTTTCACTGTCGACACTTAATGAATGTATGAAGCTCATGGCCTAGAAATCGTTCCTGGAATGCAACTTTTCATAATAAAAAGTCCATTTGCTATTTCTTCTGATTTCTACTGTGTGGATCCAATCAGAAATATTACATCTTATTAATTTTAATGTATTTCTTTTTACTTTTGATGAAAAGTGCAGCTGCCTTGTCTTTTATAATACACATGGCTTGGCATAGGAAACTGAACAATGAAATGCAAGCTCGCACTCTCATATAAAATAAATTCATTGGATTTCCATTTTTTGGTTTACTTTTTTAAATGTTCTTTCTGTATCGTTCTTGAAATTAATATTTTCCTTTCTGTATAAGAGCAAGATTCCATCTCTCTGCCCTGCTTTGCTTTCACGGTTTCTTTTTTGTTGTTGTTTTTGGTTCAATGTCATATCTTGATTGATGTAAGGGGTTTTTTGCATTTTTTTATACTCTGACAGCAATCACACTCTAGTCATAATTAATCCTTGATGTTTTTATCTGTGCTATTAATACAAGTGATTTTAATACTTTCAAATCGCATCATGCACTATTTTTGTAGAGTATAGAAATATTGCAGTTGGTTAGTTGACTTTGAAGGGCAAATTGAGTGATGAGTTGCAGTAGCTATGTACTTACACAGGCATAGGTATAAATGAATGGTATATCAGATCTAGAGAAGTTTACTCTTTTGTTCAGGCTGTAAAATTCAATATACATTGGCTTTTTGAAGTTCAGTGAGTACTGTGCTGCTTTACTCTTTATAGTATTAATAAAGTCAATGTTTCAGCATAAACCACTGTTGTATATCTTGCTCCCAAGTTCTTTAAATACAAATTTTATTACACAAGATTGGAGTCAGCTGCAATAAGCAAGTATTGTGTATGGTTCAACATGGCTTTGCCCAAGGTCATACAGAGACTCAACCTTGTCATCGACTCTCTTTATGGCTAGGACAAATCCTCTTAATCTCCAGATGTCTTTGAACTTGGAATCACTGACTGCCCTTGATCATCCTTCCTATTGGAACAGTTTTGCGATTATTGTCTGTACTGATTCTTTGATTAGGAATGACATGTAAATCAAATCTACAGAACATACATAGAAATGGAAGCCAGATGTTCTTTAATTTACATCAGAACAGCTGTCAGTTAAGACAAGATGGCATAAGAACATAAGAGCATAAGATATGCCATACTGGGTCAGACCAAGTTCCATCAAGCCCAGTATCCTGTTTCCAACAGTGGCCAATCTAAGTCATATGTACCTAGCAGTTTCCCCAAAAGACACAGGTTCTGCAATGCTTGTACTGGGTCAAGCATTGATATCCTGGGTCCCTTCTTAATAATGGTTTATGAACCTTTCCTCCAGGAACTTGTCCAAACCTTTTTTAAACCCAGCTACACTAACAGCCTTTACTACATCCTCCGGTAACAAATTCCAGAGTTTGATTACACGTTGAGTGAAAAAATATTTTCTTTTATTAGTCTTAAATAGTTTACCCTGTAGCTTCATTGCATGTCCCCTAGTCTTTCTATATTCTGATAGCATAAACAATTGATCTACGTTTACCCGTTCCACTCCGTTCATTAATTTATAGACTTCTATCATATCTCCCCTCAGCCGTCTCTTTTCCAGGTTAAATAGCCCTAACCTTTTTAGCCTTTCTTCATAGGAGTATCATTCCATCCCCTTTACCATTTTGGTGGCTCTTCTCTGAACCTTTTCTAATAACGCTATATCCTTTTTAAGATACGGCGACCAGAATTGCACACAAGATTCAAGGTGCGGTCTCACCATGGAACGATATAGAGGCATTATAATATCTTTCGTTTTATTTTCCATTCCTTTCCTTATGATACCTAGCATTCTATTTTCTCTCTTGGCTGCCGCTGCACACTGGGCCGAGGGTTTTAACATGTTATCCAAAATGACGCCTAAATCTTTTTCCTGGGTGGTGGTTCCAGTAGTATAATGGGTACACTACTCATCAAACTGATTGACAGGTGAGATAAGGATGACAGGAGCCAATCAGCATCCACTTCCGGGTTTGTGCCACACCCACGCCCTGCCCACAATATGGCATTAGCCTATCAGCACCCACTTCCGGGTTTGTGACACACCCACAGTCCCCCACCTGCAACCACGCCCCTGCCTACATCATCGGAAATGACATCACCGGAAACAGGCTGTAATCAGAAATGGATTGTCCCTTTTTGCTGACCACCGGAAACAGGGTGTCATCAGAAAAGGGCCATGTCCTTTTCTGATGACCTCAGTGGAAGCAGAGTGACTGACTCCGGGAAATGTGTTTTGCTTCTGGTTAATGTTTACATCTGCAAAAAGCAGGAACCCTGGAAAACAAAAAAAAATGCTTTTCTCTCTCTCCCACTGCCCCAGTTCTTTTTTCTCACAAAAGATTCTTAGCACAGCACAGGGCTTTTCACAGAGGCACAGACAGGGTAGACGCTTTTCTTTACAAATGTTAAACCTCAATTAACACATCTTTTGTTAGAGAAACCACTGCTGTCCATGTGATAGAATTTTGCTTTCAAGACCTCATGGTTAGAGAAAAGTATTCTGGCAAACACAGTGTAAGTTCAGATTGAAATACAGAGAGAGAGAGAGAGAGACCTGAGTTCAAATCCACCTAATACAGTTTTTTTTTTGAGAGAGAGCTGAGTTCAAACACAGCCACAGCTATTTTTTAGTGGCTTTGAAAAAAACCAACACTGAGAGACAAGTCTGAACATGCCTCTCTAGGGTGTGGTAACATGTGATTGGTTGAAATAAGAGGTCTGTTCTGAGAATGCTCCAGGTGTTCTGAGCATGCTCCTGGTGTAAGGCTGTGTGTCCTGTGTAAAGGGAACATTTTAACACAGAGATTCAAAAAGAAAAAAAATGGCTCTTTTTGGAACACCAAGCAGAATTTCCAGCAGGGCACACAACATTAATTACTAAAAACATTCTGAAGATGTTGGAAAAATAAAAATAGTCAAAGCATGGCAATCATGAAGGAAACCTTATTGAAGAGCATTTACTATGACCCCAAAGCAACAGGGAGCTTTGGGGGCATAAATCCTCTACTTCAAGCTGCTAAAAAGCAGGATAAAACAGTCAACAGAAATGATGTAGTTAGATGGGCTACTGGACAAGATGCTTATACTTTACACAGACCTGCTAAGGTCCATTTTAAAAGAAACAAGACAATCGTGTCAGATGTCGATGCACAATGGCAGGCTGATTTAGTTGATATGGCAGCCTTGTCCCATTATAACAATGGCTACAAATACATATTAACAGTGGTAGACATCCTGTCAAAATATGCATGGGCTGCAAGTTTAAAATCGAAAACCGGTCATGAAGTTGCTAAAGCCTTTGAAAAAATATTTAATCTAGGCCGTATACCTGAAAAAATACAGACAGACAAGAGTAAAGAATTTTTAAATAGGTCCCTGAAGAATTTATTAAAACAAAGAGGGGTTCATCATTTTGTAACCAATAACGATGTTAAAGAAGCGGAGCTAGAAAGGTTTAACAGGACTTTGAAATCCAAAATGTGGCGTTATTTTACTACACACAACACCTTTAGGTACCAAGACGTATTGCAGGCTTTTGTGCACAGTTATAATCATAGTTTTCACAGAACAATAAAGATGAGGCCTGTAGATGTGACACACAGAAATTCTCTGCAGATCTGGAAAAGAGTCTACGGTGATAGCATCAAACGTAAGCACACCAAGAACCCCTTAAAGAAAGGAGATCATGTAAGACTTTCAAAAACTAAAGGAAAATTTGAAAAAGGTTACGAGCAAACATGGACTGACGAGGTATTTATAATAACGGACATTTTAAACAGGGGCCAGAAAGCGACATACAAGATACAGGATTATGACGGTGAAGCCATACAAGGTTCTTTTTATCCTGAAGAATTGCTAAAAGTCACACCGCAACAGGACAGAATATACCGAATCGAAAAGGTTCTAAAGGTAAAAGGATGTGGCAGGAACAGATTCTACCTCGTGAAGGGCCCTTAAATGAGTCAGACAATGCCCAATCTCCTGCTAAAGCACCAAATATAAAAAAAACCTCACCAAACAGAAAACTATTACTACTTGGTGATTCCATCATCAGAGGCACCAACTTGGGAACACAGTTCAAAGGAGAGAAGATAGTTATGTGCCTACCAGGCTCTTCAGCCAGCAGGAATACAAACCAAGTTGTTGAAATACTTAGCGCAAAAAGTGAGCACTCCAAACCAGATGTTATTATCCACTTGGGCACAAATGACATGGCTAGAAACAGTGCCTCTACAGCCCAAAAGGACTTCCAATCTCTGGGAGAGAAACTCAAGCCCATTGTTAACACTGTTGCATTCTCAGAAGTTCTACCTGTTCTTGGTAAGGGGACAAAAAGGCTGCATCGCATTAACAGCTTTAATACATGGCTCCAGACCTGGTGCAAACAAGAAGGATTCAGATTTATTGGCAAGTGGGGCAACAGATGAACAAACAAAAGACTACACTGTGATGATGGACTACATCTCTCTGTCGCTGGGAAAAGAAACCTAAGTGAAAAATTCAGGCAGTATGTGGATATGCATTTAAACTAGGAAAAGGGGGTGATGGATGTGGAAGGTCAACATCTGCATGCCACCCTCTGCAAAAGCAGAACATCATCAGAAACAGCCACACTCTTAAAGCACACATCAAAAACAAGTGGGAAGAAGTGGGCAGAATAAAATCAATGCAAAATACACACAAGCCAGGTAAATGCTGGAAAGCAATGAGCACAAATGCTTGAAGCTTAGTCAAAAAACTTCCAGACCTGGAAGCCCTAATGGTGGAAACGGATTTGGACATCGTGGCCATTACAGAAACATGGTTTAATGAATTGCATGATTGGGATATAGCCATAGCTGGCTATAATCTATTCAGAAGAGACAGAGAAAATGGAAAAGGAGGAGGAGTAGCCTTGTATGTCAAAAGCAGTATTAAAGCTACTGAAATGCAGGGAACATGGGGAAAAGAAGAAGCGCTCTGGATTGCGTTGGAAAGAGGAGATGGCACTGTCATCCATATTGCTGTAGTCTACAGACCTCCGACTCAAATTGAAGAGAGAGATAATGAATTGATTATAGATATTGCCAAGATGTTGCCAAGAGTGGAGGAGTAGCCTAGTGGTTAGAACACTGGCTTGGTAACCAAGCAACTAAGGCTCAATTCCCACTAGCACTCCTTTGGCCTTGGGCAAGTCACTTAACCCTCTATTGCCTCAGAAGAAAGGCCTGGCAATCTACTTCCAGTGACACTACCAAGAAGACCCAGGAGCTTCTGGGTCGCCAGGAGTCAGGACTGACTCAAAGGCACACACTGCATTTTTTTGCATTGCCAAGATAGTAACAAAGGGGGAAGCAATCATATTGGGTGACTTTAATCTACCTGATGTGGATTGGATTACTCCTTCTGCACAACTGGAAAGAAGCGAAAAAATTGTGGATGCTCTCCAAGATGCATTACTTAGACAAATGGTGATGGAACCAACCAGGGAAAGCTCAACGCTGGATGTAGTGCTTACCAACAGTGATAACGTGTCGAATGTCTGCGTGAGTGCCCCTGTGAGCAACAGCGACCATCATACGGTGTGGTTTGAGATAAAAGTCACGGTACAGGCCAATCATAGCAAGCTCAAAGTCCTAAACTTCAAAAACACTGACTTCAATGAAATGGCCGAGTACTTAAAGGAGGAGATGACAGGGTGGAAGGAGATAAGGGAAGTGGAATTGCAATGGACTAAACTAAAGGTGGCAATAAAAGGGGCAACAGATAAATATGTAAGAAAGATAAATAAAAACAAGAGGAGAAGGAAACCTATTTGGTTTTCCAAAGAGGTGGCTGCTCAAATAAAGGCAAAAAACACAGCTTTCGCAAAATTCAAAAGCTTGCAAACAGAAGAACACAGAAATGAATACAGGATCAAGCTCAAAGAGTCTAAAAGAGAAATAAGGATAGCAAAATCAAAGGCAGAGGAAAAGATGGCTAAAGATGTTAAAGGTGGCGACAAAACTTTCTTCAGGTATCTTCGGGAAAGGAAGAAGATCAGAGTTGGAATTGCAGGACTCAGAAGTGCTGGGAAAGGACTCGTGGAAAGTGACACTGAAAAAGCAAAATTGCTGAACAAATACTTCTGCTCTGTTTTTACTAAAGAAGATCCTGGAGATGGACCAGCTGTGACTTCCAAATATAAAAATAGGAATGAAGTAGATACCATACCATTCACAGAAGATGAGGTGTTAGAACAACTTGCTAAACTGAAAGTGGACAAAGCCATGGGACCAGATGGGATACATCCCAGGATACTGAAAGAGCATAGAGAGGTTCTTGCAGGACCTTTAAAGGATGTCTTCAACAGATCCTTGGAAACAGGAGTGGTTCTTCAGGACTGGAGAATGGCTAATGTTGTACCTCTACACAAAAGTGGTGACAGGGAAGAAGTGTCAAACTACAGGCCCATGAGCCTTACCTTGGTGGCGGTAAAAGTAATGGAGGCGCTCCTGAAAGAGCGAATAGTAAACTTTCTCAAAACCAACAGGTTGCAAGATCCAAGGCAACATGGTTTTACCGAAGGATGGTCTTGCCAAACAAATCTGATTGAGTTCTTTGATTGGGTGACTAAGGAACTAGATCTGGGGCATGCAATGGATGTCATCTATCTGGATTTCAGCAAAGCCTTTGATACTGTTCCTCATAGGAGGCTTGTCAATAAACTCAGTAGCTTGGGGATGGGTCCCAAGATAGTAAACTGGATTAAAAATTGGTTGACTGACAGACAACAGAAGGTGATGGTACATGGAGCTCACTCGGATGAGAGGAAGGTGATTAGCGGGGTGCCTCAGGGTTCGGTCCTGGGCCCAGCACTGTTCAATATATTTGTGAGTGATATTGCTGAAGGACTGAATGGAAAAGTCTGGCTTTTTGCAGATGACACAAAAATTTGCAACAGAGTGACTCCCCTGAGGGAGTGGTTAACATGAGGAAAGATCTACAAAAGCTGGAAGATAGGTCTAATGCTTGTCAACTACGATTTAATGTGAAAAAGTGCAGTGTCATGCACTTGGGTAGCAGAAATCCAAGGGAAAAGTACACGATAGGGGGTGAGAGGTTGGTATGCACGGTTCAGGAGAAAGACCTTAGTGTGATTATCTCTGATGATCTCAAGGTGGCAAAACAGTGCGACAAGGCGGTGGCAAAAGCCAGGAGGATGTTGGGCTGCATACAAAGAGGGATTACCAGCAGAAAGGAAGAGGTACTTATGCCACTGTACAAGTCACTGGTGAGGCCTCACTTGGAATACTGTGTTCAGTTTTGGAGACCATATCTTGCAAAAGATGTAAAAAGACTGGAAACTGTTCAGAGAAAGGCGACCAAAATGATTTGGAGCCTGCGTCAGAAGCCTTATGAGAAGAGACTTGAAGACCTAAATATGTACACTTTGGAGGAGAGGAGGGACAGGGGACATATGATTCAGACCTTTAAATACTTAAAGAGAAATGATGAACAAACAAACCTCTTCCAAAGACGGGGAAGCTGTAAAACTAGAGGGCATAACATGAAGCTGCAAGGTGGTAAATTGAAAGGCAATGTCAGGAAATATTTCTTCACTGAAAGGGTGGTGGATGCTTGGAATGTCCTCCCGATGAAAGTGGTGGGGGAAAACACGGTGATGGAATTCAAAACAGCACGGGACAAACACAGTGTATCCCTTTACAGCAACAGGATAAAAGCAAAATAAACGGTACAATCTAACTTCTGAACTATCTAGCGTCTCAACAAATAAGGGCGTCCTACATGGAGTGGTGGGTTCACCCCTAAACAAAAACAAAAACATGGGGAGGGGTGGCCTGCACAGAGCGACAGGTGCACCTACTCTTGCCATCTTACTGGGCAGACTAGAAGGACCATGCTGGTCTTTATCTGCCGTCACTTACTATGTTACTATGTTATGTTACTATGTGAAATGGAGGGGATGGCCTGTTAAATTTAACAGTTGGGTTAAAGCATCAGAGATTCAAGACATCTGATTTCTTTCTTTCTTTTGAAGCAGCATTAAAATAAAATTTAAAATGATGATGGTGGCTTTTATATCACACTGCCTAGCAATGCCTCAGCAGGCGTGTTTTCCCAGAATACCAGCTCTAATTTTACCATACAACTAGCAAGGCCTTTGGACTTACAAGGACAGTGGGAAGTAGGGCTCATGGAAATACAATACCCCAACACCTGGGAGAATATTAAGGAAGACCATAAGTATGTTGTTGCTTCCGCCGCAGGAAATATACAGCACCTTATAGTCAGGAAAGGACATTACGCGACCATGCAGCGTTTAGTGGAATCCATGAATCAGGACATTAGCAACATCTATAAAACGGCGGCACCACTAATCATTTATGAGCCCCATGCGCGAAGAATCCGAATAAAATCGGAAGATAGGTCTACTATTTATGCATATGGTGATTTGGCAACCATTTTGGGAATAGAAGCTTACGTTAATACACAGCGTTCCCATTTTCCAGCGGATATCACGGCCGGTTTTAATACCCTCTCCCTGTACACAGATATTGTAGAGCACCAGTTAGTAGGTGACCATTTTGTGCCACTGCTGCGCTGTGTTCCAACTAAGGGGGTTAGGGAAGAGTTTATCACGTTAACTTATGATAAGCCACACTATGTCCCTGTGAACAAACAGCATATTGATACCATCACATTTGAAATAAAGACGGATCAGGACAGGCACGTCTCATTTCGTTACGGGAAGGTGATCCTTAAGCTTCATCTGCACCCCCGGAGGGTGACTGTTTTTTAAAATGGTTGTGGCTAAAGACTACGGAGACCCCAAAGCATACAGGCATTATTATACAACACAAGCCGGCTATGGGCTTTCAGGATATCATGGAGTACCGGTCATGTACGGGGCCGGTGTAGGCGGTGTTTTTCGCAGCCTCTTTAGAAAAGCTATGCCGTTTTTGAGATGGGGTTTTGAAATTATTAAACCACACGTGAAACGCACCGCAAAAAACATAGCCAAGGATGTCATGAGTCATGTCACAACGGCTGTTCTAAATAAAATGAACCAGGCTAGAGAACAGGCAGGATCAGGACTGGCTGTGATTAGAAGAGCTGTTAAAAGAAAGAGAACCGAGTCTTGGGAGTTACCGCAAGGACCGCCCAAGCCTTTTAAAAGAAAGAAACCCGTGGGTGACAGGTCTCAGAAGCTTAACCGCCGGTTTAAGAAGAGAAGCGCTAGCTCTAGGCAGCGAGATATATTCTAAAAAGCACCATGGCTTTTGTACACCACGGCTCTGAAGAGTGTGTTAAATCGGAACTGGACCTGTTTCAACTAGCACCGACCCAAACAAGTATCAAAAAGGATTTATGTGGAAATTCCGCCATTATCGGCTTTGTCGGGAACAGCCTCTTTGGACTTCTATATCGCAGGTCATGGTGAAGACTACATTGATCTTTTCTAGCTGCTGAAATGTACTGCACCTTTTTAAATGAAATTCTTTGATGGGGTTTACATCCCCCCAGACTCTTTAACTGAAACATCTCTGGATCTCATAATCTTATCATATGACCTGGCTAATTCACACTGCCTTTTTTTTCACAGACAGATGCTATATATTGTGTATGTGGACCAATGTGGCTAATACACATTCCCCCACCCCCAGACGCCTTAAGTGGATTTTAGTTCTACAATAGATAAATCACAAGGTCCCATTTTTACAGACAACCCATTGTAGGTTTAATTAACTAGGCAATCCTAAAACATACCACACAAAGCTGTAGGTTCAAGTTTTTAAAAAAAATATAAAGGCATGTATATAATTTTTGTTCATCTGTATGTTCGGCTAATAGATTCTGGAAATACATACATTTTCATAAAAAGTCATTAAGTCATTAAGTCAAAAGTCATTTTCATTACAGCCCTCAACATCACTACATCCCAATCCGATCCATGCCCTGCCTTCTGGATCAAGGAGCTCCGCAGCCACTTCAGTCCAGTAATTGCCAATATAATGAACCTCTCCTTTTCAACGGGTTCATTCCCTTCAGCCCTTAAGCATACCTCAATTAGACCCCTGCTGAAAAACTGCAAGCTTGACCCCTAAGGGTATAGTCCTACAGACCCATTTCTAGCATACCTCTACTTGCTAAGATCATCGAAAAGGAGGTCCAACGACAGTTACAGGACCATATTGACACCGCTGCACCGCTAGACCCCTGCCAACACGGCTTCAGGGAATATCATGGAGTAGAAACTCTCCTCACCACACTCTTCAGCAAGATTATCACCGGCTTAGATAGCATCCGCCAAGGTTTCGCCCTCATATTTCTGGACATCGCCGCAGCGTTTGATTCAGTGAACCACAAACTCCTTTTAGCAAGGCTAATTGAGAAGGGCATCAGTGGAACTGCGCTTGAATGGTGCAGGTCCTACCTATCTGGAAGATGGCAGCATGTCCGCTCAGGAGGCAGAACTTCAGAACCCTTTCACCTAGATCAGGGAGTCCCTCAAGGTTCCTCACTTTCTGCCCTTCTGTTTAACATTTACATGCAACCAATCTGTAAGATCATACGTTCATTTAATGTCGACTGCATGCTTTATGCAGATGATGTTCTACTATACACCCCTATCTCCACTGACCAGTTAGACCTCTCCCCTCTAATAAAATGTTTCAATGCAGTATCTGACTGGCTTCTCTCCCAAAACCTCCGTATACAACATAAGAAAACGGAAGTCCTCTTTATCACGAGGAATCCCAACTTCACTCCACCTCAATATCTCAAAACTAAGGAAGCCGAATTGCAATCCAAACCCTCAATATGCTACCTGGGAGTCACTCTGGACCAACGCCTGGATATGAAGTCCCACATAGGAAACACAGTCAGAACAATATATTACAAGATCCGCTCTCTGAGACACCTACGCTCTATGTTGGAACCAAAAGATTTCAGGACAATCTACCAAACACTGATCATGCCCCACTTCGATTATGCTAATGTCATTCTTCTAGGTCTTCCTCAATCCACCTTAAACCCATTACAGCTGGCAATGAATGCCGCAGCAAGGGTCCTTCAGGGAGCCGCCAGGACTGACCACGTTACACCTCTGCTAATTCAATTACATTGGCTACCCATCCAGGCCAGAATTATCTTCAAAACGCTACTTCTCACGTTCAAAGCTCTCAATAAGCTCTCCGCTGCATCCTTATCTGCCCTTATTCACTCTACTACACCAAACAGAGCAAGAAGATCCACGACCATCAACTCCCTAAAGCTCCCAAAGGCCCTTACAAGCTGTTCTTCGTCTACAGCCAACAGGGCCTTTATCCTCTGTGCCCCTAGGTGTTGGAATGCACTACCCCCTGGCATCCGGGCTATCAACAGCTTAACGCAATTTAGAAAAGCCCTCAAATTCTATCTCTTCAACAAGCACCTTATAGAGTCAACGACACTCACTGACCTCAGTGTTTCCACCCAGTTATTCAATTCCTCGGTGTCTTAATAACACGCCAAGGCTGACTCTCTATAATTATTAATATATTCTTACCAACTGTTCCTAGTAACATGTACCTATACAGTAGTATTACCCCTGTATATAGATTGTAAATAGTTTCCCTTGTTATCCAAGTTCCTTCCCTTGTTATCTGTAAACTCATGCATGTTGACTGTACTGAGATTTTTGTTCTTTGTGAACCGCGCTGATGCTGAATAGTGCGGTATATAAGAGAATATAAATAAAAATAAAATAAATAAATAAGTCAATTTTTTACAGAACTTGGTGTTTTTTAAAGAATGATCTATAATCTCTGTCACAGATTAAACCTTCTACTAGCTACATATCACATTTTCCTCAGATCTAAGCAAAATATTGAACAGTTGCCTGGATTTCTAGTGGTATTAAAATCTCTGATGAGTTCAAACAAAAAATTCAAATTTTCATAAACTAGGGCAGTTGCTTTCATTTTATGACCAACATTCATGGCAACATTTACAATAGGTCCTAGACACAACCTGTTACAAGTTTTATGGATTTTCTGTTGTATTTCCTTGTGTCAGACAATCATGATGTCTTTGCCCTGGAACATGTATTACACAAGCTGCACAGTCTCTATGCATAACGCCCTGCCAGCATTTCCTGATAATACAGCCCACCATTGCTTGTATAGCAGATTTAAATGTATCTATGTCATCAGGGTTGGTTTTTTTTTGAGTTGTCCTTTTGGCTGGCTATGACATCAAATGCCTCCCTTTGATATGTACAGAGAAAGCACAAACAGATTGGTTGTCTGTATGTCCTCTAGCTCTTGTAGGAGCAGAGATTCCTTACAACACTTTTCTACAAAAAAAAAAAAAAAAACTTCTCTTACCTCAGCTGATCCTAGTTTGCTTGATGTTCCAAAAAGAACCATTTTTTTCTTTTTGAATCTCTGCGTTAATTGTTCCCCTTACACAGGACACACAGCCTTACACCAGGAGCATGCTCAGAACACCTGGAGCATGCTCAGAACAGACCTCTTATTTCAATCAATCACATGTTACCACACCCTAGAGAGGCATGTTCAGACTTGTCTCTCCGTATTGTTTTTTTCAAAGCCACTAAAAAATAGCTGTATTAGGGGGATTTGAACTCAGCTCTCTCTCTCTCTCTCTCCAAAAAATAGCTGTATTAGGGGGATTTGAACTCAGGTTTAACCATGAGGTCTTAAAAGCAAAATTCTATCACATGGACAGCACTGGTTTCTCTAACAAAAGATGTGTTAATTGAGGTTTAACATTTGTAAAGAAAAGCTTCTACCCTGTCTGTGCCTGTGCTAAGAATATTTTGTGAGAAAAAAGAACTGGGGCAGTGGGAGATAGAAAAGCATTTTTTGTTTTCCAGGGTTCCTGCTTTTTGCAGATGTAAACATTAACCAGAAGCAAAACACATTTCCGGTGTCAGTCATTCTCTTACCTCTGCTGATCCTAGTTTGCTTGGTGTTCCAAAAAGAGCCATTTTTTCTTTTTGAATCTCTGTGTTAAAATGTTCCCCTTACACAGAACACACAGCCTTACACCAGGAGCATGCTCAGAACACCTGGAGCATGCTCAGAACAGACCTCTTGTTTCAACCAATCACGTGTTACCACACCCTACAGAGGCATGTTCAGACTTGTCTCTCCTATTGTTTTTTTCAAAGCCACTAAAAAATAGCTGTATTAGGGGGATTTGAACTCAGCTCTCTCTCTCTCCAAAAATAGCTGTATTAGGGGGATTTGAACTCAGGTCTCTCTCTCTTTCTGTATTTCTGTGTTTGCCAGAGGTCTTAAAAGCAAAATTCTATCACATGGACAGCACTGGTTTCTCTAACAAAAGATGTGTTAATTGAGGTTTAACATTTGTAAAGAAAAGCTTCTACCCTGTCTGTGCCTCTGTAAAAAGCCCTGTGCTGTGCTAAGAATCTTTTGTGAAAAAAAAAGAACTGGGGCAGTGGGAGAGAGAAAAGCCTTTTTTGTTTTCCAGGGTTCCTGCTTTTTGCAGGTGTAAACATTAACCAGAAGCAAGACACATTTCCGGAGTCAGTCACTCTGCTTCCGCTGAAGTCATCGGAAAAGGACACGGCCCTTTTCTGATGACACCCTGTTTCCGGTGATGTCAGCAAAAAGGGACAGTCCATTTCTGATGACACCCTGTATCCGGTGATGTCATTTCCGATGATGTAGGCAGGGGCATGGTTGAGGGTGGGAGGCTGTGGGTGGGGCACAAACCCGGAAGTGGGTGCTGATTGGCTAATGCCATATTGTGGGGCGGGGCGTGGGTGTGGCACAAACCCGGAAGTGGACGCTGATTGGATGATGTCATCCTTGGGGCAAGGTGGAGGCATGTCAAGTGGGGCAGGTGGCCATGCCTGGGGGCAGGAGTGGGCGGGGCTAACTCACTGTCACTTCTATGGGAGGGGGCATGGCCTAAGGCGGGACATACACCAGAAGTGGACGCTGAATGGTACCTGTCAACAGTTTTGGGCGGTAGTGGGCGGGGCTAACTCACTATTCACTTCTATGGGAGGGGGCATGGCCTAAGGCGGGACAAACACCGGAAGTGAATGCTGATTGGCTCCTGTCATCCTTATCTCACCTGTCAATCAGCTTATCTCACCTGTCAATCAGTTTGACGAGTAGTGTACCCATTATACTGTGAAACCATAGTTTGGGTTGTTCTTCCCTAGGTGCATAACTTTGAACTTGTCCACATTAAATTTCCTCTGCCATTTTGATGCCCAGTCTTCTAATTTATCAAGATCCTCTTGCAATTTTCCACAATCCTCTTGGGTTTTAACAACTTTAAATAGTTTTGTGTCATCTGCAAATTTGATAACCTCACTCGTTATTCCACTTTCCAGGTCATTTATGAATATGTCAAAAAGCAGTCAGCCCAGCACAGATCACTGGGGTATACCACTATTCACCTTTCTCCATTGGGAAAATTGGCCATTTAGCCCAACCCTCTGCTTTCTATCTTTTAACCAGTTCCCGATCCACAGTAGTACACTGCCTCCTATCCCATTACTCTTTAGTTTTGCCAAAAGTCTCTGATGAGGGACCTTGTCAAGGCTTTCTGAAAGTCCAGTTACACTATATCAGCCGACTCACCTTTGTCCACCTGTTTATTCACACTTTCAAAAAAACATAACAGATTAGTAAGACAACATCCTCCTTGTCTAAAGCCATGTTGGCTGTCTCCAATTAGGCCATGACTATCTACATGCTGAGTAATTTTATTCTTTATGATGGTTTCTACCATTTTCCCGGTACTGACGTGAGGCTCACCGGTCTGTAGTTTCCCGGATCACCCCTGGAACCCTTTTTAAAAATTGGTGTTACATTGGCGATCCTCCAATCTTCAGGTATTAGAGATGATTTTAATGATAGTTCACAGATTACTAATAGCAGGTCTGCAATCTCATATTTCAGTTCTTTCAACACCCTTGAATGTATACCACCCGTTCCAGGTGATTTGCTACTCTTCAGTTTATCTAATAGTTATAATACATCTTCCCAATGTATCGATATTTCCTTCATTTCTTCCGCACCTTTAAATACCACTTCAGTCATGGCTAACATCCCTACATTTTCCTCAGTAAAGACCGAAGCAAAGAATTCATTCAGTCTCTCCGCTATTGCCTTGTCACCTCTTAGTGCCCCTTTAACTCCTCTATCATCTAATGGACCAACTGACTCTCTCACAGGTTTTTTGCTACGAATGTACTTGAAAAAAATTTTATTTCACGTTTTTGCTTCCGCAGCAAGCTTCTTCTCAAATTCTCCCTTTTCCTGCTTTATCAATGCCTTGCATTTGATTTGCCAGTGCTTGTGCAGTTTCCAGGTTTCATCGTTTGGCTCTTTTTTCCATTTCCTTAAAGATGCTTTTTGGCAACAACAGCCTCTTTGACCTCACCTTTAAACCATGCTGGCAGTTTTTTGGACTTCCTTCCACTTTTCTTAAAGCGTGGAATACAGCTGGTCTGGGCTGCCAAGATAGTATTTTTCAACAACACCCAAGCTTGATGTAAGTCTTTAACTTTTGCAACTGCTCCTTTTAGTTTTTTCTTAACTATTTTCCTCATTTTATCATAGTCTCCCTTTCGAAAGTTAAAAGGTAGTACTGTGGATTTCCATACTATCCCTCCTCCACTAATTAAATCAAAGGTGATCATGCTATGATCACTATTGCCAAGTGGCCCCAACACCCTTTTCTCTTGCACTAGATCTGGTGTTCCACTAAGGACTATGTCTAATATGGCTTACCCTCTGGTCAGTTCATGAACCAGCTGCTCCAAGAAGCAGTCATTTATGTCATCTAGGAACTTTATCTTCCTAGCATGTCCTGCCCTGACACTGACCCAGCCGATACCGGGGTAATTGAAATCACCCATTATTATTACTGAGCTGTAACTTTTGTTAGCTTCCTTGATTTCTTTGAGCATTTCATCATCCATTTGTTCATTCTGGCCAGGTGGTCGATAGTACACCTCTACTGCCATCGCCTTCCCCTTTTTACATGGAATTTCAGTCCATAGAGATTCTACAGCAAATTTTGTTTCCTGCAAAACTTTAATCCTTTCTGACTCAATGTCCTCTCTAAAATAGAGCGCAACCCCTCTACCAATTTGATCAGCTCTATCATTACGATACAGTTTGTACCCGGGTATCACAGTGTCCCACTGGTTGTCCTCCTTCCACTATGTCTCTGATATTCCAATCATATCTAACCTCTCATTTAGTGCTATATATTCTAACTCTCCCATCTTATTTTTTAGACTTCTAGCATTTGCATACAAGCATTTTAGAGACTGTATTTTATTCATATTAATTTGGCTATTGGTAGACATGGATAATTTGGGATCTTTAAGCCCTGTCTTCTCCATACTCGAGGGCATTTGGGCTACTTTACTCTTTTTTGGAACCTCTCTGCTTTTGGTAGTATCCTTCAAGGATACATTCTTTCGAACCATGGCTATAATGGTCTTCCAAAAGAATACAGGCCGCGGGGCAGGGTCCCAGCTGGCCACCCTTAACTGGGTGCACCGCCCAATGCTGTGACTTTTCTCTGCAGCGTTAGGGCTCAGGGTCTGTGGTCATTGTGGGCCCGATCGAGACGGTGGGAAGACGTTTTTCAAATCTATTGGCTCCTGCCATGTTCCTGCAGTGAGAGCCAATGAGCAGGCTGGTGAGGCTGATAGAAGGGGCAGGAGGAGGAGAGCAAGCCCATTTGTACCGGGTGTGCCACCTCTTCTCTCCCTCTCCTTTACCTCTGCGGCATCTGTTCAAGATTCCTCCTGTCAGCGGCCTTTATTCTGGGGTCGTTTTTTTCCTTCTACCAGGCCTATTCATTGGCAGTTTCAGCAGGGAAATCTATTCCAGTAGGCGGTGAGTCAGAACAGCTGGATTTCATTGCAGGTTTGCTATCAGGCATAGCGGGTTCACTGGGTAGAGATGAGCATCATGCCGGTAAGAAAGGGGAAGATGACGCCTGCAGCAACAAATTCTAAAGGAACTTCAGCTGTCTTATCCCCTGCTACTTCGGGTACAATTTGGGAAGATAACCGGGTGGCTGACAGGAGCACCTTCACTAAACCTCCTAGTGTGGTAGGGCATGAGAATCCTCAGAGGGTAAATCTGGTGCAGGCTATGGTCAGCGATGGGGGGGATCATGGGATGCTGAAGCACAGGCCAGAGTCAGGGGGTATGGTAGGGGTAGGGGAAGGTCCCGTATGATTTCTGCGACTAGTAGAGGCAGAACATGGGCTAGGGGTCTGCAGTGCATTACGGCTTCAGGGCTTCCTGGCTTGGGGCTGGGTTTAATTGTGATATCTGTAGGTAGCAGTGGGGAGGGGTCTCAAGGAAGCGGGGAAATACCTAGAGCTACACCCATTCTTGTTTTAGCAGAGGCTGTAGGGGAGATTACAGAGGGTGCTGGGTCTGGGGCTGTGGATTCCATTAGGACAGGTCACCCAGTACCTGCCAGCCCATTTGAATGGGCACAAGGTTGGAGTTTCCCAGCAGCCTTGGGCTACGCTGATGGGTTGTGTGGGGGCTATAGCATTGTCTCCCCTCCCAGCGGTTTGGGTTGGATGGGGCCCCCACCATAGTCACAAGTCTGGCAGGGTACACACACTGGCTGCCATAGTATAGGGAATCCTTTTTGGGATTATTGGTCAAGGTGGGGCATTGGAACTGCTAGGATGCCGTGGTTTGGGGCTTTGGACATGGCATAGCTGGCAGCCAGTCCTCTTTTCCCTCTTGTTTCTTTGGTCTCTCTACAGACTCAATGGATGTCTCAGAATACCATGGCCTATGGCGCAGGAGCTGGACTGCGGCTGGCTGGCATTGAAGTGCTCGAGCAACATGGTACTCAGCATGCGACCAGCAAGGTTAGCCCGACTGATACGGCTCCATCGCATGTTCCTAAGCTGCCTGCACCAGCATCTGAGCCGGCCCCACTCCTCGCCGTAACATGTGAGTTATTATCTGGTACCAGGGCAGCTACCTCAGAAGGTAGGCTGGGCCAGGGGGATGGGCATTAGCCAGGCAAGGCATCCCGAAAGCGAAAGCACAGGCATTAATGTGTAAGCAGTTCTGACTCATCCTCCTCCACCTCCTTGTTAGATTCATCTTCTGGGTCATCTGGCTCAGCGGGGGCACGGTAGACATCGAGGGTGGGGTGGATCCAGTTACAGGGGACATTCTCCCTCCCTAGCTGCCTTCTGTGAACTGTGGGAAGGTGTGTCTCTTCACTTGCGACAGAAAATACGCAAGCATCGTTGTATTGACATTTTCTGTCTCTTGGAGGGGCGGAGGAGGTCTGGTGAGAGCAGAAAGAAGAGAAAAGAAGATGAGAAGTCTGGCAGGCTTAAAAAAGTCTCATATAACATTGTTAATTGGACCGGAGCTTTCTTGCATTTAGCTAGTGTTTGGGGACATTATGCTCCTGAGCTGTACGGATCCCTGATGGCGTATGTTGACTCCATTTTGGAGGCTTCACAGATGCATGAAGGGCGGATGTCACTGAATTACGATGAGAAGGGGCAAGATGGAAGAGAATCTTCAGTTATCATGGGGTACTCAGGACATCAATTTGTGGCTCACACACATATCCGTCCATACAAGTCTTACTAGTGTGGGACCTTCAAGAGGGAAGTTGGCTCCTGTGGCAGGGGTGGGCCATTCCTTTTGGCATGGGAATTTTGGGTCACAGCAGAAGGTGGAGCAGATCTTTGCTGGAGATTTAATACATCCACTTGCCCCTTCCCTGATTGTAAATTCTGTCATGTTTGCTCATAGTGCGGTTTGGGACACCCAGCAGCTAAGTGTACCAGAAAAGGGATCACAGCCCCCCCCCCCCCTCAGCCTCTGTAAAGTGAATCATGGGGGTTCAACTGGGCTCCCACCCCAGTTCAGGTTGCTATGAGGGGACATGGGATGAGGGTGAAGGGGGATAGATTCAGGAGTGATTTGCGGAAATATTTCTTTACGGAAAGAGTGGTGAATCTGTGGAATAGTCTCCCAGTGGAGGTGGTAGAGATGAGGACTGCAACTGAATTAAAAAAAGCATGGGACAAACACAGAGGATCTCTAAAGGAAAAAAGGGGACTGTTGTAGTTGGTGATATGGAAGGACAGACTAGATAGGCCATGTGGTCACATAGTAACATAGTAAATGGCGGCAGATAAAGACCAGCATGGTCCATCTAGCCTGCCCAGCACGATGGCAAGAGTAGGTGCACTTGCCGCTCTGTGCAGGCCACCCTTCCCCACGTCCCTGTTTAGGGGTGAACCCACCACTCCATGTAGGACACCCCTATTTGTTGAGAAATTAGATGGTTCAGTATATTTTTATTTTATCCTGTTGCTGTGAAGGGATCCACTGAGTCTGTCCCATGACATTTTGAATTCCGTCACCGTATTTGCCCCCACCACTTCCATCGGGAAGGCATTCCAAGCATCCACCACCCTTTCTGTGAAAAAGTATTTCTTGACATTGCCTTTCAATTTACCACCTTTCAGCTTCATGTTATGCCCTCTAGTTTTACAACTTCCCTGTCTTTGGAAGAGGTTTGTTTGTTCATTATTTCCCTTTAAGTATTTAAAGGTCTGAATCATATCTCCCCTGTCCCTCCTCTCCTCCAAAGTGTACATGTTTAGGTCTTCAAGTCTCTTCTCATAAGGCTTCTGACGCAGGCTCCAAATAATTTTGGTTGCCTTCCTCTGAACAGTTTCCAGTATTTTTACATCCTTTGCAAGATACCGTCTCCAAAACTGAACACAGTACTCCAAGTGAGGCCTCACCAGTGACTTGTACAGTGGCATAAGTACCTCTTCCTTTCTGTTGGTGATTCCTCTTTGTATGCAGACCAGCATCCTCCTGGCTTTTGCCACCGCCTTGTCGCACTCTTTTGCCACCTTGAGATCTTCAGAAATAATCACACCACGGTCTTTCTCCTGATCCATGCATACTAACCTCTCACCTCCTGTTGTGTACAATTCCCTTGGATTTCTGCTACCCAAGTGCATGACTGCACTTCTTTGCATTAAACCTTAATTGCCAAGCATTAGACCATTCTTCCAGCTTTTGTAGATCTTTCCTCATGTTAACCGCTCCCTCGGGGGAGTCAACTCTGTTGCAAATTTTCGTGTCATCTGAAAAAAGACAAACTTTTCCTTTCAGTCCTTCAGCAATATCACTCACAAATACATTGAACAGTGCCGGACCCAGGACCGACCCCTGGGGAACCCCGCTAATCACCTTCCCTTCTGGTCTTTTTCTGTCATCATATTTCTATGTTTCTATCTCCTCTAGTACTGACTGGTTTGTTCTTTAGGCAGTCCATGATATACACAGTATTTGTCATAGGTACCATAATTCAAAGGCATCAATTTTCTTCCTGTCTATCTTTTTCACTCTCCAACTTATGCATCCATATGACATTATTGAAAATACATTTATTTATGTATCCATTTACCTACAGTCAAAACAGATTACAGATGATGTTAATGGGTTATACAGTTACCTAGAACACATTAAAACATGTGTGATTTAACAGGAGAGTGATATGCTAATATCAGAGGAGACTTACAGGGTCGCTGGGCAGGTTAACATAACACATAGTATGAGACTGTGCTGGTAGTTTATTTATTTAACAGGTTTTGTCTACCTCTTCAATCAAAGTGGTTTACATTGTAACTTAACTTGGTAATGTACATTAAACAGGGATATTGATAACTTGGATATTTCTGAGGCAATGGAGGATTGAGTGACTTGCCCCAGGTGTGCTAGTGGGAATTGAACACTGCTCTCTGGGTTCCCAAGCCAATGCTTTAATCATTAGGCTACTCCTCCACTCAAGCTCTTTACTTGTATATTTTGAGTGGGGTTATGTTACATTTCCTAAATGTTGCTGGACTAGCTGAGTATTTAGTTACTTGCAAAAGCTTGAGAGGTCTTTGTTGGCTCGTATCTCTCCTGGGAGTTCCTTCTAAAGGTTTAGAGCATATAGTGAGGACTCTCGGGAGCCGACAGTTTGGCTGCTTCTTGCACTTGTAGAAGGGATGACCAATGTATTCTGGATACAGTGTCTCCTTGTTTTGTTGTCAGGTGTCTTATGTAAGATGAATTGGAGATGGTTCAAGGATTGATTTATGATATTTTAAATATTGCTAGTAGGACTTTGTAATTAACATGGCTTGCTATAGGTAGCCAGTACAATTGCTTTGGTATGGTTATTATGTGCTCAGATCTTGAGGTTCCATGCAGGATATGGACCGTGGTGTTTTGTGCCATCTCTAGAGGGTAAAAGGCATATTTTGGTAAGCTGTGGTAGAGGATGTTGCAATAATTGAGATGCAGGAAAACTATGGCCTGAAAAACTATGGTTTCCTGGACATCAAGGAAGTGAGCATAGAATCCTTATCTTATGCTATAACAATTTTGCAGCTTTGTTAAAATGGGATTGCATGATTAGACCCTGTTTGAGGGTGATCCTGAGATATACAACTTTGGATTTCATCTCTATTTACCCAAAGGTATCCCTGGTGGCAAAATGGAGGGGTACAGGAGAGATCTCTTCTGTTTCTGTTCCATGTCTGCCCAGATTCAAATGGTATTCTGATCCCTAGTGGTAGTCTTGAGGTATTACTGCTAGAGGTAACTTGCCAAATAAGTGCAAATGGATTTTGGATTGGGGGATTGGTGAGAATATCAGAGGGATTAGAACTTGTGTCAGGGGATTGGGAATTTGATGGGGGAGTCAGGGAATGTATTGGTTTGATTGGATATTGCATTAGGGGTGTGCGGGATTGGGGTGCTTGGCAGTGAACCTTTTTGGCTTCTAGTTGCAGCAACACTACTTGGCTGCTGGTGGTATGGGTGCACTTAATTTCACTTCTTCTGTATTGTTCATATCCACATGTAGCATTTTAACTGGCTCCTCCCCAGCCTTCTTTAAAATCTTACCTAGGTCACACATGCATTTTTACCTTTTTTATTGGGTAGACAAGACACCAAGCAAACCTTGTGCTCACCGGCCGCCAAGCTATCTACATTCCTAATGACTAAATCATCAACTGCAAACTGAAGGGTTAGGACTGAAAAAGAATAGGAGCAAAATGGGAAGAAGTCTGAAGTACTCCAGAATTATTTGCATAAAGAGCAGACAAATATTAATTATTCCAAATTACTTCTGTCAACTGTTAGGCAGGTTATGAATATGCATGCATCTATTTTGAAGTGCATGTGAAGCAGTGACGTGATCCAGCAGCAAACGAAGCAGACGGGACACTTTCTAACACAAGAAGAGAAGTGCCAGTGAGTTCCCCACTCTGATCTGCAGGACAGGCTACGGTGGACCACAGTGGTTCGGAATCAGAAATGTTAGCAAGGTTACTACCCTTGTCGACATAAGAGGCATAAGCAGACCTGGAGCTGCAGTGATGCCGACGAGGTGAGAATGAACTAAAGAAGAAAACAGGAAGGATATAACGGAGGGAGGGGAGATGAAAGGGAGAAGGGGAGAGTAGGAAAGATGATGAAGGGTAAAGAGGTAGGAAAGAGGGGAGGGACTGACTTAAATCCCCAGCTCTTAAACTTTCACCTGCCACACTGCTCATTCAGCTTTCGTTCATTCACTCAGCCATATCCGATCAATCCAGGAATAATGGGGATGTTTGCCTGACACAGGGTCTTTGAAGTTATATTAGACCTGAAACGCAGTGCTGTGTCATACAGAACTCCATTTTCTTCTTCCTATGAACTGTGAAGGTCGTTTTTTGCTTCATGAATGGACAAGTCAAAACATAAGTGCTTGTTTTTCTCCTTGTTCCTGATGAAATACAAATAGTGAGGAGCTTTACTGCAAAATATGATTAAAATGGACATAGTCTGAGGCAGGGGTTAAGTCCTCACACAGACACTGGTCCAACAAAAAAAAGGCCTTCTTTGCTTTGGAGGGAGAACCTGGGATTAGGTCCTTTGATGGATCTACTAAAACTCTGGTTATACATGCATTTATGTTTGCCTGTATATTAAGTGAGCAATTTTATAGGATCATATGTCCTTGAATAAAGTACTATTTTGGAAAATTTCATAGAGATAATTTGATAAAGCTTTTTCTGCATGTAAAGACTTGTTTACATACATAAAAGGCCTTTCATCAAATGACACCATGGTATACATGTGTCAAGGAAATTGGCCAGACGATATTGCAGAAATAAAACCGTATTCATTTTGGTTGCAGTTCTAGGGAACGTAGTCTTGGTAACATTCTGTCCCCCTCCCCCTACACATCTCCAGCAGTGTGCAGCATTGATATTTTGATAAACACACCCCTAAATCTTCCTAATGTGAAATTTACAAGGCAACATTATCACTTCTAGGTAGTAAAAGCACTAAAGTTAGCAATTGTTTCCCCTAAAAAGGGGGACTACTACTACACTCTCTTCTTATCAGAGACTACGCAGACTAGAAAACTAGAACCTAGTTTATCGGGACTGGGGCAGTGGTGGGATCCAAACTGAATAGGAAGCAGTTCTGTCCCAGCCCTCCCATTGAGGTGCAGAAACCCGGCTGTTGCCCTGTGGCTCGATCCCACACTTGACACTGTTTTGACAGCATTGGAGGCTTCTCCTGATGCTGGGATGCCCTGATGCGATCAAACATTGTCGACAGGGGGATTCCTGCCATTGCAGTGCCGGTTTTTCAATGTCATGTTCGGCCCGATTTGGAAAATGCAGGCTGCGACAGGAACCAGTTCACGTGAACCAGACCGAACTGGCCCAATCCCACCACTGGCCATGGGGTTATAGAAACTTCACTGAGAGGGTCTCAAGGCAGATTTATTTTTTAGACAGTTTTTTTGTATACTGCCTTATCCTTCAATCAAAGCGGTCACAACACAATTGGGGGATACATTTAACACACGGGGATATTAGACACATACACTAATACTTACAGGGAACATGGGCAATGGAGGGTTAAGTGGCTTGCCCAAGACCACAAGGAGCACCTGTGGGACTAGAAACCTCAGTCCTTCCGGCCCAAGGTTGCTGTCCTCTAGTGGGATTTGAACCCCCAACCTTCCGGCCTGAAGTACCTTGCCCCAACCACTAGGCCACTCCTCCACGCTAAATGCCTGGTCTGTGTCCAGGAAACAGAGCTCCTCGCACATAGAGCTGAATTGTGTGGAGAGCTCTGTTTGTGGGCTGGAGGGGGCAAGCCAAATGTGGAGCAAGGGCGGGCTGTTGGCGTCTTCATTACCCCGGATGTACAGGGCCAATGCTGTTGTCGGCCCTCTATGTTCAGGGTCAGCAATCTAGATGGGGTATTTATTCCACCCTGGAGGTGGAATACGTCCCCCTAGATGGTGAGACAGGACTGCCCTGGGGCTGAAAAGCAAAGTAAGGAGGTGGAGGGGGTACTCCGCAGCCCAACCCTGGCCATGGCAGGCCCAATTGGGGGTTGGGCGGTGAAGAATTGACATTTGCGTGGTATGCTGGGGATCGTGGTGCTATGGTGTCATGGTAACAGGATGACATGCCACTGCCACTCCATGCCGGAGCCAGACAGGGCTAGCCAGGGAGTTGCTGGACATCCAGGAGGCCAGAATCAGGACACGCCTACACCTCTAGCCCTGGTGGAATCAAAATTGGGTGCACAAGCGCACATCCCTATTCTGACCAGCTGGACAGGCGGGGTTCGCACACAAGGGAATTGGCCTCATAGCCTTATCTCATATTAATATATTTATATGTGTCTATTCTCTGTCTGGCTCATGCATCTAGATTTACACTAACCATTATATGTTACATTGTGAACTTTTCTTCTATTACTTAAAACATGCGCAAAAGTGTGTACGCTGACAAGATGGCCTGTGCGCATCCATGTGACCTTAAGGTGGAATAGAGGCAGAGTTGCAATGTGCCATATATTTTATAAAACATGCAAGTAGACACACAAATTACATGTAGACTTTTACACCTGCAGATTGTACATGCGTGCATTGACATTACCATGCTATTAGGGTAGTGTCTAGGAGCCTAATTTATAAAGGCACAAGGGCACCTACGTTAGCTTAGTAAAACAAGCTTATACTAGACACCTTTTTGGACTTCTTTCATAAGCATCCTGTTATAAAATAAGGCTCTTAGAAGACAATTTTCTAAGCCATTTATCTGAGTAAATTGCTCTAGCTGAAAATTACCCTCCTCTATCTGGTTAAGGGAACGTCGGGCTTCCATAGTGAGTGCACTTTTAAACTTATTAAAAAGAGGTATTCCTGATGGTTTCTTTTGGTTGGGACAGGAAAGCAACAAGTGTACAACTGATTTTCAAATACTTGTGATTTATTTCATTTCTGATCAATCATCTGCAGAAATAACAGGTAGAAAGGAAGAATGTTGTTGTCCCCTTCACACTTTATTCTAAATGATGTTTAAAGAGAAACAGTGTGGGCACAGTGACAGAGTCATCCTTGGGCACTGTCATAGCCTCGAAGAACCCCTTCCCCCCAAAAAACACACATCTTTCTCCTCTTTCCTTGAAAGGATGAACAACAGGGAACAGAAAGCCTAAGATGCAGCCCTTAGTTTCCTCTGGCATCTGAAATATAGATTCTATAGTAAGATTTAAAAAAATCATTGAAACAATGTTGTGGCTTATTAGCAAAAATTTGCATCTGATTCACCATTTACGTAGTACTGACTTTATTTTTATAGTGTAAAATAAAATTGTGTTCCAGTGTTTTTGGTGTCTGTGTAATTTGTTTTCATTGGATGAGTAGCACAGCTCAAGCGTAGGGTGAAGATGAAAGGAATGGAGAGAGAAGGGTAATAGGTGATTGAACAGGAGATAGAGAGAGAAGAGGAAGGACAAATAGAGGAAGAAGAGAAGGAAACACGAGCAAGAAGAGAAAAGTGAGATGGAGAGAGAGGCGTGGACATAGGGAGGGCGTTAGATGATAATGATCAGGAAGGAGAAGGGGGAGTAGAGAATCTAGGATCTGGGTTAAGAAGGGGCATAGTTCTGGCACTGAGGGTGGGAGAGTTCTTATAAAATGGTGTGTGAGTATATGCATGCTGGACGATAGCGTAGACTTTTATTCAGATCAGGAGGATACGTTAGGCAGAGCTGAGGAACTGTTGCCATTTTATGCATATTTTATAAAACACATATGTACGAACATAGAATACATGCCACTGTGCCAACGATAGGGCCGGCTCAAGGCAATCTTCTGCCTGAGGCAAGGGGCGAGATAGTATGGGGGGGGGGGTGCTTTCTCAAAACTCCAATCAGGGACTGATCCAAACCAAAAAATTGATTAGAATATATGGAGGAAATGCAAGATGTTTGCACACCAAAGAACTAAAAGAAAGAGCAAGAACCCCAGCACAGTTTATAAAACTGACTTATATGTTATAAACAGTGTTATGGTTCTTGCCTTTTCTTTTTGAACATATATTTTGCATCCACAGAACCCCCTTCCTCAACAGTGGGTGCAGAGCAGAACCAGGACATTCACCCACAGAACTCAATATCTTACAAAAAATAAAATCTGATCCCAATCATCTCACTAACAGCAACAACAACCATTCTCCAGTACCAGGCATATTGTGAACTAATACAAAAGCCTACAACAAAGTCTCAGAGTGTCTATAGAGCAAATCTACCATCCCATCCCATATCAACACCAACTTCCAAAACTCACATAAGGAGCCCACCAAAAAACAGCATCACTGTAAATACTACAGTGGGCCCTGGAACATCCATACACCTATTTGGAAAGCTGAACTATTCAGATTACTACAGTACAGATCCCTACATACAAAGTCCATGTTAACAGAACACCTGGTCTTGGTCACACACTCAAAACACAGACCCTCACCAAGTAAAGAATAAGTGACCATAGCCGAAAAATAAACATATATAGATAAAAATTAAACTGCAACCCCAAGAAGCCAGATTCTGCATACCATGCAATACCAGAGAAATAGAAAGATGTATTTCCATGTACTGTATAAAATATAAAGATAGCACCAAGTCTGATCATTAAACTGAAAACAACATTTTCTTCTAACTTTGTTGTCTGACCATTTTATTCTCTGATCATGTAGGTCCCAATCTGAGGTTTCTGCTTTCCTCTATCTCCCAGTGCACTCTCCTTCTACCTTCCCCCAGGGATGGCATGAGGGTGATGCAGGGCCATGTGCGGAGACTCACTGCGGCATCATTTGCATAAGTTTAGAATACTTTATTTTAAAATGTATATGCCACACATCTAAAATCTTAGGTGACTTCCAAACATACTGTACACATACAATTTAGTAAAACAGATGTTACAATAAAACAAACATAATAATAAAATATTAACTTTGATTAACTTTGATTAATGAAAAGCCACTTACACAGCCCCCCCCCCCCCCATCAAACCTTTATAAGTATCTTCACATCAGATTTATTTTGCTAAAGCCAAATTATTGATGAGGAGGGAAAATATAAAATGAGAAACTTATCCTGGTAGCCAAGAATTCAAAGCTTGATTGGATTGTGCTAGAACTTGAAAATTCTGGAACTCAGCAGCGGTGAAGCTATCAGGCGACTGAACGACATTAAGCTGAGACGTTCCCTTAAAATTTGAAATTTCCTCGAATCTGAACTGACAAAATATTTTAAATTTCAGTCTAGCAGCCTAAAGAGCACAAAACTGCAAATCTCAAAAATAATACATTTTCCAGTACTCCCCCAACTAAAACTCAACAGTTGACTTCACCAAGAACCCAGAGTAAAGGACCCAAAGAGCAAATCTACAATTCCATAACAGCACTAACTTCCAAAACTCACACAACATGGAGCGTACCCATAAAAGGGCAGCACCATAAATACAGCACCATAAATACTGCAGTGGGCTCTAGCACATCCATATTCCTATTCAGAAAACTGAACAAGCAGGATTACTATAGCTCCCTACATAGAAACTCCATGCTAACAGAACATGCAGCAAGAACAGAGATATATCTTCACCAAGTAGCGAATATATCAGTGCAAACTAAAAATAGACATCTGTAGTCAAAAATTGCTTTTATCCATTACTATTAGATTTACAGGATTTCTTTCCCAAAATTATACTTTACTGCAGAGTGAGGCTAGAGAAAGAACTCACACACAGGCATCTGAATTGTCGGCAGAAACTAACATAACGGCTCAGCGCAAGTAACATGAGTGCAACTAATACCACCTCAGTGGTTGGCCTTACTTGCACCGGCAGCTGTTTTGCCACGCTAAAATGCAGTAACTACAAGGGGACGTAATTGTCTCCCTGCAGTTAGCCTACAGCCTTATGTAATCAAAGGGCCGTAGGCTAACTGCATCAAAGGATGCAGTAAAAGCTGTTAATATAGCTGGGTTTAAAAAAAGGTTTGGACAAGTTCCTGGAGGATAGGTCCATAATCTATTATTAAAGAGGACCTGGGAAATCCACTGCTTGCCCTGGGACAAGCACTGTAGAACCCGTGTGCCATTTTGGGAACCTGCACAGGTACTTGTGATCTGGATTGGCCACTGTTGGAAACAGGGTACTGGGCTTGATGGACCTTAGTCTGACCCAGAATGGCATTTCTTATGTTCAAATTTTACCATTGCAGAGCCTAGGAAACTTGCTGCTAAATATGCCAAACAAGAAGGACGCAACAGCACCCATGCAGCATCTCCCACTTCCACAAAAACAAGAGCAACTTGGCACACCCAACAAGGCACTTCCCACCCTCTGAAAAACAAGAAGGACCCTATGACCCCAACACAACACCTCCCAATCCAACATAAACACCAAGAAGGCTTAGCAACCCCACCATAACTCCTGAAACTGTGCACTGGACCAACATGACATTAAAGTAAATATATATTCCATAATAATCAAAGGAAATGCAAGATGTTTGCACAGAAAGGAACTAAATGAAAAAATGAGCACCACAGCAGTTTATAAGACCAAATTATAACTAATTTTATTCTGTTATATACTGTTTTATGGTTCTCGCTTTTTCTTTTTGAATACATATTCTGCATCCACAGAAACCTCTCCCTCGACAATGGGTGCAGAGCAGAAGTAGGACATTCACCCACAGAACTCAATATATTTAAAAAAAATCTGATTCTGGTCATCTCATTAACAAACAGTCTCCATTTCCAGGCATATTGGGAACTAATATAAAACCCTACAAAAGTCATCGAAGATCTACAAGGCCAAATCTACCATACCATACCATATCAAACCATACCATACCACACCACCATAAACTTCCAAAACTCTTACAAAGGCCTACCCAGAAAAAAGCAGCACTATAAATACTGCAGTGGGCCCTAGAACATCCATACACCTATTTGAAAAATTGAACAAGTCAGATTGGTACAATACAGTATAGATCGTATGCATAAACTCCATGTTAACAGAACACCTGGTCTCAGTCACACACTCAGAACACAGACCCTCACCAAGTACAGAATAAGTTACTAAAACTTAAAGTAAAAATTAAATGTGTAGGCAAAAATTAAACTGAAACCCCAAGAAGCCAGATTCTGCATGCAGTGCAACATCAGATAAATACGAGATGCTGTTGTCCATGCTGTGTAAAATATAAAGATAGCACAAAGTCCAATCACCAAATTGAAAATAAAACTATTTTTTCTACCTTTGTTGTCTGACCATTTTATTCTTTGATCATTCTGGTCCCAATCTGAGGCTTCTGATTTCCTGTCTTCTCTTAGCTCTCGTTCTATGGTCTATAGTCCATCTGCCATTTCTTTTGTTTTCTTCATTTTCTTCCATCAATCTACTTCCAGTTCCAATAACCCTCCCCAGTATCAGCCCCCTTTCCAGTCCTTCTCTCCCAGTACCTTCCAATGTCAACCCCCATGCATTCCCATGACTGCCACTGGTGTCCATTCCCTTCCAATTGCCCTCCTTCCCCACTGTCCAGCCCCTTCTAGTCCAAATAGCATCACAGGTATTTGGACTCACCCACAAAACAGGTATTTGGACTCACCCACAGGTATTTGGACTCACCCACAAAACCATCCACCAAACACAGAGCACCCAGCTCCACACCCTACTGCCCTGCCCAGCCCACAGTAAAACAACCAGACAGACCTCCAGCAATTCCCTTACCATCCCTCACAAAAGAACCAAATGCACACAACGGACCTGCAACAGAGCCTTTGAACTTTATGCTCCATCCCTCTGGAACTCTCTACCGAACCACCTCAGGAACAATAACGATCTCTTGTCATTCAAAAAGCAGCTAAAAACCATCCTATTCCAAGAACATCTCAAAACAAAAATACCCTCCCACAAATAACATCACCAACCCCCTAAACCACCCTCAAGAACCTATGATCAGAAACTATGTTACCTTGTCTATGTCTATGTATATCCTCTGTCAAAATCATCAAAGTTGCCTTCCTGGTGATGGCCCTATCCCTATAACCAATTAACCCCACCCCCTTTTGTTACGCCGCTTTGACCCAGAGAAAAGCGGGATATAAATACAGTTAAATAAATAAATAAAGGTATCAGCTCCCTTCCACTCTCAGTGGCACACCTCTACCCCCCATGTCAGCACTTTCCCAGCCACCCTACCCTCTGTCCATCCCCCTTCCAGTGCCATCCCCACTTGTCAGCTCCCTTCCAGTCCCAGTGCTCCCTCCCTTCCAGCCTCCTCCCCACTACCCAGCCACCTACCAGTCCTAACCCCAGATGTCAGCTCCCTTACAGTCCCCCTCCAGTACCATCCCCAGGTGTCAGTTCCCTTCCATCCCCCTCCCTTCCTTAGTGTCATCACCCTTCCAGTCCCCTTAAGTAACATCCTCAGGTATCAGCTCCCTTCCTGTCCCCACCTTCCCCCATGTCAGCTACCTTTCTGCCCCCACCTCCCCCCATGTTAGCTCCCTTCCTACCACCCTTTGTCAGCTCCCTTTCTGCCCCTACCTCCCCCTCATGTCAGCTCCTTTCCTGCTCCCTCTAGCATAACTTTATTTTGGGGGCATGACGCAGCAGCAGGGATTGCATAGCAGGGGCCGGAAGGCTCTGCACTGGTTTTGTTTTTATTTAAAATTACTAGCGCTATCACAGTCACGGCTCTGTAATATGCAGGATCTGCGGCTGCCAGGGGAAGGAGGGGGGCAGGAAAGGAGCTGACACATGTGGGGGAGGTGGGGGCTGGAAGGGGGTTGATTCTGCTGCTGCCAAGAAGCAGTAGCAGAAGCTTGTCCACCTTTTTTTTTTTAAACTTTGAGTGAGGCGGCTGTTTTTGGGGCATCTTTTGACAAACCCAAATGTTTTCTGCCTGAGGCAGCCACCTCACTCCGCCTCATTATAGAGCTGCCCCTGATCAACAAGGTACTTTATATGAATCAGCATTTGCCCAAACTGTATATTCCAAGAGTAGAAGGAGCAATGAAACCTTACAGTCAATTTCTATGAGGCCCATTTTAAAAAGGTTGTTCATGTGATGGCAGTGATGTAGAAGTGAAAATGTCTACAAATCTGTCACCATAGAAGACAGGATAGGGGGGAGGAGTGGTCTAGTGGTTAGGACAAGGTACTTCAGGCTGGAGGGCCAGGGGTTCAAGTCCCACCTGGGGACAGCAATCTCAGCCCAGAGGGACTGGGATTTCTAGTCCTGTAGGCACTCCTTGTGGTCTTGGGCAAGCCACTTAACCCTCCATTGCCCATGTTCCCTGTAAGCATTAATGTATGTGTGTCATATCCCCTTGTGTTAAATGTATCCCCCAATTGACCCAGTGAAAAGCAGGATATAAAAATACAGCTAAATAAAATAAATAAATTCAGGTGTGTGGCCACTGTATAATTTACTAGCCTGATATTTAAAGGGATCAGAACAGTTAGCAGAGGGTTACTGCCACTGAATATCCCCAGGAGCCACTGCTGTGCTCCCCAATGCTAACTGGTTAGCACTGGGGTGGTCTTTGGGTGGCGTCCAGCCATAACTGGGCAGTTTGGCATGTTCCTTTCTCAAGGGGTGTAAAACAAATAAAACAAACTCAGCAAATAAAAATCTATAAAGCAAATAAGATAAAATCAAATAGACTTTGCTCATCTTAAAAACAAATTACATCTCTAAAGCGCCATAAAAGACTATCATAAAACACATATTATTCATAATCAAAAATGAATACAACATGTAAGAAACTAAATACAAATAAATAATTTAATGAATGAATAAATAATACAAATACAAAAATATCTCCATATGCATAAAACATGAACAGTAGTTCATGAAATGAACAGAACAGAAGTTAGAAACAAAAAAAGTAAATGATGTAATACCTTTTTAATGGACTAGCAGTACTCAGCTATCACACTGCATTAAATCATTAAATTAATGCAAACACTGCTAATCCAAACAGGGGTAGCCCAAGGGTGATGCGGGGCCATGTGCAGAGATCATTGCGGGGCCTCATTTGCATACCCATTGGACCTCATTTGCATACATTTCATTTATTTTATTTTAAAATATATATGTTCCCCATCTAAAGTTTTAGGCGGCTTTCAAAGGAGTCCTTCACAAGCTTCTTTTTTGTTCTGGCAATGGACTTAGGGGCATGTTTACTAAATATTAATGTATCTTAAGTGCCACTGCACCAATATAAATAAATGGATGTTCCTGTACTTAATGCACATTCACATTTGTGAATGTGCATTAACGTTTAGTAAACATGTCTCTTAATGAGCATCTGAATACCATTTGCATGGGCAGTGAGGATAAAGAAAGACTATCAGATTGCTACAATACTATACTCCAGTGCCAACTGCCAGGTACATTAGGAGGTACTCTAAACCCTGCCCGTTTAAAATCCATAATCCAAAAAACTAGGACCAAAACTAATCTAAACCCACTATCTATATATCTCACATGAATCTAAATGAGTGACTAATAAACTATGTATGGATTATATTTTTTTGTTGTTGTTGGATTGTTTGTCTTGAAAGGGAAACCGTTCTCATGACAAATCCTCCAGTTTTCTCTATTTAAAAGGCACCCAATGTCCATTGCCCAAAAAACACGTGAAAAATGCACACAGCAAGACGTTCGCACACCACTTATCTTATTCTAAAGGGGATTTTCTTTGAAGAATGGTGCCTTTGTTTGGTGACAAGTCGGCTATACATGCGGGGAGCTCTGTTCTGTTTTGTTCTCTGGGGTTGGCTATTTAAATGGGGGATACCAGAGCCGGGCCCAGAAACAAAGGTAAGGGGGTGCAGGGAGTTCCTCGGAGGTCGGGATGTAGAGAAAGAAGATAGCCATGTTTGGCCGGTGATCATGGCTCCTGCATGAAGCCACAGGAGCAGAATCGGATGCATCTCCAGGCAGCCCAGACATCTGCACATCCAGACAGCCTAGAGATGCACTACTTGGAATTGGCCTCTTTGTGTTTTCTGCTAACTTTTCATTGTCTGCAGTCCATTTGTCCTTTCTTCTATCTTCTAGGTTATTTTTCCATTCTCTCTCTACATCTGCTTTAACATACTGTTCTTTCCCTTTTTGCTCTTTCCTCCATTTCTTTCTTTATTCCTTTTTCATCCACTCAGATTTCACCCTTCCATCCTCAATCCTCACTTACTTTCCTAACACCCAGCCAATCATAGATTTTTCTTCCCTCCCATACAAAATATATTTCTCCCTCTCTATCCTCACTCCCCCAGCCCCATCCCATTCTAGTCCTCCCCCCAACATCTTCTCCGTTCTAGTTCCAGTCCCTCTCAGCATCCGCTCCCTTCTAGTCCCATTCTCCCATACCCCCCATCAGCTCATTTCCAGTTCTAGCCCCATCAGCCCATTTCCAGTCCAAGCACCCCCCAATCAGCCCATTTCCAGTCCTAGTCCCTTCATCAGCCCATTTCCAGTCCTATCCTAGCCCCCCCCCCATCAGTCCATTTCCAGTCCTAACCCCCTTCAGCCCATTTCCAGTCCTATCCTAGCCCCCCATCAGCCCATTTTAAATCCTATCCTAGCCCTTCATCAGCCTATTTCCAGTCCAATTCCCCCCTCCCCCAAAGAGCTCCACACCTGCCCTGACTGGATTCAGCGGAAGCCAGGGAGGACCAAAGCCCCTGCTCACCTCTGCACAGCCTTCACTCTGGTGGCTGTGTTCTCTTGCAGCTCACCAGCACACTGATTACCAGGAGGTTAAAGGGCATTTTCTGTTTCAAGCAAGACAGTATCATTTTTATGATGATGATTTTCAAAGCTATCTTTCTACACCTGCTATCTTTTTTACACTCCAGTCTCGCATCTCTGCCTGCATGTCTGACATTGCCTCCTGGATGTCTCACCGACGTGTGAAATTAAACGTGGCCAAAACTAAACTTCTTATTGTTCCCCCTAAACATTCCTCCACTCTTCCTCCTTGCTCTATCTCTGTGGATAACACTCTTCTACTTCCTGTTTCCTCAGCCCGCTACCTTCGGGTCATCTTTGACTCTTCCTTTTCCTTCTCCTACTTCTGACTACTATCAAAATAAATCCACACAACCTATAACGACCATAGACAAAAATAATGCAGCTTTAAATTGCTTAAACGAATGGTCAGATTTTCACCCCACATCTAAAGAATCACTAAAGAATATAATTTCCAACCTCAACACTACCACCTCCTTCCTTGATCCCTGCCCTGTAACATGGATAAAAAGTACACTTCCAATACTAATCTCTTTCATCCTCCCTATAGTCAACCTCTCATTACTCCAAGGTTACCTCCCCCCTAAACTTAAACATGCACAAATCCGCCCAATTCTCAAGAATGGTGTAATGGACAAAACATCACCAAAATCATACCGACCTATCTCAAGTATCCCTTTTCTAGCTAAAATAATAGAAAAAGTGGTACAGATCCAGACACAGGAATACCTAGACTCTTTCTACCCACTTGATGAACACCAATATGGTTTCAGACCTCAGCATGGAGTAGAATCACTATTAACAGTCTTAATCGATACACTCCTTAAAGGGATTGATAATCACAAAAAAGCTTTCATACTCCTATTTATTGACATATCAGCAGCATTCGATAGTGTACATCACACTATAATGCTTAATAACCTAAAACAAATAGGTATAAATGCCACGGTACACAAATGGTTCACCTCATATTTACATAATAGAACGCAAAATGTAAGAATAGACAATCAAACATCTACCACATACAAACAAGAAATTGGTCTCCCACAAGGCTCCGCACTATCAGCCCTCCTATTTAATATATATATATAAACCAATTTGTGACATTTTCAAAAAATTTGGTGTACTCTATCATCTATACGCAGATGATATCATGTTATACATTCCATTCACTATCCCTGATGTACCGATAAAACTCTTAACAGATTGCCTTAACGAAATCACATCCTGGCTCAAAGCGAAAAACCTCCACATAAACCATTCAAAAACAGAAGTATTAATTGTAACGAAAAAACATTCATACGTCCCTCCAACCCATATAACAATACAAAACCATAACATCACAATAAAAAATGAAATAAGATATCTAGGAGTAATATTAGACACACACCTTACGATGAACACCCACATTAGAAACACTATAAAGAAAATCTACTTCAAACTCAAAATACTAAAGCAACTACGCCCTTTAGTTCACTTTCAAGATTTCATTAATATAATACAGGCAACCATAACCCCGCACTTTTTTTTTTTTTTTTAAACTTTTATTTTCATTTTACACAAACAAAAGTAACAACACACCAGAAGAAACAAATACACACATATAATACAGAAAGCAATCCCAATTACCCCCCACCCCAATGCTTCTTCTCTAAGCTGATAAGAATCATCATATAAGCGCTTACATACAACAAGTATTGTACATCAAACAAACTGAAGTAGAATCTATGATATCGGATGAGCATATGACAGAGATTAATACAAAAGTAAACAGTCACCTGAGAGCATTGAATAGGTTGAACATAATCGTTGAGCGTCTTCTATCAAGACCAATAGTGAATGGTTTGAACGGAAGAGGCTGACATACAAGGTATTTGCACCTATGTACAATGAAGACAGATATGATTCACCATTCATTAGAGCTCAAAAAGAAGAGCGATTTCCCCAATATTTCATATTAAGGAAATAAGAATAGCAATGCCCAGCATAAAGGCTAAAAGGAAGTAAGCCAATTTAGGAAGAGAGGGGATCCCCGCAACTCAGCGGGGCCCCACAATCTTCCAAGAGAGGGGTTCCGGAAAATATAAAATAGTATGAAGACGACCCCAGACCTGACTCCAGTAATACTGTAATGCGGGACAATCATAATTAACAGGAGTTTAGTAAACCACAAGCCACATGGCGTGTCCAGCATCAAGTATTCTGGATGACATTCAATTGGCTAACCTATCAGGAGTATATGCCCACAAGGGATAGCAGTACTGAGGAGATAAGAACAAATCTGATCTAAATTGTGAGTGATGGAGGGGCTGGGAAAAGGTGAGCTCGAAGTCGGAGGGGTAAAGCAGCTGCCATATATCTACACACACAAAATCCTTCATCAGAACTGGCAGGGTGTAGAAACTCTTGGGCGGACCACTCGTTCTAAGCGGCAATCTATCTAGCAAAGGATCAAATACTTAGTAGAAGTCACCGCCAAATAACAGTAACAGGGAAATCCACATTCGGAGCATAAATACAAATACACGTAAATTCACTATCCCCAACCGTAAATTATACACAGGCCCAGCTACCCTCCCCATCAGAGCTAGTATCATTACAATGGTTGGCAAAGATTTCTAAACCAATATGGCTACCCCGCACCGCTTGGAAACGGCGGAAGAATAGGCAGTCACCACATAAGGTTTAGCAGTAAATTTCAGTGGTTCAACGGAGGTGAAATGGGCTTCCCGAAGAAACACCAAATCAGTATGGTCATGATTAAAATATCTAAGGATGGTCATTCTTGGGATTGGACTATTGATGCCTCTTACGTTCAGTGACAAGAGCATTACAGAAGGCCATACAACAAAGTCAAACATTCTGAGAAAGAAACATGATGGCGCACCGAATTGCGCAATATCCCTCATATCAACTATAAATGACTGTACACACGATATGATAGAAAAAGCCAAAGAAAATCATGAAGCGCCCTATATAACAGTAGAAGCACCGAAGTGCCTTAGAGAAGAAGCAAAACCCCAGAAATTACTGGCGACCTGATGCCTGCGGGGTGAAGCCCCAGAGAAGGCCTAAATTGAAACATATAACCGGTATAGCTGTGCATGCTCCGAATCCAACCGAGGTGCACAACATGGAGGAAAATGAGACCAAGAGAGGTAGATATAAAAGAAAGGAAGGTCCAGGCAGTCTCTATTTCAGGCAATGATCACCGCATCGGGCCATTCAAAATGGCGGGCAGTTCCAGCGGAGTCCATCCGAGTTGTTGACTTAGCGCATCTGGTCTGCCTCTTTGGAGTCTAAAAATGTTGCTAGCAGAGCAGGATCTTCGAAGGTTCTAGTTTGGTTATGGAGAGTCACTCTGAGCTTCGCTGGATATAAGAGGCCAAAGCGAGCCTGTAACTGTTGAAGTCTAGGTCGAAAAGCAAGGAGTCCCTTCCGCCGATCAACTGTGGGCTTTGCCAAGTCGGGGAAGAAAGAGACTTTATGATCTTCAAACTGCAGATGTGGAATCGCCCGGGCAGCTTTGAAAATTTGCTCAACTTGCTGATACCGCAGTAAACGAAAGATAATGGGCCGGGGGGTCGTCCGATTGAGTGCGAAGTTGGTAGGAGCACGATAGGCTCGGTCAATTTCCAGATCTCTGCTAAAGGTAACCTTCAGCAAGGAGGGGAGAGTTTTGACCAGAAATTCTCTGATATCTCCTGCTTCTGCCCCCTCTGGTACTCCTATGAGCCTTACATTGTTGCGACGGGCTCGATTATTGCAATCCTCCAACTCTTTTTGAAGATTCTGTATCTGACGCTCAGCCTTGTCCAGGTTCACCAAGCGCACCGCGTGCGAATCGAGGACCCCCGCCATGTTGTCCATCCGTAATGAAAGACCTTCAAGCCGGTCCTGAAGCATACCAAAATCTTCTCGCATGGCTCGGAGCGCTTTCTCCGTTGGACTGTACCAGTTCCTTCACACCACGTATTTCCTCCAAGATCTCATGATACATTTCGGGGCCTGCCCGAAGTGGAACCATCTTTGGTGGGGAAGACAACTCAGTTTTGGAGCGTTTTCCATGTGAAGAAGAGGGAGACCCGAAGTCCAAGCGCACTGGTTTGTGGGCCGCCATTCCCCCCAAGGCACCCCGGTAAGTTCAGAGCAAAATATTAAGTTTATGCAGATATTAAGTCAGGATTCTGAGTAGGCCCCTCGGGAGCTTCAACGCGAAGCGTCTAACCCGCTGGACATCAGGCTCCGCCCCCATAACCCCGCACTTTGATTTTTCCAACCTAATTCTTTTAGGTATAACGAAACAAAACATCAAAAGAATACAACTAGCACAGAACGCAGCAGCTAGAATCGTAATGAAAGCACACTCATCTCAGCATATTACTCCAATATTAGAAACCCTGCACTGGCTGCCAATACAAAGCAGGATAATATATAAGACCACAATAACCACATTTAAAGCTCTTAATGACATGGCTCCAATCCCATTAAGCAAACTTATAAGCAAGGAACCTCAAAAAACCACTCACAGAAAAGGACACTCAAATAAATTAAGGACCCCTAATGATTTTATAAAAGCAAGCAAACTAACTAATAACAGAGCCTTCTCACATGCGGCCCCCCTTATTTGGAACTCCATCCCGGAGGACCTAAGATCTACAACTGAAATTATAGAATTCCGCAAAAAACTAAAAACATATCTCTTTGCCATGCACTACAACAAAATAGATAATCCATCAATCATCCCAGAAAAAGGCTAAATTACACCCTACTGAGTAAAACTAACCTCATAACTTAACAGATATTACTCCCATTTGTAAATATCCATGATCTAAATCCAACGAGTTTACAAACATGTATTTGTACATAGTTCTTAACATTGTTCTTGTTCTATTATGTATTTAACCTTTACACTGTTCTATTATGTATTTAACCATTACACTGTTCGGTTACGTATTTAACCATTACATTGTTTTCTGCCAAATTTTGTTCCATGTAAAACAAGCACTCCTTGTTGACTGTTGTTCAATTGTAAACCGCACCTGAACTTCTGGAAGATGCGGGATATAAATGATTGTTAAATAAATAAATAAAATATCCAACAGATAGCTAAAACCTGTCATTTCTTTCTCTATAACATTAACAAAATTCATCTCTTTCTTTATTAACACATTACTAAAACACTTGTCCACTCTCTAATTACTTCCCATCTCAACTATTGCAACCTCCTCTTGCTGGTCCTCCTCTAAGCCACCTTTCTCCCCTTTAATCTGTTCAGAACTTTGCTGTGCGAATAATTTTTCACCAGCCTCGATATTCTCATATAACCTCTCTTCTCAAATCACTTCATTGGCTTCCCTTCCATTTCTGCATCCAATTCAAGTTTCGCCTTCTGACCTTTAAATGCATTCACTCTTCTGCTCCTTTCTACCTTTCCTCTCTTCTCCCTCCTTACACCCCTCCTCGTGAACTCCGCTCTTCTTCTGGCTTGCTTCTCTCTTTGCCCTTTTCTTCCACTGCCAACTCCAGACTTCGGTCCTTTCACCTTGCTGCTCCTTATGCCTGGAACAAACACCCTGAGTCGGTACATCAGGCTTCATCTCTGCCCCTTTTCAAGTCCATGTTTAAGGCTCACCTCTTTGAAGCTGCCTTTGGATCCTGGACCCTCATTTTAACTTGTGTCTCTTTACCCTCCTTCTCCCCTTATTCTTATCCTTTGGCTTGTCTGTCTTAATTAGGTTGTAAGCTCTCATGGGCCGGGGCCGTCTCTATCTATGTATAGTGCTGGGTACGCCTTGTAGTGCTTTATAAATGATTATTATTATTATTATTATACTGTAGCTTTCAGAACTGAACACAATATTATAGGCGACATCTTGCCAATGTTCTATACCTCTTTCTTTTTCTACTATGTTCCCTATCATGCCTCTGGTTCTGAAACTTGCCCTATTGTATTGTTTGCTCCAAAGTCTCTTCTCTGTCATACACATCGGTATCTCATTCTTCCAGTGTTCACTGCACCAAGCATTTCTACACTCCAAGTGCCTAATTCTGCACTTTATTGAATCTTAACTGACAAAAGCTCAACCAACCATTCCATAAACCTTCTTTGATTATTTTTTATCCTATGGACTCCCTTGGGTTGTATATTCTGTTGCAGATCTTATTGCCACATGCCTAGAAGCAAATATTTCCTTTTTTACTTACTGCAATCAGACGCAAAGATCAAAAGTATGTCCCTAATCCAAGAAATACCATACCCAACACACGGCCATGTTTTAACTCTCTAGATGTCCAGTCAGATTTCTGACACAGTCTCCCTTTGGTAGAACCATGCTACCTTGGATTCCACAACCCTCTGGATTCATGCTGATTTATTAGTCTTTCCTCATGACCTTCAAATCAATTGTTAGCTTTTGTTCAAAGGTTTCTCTTCATTTGAAAAAAAAAAAATATTTGCGTGGAGGAAATTGCCTTACTTAAATAGAGTATATAGAGAAAACGAAGAACCATTAGGGTTTAAAAACGATACACTTGTAAAGAATTTAAAGCTAATTACTTTCAACCAGGTTCTTTTAGTGGATAATATATTTCACCAACTGCTACCGCAAATCACCCTTGGGGACCAGTTCACAATTTTGTTTTGGCTATAATCAGGCTTGCATAGATTTCTTCTTTAATAACTGTCTATAATTTCTCAGTACAGTTACATTTATACCCCATGTTGATGTTGTACAATCATATTTCATATTTTCTATCTTCTTTCTTCTTTATCTATTCTGGTCCCTGCTGACATGACATAAGTAACTTCAAATATCTAGATTGAAGTCATTAATGTCATGTCACATTCGTCCTTTAGAGTTGCTAATAGTCATCTGGTTTCCAGAGCAGTAACCGTGGTTATCTTTATTGTGCTCTATTAAATCTAGTCCTCATTGCCAGACTGTAAAGCGAGCCAATGTGAATGATTTCATTTAGAAATTGATTTGCTTAAACTCTCTGTAGGAAAGCTCTGCAATTAAACCTGACAATTTTATCCTATTCCAGTTTTACTGCCCTCTATCAAGATATTCAAAATATTTCACTGCGTACATTGGAGCATTAACAATTACAGATTGTGCAAAAGTATGTCAAAACAGAAATAATTTTGGAACATTCAGAAAAACCTGATGGTCGCCATAGACAAAGAAGCCGCAAATTAGAAATAAGGGGAGGAGAGAGACAAATAGGAAGGCAGATATCTTCCACAGTTAACGGAGATTAATATTCTGAGAGCTAGAGGTTAAAATTTTTTTTTAAATATTTAAGGGGCTTGTTTACTAAAATGCAGTAAATTTTTACTGTTAATGCGTGTTAATATCAAAATTTGCCTTACGTTAGCAGGAAATTGGCCACAATAAGGTTTTTGGCTGAAATGGGGATATGTCCACATCAAGGAGACAGAAGCCTGATAGTTAATGTTTGCTGCATTATACTGTATTTTAGAGGTATCGTTGGGCTAACGCATAGTAATTTATGGCACATTAGCATTTCTTAATTTTGCCTCCCATCCTGCTATATAAGGGTAACTCTCCTTTGCATGAATATCTGTACTATGAAGAAGGTGGACAATACTGGCCATTTGGAAGGAGTGACAGAGCGGCATCGGCTATCTTGCTTCTGGATGTAAGTGGAATGGGAATGGCAGACTGTTCATTTCATATGGTTTATTTGGTGGTTTGCTTTTTAGTGTGCAAGGAGTGTACTGAGTGTGAAAGGGACATGAATGGAGAATGGGAGGTGTGTGATTGGATCACCAGAAACTAGGTCTGGGAAAGGTGGTTCCAGGAGGCATTCTTTCTAGGAGGATCCACAGAGAAGTAAGGAGGAAGACAGTGAGAGTGAAGAGGCTAGAAGGAGCAGACTGGAGCAGGTGGGGATGGCCTCTTGATGCCCATCAGCCAGTCTTCCAGCAAAGTCCCTGCATACACGTTCAGTTGTCTCAGCTCAAGTGTGTATTTCTGCAGTGAAGACAATGATTTGCTGCTGGAGATGAAGATTTCAAATCGCTCCCAGCTGTTTAGCAAACACAGCCTTAAAATTTGCAGCCACCAAGAGAACCATTGGGAAGGCCATAGAGAGATCCTTGAACAGCCTGGAGAGTATCAAGTGCTTGATGAGTCAGCTCACGTGCTACTACCCCAACATGTGGGGGCAGCAGAAGCGTAGAATCTCAAGCAAGAGCGATTATAAGAACAATATCACAACATCGTGAGAGCCACCATCCTCCCTCTAGTGGGTTAGGGATAATGTGTAGGTGATTGAACCAGTCCATCATGGCTTTTCTGAACTTTCCTGTTCACAGATAATACCAGGACCTAGAGATGTGCACAGGTAAGAAAACAATCTTTTCAGGGTTTTTTCATGAATTTTTCCTGATTTGCAAGGGCCTTATTTGGTTAGTTTCACACATTTATTTTAATAGGTAGTGGTTAGAGCAATAGCCTAGTATCCAAGAGATCAGCTATTGATTCCCACTGGCACTTCTTGTGACCTTGGACAAGCCACTTTACCCTCCATTGCCTCTGAATAAAAGACCCGACAATCTGCTTTGGTCATACCTTGCAAAAAAAAAAAAAAAAACAGGGGCTGCTGGGTTGCCAGGAGTCAACATTGACTTGACAGCACTTTAAAAAAAGTCATTAATAATTGTCAAATTATTTTTTAAGGCACCCTAATGAACCAAATGCACCCTATTTAGACATACTTGTATAACACCTTATCCTACAATCAAAGTGGTTACATCACATCACAACTGGGTAACATTTAACATGTGGGTGCTTTACAACATTCAACATGAGGGTATTTAACAACATTAAGACAACACAATATGAGGGTTACATTGAATGCACACCTCTACCAGGGCTATAAGAAACCTATGTGCAACTCTTAGGTCAAAAGCACATGACATATATAAATTGCTGCGATTAAGCCCTGCCCACCAATCAAACCCAGAGTCTGCTTGCTGTGCCTTGCCTATCCTGCCTCCATCCAGCCCCAAATGTGGTGATTAAGCCCTGTTCACTGATCAGACCTGGGTCTTTTGTGTTTAAATTTGGAATGTTTCAGCAGCACATTCGTAAGGAGTGCATTTAAGAAGCACAACATGCTCCTTCATGTGCCACTTGAGTGCACCTATATTTATTTATTTATTTGCATTCTCTTATATACCGTGCTATTCTGCATCAGTGCGGTTTACATTGAACAAACTGAAATTACATTGCACAGGGCATTATAACTTGGAGATAACTATTTTACAGGGAATATTGCCTTTGCCTTACTTTTAGTGGTTTTTGGGGGTTTTATTTCCAATTATGCCTCCTTTCTTTTCCCATAGCAGCTCACTATGGTTATCGTTCTTGCTCTTCATTGGTTGTAGGTGGGAACACTAGGTAAGCCATTCTGCTTTGGTGTACCCACGTCATGCCCCCTTGTCTCTGCTCCTTGTATCCATAGAAATTGCTCCTTTTCTTTTGGACTTTTAAATATTCGTTCCTTGCATGATAAGGTTCCCTTGGTTGGGGCAAGTTACCTCAGGCCAGAAGGTCAGGGGTTCAAATCCCACTAGAGGACAGCAATCTTGGGCTGGAAGGATTGAGGTTTCTAGTCCCACAGGTGCTCCTTGTGGCCTTGGGCAAGCCACTTAACCCTCCATTGCCCATGGTCCCTGTAAAATAGTTATCTCCAAGTTATAATGCCCTGTTCAATGTAATTTGAGTTTGTTCAAAGTAAACTGCCTTGATATCATGAAAGGCGGTATATAAGTAATGTTAAATAAATAAATAAATAATGAGCTCTTGGATCTCTTGTGTCTGACTGAGACATGGTTTTCTGATGGCGAGCAGTATTATTTAAATGCTGTTTACCCTTTGGGCTACCATTTCTCTTCCTCTGGTCGCTTGTATAGCTGAGGCAGTGATTTTGCCATAATTTTACCTTATGCTGTCTCTGTATCGGTGACTAAGGGGCTTGTTTACAAAGCTGCGGTAACAAGCCCCTAAGTGTTTGTCTGCATCCTTTTATGAAGTACTGAATATGAAACTTTCTGGATTTCCCCCACTTAACCTCTTATAGATTTATCAACCCTCTATGGTATCTCTTCAGTCTTTACAAGTCCTGTATGTCGATATATCTATACATATTTTGGAACCCTCATTGCTTATCCTGCAGGGTGATTTCAATATCCATGTTTCTGATCTTACCTCTCTTTCATCTCTTATCTCTCCTTACACCCGTCCTCGGAAACTCGCTCTTCTGGCAGATCACTTCTATCTGTGCCCTTCTCTTCTACTGCTAACTCCAGACTTCAGTCCTTTCACCTTGCTGGCTCCTTATGCCTGGAACAAATTACCTGAGTCTGTATGTCGGGAATCATCTCTGCCCTTTTCAAATCCAGGCTGAAAACTCACCTCTTCGAGGCCACTTTGGGATCCTGATCCACTTAGTCTCTATGGGGCTTGTTTACAAAGCCGCGGTAGCGGTTTGCGATCGTAATCGGAGCCGCGGCCCCATTGATTTCAATGGGGCCGCGGCTGCGATCGCGATCGCGAACCACTACCGCGGCTTTGTAAACAAGCCCCTATGTGTTTTCTTACCATTCTTCTAGATGTATCCTTATCCTCAGTTGTTGTGTTGTCTGTCTTGACTAGATTGTAAACTCTGATGAGCAGGGATCATCTTCTACATGTGTCTGTACAGCTCTGCATACGTCTTGTAGCTCTATATAAATGAACACTAGTAGTAGTAGTAGTAGTACCCATGGCTGGCCCATGGGTTTCTGCCTCCCTAGGCAGAAACTCCAGCCTTACTGCCTCCTCTCCCAGCTGCTGCTGATTCTGTCTCAGGAGGGGGAGGCGGGCAGTGGCAGCGGCAGCATTTCAAAAAGTGGCAACTTTTTGCCACCACTTTTTGAAATGCTGCAGCTGCCTGCCTCCCCCTTCCGAGACGGAATCGGTGGCAGCTGAGGGGGCGGCGCGGCTGATCATGTGTGCTGCTGCTGTTGTCCGCCCAGACTGGCCACCCTAGGCAGCTGCCTAGCTTCCAAACCAGTCCCCTTACTTGGTGTTTTCTTCCATATTTAGATGTTGCTCAGTTGGTTCATCTTATAGATTGCTCTACTCATTCATAAGGTCAGGTTCTAGACTTTTAGATACTTTCTATTGCTATTTCTTCCTGTCTTAAGGATCTGAGGGTAACCCCTTTCCAATGAATGGATCCCTCATTGCTTTCTTATATTTGGTTGCTGTCTGCTTCTTCTTCTTGTCCTCCTTCTTTTTACCCTAGGAAGGTCCAGAAACGTCATAGCCTTCATCCTCAGTGATTTCTTTCCCTTTGTGCTCCTTTTCCTTCCATGTTTCCTGATGATGTCCTTGAGATTCAGGCAGCTTTGGATGAGGTAGCACTAGAAGTGTGGCATTATCCTCATGCATAGTGTTCTCTTTTGTGGTATTATTCAGGTTTAGGTCTTTTGAAGACTCAATTTGAAGATCATTGATGTCATCAGTCTTTAGCATATACTCAGCAGGCTTATTATGAAAAATCAAAATGATATAAATCTGTCATTCACGAGGCAAAGCGGAATTATGTGTCTCTTTTGTTGGACAAAAGATCATATATCTTCTAGCCTTTTTCGCCTGGTTGACCATCTTAGCTCTTCTTCTAGTTCTGGTTCCTCTTCTTTTTTGACTGCCTCTCAGTTGGGTCATGGTCTTCTATTAAGTTTCTGTCCCCACTGCCTGCTGGGTCCTTTCCTGAGCCATGTTCACTTGGGATGCCTTCTTTTGCTTCTTTTTGAGTTCCAAATTGTGTTGCATTAACTCAAGTAGTTGGCTCTATGAGGTCATCCTTATCTATTCATGACCCACTGCCTATTTCTTTTTTGAAACTGCTTATTGACACATTTTTTTTTCTTCATTCCATGTTTGTTTCTAGCCTGAATCAGGGGACTGTTTCTCCTGCTTGGAAATATGCCACTGTGGTACCAAGGCTCAAGGACCTGACCGCGTATCATGCACTTGTTTCTAACTACCGACCAATTTCAACTCTTCCATTTGTGGCAAAGGTTGTGTAGAAACACAACTGACCTCATTCCTTAAGTCATTAGGTCCATTGCATTCTAGGCAAACAGGTTTTCATGCTCATCACTCTACTGATGCAACATTTCTTGCTTTGGTGGACTATTTATTTATTTATTTAGCTGTATTTATATCCCGCTTTTCACCGGGTCAAAGCGGTGGAACAGTAAAGAGGAGGGGGGTACAATAATCAATTACAAGTGTTTGGGGTCATCACCAGGTGGCCAACAATAATGATTTTAGCAATTAATTGGGACATAGACATAGACATTGTGTTATGGTTACATAGGACATATGTTCGGGGGATGAAATAGGGTGGTTGAGAGGGAGTCAGTGGTGTGTGCTTGTTTCTGGTTCGAGGAATTCTTGGAATAGTGCAGTTTTTAGTTTTTTCCTGAAAGATAAGGGGTCTTTGTTGCTTCTGATGTGATTTGGTAGAGAGTTCCAGAGGGATGGTGCATATAGTTCGAAGGCTCTGTTGCACGTCCGTTGATTGTATTTCGTTCTTTTATGTGGGATGGTGAGGGAGTTGTTGTTGGTTTGTCTGGTTGTTCTGTTGTGGGCTGGTTGAGGCAGTAGTGTGCGGAGCTGGGAAGTTTGAGTTTGGTAGAGAGCTTTGTGGGTGAGTAGGGCGAAATTGTATTTGATTCTTGCTTCTAGAGGGAGTATGTGTAGCTCCCTCAGGACTGGGGTGATGTGGTCCTGTTTTTTTGCATTCTTGATAATTCTTACTGTGGTGTTTAAGGCAGTTTGAAGTGGGTTGGTATGAGTGGCTGGAAGTCCATGGTATATTATATTGCAGTAGTCCAGGTGGGGGAGTGTCAAGGCTTGCATCACTGTTCTGAAGTCCTGTGGTTCAAGGAGAGGTCTGAGGTGTTGTACTGTTTTAGCCTTGTGGTAGATTGTTGCGGTGGTTTTTTTGATCTGTTGATTGAGTGTGAGTGCTTGGTCTATGATGATTCCTAGGTATCTTATTTGTGGTTGTATTTGTATTTTTGTGGTCCCAATGTCGAGGTGTGGAGGTGGTGTGAAGTCTGGGTCCTTTGTTACTATGAGGGCTTCAGTTTTCTTTAAGCTGATGGATAGGTTGTTCTTTTGTAGCCAGCTGGATAATTTGGTGAAGCATTCTGATAAGTGTTTATTGGTTGGGTTGGATGTTGTGATTGGAGCATAGAGCATTATGTCGTCTGCATAGATATGGTAGTTAATGTTGTGTGTGCGAATGATTGAGCAGAGTGGTTGCAGGTAGATGTTGAAGAGCATGGCAGATAATGTGGATCATTGGGGTACTCCTTGGTGTTGCTGGAAGGGGGGGGGGAGGTTGATATGTTTGTGCGGATCAATTGTTGTCTATTGGTCAGGTAGGAACGGAACCATTGGAGTACGTTATCTTTGATGCTGATTGCTTGTAGTCTGTGTATGAGGATGTTGTGGGAGATGGTGTCGAAGGCAGCTGATATGCCTAAGAAGATCATGGCATATCCAGAGTGTTTGGCTTGAGTTCCTGTGACAAGGGTGTTCATTAGTGACGTCATGAGGGTCTCAACTCCGTGGAGTGGACAAAAGTCATGTTGTTGTGGGTCCAATATGTTGTTGGCATCTAAATGTTCTTGGAGCTGTCTCTGGACTACCTTCTCAATGAGTTTGGCGGTAAATGGGAGGCTTGCTACAGGTCTGTAGGAGGTGGGTTTGAGGGGATCCAGGTTGTGTTTTTTTAGGGTTGGTCGGATGACTGAGGTTTTAAGGAGATCAGGCTTGCGTCCTTGGCTGAGGGATTCATTAACAATGTGGTTAATGGTGTGCTCAGGTCATCTTTTGTTTTCTTTATCCATTCTGTAGGACAGGGGTCTAGTGGAGAGGTGGTGGTATTTAGTCGAGAGATGGTGGATGATACTTCCTCTTTTGTGACTGTTTCAAATGTGTTCCAGTCTCTGTCTGTGGTGATGGGGTGGTTTGCTGTTGTTGTCTCTGCGTTCAGTTGTGGATTTTGTGGTTGTTGAAGCTGCTTGTATTGTCGTGCTAGTAGTTCAGGTGGGATGTTTGGTAGTTGGTCGGAGTGGTTGGGCGCTTTTGTCAGTTTTTTGACAATATTGAAGAGTTCTCGTGGTTTGTTTATTGACGTGTTTATGATCTTTATATGGAAGGCCTTTTTTGCTTTGTCTGTTTCTGTGTGGTACGCGTCCAATTCGTACATGTAATTCATTTTGTCATCCTCTTTTTTTTTTTTTTTTCCATTTTCTTTCTGCTCTTCTGAGTTTGGTCTTTAGCTTCCGGAGGTTGGGGGTGAACCATCGGGCTTTTGCGGAGGTGTGTCTAGTTTTAGTCTTGTTTATTGTGCTAGCCGCAGAGGAGATTGTGGTGTTCCAGTTGCGTACCAGGTCGTCGATATTGCTGGAGCTTGTTTGGAGTTCAGGTAGGGTTTGTGCCAGGAAATCTTCTTTGATGAACGTTTTAAATCTTCTTGTGTGTTGTTTGTTCTCCTTGCTGTTCATGTGGTGGTAGGTGTGGGATATGCTGATGAGGTAGTGGTCAGACCATGGTACATGTGTGATTTCTGGGTTCTTGTATGAGATGGTGGTTTGGGAATTTAGGAATATGAGGTCCAATGTATTTCCTTTTTCGTGCATTGGTTCATGTTTGATCTGTGATAGGTTCATTGCTTCCATAGCATTGATGAAGGTTTCTGCTTGCTTGTCTTGGAGAGATGGGAGATTAAAGTCTCCTAGGATTATTTGCTCTTTTGTGGAGATGGTGCTCTCAGATATGTGTTGAAGTATCCTTGTTAGATCGGTGCTTGGGGTGGGTGCTCGGTAGACTAGGGAGAGTGAGAGGTGCTTATTGGTGAGGGTGAGTATGTCCGTTTCATTGGTTGTTTCTGATGCGTGGTTCCTGAGGTGAAGGTTGGTTTTTGCTATGATAGCTATGCCTCCTCCTCTGGTGTGTGTTCAGGAGCAATGTTGACGGCTGTATCCTGTCGGTGTTTGTTGGTTCATGATCACTGTGTCTGTGTCTGTTAGCCAAGTTTCTGTTATGCATAGGATGTCAATCTTTTGGGTTTTGATCAGGTCGTGTAGCATGTGGTATTTGTTTCTGACCGATCGAGCATTTATTAGTGAAATGGATAGGGAGGTGCTGTTCGGGGGGTTGGGGATGTAGGTTGGTGTGTGTGTTGTTTGGGTGTTGTTCCGTGTGAGGGGGGGGGGGGTTGTAAATGTTGGTGGTTGGGATTGTTGTTGTGTTTGGTCTGGGTAGGTTGGTGAGTATGACTGCAGGGGGGGTAGATGGTCAGGAGGGGTGATAGGAGGTATATAGGAGCTAGGAATGGTGGCATGGTTTGTAGGTGTACCTTGATGTAGTTTGTAGGCGTGCCTTTGATGTGTTGAGGGCTTTTTTCTGTGTTGATTTGTGTTCAGGTGGTTGTAGTTGTAGTCCCACGATTGTGTCTTGTCGTGGTTTTTTCTGTTGTTTGCTGAGGTGATTTCCATATTTTTTGGGGGGAGTTTTGTTGCTTTCGTTGCTTCTGGAGTTATGTGGTTCCGGTGGGTTCTGTCGGGGGGTCTGTTCTTCTTTATTTTGGTTGTGCTTGTGTGCGCCTCTGTGCCGTGCCTAAGGGCCATGCCAAAGGGCCTTCTGGCGAGGCCCTCAGGCACGGGTGCGCCTTGCTGGGGCGCCGCTTTAATGCTATGCCCTCCTTCAGTTTGATGCTGGTTAGGGTGTTTTGCTTCTCTTGTTGGTTCATTGCTTCTTTCGTTCTGCTTTTGATTTAGTTAAACATTCTGTTCTCTTTAATCATCTTTAGGCAACTTCTTCTATTTCTGGTAATGGCTTATGTTAGTTTTGTTCCTATTTCTAAGCTCTACCTTTTCAGTTCATTAGCAGGAGATTACTCTCCTTCCTCTTTCTTATATTTGTGAAGTCCTGCAGGGTTCTATTTTCGGTCCCATACTTTTAAATATTTTCCTAGCTCTTTTGGCTGTCATGTTGGATTCTTTGGGCTTTACTTTATTTTTACCTATGTCAATGATATTCATCATCTTGTTCCATTCACATCTTCTCACACACAGTTCATTGCTGATGTTTCTTCAAACTTGGATATTGTTGCCTCATGACTACATTCTAATGCTCTAAAAATGTATATCAAGAAATCTGAATCTCTGATTTTTTAAGGTGCGCAACTATTTTGGACTCAACTCTGCTTCCCAGTATTTCTGGGACTCCACTTGTCCAAAGGGGCTCAATTTTGATTTTAGGTGTTTTGCTGGATAAGGGCCTTGTTTTGAACCACATATTTCAAGTATTAAGAACATAAGAACATAAGATATGCCATACTGGGTCAAACCAAGGTCCATCAAGCCCAGTATTCTGTTTCCAACAGTGGCCAATCTAGGTCATATGCACCTAGCAGTTTCTCCAAGAGACACAAGTTCCACAATGCTTGTACTGAGTCAAGCACTGATATCTTCGGTCACTTCTTAATAATGGTTTATGGACCTTTCCTCCAGGAACTTGTCCAAACCTTTTTTAAACCCAGCTACACTAACAGCCTTTACTACATCCTCCGGTAGCAAATTCCAGAGTTTGATTACACGTTGAGTGAAAAAATATTTTCTTTTATTAGTCTTAAATAGTTTACCCTGTACCTTCATTGCATGTCCCCTAGTCTTTCTATATTCTGATAACATAAACAATCGATCTACGTTTACCCGTTCCACTCCGTTCATTAATTTATAGACTTCTATCATATCTCCCCTCAGCCGTCTCTTTTCCAGGTTAAAGAGCCCTAACCTTTTTAGCCTTTCTTCATAGGAGTATCCTTCCATCCCCTTTACCATTTTGGTGGCTCTTCTCTGAACCTTTTCTAAAATTGCTATATCCTTTTTAAGATACGGCGAACAGGATTGCACACAATATTCAAGGTGCAGTCTCACCATGGAACGATATAGAGGCATTATAATATCTTTTGTTTTATTTTCCATTCCTTTCCTTATCATACCTAGCATTCTATTTGCTCTCTTGGCCGCCGCTGCACACTGGGCCGAGGGTTTTAACAATGAAGGTACAGGGTTTGCTTTTCTCTGATCAGAGAAGGGCTGAACTTTTACAGAGCTCTGCTAGTGAGTGGATATTTGCCTCCTGGGACATCTTACTGTGAGTTCTAGCTGTTTATTTAATTATTTACTGTTTGTCTACCTATTTGTTTGTTTAATTATTTATTGTTTGTCTTAGTGGTGTGCTAGTTCAGCCTTCTCAGCTGTACTTACCTTGCCTCTCTCATCTAACTGGGCTTTGTGTGGTAGCCATTTTGAATTAAATCTCTCTCCCCAGAACCTGCTGTTTGTTGAGCTTTTTTCCTGTCCTTGCCTGCCTGAGTGAATCCTCCCCCTCCCCCTCCCCCTGAGGTATTGTGTAGCCTTCTTCCTGTTTTCTCCACGTGTGCATAGGCTGTTTTAGTTTGCTTTTCTCTGATCAGAGAAGGGCTGAACTTTTACAGAGCTCTGCTAGTGAGTGGATATTTGCCTCCTGGGACATCTTACTGTGAGTTCTAGCTGTTTATTTAATTATTTACTGTTTGTCTAACTGTTTGTTTGTTTAATTATTTATTGTTTGTCTTAGTGGTGTGCTAGTTCAGCCTTCTCAGCTGTACTTACCTTGCCTCTCTCAACTAACTGGGCTTTGTGTGGTAGCCATTTTGAATTAAATCTCTCTCCCCAGAACCTGCTGTTTGTTGAGCTTTTTTCCTGTCCTTGCCTGCCTGAGTGAATCCTCCCCCTCCCCCCCCTCCCCCTGAGGTATTGTGTAGCCTTCTTCCTGTTTTCTCCACGTGTGCATAGGCTGTTTTAGTTTGCTTTTCTCTGATCAGAGAAGGGCTGAACTTTTACAGAGCTCTGCTAGTGAGTGGATATTTGCCTCCTGGGACATCTTACTGTGAGTTCTAGCTGTTTATTTAATTATTTACTGTTTGTCTAACTGTTTGTTTGTTTAATTATTTATTGTTTGTCTTAGTGGTGTGCTAGTTCAGCCTTCTCAGCTGTACTTACCTTGCCTCTCTCAACTAACTGGGCTTTGTGTGGTAGCCATTTTGAATTAAATCTCTCTCCCCAGAACCTGCTGTTTGTTGAGCTTTTTTCCTGTCCTTGCCTGCCTGAGTGAATCCTCCCCCTCCCCCCCTCCCCCTGAGGTATTGTGTAGCCTTCTTCCTGTTTTCTCCACGTGTGCATAGGCTGTTTTAGTTTGCTTTTCTCTGATCAGAGAAGGGCTGAACTTTTACAGAGCTCTGCTAGTGAGTGGATATTTGCCTCCTGGGACATCTTACTGTGAGTTCTAGCTGTTTATTTAATTATTTACTGTTTGTCTAACTGTTTGTTTGTTTAATTATTTATTGTTTGTCTTAGTGGTGTGCTAGTTCAGCCTTCTCAGCTGTACTTACCTTGCCTCTCTCAACTAACTGGGCTTTGTGTGGTACCCCCATCCCCCTGCTGAGGGTTCAGGACAGGGTACCTTGTAACTGCCCTCTTTAATAGGACTTATCTCCCTCCCTCCCTCCCCAGCACCCACCCACCCCTGGGGTAATTGTAGTTTTATAGGTACTTGCACATCTTAGAGGAAAGGGGCTGCTCTCAGGTGCAGCTCTTAATCCAAATCAGTCATACACAGAGGACCTGAGATTAATTAAGCTTCAGGTACACAGGGTGTATTAGGGGTATTAGATACACTTTTATTATTTATTTTATTTATTTATTTAACAGTATTTTTAAACCGCCTTATCTTATTAATCAAGGTGGTATCACAGCAAACAATCGGGTAAAGTGAGTGTGTTAATCATGCAGTGAGGGTGCAATTTAGTTGAGTGTGTGTTGTATCGTGTGCTAGATTGGGGTGAGCTATGTACAAGGTGTGGTGTGTTGCGTGCTAGAATGGTTTGAGCTATGTACAGCGTGGGCTATATACAGTGGTGCTGTAAAACATTATCTGTACAGACAGCAATATGTGCTGTTATACATTCTCTTAGGTTATGTGATGTGTCCATAGTGTTCTATGAACAGCATGGTTTTTAGCTGTTTTCTAAAGTCTTTGAGGTCTGTAGTTGTCCTCAAGTCGTCTGGTAGTTTGTTCCATATAGTTGGAGCAGCCATGGAGAGAGCTCTGTCTGTTGTGTCCTTGCGTGTGTGTTTGAATTCACCTGGGGTGCTGACTCGGTTGCGTGTTTGTTTTCTTCTAGGACGAGTGCTGTTGTCTGGTTGAATGAGGGTGTGTAGGCTGTTGGCTGATGTGTGCTGATTTATCTTAAATAGGTTTATGATAGTTTTGTATCTGATGCGTGCACCGATTGGGAGCCAGTGTAAGTCTTTTAAGGTGGGTGTGATGTGGTCCTGTCTTGCAGTACCGGATATTATTCGTGCTGCAGTGTTTTGTGCTAGCTGGAGTGGTTTGAGGGCTTGTTTCGGTAGTCCCAAGTATATCGGATTGCAGAAGTCCAGTATTGGGGTTATCAGTGCTTGGAGGACGGTACGAAAGTGTTCTGGGGCAAGGAGTGGTTTCAGTCTCCTGATGATTCGCATCTTGTAGTAGACTTTTTGTATTGTTTTGTCTATGTGTGGCTTGAGGCTTAGCTTATTGTCCAGAGTAACTCCAAGGTATCTCACTTCTGATTTTAGTATAAGCACCTACACCAATCCTTATTATATACCGAATTTAAAAGACCTAAACACAAGCTTTAAACTAAGATGCAGACAGAGGTCCAGCAACGAGATGGGGGTTCTCCAGTCTTTTGCATTGAGTGTCACATGTATGATTTTCTCCCAGTTGGTGAGAGGTCCTACATATGCACTAAGTGCAGGGAGCTCTTTGCTCTCAGGGAACGAGTACGTTCTCTAGAGGCTAGAGTAGCAGACCTGAAAGACATAAGAAAGACAGAGAAGTACATGGACGAGACCTACAGGGATATAGTCCTGAAGTCCCACCTCCAGTCTGGCAGCATCCCTGTTGCCATGGAGGAGAGAGGTCACGTGACAGGAGAGCATCACCCTGGTGTGGCAGGAAGTGATCCTGTAACTAGGACCTGTCCTCCAGGTGATGTAAAACCCTCTCGCACCGAGGACGTTTCTCCAGGGCCATGTCCCCATGAGGGGAGGGTCAGGACAGCTGTTATAGTTGGTGATTCAATCATTAGGAATGTAGATAGCTGGGTGGCTGGTGGACGTGAGGATCGCCTGGTAACATGCCTGCCTGGTGCGAAGGTAGCAGATCTCACGCACCGCCTAGATAGGATCATAGATAGTGCTGGGGGGGAGTCTGCTGTCTTGGTACATGTTGGTACCAATGACATAGGAAAATGTGGTAGGGAAGTTCTGGAGGCTAAATTTAAGCTTTCAGGTAGGAAGTTGAAATCCAGAACTTCCAGGATAGCGTTCTCCGAAATGCTTCCTGTTCCACGTGCAGGACCCAAAAGACAGGCAGAGCTCCGGAGTCTCAATGCGTGGATGAGACAATGGTGCAAGGATGAGGGTTTTGGATTTGTTAGGAACTGGGGAACATTCTGGGGAAAGGGGGGGCTCTTACGAAGGGATGGGCTTCACCTTAATCAGGATGGGACCAGACTGCTGGCATTAACCTTTAAAAAAGAGATAGAGAAGCTTTTAAACTAGAAAATAGGGGGAAGCCGACAGTCACCCAGGAGCGCATGGTTCGGACAAAGGTATCCTTGAAGGATACTACCAAAAGCAGTGAGGTTCCAAAAGGGAGTATAGTAGCCCAAATGCCCTTGAGTAAGGAGCAGACAGAGCATAAGGATTCCCAATTACCCATGCCTACCAATAGCCAGATTAATATTAATAAAATACAGTCTCTAAAATGCTTGTATGCCAATGCTAGAAGTCTAAACAATAATATGGGAGAATTAGAATATATAGCACTAAATGAGAGGTTAGATATGATTGCACTCTAAAGACATGGTGGAAGGAGGATAACCAGTGGGACACTGTGATACCTGGATACAAACTATATCGTAATGATAGAGCTGAACAAATTGGTGGAGGGGTTGCGCTCTATGTTAGAGAGGGCATTGAGTCAGAAAGGATTAAAGTTTTGCAGGGAACAAAATTTGCTGTAGAATCTCTATGGATTGAAATTCCATTTATGAAGGGGAAGGTGATGGCAGTGGGAGTATACTATCGACCACCTGGCCAGAATGAACAAATGGATGATGAAATGCTCAAAGAAATCAAGGAAGCTAACAAAAGCCACAACAGAGTAGTAATAATGGGTGATTTCAATTACCCCGGTATCGACTGGGACAGTGTCACAGCAGGACAAGCTAAAGAGATAAAGTTTCTAGATGAAATAAATGACTGCTTCTTGGAGCAGCTGATTCATGAACCGACCAGAGGGGAAGCCATACTGGACCTAGTCCTTAGTGGAATGCCAGATCTGGTGCAAGAAATAAGGGTGTTGGGACCACTTGGCAATAGTGATCATAGTATGATCATGTTTGATTTAATCAGTGGAGGACAGATAGTAAAGGAATCTACAGTACTACCTTTTAACTTTCAAAAGGGAGACTATGATAGAATGAGGAATATAGTTCGGAAAAAACTAAAAGGAGCGGTTCCAAAGGTTAAAGACTTACAGCAAGCTTGGGTGTTATTTAAAAATACTATCTTCGAAGCCCAGACCAGCTGTATTCCACGCATTAAGAAAAGTGGAAGAAAGTCCAAAAAACTGCCAGCATGGTTTAAAGGTGAGGTCAGAGAGGCTGTTGCTGCCAAAAGAGCAACCTTCAGGAAATGGAAAAAAGAGCCAAATGATGAAAACTGGAAACAGCACAAGCACTGGCAAGTTAAATGCAAAGCATTGATAAGGCAGGCAAAGCGGGAATTTGAGAAGAAACTTGCTACGGAAGCAAAAACACGAAATAAAGACTTTTTCAAGTACATTCGTAGCAAAAGGCCTGTGAGAGAGTCAATTGGACCATTAGATGATAGAGGGGTAAAAGGGGCAGTAAGAGGAGACAAGGCTATAGCAGAGAGACTGAATGAATTCTTTGCTTCGATCTTTACTGAGGAAGATGTAGGGATGTTACCCAAGACTGAAGTGGTATTTAAAGGTGATACTGCAGAGGAATTGAGAGAAATATCGCTACACCGGGAAGATATATTGCAACTATTTGATAAACTGAATAGTAGCAAATCACCTGGACCGGATGGTATACATCCCAGAGTGTTGAAAGAACTGAAATATGAGATTGCAGACCTGTTATTGGTAATCTGTGAACTTTCATTTAAATCATCTGTAATACCTGAAGATTGGAGGGTTGCCAACGTAACACCAATTTTTAAAAAGGGTTCCAGGGGTGACCCGGGAAATTACAGACCGGTGAGCCTGACGTCAGTACCAGGGAAAATGGTAGAAACCATCATAAAGAACAAAATTACACAGCATGTAGATAGTCATGGCCTAATGGGAGACAGCCAACATGGCTTTAGACAAGGAAGATCTTGTCTTACTAATCTGATCTGTTTTTTTGAAGGTGTGCATAAACAGGTAGACAAAGGTGAGTCGGTTGATATAGTGTATCTGGACTTTCAGAAAGCTTTTGACAAGGTCCCCCATCAGAGACTTTTGGCGAAGCTAAAAAGTCATGGGATAGGAGGCAGTGTACTATTGTGGATCGGGAACTGGTTAAAAGATAGAAAGCAGAGGGTAGGGCTAAATGGCCAATATTCCCAATGGAAAAAGGTGAATAGTGGAGTACCCCAGGGATCTGTACTGGGTCCGCTACTTTTTGACATATTCATAAATGACCTGGAAAAGGGAATAACTAGTGAGGTTATCAAATTTGCAGATGACACAAAACTGTTTAAAGTTGTTAAAACCCAAGAGGATTGTGGAAAACTGCAGGAGGATCTGGATAAATTGGAAGACTGGGCATCCAAATGGCAGATGAAATTTAATGTGGACAAGTGCAAAGTTATGCACCTAGGAAAGAACAACCCACACTATAGTTACAGGATGCAAGGCTCCACATTAGAAACCACCACCCAGGAAAAAGATTTAGGAGTAATCGTGGATAACATGTTAAAACCCTCCGCCCAGTGTGCAGCGGCGGCCAAGAAAGCAAATAGAATGCTAGGTATCATAAGGAAAGGGATGGAGAATAAAACAAAGGATATTATAATGCCTCTGTATCGCTCCATGGTACGACCGCACCTTGAATATTGTGTGCAATTCTGGTCACCGTATCTTAAAAAGGACATAGAGTTATTAGAAAAAGTACAGAGAAGAGCCACCAAATTGGTGAAGGGGATGGAAGGCTACTCCTATGAAGAGAGGCTAAAAAGGTTAGGGCTCTTTAACCTAGAAAAGAGATGGCTGAGGGGAGATATGATAGAGGTGTATAAATTAATGAATGGAGTGGAACGGATAAATGTGGATCAATTGTTTACGCTATCAGAATATAGAAGGACTAGGGGACATGTAATAAAGCTACAGGGTAAACTATTTAAGACAAATAGGAGAAAATATTTCTTCACTCAACGTGTAATCAAACTCTGGAATCTGTTACCGGAGGATGTAGTAAGGGCTGTTAGTAAAGCTGGGTTTAAAAAAGGTTTGGACAAGTTCCTGGAGGAAAGGTCCATAAACCACTATTAAAAAGGGACCCAGGATATCAATGCTTGGCCTAGTACAAGCACTGCAGAACCTGTGTCTTTTGGGGAAACTGCTAGGTACGTATGACCTAGATTGGCCACTGTTGGAAACAGGATACTGGGCTTGATGGACCTCGGTCTGACCCAGTATGGCATTTCTTATGTTCTTATGTTCTTATGTTCTTAACATGGTATCCACAATGACGCCTAAATCTTTTTCCTGGGTGGTGGTTCCTAATGTGGAACCTTGCATCGTGTAACCATAGTTTGGGTTGTTCTTCCCTAGGTGCATAACCTTGCACTTGTCCACATTAAATTTCATCTGCCATTTTGATGCCCAGTCTTCCAATTTATCAAGATCCTCTTGCAATTTTTCACAATCCTCTTGGGTTTTAACAACTTTAAATAGTTTTGTGTCATCTGCAAATTTGATCACCTCACTCGTTATTCCACTTTCCAGGTCATTTATGAATATGTCAAAAAGCAGCGGACCCAGCACAGATCCCTGGGGTACACCACTATTCACCTTTCTCCAATTGGAAAATTGGCCATTTAGCCCTACCCTCTGCTTTCTATCTTTTAACCAGTTCCTGATCCACAATAGTACACTGCCTCCTATCCCATGACTCTTTAGTTTTGCCAAAAGTCTCTGATGAGGGACCTTGTCAAAGGCTTTCTGAAAGTCCAGATACACAATATCAACCGACTCACCTTTGTCCACCTGTTTATTCACTCCTTCAAAAAAACATAACAGATTAGTAAGACAAGATCTTCCTTGTCTAAAGCCATGTTGGCTGTCTCCCATTAGGTTGTGACTATCTACATGCTGAGTAATTTTATTCTTTATGATGGTTTCTACCATTTTTCCTGGTACTGACGTCAGGCTCACCGGTCTGTAGTTTCCAGGATCACCCCTGGAACCCTTTTTAAAAATTGGTGTTACCTTGGCGATCCTCCAATCTTCAGGTATTAGAGATGATTTTAATGATAGTTCACAGATTACTGATAGCAGGTCTGCAATCTCATATTTCAGTTCTTTCAACACCCTTGGATGTATACCATCCAGCCCAGGTGATTTGCTACTCTTCAGTTTATCTAATAGTTGTAAGACAACTTCCCGATGTATCGATATTTCCTTCAATTCTTCCGCACCTTTAAATACCACTTCAGTCATGGGTAACATCCCTACATCTTCCTCAGTAAAGACCGAAGCAAAGAATTCATTCAGTCTCTCCGCTATCGCCTTGTCGCCTCTTAGTGCTCCTTTAACCCCTTTATCATCTAATGGACCAACTGACTCTCTCACAGGTTTTTTGCTACGAATGTACTTGAAAAGGTCTTTATTTTGTGTTTTTGCTTCCGCAGCAAGCTTCTTCTCAAATTCTCTCTTTGCCTGCCTTATCAATTTCTTGCATTTGACTTGCCAGTGCTTGTGCTGTTTCCAGGTTTCGTCGTTTGGCTCTTTTTTCCATTTCCTGAAAGATGCTTTTTTGGCAACAACAGCCTCTCTGACCTCACCTTTAAACCATGCTGGCAGTTTTTTGGACTTCATTCCACTTTTCTTAAAGTGTGGAATACAGCTGGTCTGGTCTTCCAAGATAGTATTTTTCAACAACACCCAAGCTTGATGTACATCTTTAACCTTTGCAACTACTCCTTTTAGTTTTTTCTTAACTGTTTTCCTCATTTTATCAAAGTCTCCCTTTCGAAAGTTAAAAGGTAGTACTGTGGATTTCCTTACTATCCCTCCTCCACTAATTAAATCAAAGGCGATCATGCTATGATCACTATTGCCAAGTGGCCCCAACACCCTCATCTCTTGCACTAGATCTGGTGTTCCACTAAGGACTAGGTCTAATATGGCTTCCCCTCTGGTCAGTTCATGAACCAGCTGCTCCAAGAAGCAGTCATTTATTTCATCTAGGAACTTTATCTCCCTAGCATGTCCTGACGTGACACTGACCCAGTCGATACCGGGGTAATTGAAATCACCCATTATTATTACTGCGCTGTAACTTTTGTTAGCTTCCTTGATTTCTTTGAGCATTTCATCATCCATTTGGTCATTCTGGCCAGGCACTCGATAGTACACCCCCACTGCCATTGCCTTCCCCCTTTTATTTGGAATTTCAATCCATATAGATTCTACAGCAGATTTTGATTCCTGCAAAACTTTAATCCTTTCTGAGTCAATGCCCTCTCTAACATAGAGCGCAACCCCTCCACCAATTTGATCAGCTCTATCATTACGATATAGTTTGTACCCAGGTATCACAGTGTCCCACTGGTTGTCCTCCTTCCACCATGTCTCTGTTATTCCAATCATATCTAACCTTTCATTTAGTGCTATATATTCTAACTCTCCCATCTTATTCTTTAGACTTCTAGCATTTGCATACAAGCATTTTAGAGAATGTATTTTATTCATGTTAATTTGGCTATTTTTAGACATGGGTAAATTGGTATCTTTAAGCTCTGTCTGCTCCATACTATTAGGGCATTTGGGCTACTTTACTCTTTTGTGGAACCTCTCTGCTTTTGGTAGTATCCTTCAAAGATACATTCTTCCGAACCATCCGCTCTTGGGCGACTGTCGGCTTTCCCCTAATATCTAGTTTAAAAGCTGCTCTATCTCCTTTTTAAAGGTTAATGCCAGCAGCCTGTTTCCATCCCGGTTAAGGTGAAGCCCATCCCTTCGGAAGAGCCCCTCCTTTCCCCAGAATGTTCCCCAGTTCCTAACAAATCCAAAACCCTCATCTCTGCACCATTGTCTCATCCACGCATTGAGACTCCGGAGCTCTGCCTGCCTTTTGGGTCCTGAGCGTGGAACAGGAAGCATTTCGGAGAATGCTACCCTGGAAGTTCTGGATTTCAACTTCCTACCTAAAAGCCTAAATTTTGCCTCCAGAACCTCCCTACCACATTTTCCTATGTCATTGGTACCGACATGTACCAAGACAGCAGACTCCTCTCCAGCACTATCTAAGACCTTATCTAGGTGGCGCGTGAGGTCCGCTACCTTCGCACCAGGCAGGCATGTTACCAGGCGATCCTCACGTCCACCAGCCACCCAGCTATCTACATGCCTAATGATCGAATCACCAACTATAATGGCTGTCCTAACCCTTCCCTCATGGGCACATTGCCCTGGAGAAACTTCCTCGATGCGAGAGGGTTTTACATCACCTGGAGGACAGGTCCTAGTTACAGGATCACTTCCTGTCACACCAGGGTGATGCTCTACTGTCACGTGACCTCTCTCCTCCATGGCAACAGGGGTGCTGCCAGACTGGAGGTGGGACTTCAGGACTATATCCCTGTAGGTCTCGTCTATGTATCTCTCTGTCTGTCTTATGTTTTCCAAGTCTGCTACTTTAGGCTCTAGAGAACAGACTTGTTCCCTGAGAGCAAAGAGCTCCTTGCATCTAGTGCACACGTAAGACCTCTCACCAACTGGGAGAAAATCATACATGTGACACTCAATGCAAAAGACTGGAAAGCCCCCATCCCGCTGCTGGACTGCTGTCTGCATCTTAGTTTTAAGTTTGTGTCTAGATCTTTAAGTTCTTACTTACTAGGGGTTTCTATGGGTATTTATACCAATAAAACTGTACCTAATACGTTTAATATACCTTGTTCACCTGAAGCTTAATTAATCTCAGGTCCTTAGTATATGACTGATTTGGGTAATGAGCTTCACCTGAAAGCACCTCCTGTCTTTTAAGATGTGTAAGTACCTATAAAGCTATGATTATCCCAGGGGAGGGAGGGAAATAACACTTATTAAAAGAGGGCTGCTACACAGTACCCTGTCTTGTGCTGCTGAGGTAAGCTAAATTCTGATTTGATTTAAATTATAGCTCTTAGCTGCTGCTAGGCTCTAACTTCTTATGAAATTTAAACTACAAGCTCTCTGCTGGGTACTAAATTTAACCAGAAAGCTCTCTTCTGTGTTTTAAAACTAAAAGTACTTTTCTGATGCTAGGCCCTGAGCGACTATTAAATGTACACTACAAGCTCTCTGCTGGGTTCCAAATGTAACCAGAAAGCTCTCTTCTGTGTGTTAAATTTAAACTAAAAGTACTTTGCTGTTACTTGGCCCTGAGTGACTATTAAATTTAAACTACAAGCTCTCTGCTGGGTATGAAATGTAACCAGAAAGTTCTCCTCTGTTTTTTTAAATTCAAACTTTAATTGCTGCTACTAGGCCCTAACTGATCCAACAAAAAAAGTGGGTTCACAGATTAAGTAGCTTTAATACAAAGAATTATTTTTAGAAAATTACCAGAAGTATATACTCACAGTTGCAGATTTCTCTCCAGAAGTAACAGTCCCCCTTTCTAGTCCTAGTTCTAGTGTAAAATATTTTTTCTCCTCTCTCGATTACATTCTATTTGGTCCCCTTTGGACCGTTCTTTCTTGCACATTCTTCTTTTGGCTTTAGTTATCCCCAGATTAGATTATTGTAACTCTTTGTACTATGTTTTTACCGCAGAAGGTTACCTGTCATCTCCTGCTTGCTCAGAATACTATTATTAAGCTCCTTTAAGGGGCTAAGAAATCAGATCATATCACTCCATTTCTGCATTTATTACCAGTTCTTTATCAGATGTGTTTGAAGCTTATTTTAATTGTCCATCAAGCATTTTGTTTTTTTAAAGCAGTTAGTCAGTTTGGTGATTGAAATCCAACAAGTTTTGATAAAGATGCATAAGTTCTATAAATTCTGTTGGATCTCAATAAAAGCCCAGTCCCATCCAAATCCTTGGTGCCTTTCCTACTAGGAAAACAAATCTAGCTTTCTTTAGTTTATTTATGGTTAGATGTCTTTGTTTGGATGGCAGTTCAATTTGGTTTCTAGCAGTTAAAAGGCTCAACCTGTTCCCAAGGGAACCTTGAAGTTGCAGGGTTGTCAGGAAATGCAGAATATTTTCCTTCTGATTGCTGAATCAGAGCTGGAACAGAATAAATCCTTGCTTTTTTTTTATTTGTTTTTTTAATATCTAAATCCAAGGCTTGGAAATCTGGAAGAGAGTTGAAACCTAACCTCCAGGTTTCCTCTCCAAATGCTATGGGCCTGTTTATGCTACTTTGCCAGAAGCTGTCAATCAACTGACTCCCTCTATTCAAAAACAATAGCAGGTCTCACCCAATCACAGAGGGCTGCAATCTGATGCAAGAACCAACTCCCCTGTTGCTGACTAAAACGTCAGTCCAGCACCTTCTGGCAATTTAAAAAGTTTGCTCTTTGTAATCCACTTTGGGGTTTAGTTGTTAGCAGTCTGAATGCTCAGGTTTCTAATTCCCAAAGTTTGTAACAAGCATCCATGCCAGGATTTGTGTCTTCAAAGGCAGAGACCTCTGAAAGGAGGTACATCCTTATCAGTCAATTTAAAATATACACAAAGGTTGAAGACTCGATTTTAGTGAGGTTCTCACGTTTTCATTGTGTTTATTGTGTTTCTAAGTGGTTGTACATCACTTTGAATGTTTTTACAGACTAGCGGTACATCAGGGCTTTTTTAAATAAATAAATAAATAACTCCATTTACCAGTGCTTTTTGCTGCCTCTCATTCAACCATTTTCTCATTCATGGCCCATACTGAGGGAGTCAGCTTATTTATAATTTGCCAATGTGCAACCATTAAAAGCCTGTTTAAATCCAAGTATATTATTTCTAGTGCTCTCTCCTGATCCAACTCTCTAATAACCCATCAAAGAAATTGACTGCCACTGGAGCTTGAGCTCCCCGATCGGGGTAGAGCTCGCTCCCTCCGGACATCGCCAGCTAACTCCAGCCACCGCCAGCCCGAACCGGTCTACCCTCTCCTGCCTGCCCAATCGAGGCCACCAGCACCAGTTTGAAAAGAGTGCCATCAGGCGCCAGCAAAAGCAGACTGCCACTGGAGCTGGAGCTCCCCAATCGGGGTACAGCTCGCTCCCTCCGGACGTCACCAGCTAACTTCAGCCGCCGCCGCCAGCCCGAACCTGTCTACCCGCTCCCACCTGCCCAATTAGGGCTGCTGGCACCAGTTTGAAAAGAGCACCATCAGGCGCCAGCCAGCGCCTGGCAGGCTCATGCCTGAGGGCCTCGCCAGAGGGCCCTTTGGCATGGCCCTTAGGCGGAGGACCATAGCAGGAAATCTACAAACATCGACCCAATGGAAACGCACAACTACAACAACCACACCACCACCCTGAACCTAGATCCAGCCACAACACATTCCAAGTACCTCAAGACATAACTACCAGAAATTCACTGCACAAAGTCTTAAACAGCCTGGAACCCCACCAATACAGCAATGGACTCCATGAATATACCTCACCAACCACACGCAGGTAATCACCTCATTATATTTTAATTTCTGAGACTTAGGCATTTCATCTATATTGTAAATTAAAAACTAATATCCTTATACTACGTATAAGTTGGCCACAGTTACCTTCTCATAGAAACTCACACTTTGTTCATATCTCTGTTCCAGATACTGTACTTAACCACTGTTTATAAATATTAGTTTTAAATATTACAGAATAACCATTGTGATTTCCGACCTGACCAATACACAATTATAACTCAAACATAACTTTAAGAAAATGGAACTAACTAATTTGCTGTTATCAGTATATCTCTGTCTGACTGTGTATATATACACATGTCTATCATACACATTTAACCATCCTATAGACACTTGGCAATACATATATACTTATCCACTGTATACTTTATACACATACCCTGTATATACACCTCAATACCCCATCAACACTCAATATGCAACTCAACGCAACAAAAAGACAACCAGCAAACAGCTTAACCATACCCTCAAACAACCCAACTCAAAACCAAAGAAAACCCACTCAAGAGTAATCAAAATTAAAACCAACCCAAACCCATCACCTCAACTTAACACTGACTCACAAACCCCCTACAAATGTATACTAATAAATGCAAGGTCCATAAGAATAAAATACATATTATCCATGACATTATCACAGATGATAATGGTAAGTGAAAGCCCCAAGGTAGGTGATACATTAAATACCTTTATGGAAATGGGTAACAGGGGTAACATATGGAAAGCAGTGTGTATAAATGCCCGTAGCATGGGGAATAAGATCCCTGATGTTGAAGCTTTGGTGGGAGTGGCTGACTTGGATTTAGTGGCAGTTACAGAAACATGGTTCACAGAAAACCATGATTGGGATGTAACTATACCTGGCTATACTTAATTCAGAAAGGACAGGGTAGGAAGAAGGGGAGGAGGAGTGGCACTATATGTAAAAACTACTATTAAAGCTTTGGAATTACAGAGCTTAAAAGGGAGAGAGGAGGCATTGTGGGTTAAACTAGAAAGAGGGAAAGAGAAATCTATTTGCATTGGTGTGATATACAGACCTCCCTCACAAGAGGAAGAGGTGGACAGAGAGTTAATTGAAGACATACGCAGCATTGCTAGGAAAGGGGAAGTACTACTGATAGGAGATTTCAATATGCCAGATGTTGATTGGCACATTCCTGCTGCAGTATCATCTAGAAGTAAGGAGATCCTGGATTCTCTACAGGGAGAGCTATTCAGGCAATTGGTAACAGACCCCACACGTGAAGGGGCCATACTGGACTTGGTGCTTACCAATGGTGAAAATGTTTCTGATGTTGTAGTGGGAGATCATTTTGCATCCAGTGATCACCAGATGGTGTGGTTCAGTATTAGGACTAGGGCTGTTAGAATCTATTCCAAGGTGAGGATCTTAGACTTTAGGAAGACTAACTTTGCGAAGATGGGCCAATACCGCAAGGAGTCGTTAGTGGGATGGGAACAGCTGGGGGATGTAGAAAAACAGTGGGCAAAACTGAAAGGGGGTATTTTTAGGGCAACCAACCTTTTTGTTAAAATGGTAAATAAAGGCAAAAGGAAAAGGAGACCGCTATGGTTTTCGAAGGAAGTAGCTGAAAAAGTGAAGAAAAAGAGGGAGGCCTTCATGAAATACAGGAGATCACAGAGAGGAAGACAGGCATCTGTATTTGGAAAAACTTAGAGAAGCTAGCAAAGTAGTCAAGAAGGCAAAGATTCAAAAGGAGGAGGAAATAGCAAATGCAATAAAATGGGGGGATAAGACATTTTTCAGATATATTAGTGAGAAGAGGAAGGGCAAAAATGGTATTGTCAGACTCAAGGGTGCAGGGGGGGAATATGTAGAAGCTGATAAGGATAAAGCGGAATTGCTTAACAAATATTTTTGTTCTGTGTTCACAGATGAAGAACCAGGAGCAGGACCTCAGAAAACACCTACAAATAGGAACAGAAGCGAGGGACATCTTGAACAATTTTCAGAAGACTGTGTTTGAAATTAGCTCAACTTAAAGTAGACAAAGCGATGGGACCAGATCGGATACACCCTAGAATACTGAGGGAACTTGGGGACGTTCTAGCAACTCCACTGACTGACCTTTTCAATGCCTCGTTGGAGTCGGGAATGGTGCCAAAGGACTGGAGAGAGGCTCATGTGGTGCCTTTACACAAAAGTGGAAGTAAGGATGTGGTTGAAAACTACAGGCCGGTTAGTTTAACTTTGGTGGAGAGTAAATTATTGGAAATGCTGCCGAAAGAGAAAATAGTGAGGTTTCTGGAGTCCAGCGGATTAAAGGATCCGAGGCTGGATTCACCAGAGGCAGGTCTTGTCAGACAAATCTGATTGATTTCTTTGACTGGGTGACCAGGGAGTTGGACCGAGGGAGAGCTCTAGATGTGGTGTATTTAGATTTCAGTAAAGCCTTTGACACTGTTCCTCACAGGCGACTTATAAACAAACTGAGCACCCTAGGAATGGACCCTAAAGTTACTGCTTGGGTTAGAAATTGGTTGGGTGGGAGGCGACAAAGAGTACAAGTAAATGGAGCTCACTCTGAGGAGAAGGATGTTAGCAGTGGTGTGCCCCAGGGATCTGTCCTTGGTCTGATTCTTTTTAACATCTTTGTTAGTGATATAGCAGAAGGGCTGTCGGGTAAGGTTTGCCTCTTTGCAGATGATACCAAAATCTGCAATAGAGTAGACACCCAGGAAGGTGTATATAATATGAGGAGGGATCTAGCTAAGCTTGAAGAATGGTCTAGAATTTGGCAGCTGGGATTTAATGTTAAAAAATGTAAGGTCATGCATTTGGGCTGCAGCAATCCAAGGGAGCAATACAGTATAGGAGGTGAAGTACTTCGTCCACTAAAGAAGAGCGGGACCTAGGCGTGGTTGTGTCTGATCATCTTAAAGTAGCTAAACAGGTAGAAAAGGTGAATTCAAAAGCTAGAAGGATGCTTGGTGATATGATTGAGATGTTTAAATACCTCCATGGCATAAATGTTCAGGGAGAGAGCCTCTTTCAATTGAAAGCAAGTTCTGCTACGAGGGGACATGGGATGAGGGTGAAGGGAGATAGATTCAGGAGTGATATGCGGAAATATTTCTTTACAGAAAGAGTAGTGGATCCATGGAATAGTCTCCCAGTGGAGATGGTAGAGATGAGGACAGTAAGTGAATTCAAAAAAGCATGGGACCAACACAGAGAATCTCTAAAGGTAAAAAGTGGACTGTTGTTGTTGTTGATATGGAAGGACAGACTAGATAGGCCATGTGGTCTTTTTCTGGCATCATGTTTCTATGTTTCTATGAAAAACCAGATATACTATGTATCACTGAAACCTGGATTACAGACACTGACACAATCCTTCTAAACCAATTAAACAAACCAGGATACAATCTATTCAACTGTCCTCACAACAATAGAAGAGGAGGTGGAGTTCTAATTATTGCAAGAGACTCGTTAAACCTATCCAACACCACACAAAACGCTCATGATGGAATAGATATCCTCAAACTGGAGAATAAAACTCTAATAATATGCCTAATATACAAACCCCCCATATCAAAACATGAAGCTCTTGCTGCCGCACTAAAAAAGATCTGTACAACAACAATCAGGAAATACCAGATTATTCTAGGAGACTTCAACCTTGCTTCAATCTCTCCCACACATGAAAGCACATTCCTTGAAGCTATGGACCAATTGGGATACAAGCAGACAATACGAAATCCCACCCACAACAAGGGAAACATACTAGACTTGGTATTTCTGCCCAAGAAGGCTTACCACAACGAGGGCAAAGAACCTGCACCACAAATAACACAAGTTCCCTGGTCAGACCATCACCTAATACAATTCATATTCTACATGACAACAAAACTTGAAAACCAACAATCTGGAACAAAAACTCAATATGGCAAAAAGTTCAAAAAATTTGACAAAGAAGCCCTAATAAACTCAATTACTACACGCGTAGACACTGATCACACCTATCTCGAAATACCAATAAACCAATGGAACAAAGGAGTTGAAACAGTTGCAAAGCAGACGATGAATGCCACAATGCATTCAAATAGAAAAATAAGAAGCAAATCTGAGCCCTGGTACACATCGGCATTAACCAAAATGAAGAAAGACCTCAGAAAACTGAAAAAAGATGGAGAACATCAAAGTCCCCTGAACGCAAAGCAGAATGTTTAACACTACTTGCAAACTACAAAGAAGAAATCAACACAGCAAAAAAAGAAATATCACACTAAAATACTAAACAAGGTGTTGACCAGACCAAGAGAATTGTTCGAACTCGTTAAATCTATTACCAAAACTGTCCGGGATGATAGTCCAAACAATGATATAAAGGCACAAACACTAGCCGATCACATGCTAGCAAGCTTAACCCAACAGAAGAAAACTCCACTTGAACACAAACTACAAACAACATCCCGCAACCTCCACCAGAAGCTATGGACACCAATGAGGAATGGGATTCCTTCCACCCCATTGAGTCAAGGCAGATAATAAACACTATCACAAGCCTAAATACCACTACTTCTCCCTTAGACCCTTGTCCAGCAGCATGGATCAAGGCAACAAAAGCAGAAATTGCCCCATGCATAATGCACATAGTAAATCAATCACTGCAACAAGGAATCATGCCACTAGAGCTCAAAAGATCACTCATAAGACCTATCTTAAAAAACAAAACACTCAAGAAGGATGATCCATCTTCATACCGTCCCATCTCAAGCATACCACTCATAGTCAAAACTGTTGAAAAATCAGTTCAGCACCAATTACAAGACCATATCGATGCCAGAAATGCACTTGACGACCAACAATATGGCTTCCATCAATACCATGGAGTAGAAACCCTGCTACTAGTATTACTTGACAAATTATACAAAGGCATTAAAAACAGCAAGAAAATGTTCATCCTAATATTCATAGACATAACTGCGGCATTCGACACGGTAAACCATGGGACCCTCATCACTAGACTCAAATCCATAGGAATAAAAGGAACCCCCAACAGAGTGCAGCAGGTTCACTTTAACCAAGAAACATCAAAGGCATTCCCACAAACACAGGGAATACCGCAAGGGTCAGCATTGTCCTCCCTACTGTTCAACTTCTACTTAAGACCTATCTGCACAATATTTCAGAAACACAAGATTAATTGCCACCTATATGCAGATGATATAATGCTGTATACACAACTGGACACAAACCATTCAAACTATAATCACTTGGAAGCATGCCTCAAGGAAACACAAACTTGGCTACAGCAGAACAACATGAACATCGACCACAAGAAAACAGAAGTAATGTTCATCTCCAAAACCCCCAATTTTACTCCTCCCCCAACAATTCTCCTGAACAATAATGCATACAACATCAAACAAGAAATAAAATATCTGGGAGTAACCCTCGACAAAAATCTCAAGATGGAAACCCACCTAAGATTATTAAACCAAGCAATATTCCACAAAGTATGGATACTCCAACCTCTATGCAACATTATTGAGCAGTCCGACTTCCGAACAGTAGTCCAAGCACTCATCACACCTCACTTGGACTACTGCAACAACATTCTTCAAGGATTACCCAAAAAAACCCTCAACATACTACAAATGGCACAGAATGTCACCGCTCGAATTATAATGAAATTGCAGGTCTCCGACCACATCACACCAATACTAATGGAACTCCACTGGCTTCTCATCCATGCTTGCATAAGATACAAAATAATAGTAACAGTATTTAAATTGATCCACAAACTAGCACTGTCGTACCTCTCCACACTTATCTCAACACAACCCCCCCCCCCCAACAGGAGAAGAAGAACCCACAAACTAAACACCTTACACGTCCCACTCAACATACGCAACGTCAAAACTCTCACAAGTAATATAGCTTTCACATACACAGCTCCATCCCAATGGAATAACCTACCTAACGCACTAACAGCCAACAATGACATAAAAGACTTCCAGAAAAACCTAAAAACCCACCTATTTCAGGAATACTATAACTAGTCCTAATTCAAACATATACTAGGCTATTCCAGGAATGCTATAACTAGTCCTAATGCAACCTTATACTAGGCTATGTAAATAACCATGAAACACATATAAATATGTATATAACTGTACAAATTTCATACTGTATAATTTCAGATCTGTGATATGCATATGTAAACAAATTTGACTCCTGTTACAGTAAATGTAACAAATGTTTGCTGTGATAAAAGTTTAATGTAAACCACTACTGATTGCTGGAAGAAGCGGTTTACAAATGTAACCCAAATAAAATAAATTCTCAATATAGAGACAAGATGGCAACCTACTGAAATAACTGAGAAAGCCGCTGAGGCCTGCAGCATGTGGCTCGTCAGACGTTGCTGTATTGTATGGCCTTTGCCGCCTACCTTGTTGCTTAATTACCCTCCTTGCACTACAGTATATTAATCTAACGAGGTAACTAGAATCAGCCTCTGTGATCTGTGAATGCACCCGTAATTGGTTGTCGGTGCTTGCATGACTTTATTTAGCCCTTGACTGATGACTCTAATGTTTTTAACATTTTTAGGCTTATAGGGCACGATATTTGAAAGGCATTTACACAGTTTACAGCCCAGTAAACTGTGTAAATGCCTTAAATAGGAATATTTAATGGCACCTACATGGTTAGTGCTGTTGAATATCCCTGCCTGTGTCCCCTATGCGCTCCGATGCTATCCGGTTAGCATCAGGCCATCTTGGGGCATGCTAGGGTGAAGCGGAGTGCCAATAACTAGATAGTGGTGACATTGCACCGCTACCTGGTTAGGGATCCATGGCTAAAACTAGGCAAGCTTTTGGCTCACCTAGTTTTAACTGCAGAGGCTAACTGGGTAGTGGTGCAATATCGCCTCTACCCAGTTAGCCTTGTAGGCTCCGAGGCTTGTGCGGCGACTCCGGATATCCAATGCTATCTCCTCTCTCCCTTGCTCTCTTCTGATGACACTAATCCCAACCCTGACTCCCCTTCATTTTTCTCTCGCTCATATATTAGTTCCTCTCTCCACCTTCCCAATCTCATCCATTTCCCTCTCCTTTCCACGCTCCTCTCTCCCCTTCTCATGTGCCTGATGGAATGCTCATTCCATTTCTAACAAACTTCTCTTTACCCATGATCTCTTTTATCTCTCCTGTTTTCCGTCTTCTTGCTCGTACTAAAACCCTGCTCCTCCCTGATGGCACTGCTTCGGTTGTTGCCCTCTCTCATGGCAGCTACCAGTTCTCCCAAACTCCTCATGGCAATGGCCGTAGTGCTGATGTCGGGTTTCTACTTTCTCCTTCTTTGTCAGTTTCAACCCCTCCTTCTACCTCTGTCTCATTCCTTTTCCTCCCTTGAAGTACACTCCATCCATCTTCTTAATCCCCTTCTTCTCTGGATCACTGTTATCTATAGACCCCCTGACAAGTCCACTTCTACCTTCCTCACTGATTTTGACTCTTGGCTCTCCTTATTCCAGGATTCTTCCTCCCCTTCCTTAATTCTTGATTACTTTAATTTCCATATTGATAACCCTTCTGACCCCTATGAGGCCAATTCTATTTTGGCCATCCTGCCACTTGTGAGGCAGAACAGAATTAGGGTGTGCAGTGGTAGCACCCAATTCTGATTCCGTGGGGGCCAGACGTGTCCACAGGATCAGAATCGGGTCTACAGGCCTGGATATGCATGCCGGCCCCAATTCTGAGAGGAAATGTGCCCAGCCACATACCCGGCTAACTCAGCCAGGCTCCTGAATGGAGCCACAATGCCATGGTGTACCATCGCCATGGTACCATGACTCAATTCAGGAGCCGTGATCTCCGGCGGCAGAAAATCAACCTCATTCCCTGCAGCCCGACCCCCGATCTGGCCTTTCAAAGCCTGGGTCGGCCTGCGGGGAACCACCTGCGCCCTCTCATCTGCTCCTCCAAGTCCTGCACCGCAATCCTCCACCATCCAGAGGGACTTATTCTGCCTTCAAGGTGGAATAAGTCCCCCGTCTACATTGAAGGCCCCGGACATACAGGGCTGTCCTTGGAATCGGCCCTGTATATCCAGGGTCACGGCCTGCCCATGCCCCACACTTGCTCTGCTCTGGACTGCCCCCTCCTTCCCTGTCTAAGGATCCCAGTACAACAGCGCTGTTCATATGGGGAGCCTTAGTGCCAGAAGCGGTAGGGGGATGAACCGCGGGGATGTACATCATGCTTGGACGTACATTCCTGCTGTTTGTGGCACAGAATGAAACCATATGTCTCTAAGCTCCTTTCCCTTACCTCCTCTTTCAACCTCCAGCTTTGCTCTTCTGCTCCCACTCATCAACTTGGTCACTGCCTTGACCTCGTTTTCTATTGTAATTGTTTATCTTATAATTTCTGCACCTCAGTTCTTCTCTTATCTGACCATCACCTCTTAAGTTTCATTTTTCATCACTCCTTGCCTCAATCTTACCCAATCTCCTATCTTTTTAGGAATCTTCATGCTATTGATCCACTGACTCTATCCACTACTGTCTCTTCTTTCTTCTACTACATCCTCTAAGTCTGTTGATGAGGCCATAGTTTCCTATAATACAGTTCTTTCCTCTGGATACTTTTGCTCTGCCCTTAGCACTTCCTGTGAGGCATTTCACCTCAGCCCTGGCTGTCTTCAACTACCCATTACCTTTGCTCCTGTGACCACTCAGCTGAACACACTTGGCTCAAATCCCACTCCCTTTCTGACTTCCTTTGTAGCAGCAAAGTGCAGACAATGAATAAATCCAGGAGTCAATTTACAGGGTCCAAGCCAATTTATTGTGCACAAGGCCCAGTTAGTCAAGCTTCAAAAAGGACTGAGCAAAGCTCTTACAGAAACATATTCTTTTTTTTTTTATTTTTTTTTTCATTTTAAATTTTTATTGAGATTTTATAAGAAGAATACAAATGCATACGCGTGGAAAACCAATAATAAACAGTATAGTCAACCAACAAACAACGAGAATTCAATCCTGTCAACAATCCCAATTGGTTCATACATCGGTGCATTTGGACTATTCCAACCTACCCCTTCTCCCCACCCCCCCCAACCCGCTCGTCCCTGCCCAATATACAAACCTAACTAATCAATTGCCCCTACCCCCCCACCCCCCCCTTACCCGCCCATCCCATCCCTTCATAGTCTCCATAGCCCCTCCTCCACTCACCGCCACTCACCCAACATCCAAGCCCCATTTCCACTAGCACAGTCATCCTGCTCCCTATAGGCCCTCCTTCCCCTTCCCCTTCCAGCCCTCCATCCAGTTCCAGACCTTCTGACAATATACCACACTCGTCCCTCCCTTTCCTCGTCGCAGCTCCGTTAGTTTATGCATCAAACTCACCTCAGCCACCCTTCGCACAAAACCTGCCACCTGTGGTATGCTCTGCCCCCCCCAGTGCTGGGCTATCTCACAGCGCGCTGCGGCTATACAATGGTGCAGAACCCCCTCCTCCCGTCTCGAGAGTCCTTCGTCTAGTTGATGCAGCAAACAAGCTGCTGGACTCCCATGGAGTTTCTGCCCAGTCATCCCATGGATCGCCTCCCAGACCTGCCCCCAGTAAACTTGTAACCTGTCACACTTCCACCACATATGCATCCAGTCCCCTCGTTCGTCACAGCCCCGCCAACATAAGTCATCTCGCCCCTTCCCTGCCCGAAAACGATGCACTGGCGTCCAATACCATCTATATAGCACTTTGTAAGCATTTTCCCTAATTTGTGTCGCTATTGACACAGAAGCAATGATCTGAATAAGCTTCACCCATCGCTCCTCATCCCAACATACCCCCAGATCCTCCTCCCATTGCAACATGTATCGGGGCTTACACTCCCCACCCCCGGGAGGCCGTTGTGAATTCTGGACAAAACCCCCTTTTTCCCCCCCCTGACCATTACATATAGCCTCAAACCAGCCCCTATTGTCCCAGAGATCCTTCCATACCTTTGATTGCCTCAGAAAACTCCTCAGCTGCATATAAGCAAATTGATCGCCCTCTTTCAGCTTGTAGAGGTCCCGAAGGCCTTCAAACGGGTGAACCCCCTTGGGATGGAGAATCTGTTGGACATGTGTTAGCCCATTTCTGGCCCATCTTCGTAACACTCGCTCATCTGGGCCCTGTCCCCTCTCGAAACATGCCTCAATAGTCATCCCCAGAATATATCCCTTATTTGGAACAAGTTGAGGTTTGTTGCGTTTCCAAATTCTCAAGCTATGCGCTGTCATAGGACTCATAGCATGCCGGTCTAGTCCCTTAGACCCCCGCCATATCGCTCTTTCGAGGTCCTTGCCCCCGACCAACTCGTACTCCATATTAACCCAAGCTTTGGATGTTTCCCTCTGCCACTCATATAGCGCTTTCAATTGCGCTGCTTCATAATATTTGCGTATATTAGGTACCCCCAACCCCCCCTCCCCTCTGACCCATTGCAACACCTGCATTGCTACCCTAGGACGCTTCTGCATCCAGATAAACCTATTGATCATCTGCTGTATCCGTTTTAATCTATGTAGAGGGACCCCAACCGGGAGTGTCTGAAATAAGAACAACAATCGGGGCACCAGCATCATTTTTACCGTCGCGATACGCCCAAACCAGGACAAATATCTCCCTCCCCACCCATCCAGCCAACCCTCTATCTTCCCCCACATCCTCTTGTAGTTCAAATTGTATGACTCATCGATTTTATTGCTTATCCGAATGCCGAGGTAGCGGATACTTCCCCGGGCCCACTTGAAGGGATATTTCTTGGCCAAAATCGTTGCTAGTCCACCAGGGACCGTCAAGTTCAGAATTTCCGATTTAGATTGGTTAATTGTAAACCCCGAAACTTTGCCATACTCTTCCAGCTCCCATATCACTATGGGCAGACTCACTCTGGGGCGGGCTAGACTTAAGATAACGTCGTCCGCAAACAACGAAATTTTATAGGCACTTCTCCCCACTGTAATACCCGAGATATCCGCCCTATCCCTTATCCGCTGCGCCAGGGACTCCATAGCTAACGCAAAGAGCAATGGTGACAATGGGCAGCCCTGCCGTGTTCCCCGCCCTAGGTCGAAAAACTCCGAGTGGGCCCCGTTTACCCGCACACAAGCTTTAGGGTGCGCGTACAGCCCCTTAACCCACGCTAGAAACTCGCTCCCCAGCCCCACCTTCTCCAGCACCTGAAAAAGAAAAGGCCAGGCCACTTGGTCGAAAGCCTTCTCCGCGTCCAGCGAAAGCAAAAGCGTCTCCTCCCCTCTCCGCTCACTAGTCCAAATAATATTGAGAATCTTTTTAATGTTATCGGCCACCTGCCTCCCGGGAATAAACCCTGCCTGATCTTGATGAATCAATTTCCCAATTACCTTGTTCAACCTCGTGGCGAGGATCTTGGCCAGGAGCTTAGCATCCAAGTTAAGCAGAGAAATCGGCCTGTATGAGGCGCACTCCCGCGGGTCCTTCCCTTCTTTGTGAAGCACCGTAATACCCGCCCAACCCATGGTGTCCGCTAACTTCCCACCCTCCCGGGGTTGGTTAAATAAGTTCACCAGAGGCCCGATCAATAGACCAGCGAAAGTCCTATAAAACCGGGCAGTAAACCCGTCCAACCCAGGAGCTTTCGCCAATTTTAACTGTTGGATCGCCCGCTCCACTTCGTCTGATCCAATAGGTTTATTCATATCGTCCTGTTCGCTCTTGCCCAATGTGGGCAATTCCATAGAAGCCAGATAATTTACCCCCCATTCTACTGGATGCCGGTCCTTAGCTGTGTACAATTCCCGGTAATAATCCTTGAATGCCTCCCGAATCTCCCCATCTTGAGTGACCAATGCCCCACCCCTCTGCCGGACCCCTATTATGTGGGAGCGAAGCTTCTGTTGCTTCAACCTCTGGGCCAGGTACCGCCCGGCCTTGTTTCCCCCCTCAAATGCCTCCTGTCGCAAGAGCTGCATCTGATATTTAATCTTGTCTGCCTGTAACTCGTTGAGTTGCGCTCTCGCCGCCAGAACCTGTCCCCTATGGCTTCCCCCACTCCCGCGTCCGTCTAATTCTTCCAATTCCAATAACCGTTCCCTTAAGAGCCGTTCTTTCTCCTCCCTTTCCCTCTTTTTCCGCGCCCCCCATTTGATTAATATACCTCTGACCATCGCCTTATACCCATCCCAAATAACCCCCCAGGAGGTCTCCCCATTATCATTTAAGCGAAAGTACTCCCGTGTACCTTTTTCCACTTCAGCTCTGACCCGCTCCTCCTCCAGTAGGGATTCGTTGAGCCTCCAGAACCGATTCCCTTTCCCTTCATCTGCCACTTGCAGCCAGACCACCACCGGTGCATGGTCGGACCATGTAATGGACTCCATATTCGCATCCTTTATTTTCCCCCCCACCTCTTTGGACACCCATATAGCATCGATACGGGAATAAGACCCATGTACCGGCGAGTAATAGGAAAACTGTCTCCGTCCTGGATGGCGCAAGCGCCACGCATCTACCAAACAATGCTGTGTCACGAAATTACGATAGCGTCTTCGATCCCCCCGCTTTCCTTCTCGCGGACCTGTAGCATCCCTGGATGGGTTCCACGTTAGGTTGAAGTCACCCCCACAAATGAGAATCCCATCCCCCTGTTTCCCCAACTCCCCATTCAGTTTTGTCCAGAATTCACTCTGCCCCCCCGTGGGTGCGTACACATTCACTACACAATACCATACATTCCCCACTTTTACCCGGGCCACCACATACCTCCCCCCTCTATCCCTCACCACCATCTGTACCTGAAGCTTTAAACGTGAAGCAAATAGAATAGCAACCCCACCCTTCTTCTTCTCCAGGGTGTTAGAAGCGTGGATACATACCCCATACCCTTTGTGCTTAACCAAATACTCTGTGGCCCTTGTCAAATGTGTTTCTTGGAGCATGACTATATCCGCCTTCTGACGGGATAGCTCCGAATAAAGTTTTTGTCGCTTATGGGGTGAGTTAAGCCCTTTTACATTTAGAGTAACTATTTTAAGCTCCCCCAGTCTGCCACTCTCCCCCCTCCTACCCGCTTGCTAGTCCCCCCCACCCCCCCTCCCCCTACCTCTTCCCCCTCCCCCCTCCCCCCCACCTCCCCCCCTCTCATAAAGAGAGGATCGTCTTCCATACAAGTGACCAGTTAACGGGCCTTGCCTGTTTGCCTCTCCCTTCCCCCCCTCCCAGCACTACCCCCTCCCTTCTTAGCCCCCTGTCTTCCTAAATCCCCCCTACCAACCACCCCTCACCCCTCCTCCCGTGCAGTCTAATCCCTCCTTCCATCCCCCAGCCTTTTGCAACAACAAATTACCAATACAATGAAACCTCACTAAATAAACTGTACTCATGCAAAGTCCACATAATCAGCCTGCATCCTGCTCCACTGCAGGGTTTCCTGGGCTTTCTCTATTCAGCCGCGTTGTCCTCTTCCCGGCCGCAGGGGTTCTGTGCCATTTCTGAAGATTCTTCTGCAAGCTCGATGGCTTAACGGCTGCAGCCAGGTCTCCTTTCGGGGGCCGGCCCCCGTCTGGTAGATTTTGCAACCCGCACTCGCGAAGGACAGACCAGGCCTCGTCGCTGGTCTGCACTCTCCGCGACTTCCCCCTGCAGGTAACCAGCAGCCCAAATGGAAACAGCCATTTATATCTAATGTCCTCTTTTCTCAAGTAGGCGGTCACCTCCTTCATGCTACGCCGACGTTGCAGCGTTCCTGCAGAGAGGTCTTGAAATAGCTCCAAGGGGTGCTCCTCCCACGTAATCTGTCGTACTTTCCGCGCCGCTTGTAGTAGTCCTTCTTTTATCTTGAACGACCGTAGACACACCACAATGTCCCTGGGCTTATTCTCTCGTATCGGCCCCAAGCCCCGATGGGCTCGCTCAATTTGAGATGGGTCCATCTGTATCTCCCCCTGCCGGTCCGCGGCCAACAACAAAGAATTGAACACTTTCAGCAGAACAGCTTCACAGTTCCGATATTGAGGCTCCTCCGGAATCCCCCGGATCCTTAGGTTACATCTCCGTGACCTGTCTTCCAAATCCTCCAGCTTCATCTGCTGGTCCACCTGGGTCTGCTGAAGCGTCCCCCAGCGCTGCTGTAGATCCCACCATGTCCTCCCCCTGCTGTTCCATCTGGAGCTCCAGCTCCTCCACTCTATTGCCAATGTCCACAATATCTTGTCGCAGTGTCTGTATGGATTCTTTCAGTTCGTGTTTTACTCCGCTAATTTCTGATTTAATTTCCTCTTTCATTTCAGTAAGCCACGCCTTGAGTTGGGACAGGTCCCCAAGTCCAGCTCCACTTTCCATCTCCTCTCCCTGCTCTTTCGGGTCTCCCACCTGCGTTCGGCTCTCTTTCTCCCCCTCTTTTCCACTTTTAGCAGTGGCATATGGGGAGCGGAAATCAGCCAGTTTTTTTCGTGCTGCTGCCCCCCCCTTAGTTTTCTCCATCCGTATGCAGGGGGGAGAGGCCTTGTGCTGCTCTAAAGACCCCGGCCTGCGAAGTGTGCCTCTGCCAAGCTTCTCCCCTGTATGGAGGGGCACCCGCAGCCGACTCCGCTGGTCTACTATTCTGCTCTGGAACCACCGTCTTCCTCCAGGCTCCCCGCAGGCCTCTCTCCTTGCCCACTTGCCCGGGCCAGCTGCTTCCCCGGAACTCTCACCTGAGTGTTAGCTCACGCCACTCGTGGCTGCCCCCGGAAGCGGCCCCCGGCTCTCCAGCTGTCGTGATGGTCGATACAGCCGCCCGCAGTCACAGCCCTCCTGGCTGCTCTCCGGCTCTGCTCTCTGGGATAATCAATACAATACTGGCTCACTCCGGGTCTCAGCTGGCCTCCTCCTGCCAGGCACTGCTTCCAACCACACTCTCCACTGACCTCCCTTCAGAGTCCGCTGCGGCACCCCGCTCTTCTGGTCCTGCCGCTGCCGCTGTCAGCCTCCTACTGCTGGCTCGTCTTGTCTCTGCCACTCTGTTCCCGCGTAGCTGCTGCTGCGGGGGGGGCGCCGCTGAGAAAGTTATCCCTTTCACCCCCGTGCTGTTTCTCTCCGGAGCTCCGTCTCCTGCCGCCTCCAAACTCGAAGGGGGGGGGTGGTACAACTCTCGGAGCAGAGGAAGATCAGTTCTGCCAGTCAAGGAGCCTCTGCCGCTCCCCTGCAAGTCGGGTGCAGCGCCGCGGCCCCCCTCCGACTGCCACCACGCGGTTAATTGGGCCTCCTGAGCAGCCGGCAGCGCCTCGTGTCCCGGCTCACCGGCGCGTCGGGAGTTTTCACCGCTGCCACGTCGCGGCCCGGAACTCTTCCCCTGCCTCTGACTCGCTTTGGGGCTGCTTATTCCACCTCTCGGGGGTAGTAATTCCCCCTTAATACAGGCCTTGGTGGCACGAACTAGCTCACGCCGCCATTAGCCCCGCTGACGTCACCGGAAGCCTGAAACATATTCATTTTATACATTTCTTTTCAGTTTGATACATGCAGACTTTCTATTGGTCCCAACGCCCCCTGCATTTGTCCAATCGGAGATCCCTCCTGGGCCTAGCACCCAGCTCCCTCCCTTAGGACCATTCTAATAATGGCACAGTTTCTAGATTTGGATACTTCTCTACTGCAAGGTCGTTTCTGGCTCAAGGAATGCAAGTACTGAAACATTTCTATCTTCATAACACAAGAGAATAATGAAAGATTTATGAATTCATATAAAACTCCTTATTAAGCAGTTTAAAACAGTTTTCTCATTTTTCACAGATTTTTGGTTCTTTCTAGCTATGATGGGGGTTGGAATCAGGGCCTAGCTTACAGGCCTTTCATGATAACCTCAGTTATTGATAATACTGTAGAATGGAAGGCAGCTACGGAAATATTAGCTATGTGGCAATATTACCCTATACCCCAAGGTGGTGCTGTTACACCAGTATAATGTATGATTTTATTGTAGGCCATAGCCTGCCACATTCCCCCCTTTGATTATTCTCACCCGCAAGTGAGAAAGGGTGAGAATTAAATCATACATTATACTGGTGTAACAGCACCACCTTGGGGTATAGGGTAATATTGCCACATAGCTAATATTTCCGTAGCTGCCTTCCATTCTACAGTATTATCAATAACTGAGGTTATCATGCGTAAGCAAAGGGGTAGGAGACATGGGAGCAATAAGCATACAGCTAATATGAATAATACAATAAACACAAGGGTCTTCAGACCACCCAACCATGAAAATGCTGAACCAAACCACCCATCGAGCTTCAGGCCATGCCAGGTCTGAACAGGCACATATGCTTGTGTGCGCATTTGAGTAGCTATATCTTCAACAACGTGCCCATTATTATCAATCTGCAGACAACAGTTGGTTAAATTCAATTTTCCACACACTCCACCTTCAGCTGCTAACAAATAATCTAGAGCTAAACGAGTCTGATAAATAGCTGTACGCATTTGTGTACTCTGCTTAGCTAAAAGAGTTAGTGATTTACTGGTTTCATTGGTTATTATTTGAACAACAGCTAAGCGTAAGCATATAATATGATTTATCATATACACAGGAGTACGATATCCCCATGTCCCATCTTGTGTCCAAGTAGCAGGTCCATAGTATGAAATGATTCTCTCAGGTGGCCACTCCTCATCATTCCACTTGTCCCATTGGTCTATTTTCAAGACCTCTCATTTCTGTCGACTCCTGTACACAGGAAAACCCAGTTGTTCTCCATGGGACGTAGGCAACAGGAAAAAGGAAGGTTGTATGGTTCCCAATGCACATGCTCCTCCCCAGTGGTGAGGAAGCCTAGCATATGCTTGGGTTCCACAAATCCAGTACAGTCCAGGTGGTGCTTGCCAGGTACCATGAAACGCTAAATTAGTCCAGATGCTGGCAAGATTAGGAAAGAGGATTAAAAGGTTGGAGGGCTCTGGAGCGTTGACCCCCGACCACCAGGATGTCTTCCTAGTGGTACTGTTGTAGAACTTCTGATTGAGACAGACCAACTGTCCAACCTCCATGTTAAACTGTGGTCCAGAGCGAGCAAAACACAAGTTACCAACAATGGGGTGGGCCAGTACACACTCACTAGTAGTATTATGTAAATCAGTCTGATTATAAGGAATAGAATAGTTCACTTCTTGCGCCTCCCAGGGCCACTGGTCTCCAATCTTAGTTCCTCCTCATAAGAAGCAGTCCAAAATGTGGAGACTAGATGTGGAGGAGTGGCCTAGTGGTTGGGGCAAGGTACTGCAGGCCAGAAGGTCGGGGGTTCAAATCCCACTAGAGGACATCAAACTTGGACCGGAAGGACTGGGGTTTCTAGTCCCACAGGTGCTCCTTGTGGTCTTGGGCAAGCCACTTAACCCTCCATAGCCCATGTTCCCTGTAAAATAGTTATCTCCAAGTTATAATGCCCTGCTCAATGTAATTTCAGTTTGTTCAATGTAAACCACACAGATGCAGAATAGCGCGGTATATAAGAGAATGTAAATAAAATAAAAAAATAGATGCTACTGCGCCAGCAAGCTCAAGGAACAAGTTTTGGGAGGCATGAGGAATCTCAAACTCTGCCTTCATGGCCTCATAAAAAGAGTGATGTATTCGATAAGGTGCAGATACATGAGTCTTAGGGGTATGTTTACTAAACTGCGTTAGTGCAATTCGTGTTAGGAGCCGTGTTAGTGGAAGGAAAGCCAAAAGAGGACATGGGCGGTACATCATAACTGATTGCGCACCGCGCAGCAATGAGCGCTACTGCGCACAAGCTTAAGACAGCGCGCAGACACCCAAATACAGAAACAGAGCTGTAGCACAATGGTTACTACACAGACTGATGGTACAAGGGTCTTGGGTTCAAATCCCCAGTGTGCCTAATGAAGAAGGCTGGCTGAGGCATCATGTGTAACCCTTTGATGGCCTACTATAATATTTTATCCACATCCTGCAGCTGGGTTAATGTTTGCACATGTCAGGAAAATTGTACCCGTAGTATCCAATATGTTCCAATAGTGACGTTCCCTCTGGCATGGTCATGTATGCTATACCATTTGATACAGTGGTTCTGAACCAGTCCTCCTTGAACCCCTAGGCCAGTCGGGTGTTCAGGATAGCCCTAATTTTATTATTTATTTATTATTTATTTTACATTTCTTATATACCGCACTATTTGACATCAGCGCGGTTTACATCGAACACAAAAATTCAGCACAAAAACAAGTGTCTGAGTTACATTAAATAGGGTCAATAAACTTGGCTAACAAGGTAATTATGAATCACAGGAAGGTAAACTTGGATTGCAAAGTAAACTATTTACATCTTTAAATTATAGGACAATGGAACGTAATTAATGGTAAGTGGATCCTTATAATTAATGATCAGTGGACCTTACTATGTGGGGAATTCTAACTCACTAGGTGATTCGGAGTTCCTGTAACTAACGGAGAGGGGACATGCCTCTGCACTTACAGGGAAGTATTTAAGGAATAAGTAATGTTTGAGGGCCTTTCTAAATTGAAGTAGGCTGGTGGTTGCTCTAATATCTAGTGGCAATGTATTGGGGCACGGAGACTGAAATCCCTGTTTGCTGTTGATGAGGTGCTTCTTGTAAGTTCACAAGGAACCCTAAGCATATTTAATGCAGTTGATCTTCTTGTTCTATTCAGGGTTATGGCTTTGATGAGATCAGTTAGAGAAGTGGAGGAGAGACTATTTACCACTTTGAAGGTAAGTAGTAACATCTTAAAGATAATCCTGGCCTGTATAGGAAGCCAGTGTAACTGCTTCAGAAGGGGCGACACATGCTCACTCCTAGATGCACCATAGAGAACCCTCACAGCGCTATTCATTGCAAGCTGTAAGGGGTTCAAGGTTGATTGAGGGAGGCCTAGCAAAATGACATTAGCATAGCCAAAGTGAGGCATGATCAGAGCCTGGTAGATGGTACGGAAATCCTCAAGTTCAAGAAGGGGGCGAAGATGTCTTAATGACTGGATTTTGTAATATATAGCTCTTACAGTGTTGGCTATATGTGCCTTCATGTTCAGGTTCTGGTCGAGCGTAACACCCAGATAACGTATTTTGGGTTTTGATTATAGCTCAGCATCTTTCACTTTAAGGAATTGTGGAGGGGTAAAGTTCAGGTTCTTTGAAATGAAGAGCACCTCTGTCTTCTTATGTTGTATCCTTAGGTTTTGTGACAAGAGCCATTCCGATATGGCATCAAAGCAGTTGCTCAGAGGGGATAGGTCCAATTTGTCTATGTTGAAAGGCATATAGAGCAGAACATCATCCGCATATACCATGCAACTTATATTAAAAGACCGTATGATCTTACAAATAGGTTGCATATAAATATTGAACAACAAAGCAGAGAGGGAGGGACCTTGTGGGACCCCCTGCCCTTGGTGAAATGGATCAGACATCGCTCCACCAGCACGAACGTGTTGCCATCTTTCGGATAAGTACGATCTGCACCATTCAAGGGCAGTTCCGCCAACTCCTTTCTCTTTTAGCCATATTAGGAGGAGGTCATGGTTCACAGAGTCAAAAGCTGCGGCTATGTCCAGGAACACAAGTGCAAAACCCTGCCGGATGTTGTTGATACCAGAAATTATGTTATTGAGGAGCAATGTAAGGAGTGTTTCTACACCGTGTGACTCTCTGAAGCCATGTTGGCAAGGATCCAGGGGAGCAGCGGCATTGATGTGGTCTTGCAATTGACATTGAACCTCCTTTTCTATTAACTTTGCAAGAAAAGGAATACTTGAGATGGGTCTGTAGGAGTCTACCTTTTGAGGATCTAACTTACAATTTTTCAGGAGTGGTCTGATGGAAGTTTGCTTGAGGGCAGAGGGGAATGTACCAGAGTTGAAAGACAGGTTTATTATTTTAGATATTATTGGGCTGAATTCAGAACGCAATTCCCTTATCCAGAAAGCTGGGCAAGGGTCCGTCTGAGCAGTTGGGGAATTAAGAGACATGATCAGATCTTCAATTCGCTTCCTGGAGGGCATAGAGAAAATGATTAGAGCTGTTGGGCAATCTTGAGCTGTGGGGGCAAATTCTAATGGAGGTTTATTTGTTTGTGTAAGCTTGGATTGTAGGTAGACTGCAAAGTCCTGAGGATGGATCTCACATTGCTTTTCAGGGGATGGTTCTTTAGATAAGGCTTTTACTAGGTTAAACAAATCATGAGGTTTGTTTAGGGCATGCTTCAAAGTGTCTGTGTGGTACCGCTTCATTTTCTCTGAGATGGCCTTGCGATGGATGGATAGTTGATTGAGGTAGGCTGCCTGGTCTACCGTGGAGCGAGACCGACGCCAGTGCTTCTCGAGGCTACATAGTTGGGATAGTGATAGCCTCAGTTCGTCTGTGTACCATGGTGCAGAAGCTCTTTTTCTAGGCGGTCTGTTAAGTGGAGGTCGTAATGCAATCGCATTAAGACTGCTGTTCCAGCAGGTGATTAGATCCTCTATTTTTAAGGAGGTCTCATTACAAAGTGAGCATGTTCCAGCAAGGATGCGATCTCTGTTGAAAGGAAAAAAGCTCCTGGCTAGAGCTTTAGGGCTGTTATTTGGAGCACTGTTGGACTGTGAATGACTCTTGTGAGTAGGAATCTGGAAAATAATGAGTTTATGATCTGACCACGGTACAGCAGTTATAGATATCCCAGAATTGTGTGGTTGGATGTATACAGACGGTGGAGCAAAGATAAGATCAAGGGTGTTTCCCTTCACATGGGTAGGTTCATGAACTAATTGTTGGTATCCAAGGGATTCAAGTGCTTCGAGGAAGGTGGATGAATGGCAATCTTGGAGAGCTGGCAGGTTAAAATCACCAGCAATCCAAGTTGGGGTATTAGGATTCTGGACGTTGGATGCCAGATCAATAATGGTTGAAAGGACGTCTGGGGAGGCTGAAGGTGCTCTGTATAGAAGGTTTAAAGTGCATAACTTGTTGGAGATAGAGACTAACTCTAGGTGGTCGGAGCTAGGAGCGTCTATCAGCTGGAACTGAAGGTCTGATCTGGAGAGTATGAGCACGCCCCCTCCTCGCTTGTTATGTCTGTGACTGGTAAACACTGAGAAATTTGGTGGAAGGAGCTGATTAAGTAGTACATTGTCTTCTGCGGAAAGCCATGTTTCAGTAACCATGAGAATATCAAGGTTATGGAGGGAAATTGTGTCTGCAATCACCGGCCATTTCTTACGAATTGAGCGGGCGTTGATGAGGGCACATTTTAAACTATGTGAGTAGAGGCTTTCCTCCTGTTTGGCTCTCATCGAATGTTGAAGTGGAATGTATATTAGATGCTTGTGACGTGGATGAGAGTTCCAATTATAACTGAACTTGGGTGTACCTGTCCATCTTTTTCCTTGGCTATATAAAATAGGTATCCGGTTGACCTCAAGGGATAGAGCTCGGGAGAGGAAAGAGAGGCAGAAGGAAAAGAGTAGGTAGCAGCCAGTTAAGGTGATAGGGGAACCCATCTTATTCAACTCTGAATGTAATCACAGAGACAGAGAGATATTAATAGTGAGAGGGGGAGATTTGCAAGAATTCTGTAGGGCTGTTTCTCATTGGCATCAAAAAACAAGCAAATCCTATTATGCTAGGTATAAATTTGTTATGGAATGCAGATCTATTGTCCCAAGTAACACAGTTTAGACAGACAAGTTGTAAATTAGCAGACTAGACTGATCAAGATTGTTTAAAGATTACTTGCAGGAATACAAAATGAAGTATCTATTCAAAGTGTAGACAATGTTACCAGATCATTGAGTATAGAAATACAAAGTTACCATCTTGTAGCCAAGACATAGCATTCAGTGAAGTTTTCTGGTCGGTTAGGGTTGACATAGGACAAGAAGGATTCGCACAAGTTGGCGGCAGCTCTTCGCTGTTCAGTCGGCTCTTCCGAAAGACTTGAGAAGCTCCTTAGTGTTTGTTTAGAGGTTTCTGAGCGACGATGTAGTCGGCCAAGGGTGACGATTGTAGATGGTGATGAAAGATCTTGGAGGGTTTCATAAAAGAATGAATATGAAGAAGATATATATGCATTAGAGATATCCTGCCAACCTGACTGGTTTGTGGCCCTCTAGAGCTGGATTTGGAGACCCCTGCCTTACACCTCTGTCATTTAAGATTGTGAGTGGGCAAGGTGCAGATGCCCTAGACATCAAAAGGGTAGATAGAATGTGCCACATGCCTCCTCATTTCTCACCACCTCCAAAAAGTTGTCTAATAGACAATATTTTGGTGGTGGTGAGAAGCAAAGAGGTATGTGACACATTCTATCTAACCTTTTTGATGTCTTGGAGATCTGCACCTTGCACACTCACATTCCTAAATGACAGAGGTGTAAGGCAGGGGTCTCCAAATCCAGCCCTAGAGGGCCACAAACCAGTCAGGTTGGCAGGATATCTCTAATGCATATATATCTCATGAATATTCATTAGGGCTATCTTGAACACCCGACTGGCCTAGGGGTTCAAGGAGGACTGGTTCAGAACCACTGATTTGATAGGAATATATAGGCAGAGGTTTGGATGCCGAAAGTACTGGGCTTGGCCTGGAAAGGGTTAAGTCATAGGTGTCAAACCTGTCCTGGAGGGCCACAATCCTGCCAGGTTTTGGGATAGCCCTAATGAATATGCATGAGATATATATGCATTAGAGATATCCTGCCAACCTGACTGGTTTGTGGCCCTCCAGGACTGGATTTGGAGACCACTGCTTTACACCTCTGTCATTTAAGATGGTGAGTGGGCAAGGTACAGAAGTCCTAGACATCAAAAGGGTAGCTAGAATGTGTCACATTCATCCTCGATTCTCACCACCACCAAAAAGATGTCTAATGGACAATATTTTGGTGGTGGTGAGAAGTGAGGAGGAATGTGACAAATTCTATCTAACCTTTTTGATGTCTTGGACATCTGCACCTTGCCCACTCACAATCTTAAATGACAGAGGTGTAAAGCAGTGGTCTCCAAATCCAGTCCTGGAGGGCCACAAACCAGTCAGGTTGGCAGGCTATCTCTAATGCATATATATCTCATGCATATTCATTAGGGCTATCCCAAAACCTGGCAGGATTGTGGCCCTCCAGGACAGGTTTGACACCTATGGGTTAAGTAGTGGGCTGTGAGGAAGGTTACTTGTACCTGAATAGTGCTGCCAGCAAACACACCCTCACAGTGGCGTAACCTAAGGTGCCACATAAGGCACCCTAGAGGGCACTCCATAGGGCACATTATAAAGTGCGCTGTCTGCCAAGACACCCTATAATGTTCCCTATAGGACAACATATAAGGCACCTTATAAGGCGCTTTATAGGGCGCCTTATGAGCCACCCTAAGGGGACAGTACCCTGAGGGTGGTCCTGCTGGCAGAACTAATATACAATAAAAACAGACAATGCCTAAGATAGCCCTATTGATGAACCCCACTGTGGGTTTAGGACCCATGACCTCTGGCTCCACAGGCAGTGTAGTAACCAGTGGGCTAGAGCTGCTAAAAAACAACTGGCTGGCTACAGGAGGACTGCACGGCACCACATCCACATTCTGCTGTAGTTACCAGGATAGGGTTAACCCACCCATACCCATGATGCACTGCACATGCAAATCAGCAGTCGAGAGATGGGCACAAGAGCGGGTATGCACCCCCGCCCTGTAGGGGGGACAGACCGTGTGTGGCACTGCCACAGAGTAGCCACAGACACTCACATTGTGCGGGTACAGTGCCCACCCTGAGGTTGAGGTGGGGCCCCCAGCACCAGGTCCACAGCACCTTTCATGGCTGAGATACGCCATGCTGCAGGTCCCCATCAGTGTGTGATAGGTAGCTCCGTTAGACACACCTAGGATGCATCTGTGCCCTGCTGCATGTCTCAGTCATGTCTAGTCATTATGGGCAATGATGCACTCAGAATAGTGCATATCCTGTGTTGGTGCCAAGGTTACCTGCTGTAGGTGAAGGGGGGGTGTATGGACCCATGGGCAGATCATCTACCACCACACAACCCACCCTCTGGGGCTTAGGGTGGGAAACAGGGTCACCCACCAATAGATCCACAGTCTACCCCCCCTGCAATGGCAGCGGTAGAGGGGACCAGCAACAGCAGTCCTGCTGGGGAACAAACAGAGCAGTACACATCCATAATGCAGTAGCGGACAGACGGCAGTCCTGGATATGCTCAGCTGCCCCCCACCATTATCTGACATTCCCCAGCAGCAGGCCTCCAGCCTCTGCACCCTGCAAGGTGTTCCAACAAGACACATACTAGCTGCAGACAGTGCGCCAGCTAGTCCATAGTGCATGGTCCTGGAGGAGATGCATGTACCCAGAACCCAGGGGATGTCAGCATACACAGCAAGCAGATAAGTCAGTGATTGGACCCCAAAAGGAAACCCATATAAATCACATGAGCAAAATGCTATATAGCACTATGGGGGAACCTAGTCAGTCAGGGCGAGAGTGACCTCCCAGCAGGACATGCTGTGGCCACTCTGTCTGTGCAGGTGGTACCGGGCACTACAATGTCCGAGCCATTGCCCTATGTCCAGCGCAGATCCGGCCAGGACAGGCCACCCTATCCAGGCTATTCCCATGGTACCTTGCTCCTCATTATGCACATTGGCAGGCCAATACTGGGAACAGTGCTAGCAGTGTGGGCTGTGGAGGGTGTTGGAAGCCACCACACACTGGATAGACAGACACACACTCCCCACACCTATGCCAGCATTGTGCAACTATAGAGGTGTTGGGCAGCCCAGGCCACCACACAAGTCCTGAGCACAGTGCAGGCATGGCTATGGTACGCAATACTGTAGGGGTCACTCCCCAGGTTGGTAAACACTGTCAGACACATGACCTGTAGCACACTCCACATACATCAGAAAGGTTGCTATGATGCAGCTCACTCAGACACTTGTACCTAACCTAGGAATTGCTATCTGCCAGTAATCATAGCAACCTTTTGATAGATGTGTACCATATTCCCCAGTTTAGGGTGGCATTACTAAGGTATGCAAGTGCTAGTATTGTGAGATGCATGAAGAGCCCACAGTCCTGCCTCTCCAGAAGGCTGTGGATAATGGGGCCTGTGGGTGCGGGTGTGTCTGCCCCTGTTGACTGCTGCTTTACGGCAGAGGTTCCCAACTCCAGTCCTGCGGTGCCAAACACTGTTCGGGTTTTCATGCTGACCCTCATGAATATGCATGAGATACATCTGCATACCATGGGGGTGGCGCATAGAAATGCAGCACAGGCATCTTTATCAGAGGCAGCATGGAACTGGAATGGTGTTTGGCCCTCCAGGGTCTGCATTTGGGATGCTCTGCTCTAGATAATGTGCATGTTTATGGTGTCTGTGCTCTGTAGGGTAAAATGTTGGTGTTTTGGGCATGTTTACATCATCTCCAAGAATGGTTCTGCCTGTATTAGCATGTTATAATAGTGGGTAAAATATGAGGACTGGGTTGGTGGAAACCACAGCTGGGACTTGAACCTATGACCTTCTGCTTCTGAATACAGTGGTTCTGTGCACTGCACCACCATGTTCTCATAGAGATGGTGCATTCCCTGGTGATATCATGACTGTTGGTCAGACAGGGCCTGTCTGTTGCAGTGCATGGCACCCACCTACACAGGGCTAGGCCACGGTCTGCTCTGGGCATCTGCCACTGCCTCCTCCACCACCAGTATCCCTCAGCCACCATGCTGACATGCCCTTCTGCTGGTGGAGCTGGTGGTGTGCGGTCTCAGGCCATCCAGTGTGCAGGTAGGCGGCCGCCTATGGTGCATGTTCTGGGGTAGGGGTGCCTGCATAGACGTCCACGCTCCCCCCCAGCCCCGCCTGCCAGTGTTCCGTGCCCTTGGGGGTTGCTGTTGGGTACTCTCCCCTGTGACGCTTTGGGAGACACATTCATGCCCATGTTGGGCCCTCATCAGTTGCTGTCTGGCTCTACTGTTTACACATTCCTATGGGCAAACTGAGCATCACCCTAGTCCCCACTGTGACCCAGCTGCACCACTGCATGTGCCGCCTGCAGCCCTCTGTATCCCCTTTTCCAGCATCTGCCTGGTTGCCCGTTCTGACATGCCCGCCCTGATGTCACGGGACATGTGCACGCCATAGGAACCCTGTCCGATGGTGGGGAAATCCCTGAGCAGCGCTATTTCACTGTGGGCCCATGCACCTTGTATGGGGACGGAGTATGGACCCTTCCACAAATTATATCTGTTCTATGGGGCTTACTCGTGGGGGGGGGGGGGGTGATGTTTCTCATTGCTACCACTATTGGCCAGCTTGGTTGTTGTTTTTTTCCAGTTTGTTGGGATCATTTTCGGTGTTTCTGTGCCCTTTTGTTCTGGGCACATGTAACACACCTATCACCTTTTTTTGGTTTCCCTGCCTAGGCTGTACATTGCTGACACGTAAATGGTTTCTCTCCCCTTTAAAGTGCTTTTACCGGTAGGTTTTCATTCGCGTTGGAATTCAGCTCTGCAAATCAGCGCGTTAGCCTCTCCCCGCCTACTCTCCGCCCATTGACCCCTTCTCTCCGCTCTCTCTCCACCTTCTGCGGTGTTTTACCGTGCTGCGGAGCATTACGCGCGTTAGCGTGTGATAGCGCGCGCTATAGCGCATTTACGATCGTTAATGCGCTATAGCGTGCGCTCTAGCGTGCTAATGATCATTAACATCGTACAACGTGCGTTATTCACGTTTACCGCAGTTTAGTAAACATACCCCTTAGTATTCAGCTGTATATGTATACAAGTTCCAGGATCTATACCTCCTCCTGCTATTCATAACCCAAATCTATACCCCTGCTTCCACTGGCTGGAGTTAAGTATGATGAGCCGCACTGGATTACAGGCACCTTTCTTACATTTCTGAGGCTCTGCTAATGATAATTTTTCCAAAATGGCCACTCGTTTATCTCCATCTCGCCCATAGGCGCACCAGTCCAAGTAGCATAATACACGCATTCCCACTTGGGACAGTAGTAAGCATCTTTGGATGATGTACTGTAGACGGTTGGGGAAGATTTCCCAGTACACTTTCCCCATCCGTATGCTCCTTCAGGACACATATATTTTTCATCATAGTAGTAGGCTTGTTCCCAATATCCACACTTGTGATAGGCATTTCTGTTTATCACATCACCTTCACTTCAAATTCATGCGTATTCTTTCCAATCCACTATTGCACTCGCTAAGCCAAACTATTTTATCCATCTGACTGTCTTGCCTCTAACCCCCGTATCTCTTCTCTAATCTTGGTTCCCTTCTTAAGGCACCACCCCTTCCAATCCCTCCTTTTCTCTCTGCACAAACCCAGCTGATTATTTCCATGACAAATCCCATAAGATTACTCTTCAATCACCTACTAATTCTTCTTCTCCCCTCTTCCCTTTCTCCAATACGAGCTTTTCCCCTCAACTTTCATCATTTTCTAAAATCTCTGAAGAGTAAACCTCTCTTCTTCTTTCATCCTCTAAACTCACTACTTGTTCTTCTGATCTTATCCCCACCCCTCCTCAACTCTATTTCCTTCTTCATCATCCCTTCCATCTCACATATTCTCAACCTTTCATTCTCCACTGCAACCTTCCCTGCAGCCTACAAGCATGCTGTGATCACGCCTCTCCTCAAAAAAACTTCACTTGACCCTACTTGTCCTTCTAATTACTGACCAATCTCCCTTCTCCCATTAATTTACAAACTTCTTGAACATGCAGTTCTCTGCCGCTGCCTCAGATTTCTCTCCTCTCATGCCCTCTACTCTAGTCCAGTCTATTTTTTGTCCCTTTCATTCTACTGAAACATCTCTTGCCAAAGTCTTCAGTGACTTGTTCCTGGCTAAGTCCAAAGGCCTTTACGCAGTTCTTATTCTTCTTGACCTTTCTGCTGCTTTTGATACTGTTGACCACCTCCTCCTCCTCCTCGACACATTATCCTCTCTTGGTTTTAGGGGATCTGTGCTGTCTTGGTTCTCCAATCACTCTTTCAATGTTTTGTTTTGTTTTTCTGGTAGTTTTTCCTTTACTGCCATCCCTCTTTCAGTTGGTGTACGCCTAGGGTCTGTTCTAGGACCTCTCCTTTTCTCTCTTTACATCCAGTCTCTTGGTGCCCTCATCTCTTCCCATGGCTTTCAGTATCTTTTTTATGCTGATGACTTTCAAATTTATCTATCTTCACCTGATATTTCTCTTACACTCCAAGCTTGTATCTCTGCCTGCTTATCTGACATTGCTGCCTGGATGTCTCACCACCATTTGCAATTGAACATGGCTAAAACTGAACTTCTTATCTTTCCCCCTAAACCCTCCTCCCCCCCCCCTTCCTCCTTTTTCTATCACTGTTGACAATACTCTTCTTCTTCCTGTTTCTTCAGCCTGCAACCTTTGGGTCATCTTTGACTCCTCCCTTTCCTTCTGCACACATATTCAACAGATTACAAAAAAACTGTCATTTCTTTCTCTATAACATTAACAAAATTTGCCCCTTCCTCTCTGAACACACAACTAAAACTCTTGTCCACTCATTAGTTACCTCCTGCCTTGACTATTGCACCTTCCTCCTTGCTGGTCTCCCTCAGAGTCATCTCTCTCCTCGTCAATCCATTCAGAATTCTGCTGAACAACTAATCTTCTGCCAACCCCGATACACTCAGATAACCCCTCTTCTCAAATTACTTCACTGTCTCCCCTTCTATTTCCATATCCATTTCAAACTTCTCCTTCTAACCTTTAAATACATTCACCCTATTGCCCCTCATTACCTTTCCTATCTCCTCTCTCCCTACACCTCTCCTCGTGAACTCTACTCCTCTGGTTTTCTTCTCTCTATGCTATTTTCTTCTACTGCCAACTCCAGACTTTGATCTTTTCACCTTGTTGCTCCTTATGCCTGGAATAAACTTTCTGTATCTATAAATCAAGTCTCATCTCTCCCCCTCTTCAAATCCCTGCTTTTGGATCCTAATCTTTTGCTCCTCTTGTGTCTCCTCTTCCTATTGAACTCCTTATTTTCTTGAATTGTGCTATCTTAACTAGATTGTAAGCTCTATGAGAAAGGACAGTCTTCTATATGTGTTTGTACAGTGCTGTGTATGCCTTGTAGTGATATGTTTATTTATTTATTTATTTAACATTTCTTATATACCGCACTATTATCATCAGCATGGTTTACATGGAACAGAGCATATACATACAGGGAAACTGTAGTGTATTTTACAAGTAACAGGGGTTTGAGAACTTGGAAGAAACAGGGTAAACTATATAAACTATATACAGTAAACTATATACATTATTCACAATCGAAATTCTCTAGGTCTGAACATGGTGATTGATAATAATAGTAGCAGTAGTAGTAGAAACCATGTTGAATTTGATCCAGTATTCCACTGGATTCCATAAACTTCAGTATCCTCTATGTTAGCAGTGATTATATTCATTTAATCATCACCAATTCACTAAAGAAAATCCTGGAGGACAACATATGATTGACCAATATACAAATGGGAAGGGAGTAGATACCCCATTCACAGAAGATGATGTGTTTGAACAGCTTGCAAAACTGAAAGTGGACAAGGCCATGGACCTGATGGGATATATCCATGGATACTGAAAGAGCTCAGAGATGTTCTGGAAGGGCCTTTAAAGGATGTTTGTAATATAGGCATGGAGAAGGGAGAGGTTCCACAGGACTGGAGAAGGGCTGATTCCAATTACCTCTTCACAAATGTGATAATAGGTAAGAGGTGACAAACTATAGGTTGGTAAGCCTTACGTCAATGGCAGGCAAAGTAATAGAGGCACTCCTGAAAGAGAGACTAGTAGACCTTCTAGAAACCAATAGGTTGCACAATCTGAGGCCAGGGCTGGCCTGTCCATTGAGCAAGAATGTTGTTTGCACAGGGCCCGGCGTTTCAGGGGGCCCTGCGCAAACAACATTCTGCCCATCAGCCACTTTAAAAGAAAAAAGAAACTTGCTGCTGCTGCTGCTGCCACCGTGGCAGCGGCAGAATGAAGTTTCTCCTGCAGTCAAGTGTCTCCTGCGGGGCCCCCCAGGCTGCCCAGCAGAGCCCACCTCAATCATTCTCCTCGGTGTGGCTTTCAGAGGCGTGAAGGGAAAGTGTCCCTCTTGCGGCTCTGTTAAGCCTGCCGGGGCTGATGGGAAATTTCCCATCATCTCCGGCGAGCTTAACAGAGCCACGAGAGAAACTCTCCCTTTGCACCTCTGAAAGCCGCACCGAGGAGAGTGATTGAGGCGGGCTCTGCTGGGCAGCCGGGGGGGGGGGGGAGGGGCACAGGAGACACTTGACTGCAGGAGACACTTCATTCTGCCGATGCCACGGTGGCAGCAGCAGCAAGTTTCTTTTTTCTTTTAAGGTTTCCCTGGGCTGATGGGGGGAGGGGGTTAGGACTAGTAATGGGCTGGGGGGTTAGGACTGGTAATGGGCTATGGGGGGGCTAAGACTGTTAATGGGCTGATGGAGGGTTAGGGCTGGAGGTGAGCTGATGGGGGGGTTAGGACTGGTAATGGTCTATGGGGAGGGCTAAGACTGAAAATGGTATGCTGGGGCTTAGGACTGGTACTGGGCTGGGGGTGTTGCTAGTACTGGAAATGGGCTGAGTGGAAGGGGGACTTGAACTGCAAATAGCTGATGGGGCGGGAGCTTGGAATGGAAATGGGCTATGGGCGGCTAAGACTGGAAATAGGGTGATGGGGGGTTAGGACTGGTAATGGGCTATAGGGGGGATAGGACTGGTAATGGGCTGATGGGGGTTAGGACTGGAGGTGGGCTGATGGGGGGTTAGGACAGGTAATGGGCTATGGGGAGGGCTAAGACTGAAAATGGGGTGATGGGGGCTTAGGACTGGTAATGGGCTATGGGGGGATAGGACTGGTAATGGGCTGATGGGGGTTAGGACTGGAATGGAAGGGCTATGGGGGGCTAGGACTGAAAATGGGGTGATGGGGGGCTTAGGACTGGAAATGGGCTGAGTGGAAGGGGGGACCTGAACTGAAAATAGCTGATGGGGATGGGGGCTTGGAATGGAAATGGGCTATGGGGGGGCTAGGACTGGAAATAGGGTGATGGGGATTAGGACTGGTAATGGGCAATGGGGGGGCTAAGACTGGTAATGGGCTGATGGGGGGTTAGGACTGGTAATGGGATGTGGGGGGGGCTAAAACTGAAAATGGAGTGATGGGTGGCTTAGGACTAGTAATGGGCTATGGGGGGCTAGGACTGGTAATGGGCTGGGGGTGTTGCTATTACTGGAAATGGGCTGAGTGGAAGGGGGGACTTGAACTGAAAATAGCTGATGGGGACAGGGGCTTGGAATGGAAATGGGCTATGGGGGGGCTAGGACTGGAAATAGGGTGATGGAGGGTTAGGACTAGTAATGAGCTATGGGGGGCTAGGACTGGAAATAGGGTGATGGGGGATAGGACTGGTAATGGGCTATGGGGGCTAGGACTGGTAATGGGCTGATGGGGAGTTAGGACTGGAGGTGGGCTGATGGGGGGTTAGGACTGGTAATGGGCTATGGGGGAATAAGACTGAAAATGGGGTGATGAGGGGCTTAGGACTGGTAATGGGCTATGAGGGGCTGGGACTGGTAATGGGCTGGGAGGGGTTGCTAGTACTGGAAATGTGCTAAGTGTAAGGAGGGACTTGAACTGCAAATAGCTGATGGGGACGGGAGCTTGGAATGGAAATGGGCTTTGTGAAAAGGGGGCTTGAACTGTAAATAGCTGATGGGGAGGGGGGCTTCGAATGGAAATGGGCTGTGAGGGGAGGGAGATAGGACTGGAAATGGGCTGATGGAGGGGCTAGGATGGGACTGCAAATGGGCTGTTGGGGGGTGCTAAGATTGGAAATGGCCTGTGGTGGGGACTTGGATTAAAATGGACTCATGGAGGGGCTAGAACTGGAAGTAGGCTCATGGGGGGCTTGAATTGGAAGTGGGCTGAGTGGAAGGGAGATAGGATTTGATATGGGCTGATGGTGAGGCTAAAAAAGGACTAGAAATGGGCTGATGTGGGGCTGGGATTGGAAATGAGCTGATGGAGGGACTTGGATAGGACTGGAAATGGATGGGGAGCTAGGACTGGAAATGGGCTGATGTTGGGGCTAGGATAGGATTGGAAATGAGCTGATGGGGGGGGGCTAGGACTGGAAATGGACTGATGCGGGTACTAGAAGGGAGTGGATGCTGCGTGGGGCTGGAACTAGAAGGGAGCTGATGTTGGGGGAGGATTAGAATGGGATGGAGCTGGGAGAGTGAAATGGAGAGGGGAAAAATATTTTGTGTGGGAGGGAAGACAAATCTACAATTGGCTGGGTATTGGGAGAGTAAGTGGGGATTGAGTATGGAGGGGTAGAATTTGAGTGGATGAAATAGGAATGAGGAAAGAGCTAAAGGAGAAAGATTACTATGTTAAAGCAGATGTAGAGAGAGAATGGAAAAAAAAAAAACCTAGAAGAGAGAAGAAAGGGCAAATGGACAGCAGACGATGGAGAGTTAGCAGAAGACACGAAGAATCCAGAAGAAAGTGGCTGGAGCAATTGCAACTGAAAAAGAAATGCACAAAAGGTAAAAAGATATCTATTTTGAATTTATTAACCGAAATATGTCAGCTCTGGGAAATATGCATCATTAACGTCTGCGCTTTGTTTAGTACAAGAGGAAATTAATTTATAGTTTTATTTCTACAGTGTTGTTGTACATTCCAAGTTTGGCTTTTGGGGTTCCCAGTTTAATTATTGTCTTCCTGTTTCTAAATCATGATTCCTTGTTTGGTGATGGTCTATATTCTGCATGTGTAACTGAGCTGAGGTATTCTGTTTATGTAATTCCTATTTGACCTTGCCACTTGTTCTCTTTCCCCAGTAGGTCATGTATTGTTATTCTCTGAAATGTATTGGTTTAATAACCGAGGCAAGCGTACCCGGTGCTCTGGGCCCTGCCACCAATTCTCCCCCACTCTCCCCACCAAACCCCCACTTCCAATAAAACACCACACCATTATTATGGGAAGATAACTGGTCGCAGCTTTATTAAGTAATAACTATTAGCAATATTCAACCACAGAAAACATAACTAGGCCCCCTAGCGGAGTAATGCCACACCAGCCATGCCTTAGCAAAGTGCCTACCACTGCTACGGCCCGACACATGCCCCCCGGCAAGTTTTCCCACCCTTCTCCCGACTTCGCCATGCCCATAGCAAAAGCCGTCAGGGTATATCCGGGTCAGGGGCACCCCAACCCCCGCCCAAGTGTACCTTGAGGCACCGGACCCCGGACCTCCGGGATCCCGCCACCGGCACACGACAATCTGTCGATGCGCCGCCCCCCCCAGCCTAAAGCTGCGACCAGCGTCTGTCCCGCAAAACAACATACTCTAAGGCCTCCTGCCAGTCATTAAGGAGCAGGTCCATGCCAACTGGGGACAAATGGACGCCATCACTCCTATACAGACCAGCGCAACTGACCTCCACCCACGTGTGCATGATCTGATAGCCCCCATTAACACAGACTGACCGGCCGATTTGCCGGTTTATCTTAGTCAGCCCCCTCGACCAGCGCCGCTGGCCCCAGCATGCTGGCCGAGGGATAATGTCCGACCACAACAAAATTGTCCCAGGGAGCATCTGCAACGCCACTGCCAAGTCGTCCTGCACCGCTCTAATCAGCTGACGACAGGACCACGAGACAAGGTCATTGCCCCCCAAATGCAGCAGCAGCACCGCCGGTTTCCGCGACGTCCTCAGGTGGTGACGGAGCAAAGGAAGCAGCTGCAGCCATCGTAGTCCTCTCTGTCCCAGCCATGAGACCGACACCACTGCAGGATCCAGACGCAAGTTCAGTCCCCCAGGTCGAATGGCAGCGCGCTGACTGGCCCAGTGGACAAAGGAATGCCCCACCACCCAGGCACTACCAGGCTCGATGCCCCCATCTGAAAAACAAATAAACAATCAGTATACCCCCACCCCCCAACCAAGACAAGCCCTTATAACCGCATGTAACCCCGGAACGCCCGAGACCGCCAACGCCCTATGCCCCGCATGAAATCGTCCGACATTCCGGTCCCCGCCGCACTGGTGGCCGCACCGATACGAAACGAGTGCGAGGAAAAGCAGGAGGAGTCCTCACCCAAGGCAGCTAGAGCCAACCGCAGCACAACCACTACTTGGAAACGAGTCAACACCCGATCGTTCGCATGACGAAAGAGAACCCCGGCCCGCTCCAGGCGCACCTGCAAATACCTCCGCACCGCCTGCACCGGGCAAGTAACGAGACCCGCGACCTCCCGCAATACAATCCACAAACCCCGACCTCACTGATCTGTCTTGGACTTTTCCAACAGGATCCGCATCTGGCTGTCCCCCAAAAACACATGGCGCCGGTGCAACCCTCCCCCAGCCCCCAATCTACCCAAATTGGCCACCAGCTCGCCCATGCGAAAAGCCCCGAAAAAGGCGAGACAAAAAACGGCCCGGAATAGCACCACCTCAAAAGCCGACAAGGCCACCCGGGGCAATACCTCGAAGAGGCGCACTAGCAAGCCATGCGTAATGGGCTTACGGCAATCCGCAGGTGACGGCCGAAGCTGCTCCCACCCCCGAAGCAGGCGACGCGCCAACCCCCCCCCCCGCCGCAGCACCACCCCAGCCCACGGCGCCGGCAAAAAAGTTAAAACCCGCCAGCTGCGAACGCACCAACGTGCGGGACAGCCCGCGACCCCTAGCCACCGCTATATAACTACCAATGAGGGCATCAGGCACCCTACCCGCCAACCAACCCCTCTCCCTTAGAAACTCCGCCACCTCGTCGCAGCCACGCCGGTACACCGACCACATCCCGGGCATTACCGAACTTCGCAGTAAGCTCAGCATCTCTCCAGGCCAATGCTCCACAAGGAATCAGGGACCATGGCTCCCTCCGGGTCCGCCTCCGAAAACGCTCCCACTGTAAACGAGAAAGCGCATCAGCTATATGATTCTTTCAACCCGGGAGGTGCCTGGCACGAACAGATACATTCAAGGACAAGCAGGCTAACACCACTGCGCGCATCAAGCGAGTCACCCGCAAGCATTTTGGCGAGAAACGATTAACCACACTGACCACGGCCTCATTGTCACACCACCACACCACCCGCCGGTCCCGCAACCGCTCAGGCCACAACTTCAGCACTACCAACAACGGAAACAATTCTAGGAAGGTGATGTTGGAGGTCAAACCCGACTCGTGCCAGTGCTGGGGCCACCGCTGCGCACACCAAGCCCCACCGAAGTAAACCCCAAATCCGATACTCCCAGCCACATCTGTAAATAGCTACAACTGCGCACTAGACACCTCTGTGCCCAACAAAATGGAAGTTCCATTAAACTCCTCCAAAAATTGGCTCCAAACCCGAAGATCCGCCGGCATCGGGATGGTAACTCTGATCCGGTGGTGCGGCTTCAGCACCCCAGCCGTCGAAGCAGCAAGCCACCGGGAAAAAACTCTACCCATGGGGATCACCCGACACGCAAAATTTAGAGAGCCCAACAAGGCTTGCATCTCCCGTAAGGTGATCTTAGCAGACGCAAGGACGTTAGCGACCAACGCGCGTAAACCAGCCACCTTCTTCGGGGGCAAGCGCGCGAGAAGCTCCACCGAGTCGAGCTCCACACCAAGGAATGTGAGCCTGGTCGTAGGCCCTTCCATCTTCTCCACCGCCAATGGTACACCCAACTCCTGCGATAACTCCTGGAACCCCGCTAACAACGCCTGACACTCATCGGAATGGGCCGAACCGATGAACAGGAAGTCGTCCAAGTAGTGGACCACATTCCGCAACCCAGTCTTCTGACTCAAGGCCCACTGCAAAAACGTACTAAACTTCTCAAATAAAGAACAAGAAACAGAGCAGCCCATTGGCAAACACTTATCAAAAGAATAGCTTCCCAGAAAATGAAAACCCAACAACGGAAAAGAAGAAGGATGAACCGGCAGCAAGCGGAAGGCGGACTCAATGTCCACCTTCGCCATCCAAGCGGACCGCCCAGCCATCCATACCATCTCAGACACCCTGTCAAAAGACGCATACCGCACAGTACAGAGCTCCCGCGGGATATGATCATTCACAGACGCACCCATCAGACAGGACAGATTATGAATGAGCCGAAACTTACCCGGCGCCTTCTTCGGCACAATCCCCAACGGAGAGACCACCATACCCGGAAAAGGCGGCTCCAGAAAAGGCCCCGCGATCCGGCCCAAGCGCAACTCAGCCGCCAGTTTGCTCTGCACCACGTCTACAAACCGCCGAACCGAAGGGGAATTCCTCGACCGCTGAGCCTGCACTACCCCCCGAACCGGGATAACGAAACCAAACTGGAAACCGGATCCCAACAGCTCCCGATCCCGCCTCCGCGGGTATTGCTGCAGCCAAAACCGTAAGGATTCCGCCCGAACCGGAGTTGGGGCCACGTCAGCCCACTCACTGGGCCTTTGGCCCTGGCCCGGCGATGCCCTCGGGCCCACATCTACCACACTTAACGGCGGAGTGACTCCCGCCGCAGACGGAACAGATGTGCTTGAATTTACAATCAGGAAAGGGGCAGGTGGTCCTATTGAAGCGCCAGCACACGTCGCTGCCACCCCCTGACCCGACTTTCTGCTGCACTCCCCCCCCCCGCCGATCGAAAGGAATGCCCCCCCCCGCAGGTCCTGCCGCGCCCCCTCTCCCCCCGGAGGCCACACCCGACCGGGCAGACATTTGGGTCAACCATAGGTTGATGTCCTGCGTGCCCCATGACAAGAGTCTATTCTCCTCCATCCTATCCCGAAACTTCTCGTCATAATTCAGCCACGCCCAACCCTCGTGCGTCTGCGAGGCTTCCAAAATAGAATCCGCATACGCCAGCAACATCCCATAATGCTCCGGCGAAGAATGCCCCCACACACTGGCTAGGCGCAAAAACGCCCGTGTCCAGTTGACCACGTTGCGCGCCACCTTCCGCAGCCGACCCGCCTTCTCGTCCTCCTTCTGCTTCTTCCGGCTCTCGCCGGACCTCTTTCTGCCCTCCAACAACCGAAAGATATCTATGTACCGGCGCTTCCGAATCTTCCTCCGCAATTTCTTCGGAACCCCTTTCCACAACTCCAGAAAAGCTACCACCAACGGGGCCCCCCCACCCGACCGAGACCCCGCCTCCTCAACCTCCGCCTCGCGCCCTGAGGAAGACGAAGACGACTCCGCTGAAGAAGAAGAAGAGGAATCAGAACTACGACGCCTACGACAAGCTCGCCGTCGCTTCCTCCGCGACCTGTGCTCCGCACTGTCTAGGGCCAACCGCCACGACCCATCCCCACCCTGGTCCCCCGACAACTCACCTGCGGCCTGTCCATCCACCCCCGACGGCAGAGTCGCAGCTTGGTCCCTCCGGCGCCCCCTTCCTCGGGTCGCTGTGACCTGGACTCCAGCCTCCAACACCTCCGAGGCACCGCTCAGCGCCGCCGCACTGCCATCCACCGCCGGAACCAGATCCGGGCTCGCAGCACCGAGCTGCGCCATCCCCTGCACCTGCGGAGACAAGAAAGAAAAAACAGGGGGGGCACCCGCCGTAGGCCACATAGGGGACCAAGGCGCTCGCCAATCAGCTGAAGAAGTGCCCTGCCCCCCACTCACCCAATGGTCCCAAGGTGAAGCACCCCTCGCCGGAATATAGCCCCCCAGAACGGATGGCCACCCTGCAACAGGAGGCGCCCCAGGAAAACCAGGGGCCCCGCCTACCGGCAACGCACCGCCCTGCCCTTGCACCGCTCGGCCAAAAGCAGCGGCTCCCCCAGCGCCCCCGTCCCCCCCTCCGCTACACTCCCCCCGGCACCCGCCTCCAGAGCCTCCCCCCTCCCCGGAATAACAGCGCTAGCCCGATCCCCCCCTCGTTGCGCTCTCTCCCTGCCCCTCGCTTTTCCCCTCTGAGCTCCCCCAACAGATGCCCCCCGCTCCTCCCTAGAGCTCCCACGCCCTCGAGCCAACCCCCGACCCCTCGAGACTCCCCTCCCCACAGGCCCCCCCCCACGCAACCCCCTTTCCCCAGCTGTATTCCTTACACCCCAGTCCTAGAAGGCACAGGCCGCCGACAGGAAGACCTGCTCACCCCCCTCTCCCTGACCCCCCGTCCCCCACGTGGTGGCATACTGAAACCCCCACTGCAATTTGCTGGCTATATCCCATGGATGGGCCGTTGAGCACCAGCCCCTGCCAAGAAGGGTGAACCCCCCCCCTCCTAGGAGCACATACACGAGAGGCACTAGGCCCGCACCAGTCCTGCGCTAGCCCCGCCCCCAACACCAAAACCCCCGCAGGCCCGCACACCCCCAGCTCCCCGAGCACAGAGCACCTGCCTGCCAGCAACCACCGCACGATGAGCCGCCGCCACAGAAACAGCAGGCCCCAGGTAAGCAGCAACAGCAACAAGCCGGCACTCTGCAGGTCTCCCGCGACGACTGAGCACGCGGAGACCTGCAGCAGCCCCTCGACCCGCCGTGCTCCCCACCAGCCGCTCACCCATTGGCTCCCGAGCGATCGCATTCGCCGGGAGCCAATGGTTTCAAATGCTAACCTCCCCCCCTCCCCCGGCCCCAGGAAGCGGCCACGCGCAGGGTCCCCGCACCGGGCCGCACGCCCGGTTAATGCCGGCCGTCGGGACCCTGCCCGCGGCCTTGCTCATATTTGCAGTGTTGCCTTTTGATAGGTAGAGTATGGTGCTTTGTGAGTCCTGGTAGTGTTATTATGATACAACGGGTTTGCTATGGGTTTAAATGGGCAGTGTTTGTAGTAGTTTCTAATGTGCCTGGCGGTTGGCACTGGATTATGGTAATATAGAAATCTTTTAGTCTTTCTTTATCCATACACTCATTAAGAGACATGTTTACTAAAAGTTAGTGTATGGTAACATTATGCAAACATTTATTCAGATGAGGCTCCTTATGCAAAAGAGGCCCCGTACCGAGTCTCCGCACATGGCCCCGCACCCCCCTTGGGCCGCCTTTGTTTGAGGCAACATGGTTTTACCAAAGGACGATCACGCCAAATAAATTTGATTGAGTTCTTTGAATGTGTGACCAGAGAACTAGATCAAGGGCATGTGATGGATGTGATCTCCCTAGATTTCAGTAAAGCCTTTTGCTACTGTTCCTCATAGGAGGCTTATCAATAAACTGAGCAGCCTGGGGATGGGTCCCAAGGCAATGAACTGGGTCAGAAATTGGTTGAATGACAGATGATAGAAGCTGGTGGTAAATGGAACTCACTCAAAAGGAAGGAAGTTGAGTAGTGGTGTGCCCCAGGGATCGAGCTTGGGTTCAGTACTGTTCAATATTTGTGAGTGATATTGCTGAATGATTGAATGGAAAAGTCTGCCTTTTTGCAGATGACAAGAAAATTTGCAACAGAGTGGACTCCTCTGAGGGAGTGGACAACATAAGGAAAGATCTACAAAAGCTGGAAGAATGATCTAATGCTTGTCAGTTAAGATTTAATGTGAAGAAGTGCAGAGTCATGCACTTGAGATGCAGAAATCCAAGATAATTGTGTGTGGTAGGAGATGAGAGGTTGGTGTTCATTGCCAGGAGCCGGACCTCAGAGTGATTGTTTCTGAGGATCTCAAAGTGGCAAAATAATGTGACAAGGTGGTGGCCAAAGCCAGAAGGATGCTGTGTTGCATACAGAGAGGAATAACCAGCAGAAAAGAGGAGGTATTAATTCTCCTGCACAAGTCATTGGTGAGGTCTAACTTGGAGTATTGTGTTCAGTTTTGAAGACCATGGACCCAATTCAGAGGTGCGGGTTGCGGGGCTGCACTTCCTGGCGGGACATGCAGCCTTCAAGCTATCTGGACCCTATTCTCCCTCTTGCTCTCCCCGCATGGCTAGAGTCATATGATGGGGAGAGCCGACAGGGGGCGGGAGGGGGAGGGATCTAGGCAGAGCAGGGTCGTGCCATGCTTGCAGGATGTGCAGGGCCAATTCTGGTAATGACCTTGTATGTGCTGCCGGGTCAGAGGGGATGTGCTACTTATTCCACCTGGAAGGTGGAATAAGCAGCAGTGACCCGGCGATCGGGGCTGAGGATCCTGCCCTACGGCTGGGTGCAGGGGGGGTCCTGCCACCCAATCCAGGCCCCAACTGACCAGCCATGGGTCAGGCAGTGGGGAAGAAAGGGGTTCAAGCCATGGAGGTAAGAGGAGTCTGTGGGAAGGACGTCTCTGCAGGTAGGCAGGGGCACACCAGGCTGTCCTCGGGCCTGATTCTGCAAGCCATAGGAACGTTTTGTTCCTGCAGTAGATTCAGGTCCTAATAGCCCCATCCTGCACGGGGACATACAGATGCCCCAATTGCCCCTTTTGGAATTGGGCTCCACATCTCACAGAGGACAAAAAGACTTGAAACGGTTCAGAGGAAGGTGACCAAAATGATTTGGAGCCTGTGCCAGAAGACGTATGAGAAGAGATTTGAAGACCTAAATATACAGGGCGGCCCAAAAAAAGTGAGAACATCTCGTAAATTAAAAGCTTAAATAGTTTACTTATTTACCTTTTTTAGCTATATAATGTCTTTATTTCGATAATTTCCGATCGGCATCTTTTTTTATTTTTTAAATTTGTCAATCGTTTACATCTGTCTTTTTGAATTTTTAAATAACTTATATGCTACGAGATGTTCTCACTTTTTTTGGGCCACCCTGTATATACCCTGGAGAAGAGGAAGAACAAGGGAGATATGATACAGACTTTAAATGCTTAAAGGGTATTAATGAACAAACCTTTTTCAAAGATGGGGAAGCTGTAAAACTAGAGAGCATAAAATGAAGCTGTAAGGATGTAAACTTAAAAGCAATGTCAGGAAGTACTTTTTCACTGAAAGAGTGGTGGATGCCTGGAATGCCCTCCCAATGGAGGTGGTGGGGGCAAATACAGTGACATAATTCAAAATGGCATGGGACAGATACAGTGGATCTCTTAATAGCAAGACAAGAAAATCAAAATAAACTTAACTACCGGTATTTCTTATACTTCAACAAGTAGAGAGGGGTGACCTGCACTGAGCGGTGGGTATACCCCTAAACAAAGGCATAGAGGGGGGTGACCTGCACAGAGTGACAAGTACACCTACTCCAGCCACCTTATTGGGCAGACTAAATGGACCATTGTGGGCTTTATCTGCCATCATATGTTGTTAAGATCAAGATAACCGTTACTTCTCCTTACATTCATTTCCATATGATAAACTATACCTGCTCATCTCCAGCCCTTCAGAACCACCACTGACTCTAAAAAACATTGGAAAGGTCGTGTGATAGATTTGTCAGAATTTTCCTAAATTCCCCCTAAGTATTCACAGGTTTATCCCATTTCACCCCATTGCTTTATTTACTTTTAGTTTAGCTAGTTTCCTCCTTTCTCAGTCTCTGTGGTCAACTCTGTGCTCCTTCCTGTTTCCTCGGCCCGCAATCTTGGGGTTGTCTTTGACTCCTCTCTCTCTTTCTCCACACACATCCATCTGATAGCTAAGACCTGCTGTTTCTTTCTCTACTGTGTAACATCAGCAAAATCCGCCCTTTCCTTTCTGAACACACTACTAAAATGCTTATCCACTCCTTAATCACCTCCCGTCTTGACTACTGTAACCTACTCCTTGCTGGTCTCCCTTTGAATCATCTCTCTCCCTTTCAATCTGTTCAGCACTCTGCTGTGCGGCTAATCTTCCGCCAGCCTCGTCACGCCCATATTACTCCTCTTCTCAAGTCACTTCATTGGCTACCTATCCATTTCCGCATCCAGTTCAAACTTCTCCTGCTGACCTACAAATGCACTCACTCTGTGGCTCCTTACTACCTTTCTTCTCTTATCTCTCCTTACAACCCCCCTTGGGAACTCCGCTCTTCTAGCAAACTGCTTCTATCTGTGCCCTTCTCTTCTACTGCTAACTCCAGACTTTGCTTCTTTCACCTTGCTGCACCTTACACCTGGAACAAACTACCTGTGTCTGTACGCCAGGCACCTTCTCTAACCCTCTTCAAATCCAGGCTGAAAACTCTCCTCTTCTCTGCTGCTTTTGGATCTTGACTCACCTGATCTCCTTTTTCTTTCCCTTTGTTTTATCCTTGCCTACACTTTCTGTGTTTGTCTTGACTAGATTGTAAGCTCTGATGAGCAGGGACTATCTCTTACATGTCTTTGCAGTGCTGCGTACATTTTGTAGTGTTATACAAATGCTCAGTAGTAGTAGTAGTACTAGTTTCTCATGACACATTTTCTGAAAATTATATGGAAGGGAATTTTAGAAGATCCATCCAAGTGCAATCTGGGATGTTTAAGCCAGAATGTCTGAAAAAATGCAGGCATGTCCAAGTGTGGGCATGATTTGACAAACTTGGACATGCCCGATAGGGACTTTGCAGGGGTGTCTACCTACACATACACAGAACAGACATCTAGGATAGCCTAACGATTAGAGTACTTGGCTAGAAACTGGGCGGCCAGGATTCAGATCTACTGCTGATGTCATTGATATTGTGCTGAGTACTGTGGATGAACTAGTGTATTTTTCTCCACACCCTCTGGATGTTTTTATTTATTTATTTTATTTATTTTATTTGCAAAACTTTTATATACCGCCAATTCCAAAGATCAGTGGCGGTTTACATCAAACAATATCAAAATACATGGAACAATGAAAGTATTATATAACAGATACATAGAACTGTAATCAACTATAAATGTAAGGCCGCGGGTCCACCGTTCCCGTGGCCGCTTATAACCGGGGGGGCGGCAGTTCGATCGCGCCCCCGAGTTCCGGCGGCATGCGGGTCAGGGCGAGTACCGCGTGGTCCGGCGGCCTCATTGGCTCCCGTGGCGTTTTGAAACGCGCGGGAGCCAATGAGAAGTACTGAGACCTTGGGCAGTGAGGGGGGGGGTGGTGCGGTGACTCAGCGCTGCTCCCACCGTTGGCGGGTGAGGCTGGAGGCGCCGGACGTTTTGGTGGAGATGGGGGTTTGCCTCTGGTGGGCAGGTTTGGAGTTCTGCATGAATACTTGGTTTTATGGGTGGTCTCTTTTTTTTGGGGGGGGGGGCAGAAGTTGGCACCCTAGAGTGAAGCATGCAGGCTTTTCATATTACAAAAAAAAAAAAAAAGGGAGAAAAGGGAGGCAGGCACTCTGTTATGTGATGCAGAGTGCCATCTTCATGCAGCGGCAAATGCGGGTGGAAGGTTTGGTCGCGTTCTAGGGTGTCTTCATTGTGGGCTCCAGCAGCATTTGGATCGCTGGATTCGCAGGCAGAGGGTAGCGTTCTATGCATTGTCGGGAGCCACTGGTGAGGGGTGTGCTTTCCTGGAGGAAAGGTCCATGCCATTGTTGGAGAGGACCAGGGAGGTCCATTCTTGCCCTGGGACAAGCATTGTAGAGCCTGTGTGCTGCTTTGGGAGCCTGCCACGTACTTGTGACCTGGATTGGACACTATTGGAGGCAGGATGCTGGGCTTGATGGACCTTGGTCTGACTCAGTATGGCTTGTCTTGTGTCCTTATGTGCTGTGGCCATGGGAGCTGCTGACAGGAGGCAGCGGTGTGCACATCTGTGGAAATTTTCAGCGGTTAATTGTGGAGGCTGTGCGCTGTGCAGATGCCAGCCAGAGCTGTGGGCTGCAGGTAGGAGGGAGAGTTGTGCTTGTCCCGGGGAACTTTCAGCAGTCAGCTGAATGCATCCTTGAGGGGTGAGATGGGAGAGTTAGAATGTGTGGCGCTGAATGAGGATACAGATGTACTTTGTTTCGGGGTGAATTGCTGGGACCTAGAATTGATCTATTGCTGGGGTTTAATTGCTTGAGTGCGGAGGGGGGTTTCGGCTGGCCCTTTGGTTCGGGGTAGGCGGGGTGGGTCTGGGGGGCTGGCAAGAGGTGCCTCGGGGCTTGGAGAGGCGCTCGGCCGTTTGGGTGGCCTGGGTGTGCCCCCCGGTCTAGTGGGGGGGGGGGTGAGGGTGCAGACCCGCAGGTGGGTGGTACGGTTTTGGGGGCGGTAAGTTCCGGGGGTTTCTCGGATCCTGCAGGGGTGGGTTGCTTGCCAGCTTGGGCGCCTTGGCAGGGCAGGGGTCAGGGCTCTCCCGTGCGGAGTGGCTAGGGGCGTGGTGGCCACTGTGGCCTGTGGCGGGTGTCCCTTCGCCGTTTCCTGTTTTTTCTCCACAGGTTTCGACGGATGGCACTACTTGGGGCACCCTTGGGGGGCTCCTGCTGGCCAGACGGATGGCGTGTGGGCAAGCGCAGGCGGTGCCCCTGTGCCTGTCGGAACCGGTGGAGGATCGGAGGCTTCGGCGTTGACTCGACGGGAGACGGGCGTGGCTGCCGAGGTGGCGTCCCCTCCAGCAGGTGAGTTGGACGCTGGCGCTGCTGTGCGGGCTGCTGGCACCACGGCGCGTTCTGGATCCTCCTCTTCTTCCACCTCTGTGTCTTCGTCTGGTTCTATTTCAGTCGAGTTGGGCAGGGGTCACGGGGCTGGCGGAGATGCGGGTCGTGCTGGACAGGTTGGAGCGGCGCCCACAGTGGTGGCTTTCTCCGAGTGATGGGAGGGAGTGCCGGGGAATCTTCGGAGGAAGATTGTGAAGAGTCGATGCTTGGATGTTGTCTGTTTACTTGGGGGTCGAATGCGGTTTGGGGATGGTCGGAGGAGGCGAGGGGAGGATGAGCAGGCTGGTAGGGTTGGGAGAGTGGCGCGGAATGTTGATTGGACTCGCGCCTTCCTGCGCCTTGCTAGTGTCTGGGGGTATTCGCATCCGGAGCAGTGTGGTGTGCTTCTGGCTTGCGCGGATTCTGTCCTGGAGGCATCGCAGACTCATGAAGGTTGGGCTTGGCTCGGCTATGATGGGAAATTCCATGGTGGGATGGCAGAGAATCCACTGCTTTCCTGGGGAGCACAAGATGTTGGTCTTCGGCTGACATGGATGGCGATCAGCCGGCGAGCGGAGGTTTGAGCGGGCCAAGGGGCGGAACGTCTGTTGCCGTGGGGGTTGAACGGCCCTTTCGATTGGGCATGCCCCCTGCTTTGCGGGGAACTCCGGGGGGAGGGGAGCTGGGGATTTGTGCGGGCAGTTCAGCGAGTCTTCATGCCCCTTTCCAGATTGCAAATTCTGGCACCCTTGCTCCATCTGGAGTGGGGGCCACTCAGTGCTCAGGTGTGTCGGGGGCACCACGGTTCCCCCCCACGGGTAGTGGAGGCTTGTGGAGTTTGGCCTCCACTCCTGTGGCGATTGATGTTTTGGGTCCGTGGCGTAGGAGATATCCGAGGAGACTGGGAGGTTGCTTTGTAGAGAGTGGGTTTAGGGAGGTGTTTCCTATGCCGGTGGTGGGTGGCGTGGGGGCGAACGGGGCCCGGAATTTGCCTTCTGTTCGGCGTTTTGCGCAGCTGGTGTGGGATGGGTTGGCAACTGAGATTGAGTTGGGTGGGGTGGCGGGCCCTTTCGGAGAGCGGCCTTTCGCTGATTTTGTGGTGTCTCCTTTGGGTATCATTCCGGGGAAAGAGCCGGGAAAGTATCGCTTAATGCATGGTCTTTCCTTTCCTGTTGGTTCCTCGGTCAATGATCGCATTCCTCGGGAATTGTGTGCAGTGCGTTGCGCCTCCTTTGAGGCGCAACGCACTCCTTTGTCGTGCGAGCATGTGGGCTTGGGTGCTTGCTGGCGAAAGTGGATGTTGGGTCCGCCTTCCGTTTATTGCCGGTGCACCCGTCGGCCTTTCATTTGTTGGGGTTTTGCTTCGAAGGACAATTTTGCTTTGATGCGAGCATGCCTATGGGTTGTTCGATTTGCTGTGCTTGTTTCAAACAGTTTGACTCATTTTTTGCATTGGGCATTTTGGTGACGGGGTGGGGTGTGGCGCTGTGGTGCATTGCTTGGACAACTTTCTCTTTGTTGGGCCTGCGCATGCGGGGCAGTGCAGGGCATTGTTGGACGGTTTTGTCTGATTGGCCCAGGTGTGGGGTGTTCCCTTCGCTTCGGGTGCGACTGGGAGTCCGGCGACTGCTCTTGCCTTTGGGAGTTGAGTTGGATTCCGTGGCACTTGTGGCCCGCCTGCCGCTTGAGAAGGTTGTGCGGCTGCGGGTGTTGGTTGCCAATGCGCTGGTTTCCAGCAGGCTGACGTTGCGAGGGATGCAGTCCCTGGTGGATTCCTTTGGTTTTGCTTGCGGAGTTATCCCGGCGGGGAGAGTATTCTTGCGTCGGCTGGCAGCTGCTACTGCGGGTGTTGCTGGGCCTCATCATCGGATGCGGCTGTCTCGCGGCCTGCGGGCGGACTTGAGGAGCTGGGACGCTTTCCTGGGTGGCTTCGATGGTGCCACCTTTCTGAGAGGCCGGGAGGTGACTTCTGCGGATCAGCAGTTGTGTGCTGATGCGGCTGGGGGTTGGACTTGGCAGGACGTGGGGCTTACGATGAGTGTTGCTTTCCTCGAGTTGTTCCCCATTTTGGTGGTCATGTCATTGTGGCCTGACAGACCTTGCGATGGGTGTTCCTTCCTCGAGTTGTTCCCCATTTTGGTGGTCGTGTCATTGTGGCCTGGCAGACTTAGGGGGGGAGGTCCAGCTACATCAAGTGCAATTGATCGGGGGCGGGGTTCGTATCCGCCTTGCCCGTTCTAAGACGGATCAGGCGGGAAGAGGTATGTGGGTGGATTTGACAGCTATGCGTGGCTCTCCCTCGTGTCCTGTGGCTTTACTGCAGGCGTATTTACGCGTGCGTTCGGATACCGGCGGTAGCCTTTTTATACATCAGGATGCGCGGGTTCTTACGCGTTTTCAGTTTGTGGCGTGCTGCGGCTGCCCTTATGGCTGATTGGGAAGGTTCCTGGTGCGCTCGCTCCTCACTCCTTCCGGATTAGGGCGGCGACTAGTGCAGCGGCTGATGGACTACCTGAACCAGAGATACAGCGGGCCTTCCACAGCTGCGTGCGTTTGTAGGGGTGGGGGGGCGCTAACTCTTCTATGCTTTCTGTTGCAGATGCAGGGCCCAGATCGTGGTGTTGGTTGATTGGCCACTCCTTTGTGTTATGGGCTGGCCGGAGAGCAACGATGCGCCCAATGGGGCCGAATTTGGGACTTCCAGAGCGTGCGGTGACCGTCACATGGCTGGGTGAGCGCGGACTCCGGTGGATCCCGATCTTGCCTTTGCTTCAGCACCACCAGCTCTCAAGAGGCTCGCTGGACATCTTGCTGCTCCACTTAGGTGGCAACGATCTGGTTTCCTGGACTTGCCGACAGTTGATTCGGGCATTTATAAAGGACTTTGGGGTGGTGTTGGGGATATTGATTGGTCTGATATCATTCCAAGGCCGGCCTGTTGGGCTCAGTGACGGTGGTCACGGGGTGTGACGAAGATTTACCATCAAATTGGCAGATGGGTAGGGGAGCAGAGAGGCTGTCTAATTCTGCACCCTTGGGTTGACGTTCAGTGCACGTGCCTCTACAGGGGGGGTCCCCATGGGGGGTTAGGTTTACTTCTTAAAGATTGGCAGGAGGCCTTGGAAGGTATTAGATTGGGGGCGAGGGCTGGTCGCAGCTTACCTTTGGGTGGCGGCTCTGGTCGTGGCTGACCTGAGCCGGTGGCGGGATCCCGGTGGTTTCCGGGGTCCGGAGCCGGTGGCAAGCATGAGGGCGGGGGTGGGGTACCCCCGACCCGGTTAATCCCTCAGGTTTTTGCTAATAATATGGCGAAGCCGGAAGAGGGAGGGCGTGAAAATTGTCGGGCCTGTACCCGGCGGAAGCGGATGCGGCGTCACCTTGCTACTAACATGGCTGGTGAGGGCTCGCTCTGCTTGGAGGGGGGGGAGTTATAATGTGTTGATTTGTATTGGTTGGTTTGTTAAAAAAGGTTATTAAAGCTGCGACCAGTTTAAGTCCAAGATTATTGTCATGTGTTTTGTTTGGAATTGAGTGGTTTTGAGGGGAAAATTAGTGGGGGTGGCTGAGAAGGGCGAGAGGCGACATGTCCGCCTTACCCGGTTAATGTAAGGCCGCGGGTCCCCTGTTCCCGTGGCCGCTTATAACCGGGGGGGCGGCAGTCCGATCGCGCCCCCGAGTTCCGGCGGAATGCGGGTCGGGGCGAGTACCGCGTGGTCCGGCAGCCTCATTGGCTCCCGTGGCGTTTTGAAACGCGCGGGAGCCAATGAGAAGTACTGAGACCTTGGGCAGCGAGGGGGGGTGGTGCGGTGACTCGGCGCTGCTCCCGCCGTTGGCGGGTGAGGCTGGAGGCGCCGGACGTCCCACCCGCCCGCCCTTAGCTGGGGGACGCTCGAGCTACGGGGGTGGCGGGTTGTTGCAGCTTGGGGGGGGGAGTTTTTTGGCGGGATCCCGGAGGTTTCCGGGGTCCGGAGCCGGTGGCAAGCATGAGGGCGGGGGTGGGGTACCCCCGACCCGGTTAATCCCTCAGGTTTTTGCTAATAATATGGCGAAGCCGGAAGAGGGAGGTCGTGGAAATTGTTGGGCCTGTACCCGGCGGAAGCGGATGCGGCGTCACCTTGCTACTAACATGGCTGGTGAGGGCTCGCTCTGCTTGGAGGGGGGGGGAGTTATAATGTGTTGATTTGTATTGGTTGGTTTGTTAAAAAAGGTTATTAAAGCTGCGACCAGTTTAAGTCCAAGATTATTGTCATGTGTTTTGTTTGGAATTGAGTGGTTTTGAGGGGAAAATTAGTGGGGGTGGCTGAGAAGGGCGAGAGGCAACGTGTCCGCCTTACCCGGTTACAGGCGGTATAACAGTATTTAGAACTATTTACAAGTAATTACATAGTTTTTACATATTATATATTTAATGATTCGTCATAAATTCTCTTATCGGAGTTGAGGAGAGTCTATTTGAGAGGATGTAAACATGCTGAGTTATGGAGGATGTGAGGACTTATCAAGGTCACAATCTGTATTGATGTAGTGTTGCGTGAAAAGATATGTTTTTAGATCTTTTCAGAATTTTTGTAGATCTTTTGTCTCTCTTAGTTGATCAGGGAGGTTATTCCATAGGGTTGGTGCTACAAATGAGAAAGCACTGACACTTGTATGTTTTGCCTTTCTTATACAGTCAGGTACTAAGATGGTATTTAGGTTCCTTCTTCATCTTATTCTATTTTCAGGGGGGTTATGAATCAGTTTGGATAGAAACGAAGGGGCTATCTCAGACATTAATTTGAAGGTGGTCAATAGGATTTTATAATGAATCCTGCTGGAGATTGGTAACCAATGTAGTGAGAAGAGAATCGGGGTAATGTGGTCAGTTAGCTTGGCTTTAGATATTATTCTTGCAGTAACATTTTGGGCCATTTGGAGAGTTTTTAGGTTCTTTTTTGTTACTCCTTGAAGTATGCCATTACAATAGTCAAAGTGGGGGGTTATTAAAACCTGTGTTATAGTTCTAAAATCATCATTATCTAGTAGAGGCCTCATTTGTTGAATTGAACGAAGCTTGTAATAAATTGTTTTGGTTATTTTCTTGATGTGGGTGGTAAAGCTAAGGGGGATGTTTACTAAAATCCGCAAATGTGCGCGCCGCAAAATAGCGCACGGAAACGCGGCAATGAAACGCGAATAAACGCGTTTAAACGCCCCGCACACGTGCGTGTCACCCCCGCACAGGTACGCGGCTCACTAACGGGCCCCGTACAAGTGCGGGCCCGCAAATGTCCGATAGAGGCGTGGAACGGCGAAAGGAGGGCGGAGGAGGGCTCCGGAGGGACGGAGGGACGGGGTCAATGGGTGGAGAGTGGGAGGGGAGAGGCTCCCCGCACAGTAGCGGGCCCGAATTTGCATGTAAAAACTACCGCGAGTGAAACACTCGCGGTAGAAAGCATTTAAAGGGAAGAGAAACCATTTCCGTCAGCAATGTACAGGACAACCGGGGAAACCAGCAAAACGTGAGCAGTGTGATACATGTGCACAGCACAAAAGTGAAAATAAAAATAGAAAATGACCACAACAGAACAATTACAAATAGTAATTCAGCTGGGGAACAGTTATAGTGATGGGCAAATACAGAAATCACACCCAGCAAAGCTCCAGAAAAAAGAAATGAAGTTTGGAAGGGTCTACTGAGAGGAGACTCTTCCAAAAACCATTTCCACGTTATGGAGCTTTCCTGGGAGTGTTTGCTATGGTTGCCCATTAATATCACTGTTGCCCAGCGTGGTGATATTTTGTCCCACATTTCCCGTGGTCATTTCCGGGGTTTATGTGCACGTTTGTCACCAGACAGGGTGCATATGCCCACAGTAGAATTGCGTAGAGCAGGGTTTGTGACTCCATCCTGCCAGGCTTACTGCCTCCAGGGGCTGCACTGTCTCTGTGGCCAAAGTGTGGTACAGCAGACAGAGTTATTACCTCTAGGACCAGAGGGCAGAGGTTCAAAACCCAGCTGGGGCACCTGCCAGCCCAGTCCCAATATTTTACCCACCACTAAATAAAGATAGCGCAGACACCCCTGTATGCATGGGGAAAACACCCATATTTTACCCAACACCGCACCCACACCACAACACTGGGCATTACCTACAGCCAAGTCCCCCAAATGCAGTCCCATACTGCCACATTGCAATCAGGTCAACTGCTTTTTCTGAGAGAAGTTCATGCCAGCATGTTGGCGGACAAGTACATGTGGTGCAGGGGGCAGTGGCTGCTAACCACAGAAGACAGAGGCCTAGCCATGTGCAGGCTGGCACAGTCCACTGCAACAGACAGGTCCTGCCGGATCCACAGTCATGGACAGTCCAGGGAATTCAACCAATCTGTGGCTACACAGTGGTGCAGTGCACACAGACAGTGCATACAAGAACAGAAGATCACAGGTTCAAAGCCCAGCTGGGGCTACTGCCAATCCTGCCCACATATTTTTCCCACAACTAAACAGTGATAGTAAGGACACACCTTTCATGGCGGGGACATATGCAATGGTAAGACATCTATCTTTTACCCCACTGAGCACAGACACCATGAACAGGGGCAGTACCTAGAGCAGAATCACCCAAATGCAGTCCTGGTGGGCCACACACCAGTCAGGTTCCATGCTGACACTCATACAAATGCCTGTGCTGTATATCTATGCACCACCCCCATGGCATGTAGATGTAGCCCATGCATATTCATGAGGGATAGCAGGAAAACCCGAACAGTGTGATGCAAACCTGGACTGGATTTGGGAATCTGTGCCGTAAAGCAGCAGCCAGCAAGGGCAGACACACCCACACCCACAGGCCCCATTGGCCAATGTCTCCTGGAAAGGCAGAACATTGGACCGTGCATGCAGCACCCACAACGAGCACTTGCATAACTTACCAATGTCACCCTACACCTGAGGTATACGGTACACAGCTCGGAGACGTTTGCTAGGAGCACAGGCAGGCAGTTATCCATACGTTACGTGCATACTGCTAGTTGACCCCATCCAAACAATCTGTTAGGTGTTTGCGGGGCATGCTCCAGCCTGGCCTCTGACGGTGCTTACCACCCTGGGGAGTGACCACCAGCTGTAATGCGTACCATATCCATGCCTTGCCGTGCTCAGGACCGGTTTGGTGGGCAAGGCTACTTACCCCCTCAATCGTAGCACCATGATGGCAGAGGTGTGGAAGTGTGTGTCTGTCTATACAGTGGGTGTTGGCTGCAAGCCCCTTCAACAGCCCGCACTGCCAGCACTGTTGCCAGTATTGGCCAGTCAATGTGCATAATGAGGTGCAAGGTACCATGGGTATAGCCAGGGCAGGGTGACGTGGCCAGGATGCATCTGCACTGGGCATAGGGCCCTGGCAGGGACATTGGCTGGGATATTGTAGTGTCCGGCCACCACCTACACAGACAGGGTGGCCAAAGCATGTCCTTCTGGGGGATCACGCTCACCCTGACTGTGCAGTGACCACAGCATGGCTAGGCCCCCCCATAGTGCTGTATAGTAGTTCTCTCATGTGATAGATATGGGTTTTTCTTTGGGGCCCAGTCACTGATCTATCTGCTTGCTGTGTATGCAGACAGCCCAGTTCTGGGTGCATGCATCTACATTGGGAGCATGCACTATGGACTAACCAGCAGACTGTTTGTAGCTGGTAAATGTCTTGCTATAATGGCTTGCAGGGTGCAGTGGCTGTTGGCTTGCTGCAGGGGAATATCTGGTGGTGGAGTGCAGCTTACCATACCCTGGGCTTATGTCTGTCTGCTATTGTGTTATGGCTGTGTATGGAGCTGCCTGCCTGGGGGGGTGGTGGTGTTCCTCAGCAGGACTGGGGTTGATGTTGCCCTCTACTGCCACCTTTGCAGGGAGGTAGAGTGTGGATCCCTTGATGGAGACCATGTTTGCCACTGGGGGGGGGTGCCTGATGGCTGCAGACGGGGATATCCATGGTGTTTGTGCAGAAACTAGCTATCTTACACATTAACACTGCTTTGGAACGCCCGCTTGGCCTCCATCAGCCATGGCAGGTGTTGTTGACCTGGTCCTGGCCACCTCATTGCACACTCAGGGTGAGCACAGTACCCGCACGATGTAACGGTGTGTGGCTACTCTGTGCCAGTAAAACACCCGGTCAGTGCCCCCTACTAGGCCAAGGTGCTGTGTGGGTGCACCCGGTCACGTCCCCCAACAGGGCCGAGGTGCTGTGGGGGTGCATTCCCCATCTTGTGTCCATCTGCGGACAGCTAATTTGCATGTGCAGTGCATCATGGGTACGGGTGGCCTAACCCTATCCTGTTGACACCAGCAGACTGTCTGTGCGGTGACGTGTAGGCTATCTGCAGCCAGCCAGGGGCTTGCTTACAGCTATGGAGCTGTAGCGCAATGGTTACATCACTGCCTGTGCAGCCAGAGGTCATGGGTTCAAACCCACAGTGGGGCCCTTTGGTAGGGCTGTCCACCGCTGTATTTTTATTTACTGTACATATGTCTATGCCGGCAAGACCACCCTCAGCTTACTATACCCATTAGGTGCCTCTGAGGGTGCTTCATAGGGCGCCCTGTAGGCCACCTTATGGTTGCCATCCCTATAGGGTGCACTATACATTATCCTGTGTCGCAACATACATGCTGCCCTATAGGGGTCATTCAAGGGTGCCTTGGCGAACAGTGCACTGTAACATGTGCCTTATGGGCCGCCGTATGTTAACATGCTGGGAGAGTGCGTTTGCTAGTAGTGATAACAAAATATAATTATACAGCCTCCTACAGCACTCCTCAACATAATACATACTGCCTCAGCAGGCATTTTTCACTGGGCATTGTGAGGAGTTGAACCCCTGATCCCTGCACCATTGGTCAGTGTTTTAACCATTGTGCTGTGGCTCTGTTCCTGTGCTTGTGCATCAGCGCGCCGCCTTGTGCCTATCAGCGCGCCGCCTTCTGCCGCCCAAGGGGACCAGTGCGCCGCCTTCTGCTGCCCAAAAATAACTGTGCGCCACCTTATGAAGCCCAAAAAGCACTGTGCGCCGCCTTCTGCCGCCCAAAAATAACTGTGCGCCGCCTTATGCCGTTCCAAATTAATTTGCCTCCTAAAACAATGTTAATCATTACAGTTACTGCCTCAGCTGACCTTTGTCGTTGCGCACACTGGGGGATTGAACCCATGGCCCCTGCACCATTGGTCAGTGTCTTCATCGTTGTACCACGGCTCTGTTGTTTTGTATACTCAGCAGCGCGCCACTTTGCCTTTCCATGCGCTAATGTCGACCCCCGCACATTAGCGCGACGCACACACGTCCGGTTGCTTACTACCGTTTTTTTTCTATTTTCTGCCTGAACCGCCCACTCCTTATATGGCACAGGCACACTAGCGCGGCCCCGCACGTTAGGAATGTTTAGTAAACATGCCCCTAAGTGTCTTGTCAAGGGTAACTCCTAGATATTTAATCTCTTCTTTAACTGGAAGGGTAAAATTCAGAAATTATTGATGTCAGTTGGTGGTGTATAATTCGTGTTTCTTGATGTGATTAGTATTTCAGTTTTTTTGAAATTAATGTTCAGATTGTTTGATCTGAGCCAATTTTCAGCTTCCATGAGACAGGTTGTTAATTTGTCATATTTAGGATCAAGTATATTGATAGAGGAGAACAACATAATATCATCCGCATATATATGGTAGTTTATCTTATATTTTTGAAATATAGTACATATTGGCTGTAGGTAAAGATTAAATAGGAGGGCAGATAATGCAGAGCACTGAGGTATTCCTTGTTCTTGAGGGAAAGGGGGTGATGAATTTTGGTTAATTTGTATAAATTGAGATCGGTCGGATATGTATGATTTAAACCATTCTAGGTAGTTTTCCTTAATCCTATCTGAGTCTTGAAATGAGTATTTTATGGTTTACACTGTCGAAGGCAGCAGATATATCTAGGAATAACAGGATGAATGCTTGTTTTGTGTTATCTTCCTTTTATCTTATCCAGTAAACAATAAAGACATCTCAACCAACCCACAGACCTTCCACTCATACACATACAATACAGATACCCCACAGACCACATACACACAAAACTGAAGCCATGATGATATTATGACTATGTTTATTAATTATATACCCTGTTATCCGAGTTATATTCTCCTGTTTTCTGTAAACACAAAGTACTGTTGAATTGTGTATCTCACTGTTTTTTGTGAACCGCGCTGATGCTTAATAGTGCGGTATATAAGAGTCTATAAATAAATAAATAAAATAAATATAGGAGGGCAAGAAGTAGGGTTTCAACGCCATGGAATGGACGGAACCCGTATTGGTGATCATCAAGGGGAGCGGATGTATCTATATAATCTTGGAGTTGAAGTTGGACGACTTTTTCAATGATTTTGGTCAGGAAAGGAATACTGGCGATCGGGCGATAAGACAATGGGTCATTTTCATTTAGAGCCTTATTCTTTAGGATCGGGCGGATTGCAGAGAATTTGAGTTCCTTTGGTAACACACCTTGTTGAAGAGATTTGTTTACTATATCTAAAATAAAAGGGGCAAGTTCTTGTTTTGTTGCCTTAATCCATGTAACTGGACAGGGATCAAGGATGGATGTTGTTGTGTTAATTTTAGATATTATATTGAGCAATTGATTTTTATCAATAAGATGAAAGGAGTTCCATGTATTATTGATGTTGAATTTATGGAATCGGGTATTGGAATTGGGTATAGTTTAAGTTTGCTAGCAAAATAGCTTGCTAGATCTTGTAGGTTGATAGGGACACGTTGTTGGTTAGTAGTTGGGGCTTTAGTTAAGGATTTTACAATTTTGGACGGTTAATAGTTCTAGATAAGATCGTTGTGTGATGTTGTTTTTTAGCATTATTAGTTGCTAATCTGTAGGTGTTAAGAGTAGAAAAGTATATATCCCGAAGTTCAGGTGTTTTTTTTGTTCGCCATTTATTTTCAATTTTTCGTAGTTTTTTAAGTGATGCTAGTTCATGCGTGTACCATTTTTCTGATGTTCTTTTATAGAGCTTGTTATGTTTGATGGGTGTTGGTTTTTCAGCTAGAATGAGCATTTTTCAGATGCTTGTCACTATTTGTGCCTCGGAGTAGGTCTAAAATTAGATGTGATTCCTGATGCCTATGATGTTTCTGTGATCAGGTGGGGACGTCCTGGTTATTGGGAATGCCTTAAACATGCCTCCGGGTTCCTGGAACACCCTGGCCATGCCGCTTCCTTGCCCTCATTCAGATTCGGAGTTTCCCATAGCTGGCTTCTTAAATAGCTTTGGAGATATCTCTGTGCTTTGGACATCTTTATGCCCGTGTTTAGACATCCAAAGCACAAATAAGGCCTCTAAAATGACCCCCATCATGCCTATCTCACTTCCATTCCTATATGTGACATAGGGGCTTGTTTACAAAGCCGCGGTAGTGGTTCGCGATCGCGATCGCAGCCGCGGCCCCATTGAAATCAATGGGGCCGCGGCTCCGATTACGATCGCAAACCGCTACCGCGGCTTTGTAAACAAGCCCCATAGTTTTATAGGCGTTTCTTTATAGAAAACCAAACCAAAATATTTGTTTAGCATGTCCACATTTTCCTCACCAGCTTCTAAAAATTCCTTTATTTTACCTCTCTGTGTTACAATCTCCCTTTCTCACTTCCCCATCTCACTAAGTCAGGTCACCTGTTTTTCCGTATTAGCTAGCTCTACTTCCATTTGCATCTTCTCTGTCTTGACTATATTGCTTGCTTCTCTTAACTTTTCCAGATGTTGCCTGTCTTCTTTCTGCAATTCCATGCAGATTGTACCTTCATTAAACTTCTTCAGTGAAAGGTTTTATAGCCTTTCAGTATCTCCTTTTAGTGTTGTCCACTGATCTTGCTCTAGATTTGCCCATCCAGTTAGGTACTCCTCCATCTTAACAAAGTTAGTTTCCCTAAACAATATTAATGAGGCGCAGGAGCTAAGCTTTTTTTTAATATATGGATAGTTCTGAACTAGGGTAGACTAAGAAGCAACATCAGGAAATCATTTGTTTCCCTAATAAGAGAAATGAATGCATTAAACACCTTCCTGAAGAAGATGAGAAGTCTAAGAATGGAACAGAATTACAAGAGGGCTTGTGTGTTATCTATAAGGAATGCTTAATTGCAGAAACTGAAGGTGTAACTAACTAACAATGTGCCACATAAGCTGTTAAAGTGTGGCAATAATCTCATGTTATTGCAAGCACAGTCCCTGTCCATTATATGTTCCCTAATTTGAATTTCTGTATGAGGTGTTTATTGTAATGATTAACATGCTGTATTAACTGTGAATATGGTGCCACACCAACTCTTAAAATGTGTTAAAGATCTTGTTAAACAGCTAACATGGCTTAGTAAATAGGTCCTAATGTTGAAACCACATTTTCTTTGTTGTGACCATTTTAAACAGTTCAGAGATATCAAGATACATTATATGTATTCTTCTAACACATGATGGCTGCAAACATAGAGATAACTCAGTCTAGAACATACAAATTGCCATACTGGGTCAGGCCAAAGGTCCTTTAAGCCAAGTCTCCTGTTTCCAACAGTGGCCATTCCCGGCAATGGGCATAACCAACATGTTCCGAGCAGTCAACGTGTGGATGTGAACACTGACATCTCTTAGAGGTGTTGTTAAGTGCACTTGCATTAGTTATCACATTGCCACCGAGAGCTTGGGAATTCCTCTTGTGCTAGTGGCAATGTTTTCTCTAAGCACATATCCTGCCCCTAACAACCCACTTACTGTCCTAGTGCATGAAGGATGATTCACGTGCATCTTAGCGATCACTTGCTGTCATACCCTCACATTGGGTGCCCCCACTAACAGCGAGTGTGTTAACCACTTAGCAGGTTTTAGAAAAAAGGCTCCATAATGTGGCATAGGAGGGAGGGAGGGAGGCTGACTGACTAGTCGGTTGCCTTAAGTGAATGGGTGGTGGGGGAACAGGGCTGAGTGACTGACCAATTGTGACTTTTATGATGGGGGTGCCCCAGTCCCCTGAACAGGTCCCTATAGGGAATTGGGAGCTGTCCAGAAGGGTGGGTGCTGAAGGCGGGGGAGGGTCTGACCTGTTGCCATTGTTGGTGGTGGTTCAGTATATCTGCGGTGCAGGCGATAGTGATGGGTTGAGGGGGCCCAAGTTGTTCCAGGGGGAATCAGGTCCTGCCAAAGTGGCAACTGTCCACTGGCAGAGGCTGTGATGTGGCCCAGGCAACATAGGAGATGGAAGGATACACCTATGAAGAAAGGCTTAAAAGGTTAGGGCTTTTCAACTCGGAAAAGAGATGGCTGAAGGGAGCAATGATAGAGGTCTATAAAATAATGAATGGAGTAGAACTGGTGAACGTAGATCGGTTGTTTACGCCATCAAAAACTAGAAAGAGTAGGGGACATGTAATGAAGACTAATAAGAGAAAATATTTTTTCACTCAATACGTAATCAAACTCTGAAATTTGTTACCAAGGAGGGGAACATCGTTCAGCAAAACCCGGAAAGGAAACCACCGATGGTAACGGTAGATTAGTTCTGTGGTCAAGTTATTCAGATATTTCCAGATGTGGCTAAAATCACACAAGAACGCCGTAAGGCTTTCTTAGCTCTCCGTCTACGTGTTCTTGCTTTGGGGGGTTTATTTTATCTTAAATTTCCCTGTAAATGTCAGATTACCTTTCAAGGTAAGCGATATATATTTTCTGAACCTGATCAATTAGTCAACTTGTTGAGTGAGAGGGAACTGGTATAACTTGGTGTAATTATAGGGGGAATATGGTGTATCACTTGATTTAGTATATTGAGCTTATTGGTTTTCTCAGGTTTCCTTTTAAATTTGACTGCAAATGTGTGAAGCTGCTCCTTGATGTGGACTGGAAATTACAGTTTATGTAATGTTTTCTTTGTAATTTTTGTTTCATTTTGAAATAAATTTTGGAAATTTAAAAAAAAAAAAGAAAAAAAAATGAAATTTGTTACCAAAGGATGTAGTAAAAGCTGTTAGTGTAGCTGGGTATAAAAAAAGGTTTGGACACGTTCCTGGAGGAAAGGTCCATAAACCATTTAAAGAGAAGCAGAAAATCCACGGCTTGCCCCGGGACAAGCATTGTGGAACCTATGTGTGTTTTTGGGAACCTGCCAGGTACTTGTGACCTGGATTGGCCACTGTTGGAAACAGAGTACTGGGCTTGATGGACCTTGGTGTGACCTAGTATGGCATTTCATATGTTCTTATCAGCTGCAGGTAATGCCATCTCTTGAGGTGCTGTTATTTGCAGCTCTAATTGGACAAATTTTGACATCCATCACACAACAATTTTTCACACAGTGGCTGCCAAACATTGTCACACCTCTCCCTGCCCCAAACTGTCTCCCTCTGACTCTACCCTGTGAAATACAAATATTGCAGAAAAGTATGTGTGACCTCTGCATTTGAAATGCGTATGCTACCACCATGGCAGCAATTTTTCTGTGTTACTTCTGCGATGACTGTTAATGCACCTTAGTGAATATGCCCCTTATAGTGTGATAAAATGGCGCATTTCCCCTTCTTCCATTTGCAAACTAATACATCTCTGTGAGAAAGTGAGGGTGCAAACAGACAAGATATACTGCATCTTCGATTTAGATAGTAGGGGCTGAGTGACCATATACAGTAAGGCATCTTTTTAACTGGTGTAATCTCTATATTTGTGTCTATCTTGAGGCTGTGTTTGTGTATGGCGTGTGTGGCATAGGGTTGGAGTTCCTGTGTGAGTGTGTGTCTCTGTGTGTGGCATGGGGTTGGAGTTCCTGTGTGAGTGTGTGTCTCTGTGTGTGGCATAGGGTTGGAGTTCCTGTGTGAGTGTGTGTCTCTGTGTGTGGCGTGGGGTTGGAGTTCCTGTGTGAGTGTGTGTCTCTGTGTGTGGCGTGGGGTTGGAGTTCCTGTGTGAGTGTGTGTCTCTGTGTGTGGCGTGGGGTTGGAGTTCCTGTGTGAGTGTGTGTCTCTGTGTGTGGCGTGGGGTTGGAGTTCCTGTGTAAGTGTGTGTCTCTGTGTGTGGCGTAGGGTTGGAGTTCCTGTGTGAGTGTGTGTCTCTGTGTGTGGCGTGGGGTTGGAGTTCCTGTGTGAGTGTGTGTCTCTGTGTGTGGCATAGGGTGGAGTTCCTGTGTGAGTGTGTGTCTCTGTGTGTGGCATAGGGTTGGAGTTCCTGTGTGAGTGTGTGTCTCTGTGTGTGGCATGGGGTTGGAGTTCCTGTGTGAGTGTGTGTCTCTGTGTGTGGCATGGGGTTGGAGTTCCTGTGTGAGTGTGTGTCTCTGTGTGTGGCATAGGGTTGGAGTTCCTGTGTGAGTGTGTGTCTCTGTGTGTGGCGTGGGGTTGGAGTTCCTGTGTGAGTGTGTGTCTCTGTGTGTGGCGTGGGGTTGGAGTTCCTGTGTGAGTGTGTGTCTCTGTGTGTCTCTGTGTGTGGCGTGGGGTTGGAGTTCCTGTGTGAGTGTGTGTCTCTGTGTGTGGCGTGGGGTTGGAGTTCCTGTGTGAGTGTGTGTCTCTGTGTGTGGCGTAGGGTTGGAGTTCCTGTGTGAGTGTGTGTCTCTGTGTGTGGCGTGGGGTTGGAGTTCCTGTGTGAGTGTGTGTCTCTGTGTGTGGCGTGGGGTTGGAGTTCCTGTGTGAGTGTGTGTCTCTGTGTGTGGTGTGGGGTTGGAGTTCCTGTGTGAGTGTGTGTCTCTGTGTGTGGCATAGGGTGGAGTTCCTGTGTGAGTGTGTGTCTCTGTGTGTGGCATAGGGTTGGAGTTCCTGTGTGAGTGTGTGTCTCTGTGTGTGGCATGGGGTTGGAGTTCCTGTGTGTGTGTCTCTGTGTGTGGCGTGGGGTTGGAGTTCCTGTGTGAGTGTGTGTCTCTGTGTGTGGCGTGGGGTTGGAGTTCCTGTGTGAGTGTGTGTCTCTGTGTGTGGCGTAGGGTTGGAGTTCCTGTGTGAGTGTGTGTCTCTGTGTGTGGCGTGGGGTTGGAGTTCCTGTGTGAGTGTGTGTCTCTGTGTGTGGCGTGGGGTTGGAGTTCCTGTGTGAGTGTGTGTCTCTGTGTGTGGCGTGGGGTTGGAGTTCCTGTGTGTGTGTGTATGGTGGATAGGTGGGCTGCCTAAGTGTGTTCTGCGGTGGGATGGTGGGTTTAAACATTTTGTTATATATTGTCATGATGCGGGCACTAATAAAGTTGGTTTTAAGAAAAGAAATCCTGTTTTAGAAGAACTAGATGTGCAGTTACCTTCAGCCACAGCTAGAGGGAGCAGGAACAGACATACTGGTCTTAATGAACCTAATCTCACTGATGACCTGCAGCTGAAAGGGAACCAGGAAGTCAGCAGTAATGGTTCACTTTATAAGCCAGAGCAGAATGCTTCTGGAGAGCAGTGGCATAAGGAGTGGCATAAGCAAAGGAAGCAGTGGACACAGCAGGAGCTGAGGAAGGAGGAGAAAGAGGAAGAAGGAACTGGAGCTGGACTAGAAGGAGAAACAGCAGAGAAGCCTGGAGGCTATCAAAGACATAAGCCTGATTTCTGTGGAAGAAGCCAAGCTGGAAGCTGGAGGAGAAACAGACCTCATAAGGTGGGAAGCCAGAAAGCCCAAACTGGACCTGTTGTGCAAGGGGAGTTTGGTGGAAGTTGCTCCAAGGTGAGAGGCTCTGCCACGCCTAATTCCTATACTCTGCCTGTTTGTAACATAGAGAGAAGAAAGCTAAGAACCAGAGAGGGAGGTTCTGACAGAAGCTTATCTCTAGAGGATCATTGCTCAGTTTCACCTATTCAGAGGGAAAAGCAGTTTTATAAGCAACGGAAGTTTTTACTCAGTAAGCCAAGGTATGAGGCATTGAAGATTAACTGTAATGATTGTACTGCTAAAAGTTATGCTAAAAGAAGGATTCCTCCTAAGGGAAACAAGAGTGCAGACTGGTTCACTAAACTACCGCCAGCCTTAAGAGTCCCTGGTTATGGGAAGCCAAACTCCCAAGCTGGAGATTACCATGCTGAAATAGACAGGGACAGTGGAAGCCCTTTGAATCAGTATAGGGGAGAGGATTTGATGGAAGTGGATTCTCCCAGCACTATTCCCTCACCTTTGCCTGAGGAAATGGAATGTGATTGGTGCACTGCCTATGCTCCAAAGTATGTATGCTCCACAGAAGAATAAATGAAGTATAATTTGATGTTTATTATACTGAATATTACTTTGAAGAAAACCTGCTTTAAACTGTGAAGTAACAGTTAACTAGCCAGTGAATATTGGTACCTTTTGAAACAAAGGACTGTTTCTGTTATCTAAAATATCTCTTAGTTGAGCCTTGCTTTAAACGGGGAATAAAAGCCTTTATTACCCTACACTTGGACTCTTTGTTCTTTAATAGCGCTACCTAGTGGCGTATAATCTTTGTGTCACCGGCAACCGAGTGACAATATGCATTGTAGTCTTTTGCACCCAGACATTTATCTCCTCAACTTCCAATCCCTTGCACTCTCTTTCTTCCCTCCAGTGCCTCTCCTTCCATACTCTGGTTCCCTTCCCAAACTTCCTCTCTTTGCACTGTCATCCCCTGCCTTCCATCTCCCTCTGCTCTTTTCTGTTTCCTACCTTCTTTGTATCTCCTCCCCCCTGTGTCTAATCTTTTCCTGGCCTACAAGTGGGCCCATCACTGTGCACGTTTCTTTCTTTCTCAGACTGCAGTAGTCTTCGGCACAATCACAATCTTTTCCTCTGCCTCTATCCATGGGAAATGGATTCCAAATGGACAGACTAAACTGGTCTTCACCACCATTGCAGCCTTAACCTCTTCCTCATCTGTCCATGGGAGATGGTTCCATTTGGGGCAGTTTCTCCAAATGGGTTAGTTTTGCGCATACTATGTGAACCTCACTTCTAAGCCAGGGTATGAGGAGTATGATCTCAGTCTCTCAAATGCACTGCTAATGCTCGGCATAATACTTGCATCATGCCAAAGAGCGCCTCCTGATGGAGTTCATAAGATATAGCATGTATGGGTAGTTTGTCAAGATGTGCTTGGAAATTCTTCTTTATCAAGCCTGTGGTTCCCCATGGGCAGACTGCAGTGGTCTTGGCTATGGCTGCTGTCAGAGAAATCCTGCCTGCCTGCCTGCCTGACTTAATCTGAACCCATAGGTTTCTTTGTGCAAGCACAAAGAAACTTAAGCGTGTAGACAGACAAATTTTCTACTACTACTACTGAGCATTTGTGTAGCACTACAAGTCATATGCAGCACTGCACAGATATGTAAGAGACACTCCCTGCTCATCAGAGCTTACAACTACAGACCTCAAAGACTTTAGAAAACAGCTAAAAACCATGCTGTTCATAGAACACTATGGACACATTACATAACCTAAGAGAATGTATAACAGCACATATTGCTGCCTGTACAGATAATGTTTTACAGCACCACTGTATATAGCCCACACTGTACATAGCTCAAACCATTCTAGCACGCAACACACCACACCTTGTACATAGCTCACCCCAATCTAGCACACGATACAACACACACTCAACTAAATTGCACCCTCACTGCATGATTAACACACTCACTTTACCCGATTGTTTGCTGTGATACCACCTTGATTAATAAGATAAGGCGGTTTAAAAATACTGTTAAAAAAATAAAATAGTCAAGGCAGACAACACAGAAAGTGTAGACAGGGATAAAACAAGGGGGAAAGGTAAAGAAACAAGGAGATAAGGTGGTCAAGATCCAACCTCCTTAATAGGCCTTACCTCGTATCACTTATTGTGAAACACATCTAAGAATAGCAACCCAATAACGTAGGCAAGAGGCCACTAAGCAGTATCATGGTGCCAACCACATTATATACTGGACCCATAATATTCCTTGAATAAGTGAGTCTTTAACTCCTTACAGAAATCCTGAAGCTTATTTATAATGTGGATCCTATCAGGGAGTACGTTCCTGAGCCCAGGGGCATAATGCAAAAAGGCTCCATCAACTGCAGTCTGACTATTCCTCACCTGCAAAACAACTGGAATATTGTAAATAGTTTGGGAACATATCCTCCCGGGATAGTTGGATGAAAAACCCTGTAAGAGCAAAGAGAGAAAATCCACAGACTTCTCAGGCGTTTAAAACCACCTTGAAATACCAGACGTTTGCATTCTGGATCTCTCCTCCTTGATAGATTCTCCTTGGTTTTATGAAAACCTGCCACTCAGACTTGTCATTGCTGCCGCTTATAAGTAGCAAAATTGTCCCTTATACACGTTAACAGTGCTACTCACACATGCAAAGCCCAAAGTGATACTGCTCTTTTTGAATGTTTCCCTTCGTTAGTTAGTTTCTTCTGATTATGCATGCCCGCAGGATTCAGTCTGACCGCCTTCCAAATGTTTTATATAAGGTCCTCATTTATAATATACCAGGGCACCTAAACCTTCATTTTCCAACCTAAACATTCATTTTCCAACATAAACGTCCTATGCAAAGTTAGCCACCAAAGATCCCATTCATTTTATTTGTTTACTCACTACATCAGGTTGCATAGGGGAAAAGCTTTAGTAAATCAAGACCTACAATTTATGATCTTTTTAGTTATTGTCCTTTCTATAGTTCATTAAATAATACATGCTTAAGCAAGCCAGTTTAAGAACATTTATTCTGATGGCAATGATGTGAATGCTACTTTTATAATTATGCCCTTTGGTCTTTAGGTAGACAAGTAAAATGATTTGTAGATTACTTTAATGAACACGATTAGATGTTAAGTGAATGGGCTAGATGTAAAACCTAGAGACATAAGTTGTGCAGGCTTCGAGAATTATATCAATCTGAATACATTAGGGACACAAGTCTACTAACCCCTAATCCTTTTACTGCGAGACTTCTTCCAAAAGATGTTATTTTTTTCTTCCAGGCAGCAAAACAAGTTCTGCTAGAACACTTTAATTTGCTAGTTTGGAAGCAGGACAAATAAAACCACAGTGCATCTGATGATTAGATGAAATGAAATGCAAAGAAATGGGTCACTCAAAGAAAGAAATATATTGGTCATGCATTAGGTAATTTAGTAATACACGTACCATCAACTATAACTAGTACCGTACTTAGGCCTGTGCAAGCAGTGCAGCAACATAGGCTGCAAAAAAAATAGGGGAACATTTAAGGTTGCTGACCAACTGCCTTGGCTCCCCCCACACTGCCCGCCCTGCCGGACCTTGCCCTAACACTGTTTTTCCTGTTTCCTTGGTGGTGATGGACCTCCAATTAAAAAAAAAAATGCATGTCTTGCCGACTCTGCTCTTGAATAGCTGGTCTGGCCCCTCCTTCCTATGACGCGAGCATATGTCAGAGAGAGGAATAAGACCAGCCATGCAAGCGCAGAGTCAGAAAGACCCACTTTTTTTATTGAAGGTCCTCTGCTGCTGCTACCAAGGAAACAGGAAAAGTGGCAGGGCAATGACAGGTCAGGCAGTCAGCATGGGAGGGGACTCAGCTGGACATGAAGAGGTGAGGTAAGATGGGGAGATGCTGGGCATGTGGGGATAGAGGCAGAAGGGTTAAGCTGGACATGGGGGGATGGGGAAAATGATGTCATGGGGGGCGCCAGGTTTGCAAGTTGTACAGGGCGCATTTATGGCTTGACTATAACATGAACACTGTATTCCAGGAGCCAGTTTATTTTAGCACAATGGCACTGGAAAGCAAAGAGGCAGAGGAAAAATGATGATAGAATTGTTTAGTTAAGTCACTGCTAAAGTCCTGTGGATGATGTTATGAAGGTTAGAACTGGCATATTACTTTATGTCCCTGCAGCAGGAACCAACCACAGTGCCAGAACAGAAATTTATGTGTTTTCAGATCTCAATAATAATGAAAGAAGTCAGCTGCCATACATCTAATCCTTATACAATATGGACTAGGCAAGCAGTGGAACCCTAACCAATGTGGGATTTCTGGGAATATTCGTGTGACTTTCATTTATTCTTTTTTTATTATTTTTCTTCCTTATTATTTCTCTTTTATGTTCATAAGCAAGTTTATTTTTCATTTTTAAATATCTGCATTTCAGACATATCTGTGAATAAGAAACACAAAGTTCTTGTAGCATCACAAAGCAAAAGCTAACAGAACTATTACCAACAACAATAGCACCAATCGTCCTTGATCTCCTGCTTCACATACCTGGGATTGAGCATCTTACCTCCCCTGAGGCCCTAAGTCCAGCTCTAGTACACATGAAACAATTATTGATGACCCCCACCTCCCGATGATGTTACCTCTGTGAGAAGGACTGAAGACCTGGGCTGGCGTGGACTAGTGGGGTACCATTTATGGGAAAAACAAAGAAGATCTCCTCTTTGTGACTCCCTCATGAGACCCTTTCCTAGTCATCTAATTTCTCATCTATTACATTTCAGCTGATAAATTCAGGTTGAGTTAGTCCTTGAACACAGACAAGTATTCTTTATTAAAGTGCATTAGCTGCTACCGCCTTGAAATAGCAGATATCACAAGCAATTTCCCATGGTATCTGCTTTTTCCGTGGTGCAGCTCCCTAGGTGAGGGATTGGGGTAGGGAGTGGGGTGGCTACGGTTGTCAGCCACCGTGCAAAAAAAGTCATGCAATGGCTGCCAAAATTGGCTCCAATCGTGGCAGCAAATAATGCCACCTCAAGAGGTGGCATTATCTGCTGGGATACCCGATGACATGGGCTCCTCTCTGCTGACAATATTTTTGGTGTCACGGTGTTACGATCCAGGGCACTGACGATATTACAAAGTAAAGTGTGCACCCCCTGTAGCATCAGTCTTCCTTGGACAGTTCCTGATTCCTATCAGGAGCTGCCCAGTGGGGATTGGTGCAACCTTCAAGTTAGAAAAAGTCTCGGCTAGCTAGCCGACTAAGCTCCCTGCCTCTCCCTCCCAATGGTGATGTTAAAGGGCAGGAGAGTCTATGGCCCCCCACCTACCTTGAAAAAATTTGAATCCTGACTACTCAGCCAGTAAGGTGTTTCCCACAGCCCCCTGACCCCACCAGGTACCCCCACATACCTGATAGTCCAAGGTAGTCTAGTGGAGGGCAGGAGTGATCCTGTACACTTCTGCTCCATCCATCAGCAAATTCAAAATGGCCACCATCACAAGGTGCTGCCCTCTAGCGTCTCACTAGTTCCTGCCCTTCTCATAGGCACACACTGCACTTTTAGATATTGTTAGTGTCACGGATCGCTGCACTGAGCACTGACAATATTATGGGGACTACATGGCAGCGACCAAGGCTCAGAGTTGCTGACAGCTCTCTGCACCCAAACACTAGCATCCCTACACATGGATTTAACACGGGAACCTGCAGTACCTGCCTTGACAGGCATTGCAATACTTTTTTTGTGGTATTTGTCAAGGCAGATAATGCAGGGTCCCTGCAGGAAATCCAAACTGCCATGGTATCTGCAGATCTCCCCTGGGAATGCCCCCCTCCAGATACCGTGGAGGTTTGCCCCATACTGTGTGGTTTGGGCAGTCAAAACTAACATGTTTTAATAGGAAATCCTATGGGTATGTCTTTCTCAATGATAAGTGGAAGAGAAGCTCAATGGGCCTGATATTTGAAAGGCATTTACATGGTTTACAGACCTGTAAACCAGGTAAATGTCGCTAACCAGGATATTCAATGGCACTAACTCTTGTCTCTCTCATTCTATCTAGACTTGACTATTGTAATGTAGCACTTGCCGTCCTCCCTCAATACTCTTTAAAGCACCTTCAACTTATTCAGCACACTGCGGCCAGATTAATTTTTTGCGTATCCAGATTTGATCACACCACCCCCTTCCTCATCCATTTACACTGGCTTCCTGTACCATCCCATATTCTGCGATGCCCTTGCTTGGGCCCGAAGGCTTATAAGCATAGAGCGGCCTTATAGTGTCCCTTTAAATAAAGCTTCCCTTGTTTGTCACCAGAGGGATTCTGGGACTTGTAGTTGGCTTACTTATATAAGGACAAATGTAGTTGTGAGACCGGTGGTTTAAGGCAGCAAGAAAATTTATTTTTTTGCGGGATTCCAAGGCATTAAAGTTCAAAACACAAAAGCCAAAGGATGCTTCTCCAACATAAGAATAAATCAGGTTAACAGAGGAAAATGCAACAAAAACCTTCTATCACTGGGCAACAGCTTTCATTCAAATAAACTTTCACAGAACACAGCTTATTGTGGTCATTCCACATATCAGGTAAACTTTTTAACAGCTGCTGTTTTCTTTTCCAACCCAAACTTTTACTAAAGGCAGCTTCTTGGCTTCAGAAGCTCACATACTTAGTAGAACAGTCTTGGCTTTTTCCAACTCTTGGCAGTCACAGAAATTAGTCACTATATTATTTCAGTCTTTCAACCCTGTTCAACAATGCTCAGTTCTCCTTTAGACAAAAAGAGCAATCCATTGGTCACAATTCTGACTCAGCTTCTGGCATAAAAGAATCCACCTGCATCTCTTCTATGGACACCGGGTACTTCTTGCTTCCACCAGTTTTATAAACTTTCCCAGCCTTTCTGTCTTCTAAAAACTCTTGGAACTGCTTCAACAGCAAATCATCCTGAGAAGGCACACTTGTATTGGGAGGGTAAAGCTTCCTCTCTGCAAACAGTTTTCTTAATGCTTCTAGTGTTAAAAGCTCAGTTTCTCTGCTCTTATCTGGGTTTCGGTTTTCTTCATACATAAAACTATCCACCCACCTCTTAGCAGATGTTAGGTCTGGCTCCTGGACACTAGCGGAAGCAAACTGTTTCTCTGCAAGCTGTTCAGGTTTACATGTACTGGCTTTACCTTGGGGCGGGTTGCTCAGACAGCTACTGACTCCTTTCCTCCTGATATCTTTCAGGCTATGGAACTCAGCCTTCTGGTGCCTTTCTCCACTCCTTCCCAGATAGCCGCTCTCTTGAAAGTTTCCATGGAACCTTTCTCCCTTTCCAGGATCTCTCAGAGTTTCTCCTTTGTGTGCCTCTGTTGCTCTGGCTGCAGATCTATTCCTTTACAGCTTCTCCTGGACCTGCTGGCTCTGCTCTCTCTGCTGTGTCTCCTGTGTGTGTGTGTCTCTCTTCTCTCATCTATGTCCTTTCTTTGCTCTGAGTGTGTTTTTAAAAACCGTTTGCTGCCGGGCACTCCCTTACCTCTGCGCAGGTGTGACCAATCATTGAGCAAGCTTGGCTCTACGTCTGAACTAGGGCGTGGCCTGGCCTCAGCAGAGAGCTGAGTTTTTTTCTTGCCTGCCTTGCAAACACTGTGCACAACTGAACTGTCACTTGTTTTAAAGGGAAAAACAGTGTTTTCTTCCACTTCCATCTCTTCCTGGGGGCTCTCCTCACCACAATTCATTACAAGATTCTCATCCAAGTCCATAAAAAAACACTTAATACTCATTCCCCGGATTACTTAGCTTCCTCCCTTATTGAATGCTATGTCACTGGTACATTTCTGGTTTTGGCTACACTCTGAATTGGACTTTCAGTCAGATAAGTGCATTTTATGTTTTTACGGCTGAGGTGCTGTGTTTTACTGCAAAGTTGATTAAAAAGGACTGGACTGGTGGCAGTGGTTAACCCCCACACACAGTCATTGTCCGACAAAAAAAAATAATTATTTTTTCTGTTATGTTTAACTGAGGATTAATGGGAGATTTGGTTCCAGCATAGGCCATATTTGGTTTTGGATTTTATATGGGACAAACCTAGTCCTGTTGATGCTTTGGGGTTATTTGTGATTTGGGATAGCAAAGAGGGCATGAATTCAACTACTATTTGAATCTTGCTAATTTTCTTGAGTCCTCACAGGATGAGATCCCCACTAGAGCTACCTTGGCTGTTTCTGCCCTTGCAGAAGCAGATAAAGTTGCTATTTAGAAAGCCTATTTTCAGATGAAAGAGGTTTTGTTCTGTGGTCAGAAAAATTTATTATTTCCAGATATTTCAGGAGCTACTCCAGATTTCTCAAACTTAGGGGCTTGTTTACAAAGCCGCGGTAGCGGTTTGCGATCGTAATCGGAGCCGCGGCCCCATTGATTTCAATGGGGCCGCGGCTGCGATCGCGATCGCGAACCACTACCGCGGCTTTGTAAACAAGCCCCTTAGTCTGCATGTTTCAAATGGTGGGGCTATCTTTTCTCTGCGCTTTCCATGCATGGGGGTCCTTTTATTAAAGCCTACTAAGCAGTTAATGCAGAAACTGTTACCACAAGGGCATGACAGTTACCCTATGCCAATTCCTGCAATAACTGCATCGTGCAATGGAGTGGGGAATAGACAAGTCAGGGGTGAACAGTGGGCGTGAAGAGCAAAATGTAGTTAGCACGGGGGCAATTGCCGCACACTGTCAAACTAGCAATTAGCATAGCTGCACTTAACAATACCTCTATTATTTATTTATTTATTTATTGAGCATTGTTTACATACCGCCTTTCACTGGGTCAAAGCCCTTCACATTGAACAAGGTTAGATATTGTTACATTAAAACAGTTTTTCAACTTATGTACATTTAACTTTAATTTATATACTTTAGTTGTTGAGTTGATGATGGCATCAGGTGCGCCCCAACAGTTACCATGGAGGCTTGCACTTACTATACCAAGGGTTAGTTTTCATGCTAAATGCACATTAAGTGAAAAACCCTAATAGATTTTAGTAAAAGGGCCTCTAATTGTCTGAGTTCCTGAGGAAGAGTGTAGGCAGAGATAAGAGAGGAAGTGAGAGATAAGAGAAATACAAAAAAATAATTATTTTATTTATTTAACTGTATTTATATCCCGCTTTTCACCGGGTCAAAGCGGTGGGACATATATCCAGGGGGGGGGGAATCAAATGTGGGGGGGGGCCATCACCGGGGGTTCAACATTGATGATTTTTGGGGTGGACATAGAGACTGACAAGATAGCATAGTTACTGGTTCCTATTCAGAGATGTTCTTGGAATAAGATGGTCTTTAGCTGCTTTTTGAATGATGGGAGATCACCGTTGTTCTTGATGTGATTTGATAGAGAGTTCCAGAGGGATGGGGCATAGAGTTCAAAAGCTCTGTTGCAGGTCCGTTGAGTTGCTTTGGTTCTTTTGTGGGGGATGGCAACAGAACTGTTGGAGGATTGTCTGGTTGTTCTGTTGTGGGTTGGGCGAGGCAGTAGGGCGTGTAGTGGGGTGCCCTGTGTTTGGTGGACGGTTTTGTGAGTGAGTAGAAGGGTTTTGTACTTAATTCTTGCTTCGATGGGGAGGATATGAAGGTCCCTCAGAATTGGGGTGATGTGGTCTCGTTTCCTTGCATTGTGAATTATTCTCGCTGTGGTGTTTAGGGCAGTTCGGAGGGGATTGGTCTGTGTTGCAGGTAGGCCATGGTAGATTATGTTGCAGTAGTCCAGATGAGGGAGTGTTAGAGCTTGCATTACTGTCCTGAAGTCTTGTGGTTCGAGGAGGGGTCGGAGGCGTTGTAGTACCGTTTTCGCCTTGTGGAATACAGTTCTCGTGGTCTTGTTGATTTGTTGCTTAAGAGTTAGGGCTTGGTCAATGATAATGCCAAGATATCTTATGTGTGGTTGTACTTGAATCTGTGTGGTTCCCATGGTGAGGTGAGTGGGTGGTTTGAAGTCTGGGTCTTTTGTTACTATAAGGGCTTTGGTCTTTATGTTAATGGATAAGTTGTTCTCTTGTAGCCAGTTGGATACGTCGGTGAAGCAGGTTGATAGCTGGTCGTTTGTTGGGTCCGTGGTTGTAATTGGGGCGTAGAGAATTATGTCATCGGCGTATATGTGGAAGTTGACATTGTGAGTGCGTATGACTGAGCAGAGTGGACGGAGGTAGATGTTGAAAAGCATGGCTGATAGTGTGGATCCTTGTGGTACTCCTTGATGTTGCTGAAAGGGGGATGAGGTGGAGGTTTTGGTGCGGATCAGTTGCTGTCGGTCGGTTAGATAGGATCTGAACCATTGGAGTACAGTGCCTTTGATCCCAATTGTTTGGAGTCTGTGGATAAGGGTGTTATGGGAGATGGTGTCGAATGCCGCTGATATATCCAGAAAAATTAGGATGTATCCGGAGTGTTTCTCTTGGGTTCCTATGATAAGGGTGTTCATCAGCATGGTCACTAGGGTCTCGACCCCGTGTAATGGTCGGAATCCGTGTTGCTGCGGGTCCAGTATGTTGTTAATGTCTAGATGTTCTTGAAGCTGACGTTGGACTATCTTCTCAATTATTTTTGCGGTGAGCGGGAGGCTTGCTACTGGCCTGTAGGAGGCGGGGTCTAGGGGATCTAGGTTGTGCTTTTTTAGAGTTGGTCGGATGATTGTGGTCTTGAGGGCATCTGGCATGTGTCCTTGTTTAAAGGATTCATTTACAATGTGGGTTAGTGGTGCACTGAGGTCTTCTTTGGTTTTCTTTATCCAGTTGGCAGGGCAAGGATCCAGCGGGGAGGTGGTGGTGTTCAAGCAGGAGATGGTGGAGGATATTTCTTCTTTTGAGGTTGTGTCAAATGTATTCCAGTCACTGATCAGGGTAGTGTATGAAGTTGTCTTGGTTGCTTCAGCGTAGTGATGTGGGTTTTGTGGTTGCTGAAGCTGTTTGTATTGTCGGGCTAGAAGATCAGGGGGGATATCTGGCAGCTGGTCGGGTTACTGGGTGCTTTTGTTAGATTTTTGACAATTTGGAAGAGCTCTTGAAGTTTGTTTATGGCTGTTGCGATGATTTTGGTGTGGTAGGCTCTTTTGGCATTGTCAGTTTCTGAGTGGTATGCATTGAGTTCGTGGAGGTATTTTGCTTTGTCTCTGTCGCTTTTGGCTTTTCTCCATTTCCTTTCGGTTCTTCTAAGTCTGGTTTTCAGTTTGCGGAGGCAGGGGGTGAACCATCGGGCTTTTGAGGAGATGGGTCTGGTGTTGGTGCTGTTTCTATTTGTGCTGGCTGCTGAGGAGATTGTGGTATTCCAGTTGTGGATCAGGACATCAAGTTTGTTGGAGTCTGTGTGTAAGTTAGGCAGGGTTTTTGTTAAGAAGTCTTCCTTGTTAAATGCTTTGAATCTCCTTGTGTGGTGTTTGTTTTCTCTGTTATTTTTGGGTAGATAGGTGTGGGATATGTTGATAATGTAGTGGTCTGACCATGGTACTGGCGAGATTGTTGGTTTTCTGTATGAGGAGACGGTTTGGGAGTTTAGAAATATGAGGTCAAGTATGTTTCCTTTTTAATGTGTTGGTTCTTGTATGATTTGTGTCAGGTCCATTGCTGTCATGGCATCGAGGAAGGTTTCTGCTTGCTTCTCCTGGAGTGATGGGAGGTTGAAGCTATGGGATTCATTGCTGGAAGTTGTGGCAAAAGCAGTTAGACTAGCAGAGTTTAAAAAAGATTTGGAGAAGCTCTTGGAGGAAAAGTCTATAGGCGGTTATTAAAATAGTTCTGGGATGAGAGACACTACTTATCCTTGATGTTAAGCGGAATGAAATCAGGCTATTTTTTAGAAGTCTACCAGGTATTTGTGACCTGTGTCTGCCATTACTGGAAACAGGATTGTAGGCTTGATCAACCATTTGTCTGACCCAGTATGACAATTATTTTATTTTTATGATTTTATAGTCTTATGTGTCATCGACCTTGATGTGAAGGCACATTTTAGAAAGACGGTTTATGGGGTTAATGCTTCATTAGCTAATGCCTCTTAATGGCTGCAAACACATTGTTTAAAGCTGAACCCAGAAAAGTGCCAGGCTCTGTGGATTACTCATAGGATTCTGCCAGAGGTTGCCCCTCCCATTTTAGAGGGACAGCCCCTGTGGGTTATATCCTATTTTAAGATTCTGAGGTTTATTTTTAGTACTTACCTTACATAGCCCATGTTCCCTGTAAAATAGTTATCTCCAAGTTATAATGCCCTGTTCAATGTAATTTCAGTTTGTTCAATGTAAACCGCACTGATGCAGAATAGCGCGGTATATAAGAGAATGTAAATAAATGCCTCACTTTTCATGTTCAGGTGTCTTGTACCATGAAGACTTGTTTTTATTTTTTGTGTGTTATTCAAGCACTTAATCCCTTTTTAGAACAATCTGCTCCTTTAACTTTGCTTTTTTCGCTGCTGTTTAGTGACCTGGATTATGGTAACTCTGTACCATGGTTTGCCCATGGTGAATATGCATCAGTTGCAAAGGGTACAGAATGTGGCCATAAAGATGGTGACTCATTTGTGTTTTTGAGATCATGTTACTCCCTTATTGAAGGCTTTTCACTGGTTGCCTGTGCTTTCCAGGTAAAGTTTAAGAATCTTTAGTTTGCTTTTAAAGCCTATTATCTTGGTTGCCCAGGTTATGTGGCAGATTCTTTCGAGTTATTTGTTCCATCACGGAATACTCATGTGCAAAAGCAATGTTAGCTTGTGCTTCCTTTGGTGCATGCTTCTCGTTTAGAGTCTACCCGATGATCGGCATTTTATTTTGTGGAATTTGCTTCTGGTGTATGTGCACCAGGTGGAATCATTGAAGGTATTTAAAAAGTACCGTAAGACATTTTTTTATACTGCTGTGCTGTTGAGTTTGTTGTTTTATGTTGTTTGTTTGTGGTTCTATACTGAATATTTGTATCTTTTTTAGTATTTTTTTTCTACACTACTTTAATGCATGGTGCCAAAGATAGTTAATCAAGTATGTATTAAACAACAATAAATCTCTATCCATTTTAAAGGAGAGGATGGACATGTGTAAGTCAGATGTAAAATCGACATATCCCCACCCCTCACTGTGGATGTGCATTTTATATCAAAGAAGGAAGTGCAGCTTGCAGCTTTCACACAGGGATGCGCCTCCACGTATAGTGGAAGGAGCTATTTTACAAAGAAACATGTGGGAAATCTTGACATTGGAAACTCAGCAACTTACACATACAACTGCCGGCATCCAAGCTACTCGTTCCTCTACTGATGAATCTTCTTCTGGGCTTAAAATGAAACAATATACAAACTGACCTACTTTGGTCTTCCTTCTTGCCAAAACTCAAGAAGACAGAGCAATTCTGGATATGCCTTAAATATATTCTCATGTTTAAAATTAGACAAAAGCTGGTCTGACAAAAACAGAATACCATACTCACTAAGGTTAAAAAAAATCCAACATCCTTGGAGATAAAAGCCAGGTCGCAGAAAAAGCACTCAGGAACAGGTACAAATTGTGACCTCATGCTCCACCTAAACTCCACCCCTGTATATGTCTACTTTAAGGTCACATATGAGCATACATCTAATTATATCACATGTACATTTGTGTGTGATCTAATTTTATAAGGTATATTTTAGTCTCATAGATCAGTGCTTTCACAGCAAAAAGTTTAGAAAATTACCTATAAGTCCAATTTGACCATTTAACTAAGTGAATAAACTACCAGAATTTCATCCAAGATACAAATTCTGAAGTGCTTCTATTTGGAAATAGCTGAGATATCGAAACCATCTAAAGTAATCAAGCTTGATGCATCCAAAAGTATTTCTGAAAAATGATCCAGTAATGAATTAATCAAGGCTGTTCCCCCTTGAGGGGCTCTAAACACAACAAGGAACTTTATGTCCTTTTTCTCTTTTGACAATCTCAAGCTATTCTCAACTTGCTTAACCTTCATTGCTTTAAACTAAATTGTATCTCTAAAAATTCTTTCAATACACCACCAAAATCTATATGTGCATCCCCTATGTCATATAAAGGATGCACATGTAAATCTCAAATTGTCAAAGTCCAGATTTCCACCTGTTCCCTGCCTTTACAGGGAGGGTTGAGAGGGATACCTCCCTTCTTCATCAATGCTTACTTATCTCTCTTAATCACAGTGAAGGAAAGATGAAGGCCTCTGTAATTAATTAGTGGCATATACATATCAAGATTTACAAAATGTATATTCAGGATTGCCCTGCTTTCTTGAGTTTTGGGCAGAAGGAAGACTGAAATAGTTCAGTTTCTATATTGTTTTGATTTAAGCCCAGAAGAAGATTCACCAGTAGTGGAAGAAGTGACTTTATGAAAAGCTGAGTGCAGAAGAGTTTCTGGTCATTTGTCTCTACCAAGAACTCATAGTAAAAGGATCAATATACTCTTTCCTTGGTACTCAGATTCTCTTAAAAAATTAAAATGGCCTGTTAGATATGTAGAAAGGGAATGTCATAAAACATACAATTCAACCAATGTTGAAGAGAGGATATTGGAAGGTTAATGCAGATTAAGCCAGTTCTAGTTTTAGGGGAATACATTGCATCCTTCAATCAGAATTATATTGATCTATTGCAAATCAAGACCAAACCTTTTGGATGACACAGTTTTTATAAGCAATGATGATCAACAAACATCTGTATGTAGGTAAGACTGATAGATGCAGCTATCTTTATGGTTCATTCCTTCACAACCAGAAGGTTTAGAGCCAAGCTACAAGGTTCACCATATATACAACGAATCAAGAGAAAGGGCCAACCACCTTAAAGTCCTAATTGAATCCTTTAAACAAAAGACTACAACCCAGGAAAAATTGCTAGTAATATTTTTTTCTTAAGCTAGATAACCCAGGGCAAACCTACTGCAGTAAAAAGAAAGGAAAATCATAGAGCGAATACCCCTTTTAGCAGTATATTACCCAGAGCTGCAAAAAGCAGAGAAAAATCATAAATGATTTATAGGCAATTCTGAAGGATGAATCACCAAAGGAAACATCCTTTGCTCCACTGATATTAGCCTTGCAGTAATGATCCAATGTGAAACAAAAATTAGCACACAGCAAGCTACTAACAAAAATGACAAAAAGAGAATGACGTAAATACCTGCAATGCACCATTCTGCATGCTCTTCCAAGATATAGTACGACCCCACATGGTTAACACGGAAACCACATTACATTATCCCACATGAAAAAGACATTTAATCTAAGGGTATCTTACTCATGGGCCCTCCTCTTACCTAGCATATAGTATTCAATGCCAGGGGTAGCCAAATACCTTTTTGGTTGGAGGGGCCAAACAAACCAATCTCCAGACTACCTACCCTAAACTCTCTAGTTGCTGATGCTGTGTTGGACAAAATGTTGGTAGGGTCATGGCCTCTGTGGCCCATTCCATTCCACTGCCTACGTTCAATGCAGAAAATTGGAAGAAGTAGGTCAGGAATTAAACCTATCAACAACCTTACATAGACGCAAGATAAAAAAGCACAGACAATATTTCCATGAGAAACCCCTTTACAGGACAGACAAACCATCCATGACCTTATCACCAGACTAGTAAAAGAGAAATGCAAATCAGTCTGAGAATGTTACACTTTAGAGTTTAAATCAATCAGAGATTGTGCACGTGTACTCCGGAGTGAGGGCTGACTCTTGTAGTTCCTCATCCCCTAGAGATAGATTACAATTCATGTGGCACTCCAGCTATCCAAGTCAACCAGACAGGAAAAACCTTTGAGATGCCGACCCCTAAAATGTGCCATCATCAATGCACGATCCATTCGCAATAAATGGCCAGTGGTCCTTGACTCAATCTCCTTTTATGACCTGGATATACTTATGATCACAGAAACATGGCTATCTTCAGAAGACAACGTCATCCTACACCAGCTACTACCCCCCAATTTCTCAATACATACACGGCACAGGGAAAATAAAAAAGGAGGTGGTGTACTCATAATCTCCAAATCTGAGCTCAACTTCCACATTCTAGACTCTTCCAGCACAAACAGCCTAGACATCCTCTCCATTGCTAATCAACAATGTTCCCTCAACCTGATATATAGATCACCATCCACTTCCCCAGAAGATCTTCCATCCATTATTGACCTCGCAGCTAACACCCTCTCTCCCAATAAGCCAAATTGGTTAATGGGCGATTTCAATCTCCCGTCCTTACCACAAACCAATGCAAATGCGTTCCTTGATGCTATGGAAGACCTAGGTCTCAAACAAATAATCGGTGAACCCACACACACAAAGGGGAACATTCTTGACATGGTATTTGCTCCGCACCCTGTCATGGGCCAAAGCCACTATCCTCCGATATCAGTCATAGAAGTACCCTGGTCCGACCACAAATTGATCATCATACAGATACCCATCAACAATGTCCAACTAGACAGATGCCGACCTTCGAACATACCCTCTCGAACTACCACCAGATGCTTTCGCCCCTTCGATAGGGAACTCATCCTGTCGGAGACCCCATCACTCATCAACAAAACCACACCAGACCTTGATGAACTAATCGCTTACTGGAACTCTAACCTGCTTGCCATCTCACAACGCCCAAACCCGAAGAATACAGCAAGGTCAAAAGGATGCTCCGCCCCCTGGTTCTCTCCTGAGCTGCGAGCATCCCTTACGCAACTACGTAAACTTGAACGCCGATGGCGCAGATCGCATTCAACTGAAGATCAGACCGCTTACCGAACACACCTTGCAATACACCGAGAATCAATCACTACCAAAATGAGACAATATCACAACGACACCTTAAAGAGGTCTCTGAACAAGCCACGTGACCTTTTCAATCTAGTCAAATCCCTCTCAAAAGAACCTTCCCCGGTACAACACAGCGAAATTCACCCGCAGGAATTTGCGGATTATCTGCAATCCAAGATCGTGCAAACCAATAAGGTGGTAGCGGCCCCATATCAAGAACCAACGGGCCTATCACCACTTAACATATTTTCCACACCATCCATTAAATATATCGAGGACACCATAGCCTCACTCAACACCTCCACCGCACAAACTGATCCATGTCCGGCTTTTTGGATCAAGGAGCTACGTGATGTATTCAGCCCTGTCATTGCAAAAATAATGAAGCTATCCTTCGCTACATCATATTTCCCCACTTCACTTAAGCAGACTTCCATCAGACCACTCTTGAAGAACCCCAAGCTTGATCCACAAAGAGCTGACTCTTACCGACCAATAGCCAGCATCCCCCTCCTGGCCAAAATAATTGAGAAAGAAGCACAACGGCAAATTCAAGATCACATCGATGCTGCTTCCCCATTAGATAGCTGCCAACACGGATTCAGAGAATATCATGGGGTAGAGACACTACTCACTGGCCTTTTCAATGAAATCATCACTGGAATTGACAACATCCGTCAAGGTTTTGTGCTCATATTTCTAGACATTGCCGCTGCATTCAACTCCGTGAGTCACGAAATTCTCCTTGGAAGACTGAAGGAGAAGGGAGTCTGCAACAGTGCACTAGAATGGTGCAAATCTTACCTTGACGACAGATGGCAATATGTGAAATCGGGATCAGAAGAGTCAACACATTTCCATCAAAAGCAAGGAGTACCCCAGGGCTCATCGTTATCCTCATTACTTTTCAATATCTACATGCAGCCCATCTGCAATATCATAAGATCATTCAACGTGAATTGTTTGATATATGCAGATGATATCCTATTATACATGCCCTTCTCCACAACTCACATGGACCTGACCCCCCTCACAGACTGCTTCAACGCAGTGTCAACTTGGCTCCAAACACAGAACCTTCGCATACCCCCCATCCCATGTCAGTGTCAATGAAGCTGACTTGCAAACCAAAGATGCAATAAAATATTTGGGAGTTATTCTGGATCAACATCTTAACATGAAAAGCCACATAAGCAACATAGTCAAAGCCGTCTACTTCAAAATACGCTCTCTCAAGCACCTACGCTCCCTTTTGGACCCAGATGACTTCCGAACCATATATCAAGCGCTGATCCTGCCGCACTTTGATTTTGCAAATGCCATCTTACAAGGTCTCCCCCAATCCACATTAACCCCCTTACAGTTGGCCATGAACGCCGCAGCTAGGATCCTTTACGGAGCATCCAGATACGACCACGTGACCCCCATTCTCAAACAGCTGCACTGGCTACCAATCAATGGGAGAATCACCTTCAAAACCCTTCTATTAACTTTCAAGGCAATCAAAGGTATTTCAGCCTCCTCACTCACTCATCTTATCCATTTTGTCCCTCCCAACAGATCCAGAAGATCAACAGCTGTAAACTTGCTTGCAATACCAAAGGCTTCGACAAAGTACAACATGACAACCACAAACAGGGCTTTCAGCTTTTACGTACCCAAATGCTGGAATGCTCTACCCCCTGACATTAGGGCCATAGCCAACCAATATCAGTTCAGGAAGGCCCTCAAAACCCACCTGTTCCTCCAACACTTATCTGACAGCAATTGATCCTAGATATACCTTTCAGGAATTGACCCAATTTAGTTAAAAGACCTACATGCATTATCTGACTTTTATCTATCCTTCCAATGTAAATAGATTATGTATATAGTTAACCATGTTTTCCAAGTTTATACTCCTGTTCGATGTAAACCTGACAGCTTGTTGTTATGGTCGTTAAGTTATAATGTAAACCGCACTGATGCTAAATAGCGCGGTATATAAGAAATTGTAAGAAATAAATAAATAAAAATACGAAGGTCTTTGTTGAGCACAGTAAATCTACAGCATCTGGTATTCCATGGTGGATACCCATTCAAGTATTAGCCAGGCCTGACATTACTTTGCTTCTGAAATCAGCCCAAATCAGGCTCATTCAGGGTTGAAAACCCATAATCTCAATCAACTACAAAAGAATCGTAGAGTCAAGTAACTGAACTACCATAGGTACTAACCATAAAATTCCATTCCTTCCAATCCCACCTTTTTTTTTCCTCTTCACACTGTCACCGAAAAGTATTTTAAGACTCACATGCTTTCACATGTTACTTCAGTGGTTATTGGAGTTTAAAATGTCTTGTAGTTGTACTCCTCTACTCTTGAATCCTTATGGGGCTCTAGTGATATAGCAAAACATAAAATGAAAATTAATAATGTTCTGGCAATGACAAAGTCAATATTTAAACTCCGTGGTCATCATGATTTTTTTTAAAATGCTGCTGCAGAGCTTAAATAAAATATAGGGGCACAATATTCAGAGGTGGTGACCAGCCCTTCTAAAGCGGCTGAAACGAAGGCACAGATACATAATGCCGGGGCCAATATCCGGCCACCTAATGCTTTTATTTCCGGCTCCATCTTCTCTCTGCCTCATATTCTCATCCTCCTCCTTGTCTCTTCCAGTGACATTCATCCTAATCCTGGCCTCTCACTCTCACTCTGCTTTCAACCATTCTGACTTTCTGGATCCCGATTCCTTGTTCCTTATGTCTCCTTACCCTTTCCTAGTCTATCCTCTTTCTCTCTTTTGTCTTGTCTGATTAGATTGTAAGCTCTGATGAGTAGGGACTGTCTTTATCTTTGTTTGTACAGTGCTGCCAATGCCTAGTAGCGCTTCATAAAAATTTATTAATAATATTATGATATCTGGGTCATCCAGAAAGCAACAAAGCTGACCAGACAGTGGCGATATTCAGTAACTTTATGGTTAGCTTCAGTAGCGAAAGTTAGGACAGTCTTTACCCTGCCTAACATTTGCTGGTTAGGAATAACTGGGTAGCAGTTGACTATCGCCACTACCGAGTTATCACCAGATCGGTGCCACATCTGAAATGCCGCTAGTACCGTTGAATATTCCAGTCAAGGCAATTAACGCAGTTATCAGTTTGTTAACCACATTGATTGCTCACAATATCTGGCCCATATATTCAACACTGCTATCCGATATAGGCTGGCACTGAATCTAAGTGAAGAGCAGCGAGTTCTGCCATTATCTGGAGAGCAATGATATTCAGTGTCCTATCTGGATAACTACCCAGATAACTGTAGAACAGCCATTTTGCCATCCTAATGTTATCTGGATCGTTTTCTTGAAAGGTGACTGAATAGCGCCACCTCTAGGTAACTTTAGGGAATGTCATGGTTTGTCTCTCCTCCACCCCTGCACTATCTGTCATCAGTAATGTGTTTTGGTGACATCATCTGGATTGCACAACTCAGAATCAAAAGAAAGGCCCAGGCAATGGCACTCTTCGTAGAGCAGATGTTGCTATCCAGATAAGTTATTCTGAATATCGACCCACTCGTTACCTTTGGACCAGAGGAAGGGAATGTCACGATACCAAATCTAGTAAAGCAGAGAAAAAAAATTCAGGCTACTCACATACATACAAATTTATACCTAGGAATATCCTAGTGGTTAAAGCAACCACCTACTACCCAGGTTATCTGGGTTTGATTCCTACTGGCAAGTCTTGGGCAAGTCACTTTATTCTTCATTGCCTCCAAAGAAAAGGCCCAGCAATCTACTTCTGATTGTATCTTGCCAAGAAAACCCAGGGGCTGCTGGGTTCAAGCATTGACTTAAAGAAACTTAAAAACAAAATCTGTGTCCCTTTTTTGTGCAGATCATTTTGAAAATTAAAAAGTATGGGGGTGATTTCATATCATGGTGCTTATGTATAATGTCAAATATGTCCATATTTTATGCCTTTTTTATATATAACTGCACGCGGTAGCAGTTCATGCAGTGATTTTCTGTGCTATTTGCAGAAAGTGCATTATCCGGAGGTATGGTTGGATTCGGATGGAGAGTGGCATGTCTGCAATGGGTGGTTATCACGAGCCTCAACAGCGCATGGTAACCGTCAAATTTGAAGACAGCACAAGTGCAACTAACACCACCTCAATGGGTTGCGTCAACTGCATCCATGATGCTGCCTGACCACATCCTCTGCACTTTTAGTGCATTAACTGCTGGGCAACTGCTGTGCACACCCCCAACAATGAATTTTAGCTGCAGAGGCCGTGCACAATCTATCCTTTTTTGGCCCTCTTGTCTTCATCAATATATTTTTTCACAATGAAAGTCACTTAGCTTCTCGCTCTCGTCTCCTTCCTGTGATACAGCACCATGTTTTGCAGTTAATCTTCTGCATCAGGAACTTCTGTTAATAACACAGTGTGCTTTTACCGAGGAATATGAGCTTTTAATACACACCACTGGGTACAAATGGGCCGTGATATATACAGAAGTCCGTGATGCAAAAGACCAAGTTGGAAACATAGTGCTCTGTCAAGGGTGGGAGAAAGTATAAGTACTGACGCCTGTTTCATTACATTTTTTCCCTAAAGAAACAAATAAGAGCAAAGACACTAAAGTTACTCCTAAAAGTTTCTTGGCTTGTTCGATACTGTTCTCTTTTTTTGGATGAGCTAACTCTTTCATAAATAAAACATTTCTGTAGTGAAAAGATTTATGTTTAAACTGCTTGACGTGCTAAATGGTCTGCTAAGCTTTTAACAAATTTGTTGGCCCCAACTATCTTTTTAATTTAAGTTTTGGTGAATCAGTCTTACTATCTTTGTCAAATAAGGTCATCCCTTTTATAGTTCAGTGCTAGTGTTCTAAAATTTAGATTACAGCAGGGGGAAGAGGCGTGACACACACAATTCTAATAATTATTGAGTGCAATCCTGATAAAAGACAGTATCATTTTAGAAACAAGTAAATACATTGGAGTTCATCGTTTTGGGGGAGAAGGGAAGAAAAGAGAAAAAAATATTTCTTTTTAGGTTGTTGTGCTATATTACCATGAAAGAGAGCTAGCACAGATTTATTTTGTAATATATTAATACATATGGCCACTTTTAAAACAAGACTGTGATTTTGGAAACTACCCTTAAAATAATCAGTCCTTTATTATATTTGTATGCTGTTTTGCTACAGTAGGAATGTGACTTTTAATGTGAATGCAAAATCCTTTTCTTGGTGATCTGAAACTCCAGTACTGGCACATTTTACTCAAATCTATTCAAAAAAGAAAAAAAAATGAAATTCAATAATATTAATTTAGTTAAAAGAAAAGAAATTGCACAATTCTTGCATGCAGTTTCCTTAGGAAACAAACACATTTCTAGGGATTTGAATTCATTTTAAAAGTAATGAAAAACATGGCGACTGAAGATATTTTTGTTTATTCTCCTTCAAACTAACCAAATGGCTGCATGATCTGAAATGCATTCATTTTCATTCATTTTCGGATCCATTATAATCTATGGAACCAGGAAAAAAGCCCCTCGCTGCTTTATCAGATACAGAAGAGCTATCTTGGGGAGGGACAACAAAGACCATGTCACTCGTCAAGTTGAAACTTTCTGACAGGCAGACGAATAAACCTATCCCTGTCTCGTTCCAGTGGATGATGATGATGTACAGGGGCGATGGAATGGCCATCTGACCAGGAGGACCTAAGCTCTGTCCTAAGTTCTGACCCTACTCTGCACCCAGCTCCTCCCCTAGACCCTGCAGTCTTCACCTCCTGCCCATGGGGATCTTATTTCCCACGGGCAGAAGAGAAGGATAATCATGACAAAGTCTCCTGTCTGCCCTTATCTCCCACAGGCAGACAGAAAGAGTTTTTGCCATGATCATCAACTATCAACTTATCCTGATACATTGGTTTTGCTCAGCTTCCCAGCACGTTCAGCACAAGAGAAAGCACCATGATATAAGCTCCTCATCGATCCCTTCTCCAGGATTGATTGAACTGCAGTAGAAATAACGTCATCTCATGTAATGTCATGTAACCCTACCTTGTTTTAAGTAAATTCAGATACTAGTTCTTATGCTTCTGTTACACTCTAGTGCTACCTATTGCTGTTAATGCTTTTAATTTGATCCTACCGTCCTTCTACACATATTACTTGTAAGCAACATGTTATAGCCATTTTTCCAGTCACTTTCTCTAGACCTTCTTGCATTTAGATATTAGACCTCTTTCTAACCAAGCTCCATCCCCTTCAAAATGGCACCCTATTTGTCAGCTTTTACCTGCTGTTATATCTTTGCCAACTTACTCTGCAGTTCCTCCACTATCACTATTAGCTCCTGCCCCATTCCAATCATACAAGGCCTAGGAAAGAGAGGTGTTAATGGCCCCTATTGGTTATTATTTGATGTTAAGCCCAATCCACATTCCCATCTGATTTACATAGCCATTCAGCATACTAGGGATTCCAAAAGATCAGATAAATACCCTCATCATTTTACTTTGAATTGTGCTCTCATAAATGCACGCTTGGTCCGTAAGAAATGGCCAGCTATCTCTGATCTCATTGCCACCCATGATCTAGACATCCTCCTAGTCACTGAATCTTGGTTGACTGACTGATTCAGACCTTCTGAACCATCTTATCCCTCCCAACTTCTCAGTCTTCACTTGTAATAGATCCGATCGCAGAGTTGGAGGTGCTTTTATTCTCTCTAGGACAGATCTCCAATTCCATCTATTCTCTTCCACCAGTTCCATACACTTTGACTCCATTATTATAACCAACAAACACATTTCCATTTGTCTCATCTATAGATCCCTGTCTTCCTCCCCTGAAGACCTTTCATGTATTATAGAACTTGCTTGTAACCCCACAATCTCATATATACCAAACTGGTTATTGGGTGATTTCAACTTGCCAGCCCTCCAAAGTTCCCACTCTAATGCTTTCCTCGAGGCACTTGCTGATCTAGGATACAAACAGTCAACGCCCCTACCCACTCAAAGGCAAATAAACTTGATCTCATATTTACACCACTTTGAGATATCAGCTCAATTAATTCCTCTCTCTCTGTCACCCCAGTCCCATGGTCCAACCACAATTTAATTAAATTTAAAATGCCCATGCCTCAGGTTCTTCATTCTATTCAAAATACTGTCAAGCCCTCCTCAACACCTACAATCCGATTATGGCTCTTTAATAAAGATGAGATCATTGACAACGTTTTACCAAATCTTAACTTGTCATCACCCAATCTTGAATCCTTGATTTCCACCTGGAACAACAGCCTTAGCTCCTTTGCACTTCGGCCTGCATTGAATATCCCTCCTAAAAGAAGACATACAGCACATTTGTACTCTTCCGATCTGCAGTATGTACCTCCCTTCTCCTACTCAGAAAGCTTGAAAAACAATGGCGACGTTCATGGTCTTCTGATGATCATCCAGCCTATGTTTCTTACCTTGAGACTCACTGCAATGCAGTTCTCTTGAGAAGAAAGGAATACCATTCTGATCTTCTTCTCTAAACAAACTCCATGACATTTTTAACATTGTTAAGTCACTTACTAAAGAGCCTTCTAACTTTCAACCAGAGTTGTTACATCCTCAAGAATATCCTGATTATCTATATTCCAAAGCTAGCTTAGCTATCACCTCCCTTCCTATCCCCTCACCAATTCAAAAATCAGTCTCCCTTTCACCCTTGATTTCCTTCACACCTCCTTCTAAGAAGTGCATTGAGGACACTATCACTTCTATCAATAACACTACCTCTCCTAACGACCCCTGGCCAGCTTTCTGGATGAGATCATTACGTGCTGAATTTAGCCCAATTTTGGCTAGGATCTTTGAATTATCTTTCTCAACTGGGATGTTCTCTCTGACTCTAAAGCAAACTTCCATTCGGCTCCGTCTAAAGAACAGTAAACTGAATCCCCAGAAGGTTGAATCTTATCGACCTATCTCCAGCATTCCTTTTTTGGCCAAGATAATAGAAAAAGTTGTTCATCTCCAAATTCAGCATCACATTGAAACCTTTGCTCCTCTAGATCCATGCCAGCATGGTTTCGGAGAATTCCATAGTGTTGAGACACTTCTCACCACCCTATTCAACACCTTAACCCTATCAAGACTCCCTTTAAATTTCTAATCCACATTCTGCAGCCGGGTTAATTTTTCCATCTCTCAGGAAAATTGTGCCGGTCTTATTCAATATGTTATAACAGTGATTTTCTTTCTGCTATGGTCATGTATTATATACCATTTGATAGAAAAAAGAGACAGCAACACAAATTTGTATAATTGAAGGCTCAAAAACATGAAAATAGGTGCACTTTATTTATAAAAGCAATCGTTATTAGTTGCATACATTCAATTTAATTTTAACTGATCATAACAATTACAAGTTATTTAAGATCTTCATTATTATGAAAATATGCAAAACATGGTGCAGCACAGAGAGGTACATTTCCAGTCAGCACAGTGATATTTAGTTTCAACACGTTTACGATTGTCACCAGCAACGTGTCGATGTCCGAGACTCTCATTGCACACGCGACACTGTCGAAATACGGTAGTTTTCTTCTCAGTTGGTGGAATGAGACTAGGGAAATGTCTAGCAGTCAAGCGAAATGGGGAAATACCAGTACTTGGTCGGCCACCAGCATCACATGCACTAGCATCAGGACCAACTGCTTCAATGATAGCCAAGATAAGCTTCATACGGAAGTCAAGTCCTGTCACTTTCTCCTCTGGGTGGGACTTGCTCCAGAGTATCTGAGCATTGAGTACTGCTATGTCCAACAGATGAAAGGCAACTTTCTTGTACCACTTTACAGTTTTGCGCAGAAAAGCATAATACTCCAATAACTGATCTGTTCTGTCTACACCGCCCATTATGTTGTTGTAGTCAACGATAACTTGTGCCTTTCGAATTGGCTGATCATTACGATCTCTTTTTCCAGTGTCAACTAAAGAGCCATCATGACAGTTAGACAACATTGTTACATAATTCTTATCATACCAGCAAAGTGCTAGCAGTTTATCTGTTGTACGATATGTGACATCTCCTCATTTCAATTTGCTTCCATCTACATTTAGACGCAGGTCAGTAGGCATACCAACTCGACTGGATCGTACTGTTCCAAAGCAGGATGTTGCTCGGTCATACAGATCCATACAGAGTCCTGGACTGTTGTAGTAGTTATCCACAGACAATTGATAGCCTTGATCAAGCAGTCCATCCATCAGATTAAGCACAATACAGTAGCTACTTCCATGTAAACCATCACTTAGAACTGCATCTTGACCTGAGTATAGCATATACTTCCAGGTGTATCCACTACGTGACTCACACAGCTCATATGATTTGATGCCAAATCTTGAGCGTTTTGTAGGTATGTATTGTTTGAAATATAACCTTCCTTTGAAAAGCAGTAGAGATTCATCAATTGAAATGTCATGTTCTGGGATATAAACAATTTGGAATCGCTTTGTGATAATGTCATAGAATGGACGAAGCTTCCAAATGCAATCACCCTCGGGTTTCTGTGTTGCATTGTTTTGAAAGTGAAGGGCCTGTAAGATTCGCTTATATGTGTTTCGGCTCATTACTGATGGAAAAAATGGAGTTTCTAACAGTAGTTGACCTGACCAGTACAAGTCGATCATAGACTTCTTGATTATTCCCATAGCCATCGTCAACGCCAACATTCTCCATATAGCATTATGGTCAACGTCTTGCCATTTTCTCATTCGGGCATGAGGCTTGTCAGCTTGTATTTTAGCACACAGTTCTGCTGCATAGCGATTTGTTTCAAGAACAATCATTGAAATTAGTTCATCTGTAACAAAGAGCTTGTAGAAGTCCAATTTAGTTGCATTGACACCCATACGTTTGGCTATGCCTGGTTGTGCAATGAAAGGAAACTGACGGACATCTTTTGGAGTTGTTTTCCATGGAAGACTGCTTCTTCTTGTCCGTACTTGTAATGTAGTTGCATTATCACCACGGTCTGCAGTATGACGGCAAAGCTTCCCTCTGCCAAGAGGATTTATATTTACAGATGGTTCAGCCTCGGCCACAACTGTAAATGAAAATGTTTTATTATAGTTGACATTTTTCAAACTGAACAATTTATCAATATAAATGTGACATTTAGTGTTTTGTTATACCTAAAGACATAGCTGATATATAGGTGACATAAATAATGTCTGCAAATAATTACTAACCTGGAGGTTCAGCTGCGTCTGCTACTGAATCTGGGTCACTGTCATCCGAGCCTTCAAAGTCCACATTTTTTGTGAAAACTTCTTCAGTTTCATTATCAATGACATCTTCGCCACTGCTATTACTGTTACCATCACTTTCTGTGAGAAACCTAACGACTTCAGCAGCTTTATATCGTTCTTTTCGCATTCTTTTACCAGCTGACTCCATCTTGTTTTCTTTGCTTTTAATTCTAAATGACCTATTGCTAATGACCTATTTGCAGGTTGTTTTCTGGCTGTTTTGGCCTGGTGTATAAATAGAAACACTAGCACAACTCTCTTTTCATCAGCCCAAATGTGTGTTGTCATTAGCTTCCGGTATTTCACTCATTAATCTTTAGTATCTGCGTCATTGCGCCGATCCCGAATATTTCGGGCTCGGCCATTTGGTCAGAATTTTGGGTCCCGAGTATTTCGGGACCGGCCTGGAAAGGGTTAATCATTGGAATTGATAATATTAGGCAAGGCTTTGTTCTAATCTTTATGGATATTGCCTCTGCCTTTGATTCAGTCAACCATGACCTACTTCTTATACGTCTTCAAGAGAAGGGAATTATTGGCTCAGCATTAAATTGCTGCAGGTCCTACCTATCAGATCGATGGCAGGTGTGAATTGGTTCTAAGATTTCAGAACCTTTTCAACAAAAGCAAGGTGTTCCCCAAGGCTCTTCTCTCTCTGCACTCTTTTTTAAAATCTATATGCAGCCTATTTGTTCAATCATTCGCTCCTTTAACATCTCCTGTCTTGTCTATGCTGATGTATTGCTTTTTACACCATTCACTACTGACCAGCCTGACCTTTCACTGATAATAATCTGCTTTGATGCCATTACAGATTGGCTCCATACGCAAAACTTTAGAATCACTTTCAACAAGACAGATGTTCTATTCGTTACTAGGAACCATTCTTTCATCCCTCTTGCTTCAATTAAGGTAAGAGATGCAGTGCTTACAACTAAATCCATCACCGCTTTGACCCGGTGAAAAGCGGGATATAAATACAGTTAAATAAATAAAATAAATAAATAAATTAAGTGTCACTTTAGATCAGCACCTTGACATGAAAGCTCATGTCAGTAACATCACCAAAGCAATATATCATAAGATTCAAACAATTTGTCACCTACGTCCCCTATTGGAGCCTACTGATTTTTGTACAGTTTTTCAAGCCCTTGTGACCCCCCATTTCGACTATGCCAATGCTATACTCCATGGTCTCCCTAAGGCCACTCTTAATCCAACACAACTGGCTATGAATGCTGCTGCCCAATTCCTACATCCTAAGAGATCATATAACTCCTATTTTGAAGCACCTCCATTGGCTTCCCTTCCATTATAGGCTAACCTTCAAAGTAATGCTTCTTACTTATAAAGCTCTTAATAAACGATCATCTACTTCCTTCTTAGACCTTGTTCACCCCACCCCTCTGAATAGACCCAGAATTACTCAGCCTAATTACTCACCCTGTTTATTCCAAGTTATTTTTTCCTATTCTCTGTATAGTTCAATGTATGTTTCTTACGGCATTGTACAAATTAATGTTCATTGTAAACTGCACTGATTCATAAGAGTGCAGTATAAAAAATAATTAAATAATTAACTAACTAACTAACTAAAATAAATAAATAAATGAATCATGGCCATTCCCTGAGAGAGATTGAATCCCCGTGAGCCAACAGCCTGCATGGAGGCTACAATCTCTGCCTTCCCCTCCTGTTCTGCCCTCGGCAATGCAATCTTCATCAGGCAGATAGAAGGAGTCTTTGCCACGATTGTGGCTGCTCTCTTCTGCTTGAAAATGATGGTATCCCCATGGGAAGAACAGGAGGGTAAGGTTGATCTCCATGCAGTTTGCTGACATCTGGCTGTGAAAGTTTTATTGGGGCCAGAGTCCGTGTAGCCCACCCCGTTCCGACACCTATGAAAATGTACACAGGAAACTGAAAGTAGAAAGCACCATCATTTTCTTTTCGTTTTTTTTTCTGGGTTTCAGAGGAATAGATGGTTTGTAGGGTTGGAGAATTAAAAATAGCATCAGTCTTAGAGAGAAATAAAGCAAATGAAAGCACATAAGACTCAGGCACAGATACGGAGGGACCGGCTGCCTGATCCATCCTGTATGTCAGAAAACCAACGAGACTGTGTGTGCTGCAACCATAGACTCTAGAACAGAAGAAAGACTCCATTGCAAGGGGCTTGTCTGTGACACAAATTGGCAGAGGAAGGAAAAGGGAATTCAGGACAAAGGGCATGCCCAAAAACACACTGTCTGTGCATATGGAAGTCACTAGTGTTAGTAAAGCTACGGGGTGTTATACAAACAAAGTAGACTAGTGAACGATTCAAAACATTAAAAATAATAAAGAATGTCCTGCCACTTATCCAAGAGTTTCATCTGATGACTAGATATTGGAACCTCTGTCGAAAAATGTCCTCATATATTCAGAATTCAACATATTTTACAAAGAACTGTATACAGGGTCAGGCCAAACATCCATCAGTGGCCAAACCAGATCATAAGTACCTGACATATCCCAAAAGGGGCCAGACCCATGCTACTTATCCCCAAAGATAAACAGTGGTTTTCTCTTGGATATCTTAATAACTGCCCTCCAGGAATTGTCTAAACCTTTTTTAAATTCAGCCAAACTACCTACGTTTACTACATCCACCAGCAATGAGTTCCAAACATTAATTATATATTTTTATTTTTATTTATTTTATTTAGCACACATTTATATACCGCTCTTTCCCAAGTATCAAGTGTGGTTTACAGTGAACAGAAAAAATTCAAGGTACATGGTTAATCATGTCCTAGTCATTTTACAGGGAACAGATTTAACTTTTTACATTTAACAGTTGTCACAAGGTGGACCTATTGGAGCCTGAGAAAATGGAAATCAGCAGCAGTGATCAGAGAAGAGATGACAGGATAAACAAAAAACTGTCAGATGGTTGCTATAGACAACCTAGGCACACGTGGGTAAGGGCTGAGAAGACACACCCAGATATCAAGCAAAGGGAGTTTGCTTTGCCTGATAGGAATCAGCTGGGTAGAGGTGGAGCCCAGAAACACAGAGATATAATACGCTCCCAAATAGTTAGAGAGGGAGAGGAGGTGAACCAGCAAGTCTCACAGCAAGGGAGACAACGGTCAGCGCAGCAGAAGCTGGGAAAAGTATGGAAGTGGAATGAAAGAGTCTGAATTACTGGTACAGCATGCAAGCCCACACGAAGGTCTGAGTGAGTCTCAAACCCAGAGTGAAACATTTGGAAGGCAGAAACCTGATATTGAATGCATGTGTGAAGAGCACGGGAGACGTGGGGGAGTTGCAGTATGAGGTAACAAAGCCAGAAGTGTTGATAGTGGCTGTTTTCTACCCGAGTGGGTAAAACCCTGCAGCAATAGAAAAAGCCACCCAGAAATAAGCTTTGGAAATAATCCCTTCCCTTGTGCTAGAAAACCCAGGAGAAAAGAAGCTCACTTACTTGGAGAAGCTAGAGATTCTAGTATCCACTTTAAACTCCCAGAGTTTGAGCAACCTCCATATAGAGCAGTGCAATCTAGGGCAGCTGTGAGGCAAAAGCTAGACCCGAGCACGCTCAGAGTCTACCGTAATCACTCTAACAGCAGAGCCAGGGAAGTTCCTGAATGTCCTTATGCTTACCAGCAGGGGCTGAGCTCCCATAAGCCCCATACAAAACTATATGGTAGTTCCCAGGGAGGCTTTGAGAGAGAAGGACAGAACAACTTCCTGCTTGACAAGGAAAACCTACATTATACTTTTGAAACAGCTGACCTTGAAAACGTGAGTGTTAATGAACCAGAATCTATGGAATATGAGAATACAGAGTTAGCAACAGTTCCTGAGCCCATGGAATGCTCAGTCTCGATAATTGACCCAGAGCTTTCCTTAAGGTGAAAAGGGTTGAAGATAACCTGAATAAGAGTCACAAGGTGTGGGCTGGAAAACGTGTCTCACAGAAAACCATATGAATGAGCTGTGCTCTGGCAGCAAAAAGGAAAGCCTGTGAAAAACATTGAGAATGTTTAATTCTTTTCTTTTTGCATTTAAGCTGAAGTAAGCTATTTTTGTTTAACCTTTTGATTTCTGTTATATGCCCGAAGTGGGTTGTTTGCTTTTGTTTTGCCAAGGAGAAAATACCTCACGGACGGGGAATAAAACCCTGAGTTTGGAACACAAGTGTCTTTTGTGGTTTATAGAGAAGGTACAACTACCACCCTCAGGAGTACCAAGGCCTCACCGGTAGGGCACCTGGGGGTGCGACACAGTATAATTAAAGGCATACAAACTATGATTTCATCCGGTGGTATTGAGTGGATGTAATCAAACGTTTTACATATTTACATTAATTTTATAAAATTTGAATTACATGAAAACAATCTTTTAGTATCAGATTATGCGTTTATTTTGATTAAGTGGGTGTATGCCTTGTAGGGATTATTATTATCCAGATTATGCGTTTATTTTGATTAAGTGGGTGTATGCCTTGTAGGGATTATTATCCCTACAAGGCATATATTGAGAGAAAATATATTTTCTCCTCTCTTGTAAATATACTGCTTTGTAACTTTATGGTGTGTATCCTAATCCTTGTATTTCTTGAAAAAGTAACAATCAATTCAAATCTACGCATTCCACTACACTCAGGATTTTATAGACCTCTACCATATCTCCCTTCAGCCTTCTTTTTCCCAGTCTGAACAACCCTAATTTCTTTCATCTTTCCTCATAAGAAAATCATTCCATCCCCTTTATCATTTATATTGCTCTTCTATGTACCTTTTATAATGCTGCCATATCTTTTCTGAGATGCAGACACTAGAATTGCACACAATACTCAAGGTGTGGTCGCACCATGGAATGATACAGAGGCATTATAATAGCCTTCATCTTATTTTCCATTCTTTTCCTAATGATTTCTAACATTCTGCTTGCTTTTTTATTGTCTATAATCATATCCAGATCCTTTTATTGGATTACAAATACTATAAGATATGAAAATAAGATATGACATACTGGGTCAGAACAAAAGTCCATCAAGCCCAGAATCCTGTTTACAACAGTGGCCATTCCAGGTCTCAAGTACCTGTCAAGTCGCCAAAAGGAAGACAGGTTCCACATTGCTCACCCACTGGGGCAAGCAGAAGACCTCCCCAGTCCCTTTTAATACTGGTTTATGGACTTTTCCTCCAGGAACTTGTCCAAACCTCTTTCGAACTCTGCTATAATAACAAATTTTGCTACATCCTCGGGTAACAAAGTCCAAAGTTTGTTTTTTGGGTCAAGTGACAAAATATGTTCTCTGTTTAGTCTTAAATGTGCTACATTGTATATTCATTGCATGTCCCCTAGCCTTTCTACATTTTATTAAAAAGTAATGGGCTCAGCACATATCTCTGGGGTCCTCCCCTCTTCACCTTTCTCCACTGAGAAAACTGGCCATTTATTCCTACTCTGTTTTCTACCTTTTAACCAGTTCCTATTCCTCAATACGACACTGCCCCCTATCCTATGACTTTTTAATTTCCTCAATAGTTTCTCATGAGGGACATAAGAACATAAGATATGCCATACTGGGTCAGACCAAGGTCCATCAAGCCCAGTATTCTGTTTCCAACAGTGGCCAATCTAGGTCACATGTACCTAGCAGTTTCCCCAAGAGACACAAGTTCCACAATGCTTGTACTGGGTCAAGCATTGATATCTTCAGTCACTTCTTAATAATGGTTTATGGACCTTTCCTCCAGGAACTTGTCCAAACCTTTTTTAAACCCAGCTACACTAACAGCCTTTACTACATCCTCCGGTAACAAATTCCAGAGTTTGATTACACGTTGAGTGAAAAAATATTTTCTTTTATTAGTCTTAAATAGTTTACCCTGTAGCTTCATTGCATGTCCCCTAGTCTTTCTATATTCTGATAATGTAAACAATCGATCTACGTTTACCCGTTCCACTCCGTTCATTAATTTATAGACTTCTATCATATCTCCCCTCAGCCGTCTCTTTTCCAGCTTAAAGAGCCCTAACTTTTTTAGCCTTTCTTCATAGGAGTATCCTTCCATCCCCTTTACCATTTGGTGGCTCTTCTCTGTACCTTTTCTAAAATCGCTATGCTATATCCTTTTTAAGATACGGCGACCAGAATTGCACACAATATTCAAGGTGCGGTCTCACCATGGAACGATATAGAGGCATTATAATATCTTTTGTTTTATTTTCCATTCCTTTCCTTATCATATCTAGCATTCTATTTGCTCTCTTGGCTGCCGCTGCACACTGGGCCAAGGGTTTTAACATGGTATCCACAATGACGCCTAAATCTTTTTCCTGGGTGGTGGTTCCTAATGTGGAACCCTGCATCGTGTAACCATAGTTTGGGTTGTTCTTCCCTAGGTGCATAACCTTGCACTTGTCCACATTAAATTTCATCTGCCATTTTGATGCCCAGTCTTCCAATTTATCAAGATCCTCTTGCAATTTTTCACAATCCTCTTGGGTTTTAACAACTTTAAATAGTTTTGTGTCATCTACAAATTTGATAACCTCACTCGTTATTCCACTTTCCAGGTCATTTATGAATATGTCAAAAAGCAGCGGACCCAGCACAGATCCCTGGGGTACACCACTATTCACCTTTCTCCATTGGGAAAATTGGCCATTTAGCCCTACCCTCTGCTTTCTATCTTTCTATCTGATCCACAATAGTACATTGCCTCCTATCCCATGACTCTTTAGTTTTGCCAAAAGTCTCTGATGAGGGACCTTGTCAAAGGCTTTCTGAAAGTCCAGGTACACAATATCAACCGACTCACCTTTGTCCACCTGTTTATTCACTCCTTCAAAAAAACATAACAGATTAGTAAGACAAGATCTTCCTTGTCTAAAGCCATGTTGGCTGTCTCCCATTAGGTTGTGACTATCTACATGCTGAGTAATTTTATTCTTTATGATGGTTTCTACCATTTTTCCCGGTACTGACGTCAGGCTCACTGGTCTGTAGTTTCCCGGATCACCACTGGAACCCTTTTTAAAAATTGGTGTTACATTGGCGATCCTCCAATCTTCAAGTATTAGAGATGATTTTAATGATAGTTCACAGATTACTGATAGCAGTTCTGCAATCTCATATTTCAGTTCTTTCAACACCCTTGGATGTATACCATCCGGCCCAGGTGATTTGCTACTCTTCAGTTTATCTAATAGTTGTAAGACATCTTCCCGATGTATCGATATTTCCTTCAATTCTTCCACACCTTTAAATACCACTTCAGTCATGGGTAACATCCCTACATCTTCCTCAGTAAAGACCGAAGCAAAGAATTCATTCAGTCTCTCCGCTATCGCCTTGTCGCCTCTTAGTGCTCCTTTAACCCCTTTATCATCTAATGGACCAACTGACTCTCTCACAGGTTTTTTGCTACGAATGTACTTGAAAAGGTCTTTATTTTGCGTTTTTGCTTCCGCAGCAAGCTTCTTCTCAAATTCTCTCTTTGCCTGCCTTATCAATGCCTTGCATTTGACTTGCCAGTGCTTGTGCTGTTTCCAAAGCCTTGTCAAAGCCTTTCTGAAAATACAGATACACTATATTAACTGGCTCACCTTTATCTTTTTTCAGGTACTATACTCTAGATGTTTTCAATGATAACTTACAAATTACTAATAGTAGGTCTGCAATTTCATTTTTGAGTTCTTTCAGCACCCTGGGATATTTATCATCTGGTCCAGTGATTTGCTATGCTTTAGTTTATCAAATTGCTGTATTGCATCTTCTCTTTTTATCGAGATTTGTTACAATTCCTCTGATACATCACCTTTAAATATCATTTCTGGCATGAGAAACCATTTCAAAAAAGCGGAGCCTGGACTGGTAAAATAAACCTTGTTTATTGCGCAATAAACAAGGTTTATTTTACCAGTCCAGGCTCCACTTTTTTGTTTTCTTCTATATTGTGCGGATCCTTAGCTCCTTTTTTGGTACATGAGAAACCATTTCTACATTTTAATTAAGGACTGAAACAAATAATTCATTCAGTCTCCCTGCTATGACCTTGTCCTCCCTTGGTGCCCCTATTATTTATTTATTTGTTTATTTTTATATACCGCACTTTTTTAGATCAGTTTACATAGAACAAGAACAGTAAATGGTTTACATAGTACATGTTTGCATCGAACAATTAACAGTGAACAATAAATAAATAACCACATCGTATACGCATGAACATGGAACAAATTTACACTAAATTGGTATTAACGATAACATTAAACAATAAATAAATAACCACTTGGCATTCAAATGCACAGTTTACAGTGAACAATAAAAATTGGACAGGGTTTGTGTGGGACAGTTTAGCTTAGGTAGGATCCATAGGAGAACAGATATATCCTAGTGTTGATGGAGGGAGTTCAATATTAAATGATAGCTATTAAGTTACACTTAGGATTTGTTATTACCCCTCTGTCATCCAACTGAGTTTCTGACAAGTTTTATTTTGCTATGAATGTACTTGAAAAAGTTTATAGTATTAGTTTTTGCTACTATTGAAAGCTTCTCTTCAAATTCTCTCTTTGACTGCCTTACTGATGCTTTGCATCTAACTCACCATTGCTTATGTTGTTTTCTGGGTTTTTTTTGTTTGTTTGTTTTTTTCATTTGGCTCTTTTTACCATTGTCTGAAAGATACTTTTTCAGCAATAAAAGTTTTTCTGACTTCCCTTTTAAATCATGCCGGCAGACATTTGGCCTTCCTTCCACTTTTCTTAAAGTGTGGAATTCATCTGGTCTGGGCTTCCAAGATAGGATTTCTAAATAGAACCTAGGCCTGATGTAAACTCTTGATATTTACAATTGTTCCATTTAATTTTTTCTTAAATATTTTCCTCATTTTATCATAGACATAAATACCAATGAGAAATGATAGCTGCAGCAACCTAGACCATATACCCGTACTCTTCATGCCCTGAAAAGTGCTAGGTATGCCCAATGCAACATAATATGATATACAAGAATGTGAATATGAACATGTATATTAGGACATACCTTACATCAAATGGTATGTGTTATTAGAAACCAGCCCCAGTGATTCCTGCCCTGGTCATCTATACAAACACACCTTAAACTGCTAGGGATGGATCCTCACCAAGTCCACAAAACCCTGAACTAACCTTGCAAGTACCCAAAGGATGCATAAAGCACAGTTACTTACCTGTAACAGGTGATCTCTGGGAACAGCAGGAATAAGTCTTCACATATGGGTATCGTCGGTACTGACGGAGCCTGCGCGGGAACACTCCCCAGCGTCCAATAAGAGAGCTTTTGGGAGCATCCCACAGCGCCTGCGTGCTGCCTTCCCGCCTTTCCCAACCACCTCTCTCCAGTTCGAGTTTTAAAGCTGAGACAAAGAGAGAGAGAGAGGGAAGGAAAGATAGATAGAGAGATACAACTCCTAGGGGAGGTGAGTGGGTTGTGAAGACTTATTCCTGCTGTTCCCAGAGATCACCTGTTACAGGTAAGTAACTGTGCTATCTCCAGGAACAAGCAGGAATGAGTCTTCACATATGGCGACTCCCTAGCTGCAGATGCCAGGGAGAGACCCCAGAGTTGTGTGTCCTTGAAAAGGGCTCCACCTCCCCCCATGGATCTCTGGCATCCAACCAGGGTAGGTGGGTAGGAGTTGATTAGGAATGGAACAGGTGTTTGAGAACAGCCTGACCAAACGAGGCATCCCAGCGGGAGTCCTTGTCCAAACAGTAATGGGCTGTGAAGGTATGAACCGAGGCCCAGGTGGCCGCTCGACAGATTTGGTCGATGGACACAGAGTTTAGATGAGCCATTGAGGCTGCCATGGCCCTCACATTGTGAGCTGTGACATGGCCTTCCAGAGAAAGGTTCCTACTCTGGTAGGCAAAAGAAATACACTGAGCAATGCAGTTGGACAGTGTTCTCTTAGAAACTGGAAGTCCTAAATGGGAAGGATCAAAAGCAACAAAGAGTTGAGAAGACTTTCTATGTTGCTGTGTTCTTTGTAAGTAAAAGGCGAGAGCTCTTTTACAATCCAAAGTATGAAGATTCCTCTCTGCACTTTATGCATGAGGTCCTGAAAAAAAGACAGGTAAGTATACCTCTTGAGATCACTTTGGGCATAAAGTGTGGATTGGTCCTGAGGACTACCTTATCATGATGGAACCTTGTATAAGGAGGATTAGCCACCAAGGCTTGCAATTCACTGATGCGATGTGCTGAAGTGACTGGAATGAGAAAGATAACCTTCCAAGAAAGAAATTTCAAGGAGGTGGTGGCTAAAGGTTCAAAGGGTGGCTTCATAAGCTGGCCAAGAACCAGATTTAAGTCCCATGCCACTGGAGATGGTCTAATGGGAGGCTTAGTTAAAAGAAGGCCTCTCATGAATCTTGCTATAAGAGGATGAGAGGAAATAGGCCGTCCATTGCGAGGCATGAGGGACGCTGCAATAGCACTCAAAGGGACTCTTGCTGAATTTGTTTTAAGGCCTGCATGGGATAGATGCAGAAGATACTCTAGTAACGAATTCAGAGGTATTGCAAGAGGGTTAAGACCCTTCTCTGAACACCAAATGGTAAATCTTTTACATTTGAAAGCATAAGAATGCCTAGTGGAAGGCTTTCTAGAAGCATGAAGAATATCTCTGACTTGCTGAGAGAGATGAAAAACTTGAAGGTCTAGGCCTTCAGCAACCAGGCCATGAGATGGAGAGACTGGGGGTTTGGGTGCCACAACGTTCTGTCTTCCAGGGATAGAAGATCTGGTGCAGAGCCCAATTCCAGGGAAGGAGCTCTAGAGAGATGCAGAAGTAGAGGGTACCACACTTGGTGTGGCCAATGTGGTGCTATGAGGATCATGGAACCTCGGTCTCTCTGAAGCTTGAAAAGTGTTTTGGGAATTAGAGGAATGGGTGGAAAGGCATAAAGGAAGTCTTGACCCCAGTGAAGAAGGAAGGCATCCTTGGCCTGAACTCCCTGACACGGAATTCTGGAACAGAACCGGGGAAGTTTGGCATTCCACGGACTTGCAAAGAGGTCTATGTCCGGGGTTCCCCAAATTCGAAAAATCCTGGCTACCTGGTCCATGTGGAGGGACCACTCGTATGGAAGCAGAACTCGACTGAGTCTGTCTGCCCAAGAGTTTTGAATGCCTGGAAGATATACTGCCATAAGATGAATCTGATGCTCTCTGGCGAAGGCCCACAGTGGCAAAGCTTTGTTGCAAAGCTACAGAGAGCCAGTCCCTCCCTGCTTGTTCACATAGAACATGGCTACTTGGTTATTCATGTGGATGAGGACTGTCCTGTAGCTGAGCAGGGAGTGAAACACTGAGAGCTAAGAAAATTGCTCTGAGTTCCAAGAGATTGATGTGTAGAGAAGTCTCCTGTGGAGACCAGATGCCATGGGTGGAGAGATCTTGCAGATGAGCTCCCCAACCCATTGGAGAGGCATCTCTTGTAAGGGTTGCTTGGGGAAGTGACTGCTGAAAAGGGGACCCCAGCAACAGGTTTTTAGAGGACTTCCACCACTGGAGAGACCAAAAAAGGCGACTGGAATTTGCTATTTTGTCTGACAGGCAACCTGATGCCTGAGTCCATTGGGTGGACAAAGTCCATTGAGCTGCCCTCATGTGAAGGCGAGCATATGGAACCACATGCACAGTGGATGCCATGTGGCCTAAGAGTTGTAACATTTCCCGAGCAGTTAAATGGGACTTTAACTGTATTTGGGAGGTTAACTGCACCAAGCGTAGGCAACGAACCTGAGGAAGATAGACCCTTGCAGTTGTGGTATCCAGGACAGCCCCTATAAACTCCAGAGATTGAGTAGGGGTGAGATTGGATTTTGGGATGTTTATTACCAGTCCCAAATACTGAAGGACACGCATTGTGCAGGTTAGAAAAGTCTTGGCCTCTGACTGAGAGGGAGCTCGAATGAGCCAGTCGTCCAGATATGGGAAAATGAATATTCCCAGGGTGCGTAGAATGCCATGCATTTCGTGAACACCCTTGGTGCGGAGGCCAGACCAAAAGGAAGCACCCTGTATTGGTAGTGCTTTTCTCTAAAAAGGAACCGAAGGAACCTTCTGTGTGTTGGATGGATGAGGACATGGGTGTACGCATCCTTGAGATCTAGAGAACAAAGCCAGTCCTGACTCTGAAGGTATGGAAGCAGAGCACCGAGAGAAATCATCTTGAATTTCTCCTTGAATAGAATTTCTCCTTGAATAGAAATTTGTTCAATTCTCTGCGATCTAAGATGGGTCTGTAGCCGCCTGTTTTCTTTGGATTAAGAAAATAAGGGGAGTAGAACCCTGTGCCTTGCTGAAGAAGGGGTACTTCTTCTATTGCCCCTTGGGCAAGAAGGGTGGCAATCTCCTGACCCAGAAGGTTGAGGAGAGATGTTGGAGAATTGAACTGTTTCACTATGGTGTGAGGGGGAAGGCTTAAGAAATGAAGCTTGTACCCTTCCCTTATGATAGAGAGTGTCCATTGCTCTGCTGTGATTTGTTCCCATCTGGGAGCAAAGTAAGTCAACCTTCCTGGAATGGTAAGGGGCCCTGGTTCTTCCAGAGCCAGAAAGGCTAAGTTCTCTAGCTGCAAGTCAAAGGCCCTGAGGAGGCTGAGGCTGCTGGGTCATGGCAGGCCTAGCAACCTTTGATTTAGCCTGTTTAGGTGGTTGCTGACGCTTTGCAGCAAAACGACCTGTAGAAGATGCCTGCTGACTATAAGCAGGATAGTATCTTCCCCTTTTAGAAAAAAGATGTCTTTTTGAACAATCTTTTCTTAACAGGAGCAGAGGTAGACTTTGAAAGTCGATCCAAAGCAGAGTTTTCAGCATCCATCTGAGTGGCCTTTGCTTGCCAATCCTTACCAATCCTTACCTGTACAAGGGATATTCCCTAATTCATCTTGTACCCAGAGCTCCAAATCAGAAGCTTGTAACCAAGCAATTCTGCGTGCCCCTATGGCAATAGCCGAAGCTCTGCTTACACATAAGAACATAAGACATGCCATACTGGGTCAGACCGAGGTCCATCAAGCCCAGTATCCTGTTTCCAACAGTGGCCAATCTAGGTCATACATACCTAGCAATATCCCCAAAAGACACAGGTTCCACAATGCTTGTACTGGGTCAAGCATTGATATCCTGGGTCCCTTTTTAATAGTGGTTTATGGACCTTTCCTCCAGGAACTTGTCCAAACCTTTTTTTAAACCCAGCTATACTAACAGCCCTTACTACATCCTCCGGTAACAGATTCCAGAGTCTGATTACACGTTGAGTGAAAAAATATTTTCTCTTATTTGTCTTAAATAGTTTACCCTGTAGCTTCATTACATGTCTCCTAGTCTTTCTATATTCTGATAGCGTAGACAATTGATCCACGTTTATCCTTTCCACTCCATTCATTAATTTATAGACCTCTATCATATCTCCCCTCAGCTGTCTCTTTTCCAGGTTAAAGAGCCCTAACCTTTTTAGCCTCTCTTCATAGGAGTAGCCTTCCATCCCCTTCACCAATTTGATGGCTCTTCTCTGTACTTTTTCTAATAACGCTATGTCCTTTTTAAGATACGGTGACCAGAATTGCACACAATATTCAAGGTGTGGTCGTATCATGGAGCGATACAGAGGCATTATAATATCCTTTGTTTTATTCTCCATCCCTTTCCTTATGATACCTAGCATTCTATTTGCTTTCTTGGCCGCCGCTGCACACTGGGCAGAGGGTTTTAACATGTTATCCACGGTGACTCCTAAATCTTTTTCCTGGGTGGTGGTTTCTAATGTGGAGCCTTGCATTGTGTAACTATAGTGTGGGTTGTTCTTTCCTAGGTGCATAACTTTGCACTTGTCCACATTAAATTTCATCTGCCATTTGGATGCCCAGTCTTCCAATTTATCCAGATCCTCCTGCAGTTTTCCACAATCCTCTTGGGTTTTAACAACTTTAAACAGTTTTGTGTCATCTGCAAATCTGATAACCTCACTAGTTATTCCCTTTTACAGGTCATTTATGAATATGTCAAAAAGTAGCGGACCCAGTACAGATCCCTGGGGTACTCCACTATTCACCTTTTTCCATTGGGAATATTGGCCATTTAGCCCTACCCTCTGCTTTCTATCTTTTAACCAGCCTTTTAACCAGCCAAAAGAGTCAAAGGCTGCACGGTTGGAAAATTTGGAGGCATCTTGGGCATGTTTGAGCCAAGTGAGAAACTCCTGCCTTTTATCCTCTGAAATAAAAGGGGTTAAAGTCTGCAGATGATCTGTGACTTATTTTAGAAACATCCCTATAGGAGTTGATCCTGGCAGCTAGCATAGAAGCTTGGAAAACCCTTTGGCCGAAAGCATCTAGGGTCCTGCATTCACGCCCTGGAGGATTAGATGAGTGTCTCTTTGCACTCTTTATTTTTCTCATAGCAGACTCTACCACAATAGAGTGGTGAGGAAGCTGACTTTTGTGAAAGCCAGGACAAGGAGGGACACAATACATGGTGTCTAGCCTGCGAGAATGAGGAGAGGTGGTAAGAGGTGTCTCCCACATCCTCAACATCAGATCATACAGAATCTCATGGATAGGTAAAGTAGCTGCCTCTTTAGGAGTTTTAGGATATTGTTAAATATCTCCTTGGCTCTGGGTTCTGACTCAGGGGTCACTGTGATGGAGAGGCCCCTAGCCACTTCCCTAATGAAGTCTTGAAAAGACAAGTCTTCTGGAGGAGACATTCTTCGTTTAGGAGAAGAAGGCTCCTGAGGAAGAAGTATCGATGCCTCGACAGAACCCTCAGAGTCATCTGAGTCTTCAGAGGAATCGAAGTATTGCCTGTCTGGATGCTCCTGTAGAGCCCGATAGCCGTACCGAGTAGGATCAGTATCGGGAGTAACCAGTACCAGTTCGGTACCGATGGGCATCATAGGACAGGGTACCGTTGCAGTTGACACCGAAGCCGATGCCAATGCAATCGGTACCGGCACCGGGAGTGATGCCGGTGTCGGATCCGGTACCGACAATGGGGATTGTTGCAGTATGAATGCCGACAGGGTGCGGTATGAATGCCGACAGGGTGCGCTGCATGGCCAGAATCTTCTGATCCATCGACGCCACCAATGTCTGGATGTCGGAGCCAGTGGTACCCCAGAACACGGCAACAGGTGATCTGTCGAGGCCGAGCCATCGATGTCAACCTGTGACCCCATAGATAACACTTTGGAAGCCGGAGCTTCCCGCCGGGTTAATTTTGCCAGTGCGGAATCCTCGAGGGCAAGCCCGGAGGCATCTCGATGCTTGGAGGGAGATCTACCCTTCGAGGACCGGCTAGATTTATGCTTGGTTACCTGAGATCCATGGGAGGAAGAAGAAGCCCTGGAAGACGTCGATGCCACCGACGCTGCATCAGAGGGAAACAGGGTACTGAGCTTGGCTGCTCGGTTCTGCCGACCTCTTTTAGACATCATGGTACAGGACATACAATCCGTGATGGAATGGTCAGGCCCCAAACATTTTTGACACCAGTCATGGGTGTCGGTGACAGAAATAGTACCACCACATTTTGTGCACTTTTTGAACCCGGAGGCGGGCTTCTCCATGAGGAAAAAAAAATTTAGGCCTCAGGCCCAAAAACTGAAAATGCACAGTGAAGAAAAGATAAATTGTTTTGTTTTGTTTTTTAAAAGAAAGAAAAGAAAAGACTGGCGGTACCGGTCCGACGTCGAAGAAGGCAGACGCGACACAAAAGAATTAAGAAAAAGTAAAGAACTTCTTCTGCGGTGACAGGAACACGACCTGCTGGCTCCGCGGAAAAGAAGAACTGGAGAGAGGCGGTTGGGAAAGGCGGGAAGGCAGCATGCAGGCGCTGTGGGATGCTCCCAAAAGCTTTCTTATTGGACACTGGGGAGCGTTCCCGCGCAGGCTCCGTCGGTACCGACGATACCCATATGTGAAGACTCATTCCTGCTTGTTCCTGGAGATTACGAGTATTGCTGAGCCACAAATGTATATCCTTTTCATGCCTCTGGCCTATAAGTGCAATAATTCTGCTGCTCTGCACTACCATTCCCCTCTTATCTCTCTGTGCACCCCTCCCCATGAACCCCACTCTTCTGTCAGATTGCTTCTATCTGTGACCTTCCCTTCTACTGCCAAATCCGGACATCGCTCCCTTCATCTTGCTGTTTCATAGACCTGGAACAAATTACCTGAGTCTGTACATCAGGCTTCGTTCATGGCCCCCTCTCAAATCCAGACTGAATGCTCACCTCATCAGTGCCACTGTTGGATCTGATCCACCTAAGCTCCCTTGTGTTTCCTGATCATTCCCCCTGGATGTATCTTGTTCACCGCTGCTGTGTTGTCTGTCCTGGCTAGAATGTAAACCCCGCTGAGCAGGGACTATCTGTTACAGTGCTGCATATGTCTTGTAGCACCATACCAATGATGAGCAGTAGTTCCTGTAGTTGTAGCAGGGCCTTCTGGCTATGACATCTGAGGCCCACCTATCTGAGTACTGGCATTTCTCAGAGCAGCCAGGCACAAAAAGAGCAACAGCTCTTGCAAAGTCAATCAGGAAACACAAGGAGCAAGAGTAATGATGACAAAGATGCTTTAAAAAACCATCATCCTGGATACCTCCACTCAACATGAATCCACTCATTTCAGTTTATGAAAATGTCGTCTTGTCCAAAATACATAAGCTGTATCAGAAGAAAACCAGAGTCTTTTATAATTTTTCTAGGGCAGAGAAGTCTGCAATGCAGAACCTTCGTAATAACAACTCTATAATCAAACCTGCAGACAAGGGTGGGGCTTTGGTAATACAAGATCGTAAAGCCTATATTACTGAGGTATCACGTCAGCTCAATGACACTGTTTTATCAGAAGATTTATGATGACTCCACCAAACTTATACAGCAACAGATTGACACTCTTCTCTACATAGGGCAAGAAGCAGGTTATTTGACCCCTAAGAAATATCCTTTCTTACGGTAACCCACCCAGTAATCCCAACTATATACATGATTCCCAAAATTCACAAATCTCTCCATAATCCACCGGGACGTCCGATAATCTCGGCTATCGGATCGCTCCTTGAACCGATATCCAAATTTTTAGATGTCTTCTTAAGACCATTTGTCACTAAGATAGACTCCTATGTACAAGATTCCACCCACATCATTAACATCTTACGAGATTTTTCAGGATACCATGATGGATTACTATTAGTTACCCTAGATATCAATTCCCTATACACCAATATACCTCAAAAAGCTGCTATAGAAGTTCTAGCTAACACCTTAATTCAGAGAACCAAACCCATCTGTACACCCACATTTTTTCTCATACAATTGGCCTCCATAGCAATGATGGAGAATTATTTTGCGTTTAAAGGGATTTTTTACAAGCAAATCAAGGGTGTGGCCATGGGCTCCTCCATGGCCCCCGACGTTGCTAACCTATATGTGGCTGATTTTGAGAAGCAACACCTCAGTTTCCACCCTTTTAAATCACATATATGCCTTTGGAAAAGGTATATTGATGACGTTTTGATGATATGGGATGGCACTGAACCTATATTACTTGATTTTTTTAATTGGCTCAATACACTAGATCCCAACCTACAGTTTGAAGGAACATTTAGTACAGAACAGATAGCGTACCTCGATATCATGATAAGGAAAGGAGAAAATTGATTTCTTACAGATTTATACCGTAAACCCACAGACAGGAATACACTCTTACAATATGATAGTTTCCATAATACTTCTCTAAAGAATAATTTGCCCACAAGTCAGTTTTTAAGAATCAGAAGACTCTGTACTATGAACACAGACTTTGAAAAACACGCAACTGACATGCATCATAGATTTAAACAACGTGGATATCCAAAGCGCTGTATTAAGGAAGCTTACTACAGGGCATGTACTGTAGATCGTGCTTCGCTTTTGCAGAAAAAAGAACATCTGAAGACAGATAGGATTGTATGCTCTCTTACTTTTACTAATTATACCAAAGAAATTACCAATATATTGAAGCAAGAATGGCATTTATTATCAACATTGCCGTCTTTGGCGTCCAAAAAAGTAATGGTAGCTCACAAGCGCAACCCGAATTTGGCAAACATATTAGTACCTTCTGCTCTCACATATCACAAACCACTACCAAAACTAAAGGGCCATTTTAAGTGCGGCAATTGCTCGGTATGCTCCCATATAATTTCAGTAAAAGATGTATTTGTCCACCCGGTTTCACAACATAAGGTTTATATACACAATTTCTCCAATTGCAAAACAGAAAGCGTGATTTATTTAATATTATGTCCTTGCAAATTAGTTTACGTTGGAAAGACCAAGAGACAGGTTCGCACCAGGATAATAGAGCATAGGAGTTGTATACAGAGAGAGGTTCCAGATAAGCCGCTTGTAGCTCACTGGCAGAAAAAGAAACATACCATTAGCGATTTGAGATATTTAGTTTTGAAAACAGTAGTACCACACTGGAGAGGAGGAGATGTCAACAAATTATTATTGAAATTAGAACAACGTTACATATATGAGTTTAACAGTTTGGAGCCCAACAGACTGAACCAAGAAACAGACTTATCAGTGTTCTTATAAATAATGTTCATATCAGTGCAAGGCATATATGCATACTTAATTAAGGGATGCTGTTATCATCTGCCTGGTCAACCCCTTTTTCCATGTTAAGTATTCAATAGATATTTTTTTGTCATTTCACCAATTTATTTAATGTACTAGTAGTTTAATTTAATAATTCCCTCTGGACTCCATTACAAAAAATTTTTAAGCATCCCTAGCATTTGATTGTATTACACAAAGTCTACATCTATTTAAATGCATAGTGAGACAGCACTCCGGTTCGAAGGTCTTTTTCCCGACTGCACAATACATGCATTAATCTCCCTTTAAAAGCATGACTTTTATCTAGGCTTTATAAGTACCATTCACTAGAAAGGTATATGAATTACAATGTATTTTGGTCCCAGCAGTTTTTCGCATAGATTACTGACATTAAGAGTTTTTACTATGTTGGGAATACCTAGCTACAGCATGCAGTTCTTTCTATTCCCCTGAAAATTGACACCAAATTAGCCATGCCCCCTTTTTTTGGCACGCTTCGTAGCATCTACAAAACCCTGCTCTTCTCACCAGCTGGCTTTTGCATATTGCATCAGATTTTGCGTTTCTTGGAAGAAACTGTGTCAGGTAATGCCAACAATCTTTTATCTTTTATGCAGTTTTTACTATTCCTCGGAGCAATTTTGCGCTTTTTATACTTGGTCATTTTCGAGCACATTATTAGGTGTACGGGGCTCTCTTTAGAGACGCATTTAATTCGCTAAAGGATAACATCCTTACTTTGTTACTATACGATGTCTAAACATAAGCAATATAACTGTCAATTTTGTTATCTTTTCTTTGACATTACAAACTTAGGGGTATGTTTACTAAACTGTGCTCATTTGCGTGGCACGCATTAGCGTGCGCTAAGGTACCTTAGGGCACGCTAATGATGCGTTTCGGGGCACAAATGTGCCGGCACATGTGCGCAGCGCTCATGTGCACGGCGCGCCAAAGTGCGATGAAGGCGGGGAAAGGCTCCCGGAGTGGGGAGGAAGGCCCCCCAGGGGCGGAGAGACGGGGTCAATGGGTGGAGAGTGGGAGGGGAGAGGATCCCCGCACATGAGCGAGGCTGAAATCCGAGTTAAAAAATACCGCGAGTGAAAAACTCGCGGTAGAGACGATTTAAAGGGAAGAGAAACCATTTATGTCAGCAATGTACAGCAAAACCAGGGAAACCTATAAAACAGTGATAAGTGTGATACATGTGCATGGTACAAAAGGGCAAATAAACAGTGAAAATGACCCCAACAAAATTTTAAAAAATCAGAATAAAGCTGGGCAATAGTGATAGTAATGGGAAACAGCAAAAAACACTCTCAAGAAAGCCCCAAAAAATAAATATGAATTTTGGAAGGGTCTACGCTCCGTCCCCATACAAGGTGAATGATCCCACAGTGAAATAGCACTGATCAGGGTTTCCCTCTCCTTTGGACAGGTTACCTATGGCATGCACATGTTCCACAACAGAAGGGCGGGCATGTCGGAATGGACAACTGGACAGATGATGGGAAAGGGGATATAGAGGGCTGCAGGCAGCACATGCTGTGGTGCAGCTGGGGCACAGTGCGGACTAGGCAGATGCCTAGGTGGCAATTTGGAATGCTGAAACTGAACAGCAGCCAGACAGCAACTGATGAGGGCCCAACATGGGCATGAGAGTGTTTATCACAGTGTCACAGGGGATAGTACCCAGCAGGTACCCCCAAGGGCACAGAAAATTGGCAGGCGGTGTTGGGGGGAAGCATGGACGCCTATGCAGGCACCCCTACCCCAGAACACGCACCATAGGCAGCCGCCTACCTGCACACTGGATGGCTTGAGACTGCGCACCACCAGCAGAAGGGCATGTCAGCATGGTGGCACAGGGGTACTGGAGGTGGAGGGGGGCAGTGGCAGCTGCCCAGAGCCAACCATGGCCTAGCCCTGTGTAGGTGGGTGCCATGCACTGAAACAGACAGGCTCTGTCTGACAAACAACCATGGTATCTCCAGGGACTGCACTGTCTCTGTGAGCACAGTGTGGTGCGGTGAACACAGCCAGTGTGTTCATGAGCAGAAGGTCACAAGTTCAAGTCCCTGCTGGGTCTACTGCAAGTCCAAGCCCCATGTTTTACCCGCTACTAAACCGTGATAGTAAGGACAAACCTTTATTGAAGAGAACATATGCATGGTTCAAACACCTATATTTTACCCCACCTAGCACAGACATCAGAAACATGCGCATTACCTAGAGCAGAGTCCCCCAAAAGCAGTCCTGGAGGGCCACAAATCATTCAGGTTTTATGCTGTCTCCAATATAAGGCCATGTCAGCATGGTGGCAGAGGAGTACTGGTGGTGGAGGGGGCAGTGGCAGCTGCCCACAGCAGTCCAGGCACAGTCCTGTGTAGGTGGGTGCCGCTCACTGCAACAGACAGGCCCTGTTGGATGTACAGTCATGGACACCCCAGGGAATATACCATATCTGTGGGAACATGGTGGCACAGTGCACACAGACAGTGTGTCCAAGAGCAGAAGATCACAGTTTCAAATCCCTATTGTGGCTCCTGCCAACCCAGTCCCCTTATTTTACCCATGAAGACAACATGGTAGTAAAGACCGAACCTGTATATTTATTTACATTCTCTTATATACAGTGCTATTCTGCATCAGTGCAGTTTACATTGAACAAACTGAAATTACATTGAACAGGGCATTATAACTTGGAGATAACTATTTTACAGGGAACATGGGCTATGGAAGGTTTAGTGGCTTGCCCAAGACCACAAGGAGCACCTGTGGGACTAGAAACCCCAGTCCTTCCAGCCCAAGGTTGCTATCCTCTAGTGGGATTTGAACCCCCGACCTTTCGGCCTGAAGTATCTTGCCCCAACCACTAGGCTACTCCTCCACTCCAACCTGTATTGCTAAGAACAGAAAAAATGCCTCATATGCATATATTTTACCTCATAGAGCACAAACACCATAAACATGTGCAGTACCTAAAGCAGAGTCCCCCAAAGGCAGTCCTGGAGTGTGAAGCACCTTCAGGTTCCATGCTGTTTCCAATACATATGTCTGTGCTGCATCTCCATGCACCGCCCCCATGGTATGCAGATGTATCTCATGCATATTCATTATGGATATCATGAAAACCCGAGCAGTGTTTGGCCCACCAGGACCGGAGTTGGGAACCTCTGCCCCAGCGCAGCGGACAACAGGGGCAGACACGCCTGCACTCACAGGCCCAATTTTCCAAAGCCACCTGGAGAGGCAGGGCTTCGGGCCCTGTTTCCTACCCCGAATACTAGCACTTGCATAACCTAGCAATGCCACCCTACACCTGGGAATACGGTACACATCTATCAAAGGTTTTCCATGGGTAATGGTGGATAGCAAGTCCTACGTTAAGCACAATTTGCTGAGTGAGCTGCATCATAGCAATCGTTCAGATGTCTGTGGAGTGTGATACAGGTCCTGTGTCTGACAGTGTTTACCACCCTGGGGGGTGGCTCCTACAGTATTGCGTGCCATAGCCATGCCTGCACTGTGCCCAGGACTGGTGTCATGGCCAGGGCTGTCAAACACCTCTATGGTAGCACAATGCTGGCATAGGTGTCGGAGTGTGTGTCTGTCTATCCAGTGTGTGGTGGCTGCAAACACCTTCTACAGCCCACACTGCCAGAACTGTTGCCAGTATTGGCCTGCCAATGTGCATAATGAGGTGCAAGGTACCATGGGTATAGCCCTGACAGGGTGGCCTGGCCAGGATGCATCTGCACAGGGCATAGGGCAATGGCTGGGACATTGTAGTGCCTGGCCACCACCTGCACGGACAGGGTAGCCACAGCATGACGTGTTGGGAGATCACTCTCACACTGACTGAGCAGTGACCACGGCATGGCTAGGTTCCCCCATAGTGCTGTATAGTATTTCTCTTGAGTGATGTTTATGGGTTCCCTTTTGGGGTCCAATCACTGACTTCTCTGCTTGGTGTGTATGCTGGCAGCCCAGTTCTGGGTGCACGCATCTTCTCCAGAAACATGCACTATGGACTAGCTTGCAGACTCTCTTCAGCTAGTATGTGTTTTGCTGGAACACCTTGCAGGGTGCAGCGGCTGGCGGCCTGCTGCTGCTGAATGTCAGATAGTGGTGGGGGGCAGCTGGGCATTTCAAGGCCTACGGTCTGTCTGCTATTGCTTTATGGTTGGGTACAGATACGTATTGCCTGCCCTGGAGGGTGTCTGTTCCCTAGCAGGACCGGGGTTGATGGTCCCCTCTACTGCCAACATTGCAGGGAGGTAGAATGTGGATCTGTTGGTGGGGGACCCTGTTTCCCGCCCCAGGGGGTGGATTGGGTGGTGGTACATAATCCACCTATGGGTCCATAAGGGCTAAACCTGACTGGGAAATACAGATGTATCCAAGGTGTGTCTGCAGGAACTACCTATCTCACACACTAGCACAGCTGGGGACCTGCAGCATGGCCTATTTCTGCCATGGGAGGTGCTGTGGACCAGGTGCTGGCCACCCCACCGCACCTTCAGAGCGAGCACAGTACCCGCACAATGTGACGGTGTGTAGCTACTCTGTGCCAGTACCACACACGGTCAGTTCCCCCTACCAGGCCTAGGTGCTGTGGGGGTGCATACCCCATCTGCAGATCACCTGTAGACTGCTGCTTTGCATGTGCAGTGCATCATGGGTGCAAGAGGACTAACCCTACCCTGGTAACTGCAGCACACAGTCTGCAGATGTTATTTTGTAGCCAGCCAGACATCTCTTTACAGTTATAGAGCTGTAGACCACTGGTGACTGCACTTCCTGTGGAGCCAGAGGTTGATGGTTTGAATCCACAGTGGGTTTATGTATTTTATTTACCTTAATTATTTATATTCCCCCATATACTGCGCTATTCTGCACCATTGCGGTTTACATTGCACAAACTGGACATACATTGAACAGGGTATTATAACCTGGGGATAGGTATTTTACAGGGTACATGGGGGGCTGTCTGGGCCAGTTTGTGTGTACTTTCAAGTAGTACGGCCAGCAGAAACACCCTCACAGTGCTGTGACCTTAAGGTGCCTTATAAGGTGCCTTATGGGGCACCGGAAAATTACAGCACTGTGAGGGTGTTTCTCCTGGCAGCACTGCTGTAACGTAGAAAGGAGACTGCCTCAGGTAACACTGTTGTAAGGTAAGAAGACATATGCCTCACGCAGCACTGATGTACATTAAAAGCACTATGCCTCACTCAGCACTGCTGCATAATAATGCGTAATGCCTGAGAAAGTTAATCATTGAACCCACTGGGGGATTGAACTCATGACCCCTGGTTCAGCAATCCATGTATTAACCATTGTGCTACACCTCTGCTGCAATGTTTGTATGTCAGCGCACCTACTTCAGGTTTCCATGCGTTCACATGCGCAGTGTTGCCAGCACAAGCAGTACTGTAACCTATCGGTGCCTCAAAGGGCGCCCCATACAGCACCTTCTAAGGCTTCCTATGGGCAACATTATAGGGTGCCTTGGCGGAAAGTGCACTTTAAAATGTGCCCTCTGGGGTACCTTAGGAGGCGCCTTATGCAGCACCTTATATTACCATACTTTGAGGGTGTGTTTGCTGGCAGCACTAATTAATATAAAAAATAAAATGCCTCCTAAAGCAATATTCCCCAGTCAGTGTCTTAACTATTGTGCTACACTGCTGTTGCTGATTGTATGTCAGCACACCTATGTCAGCTTACCACACCTTAACATGTGCAGTGCTGCCATCACAGTAGCCTTGCCGTGCCTCATTGGTCACCCTATATGCCGCCCTTTGGCCACCCTTTCAGTAACATTGTAGGGTGCCTTGGCGGACAGTGCACTTTAAAATGTGCCTTATGGGGCGCCTTATGTTAACACGCTTTGAGAGTGCGTTTGCTAGTAGAAGTAATTAAAATATAAATAAAATGCCTCCTACAGCAATCTTACCCATAATAGGTAATGTCTTGGCAAGCCTTATTCATTGGGCACAGTGGGGGATTGAACCCATGATCCCTGCACCATTTGTCAGTGTCTTAACCATTGTACTGTGGCTCTGCTCCTCTGCTTGTACATCAGCGAGCCAGCTTATGCTTCCCGCGCGCGTTTCTCATGCGCTAATGTGCTGCGCACATTAGCGCATTATTACTCACGGTTTGCTGACACGCCCACTCCTTTTATGGGCTTCCTGCACACTAACGGGGCCCGCGCCTAACGGGGTTTTAGTAAACATACCCCTTAGTGTTTGTATCGTGTTTATCAAAACAAAATTGTCTTCCCTGACAGAGAACATAGCATTAATCCGGGAGTTACTCTGTTAGGTAAGTCTATGCCATTCCAGTTCCCCTTCTTGATAGGATCCTCTTGCCCTTCAGGTCATTGCTCTTTATGCCCCGTCATTATTACTGGGTTTAGTTAACCGCACCTTTTGTTTTATAAAGGATTTATCATATCATTCGGTTCTTCAGCCACAGTACGCTTTTACACATACGTTTTAGGCACTGTTTCGATGGTTCAGTGTCAGTCCTTTGGCAATTCTTACTTTATAATTATTTTATCTGCCAGAATGAACATTATGCCATGTAGTTTTTAAGATCTTCGCTAGAAAACATATTTAATATTGAGTTTGTTTGTCCTCTCATCAGTATATAGGTTTTAATTATGGTTTTATTACATTGTAGTTCCTTCAACAAAGGATACGTTCAGTTTCACAATAACAAGATTCCTTTTCTGTCGGTTTAACGGTGACAGCTACTTAGATTTTACCATACGGGGAATTTTTCCCATGGTGTACTATAGTGAGTACCAATTGTTTAACTTTTTTTTTTTTTACTTGTAATAAGTTTATTTTCGTTTTAACAAATAAACATAGTTACATCAACCAAGTCAACTAAACACAAAACAAATGAACTATCCCCCCACCCCCCGCCCACTCCTCTAGGACAATTCAGACCAGCTCAGAAAACAGATGCATGATTTACACAATATCAAGGCTATTTTGAGGCAGCGAGTAGGGTCATGGCTGACCGGAACTGAGTGACCTCGCTGAGCATTTAGCTATATTCACAAAATCATTCAACATTTTCCACTTAAGCACATTAGTACTGATCAAGGGGAAGGCTCTCCGGGGCATCTGCTCATATTTACTATACAGACACACCTGACTCCATCATTCCTGCATGCTGAGATTGGCGCTATCCTTCCAGTTCCGTATAACTAGGCATATAGCCAATCCCATCATGAAGTCTAGCAGGAAGCGACCATCCTTATGCAAGGATGGTAGTCCCGCCATTGATCGGAGTCCCACAACCCTCCAGCTGAGAGGCTCTTTAAATTTAAGGATGGTTTGTATCCATTCCCAGACCTGCTTCCAATATAATTGTAGCCCTGAGCATTCATATATAAGATGAGCCAGAGTACCAATCTCCCTATTGCATGTCCAGCAGAGATTACTAGTATTCTTATCCCATTTTGCCATTTTAACTGGGGTATACAAACACTGATGCATGAAAAAGAAAAGTGTCTGAGTAATGGAGGCAGACCTGGAAACCCGAACCTGCTTACACCAAAACCTCCTCCATTGCTGCTCCGTCAGTGTAACCTGCATTTCCCGCTCCCAAACCTGCTGAATTTTGAGCGTCCTCGGATAACCTTTCAGACTCAGTTTTTTGTAGAAGCTCGACGCCACCCCCGCTGTGTTCGCGATCTCTCAGACAACCTCAACCACCCCACTCTCACCAATCTCCACTCTCAGGTCGATCTGGGCACTCTCAAGACAATGTCTAAGCTGCAACCACTGAAAATAGAGCTTAGACGGGAGACCAAACTCATGCTGTAACTCACTGTACTCTTTCCATCTTTTATCTTTAATCAGCTGGTTAACTGTCCACACCCCTCGTAAATACCATTGACTCCAGGCAACAGGTTTTTTTTTGGATTTTAAATAGGGGATTATGCCACAGTGGTAGCCGATATGGGGGGCATGCCACCGGGCCACAGGCTTGAATGAGGGCGCTAAATGCCGCAAGCGTGTCTACAATCACACTCGGGCATCGTGCCCCCTGCATGAGCTGCATACCTGGCAGGCTAGGTAACGGTATCGGGGCAAGTAATTTATCTTCTAGATCCAGCCAAACTGGCCGACTATCAGCTTGACTCTCCAACCATCGTGATCCCTGCTTCAACAAAAAAGCTCTATGATAAGATAGGAAATCTGGAAACCTAACCCCACTCTGCTCGCGATCAAGTTTAAGCTTCTGCTGTGCTAGTCGCGGTGTTTTATTCTGCCATAAGAAATGGCTTAAAGTTCGTTCTATCTCTTGATAGGTATGTGAGGGCAGTACATAAGAACATAAGATATGCCATACTGGGTCAGACCAAGATCCATCAAGCCCAGTATCCTGTTTCCAACAGTGGCCAATCTAGGTCATAAGTACCTAGCAGTATCCCCAAAAGACACAGGTTCCACAATGCTTGTATTAGGTCAAGCACTGATATCCTGGGTCCCTTTTTAATAATGGTTTATGCACCTTTCCTCCAGGAACTTGTCCAAACCTTTTTTAAACCCAGCTACACTAACAGCTCTTACTACATCCTCCGGTAAGAAATTCCAGAGTTTGATTACAGGTTGAGTGAAAAAATAATTTTCTCTTATTTGTCTTAGTTTACCCTGTAGCTTCATTACATGTCCCCTAGATTTTCTATATTCTGATAGCGTAAAAAATCGATCTACGTTTACCTGTTCCACTCCATTCATTAATTTATAGACCTCTATCATATCTCCCCTCAGCAGTCTTTTCCAGGTTGAAGAGCCTTAACCTTTGCAGCCTCTCTTCATAGGAGTAGCCTTCCATCCCCTTTACCATTTTGGTGGTTCTTCTCTGTACCTTTTCTAATAACGCTATATCCTTTTTAAGATATGGCAATCAGAATTGCACACAATATTCAAGGTAAACACTGTATCATTTCTAGTATGCAGTTCACTTTAGGAACAATCATCATTTTAACGGTCTCTAGCCGCCCCCACCAGGACATCACAAGGGGGGACCATTTATTAGTCAGGTCCCGCACTCTGGATAGAATTTCCCTAGCATTAAATCGAACTGTTTCTTCTAAAGGGTAGCAATAATGAACGCCTAAATACTTCACCATACGGGGTTGCCAGACAAAAGGAAAAGCCTTCATATCCTCCCTGTGGACCCAATGATTGAGCGGGAAAGCGACGGACTTCGTCCAGTTGATTTTGTATCCCGAAAACGTCGAGTAGTGATCGATCTGCTCTAACACCATCGGGCCCGAAGTCGGGGAAACGAATAGCATCAGATCGTCAGCATATGCCGACAGTTTAATTTCACGACTGGCGATCAATGCCCCCCGAATGTCCGCACATTGCCGGATAAGAAGGGCTAACAGTTCCAGTGCCAAATTAAAAAGCATGGGAGATAGCGGGCAACCCTGCCACATGCCTCGATGGAGGCTAAATGACCGGGATTTAATTGCATTGACGCAGACACTGGCAGTGGGTTAAACATACATAGCCTCTAGGTGACAAAGAAAGCCGGCTCCAAAGCCAAACCACTTAAGAGTCGCAAACAAAAAGGACCATTCTAGGCGATCGAAAGCCTTTTCAGCATCAAGGGAGAGGCCGACTAAAGGTTGTTCCATATTTACTGAGCCCGCCAAAACATGGCATAAAGTTCTTGCATTATCAGCTGTAGATCTGCCAGCTATGAAGACACATTGGTCAGGATGTATCAGTGTGGACATTTTTCATGACAAACGGGTGGCCAATATGGTTGCAAAGATCTTATAATCCACATTTAATAGAGATATGGGGCGGTAGTTCGCTGTTAGCAACGGGTCCCTACCATCTTTTTCAAATACCACTACATTCGCCGCAGAAAAGGCTCCGACCTGTGAATCTGCCGCGACCAGTACGGCAAAATATGGACGTAACTGAGGGACTAGGTCCTTAGCAAAAGTCTTAAAGAATTTGGCCGGGAGGCCATCTGGACCCGCAGCCTTCCTGGAGGCCACGCGATTGATCGCTTGCCTAATCTCTTCATCAGAGAAGGGTCTATCCATCTCCTCCCTATCCTCGACAGATAATACCGGACGCTGTACACCAAGCGTGAACTGCTCGAAACTATCCTGTGCGAATGCGCTCTCCGACTGATATAGCTGAGCATAAAAGACTCGAAAGAGTTCCACAATCTCTGCATCCTTCATTATAGGGAGGAGTAGCCTAGTGGTTGGGGCAAGGTACTTCAGGCCGGAAGGTCAGGGGTTCAAATCCCACTAGAGGACAGCAACCTTGGGCCGGAAGGACTGGGGTTTCTAGTCCCACAGATGCTCCTTGTGGTCCTGGGCAAGCCACTTAACCCTCCATAGCCCATGTTCCCTGTAAGTATTAGTGTATGTGTCTCATATCCCCGTGTGTTCAATGTATCCCCCAATTGTGTTGTGACCGCTTTGAATGAAGGATAAGGCGGTATACAAAAACTGTCTAAATAAAATAAATAAAATCATCCCTTGCTCTTGTGGGTCCCGGAGAGCTGCTACTCTTTTGGCCTCCCTTTTACCCTTTAAGGCATTGGCGAGTAGTTTCCCGGCCTTGTTACCCTCCCGGTAGTAGGTCCCCTGTTGTACCTTAATACTCTGCGAGGCTTCAGTAGTCAAAATTGAATTAAACTGAAACCTTAGCCGCTGTAGCCAAAGCAGAATACACGAGTCCGTCCTCCGAGTTAGCACCCGCTCCCCAGCTTTGATTTGTTGCTCCAATGCTATCAACTGCTGCTTGCGTTGTCTCCCCAACCGAATGTGAAAGCTAGGGATAACAGCTCGCATGGCAGCTTTAAAACCCTCCCACCAGGCTCAACCAGCAGTGACTTGAGGTAGATTGAATTGGAAGTACTCTTGGATGGCCAATTTGACCTCTGCACGAAAATCCAGATTATCTAGTAAAGTTCTATCAAAAAAACATTCCACAGGCTTTCTACCTAACCGATCATCTCGCAGTATAACGGAGATGGCAGCATGATCTGAGATATGCAGAGGATGTATCTGCACCTCCTCGATGCTAGACACTATCGTTTTCGACACAAGGAAAAAATCTATTTTCGATTGAGACTGGTGAGGGGGTGAGAAGTATGTGAACTCAAGCTATGAAGGGTGGAACAACCTCCAAATATCCACCAAGGCCATCTCTTTAATCATAGAAGCAAGCATTAAATGGCCTTTGGACGGGCCAGAGGTCCTCAGGGGTTGCCTGTCAATCAGGGGGTCATTAACTTGATTAAAATCCCCCCCTATTATCAAGGGGACTCGGGCAGCTGTCTGGGCCTCCTGAGCTATAGCTGCAAAAAATTCAGGGCTGTCAACATTGGGAGCATAAAGGCACATACAAGCCACCTCCAGGCCCCCAACTCTGAGCAACACTTTGGACCATCTTCCTTCCATATCGGAGCGTGTATCCAAAATGGTAGCATTCAAGGATTTTCATACCAAAATAGCCACCCCGTGCTTTTTTGAAACAGCTGGGGAGTAGGCGGCCACCATGTAAGGTTTGATGTTAAGTTTTAAAGTCTCCCTCTGATTTAATTGGTTTCTTGCAAAAACACCAGGTCAGCCTTTTCATGTCGCACATATCCAATAATTTTCTTTATTTTAATTGGGCTATTTATCCCTTTTACATTTAGGGGTATGTTTACTAAAACCCAGTTAGGTGCGCGCCACGCTGGTGTGCGGGATGCCATATAAGGAGTGGGCGTTTCAGTCTGAAAAAAGCAAACCGGGATTAATCATGCGCTAATGTGTGCTGTGCGCTCATGTGCGCTGCACACATTAGCGCATGAGAAACTTGCGCGGAAGCATAAGTGGCGCGCTGATGTACGAGCACAGGAACAGAGCCACAGTACAATGGTTAAGACACTGACGGATGGTGCAGGGATCATGGGTTCAATCCCCCACTGTGCCCAATGAAGAAGGCTGGCTGAGGCATTACCTGTTATAGATAATATTGCAGTCTGGGGCATATTAATTTTATTTTAATTACTGCTACAAGCAAACGCACTCTGAAAGCACTGTAACATAAGGCGCTCCATAAGGTACCCCAGAGGGCACATTTTAAAGTGCACTGTCCACCAAGGCACCCTAGAATGTTGTTTATAGGGCGCTTTATAGGGTGCCGTATGAGGCACCACAAGGTCACAGCACTGTTTTTGATGGCAGCACTGTGCAGTGTAACGAATGAAAATCGTAAGTAGTTGCGCTGACATGCAAGGAGGAGCAGCAGTGTAGCACAATGGTTAAGACACTGACCAATGATGCAGGAGTCATGGGTTCAGTCCCCCACTGTGCCTAATGAAGAAGGCTGGCTGAGAGATAGGAAGTTTCTGCAGACACACCTTGGATATATCTGTATGTCTCAGTCAGGTGTAGCCCCTATGGACCAATAGGAGGATTATGTACCACCACCTCCTCCTCCAGGGCTGAGGGTGGTAAACAGGGTCTCCCATCAACAGATCCACATTCTATCTCCCTGCAATGGTGGCAGTAGAGGAGACCATCAACCCCAGTCCTGCTGGGGAACAGACACCTACAGGGCAGTCAGTGCAGCTCTGTACACATCCATAACGTAACAGCAGACAGACATTAGGCCTGGATATGCTAAGCTGCACCCCACCACTATCTGATAGTCTCCTGCAGCAAGCCTTCAGCCGCTGCACCCTGCAAGGCACTCCATCAAGACACATACCAGCTGCAAACAGTCTGCTAGCTAGTCCATAGTGCATGTTCCTGGTGGAAATGCATGCACCCAGAACTGGGATGTCAGCATACACAACAAGCAAATAAGTCAGTGACTGGGTCCCAAAAGGAACCCATAAATATCACATGAGAAAAACTCTGTGTAGCACTATGGGGGTGCCTAGCCATGCCGTTGTCACTGCACAGTCAGGGTGAGAGTGATCACCCAGCAGGACATGCTGTGGCCACCCTGTCTGTGTAGGTGGTGGCTGGGCACTACAATGTCCCAGCCATTGCCCTATGCCCTGTGCAGATGCATCCTGGTCAGGCCACCCTGTCCGGACTATACCCATGGTACCTTGCTCCTCATTATGCACATTGGCAGGCCAATACTGGCAACAGTGCTGGCAGTGTGGGCTGTGGAGGGTGTTTGCAGCCACCACACACTGGATAGACAGACACACACTCCCACACCTATGCCAGCATTGTGCTACTATAGAGGAGTCTAGCAGCCCTGGCCACCACACCAGTCCTGGGCACAGTACAGGCATGGATATGGTACGCAATACCGGTGGGGGTCACTCCCAAGGGTGGTAAACACTGTCAGAGACCAGACCTGAAGCACACACCACAGACATCAGAAAGATTGTTATGATGGAGCTCAATCAGCAAACTGTGCTTAACGTAGGAATTGCTATCTGCCAGTAATCATAGCAAACGTTTTATAGCTGTGTACCGTATACCCAGGTGTAGGGTGGCATTGCTAAGGAATGCAAGTGCTAGTATTGGGAGATGCACGCAGGGCCCAATGTCCTGCCTCTCCAGGAGGCATTGGCTAATGGGGCCTGTGGGTGTGGGTGTAGGTGTGTCTGCCCCTGTTGGCTGCTGCTTTACGGCAGAGGTTCCCAACTCCAGTCCTGGTGTGCCAAACACTGTTCGGGTTTTCATGCTGTCCCTCATGAATATGCATGAAATACATCTGCATACCATGGGGGTGGTGCATAGATATGCAGCACAGGCATCTTTATTAGAGGCAGCATGGAACCTGAATGGTGTTTGGCCCTCCAGGACTGCATTTGGGAGACTCTGCTCTAGGTAATGCGGCTGTTTATGGTGTCTGTGCTCGGTGGGGTAAAATATAGGCGTATTAACCATGCGTATGTTCTCTGCAATAAAGGTTTGTCCTTACTATCACGGTTTAGTTGTGGGAAAAATATGTGGACTGGATTGGCAGTAGCCCTAGCTGGGCTTTGAACCTGTGACCTTCTGTTCTTGCATACACTGTCTGTGTGCACTGCACCACCATGTTGCCACAGATATGCTGTGTTCCCTGGGGAGTCCATGACTGTACATCCGACAGGGCCTGTTTGTTGCAGTGCAAGGCACCCACCTGGACAGGGCTAGGCCATGGTCTGCTGTGGCCACCAGCTGCTGCCACCTTCACCACCAGTACCGCTCCATCCTTAGATTGGAGATAGCATAAACCCTGAAGGATTTGTGGCCCTCCAGGACTGAATTTGGGGGAATCTGCTCTAGGTAATGTGCATGTTTCTGGTGTCTGTGCTCTGTAGGGTAAAATAGAGGTGTTTGAGCCATGCTTATGTTCTCTGCAATAAAGGTTTGTCTTTACTATCACTAGTTAGTTGTGGATAAAATATGGGGACTGGATTGGCAGGTGCCCCAGCTGGGGCTTGAACCTGTGACCTTCTGTCTCTAAACATGCTGGTTGTGTGCACTGCACCACCGTGTTGCCACAGAGACAGTGCATTCCCTGATGATACCATGACTGTTTGTCCAGCAGGGCCTGTCTGTTGCAGTGCATTGCACCCACCTACACAGGGCTAGGCCATGGTCTGCTCTGGGCAGCTGCCACTGCCCCCCTCCACCTCCAGTACCCCTCCCTGTGCCACCCTGCTGACATGCCCTTCTGCTGGTGGTGCTGGTGGTATGCAGTCTCAGGCCATCCTGTGTGCGGGTAGGCGGCTGCCTATGGTGCAGGTTCTGGGGTAGGGGTGCCTGCAAATCTGTCCGCACGTCCCCCAATCACCGCCTGCCAATGTTCTGTGCCCTTGGGGTACCTGCTGGGTACTATCCCCTGTGACACTGTGATAAACACTCTCGTGCCCATGTTGGACCCTCATCAGTTGCTGTCTGGCTGCTGTACAGTTTCAGCATTCCTAAGTGCCACCTAGGCATTTGCCTAGTCCGCACTGTGCCCCAGCTGCACCAGAGCATGTGCCGCCTGCAGCCCTCTGTATCCCCTTTCCCAGTATCTGTCCAGTTGCCCATTCCGACCTGCCCACCCTGCTGTTGTGGAACATGTGCATGCCATAGGTAACCTGTCCAATGGAGAGGGAAACCCTGATCAGTGCTATTTCACTGTGGGATCATTCACCTTGTATGGGGACGGAGCGTAGACCCTTCTAAAATTCATATTTATTTTTTGGGGCTTTCTTGGGAGTGTTTTTTGATGTTTCCCATTACTATCACTATTTCCCAGCTTGATTATAATTTTATTTTATTTTGTTGTGGTCATTTTCAATGTTTATTTGCACTTTTGTTCCGTGCACTTGTATCACACTTATCACTGTTTTGTTGGTTTCCCTGGTTTTGCTGTACATTGCTGACAGAAATGGTTTCTCTTCTCTTTAAATCGGCTCTACCGCGAGGTTTTCACTCGTGGTATTTTTTGCCTTGAATTTCAGCCCCGCTCGTGTGCGGGGAGCCTCTCCACTCCCACTCTCCACCCATTGACCCCTTATCTCCGCCCCTGGGGAGCCTTCCTCCGCCCTCCGGGAGCCTTTCCACGCCTTTATTGCACAGTAGCGCGCCGCGCACATGAGAGTGCACTTTAGTGTGTCGCGCACCTGTGCGGGGCACATTTGTGCCCCATAGCATGATATTAGCGTGCGTTAAGGTACCTTAGCGCATGCTAATGTGCGCCGCGCACATTAACGCAGTTTAGTAAACATACCCCTTAATGATAAAACCTTACATGGGGCCATTTACTTAAATTTTAACATTCACAATAAATTTACAGTGCTGATTCCCACTCTAAACAAACTTCGATAGCGCTGGTCAACTACAGATCCCCTCACCACCTGCATATAGCCCCGACGCTGATTAGTAGGCCAAATACCCAATCTCATCACTATACCTCCTACATGCCCTAGAGGAGAAGCTATACCCAAACAAACTATGGTGAGCTCGTGCCAGCAGGGTGGGCTAAAGAGGCCCATCCTTACGGCAGCAATATGGTACTCACCCGCTCCAACGGTAGCCCAGAAAGATGCGGGCCCTTTCAATATCTTACTAACATACAGAATCGACAGAATTCGAGAATATGCATGCCAAGCTTAACAATCGATCTACCCCAGGCTGTACATAACATTTAACATGGAGCTGGTTGCTACAGCGCATAGATCTCAAACCTAGTAAAGTTCTTTTCCAAACCGATCACCATAAGCTGGGGTTGGTTCCCTTGGTCTCAGTCCTCAACGCATCTGATCTGCTTCTTTATCATCTAAATATGTTGCAAGGGCCTCCGGATCTTCAAATGTTCTGGTCTGATTATGCAGAGTTACCCGCATCTTCGCTGGGTACATGAGGCCGTAGCGCGCTAGCAGTTGCTGCAGACGTGGCCAAAATGCTAGAAAACGCTTCCTCCGCTCCACAGTGGTCTTGGCCAAGTCCGGATAAAAGGATAGCCTGTGACTCTGAAACTCTACAGAGGCCCGCACTCGCGCCGCTATCATGATCTGCTCCACATGTTGGTAGCGAAGAAGCTGGAAGATGATGGGCCTCAGGGCCTTGCGATTAAGCGCCGGGCTTGAGGAAACTCGATGCGCACGATCATTTTTGAGGTCTCTCCAAAGGTTAGTTTAAGCGCCGAGGGAAGCAGTTTGCTCAGAAAGGCCTTTATATCATTGCCCTCTGCTCCCTCGGGGACTCCGACGAGCCTCACGTTGTTCCGGCGGGCCCGATTATTTCCTTCTCCCACTTCTCGTTGAAGTGCACGAATCTGCCTCTCGACCTTGCCCAACTTTTCTAAGCGAGCACTATGTGCATCGAGGACTCCCTCTAGTTTGTCTTGCCGCAGGGAGATCCCTTCGATCTTGCTTTGCAGCGCGGCTATTTCCTCGTGTACGGCTCACAACGACTCACCGTTGGTTTGCACAAGATCTTTTACTCCACGGATCTCTGCGAGCACCTCTTGCAATCCCTCGGGCCCTTCACGAGCAGCGGCCCTCTTTTGAGGGGAAAGGGGTTCAGTCTTTGAACGTTTGGCATGGTTACTCATCAGATTCGTATATTCCAGTCAAACTGGTTTGGGCCCCGCCATTACCCAGGCCCACCGTGGCACAATTTAAAGTTGTTCCTTTAGCTTACTGCAGATTTTAATCAGGATTCTTGACGGGCCTCTCTGGAGCCTCCACGCTATGCGACCGTCCTGCTGGACATCAGGCTCCGCCCCCGTTTAACATTCTTTTGAGTGTCTTCACCATTAGTCTGTGATTGTCTTTCTGCCCTGCGTCTATTTCTTTCTCTGTTGAGTTTGTGTATAAGTCACACTATACAACATATATATGTATAATTTTATGTATGGTATTTTTTATGTAAGGTATTTTTTATCTACACACATGCTATTACTATTTAATTATTTATTTGTTGCTTTGAGTGTCATATGATGTAGATATGTTATAACTTTTTACTGTGATGCCCGTTCAGTTTAGGTATGTTTTTTTTATTCTTTTATCCTTTTATCTGTTTTTAATGTGTTTTTATTTTATTTTTTTGTAAGTTATTTTACCCCCCTGAGGAAGGCGTTCGCCGAAACGCGTTGGGGAATTCCAATAAAGCATCTTTGTCATCATTACTCTTGCTCCTTGTGTTTCCCATTTCTCACAGCAGCTACATCTGTCCCATCATGACATATATCAGATGGCATACATCTGCAATCTGTGGGGAAACCCTATCTGCCTTCCCACAGCCAACTTTGTGGCACTGCTCCACTGGTCAGGCCTGTGTGGGCATGGGAGGGGAGATCCTGTGCCATCATACCAAGTAGCCAGACTCCAAATATATCACAGCTCTCACAGCTCTCATTGATCCTGGCCTGGGTAGGGATGCAGGCCACAATGGACAATCCGGGGAATGTTGGCACTACATCAATTGTGTCTCCCAGTGCTAGGCACAGCGGATGTATGGATGCCCTGTCACACTGTCAAGATATCTGATGTAATAAGAGTACCCTATGTAAAATAATCCAGAAAGAAACAGCATAGGTTCCCTATGGCTGAATGTCAAAACATATCCCTGTCAATAATAGGGACCCTCATAAAAAGGGCATTCAGCAGTGCCAACAGCACTAACATATACTCAACAGCAACACCATTGGTCCCATATGCATTAAGGGCATGCATTAATGTTGTTTGAACTGTTGAGTCTCTTACTATTGATGGGGATATGTTTTGACATGTAGCTATAGTGAACTCTCTCTGAGTTTGACTGCCCAATCACACTGGCACCTGGTGATGCAGTGATCATCCATATGGCCGAGGTACTGGCCAGACTTTCAACATGATTATGCGAAAGAGATGCCCTGAACCTATACATAACAGCTATGACATAACATAATAGCATGAGGTACCAGGACTACAAATATGATCTCCATTTCTCGCCCAGAAAGGATTCCTTTCCCTGCTCACGTCCATAGTATCCCTGCATTGTAGTCCCATTTTTCAGAACATGGGAATTGATAGGGCCCCATGAATTGGATCCTTTAGCACAAACAGCACATAAGTGCATAGCCTGAATAAACACTATTGCTCTTCTTAATATTTCTGGAAAGATGTTTAGAAATGTTTCTTTACCTTACAACATTCCCTCACCTCTACTCCCTGTACCTTAGGATTGCATCTTGTACTTTTCCAGACTGCAGTCACACCAGTTCAAAAGATACTTGCTACAACCATTCTATATGGGACGAATTGCAGAGCACAGCAGAACATTTTCTAAGTCCTCGCCTTTATACCACATTTCAGCAGGAATAACTTGGACATTTCGGGAAACAATACATCCACGGGCCTTTCCTGAATACGCTTTCCACATCTCTGCGGCTGACGATGCCCCCATTCCCATGTCTCCTACCCATGTTCTGAGATCCCCGTGCTAACATCATGGACGTGCATGTCTGCAGTGTTTTAGAATATGGTCTAGGACGTTTTCGGCACATAAACATCCCCGCTGCACATACAAATCCCTTATTTGTGTTCTAGAATGGAAGTGGTTGAAGTGGTAGTACCCACTATTTCATGCAGGTCAGCTCCCCTCAATACCTTTGTTTAGAATTTTACCTGCTGCTGCTTGCAGGTCAGCCCCTCTATTTGTTAAAGTATAAACAAATATTTAAGTTTGTTTTGATATCATCCTCTTGCTATAAATGGATCCACCCTGTCTGTCCCATGCCATTTTGAATTCTGTCACTATATTTGCCCCTACCACCTCCATTGTGAGGGCATGCCAAGCATCCACCATCCTTTCAGCATTCATTAAGATTCATAAAGCATTCAGATTCCCTGAGAAGCAATCAGGAAAAGTCATCTTCATATCTGGTGTAGACACTGGATCCAGGGGAAATTGAATGGGCACCACATCAAATACCTCAATCCTGTGATTTAGCTAATAAGACCTCTGCCACATTTCTCTGCAAGTCAACGATTGATTGTACCATCACTGCTATCTCTTGATGATCAGTGGTGAAGATGAAACAGTAACTGATCTGAAAGGGGAGAACTTGGGAGTGGAATGTCTCCTGGTTCCATAATGTCCTCAGATAATGTCAAAACCTGTATCACTCTCAGAGAACACAAGAGACTGTGAGAGTGTTTTTAACTTACAACAACTCCCTTTACTTTCAGACTGACCCCTCCAGTACTAGGGAAAAGACAGGGTCTGAAGCACAGGTTTTCCAAGTAGAGCAGAGCAGACCCTAGAGGACAGGCAGAAGATGAGGCAAGGAAAGAAATGGGCATAGCACCAAATCCAAACAGCAGGCAGAGACAGAGTTCATGAATAGGAAGAAGTCAAACACCAAGAATAACAGATAACAAGGTACCGAGAGCTCCACTAAGAGATCTATCTCAGGACAGAGAAGACTGAGAGTAACAGTGTGTGTGTGTGTGTGTATATTTGTGTGTATACATGTAGGGAAACAATCAGCGGAAACCTTCTTCAGGTCTAACCAGTCCAGGGAATTTAGGAGGGAACCATTGGGTGATGCCACCTAATAATGCAGACAGGCAGTATCATAAAAGCAGCAAAGAGCCTGAACTCACTTCTATTAGTTTCTGAGCAAGGCCACTTAGCCCTGCCCGCTAACTCCCAAACCCCGGATATTCACTTCCGTGGCTACCACCTAGGGCAGCAGATCTCTACGGGTGGAAGACTAAGTGCTTTGTCACACATGGCCTTCTGCCCATTGAGCTACACCGCTCTCCCCTCCCCCCATGCTGACCTACATGGTGCTGCTGCTCCCCGCTGCTGCTGATTCCGGTAGCAGGGAGGATGGCTCGGCAGCAGGCCACATGCTTCGGCATACATGGCCTACTGCCGAGCTGAACTGTGCCAAATCCCACCACTGGAATCAGTGGTAGCAGGGGGGCATTAGCATGGTTCAGCATGTGGGGGGAGGTTAGCACGACACGAGGTGGTGGCGACACGGCCGAGGCTTCTGCCTACCCTTGGGCCGGCTCTGCATGATTTGCATGCGTGAAAATGGTCATTCACATGTGCAAATTGCATCCATGTTCCAGTACCAATGGTTCCAATGTATACAGGCCTTCCCCTGATCATGTCAAAGACATATGTTCCCTGTAAAATAGTTATCTCCAAGTTATAATGCCCTGTTCAATGTAATTTCAGTTCGTTCAATGTAAACCGCACTGATGCAGAATAGCGCGGTATATAAGAGAATGTAAATAAATAAATAAATAAATATGGCGTATGACAGAGGCAAGCATGTCTTGGATAGTCCTAAAAAGATATATGCGTACTCTCAAATTCACATTTTTATACTCGCCAGCAGACACACTGTATTTAGACCTGACCCCAGTCATGAACAGATATTTCAAAAGTGCTTATTTCTTCCAATTGTTACCAGTAGGAATAATAGGAGATTACCCTCTCAGTCCTCCAATAATTTACATTCCCTAAAAGATGGATAGCAGGTAAATATTGAGGCCTCTTTGTTTACTGCCTCACTATGGCATGTCTCTGTTACTGAAAATGGCAGGTCCATACATGGATGTAGAAATACATCTACATGTAGGTCCTGAAATACTGCTTCTGACGTATCTATGCTGCCCAGTGCCCCCCAAGTTGATCTTTCACGTATCCATATTTCTAAAATTAAGCATCTCCCTTCACATGTTCGGACTTATAGTCTGCATTTCTAAAGATGTTGATGGAGATGTTTATCTTTTTGAGGCAGGAAAAGGTTGATTTTAGAACTCAATCTCTCTACTACTTCTCCTATGGAATTTCAGACATTTTGATTTGTATGTCCCAGAGGGCACCTAAATGGCTTTCTAAGATGTGCCTTATAGTCAGTAGTGATGAACTGCGTAGTACACTGACTACTGCTGACTATATATATATATATTTAGTAGTGATATTCAGCTGCTATATATATAAAGGCAAATTTTAAATAGTACATGGAAATCATAATTGATTCCAGGGCAGCAGAAGGTCTTTTTATTTGGGGGAAGATGGGGGGGTCCAAGCACCACTCGAAGCTCCACCCTAACTCTGCCCCAAGCTCTGTCTCATGGACAGAGACCCTTCCTGTTTTGCCCATGGGGATCCAATCTCCCGCGAGCAGACAGGTAGGATCTTGCGCCTTCTTTTCCTCTTCTCTCCATGGGGATGGGATTCCCATAGGCAGCCTGCTGCCTGCCGGCCACAAAATTTGGTGGGGCCAGGGCCTGTGTGGCCCATCCCTTTCCAGAGCCTATGACTGAGACGTCGTGATCAGGACATACACAGAGTTCCGGTGGTGTTTTAGAAAAGACTCTGCCAGTGTTAGGAGTTCCAAATGAATCCATTCCCCCTATGGTGAAACACTATTATCTCCCAAGGAAAAAGGTGGAGGGTGGTGGGGACTATTCCGGGTGTGGAACAAGTTGATTCTTTAGATGTTTCTGCTATTCTAGAAGGTTCTTTAACTGATTTTGTTTCTCCTTCCACCTTAATTGTAACATTTGTTCTCTCTTCGAATAGAGATTGTTTTTTCCGAATGTTCTTTCGGAAACACAATTTAGCATTTCAAGGGTTAACTGTTCGTGTCTTCCCAGATCTATCTATGGAGACTCAGAAACACAGGAAAGAATTTTTGCTTCTTCGTCCAGGTGTTCTTTTGTTGGGGGGCCATTTTTTCCTGAAGTTTCCGTGTAAATGTATGATTAAGCTGAATTCTGCTTCATATATGTTTTTTTGATCCATCTCAGTTGCTAGCTTTTATTAGTGCTCACCGCTCCTCCGAGGCTACTCAGGTTCCACTGCAGTAGGTCTTTGGCCTGACTGTTTTCCCTCAGTTGTTTTCCTTCAGGTTTCAATATAATGTGTGTTTGGAAGTCCCCCTCTAATTGTGGGCTATAGTAGGGTCAGTAAATGCAAAATGTATGCTAAATTGTTTTTTTTTTGTAAATTATAGTTCCATTTTCAACTTGTTTTCCTTTCTGTACCCTACTTTCCATTTCAAGTATTGTTGTTGCTTGGAATTATTGTAAAATGATAAATACAAATAATAAAAAAAAAAAGAAAAGACTCTGCCAAATGTGGAACTTTATCTAAAATGCATAAAAGGAAGTGCGGGCCTGCAGGTGTATTTGCCAATATGTTGAGCCCCCACAAAAGAAACTGTTATACGTTTCCTGGCTGCCAATAAACATTTAACTATTCTGTCATCATCTTTTAGGCCCTAACCCTACACCTCCTTCCCCCATCTCACAAATCACTCACACAGCCTCTGACATTCCAACAACATAGTCATAACAGAACACGACCTAGACGCTCTGCACACCCAAAGTTACGACCCAATTTAACTGTAAATTTCCAGAGGTAATATATCTTTCTGTATATAGCTTGTATATAGTTTACCATGTTGTCTCCAAGTTACTGACCCTGTTATAATGTAAGCAAAAGACCCTGTTATAATGTAAGCAAAGGACTGTTCTAATGCGAAAATTGTTATCTGTAAACCGCGCTGATACCAAAGAGCGCGGTATATAAAAACTGTAAAATAAATAAATAAATAAATAATAAATTAACTTCTTTTGAAAATTGGCAAAAGTGATTCTAGCTTCGGTCTTTAGTGGGATCCGCTCAAGTATCCAGGTTTGTTTGTTTTTTGTTTTGTTTTTTTTTGGGGGGGGGGGGTTAATTATTTATTTTCAGATTTTACGATGACAATCCAAAATATACAACTCTTGTACAGAAAAATTCCTTTTGTCAAGATTACACAAAAATTAAGAAAAGCAAAAAACAAAACACAGAATTTGACAAAGGAATTATCAAAGTCCAAATCAAGGGAAAAAAAATCTGGGAAAAAAAACAACTAAAACCAAAATTTCATCTGAGACCCAGGAAAATAATGATAATTAAATAAAACCCCTTATACATAAGCAAGCAAGTGGTAATTTACAATCAGTCAATTCCAGCTTCAACCTATATTCTCCTTCCTAGCCAAAAAGGCCTCCAACTGAGCTGGTTCTATAAAGACAAATTTATCATTTTGAAATTGCACAATACATTTCCAGGGATATTTCAAGAAAAAAGTAGCACCAAGGGCCAAGGTCCAAGGTTTCAAAATAAAAAAAAATCTTTCCTACGTTTTTGGGTGACCCTGCAAACGTCAGGAAAACTTTGTATAGGAGAGCCACAAAAATCAGCACTCTTCTTAGAAAAATAAAGCTTCATTATTAAATTTGTATCTGAAAGTAAAAGAAAAGATGTGATTAAGGTAGCCCTTTGGGAAATAGCATCTGCAGAGGTTTCCAAAAAAGCAGAAACATCTAAGGATTCTAAAGGAGCCACCTGAAGACACTCATCCTGAGAAGAAACCTGGGACCGTACCCCAGATGAAACATAATAAACATTAGACAACTTAATAGAGTACACATCTGAAATCAATAATATCTCTTTAAAGTATTTTTGCAACAATATCAAGGGAGAGAGGTAATGCGTATGAGGAAAATTAATAAAACACAATTTTTTTACCCTTGACATATTCTCCAAGGATTCTAACTGACGATGAACTACTAGATTTTCATGAACCGTTGAAGAAATTACAGCTTGAGCAACAGTGACCTGACCTTCTAACTTATTCACAGCTGACTTACATCTATGCAAACTAGCCTCCTGCTCAGTAAGCTTGGCGACTACATCATTAGAAAACTGGGAAATCTTGGAAAGTGCCTAACGAACCAAAACTTCGGTTTGAGTGACCACCACCCTGATATCACGTAGTGATACATTATCTGGAGCCGTCAAGGTCTCCACAGGAGGAGGAAACAACAACGGAACAGGCATACTTAAAACCAAAGTGTCCAGCCGAGAAGGGTCCTGTTGAAAAGATAAAGAGTCCGCCAGACCTGAAGGAGCGCCAGCCTCTAAAACACCTTGCAAGCTGGGCAGGATTAGACCCTTTGTTGAGGATTTGTCTAAATCCATACTCATGGTCTTGGAAGACATATTTGGATCCATCGTAGAATGATTAATAGATAAAACTTGCAAATGACGGTCCATGGGGCCAAATGTTTTCATGGTCTTTGCCACAGCCACCGGCAAAGACCGCTTCTTCCGTTTCCCCATAAGACACAGACTCTGAAGGGGCTACAAAGGGGCAGCACCTGCCCCTTTGGTCATGACCCTTCGGACATGCACCCACGGCCTAATACCGCGGAGTAGCAAGTTCTTATCAGGGGAGAGGGAGGGATGACCAGGAAACCCTGCCTCCTCCACTCACTGGCACTCCCGGCATCTCTTGAACGCAGCAAATTCAGCGGCAAAGCAAACAGGTAGCAAATCAATGGGACCCGGAGTAGCGAGTTCTTATCAGGGGAGAGGGAGGGATGACCAGGAAACCCCACCTCCTCCACTCACCGGCACTCCCGGCGCCTCCTTGGCTCAGCAAACTCAGCTGCAAAGCAAACAGGTAGCAATCCCCAAGTATCCAGTTTTAACAAATGTATGCATGTAAACAGTGGCACGTCCACGGGTGGATTGCAAAATTAGTCTGTACAGGTTCAAAACACCAATTAATACTGCTCTTTTTGAAACCATTTGTTTGCTAAATGGATCATTTGGTTATATGTGTTGCTAAAGACATATACATCTTAGCTCAGTCCATTTCCCTAAGTACTAATCCGCTCATCCACTCCATTTTCCTGAAACCTTACAGGTATTTTACAAAGTTTTTTGCAAAACACACTGGTTGCCTATACATTACAGAATACAATATAAAATCCTGACATTAGTGTACAAAGCCCTTTACTGTGGCGTACCTTCTTACCTTTCATTTTTAACCATTCCTCACATTTCCCTTAGGATTCTCCGTTTAATCCACACCAGCCATCTTTTCATCCCCTTTGCTAATCTAGACATATATGAATCCACTAGATGTTCTGCATTCTATATTCTTGCACTATGCTTGTGAAACAACCTCCCTCCAGTTCTCCACCTACTGTAGAACCTTCCTATGTTAAATTCAAAGTTTTACTCAAAACTCGTTTCTTTTAGACAGGCTTTCACCTCCTCTCTTAACCTTCATGATTATCTTCTATCCTACTATATCCAACCCAGATCCTTGCCTCTTCTTTGCGGTACCCCATCTTGAGATCTCTCTATGTCCATTGTTCCACCTTTGTCTGTCTTTAGTATCTACCTTATCTTTCCTACCATTTATGGAGTTCCTTTCTATTTTATCAATTTTAGTTATTGCGAACCACTTCAATGTTTAGAAACAGCAGTATATCAAATGTAATAAACTAAATTCCCTGCTCACATATTTATATTAGGTCCCCTCGTAGCATTGATTAGCTGGGTGAGTCAGAGATAAGAAAGTTCTCTCCTGTTCTAGAAACTCACAGGTTAGATGGAACTGCTCTAATAGATGGAGCTGCTCTAATAGAGCTACTAGATTTCCTAGAGGGGGATTTTAGAACGTGCAAGTGCAATTTGGGACTTCTAAGCCAGAACACCTGAAAAAAATTCAGGAAGGTCCAGGTGCAGAAACAATTTTGCAAACATGGACGTCCCTGATATGAACGTTTGTGGTGGACATCTACAAAGACATTCCCAGAAATGTTTATCAGAAACTGGCTGTTTGGGGTAGCTTAATGGATAGAGCAATGCATCCAGAGCTCAAATCCCCTACAGCTTTTGATGACATTGTGCTGGGAACTGGGGATGATAGACCGCCTTCTTCTCTAAACCCTCTGGATGTTTTTCAATCAAAATGTAGCACTGACATCCATGACATTTCTGAAATCAGGTGGCCACACCTCCACCACACCCCATTCAGACTGATGTCCTCATGCTTGGGATATCTTCAGAGCCAGCTTCTAAAATGGCTCTGAGGATGTCTCTATGTCTGTTTTTGGATGTCCAAAGCACAAATAGGGGTTCTAAAATAATCCCCCCCAGTAAACTAAAAATATAGGACCTTAGTGGTCTCTACAATTTCTATATGTATCTTGTTTGAAATTAGAAATGCCTTCAAAGTAAGCCAGCATTTTTCATGCCTAAAAAAAAATTGGATCCTATATTTGAGAATGTCAAGGGAAAAGATAAATCATCTCGGAACTAATATAATCTTATTTTAATGAGCAGGATGCATGTAAATTGTTTGAAATATAATTGTGCTATTGTTAAAAGGTCAGAATGTTCAAAGAAGATAAGAAAATAAATATCATCTAATGAATTTCACTGATAGCTTTTCATGAGAAGCAAAGAACACTCTTACGAAGGTCATTTAAAAAAGTTTAGTTGTGATTTGGGCATCTGAAGACGTGCATGTGGATGCCAAAATCAAGGACATGTCTCTGCAAGCATTTCACAAATGACATTTACAGATGTCTTCAGTACAGGGACATCCAAGTAGGCACTGGGGTGTGGCGGAGGCATGTCCAGGGAGGTGCAATGGACTTATACATTCTCCTTTGATCTGAGAAATGTTGAAGACGTCTGCAGGTATGCCCATGTTTATACCTGTCTGAGGCATCAGGAAAGTGCTTGTTTTTACCTTAAAAGATTCAAAGACGATAGAGACTTAAGTAACTAGCCTTAGAGCACAAAAGCCCACACCCAGATTTGAGCCTGGCCACTCTGCTCTTAAGTCACTATTCTAGTCATTATGCAAATAGACATCTTGGTTCTGAAATGCGCTCTTGGGATGTCTATATAGACACTTTATATAAATGCATATTTGGCAAGTACATGTTTCTGAAATCATACCTCAGCTTGCACATGCCTGTTTTTTTTGTTTTTTGGGGGTTTTTTTTCAGATGTCCTGGCTTTGCCATCACTGATTGCACTTGGACGTCCCATTGTGAAATGTGCCTCTGTGTGTATACAGAACATGTTTTAATTGATTTCCATTTCATAATTATGCATCACATCAAGCAATTTGATATAGTATGATTGAGTACAAAAATTACAAGATGTGTATAAAAATCTGCCATCACAACCATAGAATGAGAGGAATTGATTGAATGTGTGTACTACATGCCCTGCACCACAGTAAAAATAGCTAAATATTGTGTGATTTGAGTCTTTCACAGTTGACCATAGAATCTTAAGAGGATAGTGGTCACTTTTTTTAGATGCTTAATATTTTAAATTAAATTCCTTAAATTAGCCTCTTTGAAAATTTGCTATGCTGAGCTTAAATTAAGGCACCTAGTTAAGCTAGATACTTCAATGAAAGAGCATAAAAGCAGGAAGCTATGGGGACAGAGTTTGGATAAGGAAAAATGTTAGAAACTAAGCACTGATTTTCCTCACTAAGCGTCTAATTTAGGATCCTAATCTAGGCAAATGAATTACAGGTTAAAAATAAGAGGCCAATATTTTAACTCCATCATCGATGCTTTTTAAGCACCCATATGGTATTTAATAATGAAGCTGGATATTCAGCAGCCAAAACCAAATGTTCTCTGGCACTAAATATCTGGTTCTACTGCTGTCTGCCAGCTAACAGCATTGCCATCCAGCTAACAAAACCACATAAAGTTAGGACTGTTTTTTTTTGTTGTTGTTTTTTGGGGGGGGGGGGGGGTGGTTGCGGCCTCACTTTATGTGGTTTACTCTTTGGTTAGTGTTCTAAATATTGCCAATAACCAAATAACCAAAACCTCCATCCCAGCTCTGCCCATGAATTACCCTGGCACTATCCAGATAGGAAGGAGGTGACCAAGGGGAATTTTCCAAAGCGCTATCTGGAAGATGCTGTTGAATTTTGCATTAGCCAATATTTATCATGCTCTCAGATCCTGACAACTAAATGAGTATTTTTGAATATTAACCCGGAAGATCCTAAATTAAAAAGAAATGTGAGCTGAAAATGTAGGGGATGATGTCCCAAAATTTGCCCCACTAACTTTGGGAGTTATCCCCACAAATCTTACCTTTTTGAATTTCCCACTTTACAGACTAGTTAAATTTCATCTGGACAGCTATTTGACAGAATTTGGCTATATGTATTTATAAGAGTGTGATTGTATTTATGTAGCAGGGTTTTTTTATACTGCTTTATCATTTTAGTCAAAGCGGTTTACATTGCAACTTAAACTCGATAATGTATATTAAACAGGGACATCGATAACATCTTCTGAGGCAGTGGAGGGTTACATGACTTACCCAAGGCTACAAGGAGTGATATGATATAATCCAACTTTTAGATGTATTTGGCAAAGATTGCCCTTAAGAAGAACTATTTTGTATACTAGCCAGAATTTTTCTTACAAATCTCACGTTCGGCCATGGGGGCTATGTTTGCTCCATCTTTAGCCAATCTTTATATGCAATTGCTTGAGGAAACATGGGTTTATTGCTCCCCACTTGCAGTCTATATTATAGAGTGGTGAAGATATAGAGATGATTTTGTTGTTGTTGCTGTTATTGGGGGGGGGACTCTAAGATTAATTACAGCAATTTTTGGACTACCTAAATAATTTCAGTTCGGCAATTCAGTTTGATATGCAATGTGAGCAATCAGTGTTAACCTTTTTGGATGTTTGGGTGCAAAGAGAAGGGAAAGTTTAACAATGATGGCTTATTCTAAACCAATTGATTGGAACACTTTTCTAAGCTATAATAGTTTTCATCCTATCCATTTGAGAGACAGTCTCCCTTACTCTCAATTTTTGTGGTATCGCCACATTTGTTCAACAATTGCAGAGTTTTGTTTGCAAGCGACTGGTTTAAAGAGAAGGTTTCAAGAGAGAGGTTACCTTATCAGGTTATTTCAAGAGCCTATAAAAGGGCTTATAAGTATAACGATTGTGAATGGCTATTGGAGCAGCCCTCAAATTCATCAAAGTTGGAAAATGATCACGTTATATGTGTAGTACAATATCCATCAATGTCTACAAGGATAGCCTCTATTATTAAATGGCATTGGAATGTTTTGCAAGTACATCCTCCTTTGCTCAGCAAAGACTGAGAGTAGAGGCACAAATTTGAGATATTATTTGTGCCCTGCGATATTGTGATTGCCTAAGGAAGATCACTCTGTTGGTCACTATACGTGTGGCAAATATCAGATTTGTGAGATTACATTTGTTCAGTCTGATAAACATATTAAAAAGCATTATGCCACATCATGTGTTCCTTCATAAGTTGTCATTGTCAGAAAATCTATGTAGAGAAAACTACTTGACAGCTGTGAATAAGGATGGATGAACATAAAGACTGTTTGCATAAACATAAAGAAGCACTTTTGATTCAGCATTGTGTACAGTTTCAACGTACTGTATTTACCAATCTACACTGCATGCTAGTGGTCTGAACTCCAACAGATATCCACAGTGGGGACGGTGGTTGACTTCTGCTACAGCGTGAGCAGTGTTGGATATACAGATTGAATGTTCTTGAACTGCATGGGCTGAAAAATACGATTGAGTGTTTTTTTTTAATAGTCTAACCCTCCTTTAATAGCGAGGCCGCGGAGCCATGTGCCCGAGGCCGGCATTAACCGGGGGGGGCGGCCACGCGTCGCCCCATCGGAGCATGCCGACGGGGGGGGGGGAGGGCGATTAGGAGGTGCTCCCATTGGCCCCGCGAGTTGTTTTGGTGCAGGAGCCAATGGGAATGTGAGCGGGCAGTCGCCGGGGGTGATGGGTGGGGGTGCAGCGTGGCTCCGGCCTCTTTCGCCGGACGTCGGGGTCGCTGGACGCCCACCCACCCTCCCTCGCGGACTGGGGGTTTGCCTTTATGGTAAAAGAGGGTGTTGCAGCTGGAGGGGGTTGGCGGGATCCCGGAGGTTTCCGGGGTCCGAAGCCGGATGGCAAGCATTAGGGCGGGGGTGGGGTACCCCCGACCCGGACAATCCCTCAGGTTTTTGCTAATAACATGGCGAAGCCGGATGAGGGAGGGTGAAGCGAATTATTCGGGACTTGTACCCGAGGGAGGCAGAAGCGACGTCACCTTGCTAATAATATGGCGGGTGAGGGATCGGCCTGCCGGGGGGGGGGGGGTAAGTTCTGTTGTGGGTTTGTAAAGAGTTAATTGTTCAAAGTAATAAAGCTGCAACCAGTTTTGATCCAAAAAATGTGTAATGTTTGTTTTGTGAAGGAGGTGGTAAATAAAGGGGTTGGGGGAAAAGGGGTACAGGATTTTGGGCGGGAAGCTATGGTCCGCCTTACCCGGTTATTGAATGTGTTACCCTCTTAATGGTTCAATAAGTGAAGCAAAGCAATACTTTCTTGTTAATTTAGTATGTAAGGCTGAGATTCCTCCCTCTTAACTGTGATTGGTGGACTTTCATTTTAAAAGTTGTGTGAGTGACGTCAGATGCCAATGCTGGAGGTTAGCTACAATTGAAGCCTCTGATGCAACTGATGATGAAATAAAGATCTTTGTTGAGCTTAATTTGAAAGTTTTGGCTCTCTGCAAGATGGAGAACAGATAAGTGACACGATTATTTGCTTCATTGTAGCATTGGTTAAAACATTGTTTCAACTTGTGAAATGTATGGTTTTTTTTAGGAGCAATTGTCCTCTTTATTCTAGTGAAAATTAGATTTATAAAAGAAGAATGAATTAAAAGAGTTAAAAAAATAAGACATTTTATAAAATATAATAAATAAATATAGTGCATTTTAAGAGAAGCTTTTTCAGATCGGTGATGTCTGTGTGAATGCCATATCCCCTATGGCTAGAGTATTAACCCATGTCTTGTAGGGGGATAGGTAATAATACTGAGGTCTTTTTTTCCTCTTAAAGATTTTTATCTCTATTTGGGATTTTTCACCTTATTGATATTCTTTGGAGTCTTTAAGCATTTTGGGCACTTTCTTTGGATTTTTGTACTATAAAATAATCCATTCAGTGCCATATTTTCCTCTAAGCATGCTGACCATATTAATGTTGCCATTTAATAACTGCCTTTAAAAAATATAAAATGATAGAGTTGAAGTTCTCAGTGCTGTAAAGAGAGTGTAGTTTTTATATCCAGTCAGTGGAGAATTTGGTTAATTTTAGACATCATTTTACAATGTTTGAGAACTGTCTGTTATTTATTTATTTAACTAACTAGGCTTATATACTGCTTTTCTATCACACAAAGCAGTGTGCATTCAGGTACTGTATATATATATATTTTTTTATTTATTTATTTATTTAGCTGTATTTATATTCCGCTTTTCACCGGGTCAAAGCGGTCAATTGGGGGATACATTTAACATGAGGGGATATGACACACATACATTAATACTTACAGGGAACATGGGCAATGGAGGGTTAAGTGGCTTGCCCAAGACCACAAGGAGTGCCTATAGGACTCGAAATCCCAGTCCCTCCGGCCTGAGATTGCTGTCCCCAGGTGGGACTTGAACCCCCGGCCTATATATATATATATATATATATTTCCATTGACCACAAAGGGCTCACAATCTATGTTTTGTGTACCTGAGGCAACAGAGGGTGAAGTGGCTTGCCCAAGGCTACAAGTAGCACTTGTGGGACTAGAAAGCCCGGTCTTTCTGGCCCAAGGTTGCTGTCCTCTAGCAAGATTCAAACCCCTAGCCCTCCTGCCTGAAGAAGCTTGCCCCAACCACTAGACCACCCCATTTCTGTGGTCTAGATTGTTAGTGGAAAAGAATGTGACAAGAAGTAACGGTGTTTATTCCTAGTTCATTGAAGAGAACATTGCACAGGTGGTGTTCTTTTCAATCCTCCCTGTTGAGGATAAAGGCCAAGATATTGAAACTCACATCCTGGAGATGAATGCATGGCTGTGTGAATGGTGTCATATAGAGCGTTTTGGTTTCCTTGACCATGGGATGATGTTCCAAGGGCTGCAGAGCAGAGATGGTGTTCATCTGTCCAAGAAGGGTTGAAGTGTTTTCAGCAGCAGACTGGCTAATCTACTGAAGAGGGCTTTAAACTAGATTTGATGGGGATGGGTGAAGAAAACTCCCAGGTAAATGCGGAAATCCCCCAGGTAAGTGAAAGATTAAATACCACTGCAGAAATGGATAATAGGGGCAACATCTGGAAAGCAGTGTATATAAATGCCTATAGCAAGGGAAATAAGATCCCAGATGTTGAGGCTTTAACGGAAGAGGCTGGCATGGATTCAGTGGTGGTTACGGAGACATAGTTGCAGCACAATGGAATTTCAGTGGTCAGGCTACTTGCTAGCCTCAGTAGGTAGCCCTGTGCCCACTAAGGTTTGTCAGTCATGGTCTTAGAAAAAGGCACCATCCCCTTTCCCACTTCATATAGTAGAAGGAAAGACAAACAGAAAACCATGACTGGGCTGTAATTATGCCGGGCTATATTTTATTCAAGAAGGGCAGGGTAAGAAGAAGGGGAGGTGGTGTAGCACTATATCTAAAAAATATAATTAAAGCTATAGAATTTCAGGGCTTAAAAGGAAGAGATGAGACACTGTGGGTTAAACTAGAAAGAGGGAAAGGGAAATCCATTTGCATTGGAGTTATATACAGATCTCCATCACAGGGGGTAGAAGTGGACAAAGATTTACTACAAGACATACACAATATTGCCATGAAAGGAGAAGTGTTACTGATAGGTGATTTCAATATGTCAGATGTTGATTTGTACATCTCTGCTGCAGTTTCATCTAGAAGTAAGGAGATCCTGGATTCTCTACAGGGAGAACTATTCAGGCAATTGGAAACAGAACCCACATGTGATGGGACCATACTGGACTTAATGCTTACCAATGGTGAAAGTGTTTCTGATGTTATAAGAACATAAGAACATAAGATATGCCATACTGGGTCAGACCAAGGTCCATCAAGCCCAGTATCCTGTTTCCAACAGTGGCCAATCTAGGTCATACGTACCTAGCAGTTTCCCCAAAAGACACAGGTTCTGCAATGCTTGTACTAGGTCAAGCATTGATATCCTGGGTCCCTTCTTAATAATGGTTTATGAACCTTTCCTCCAGGAACTTGTCCAAACCTTTTTTAAACCCAGCTACACTAACAGCCTTTACTACATCCTCCGGTAACAAATTCCAGAGTTTGATTACACGTTGAGTGAAAAAATATTTTCTTTTATTAGTCTTAAATAGTTTACCCTGTAGCTTCATTGCATGTTCCCTAGTCTTCCTATATTCTGATAACGTAAACAGTCGATCTACCCGTTCCACTCCGTTCATTAATTTATAGACTTCTATCATATCTCCCCTCAGCCGTCTCTTTTCCAGGTTAAAGAGCCCTAACCTTTTTAGCCTTTCTTCATAGGAGTATCTATATATAGTGGGAGATCAACTCTCATCCAGTGATCACCAGTATTAGTACTAGGGCTCATAAAGTCCATTCAAAAGTGAGGTTCTTAGACTTTAGGAAAACTAACTTTGCAAAGATGGGACAATATCAGAGAGCCGTTAGTGGGATGGGAACATCTGGGTAAAGCAGAAAAACATTGGGCAAAACTGAAAGGGAATATTTTAAAGGCAACAAACCTCTTTGTTAGAAAGATAAATAAATGTAAAAGGAAAAGGAGGCTGCTATGGTTCTCAAAAGAAGTTGCTGAGAAGGTGAAGAAAAGAGGGAGACCTTCATGAAATACAAGAGATCACAGAGAGAGCAAGACGGGCATCTATATTTGGAGAAACTTAGAGAAACTAGCAAAGTAGTCAGGGAAATTAAAGGTACTAAAAGAAGAAGAACAGCAAGGCCGCGGAGCCTTGTGCGTGCGGCCGGCATTAACCGGGGTGGCGGTCACGCAGGCGCCCCTTCGGTGTATGCCGGCATGGGGGGTGGGGGTGGGGGCGGGATCGTAGGTCGGCAGTGCTCCCATTGGCCCAGCGAGTTGTTTGAGGCGCGTGAGCCAATGGGAGTGATAGAGCGAGCGGTCGCTGGGGGTTATGGGTGGAGGTGCGGCGTGGCTCCGGCCTCTTGTTCTGGATGCCGGAGACACCGGACGCGTGAGGAGAGCAGCGGCAAGAGTGCGGTGGGCCTGGTGCTTTGTTGGGCAATTTTTTAGCGAGTTTGACGACCTGACAGTTGTTTGGGGAACGGGGACGCAGAGCCGAGTTGACTTGGGGGAAAAGGGGGGACGGGTAGTGGCCGCTGCGGGTCTCACGCTTAGCGCGCTCAGCGCTTCCTTTTCTGCGGCTTTGTGAGAGCGGGGAGCGGGGGGACGGAGTACAGGTGGTAGTGTGGCAAAAGAAGAGTTTTAGTGCGACTGGGGGACGAGGAAAGTAGAGCCCGCGTGCTCTGGCGTTGCTGTTTTCAAGGAGGAGCTCCTGGGGGACAGTTTTTTGAGCGGGCTTGGCCAGTTTTTGAGAGGCAAACCTACAAAAAAAAAATAGAACAGGACAAACTATAGTATAACGCTGGGCAGTACCATACCAAGAACACATTGCCCCTATACAATGCGTCGTGGTAATGTGAAAGGGGGGGCTTCCAGCAAGGGAAAGGGGCCTAGCAAGGGGAGAGGGGTTGAGGGGTCACCCAGGGATGGGGGGCTGGTTGGGCCCCATAATGGAGCTGCGCAGGGGTGTGGTGTCGCCTTAGCGCAAGGGGATAGTTCCCGAGGCATTGTAGCGCGTGGGAGGAGGGGGCCTGGTGGGACTCAGGCCTCCGTTGGTAGCAAGGCGAGACGGGGGCGGGGGCGCAGTGGGACTTCCACGGGAAGTCAGGGGCGAGGGAGCAGCAGGTCGGAAGCGGGGCAGCTTCAGGCACCGGTGGCGAGTGCTAGTGTTGCCCCGGTGGGGGAGTCATCGGGTGAAAGTCGGTCCTCTAGAGGTAGTAGGGGCTGTCTGACCAGTCGGGTCCTAGGCAGTGCAGAACAGCTGGGTAGGGGGCAGGGGTCCAGTGGAGGCTCGGGCCCTGTGCCAATTCCCGGGGAAGGGAGGGTAGGTGTGTTAGGGGACGGAGATATGGGAGGGTTAGCGGGCCCCTATGGTTTGCAAGGGGTTGTTGGCGGTGGTTCTTCGACTGCCTGGGAGCGCTGGCAGGGCGGGGGACAGGGCTCCTCCCGGGCGGAGTGGCTTGAAGCTTGGCAGCCACCTTGGACTATGGCAGGTGTCTCTCCGCCCTTTCCTGTTTTCTCTCCACAGGTTCCCCAGGCTTGGAAGTATGCTGGGAGCCCTTGGTGGGGTATGTCACGGCAAGGCGATGGCGTGCCTTACGGCTCTGAGGGACATCAGGCTTCAGGACGAGCGGCTGGAGAGACGGAGCCAGCGGTCCAGGCGGCGTCGGAGCGTTCGGTGATGGCGGTTTCTACGGGAGTGTAGGGTATATTCGTAGCACAAGAATAAGTTAGACTCTGTTGTTGTCTAGGGGAGATAGCTACTAATATACAGCCCAAAGTTCGGTGAGTTATTCTGGCAATGAGCCACGAAAGAAGTCTGGTCTGCAGATATATATTAGACTTTATTATAGGCAACCAGGTGGAAAAATATACACACACAAATATATATAATTAGAAACATGAGGTAGAAATTTGTTATAGTACAGATGTGCACTTGGACAACGTAATAAATCACTGATTAGTAATCAGACGTCACTGATTCGCTCTGCACTGAGGAAAAGTAAGAAATATATTGCTAACCCCTTTCCCATACGGAGGAGGAGAGATAAGTCAGTACCTTAGTTCCGTCGGGCTCTCAGGAACAATGCAGTCCAAGAAGACAGCTCCTAGCTAATGCGGGCTCTAGCCTCGTCAGGCGAGCCACAGTAAGTCCGAACCGGAGGTATCTGTGAAAGTCTTATCTCAGACCTGTGGAGGATGGCCTAGCCCACACTTAGTGGCCGTCCTGCGGAAGGGTCAGGTCGCAGGAATCAGGTACGCAGTGCACAGCAGAGAGGAACCAGTGCAGGAGTCTGTATGAACAGGTGGGAAAAGCCCCCAACTCTCTCTCTCTCACTACTACTGAAGTTTCCAGCACAGAATGCATTATTCTGTGTGAGAATCCTCCGTCATAGGTCCTATGATTGGTTGGCACCAGGCAGTCTGAGGTGTTCTCAGCGAATCAGGAGGTAGATGATGAGCAGCTTCTTGCAAACAAAGGAGCTATAGTGAAATCAGTCAGAAGCAACAGTATGTAACTTCTGGGCATGTACAAGTGTCCAAGGCCAGCCACGGACAATAGCTTCTGTATGCACACTTAGAAACGCTGCCCCAGCAGTTGCTTGAAGGCCGTTTGTAGCTGAACACAGCAAAAGTGAAGTGAAGAATCCATCTTGTCTGTGCAGTTTGGTTCAGGCCTGAGTTGCTGAGCAGGCCGGAGATTTGCATGTAGAATTGCAGGGGTACCAGCCCTACATCTCCCCCCCCCCCCCTTGTAAGATGGAGGATGCTACAAGGGAGTACACTCCATCGTACAAAGCCTAACTAGCAGTACTACCGTGCAGGTCAGAACCAAATGACAAATGGTTGACTAATGCATGATAAGTGGTTAATACTTCAAGCACAATATGCATGAAAGCAATACTGCATGAGGAATAATACAGTGAATACACTCAAGCAATAAAAGAAGTCAAAATAAAATGACATTGATACAGTCAAGTCAATTCAATCAAAATAATGCATGGAACTTCAAACTCAAGAGTATATATATAGTATCCAAACCAAAAATACATATCAGTAATGCAATATAATGTGTTAGTGTAACACCAAGGTGAATACTCAAAAGTATTGAGAAGCCATGTGTAACAGTGTTAGTAAAATGAACACATGCTATCTATGAAAAAACAACAACTCAATTAAGAGTAATGGATAACTTTCAAAGAAAATGGTGACACTTATTCAAAAGTTTGACGTTCCAGCAAATCCTGCAGACGCATGGCAGGCAGCAGAGGTGCAGGATGCATAGAGCGACGAAGAGCACGAATCTGTCTCTGTTGATACAAAGAAATAAGAAACTGGAGCACCAACAGAAAGAAAAGACCAGGCACAATGACATGTGACATAAAATCAGTCGGTAAAATGTCCACATCTCGTGAATCAAAGTTATAATCAGCAATGGCAAGGTCAGCCTGGTCAATGGACAGTTCAACTGTGTGAGAGTCCTTATAGTCCAAAAGATAGGTCAAGGCTGCAGTGAAGTCAATCTCATGACCTCGAAACACATCCAATATCTGGAGCTCTGTCGCAACAGGGTCAGCATCGAGATAAAACAAGGAAACTCCACCAACAGTAACAATGGAGTTCTTGGGAACATCAATCAAGCAAACATTGCAGGGTAGAGGAACTCTATTATGAATGTCATGTTTATTCATGGTGACCAGGAGTTCACTCAACTAACCAGCCAAACATTGTTGACAACAGCAACTTTCGTCTCTGAAAAGTCATCGTATTTGGTCATGGTAACTTTACATTGTTCTTTCACATTTTCAGCAGACAACCCACAAAGAGCCGTAGAAGTGTCCTTCAGGAAAGGTTTACCAGGACACAACCAATGAATGTCTTTAGAGCGTTGACACATGCCAAGATTAGGCACCACGTATATTAGCGATGCATGCAACAGACGACTCAAAATGCTTCTGTAAAACATGTCGGGGATCTAGGGACACAAAAACTTTCTGTGTGACAGTCTGGGACTGTGTAATCAGGAAACCAGGCGCATCCTGTAACACGACACCAGAAAAAGGGCCAGGCACAATCAATTTGGCAACCTTGGATCCCACTAACATCAAAATCAGGAACAGGACCTTCAAAGTCCGAGACTCCATCTGGAAAAGAAAACAAACAGGCTATCCTGCCTCAAGGTTAGTATCACTCACTTCATCAAGAGATTCTTCAGGAAGGAGCTTACTGGGATGACACGGTCTAAGCTGATTAATGTGGACCCATTTAAGGGAGCCTTCCCTCTCAGTACTGGACTTCATTCGAATTTGATAAGCAACAGGGGAGGCTTTATCCACAATTGGAAATGGACCGTTCCAGCTAGGAAGAAATTTACAGTCTTTGACCTTATTCTTACCAAAATTGTAGTAGAATACCTTATCGCCAATCTGGTATTCTTTAGAGGTAGTCCTCAAATCATAGTAGGCCTTCCTACCCCTAGCAGCAGTTTCCAAATTCTTTTGGGCAAAGGCAAAGGCACTTTGCAAGTGTTGTCTTAAATGGGCAACATATTCATGAGCAGTTGTAGCAGCAGCGAGATTCACATCATTAGTCCTGTAAAGAAGATGAAGGGGTAAAACCATGTCCCTACCTGTCATCTCAAAAGGGGACACACCAGTAGCACGATGACGCGTGGCTCTGATAGCCATCAGGACCAAGGGCAGTTTGATGTCCCAGTCCTTCCCAGAGGAAGAAACATACTTTTTCAAGATACTGATGATAGTTTTGTTTGCTCTCTCCACTTGTCCAGAGGATTGTGGACGATAAGCAATGTGGACTTTGGCCTTCACACCTAGTACCTTCCACAGATACTTAATGACTTGTCCCGTGAAGTGGGAACCCTGGTTGGATTCCACTCGCATGGGGAGGCCCCACCTGCTGAAAACATGGTTTAACAACAAGGTGGCCGTGGTCTCGGTGGTACAGTTGGGTGCTGGGATGCACTCGACCCACTTAGTAAATAAGCAGGTAACTGTCAACATATATTTGTTGCCTCGAGAGGATCAATCTGGAAATCAGACCAAGGCATGGTCAGATCTCTGTTTCTCAAAGGTGCTCTATGAGAAGGAGCCGCAGTTTGAAATCTGCAACAGGTCAGACACCTTTAGTATACAATTGGACATCTTGGTACATGTGGGGCCAGTAGGCCACTTGTTTCAACGTTTCATAGGTTATTCGGTCACCTCTATGACCGGCACAAGGTTCATCATGAGCGTGCTGTAACATAACTCCACGGAAGGCCCGAGGTACCACCCATTGCACAATACCATGCTTACTCGTCCGTATCAACAGATCTTTCTGGAGATGGAACATGTCCTTGGAGATTTTATTTTATTTATTTACATTCTCTTATATACCGTGCTATTCTGCATCAGTGCGGTTTACATTGAACAAACTGAAATTACATTGAACAGGGCATTATAACTTGGAGATAACTATTTTACAGGGAACATGGGCTATGGAGGGTTAAGTGGCTTGCCCAAGACCACAAGGGGCACCTGTGGGACTAGAAACAGCAGTCCTTCCGGCCCAAGGTTGCTGTCCTCTAGTGGGATTTGAACCCCCGACCTTCCGGCCTGAAGTACCTTGCCCCAACCACTAGGCCACTCCTCCACTCCAGTAGAGGATCCTCAGTTCCTCATCGTCCTGACAATCCTCCAGAGTTAATGGGTGTTCCTGGGTGTTCTGCAGATAAAGGTAGAAACGTCCAAGAGTAGGATCTTGTTTCTGGGCTTGCACGAGGTCGAGATCTGTGCTCTCGCCACACCATTGAACCACAGGGGGCATGGTGGATAATTGAGCTTGTCGCCGGGTAACCGCCGTCACAATTCGAAGCTCATTAGTCTCGGGGGCCTCCAACTGCCAGAGGTCTCCAGAGACAGCACCCTCCTTGGCAAGCTGATCAGCTAGATCATTTCCAATCTTGTCAGGATTATCAACACGGGAATGACCTTTCACTTTCTTCCAGTAGATGGTCATGTCATTTTCATGAGCTACCTTGTCCAAGGCCAGAATCAATCCGGCATGTTTGACAGGTTTCCCTTTGGAATTCAGCATATTGTTAGATTTCCAAATAGGTAAGTGGGAAACAAAATTCTGTCGGACGTAGTCTGAATCAGTACAGATGGTTAGGGTGTGAACCCCTCCCTGAGCAGCAGACTGGAGAGCCGCTAGGGCTGCAGCTAGCTCTGCATACTGATTAGTCTTGGTACCAAGACGGTACCTGAAGGGTTCACAAGGGTGGTTCTGGTTCCAAACCACACCTATACTTGCTACCAGTTCATGGTCAGGCTCTCAACGGTAAGCACAACCGTCCACATACACCTTGGGGTAGCCTTTACAGAGGTTCTCATCATAAGGACAATGACGAGAAGGCTCAGGCGTACATGACTCCATATCGGTGTCTAAATTACCCACTAAAGGTTCTCTGGCAGTGCAATCGTGCAATTCAGCCAGGCCCTGTGCGGCGGCATCCTTGCGGTTTTGAGCATACCTGACCTCCAGGGGCCAGCCCTGAAGTGCTAAGGTCCAGGAGACAATGCGACTGTTTGACACTTGTCCCGATTTAATCCGATCACTGCCTAGGAACTTGATGGGTTGGTGATGAGTCTCAACAACCAACCTCTCACCTTGGATATAACTGCGGAAATATTGGAGGGCCCAGACTGTGGACAACAAGGATTTATCACAGTCAGAGTATTTCCTCTCCACTTCCGTTAAAGCTTTGCTGGCATAGGCAATAACTTTCCTATCTGTGTCATGCATCTGGTACAGAACAGCACTCATAGAGTGATCGGTGAAACCTAGTTCCACGAAGAATTCTCTGCCACTCTCTGGATAGGCAAGACAGGGAGCTCGACTCAAAGCTGCCTTCAGCTCTTTCAGAGCTGCCTCTTGGTCGGGATTCCATACCCAAGGTTCATCTCTTTTGAGGAGTTTGACCAGGGGTCGGGAAATCTCCGCATATTGATCCACAAATTGGCGTGAATAATTGCAAATGCCCAAGAATGAGCGCAGCTCACTCACGTTGGTCGGACGTTTGAGTTGTTGCAAGGCCGCAATTCTCTTCCTTTGAGGCCGCAGTCCCTCAGCAGAAACTTCGTAACCCAAATAATTGAGGGATTTCCGGCACCATTGGCCCTTTGACAAGGACAACTTTGCTCCCGCAGCTTTAAGTTGCTGGAAAACATGCTCTGTTTCTTGCAAATGGTCAGTGAAACTGGCGCTCTTCACCAGAATGTTGTCTACATAGACGAGGGTGCCTCTAGTCTCAGCATCAGGCAAAGCCTTATGCAGGAAAATATTGAAGTCTGCTGGGGCATTCAAATAACCAAACGGTGTCCGATTCCAAGTATATTGTTGCCTACCGAAGGTAAAAGCCAGCTTATGCTGATCTTCTGGATGGACAGGTATAGTCCAAAATCCTGAGGCCAGATCCAGGCTGGTAAAGTACCTTGCACCCTTGATGGTGGCTAAGTTCTGTTCCAGATGTGCCATAGGCCATCTGGATAGAGGTACCTTTTTATTAAGCTGGCGATAGTCCAAAGCTAAGCGCCAGCTAGAGTCCTTCTTGATGACAGGCCACAATGGGGCATTGTAAGTACTGTTGCATTGACGTATAATTCCCTTTTGTTCCAGGGAATTAATGATTTCCTGAACAGATTCATAGGAGGCCAATGGGATTTTATACTGTCTCACAAAGACAGGTTTACTGTTTGGATCCGTAGGAATACGGGTGACATGTAGGTCGGTGAGAACACAGTCATAGGTGTCAGTGGCAAACAGGTCCTGGTGACGGTACAGCAGTTCTTTTAATTGGGCCTTTTCTGACTCATCAGTGCAGGCGTCTGCTTCAGCAAGTTTTCCCGCAACCATTTCGTCAAATCCCAGAACAGGTTTGTTTGAGGGTATTTCAACCTTCTCCTCAATCTCATCTTGGAGAAAGGAGACCTGGATGGCTTGGACAGCATGGGGCTCCCCCCCCTCCCCTGGTGGGTGAGGGAACTAACAGCCTCATCAAGTTTACTTGACAAAATCAGATGGTCAGACTCGAGGTCCACCTGTGAGGTCACAGCACTATGTGGCCAGACAAACTGTAAGGTGAGGAGGCCTCGGGGTGAGGATCGTACACACACAGGGGTCCCCCCCCCCCCTTCACAGATGTTCCAGGAAACAGGGGCTTCCCCAATAATCTGTAGACTCAATTCCACACTTGGGAATGATTCTCCCACTAGGAATCCCAGGGGGTCGCCTTTCACAAGGTGAATGCGATCTGGGTTTGGATTGGTGAGCAATAAGTGTAAGGAGGGAGCTGTGGCCTCCATGCAGGGTATGGGATCTATGGCTAGGCCCAGCTCCTCAAAACGGGAATTTGGACTGAAGAAGACCAAGTTGTCTGAGACCACATGTCCTCGGGTCACCTGTATCGGCAGGGGACAATCCTGTACCCTCCCAGGTATGTGGATGTCTTCTGCACTGACCACTTCACAAACATGAGGAATAGACTGACCAGCCCGTAGGGATGGGCGGGCACCAGAGAAATCCACCGGATCTCCTTCCATCCTACTCCAGAGGATGTTGTTCACAAAATCCACATAAGTTCCCAGTCGAACAAGGCAATCTGAGCCTAAGGAGAGGGGCACCTACTATACTACCTACTATACCCCCTACTACAATCAATACGTACAAACTCAAATGAATAATCATTCCATTCCTATGCATTGATACCCCACTTGTATATAGTTACAACTGTTTTAGAGACAGTACTTCTGTTTAAATTGTTACTCAATCTGTGTTAGTTGATTTATTGAATTAATCCGCACAGTTTATATATACACTTTGTTGATCAAGTTAAGATGTTCTATGTAAAAAGTTATAATTGTTCTATGTAAAACAAGCTCTGCATTGTTAATTGTTGTTAATTGTACACCGCAACTGATCGCTGGAAGATGCGGTATATAAATAAGTGTTAAATAAATAAAAAATAAATAAATAAGTCCTCTGATGGAGAAGGTGTGCCGAAAACCTTTGACCCCAACTTGAAAGGGGTGATTGCAGTAGCCCATTAATGTCTTGAGCCCTTCCCCAGGCACTTGGAACAAAGTCTTCGCTCCCATTACCCAATCAAGGGTAAGCTGTTTGAGCCGATAGAAAAGGGTCTCACTGATGAGGGAGTGGTCACAGTGGGGTAATAGGTATGCCCTTTCCTTTTGGGACATGCCCACCTGCACATATATAAAGGGACCTTTCTCAGCCGAGAATATGTCCGTCAGTCTCCTAGGGTGATCTAGGCAGGGATGGGATGGAGGAGGGGTTTGCACCTCACAACCTTCCACAGGCTCCTTCAGGAATATCTGCAGGCAGTCAGTATCAAGGACAATGTTAGCTACTGAACCCACTGCAATGGAAACCACGTCGCTGATGCCCTGATCCTCATCTCCAGCCCTTTCATACTGGAGATGAAGGATTTGGGGATCAGCTGACCTCTGGAAATTAATCCTGATGGACTTGTTTGTGCGTTCCACCGAACAAGGACCACTGACTCTGCTGTCATGTTTTACCCTAGCATAAGGTATGGGATGTGTGACCTGTGTCCAGATCACTTCCTGTACATAGTCCAGAATGGGGCGTAACCGTTTCAGGAGCTCATTGCCAATCAAGAATTCTTCCCCAGGGCACGTAGTAATGATGACAGGATGTTTCACCTGTAATTTTCCAATTTGGAGGTTAAGCCAGACCTGCCCCATAGACTCTATGGGCTGACTCCCATAAGCTGCGAGTGACAAATCACTGGGTGTGACGTGTAGGGTCCTCTGACTCCCCAAGGAAGCAGTGAGTCTATCAAAGAGACTTGAGGTAATCAGGGTAGCCTCAGAGGCTGAATCTATCAGGCCCTCACAGAGAAAAGCCTGATGAATTGTAACAGGAACAGTATACCTCTGTCCTTTTGGCTTGAGTTTACCCAGAAAGTACTTGTGCTTCCTGATGGTGTCAAAGGCTGGACCCTCGCTGTCCATGGCAGGACTGTCACTCTGTGTCCATGGGGTGGCATCTCCAGCTGGCTGCACCTGTGCAATAGTGACCTGTGGGACAGAAACAAAGTTGGTTAGTCATTCAGTCGCATTAGAAGGGGAAGAGGAGTCAATCAGTTCCTCCTCTGGCTTCTGAGGCTTTGCTCGTGGCTTAGGAGGCATACTACTAGCAGGAGCCTCCTGTGAGGAGCTGAATGCAATGGTAGCCTTCATCATATCTGTCAGCTCGCTTATTCTCTTCTCCAGTTCCAGGTATTTGTCAAAACCGGGCTTTCTCTTCCAGTTCCGGTTCTGTGGAGTGAAGCGCTGATTCCCAGAGCGCTGCTTAGACCCAGATGACTGGTTATTCTGGGGTGGCCTGTGAGGATTCTGTGGAGCAGAAGGAGAATAGTTATTTTCTAACGAAAGGGTAGATTTTACAGCACTAACACACTGTTTTGGCTCTCTGGCTTTGCTTGGAGCCCTGACTGTGCTGCCAGTATTGGTTGCTCTCATGTTGGGAACAGCTTCCCAAATCCACTCAGCATGTTCTATCACACGTGACAGTGGTTCGTGACGCTTGTCAGACATATAAGGCTTAATAGATGGAAGGAGCAACTGACAGAAAAGATTACGAAACTCCTGATGGTGTTCTATCGTTTCCCAAGAAGGGTCACTCTGGAAGAAGGTCTGCCTAAGTCTGTAAGCAAACTCTCGGGGTGTTTCATTTTCCCTATGAGTCATACTAAATGCTGCCTGCTTTGCAGCAATATCATCAGGGTATGGCCCATAATGTTTCTTTAGCGCCGCTTCAAAAATGACAATGTCCTTCTTTTCATCGTCTGCCATGGCCCGAATAAATTGCTGACAAGGCACATCAAAGGACCATGGAAGATACAGAAGCATGTCCTCCCCCCTGGTAATGTTCAGTGCCCGAAAGGCATCTTTGACTGCAGCTAAATGTTCATTTATGGTGGCATGACCAGTTTTCTCAAAAGGGGTGACCATGCTCCGCAAGGTCTTGATAATTTGTAATTGTGCGACAGAAGCACCTTCATTTGTGTGTTTTCCTTGCAGGACACAGGAGCATAGAGGATTTTGCGTCCCTTCAGCTCCCTCTGGTGGTCGCTGCTGGTACAGTTTGCCATCACTAGGGAGACTTCCCACCCCACCCCTCCACCGCTCCCTGTATGGGGAGGGGTCGAGAGTAGGGTGTTTTACTCCGCCATGTTTCTCTCCTGTGCTCATGCGCTGATGGGAGAGAACTGACTCTGTTCTGGAAAAGCTGCCATTCTACACTGGGCAGGGTTTCCAGTGGCAAACTGCCATCATCTATCCTCTGGTACTTCGAGAAGCCTAGAGGGATCAAATTATCCCTGTACTCTGTCTCATTACCCTGAGCGGTGGACACACACGCCAATTCAAAACAGTCAGCTCTTAACTGCTGGATTTCTAGGTTAACTCTCTGTATGTCCTGCCCACATTCCTGATGTGCAACAGCTAGCTTTCTTTGGAGACTAGCCGTGCGCTGTCTTACTGCAATCAGAGCAGTCTCTATCTCATTTAACTGAGCCATCAGAGCACTCTCTCGCTGCTCATAAAGAGCAGCGAAATCCGTTAGTCTCCTGGTCTGGGCGGCTAGTTCAGAGCTACACATTGTCAGAAATTGCAATTCCGTTTGATCCAGAGCATTCCGCTTCCTGAGAGCGGAAACCTGATCCAACCAGCCCTCTGTGTGAACCATCGTAAATCACTAGCTGAGACTGTCTGTAAAAACAAACACAGGAATAATTGCTGAAGAATCACTCTAATGCAGAGATCCTGTAATGTGGGTTCCAAAGCCGTCTCACTAGACAATGCTCTCTTTGCCACAAACCTCAGCATAAACAGCTGCTTTGACCACAATAGGACAATTCAGAAATATTACACAAATTCTGAGAGACATAGCACATTCAGAAATACTCATCCCGGACGAGCCCCCATTATTATGTAGGGTATATTCATAGCACAAGAATAAGTTAGACTCTGTTGTTGTCTAGGGGAGATAGCTACTAATATACAGCCCAAAGTTCGGTGAGTTATTCTGGCAATGAGCCACGAAAGAAGTCTGGTCTGCAGATATATATTAGACTTTATTATAGGCAACCAGGTGGAAAAATATACACACACATATATATATAATTAGAAACATGAGGTAGAAATTTGTTATAGTACAGATGTACACTTGGACAACGTAATAAATCACTGATTAGTAATCAGACGTCACTGATTCGCTCTGCACTGAGGAAAAGTAAGAAATATCTTGCTAACCCCTTTCCCATACGGAGGAGGAGAGATAAGTCAGTACCTTAGTTCCGTCGGGCTCTCAGGAACAATGCAGTCCAAGAAGACAGCTCCTAGCTAATGCGGGCTCTAGCCTCCTCAGGCGAGCCGCAGTAAATCCGAACCGGAGGTATCTGTGAAAGTCTTATCTCAGACCTGTGGAGGACGGCCTAGCCCACACTTAGTGGCCGTCCTGCGGAAGGGTCAGGTCGCAGGAATCAGGTACGCAGTGCACAGCAGAGAGGAACCAGTGCAGGAGTCTGTATTAACAGGTGGGAAAAGCCCCCAACTCTCTCTCTCTCTCTCACTACTACTAAAGTTTCCAGCGCAGAATGCATTATTCTGTGTGAGAATCCTCCATCATAGGTCCGATGATTGGTTGGCACCAGGCAGTCTGAGGTGTTCTCAGTGAATCAGGAGGTAGATGATGAGCAGCTTCTTGCAAACAAAGGAGCAATAGTGAAATCAGTCAGAAGCAACAGTATGTAACTTCTGGGCATGTACAAGTGTCCAAGGCCAGCCACGGACAATAGCTTCTGTATGCACACTTAGAAACGCTGCCCCAGCAGTTGCTTGAAGGCCATTTGTAGCTGAACACAGCAAAGTGAAGTGAAGAATCCATCTTGTCTGTGCAGTTTGGTTCAGGCCTGAGTTGCTGAGCAGGCCGGAGATTTGCATGTAGAATTGCAGGGGTACCAGCCCTACAGGAGCGGTGGAGAGCGCTTCAGGTGAGTTGGTAGTTTCCCAAAATGTGGGGGTGAGGGAAGCAGCGGGTACAAGTGGCCGGGGCAGGAATAAAAGAAGTTGTAAGCGTAGGCATTCGTGTTATAGGCGCAGGAGGTCGGAGTCCTCGTCCTCGTCGTCGTCCCTATCGTCATCTGGTTCGTGCTCAGAGGAGGGAAGTCAAAGTTCAAACCAAAAGGTGTCGGCTGAGGGAACGACCATAGGTGCGGCGCTGCCCACTGTGGTGGCGTTCTCGGAGTTATGGGAGGGCGTGCCTAGGAAATTGCGGCGGAAAATACAAAAGTGGAGATATATAGACATTTTCCGATTATTGGAGGGTAGGAAGCTGTCCGGTGACAGTAGGAAGAATAGGAAGGAGGACAAAAAAGCAGGTAGGGTGCGGAGGGTGGGTCGGAGCGTTGTGAATTGGACGAGGGGCTTTCTGCGATTAGCTAGTGTTTGGGGTCAGGTGCACCCGGAGCAGTATAGTATGATGTTGGCCTATGCGGATTCCATCTTGGAGGCGTCTCAGACGCATGACAGTTGGGCGTAGCTCAACTATGATGAGAAATTCCATGATAAGATGGAAGAAAATCAGGGGTTGTCCTGGGGGACTCAGGATATCAATTTGTGGCTGACGCAGATGGCTGTCAGACCGAGCGGCGGTGGGGCGACTGGGCAAAAAGGGGGGTTGGTTGCGGCAGTGGGCTCCGGAAAGCCCTTTCGTGGGGGCATGCCCTCGGCAGGACAGAGAACCGTGGGGGGGGGGATGCCCTGGGGATGTCTGTTGGCAATTCAATAAGTCCTCGTGCCCCTTTCCGGACTGTAAATTCCGTCACGCCTGTTCTGTCTGTGGCGGATGACATTCTGCCCTCAAATGCGTTAGGAAGGGAGTTACTGGAGCCCCCCCTTCTAAGCAATAGGTGCGGGGCGGTCTTAGCTCCCACTCCTATTCAGTTACAAGCCTTGCGTCCATGGTTGCGCGGTTATCCTAAGCGGAAAGACAGTTTTATTTTGGAAGGGGGGTTCCGATGTGGGTTTCACATTTGCGTGGTTGGTAAGGTAGCTGGGGGTAAGTCTCGGAATTCACCTTCAATTAGGCGTTTTGCCGATATTGTCCGGGATAAAGTGACGGGAGAGATGCGGTTACGGCGGATTGCTGGCCCCTTCGCGGAGCCGCCATTCGAGAGCTTTGTGATCTCCCCTTTGGGTATAATACCAAAGAAGGAGCCGGGAAAGTATCGTTTGATCCACAATCAGTCCTCCCCCGTGGATGCGTCTGTTAATGACCACATTCTGCGGGAATTGTGTGCCGTGCGATATGCATCTTTCGACGAGGCCCTGGCTTTAGTCAAAACCTGTGGCCCGAGATGGGGCGGAGCCTGATGTCCAGCGGGTAAGACGCTTCGCGCTGAAGCTCCCGAGAGGCCTACTCAGAATCCTGACTTAATACCTATACAAACTTACTATTTTGCTCCGAGCTTACCGGGGTACCTCGGGGGGGATGGCGGCCCATAAACCAGCGCGCTTGGACTTCGGGTCTCCTTCTTCTTCACACGGAAAACGCTCCAAAACAGAGGTGTCTTCCCCACAGAAGATGGTTCCACTTCGTGAAAACCCCGAAATGCACCTGGAGATTTTAGAGGAAATACGCGGCGTGAAGGAATTGGTGCTGTCCAATGGAGAAGCGCTTCGAGCCATGCGAGAAGACTTTGGAGTGCTCCAGGACCGACTTGAAAGTCTTTCATTACGGCAGGACAACATGGCGGGGGTCCTCGACTCGCACGTGGTGCGCTTGGGCAAACTGGACAAGGCTGAGCGCCAGATACAGAATCTTCAAAAGGAGTTAGAAGATAGCAATAATCGAGCCCGTCGCAACAATGTGAGGCTCATTGGAATACCGGAGGGGGTGGAAGCAGGAGATATAAGAGAATTCCTGCTCAAAACTCTTCCCTCCTTGCTGAAGATCACTTTTCATAGAGAACTGGAAATCGATCGAGCACACCATGTTCCTACCCACATGGCGCTCAACCGAACGACCCCCCGGCCTATTATCTTTCGATTACTACGATATCAACAAGTGGAACAAATTTTAAATGCTGCCCGGGCGAATCATCATTTGGAATTTGAAGGTCATAAAGTCTCCTTCTTCCCTGATTTGGCAAAGCCTACCGTTGACCGTCGGAAGAAACTCCTTGCTTTTCGCCCTCGACTTCAACAGCTACAGGCTCGCTTTGGCCTGTTGTATCCAGCGAAGCTCCGAGTGACTCTCCACAACCAAACCAGGACATTCGAAGATCCTGATCTACTATCAACATTTTTAGACTCCAAAGAAGCAGAGCAGATGCGCTAATCCAACAACTTGGACTTATTATTTGCTTGCTCTGTCCGCCATTTTGAAGGGCCCGCTGCGGCGGTCATAGTCAAGCACAGAGACTACCTGGACTTTCTTTCTTTCTCTATATGACTGTTTTGTTTTTTGGTCTCCTATCCCTCCATGATGTGTGCCTCGGTCGGATTCGGAGCACGCACAGTTCTACAGGTTATATGTTTTTTCAATTTCGGCCTTCTCTGGGGTTTCTCCCCGCAGACACATGGTCGCCAGTAATTTCTGGGGTTCTGCTTCTTCTCTACCGCACTGCGGTTTTTCTTTTTTAATGTGGGGCGCTTCATTGTATTATATTAGCTTATTTTCTTTCATGTCATGTGTACAGCCAGATACAGTTAATATGAGGGACATTGTGAAATTATGTGCGCTATCATGCTCAGAATTTTTAACCTTTCTGAATGGCCTTATGTAAAATCTTATCACTCAACGTAAAAGGCATCAATAGTCCAATCAAAAGAAAGAAAATCCTTAGCTATCGTAGCCATGAGCATGCTGATTTAGTGTTTCTTCAGGAAACGCATCTAAACTCTGCTGAAACACTGAAACTCAATGCTAAGCCTTACATGGTGGCTGCCTATTCTCCCGCCGTTTCCAAACGGTGTGGGGTAGCCATTCTGGTTAAGAAGTCTTTGCAAGCTACTGTAATGGATACTAGCTCTGACAAGGAGGGTAGATGGGCCCGTGTACACCTTAAGGTTGGAGATAGTGAATTCACGTGTATTTGTATTTATGCCCCGAATGTGGACAACCCTGCTTACTATGCAAGTATTGCGCAGTTGGCACAGGCCTCTGCCAATACTCCATTAATACTTGGTGGTGATTTTAATCAAGTGTTAGACCCTTTGATAGATAGACAACCGCCTAGAACGAGTAGTCCACCCAAGAGTCTTGCTACCCTTACAGCTCTGATGCAAGATCTTGCGCTAGTAGATATATGGAGGCTGCTTCACCCCTCCGACTTAGAGTTCACCTTTTTTTCTGCCCCCCATCACTCACAATCTAGAATAGATTTCTTTCTCATTTCCAAAGTACTGATTTCTCAAGTGGACACGGCTAGGACTCATCCTCTCCATATTTCAGATCATGCTGCCATATCTTTATCATTACATGTCACTGCGCGAGACGATTCTCCCCGAGCTTGGTTTTTTGATAGATCCCTACTAGATCAAAAAGATTTTCAGGTTGATATAAAGGCCGCTATCCAAGATTATTTTCATTTTAACTCACCCCATGACACAGCGAGCTGGGCTTGGTGGGAGGGTTTTAAGGCATCTATCCGCGCAACTATAACTAGCTATCAAATTCGGCAGGGGAAACAAAGAAAGCAGCACTTACTGATTCTAGAGCAGCAGATACAAGCTGGGGAGCGTCTCCTCACGTCCCGTACTGACCCATGTATTTTACTCCGTTTACAACGCTTGCGTTTTCAATACAATCAGCTTTTGTATACTGCTGCTGCTAAAAATATTGAATCACAACAAGGGATATATTACCGGGAAAATAACCGTGCTGGCAAATTGTTAGCAAATGCCTTAAAAGGTCAAAAAGAAGCCAAGCGTGTTACCGCCCTCCGTAATCCGTCGGGGGGGGGCTTGGTCACTAAAGATACAGAAATCTTAGAACTCTTTCGTGATTTTTATACTCGGCTTTATCAATCTGAATGTGATTTTGAGCCAGAAGTATTTGAACGCTTACTTTCAGGGGTACAAAGACCGACCCTATCTGACGAAGATAGAGTGGCCATGGACAAACCCTTCACTTTATCAGAAATTCATTCTGCTATCAAGAAATGTGCCACAGGTCGAGCTGCAGGCCCAGACGGTCTCCCTGCTGAATTCTACAAAACCTTTAACGCTGACTTAGCTCCAGTTTTGAAACTTTATTTTTCTGCTCTGGCCGAGGAGGGTTCTCCTTCTGGGTCCTTTTCAATGGCAAATGTAGTAGTTTTAGAGAAAGAGGGGAGAGACCCGCAACTAACAGCTAATTATCGTCCAATTTCCCTCCTAAACGCGGACTATAAAATCTTTGCCACCATTCTCTCCACCCGGCTCTCTGATAGGATGTCTACCTTAATACACCCAGATCAATGCGGTTTCATTCCTGGTAGATCAACTGCTGACAATGCTCGGACTCTATGTCATGTACTGACTGCCGCAGTTAATCTTGATCGCCCATTTGTTGGCCTCTCACTTGATGCTGAGAAGGCCTTTGATCGCTTAGAATGGCCCTTCCTGTTTGCAGCCCTCCGCTGGTACGGATTCGGAGAAGGTTTTCTCCGTTGTCTCCGCACCATGTATGCACAGCCTACAGCCAGTATATGTGCTAATGCTTTAAAGTCTCAGCCATTTCCCCTTCAACGCGGTACTCGCCAGGGATGCCCACTGTCTCCACTTCTTTTCGATCTTGCACTCGAACCCTTAGCTTTACTAATCCGGCAATCGGAGGAGATTCATGGAGTCCCCTTCTCTCATAGGGAAATCAAAATTTCAGCATATGCTGATGACCTTATGCTCTTTGTCTCTATAGACTCAGTACCGGCTGTCCTAGAGCAAATTGGTAAATACTCACAACTCTCCGGTTATAAGATAAATTGGACCAAGTCGGTAGCCTTTCCACTAAATCCTTTGCTTCATCAGGCAGATATGCAACCCTTTCCCTTTTTATGGCAACCTCGCATGGTCAAATACCTTGGGGTTCACTATTGCTCTCCTTTGGAAGACACTATCTCTTTTATTGCCAAAGACTTAACCTCTAAAGTCCGGGCGCTTACTCACCGTTGGACTCCTTTAACACTTACCTGGTGGGGTCGCCTAGAAACCATAAAAATGATGATTGTTCCGAAAGTGAATTATATTTTAGAAATGTTGCCCTGTCTCTTACCTCGACGTACATATAAAGATATAGAGGGCCTTCTGACTAGATACCTATGGCAAAACAAGACACCTAGGATAGCGAAACATAAGCTGCAAGCAGATAAGGAAAATGGGGGTGTCAGATTCCCTGATTTCCTGAAATACCATCAATCTTTTCTTCTCAAACAAGGCGCTCGTTGGCTGGAAGATCTAGTACCGAGTAGACCTGTGTGGCTAGACATAGAGGAGGACCTTTGCAAACCGATTCCTCTTACTTTTCTCCCTGGTATGACTCTCCCATCAGACTCCCACTATCCACCAATGCTTTTAGACACTTTAGGTGCCTTTAATACTCTTATGCAATCTTTAGACTCCCGACTCTGTCCGTTAGACAGGCTCCCGCTTTGGTACAATACTCGATTTCGAATACAAAATAAACCGATGGCGTGGAGCCCCTGGTACACTAGGGGCATTTGGATTCCTAACCAGTTGTTCCATGATGGTCGCTGGAAAACTTTTAGTGAATTGCAAATTGAATTTGGTCTCCCAGCAAAACACTACTTTCAGTTGGTGCAACTTCAGCATTGTCTTCGGAGTGCTAAGGTGCTCCCGCCATCGGCATCCCCTACACAAGGTTGGTCGGAGACTATCCGATCTATCGGTAGTTCACCGGGTGTAGCATCCAATTTTTACAAAACCTTATGTAATGCTATAATTAGAGATACCCCTATAGCGCAGAAAGCATGGGAGCGAGAATTGCATGTAACTTTGACCCCGGAGCAATGGAGCCTTGTCTGGAGTAGAGTGACACGGGTTTCTCGATCCGCCTCACTCACTCAGACACTCTTCTTTCTAGCCCACCGGTGTTTTTACACTCCTGACAGATTAGCCAAATGGAACACCACTCAGGGCATTGGTACACTACTCAGGGCATTGGTACACTACCTCATGTTATGTATGAATGTCCCGCACTACAGTATTACTGGCGTCGGGTCTGGGGTCGTATCCAGTCTATTTTGCACTTTCAAGAGCCCCTTTCTTGGAGGATAGTGGGACTTCGCTCAGCTGCGGGGATCCCCTCTCTTCCAAAAACGGCTTACTTCCTTTTGGACTTTATGCTTGGCATTGCTATTTCCCTAATTACGAAATACTGGAAAAATAGCTCCCATCTGAGCCCCAATGAATGGTGGAATCATGTCTGTCTCTACAGTAAATATGAACAAATACCTCGTATGTTTGCTTCTTCCGTTCAGACTCCTCATCATCTGTCTAAATGGAAGATGCTCAATGACTATGTTCACTCTGCTAAATGCTCTCATCTGACTGTTTAAATTTGTATATATCTCTGTCCCATGATCATTCTGTATCGTAGATACTCTTTTGTTCGTTTTGATGTACAATCACTGTTGTTTGGAAGCGCTCACATGCTGACATAATCGGCTAGAGAAGAAGCATGGGGGTGGGGGGTAATTGGGTTTGCTTTTCCTTATTGTATACTTGTTTTGTCTCCTTTGGTGTGTTGTTTCTTTTGTTTGTTGCAAAATGAAAATAAAAGTTAAAAAAAAAAAAAACCTGTGGCCCGGGGTGCTTAATGGCAAAGGCCAATATTGAGTCCGCTTTCCATTTGTTGCCGGTTCACCCGTCGGCTTTTCCTTTGTTGGGATTCAGTTTTGAGGGGCAATTTTATTTTGACAAGTGTATGCCCATGGGTTGCGCGATATCTTGTGCTTATTTTGAGCGGTTTAGTTCCTTTATGCATTGGGCTATCGTGGCGCGGATGGGTTGTAGCCAGGTAGTGCATTATTTGGACGATTTCTTTTTCGTGGGGACAGCTCAGTCGGATCAGTGTCGTGCCTTGTTGGATGGCTTTCGATTGCTGGCAAACGAGTGGGGGGTACCGTTGGCAGCCGGCAAGACGGAGGGCCCCACGACTTGTCTTACTTTTTTAGGGGTGGAACTCGATTCGGAGTTAATGGTAGCACGTTTGCCGGCCGATAAGGTGAACCGACTGCGAGTATTGGTCGCTAACGTGCTTGTCTCCTTGAAGCTGACGTTGCGGGAGCTGCAGTCCCTTATCGGTTCCCTTAATTTTGCATGTAGGGTGATTCCCATGGGCAGAGTCTTCTTGCGGCGTCTCACATCGGCTACGGCAGAGGTTTGTAAACCTCATCATCGGATCAGGGTGTCTCATAGCATGCGGGCAGACTTAAGGGTGTGGGATGAGTTTTTGTGCGATTTCAACGGGGTCACGGTAATGAGTGATTCGGTGATCTCCAGTGAGGCCTTACAATTATATACGGATTGGGCTGGAGGGGCAGGATTGGGGGTGTACTTTGGGGGCTCCTGGTGTGCAGCGGGGTGGCCTCAGTCCTGGCGTGAGGCTGGCCTTACTAGGAACATAACCTTTTTAGAGTTGTTCCTGATTTTAGTAGTGCTGTCCTTGTGGCCGGATCGGTTACGGAATCGCCAGGTCGTGTGGTGGTGCGACAATGAGGCGGTTGTCAGTGTGCTGAATAATTATGCACCGCGGTGCAGACCGGTAGTGGATTTATTGCGCCAGGTGGTTCTAGCTTGTTTGCGCTTGAATTTAGCGTTCAAAGCGCGCCATATTCCTGGGCATACTAATTTAATTGCTGATGCTCTTTCCCGTTTTAAGTGGGAGCTTTTTTGGGCATTAGCGCTGGATGCCGAAGAGGACGGGGCGGTGATCCCAGAGCACTTATAGCGGACTGGCCTGGGGACATTACAGACTTGCTGAGGAAGTCAGTGTCGGCTGCGACGTGGGAGTCGTACCAGCGGGGCTGCAGCAGTGTGGTGACTTTCCTGAAGGACCTTGGCTGGAGGCCCGGCCCAGTTTCAGATTTCCTGCTTGGTCAGTATGTGTTGGCCACGAAAGTTGCAGGTTTCTCGCGGTCCACGGTGCGGAGGAATTTGGCGGGATTTTCATTTTTTATGCAGGCAGTGGGGTGGGGGGCGGCGGGATGGGGATTTCTAACTCACAGGTTCTTACAAGGCTGGGAGCGGTCCTGTCCATCGTCGGGTGATGGGCGTCAGCCGATAACGCATGACTTTTTGGGTCGGTTATGCGTTGCATTAACACAGGTTGTCAGCTATGAAGGCCGGCTTTTTCGGGCGGTGTTTTCCGTGGCCTTTTTTGGTGCCTTCCGGGTGGGAGAATTGGTGGCTGAGTCGGGTCGCCGCTTCAAGGTCGGCAGCTTGCAAGTCCAGCACGTGTCCTTGGGGGATGGATGGGCTCAAATTCTTTTAGCGCATTCCAAAACGGATCAGACGGGAAGAGGGGCCTGCGTAGTCTTGCGTGCGGTCTCGGGTTCCCCCACATGTCCGTTTACCTTGTTAACAGAGTATTTGCAGGTGCGGCTGGTCGGGGACGGCTGTCTGTTTGTGCATGAGGACGCGCGGGTGCTTACCCGTTTTCAGTTTATGGCAGTATTGCGGATGTCGCTCCTGCGGATAGGGGAGGACCCGCGTCGTTATGCCATGCACTCCTTCTGGATTGGCGCGGCTACCAGTGCGGCAGCAGAGGGATTATCGGAGAGGGAGATACAGCGGATTGGCCGATGGAGGTCCCAGGCTTTCCGAGGCTATGTGCGGTTATAAGGGTGGCGGGGGGTGACTAACTTTCTTCATTTCGGTTGCAGATGTAGAGCACGGACTGTGTCACTGTTGGGTTATTGGCCATTCGTTCGTTTTCTGGGCTGGTCGGCGAGCAGCAACACGGCCGGTTGGCTTGAATCTTGGATTGGACGCTTCCACGGTGACCGTTTCATGGCTGGGTGAGCGCGGACTGCGGTGGATCCATCTCTTACCTTTGCTGCGGCACCACAAGCGCCTGCTGAAGATGCAACCAGATATCTTGTTGATTCACCTGGGAGGCAACGACTTGAGTTCATGGACTTGCCGGCAGTTGATCCGGGCGGTGCTCAAGGACTTGGGGGCGGTGTTGGCTATGTTCCCGGGCATAGTCGTGGTTTGGTCTGACGTCATTCCAAGGCCTGCTTGCCATGTGCAGCGACGTTGGTCCAGAGGTCTGGCCAAGATTAATCGCCAAATTGGCAGATGGGTGGAGGAGCACGGGGGTGCCAAATCTTGCACCCTTGGGTAGATGTCGACTGCGCTGGCCTGTTTCGGTCGGATGGAGTACATCTGTCTCCGGTGGGGATGGATTTGCTTCTCAACGATTGGCAGGAGGCTTTGGAGTGTATCATGGATGGGATACGTGCTGGTCGCAGCTTTCACTTTGGGGGGCGGCTCACGGCCAGGGTGGCCTGAGCTGGTGGCAGGATCCCGGAGGTTTCTGGGGTCCGGAGCCGGATACAAGCATTTAGGGCGGGGGTGGGGTACCCCCGACCTGGACAATTCCTCAGGTTTTTGCTAATAATATGGCGAAGCCAGATGAGGGAGGGTGAAATGATTTACTCGGGACTTGTACCCGGTGGAGGCAGAAGCGGCATCACCTTGCTGATAATACAGCTGGTGATGGCTCGCTCTGCTGGTGGGGGGGGGGGGTTTAAGAAATGTTGTAAATGTTGTAAATGGTTATTGTTGTAAGTTAATAAAGCTGCGACCAGTTTGAGTCCAAGGAAGTGTAATTGTCTGTTATGTGATGGATTGGGGGGGAAGGGGGGGGGCGAGTGGGGGCGGGGAAAAAGGGGTATGGGCATGAAACCTCATGTCCGCCGTACCCGGTTACAGCAAGGCTGAGGAGCCTTGTGAGCGCGGCCGGCATTAACCAGGGGGGCGGTCGCGCAGGCGCCCCTTCGGTGTATGCCGGCATGGGGGGGTGGCGGGATCATAGGTCAGCAGTGCTCCCATTGGCCCCGCGAGTTGTTTGAGGTGCGTGAGCCAATGGGAGTGATAGAGCAAGCGGTCGCTGGGGGTTATGGGTGGAAGTGCGGCGTGGTTCCGGCCTCTTGTTCTGGATGCTGGAGACGCCGGACGCCCACCCACCCTCCCATGTTGACTGGGGTTCCCGGCTGAGGGTGTTGGGGTGTTGCAGCTAGAGGGGGTTTGGCGGGATCCCGGAGGTTTCCGGGGTCCTGAGCCAGATGCAAGCTTTTAGGGTGGGGGTGGGTTACCCCCGACCCGGACAATCCCTCAGGTTTTTGCTAATAATATGGCGAAGCTGGATGAGGGAGGGTGAAGTGATTTACTCAGGACTTGTACCCGGTGGAGGCAGAAGCGGCGTCACCTTGCTAATAATACGGCTGGTGATGGCTCGCTCTTCTGGTGGGGGGGGGATAAGTTATGTTGTTGAGTTTGTAAATGGTTATTGTTGTAAGTTAATAAAGCTGCGACCAGTTTGAGTCCAAGGAAGTGTAATTGTCTGTTATGTGATGGATTGGGGGGGGAAGGGGGGGGCGAGTGGGGGCGGGGGAAAAGGGGTATGGGCGTTAAGCGTCATGTCCGCCGTACCCGGTTAATAACCAATGCAATAAAATGTGGGGATAAGACATTTTTCAGATATGTTAGTGAGAGGAGAAAGGGCAAAAGTGGTATTGTCAAACTGAAGGGTGCAGGGAAGGAATATACAGAAACTGATGAGGATAAAGCAAAATTGCTTAACAAATATTTCTGTTCCGTGTTCACAGATGAAGAGTCAGGAGCAGGACCTCAGAAAATACCCTTAAATACTAAAAAAAATGAGAGGAATCTCAAACGATTTTCAGAAGACTGCATTCGAGAGGAACTAGCTAACTAAAAGAAGACAAAGCCACGGGTCTGGATGGGATACATCCAAGAATACAGGGAACTTGGGGACGGTCTAGCAGCTCCACTGACTGACCTTTTTAATGCCTCTTTGGAGTCAGGAGTGGTGCCAGAGGACTGGAGAGAGGCACAAGTGGTCCCTTTACACAAAAGTGGATGTAAGGATGACATTGAGAACTACAGGCAGGCACTGTTCCCTCTAAGCTGTGCGCGTGTGCGCGCGCACACACCTCGCCGAGCGAGCGCACATACTTTACAACAGAGCGCACAGAAATTACAGCTTTGTTTCTGATAGAAAACAACACAGACGTCTTAAAATTTAAAAGTTATGATTGTAATTACTAGAAATTTCCTACTTCATTTAGTAATCGTCTATTTTCATTTAATTTGATTAAAATCATGTGGTGTACATACTGTATTCTGACGTGTAGTCAAATTTTAAAGTATATAACTCTGAGTGTCGTTATGTGGTGCACAAAAATTTAACCTTCCTTCAAAAGCTGCACACAGCTGATATTTTATGCGCACACAGCCTACAGAAAATTAGAGGGAACATTGCAGGCAGGTTAGTCTAACCTCTGTGGTTAGTAAATTATTGGAAAGGAGTTAGTAAATTATTGGCAGGTTAGTGAATTATTGGAAACCTCACTATTTTCTACTAAAGGAGAAAATAGTGAGGTTTCTAGAGTCAAATGGACTGCAGGTTCCGAGGCAGCATGGATTCACCAGAGGCAGGTATTGTCTGATTGATTTCTTTGACTGGATGATCAGGCAGTTGGTCCAAGGGAGGTCCCTAAATGTGGTGTATTTAGATTTCAGTAAAGCCTTTGACACTGTTCTGCACAGGTGATTTATAAACCAACTTCGCACCCTAGGGATGGACCCTAAAGTTACTGATTGGATTACAAATTGGTTGTTTGGGAGGCGACAAAGAATACAGGTAAATGGAGCTCACTCTGAGGAGAAGGATGTTACCAGTGGTGTGCCACAGAGATCTGTCCTTGGTCCGATTCTTTTTGACATCTTTGTTAGTGATATTATGGAAGGACTGTAGGGTAAGGTTTGCTTGTTTGCAGGCAATACCAAAATCTGCAATAGAGTAGACACACAGTAAGGAGTTGACAACATGAGGAGGAATCTAGCTAAACTTGAAAAATGGTCCAGAATATGGCAGCTGGAATTTAATGCTAAAACAAATACAGGGTCATGCATTTAGGCTTCAAACAATCCAAAGGAGCTGTACAGTGTAGGGGGTGAGGTACTTCCGTCCATAAAAGAAGAGCGGGACCTGGGCGTAATTTTGTCTGATGATCTTAAAGTAGATAAACAGCTTGAAAAGGTGATTGTAAAAGCAAGAAGGATGCTTGGATGCACAGGGAGAGGAATGGCCAGTAGAAAAAAGGAGGTGATAATGCCTCTGTAAAAGTCTCTGGTGCAACCACATTTGGAGTATTGTTTGCAATTCTGGAGACCACACCTTCAAAAAGATATAAACAGGTTGGTGTCAGTGCAGAGGGTGGCTACTAAAATGGTTAGTGGTCTTCATTATGAAGCATATGAGGACAGACTTAAATATCTTAGTATGTATACATTAGAGGAAAGGCGGGATAGGGGCGATATAATTGAGAGATTTAAATACCTCCATGGCATAAATGCACAGGAGGGTGTCTTTCAATTGAAGGCAAGCTCTGCTATGAGGGAACATAGGAGGAGAGTGAAAGCGGATAGACTCAGAAGTAATATGCGGAAATATTTCTTTATGGAAAGAGTGGTAGATGCATGGAATACTCTTCCAGTGGAAGGGATGGACATGAGGACAGTATCTGAATTCAAAAAAGCATTGGACGAACACAGAGGATCTCTAAAGGTAAAAAGGGGGCTACTGTTGTTGATATGGAAGGGCAGACTAGATAGGCCATGTGGTCTTTTTCTGCTGTCATGTTTCTATGTACCCTATAGTAGATGACAATAGAAAAAGACTAAATGGTTTAATTTGTCTGCCTAGCTATTGCTGATCATGTTGCTAAGGATACATTCAAGATAGCAGGCAGAGTTTATCTGCTTATAATATCCTATTCAAAGACAGTGTTTACTGTCTTCTTCCTTTGTCCTTTACCATCTTAAGTAGATGAGTCTACAGGATTCCATATTTAGTTCTCATCCAACACCTCTTACTACCCATGTATAACCACAAAGCTTTGTAATAATATGAATACCTATCTATACAACCATGACTAATGCTTCTTGGGGGGGGGGGGCAGTCCAAGGGAAGAGTTCTTGGGGTTTTCCTCCTCAAATCTAAATTTATGCTATGAAGTGCCAGTTTCCCCTTCACATCTGATCCTGGTATGTTGTCATTGAAGCTTGAGAAACTGGACACTCCTTGGCTTCTCCAAGGGCCAAACAATCAAAGCAGAACCCAACATCCCTGGAAAAGCAGCAACCAAGCAAAGCAATGGAGGCCCCCCTGATGGCACTGATGGAGCATTTTGGCACCCTTACTGCAACCACTGCTACTAGTATATATCATTTGTGTAGCGCTACAGTAGAAGGTGTATGCAGCATTGTACAGAGACATGCAAGAAACAGTCCCTGCTCATAAGAGCTTACAGTCAAGACAGACAACACAATAGGGGACTGTGATATATCAAGGGGAGGGGAAAGGAAACATAGAGATTATAAACAGGAGGCTAAAGGGATCAGGATCCAAAAACAATTTCAAAGAGGTACGTTTTTAGCCTGGATTGAATAGGACTAGAGATGGAGTCTGAAGTGCTGACCTGATCATTTGTTCCAGACATAAGGAACAGGAAGGTGGAAGGATTAAAGTATGGAGTTGGCAATGGAAGAGAAGGGCACAGATAGAAGTGATCTGCTAGAAAAGCGTAGTCCTGAGGAGAGGTATAGATAGAGATACGAGTTACTTAAATTGTTGCTAGTGGAGAATGATCAAGCAATTCAAAGTATAGGAGTTCATTAATATAAAGCCAAATTTTACATCTTTTCAGTGCAGGATTGAAGACCTAGAGTTATGCAACATTAGGCTGGAAGATTCTGTGAAGCAATTTTCAAGACAATTCAAGATAACCTGGATGTCCCGCTGCAGTCTGAAATTGAACATGGCCAAGATGGAGCTCCTTATCTTTCTCCTTAAACCCACCTCCCCTCTTCCCCCTATCTCTCTTTCTATGGATAACGCTATCATCCTCTCTACTTCCTTAGCTTGCAATTTTATTTATTTTATTTATTTATTTAGTAAACATTTGTATACCGCTGCTTCCTACGATCAGCAGCGGTTTACTTTACAGAATCATAATGTATCGTACAATACAGTGATTTTTAAAATACACATTTTGATTGAGCAATGATTTACATAACACAGGAAATAGTGATTAGATACTTTGTACATTGAATTGGGGTTCACAAATCTAAAAATACATTTGATTGTAGGTGCGTGGGAGGGGCGTAATATATACATATATACAAGATTATATACCAGTAATCCATATGCTGAGGGTATTTCGAATGTCATCATGGCAGGCAAAAGTGAACTTGTTGAGGTAAAGTGTCGCACCTAGTTCGGGTTGTAGTGAGCCTGAAATAAGTGAGTTTTGAGTTTCCTTCTGAATTCACTCAAGCTATTTGTCAGTCGTAACTCGTGTGGGAGTTGGTTCCAGTGGCTTGGCGCTGTATATGTGAATGCTCTATTGCTTGTTTCTGCTTTGACAGATCTTATGCTGATCGGGACACAGAGAGTGTTGAGATTTATGGTTCTTCTGTTCCTGTTGTGTGGTTGCATAGTGATTAGGTTGTCGAGGTAGGAGGGTGCAATGTTGTGAATGAGCTTAAACGTTGTTATGAGAAGTTTGAAGATGATGCGGGCGGTTACCGGGAGCCAATGCAGTTCCATTAGCACTGGTGTTATGTGATCTGTGACGCTTTTTTCCATGATGACTCTTGCTGCAACATTTTGAGCCATTTGCAAGATATTTAGGGTGTTCTTCGGAAGCCCTTGTAGAATGGCGTTGCAGTAGTCTAGGTGAGGAATGATTAGCGCTTGTGCAACAGTTCTGAAGTCAGATTTCTCAAGGATATTGCGAAGTGGTTGAAGAACTTTCAATTTGTAAAAAATGGCTCGGTTAATTGTTCGGAGGTGTTTATCCATCTTAAGGTTGCTGTCTAGTAGGACCCCTAGATATTTTATTGCAGGCTTCGTATGATATATGTTTTTGTTGAGGGCGACTGTGGTGGGCGGGATGAAATTTGTTTTCTTGGAGATAAACATGACCTCTGTTTTCTTGTGGTTTATTGACATGTTGTTTTGTTGAAACCATGTTTGTAGCATGTCAAGGCATTCTTCCAGTGGAGTGAAATCCGGTTGTGTTATATCAAGGCGTGTGTACAGCATCACATCGTCAGCATAGATGTGGTAATTGATGTTGCACTTCTGAAAGATCTCGCAGATTGGTTTTATATACAAGTTGAATAGGAGAGATGATAAGGCGGACCCTTGGGGGATCCCCTGGGTCTGGGGGAAGGCATTGGCTTTATCGTCGTTGAATTGGACTTGTTGCATCCTATTGGATATGTATGATGCAAACCACTTTTGAGGGGTCCCTGTTATACCTATGGATGCTAGACGGTTTAAGAGGGTGCCGTGATGTACTGTATCAAATGCAGCTGAGATGTCGATAAATATAAGTATGAACATATCATTTTTGTTCTCGAGACCCCTGAGGAGGTTGTCAAGGAGTGCTAGCAGTAGGGTTTCTACTCCGTGATGCTGACGAAACCCATATTGATGCATATCTAAGGCTTTTCTATTGTCAATGTGATCCTGCAGCTGCTGCTGAACCGCCTTTTCAATTGTTTTAGCTAAGAATGATATGCTCGAGATCGGTCGATAAGACGCAGGATCACTTTTGTTGAGTGTTTTGTTCTTTAAGATGGGCCTTATAAGTGATCTCTTGAGATAAGTCGGCATTGCACCTTGTTGGAGTGACTGGTTAACAATGTAGGAGATAGGTTTTGTGATTTCTTTCTTAGTTGCTTTTAACCAAGCCGCTGGGCATGGGTCAAGAGGGGAGGTGGTGGATTTTAAATTGGTTATGATGTTTATGATCTGCTGTTCACCTAATTGCTGGAAGGTATTCCATTCTGTTGCAGATTCCGCCTGAGAGACGGTGTCGGTTTCTCGAGGGGCGAGGACTAAAGACATGCTTTGATCGATGCTTGTGGGTACTTGTGGGTGAAGTTTCTTGGCGTAATGGTCTGCAAGCGTCTGGGCCTTTATTTCGTCGGTACAGTCGGTGTCCTGGGAGGTTTTAGTGAGAGATTTGACAAGCTCAAATAGCTCTCTGGGTCTATTAATAGCTTTATTGAGTAGGTTGGTGTGGTGATTCTTTTTTGCCAGGTTGACCTCATTCTTGTATTCCATGAGGAGAGTTAGGTATAATCGCTTGCATTCCTCGGTTTGTGTTTTCCTCCATTTTTTCTCCAGCTTGCGTAGTTCCCTTTTCATTTTGCTGTAACATTTTGGGATCATCTTGGACACTTCTCTCTTTCTCTGTATACATCCATAACTCTGCTACACTGTCTGTCTCTTTCAGCAGTCTGCAGTGCTGAAAGACAGTGTGGGGGCACAGATTCCAAAAACTGACTGAGCAACAAAGTCTGACTTCTTTGGTTTAGGAAAAGGTTCTTGGGGCAAGACCAGGAAAATCCTGGGAGGTCTACTGCACTCAGACAACACTCTTTCCACTCTCTACACTGAAAAAGCTTAGTCCAGTCCAAGAATTGTTCCTGAAGCTGGTGAATTCTTTCAAAGAACTTAAGATCATCCCCCCCCCCCCCCCCAGTGCCTGGGCATTTTCAAAGCCAGAATCTTCCAATTGTTGCAGCATTGTCTTGACTTGCCCTTCAGAATTCGCTGAAGAGACCTCATGTAATCAGGGCCGGATTTACCTATATGCCACCTACGCCGTGGCGTAGGGCCCACAGCTGACAAGGGCCCACAAAAATAGCCTTCCGAAAATTAAATTTAAAAAAAAAACGCTGGCTGCCGCCGCGGCAGCATAAACAGCATGGCAGAATCACGTGAGCTGAGGCGGAGCTAGGGTTAGAAGGTAGGGCAGAATTCAAGGGAGAGGGGCAGGATCAGGGACAGTAAGTCAGAGGGGGCGTGAGCGGGGAGCGCGCGGGGCATCCGAGGAGAGCGCGAGCTGCCGCTGCAAGAGCGTGTCTCAGGATGAAGGACCGCACGCACGAGCTCCGCGTGGTGAGTGACCTTTTCCTTTCCGTTGGCGATACCCGCACCATCCCCTGTCGTCAGTCTTCCCGTCGCAGCTGCCCGCCTGCTCCTCGCGTCCAGCGATGCCGTGCCCTGGACACTGAATGCAGCCACGTCTCTGTCGCTCCCTTTCTAATTCTGGGGTCGCCACTTTCCTGCATCATGTGTAAGATGCGCCTGCTGTGATCTTGTTGGGACCTTGGCATGTGGCATCTGATTCCGCTCCCCCCCCCCGCGCGCGCTGCCGCCGCAGCATGGATTGTCCCGCGGGGCTCCCTCTGCCCGGCTGAATCCCCTCCCTCCCTGCCAGCTTTGAGAGGCGCGAAGGGAGAGTGTCTCCCTCGCGTCTCTGTTAAGCCCCCATCAGCCCCTGCGGGCTTAACAGAGACGCGAGGGAGACACTCTCCCTTTGCGCCTCTCAAAGCCGGCAGGGAGGGGATTCAGCCGGGCAGAGAGGGCCCCGCGGGAACAGTCCATGCTGCCGCGGTGGCAGCCAGTGTGTGTTTATTAAATTACATTTTACTTTAGGCCGATGGGGGGGGGTAGGACTGGTAATGGGCTATTGGGGGGGCTGGGACTGGAAATGGGCTGGGGGGGGTTAAGGCTGGAGGTGGGCTGATGGGATTAGAACTGGTAATGGGCTGTGGGTTGTTGGGGGGGTTAGAACTGGTAATGGGCTATGGGGGGGGTTAAGACTGGTAATGGGGTGTGGGCTGATAGGGGCTGTCTGGTAATGGGCTATGGGGGGGCTAGGACTGGAAATGGGCTGGGGCCGGGGGGCGGGGTTATGACTGGAGGTGGTCTGATGGGGTTAGGACTGGTAATGGGCTGTGGGCTGTTGGGGGGGTTAGAACTGGTAATGGGCTATGGGGGGGGGTTAAGACTGGCAATGTGCTGTGGGCTGATGGGGGCTGTCTGGTCATGGGCTATGGGGGGGCTAGGACTGGAAATGACCTGGGGGAGTTAAGACTGGAGGTGGGCTGATGGGGTTAGGACTGGTAATGGGCTGTGGGCTGTTGGGGGGGGGTAGAACTGGTAATGGGCTATGGGGGGGGGTTAGGACTGATAATGGGCTATGGGGGGGCTAGGGCAGGAAATGGGCTGATGGGGAGGGGTTAGGACTTGAGGTGGGCTGATGGGGTTAGGACTGGTAATGGGCTGTGGGCTGATGGGGGGGGGGGTTAGGACTGGCAATGGGCTATGGGGGGCTGACTGGAAATGGGTTGATGGGGTTAGGACTGGAAGTGGGCTGATGGGGGTTAGGACTGGTAATGGGTTATAGGGGGGGCTTAAACTGAAAATGGGGTGATGGGGGGTTAGGACTGTAAGTGGGTTGATGGGGGGGCTAGGACTGGTATTGGGTTTGGGGGTTGCTAGGACTGGAAATGGGCTGATGGGTGGCTAGGACTGGAAATGGGCTGATGCAGGAACTAGAAGGGAATGGATGCTGGGTGAGGCTGGAACTAGAAGGGAGCTGATGTTGGGGGAGGATTAGAATGGGATGGGGCTGGAAGAGTAAAATGGAGAAGGGAAAAATATTTTGTGTGGGAGGGATAAAAAATCTACAATTGGCCGGGTATTGGGAGAGTAAGTGGGGATTGAGGATGGAGGGGTAAAATTTGAGTGGATGAAATAGGAATGAGGAAAGAGCAAAAGGAGAAAGATTAGTATGTTAAAGCAGATGTAGAGAGAGAATGGAAAAAAACTAGAAGAGAGAAGAAAGGACAAATGGACAGCAGACGATGGAGAGTTAGCAGAAGACACGAAGAAACCAGAAGAAAGTGGCTGGAGCAATTGCAGCTGAAAAAAATGCACAAAAGGTAGAAAAATATCTCTTTATTTTGAATTTATTAATTGGAATATGTCAGCTCTGGTAAATGTACCTCATTAACGTCTGCGCTTTGTTTAGTACAAGAGCAAATTAATGTATAGTTTTATTTCTACAGTGTTGTACATTCCAAGTTTGGCTTTTGGGATTCCCAGTTTAATTATTGTCTTCCTGTTTCTAAATTGTGATTACTTGTTTGGTGATGGTCTATGTTCTGCATGTGTAACTGAGCTGAGGTATTCTGTTTATATAATTCCTATTTGGCAGTGCCACTTGTTCTCTTTCCCCAGTAGGTCATGTATTGTTGTTCTCTGAAATGTATTGGTTTAATATTTGCAGTGTTGCCTTTTGATTGGTAGAGTATGGTGCTTTGTGAGTCCTGGTAGTGCTGTTAGGATACGGCGGGTTTGCTATGGGTTCTAAATGGGCAGTGTTTGTAGTAGTTCCTAATGTGTCTGGCAGTTGGCACTGGATTATAGTAATGTAGAAATCTTTTAGTCTTTCTTTATCCATACACTCATTAAGAGGCACGTTTACTAAAAGTTAGTATATGGTAATATTATGCAAATATTTATGCAAATGAGGCCCCTTATGCAAATGAGGCCCCGCACCCCCCTTGGGCCGCCCCTGCTGGGGGCCCACAATTTTTGTTGGCGTAGGGCCTCACTCAAGGTAAATCCGGCCCTGCATGTAATACTTCAGTTTACAGAGCCTCCTACACCTCTCTTTCAGTAATGTCATGGGCTGATCTAATCCTTCTCCTTCCCTCTGGGTGCTTGGGCCAAAAGCCAAGGGCCAGAGGCACCGCAGTGTGGTACTGTGGCTGTGGAGCCAAAGACACAGATTTGAATTTACACCCCCTACAGTTTTCCTCCAAAATTATTCTCCTCCTTCCTGCTCTATATTCACATCAAGGACCATCTCAGCATCATCTCACTGAGATCAACTGGATGAGTTAGGGGCTAGAAGCTTCTCTCCTATTCTAGGAACAGGCAGGTTACGTAAAGGTTGCATATAATTTCTCTAGTAGAACCACTTGAGGTTCAAGGTAAATAAAAACACAAGACCTGGGTTTTCTCAACTGATCCAACAAATAGCTAAAACCTGTTTCTTTCTTTATAACTCCAGCAAAATGTGTCCCTTCTTTTCTGAACACGCTTCCAAAACCTCTTGCAATCTGTTTCTTGCTGGTCTCTCCTGAATCATCTCTCTCCCCTGAAATCCATTCAACTAATTTTCCCACAGTGTTCGTAAGCTCACTTAGCCTCTCTTCTCAAGCTGAGTGGAGGAGTAGCCTAATGGTTATACTGTAGCACTGGCTTGGTAACCAGGCAGCCAAAACTCCGTTTCTACTAGCCCTCCTTGTGGCTTGGGCAAGTCACTTAACCCTCCATTGCCTCAGAAAAATCCAAATTATCAACATCCTTGTTTAATGTGCTAACGTTACTAAGTTTAAGTTACAATGTAAACTGCTTTGCTGAAATAAAAACCTGTAAGTCAAGTCATTGGCTCCCTATTTGCATCTGATTTGAACTTATACTGACCTACAAGTGCATGCATTCTGTGGCTCGTCCTTACCTCTCCTCTCTTTTCTTCCTATATCCTCCTCAGGAACTATTCATCAGGAAAATCCCTTTTATCTGTGCCCTTCTCTTCCACTGCCAACTTCAAAATTCTTTCATTCCATTTTGCTGCATCGTATACCTGGAACAGACAACCTAAGTCTGTACGTCAGGTTAAATCTCTGTCTCCTATTCAAATCCGGGCTAAAAACATGCAAGACTTCTTTTGGATCCTGACCTCCTTATTCTACTGTTTATGACCCATGGCTTTCAGTATCATTTTTATGCAGATGATTCTCAAATCTATATTTTCTCTCCTGATATTTCTCCTGTTCTCCAAACTCTTATCTCTAATTGTTTGTCTAACGTTGCTGCCAGGATGTCTCTCAGCCATCTGAATTTGAACATGGATAAAAATGAATTATTTATCTATCTTAAGGGTAGATAGAATGTGTCACATTCCTCCTCGTTTCTCACCATCACCAAAAAGTTGTCTAATAGACAATATTTTGGTGGTGGTGAGAAGCGAGGAGGAATGTGACAAATTCTATATAATCGTTTTGATGTCCTGGACATCTGCACCTTGCCGACTCACAATCTTAAATGACAGAGGTGTAAGGCAGGGGTCTCCAAATCCAGCCCTGGAGGGCCACAAACCAGTCAGGTTGGCAGGCTATCTCTAATGCATATATAGATCATGCATATTCATTAGGGATATCCCAAAAACCTGCAGGGTTGCGGACCTCCAGGACCGGATTTGAGTAGCTCTGATTTAGATAATTCACTCATTCCAGTTTGCAGTTGACAGTAGCTCTAAATGAGTTGGATGTGACTATGCTGTTCCTGTGCCGGAGCTGCACTCTTTACAGGACTGGGTTACATTTTTATGCTAACTTTATCAACTCTTCCATTTACTAAATTGTACTGACTATAGAGTTGTGCAGTGTGATCCACAGAGTGACGCATGAGAGGGGCTCAGTGTGTGTAGAGCTTGTTTATGGAGGCAGAGTGATGTTTGAAACCCCCATAGTGTTGGGGCTTGTTCTTTGTTACCTTGCTAATAGCTAAGGTTATGCTCAGTGGAGAATTGGACCCAGACTTCAAAACTAATAATGGATGCATGAGCGTTGGGATTTTTTGAACTAAGAGATTCCAGCTTCTTGCTTGAATTTTTTGCTTTCTAGTTATTTATATGTGCAATGCCTATGAAGGGATGGTTAACCAGCTATAGCATTTGTTCGGCACATTTATCTGGTACTAAAATGCTTGTATGCAAATGCTAGAAGTCTAAACAAGATGGGAGAGTTAGAATATATAGCACTAAATGAGAGGTTAGATATGATTGCAATCTCAGAGACCTGGTGGAAGGAGGATAACCAGTGGGATACTGTGATAACTGGATACAAACTATATCGTAATGATAGAACTGATCAAATTGGTGGAGGGGTTGCGCTCTATGTTAGAGAGGGAATTGAGTCAGAAAGGATTAAAGTTTTGCAGGAAACAAAATTTGCTGTAAAATCTCTATGGATTGAAATTCCATGTATGAAGGGGAAGGAGATGACAGTGGGAGTGTACTATCAACTGCCTGGCCAGAATGAACAAATGGACGATGAAATGCTCAAATAAATCAAGGAAGCTAACAAAAGTCACAGCACAGTAATAATAATGGGTGATTTCAATTACCCCAGTATTGACTGGGTGAGTGTCATGGCAGGACATGCTAGGGAGATAAAGTTTCTAGATGAAATAAATGACTGCTTCTTGGAGCAGCTGGTTCATGAACTGATCAGAGGGGAAGCCATACTGGATCTAGTCCTTAGTGGAACACCAGATCTGGTAAAAGAAATAAGGGTGTTGGGGCTACTTGACAATAGTGATCATAGCATGATTGTGTTTGATTTAATTAGTGGAGGAGGGATAGTAAAGAAATCCACAGTACTACCTTTTAACTTTCGAAAGTGAGATTATGATATAATGAGGAATATAGTTAAGAAAAAACTAAAAGGAGCGGTTGCAAAGGTTAAAGACATCAAGCTTAGGTGTTGTTTAAAAATACTATCCTGGAAGCCCAGACCAGCTGTATTCCACACATTAAGAAAAGTGGAAGGAAGTCCAAAAAACTGCCAGCATGGTTTAAAGGTGTGGTCAGAGAGGTTGTTGCTGCCAAAAAAGCATCTTTCAGGAAATGGAAAAAAGAGCCAAATGACAAAAACTGGAAACAGCACAAGCACTGGAAAGTTAAATGCAAAGCATTGATAAGGCAGACAAAGCGAGAATCTGAGAAGGAACTTGCTACAGAAGCAAAAACATGAAATAAAGACTTTTTCAAGTACATTCGTAGCAAAAGGCCTGTGAGAGAGTCAATTGGACCGTTAGATGATAGAGGGGTAAAAGGGGCAGTAAGAGGAGACAAGGCTATAGCGGAGAGACTGAATAAATTCTTTGCTTTGGTCTTTACTGAGGAAGATGTAGGGATGTTACCTAAGACTGAAGTGGTATTTAAAGGTGATACTGCAGAGGAATTGAGAGAAATATCGCTACACCGGGAAGATGTATTACAACTATTTAATAAACCAAATAGTAGAAAATCACCTGGACCGGATGGTATACATCCAAGAGTGTTGAAAGAACTGAAATATGAGATTGCAGACCTGCTATTAGTAATCTGTGAACTTTCATTAAAATCATCTGTAATACCTGAAGATTGGAGGATCACCATTGTAACGCCAATTTTTAAAAAGGGTTCCAGGGGTGATCCGGGAAACTACAGACCGGTGGGCCTGACGTCAGTACCGGGGAAAATGGTAGAAACCATCATAAAGAACAAAATTACACAGCATGTAGATAGTCATGGCCTAATGGGAGACAGCCAACATGGCTTTAGACAAGGAAGATCTTGTCTTACTAATCTGATATGTTTTTTTGAAGGTGTGAATAAACAGGTAGACAAAGGTGAGTCAGCTGATGTAGCGTATCTGGTCTTACTTTCTCCCACAGCCAGAAACGAACCCAGTAAACCCATGTATATACTGTACATAGCGCACACTGTAAATAGCTCACTCTAATCAGCACAACTGCACACATGCACCCCACTGTACATATTCTCACCTGACACACAAACACTTGCTAATGATTGTTTGCTGTGCTCACCGCCTTGATTACAGGATAAGGCGGGATAGAAATACCCTTAAATAAATAAATAAATAAATACCTTGGTTTGACCCAGTATGGCATATCTTATGTTCTTATGTTCTTAATCTCTTAAGGTTCAGAAGGACTGAATGAGTCAATGTGTTTTTTTCTGCTATGTCCCATAAGAAAAACAGAGTAACTACCCTGTTGACTCTAGGGAGCTCAGATTACATTAGACCTTCTGACACCAAATACATTTCCTGAGGGATCTGGACCTGCTACATAGTTCTCTCTGCCTCCTAAGCAACCCTTCCATGAGAAGTCATGCACTCAGTAAACACATCCAGAACATAAGAACATATAAGAACATAAGACCGGTGAGCCTGACATCAGTACCGGGAAAAATGGTAGAAACCATCATAAAGAATAAAATTACTCAGCATATAGATAGTCATGACCTAATGGGAGACAGCCAACATGGCTTTAGACAAGGAAGATCTTGTCTTACTAATCTGTTATGTTTTTTGAAGGAGTGAATAAACAGGTGGACAAAGGTGAGTCGGTTGATATTGTGTATCTGGACTTTCAGAAAGCCTTTGACAAGGTCCCTCATGAGAGACTTTTGGCAAAACTAAAGAGTCATGGGATAGGAGGCAGTGTACTACTGTGGATCAGGAACTGGTTAAAAGATAGAAAGCAGAGGGTAGGGCTAAATGGCCAATTTTCCCAATGGAGAAAGGTGAATAGTGGTGTACCCCAGGGATCTGTGCTGGGTCCGCTGCTTTTTGACATATTCATAAATGACCTGGAAAGTGGAATAACGAGTGAGGTTATCAAATTTGCTGATGACACAAAACTATTTAAAGTTGTTAAAACCCAGGAGGATTGTGGAAAATTGCAAGAGGATCTTGATAAATTGGAAGACTGGGCATCAAAATGGCAGATGAAATTTAATGTGGAGAAGTGCAAGGTTATGCACCTAGGGAAGAACAACCCAAACTATGGTTACACGATGCAAGGTTCCACATTAGGAACCACCACCCAAGAAAAAGATTTAGGCGTCCTTGTGGATACCATGTTAAAACCCTCGGCCCAGTGTGCAGCGGCGGCCAAGAGAGCAAATAGAATGCTAGGTATGATAAGGAAAGGAATGGAAAATAAAACAAAAGATATTATAATGCCTCTATATCGTTCCATGGTGAGACCGCACCTTGAATATTGTGTGCAATTCTGGTCGCCGTATCTTAAAAAGGATATAGCGATTTTAGAAAAGGTTCAGAGAAGAGCCACCAAAATGGTAAAGGGGATGGAAGGCTACTCCTATGAAGAAAGGCTAAAAAGGTTGGGGCTCTTTAACCTGGAAAAGAGACGGCTGAGGGGAGATATGATAGAAGTCTATAAATTAATGAACGGAGTGGAACGGGTAAACGTAGATCGATTGTTTACCTTATCAGAATATAGAAAGACTAGGGGACATGCAATGAAGCTACAGGGTAAACTATTTAAGACTAATAAAAGAAAATATTTTTTCACTCAACGTGTAATCAAACTCTGGAATTTGTTACCGGAGGATGTAGTAAAGGCTGTTAGTGTAGCTGGGTTTAAAAAAGGTTTGGACAAGTTCCTGGAGGAAAGGTCCATAAACCATTATTAAGAAGGCACCCAGGATATCAATGCTTGAACCAATACAAGCATTGTGGAACCTGTGTCCCTTGGGGAAACTGCTAGGTACGTATGACCTAGATTGGCCACTGTTGGAAACAGAATACTGGGCTTGATGGACCTTGGTCTGACCCAGTAGGGCATATCTTATGTTCTTATGTTCTTATGCCATACTGGGTCAGACCAAGGTCCATCAAGCCCAGTATCCTGTTTCCAACAGTGGCCAATCTAGGTCATACATACCTAGCAGTTTCCCCAAAAGACACAGGTTCCACAATGCTTGTACTGGGTCAAACATTGATATCCTGGGTCCCTTTTTAATAATGGTTTATCGACCTTTCCTCCAGGAACTTGTCCAAACCTTTTTTAAACCCAGCTACACTAACAGCCTTTACTACATCCTCCGGTAACAAATTCCAGAGTTTGATTACACATTGAGTGAAAAAATATCTGCTTTTATTAGTCTTAAATAGTTTACCCTGTAGCTTTATTGCATGTCCCCTAGTCTTTCTATATTCTGATAACGTAAACAATCGATCTACATTTACCCGTTCCACTCCATTCATTAATTTATATACTTCTATAATATCTCCCCTCAGCCGTCTCTTTTCCAGGTTAAAGAGCTCTAATCTTTTTAGTCTTTCTTCATAGGAGTATCCTTCCATCCTCTTTACCATTTTGGTGGCTCTTCTCTAAACCTTTTCTAATAGCGCTATATCCTTTTTAAGATACGGCGACCAGAATTGCACACAATATTCAAGGTGCGGTCTCACCATGGAACGATATAAAGGCATTATAATATCTTTTGTTTTATTTAACAGAGTGGAGGAGTGGACCAGTGGTTGGGGAAAGGTACCTCAGGCCAGAAGGTCAGGGGTTCAAATCCCACTAGAGGACAGCAACCTTGGGCCAGAAGGACTGGGGTTTCTAGTCTCACAGGTGCTCCTTGTGGTCTTGGGCAAGCCACTTAATCCTCCATAGCCCATGTTCCCTGTAATTAGTTATCTCCAAGTTATCTCCCGGTTATTGGTTTTGTCTTAGTCTATTAATCTTGTCTTTTACCCTTTGTCTGTTTGTGTTTGAGTGGTCTTGCCTCTTTTATTGTTGTAAATCATTGTTTCTTATTTTGTATATTGTTAATTTGTCAACCGCTTTTATGGTTTTTATAGTATGATTTTATTGTTTTAAATATTTTATGTTTTGATATTGTACATAGTTTGTGTTTTATTTATTATTACTTATTGTCTTTTGTATTGTTGTTATGCTTTTCTTTCTTTTCTATTTACTTTGGCGTTCTTTTCCGTAGTTTGCAGTGCCGCTTTTTATATTGTTTGTACACCGCTTAAATGTTTCTTTTAATGTAAGCGGTTTATCAAATTTGAAATAAAGTTAAAGTTAAAGTTATAAATAAAGTTAAAGTTATAATGCCCTGTTCAATGTAAACCATACTGATGCAGAACAGCACAGTATATAAGAAAATGTAAATAATTAAATTTTCCATTCCTTTCCTTATGATACCTAGCATTCTATTTGCTCTCTTGGCCGCCGCTGCACACTGGGCAAAGGGTTTCAACATGTTATCCACAATAACGCCTAAATCTTTTTCCTGGGTGGTGGTGGTTCCTAATGTGGAACCTTGCATCGTGTAACCATAGTTTCGGTTGTTTTTCCCTAGGTGCATAACTTTGCACTTGTCCACATTAAATTTCATCTGCCATTTTGATGCCCAGTCTTCCAATTTATCAAGATCCTCTTGCAATTTTCCACAATCCTCTTGGGTTTTACCAACTTTAAATAGTTTTGTGTCATCTGCAAATTTGATAACCTCACTCGTTATTCCCTTTTCCAGGTAATTTATGAATATGTCAAAAAGCAGTGGACCCATCACAGATCCCTGGGGTACACCACTATTCACCTTTCTCCATTGGGAAAATTGGCCATTTAGCCCTACCCTCTGCTTTCTATCTTTTAACCAGTTCCTGATCCACAGTAGTACACTGCCTCCTATCCCATGACTCTTTAGTTTTGCCAAAAGTCTCTGATGAGGGACTTTGTCAAAGGCTTTCTGAAAGTCCAGATACAACCCATTCAGCTAGTCAGATAGTTCTGCAATCATGCCCCCCAGTGGCTGTGAGACATCAGCTAGTGCCATATGGAGCACAATCCATTTACATGTTCACATACACTTGTGGAGGTGGGGTAATGTAACACATGAAGATGCTATCCACCAAGAGATACTGACACTGAGAATGTCAAGGCATCACTGGAGGCAATAATGCAGTATGTGTGTTGCAGACCTATGGAATACAACATACCTTCAGTACACATAGCACCTGGTGACTGCTCGCGCTGCCTATAGAGAGAGACCCCCACTGTCACTTTGGACATTTCTTTGTATTTGTTCCCAATAGCCCACAAAACGTGGAATGTCGGTCTTTGACTTACAATGGTTCTACCCTAAGGAGGCCAACCAGAGGCATTTACTGCCAGGAAGCTGTACGTAGACCAATACCAACTGCAACATGTCAGTGCTGCTTCACTTGCAAAGTGGGTACCTGCTTAGCTAGTGTGCATACAGTGTCACATCTGATTAGTACAGTGTCACATCTGATTAGGCAGGTGCATGGATAGTTGACAAAACACGGGGCCCCCCCCCCCCCCCTGGGAAGACCACATGTCCTAACAATTGATATTCTCTTCCACCTTTGGTATTTTCCCCAGCTATGTTGAGATGCACCAATACAGTATCAACCAGCATACTGATATTTGAGTATGTACTGATGAATGCTAGGTATCATAAGGAAAGGAATGGAAAATAAAACAAAGAATATTATAATGCCTATGTATTGTTCCATGGTGTGACTGCACCTTGAATATTGCATGCAATTCTGGTCGCCGTATCTTAAAAAGGATATAACATTATTAGAAAAGGTTCAGAGAAGAGCCACCAAAATGGTAAAGGGGATGTAAGGATATCCCTATGAAGAAAGACTAAAAAGGTTAGGGCTCTTTAACCTGGAAAAGAGACGGCTGAAAGGAGTTATGATAGAAGTCTATAAATTGATGAACGGAGTGGAATGGGTAAACATAGATTGATTGTTTACATTATCAGAATATAGAAAGACTAGGGGACATTCAATGAAGTTACAGGGTAAATAAACTATTTAAGACTAATAAGAGAAAATATTTTTTCACTCAACATGTAATCAAACTCTGGCATTTGTTACTGGAGAATGTAGTAAAGGCTGTTAGTGTAGCTGGGTTTAAAAAATGTTTGGACAAGTTTCTGGAGGAAAGATCCATAAACCATTATTAAAAAAGGACCCAGGATATCAATGTTTGACCCAATACAAGCATTGTGTAACCTGTGTCTTTGGGGGAAACTGCTAGGTGCGTATGACCTAGATTGGCCACTGTTGGAAACAGGATACTGGGCTTGATGGACTTTGGTCTGACCCAGTATGGCATATCTTATGTTCTTATAATCTTAAACACCAGTCTCTGTACAGTCTCACAGCTGATGTCTCCATATATAATGCTGGGGAATCCGCCTCCACTCATGACTGTTCTGACAATGACAGAATGTTCAAGGAGTTCATGGTCACCAATGATACAGCCATGCCTAGCCCATGCTCTGGCCACTAGTCAACTCGAGACAAAGGGGGCAACATGCACTAGACACTTCAAGGCTATCCACATAATCTTGACACAGACCAACTCATTCAGCAGGGTGACAGCTGAATTCAGCCATTCTCTCCAATGGCTCACTACCTTTCCCAACTTGTTCGGAGCTGTGGAGAAGTCTTGCGTTACCTCTAGTTGCCAGTCATTGACAGTCAATATCCTCACAGTATGCTTGTCTATGGAGGATGTGACCTCCTCCACAGTCACAGTTTGCACCAGGAGAGTAATCAGATGATATTGTGAGTTAAGATATGGTTACTGAGTCCATGTTGGCAAGACGCTGGGGACATTGACAGTAACAGCATTGACACATCCTGAGGTGGGGCATGATTGTTCCATTGCTAGCAATATCAGCCCAATTGATAAATACATGTGGGTCATCCAGGGCTTCTTCCCCACTCTTGACTTCACCTTCATGTCGGCCATGAACAACAGAGGCACATTCTTCTACTCTGCTAGCCATCATCATTACATGCCTCATTGGTCTTTCTAGGGGAGGTTATTGTCCTGGCTGAGGGTTGGCTTGCTGTCCCCTGCTCTTGCATCTGTTAGGAAAGACAAAAGACTTATGACTTTCATGCAGACATTAGCACTTTGTTGTACTCATTATTAGACCATGGTGGAATCCACATGGAAAGCTGCTAACCACAGAGCGTCTCTCTTGTGCTTCAATTTGTCCACAGCCAGACAACCTTGGGAAATGTATTGCACACCCATCATAGTTTCCACACAAGAATGTTGTTCTCCTAGCTCAGGGTTCAGCAGAATGATCATATCTTTCATATGGTGTAGACACACCTGTTCATGTCCTAACCATTTTACATTGTACAAAACTGATGTTTTCCACTGCTAGGTAAACAAATATTCCCTGTACCCTTGCTATTAGCATTATTTATATTTTCTTATATACTGCATCAATGCAGTTTACATTGAACAAACTGAAGTTACATTGAACAGGGCATTATAACTTGGAGATAACTATTTTATAGGGAACATGGGCTATGGAGGGTTAAGTGGCTTGCCCAAGACCACAAGGAGCTCCTGTGGGACTAGAAACCCCAGTCCTTCTGGCCCAAGGTTGCTGTCCTCTAGTGGGATTTGAACCCATGACCTTCTGGCCTGAAGTACCTTGCCCCAACCACTAGGCCACTCCTCCACTCCGCTCCATTATCCTCTTTACAGCTTCCTCTCCATTTTTGTGATTTCTTTTCACATGAATTGTTTACAGTACATGTACATGTTGAGCTGCACCCTCACCACTGCACATCTTTCTTTGAAACATCATTATCAGATCCTTGTATTAGAGTTCTGTATCAGTCATCTGTACATCCCCCTCTAGCAACCACCCATCCACATTTATCTGCAGGCCCCTGATGAATCACATAGATGATGTTAATGACATGGCGGTGGCCCAGATATGTTATGCTTCCCCTTGGATTGACAGAAACTTTATGTCAGCATGAAGGTGAAGCCTTGGTTCTTACCCCAGTATCCACAAGAGTGCAGAGTGCAGCAACTGTGCCAGGTCTCCGGGCCTCTGTAACATAATTGATACTATAAATGAGTATGCTGGTGTGTCATGTACAGGCACAATATTTGGATATATCAGTCAGTGTGGCAATGAGTTTACATAGGGCATACTCACAGGCAAACAGCTGCTGTATGAGCTGTCCTCTGGCCTGGATGCTGCCCTTGTATTCTCCCTGTCACATTCAGGCCAGCACTCGGAATCATCCTCAAGGTCTGGGTTAATATCAACTAGGGTCCTATGCCTGATTGCAGTGTTGTGTAGTATGAAGCCAGCCACTATGATCTCGGTCACAATGAGAGGCCAGTATTGTAAGGCACCACCAGATTTGTCCAAACATCTGAAGTGACTTTTCAACACGTCAAAGGTGCACTCTATGACAGAGCAGGTTACAGCATGTGCCTCATTGTGTCCTTGGGAACCTCACAGGGGGTCTGCAACCAGGACCTGCACCCATATCCTGTGTCACCTATGGAGAGGAAATTAGTGAGAGATATATTGCATATGTGGGTAGCTGCAGCCATACTGCCTGTGAGGTCCTTGCCTCTATAATCCTTGCAGTGGAAAGATTGATACATATGACCAGCAGCCTCAGGACAGGGGAGGTCATAGGGTGGCCAATGGGTGGGATCACAGTGTACGCATGGCATAATGCACAAGGAGATGTTGTGAACTGCTGTGCCCAATAATCTCAGTCTAGGTACTGAGTCACATCCCAACGCTGACCCTGCAGACAGTGGAGCCATAGTGCTGCAGAGGTGTGGATAGTATCCTGGTGTGAGATGGTCAGGCAGTCCAGCTGTTGTGACTAATCAGTCATGATACACTATAGGACCTGCAGTGAGTCTCACACTGTATCTAATGAGGGACTCAAAGCAGTATGCTTCAGTGGGCTGCCGTAGCACTGGCACACACCTGGGTTGGAGCATAGATAATTTGACATAGTTTGTCAACGCCTCATGTTCCATTCGGGGTTTCCTACCAGCACTAGATGCATATGACATGCTTGACCTAGTCCTGGCTTAGAACCAATTGAATGCAGGGAGTAGTCGGCAACACATTTCAGATAGGTTCCAACAGAGATGTATTCACTCCATCTCCCTGCATTCATTGGTGTGACCCCAGGTCTGGATCGAGCTTATGGGTTGAATCTGGGGGCAGTTGGGAACCCTAGATCCTTAAGTGGGAATGCTGCCCACAGGCTGCAGATGCCCAAACCAGACACGGTCCTGTCCTAGTCTGGCCCCATTGCATGCAGGGACCTGTAGTCTTGCTTGTTTGGTTGAGTACAATTGAGTACTCCGAACTACATGCCCTTGCATGCAATGGGGTGAACCCAGGACTGGATCAGGCCTGTCAGACATATCTGATGCTTGTTGGCAAACGTACCCCAGGCCATTCTAAGCACAGATTTAGCCTGCTAGTGGGTATGATTGGCCTCTGCAGGTTTTGTGGGCATTCAACTGACAGGTGCTTCATGATCTTGACAGTTTAACAGATTTGTTTCATAATGCAATGTTGCTTCTTAGGCACCCCTACATCACTATGTACTCTATGTGCAGAGTGATGTGTATCTGCACTCATAGATGGCTCTCTGATATGCTCCATTGGATGTGGTTATTGTAGATTCCTGTGTCAAAGATTTGATTCTAAGAATATCTCTGACGTGCATCTATTCTTTCCCTGTGTTTCCTGATTCATGCCCTATTTTTCCTCCCACATTTGCCCTCCCCCTCCCTGCAGTCAGTACAGGCATATTCCACTGCTCATCTGACGGTGAATGTGTATGGGTAGCAATGACTGCATATCAAGCTTTATGAACTCAATGATTGACCACCCATTGTGGTTTCACAATGGTCCCAGGTAGGTTCCTATCTGCTAGCAACCCACTGAGGTGTGCTATCCCCATTAGCTTTTTGGACACATTGTCAGCCAGACCACAGTTCCCAGAATGCATCAGGACTATGTGGCCTCAGAGACTGCACTACATGACATTGTCACAGCTGCAGCTCAGTAAGATGGATACTTTTCAGCTGCCTCTGGGTCATGTTTTCTATGGATATAGAGTACTAGGAAGGGTGGCTGGGCTATGTTGGTGCTTTAAGTGTTCAACTGAGAGGACTGTGGTAACCTATACAGTCTAACACACATTTTTCATAATCAACTGGTAGCTTACATGCCACCTCTGACTCACAGACTCCTTTCTAAGCAGGGTGGCTTTGTATCCCCCATCACAGATGGCCCTCCCGCATGCAGCATAGAGTTAACAGAAAGGCCATGGCAAGGTCAGACAATTGAGACTATTTCAAGCTATTTCTGCATTTCCTGTGTCATCTATTTCCCTCTAGGAGGATCATTAGTTTACTTCCATCTGTCTTCCCTCACCTGTCTCCTTGCATGCAATACTACAGAATCCACAGGCCATTCACAGAGGACTTTTTGTGAGGCAAGACTGGTTACTAATCTGAATATAGGAACTGAGTAAATTAACTCTTCTTGTACACGATAAGATGTACATTGCAGGCCCACTCATGCAATATGGTTCCACTGTGGCACAGGTCAGTCTGACTCACAACCTCACCCCTTCAAGTGTGTAACATGGTATTACAGCACCTCAGTCCTGGACATGGTTACCCCGGCCTTTCTGTGATTGGGAGCAGGGTGACTGGCATTGATTGCACTACCTTCTCTATTGGGTATGATTCAGTTACATTCACAGTTTTCAGAGGTGTCAGATGGCTCAACTGTCTGGGTTGGGAAACTATATGCTTGGTGCTCCAGTAGTCAGTGGTTTAGGCCCAGGCCTCTCTTTCCCACCTACATTTACTGTGTGGCTCTTCTTCCCATAACAGGCCCCATTCTCATATTAGCATTTTAGGTACCCAGCCTGTACTAGTACATTTGCTGTGTGGCTCGCTTTCCCATAACAGACCCATTCTGATATTAGCTTTTCAGGTGCATAGCCTGACCTAGTACATTAACTGCCTGGCTCTATTTCCCATAACAGGCCCCTTTAGGGTAGGCAAGTGGTTCTGGATCTTGGGGACACCCTGATCCATTTCTGGCTTTATGTTACTAGCTGCATGGACTTGCTATCTGCATTTTCTTGAGAAATCAGCATTGTGAAACCAGGAATGGATCAGGATGTCCCTAAACAATGGAACCAGTTGGCCACCCTAGACCCCATTCTGATATTAGCTTTTCAGGTGTCCAGCCTGGCCTAGTACATTTATTGTGTGACTCTCTTTCCTATAACAGGTCCCATTAGGGTGGGCATGTGGCTTCAGATCTTGAGGACACCCTGAGCCAGTCCTGGTTTTACCGAACTAGCTGCATGGACTTGCTATCTGGATTTTCTTGGAGAGGTCAGCAATGTGAAACCAGGACTGGATGAGGGTGTCCCTGAAAGCTGGAGCCAATTGGCCTCCCTAGACCCCATTCAGTTATTAGCTTTTCAGACGCCCAAATGGGCATGTGTGCCCAACTGCTAGCAAATATAAAATAATGAGAGGTCACTCATCCAGTAGCCAGCTGTGCCCATAATCTCCCACCTCAAATTATTGGAAGAGTGTTGAGTGATTCAAGATGTAGGAATCATGGGTTGACCTAGCAACCTGGGCACCGCATTCAGTATGCTCATGTTTGCATAGCACACCATCTGAACATTCAGGGAATGGAAGTGCTTTTGGTTACGCAACATCACTTCCCTGTCTCAGGGTGGGATAAGAGCCACATGTGCAACCAATGGCTCTCATCCCGTGTGGTAGACCCGCAAATCTGTGAAACTGCTGCTTGAGGTTCACCCACTGTTGCCTTTCATTAGGAAACACTATGTAGTTCCTGACCTGCAGAGCATGGCTCTCAGTACTTGGTGGAGGCTTCTGCCATATGTGACCATGGACATTCCTCCAATTTCATCCAGAGATGTTTGGAAGCAGCCAGAGGCAAAGAAATGTAGCGCACTCAGGAGCTTTGTCATCCCTGGTATGGCATATGACCAGGCTGTAAGAGGCTAGGTCAGGTCTTAGATCCTCATAAAGCTCTTTTATGGCCCCTGTTCTCAGTCTGTAGAGGGTCCTCAGGGAGGCTAAGGATGGTGGCCCTAACTCTCTGTAGATATGGGGCCTTCAGGGCTGGACTTCCTTCTTCTGAAAATGCAATGTCCGCCACTCTCCAGGTTGGTGCCCCTGCACATTGACCCCCAGCACCTGAGAAGGGTCACAGGCTGGCCCAGGTATTGTGGAGCCTCCTCAACTGCCTCACATCCTTCACTATCTAGCCATGAAGCTACTTGTACCGCAATGTAGTAGGTCATGCTATAGCAAGGCACAGGCCCCAGGCCTTAGTACTTTATAGGCTGGACTGCTGGTTGGCCCTGTTGCACACACTAGGCTGTCATTTAGCTATTGTGAATTGCTGTTAGCAGGGACCAGTCTCATGTAATGCCAGTTTTGACCTGGCATTCTGGTTCCATTCAGCTATGCCTCTAACACCCACTAATCGGGATCAGCGTTAGTGTACCCCCACTGAGCCCACACACACTCCGCCCAGTCACCGTCCATTCTCTGCCTCTTTTGCCTTTGCAGGGTGCTGCAGGTTAGCTCCTGTTGCGGCTGCCTTATTGGCGCTTTCTGTCATGCAAACTGCTACTGGGCACCCATACCAGCCGCAGACGCCTTTAGTGCTGTTTAGTAATCATACCCCTATGATTCATAGTGGTTTTGTATGTGGACAGCACAACTGTGTTTGTAGAAAGATTATCTGAGGCTTTGGAGGAGATATGGTACCAAAAGAGGCACTTTTTACATATCATTTATGCTTTATTGGTGCTTGATATACCACCTTTATGCGAGTAAGCAAGACAGTTTACAAAAAAAATAAACAAATATCAGATGAAAACCAGAAAAAAAAATCTGTTGAAAATCATGTTGTAAAATTACCCTCAAAGAGAACAATAATGAAATCCCTTTCTATGGGCTCTTTTACCAAAGAAAATGGTGTTTTTTTTAATTTTAATTGTTATTATTGACTTTTCTCTATGTGGCCAAAAGTACTCATGTTGTTTTATGGGGTACATATGGTACTTTTACTTGTGGGATTAGAGTGGGAAAGGTAAATGCACAAATAGTTCTGAATCACCGACTCGACGGCACTTAACAACAACCAAGTTACTGCATAGCCAAGACCATATATAGACCACAACATATTCCCCTTGAACACTTGACTTAAGAGGTTAATTCCCAGGTCTTCACTCATGACCCATGGTGCGTATCATTCAGAAGCAAATCTGTAGTTATGTGCACCATAATTCAAGAACGGATTCCATTCATTCAGAACATTCTATTCTCTCAAGTAGAGGAATAGCCTAGTGGTTAGAGCAGTGTGTTAAGAAGCAGAAAAGCCAGGGATTAAACACCTCTCCTTGGGTACAGCTTACATTGTACATTCACATCTTCTGCATTTTTCTATCAAATCACCTCCACCTTCCTTTCCCTATGAAATACTCAGCAGCATTTGCAGGTAAAAATACCTGCAGACTTTGCACCAAAGTGCAAGTTTGGTAATTACACCAAGTTTGGTAATTGCAAACATAAAAAAGCAACTGTAAAATCTTTGTAAGAAATGATACATTCTTAAATTTATATTGAAAACACCTTCTGCTCTCAGTAATTATTAATTCCAGCAAATCCCTACTTATATCCCAGGACATCAAGTGTATGCTAAGTGTTTGCAGTGAAACAGAACTGCTCTGTTATGGGATTAGATCTTCCCAGGTGCCTCATTCAGTGCATTTCTAGTTATATAAATGTATCATCATCTTTAAAACATGAGTATATATTAATCATTTTTGGGAACATACTTTCAAAAGGAAGGGGATATTCCGTCAACTAAAAGCAACGCATTCTCTCCTCTATGTATTGCTATAGAATGTGGGCATCAGCACAATGTCATTTATTCGGTCTGTATGTTTGCATCGTCCAAGCAGAGGCTCTCTGCTTTATTAACTTGTTTTTAGTGTTCTTAAAGTGAGACAAGGTCACTCTCTGCTTTAGGTTGAGCAATCATTGTGTGTGTTACCTTGTTAAAACCACGTTGAAATTGTAAATCTGTTATATATTCCATTAAACTGCCAATTCAATTAAGAAATGTTTTCTGAAAGCATTTATTGAATTGAAAGCGCAGCAACAATTACATTGTGTTTTGATGCTTTACAAATGAATTGAAAATTCAGACTTAGAAACATTTGCTGGTGCCAGTGTAGAGCGATAATCACACTGGCAGGCCAGAGATGAAATACGTTTGTCATTAAAGGTTTTGTGATATCATTGACTTTCAACAATGAACAATTATTGTCATGATTATGGAACCTAGAAGGGTATGTGAGCATTTAAGTGCTTCATCACTAATAGTTAAGATACCTCTTTTTTAAAAATTAAAAAAATAAATGTGTGTGATTCACTTACCGAAGCCATATCAAGCAATGATATACAGCAGGGCACAGTCAGAATAAAGCAAGGCTAATTAGCGATCAAACAGAAAATGCTACTATAAAGAGAGTGCAACCTTTACAGTATTTCAGATTCCTTAAGGAGAAACAGTGCTAATAAAAATGGGGCCATTTTTGAAAGGTATTTACATGGTCTACAGCCTTGTAAATCATGTAAATGCCTTAAGGGCAGATATTCAATGGCATTTACACGGTTAGTGCCATTGAATATTCCCCCTAACTCTCCTATGCACTTTGATGCTATCCGGTTAGTATCGGGGTGCGTCAGGGGCATTCTGGGGTGGGGAGTACCGCTAACTGGGTAGGAGCAATAATGCACTACTAGCCGGTTAGTGATCTGCGGCTAAAACTAAGCCAGCTTTTTATTTCTCCTAGCTTTGGTCACGGATGCTAACCAGGTAGCACTGCAATATCGCTGCTACCTGGTTAGACTATATGGTGGAATCCTCTGGGCACCAAAACCGGATATTCAATTTAATTTAATTTAATTTAATTAACAGTATTTCTAAACCGCCTTATCTTAATAATCAAGGTGGTATCACAGCAAACAATCGAGTAAAGTGAGTGTGTTATACATGCAGTAAGGGTGAAGTTGAGTGTGTGTTGTATTGTGTGCTGGATTGGTATGAGCTATGTGCAGAGTGGGCTATATACAGTGGTGCAAAAAACATATACATTCATTATTTAGGCAGTATCATGTGCTGTTATACATTTTCTGAGGTTATGTGATGTGTCCATAGTGTTCTATGAACAGCATGGTTTTCAGTTGTTTTCTAAAGTCCTTGAGGTCTGTAGTAGCTCTTAGATCGTCCGGTAGATTGTTCCATATTGTTGGAGCGGCCATGGAGAGTGCTCTGTCTGTTGTGTCCTTGCGTGTGTGTTTGTATTCACTTGGGGTGCTGACTCGGTTGTGTGTATGTTTTCTTCTGGGACGTGAACTGGTGTCTGGTTGTATGAGGGTGTGCAGGCTGTTTGCTGATGTGTGCTGTTTTATCTTAAATAGGTTTATGATTGTTTTGTATCTGATTCGTGCATGGATTGGAAGCCAGTGTAAGTCCTTTAAGGTGGGTGTGATGTGCTCCTGTCGTGCGGTTCCTGATATGATTCGTGCTGCTGTGTTTTGTGCCAGTTGGAGTGGTTTGAGGGTTTGTTTCGGTAGTCCAAGGTATATCGGATTGCAGAAGTCCAGTAGTGGGGTTATCAGTGCTTGACAGACGGTACGGAAGTGTTCTGGGGCGAGGAGCGGTTTTAGTCTCCTGATGATTCGCATCTTGTAGTAGGCTTTTTGGATTGTTTTGTTTATGTGAGGCTTGAGATTGAGTTTGTTGTCCAGAGTAACTCCGAGGTATCTCACTTCTGATCTTATTGGTATGGTAGTTCTTTGTATCATTATATTTGGTGGGTGTATGAAGCTTTGGTTCCGAGTGATGATTAAAGCTTCGGTCTTGTTGTAGTTTATTGCGAGGTTGTTGTTTTGACACCAACTCGCCATTTGGGGAGGCAGTCTGTTATCTTGGCATTGAATATCCGGGGTTAGGGGTGAGCGAGCAGGGCTATGCACCATAGTGGCACATAGTGGAACATAGCCTGCCTAGCTGAAAATTGGGCCCAAAAGCTTTAACAACATTTATGGGCTTTGGGCTTGATATTGAGCTATGTGCATTGAATATCCGGTGATTGACACAGACACAGGAAGCCACCAAAGTTAACCATGCACTAGCAATATTGGATGCTGCCTGGTTAGTTCCTACGTCTTAAAGATAGGCAAGAGTTTTCCTATCTTTAAGGTGCAGATCGCTAAACGGGCAGCATGCAATATGGTTGCTGCCCAGTTATGACTTGTCGCCACCTCCGTTCCGCCCCAGAATGCCTCTGACACCCCCCCCCCATACTAACTGGATAGCAATGGGGAATGTAAGAGAATTAGAAGAGGATAGTAAATGGCATTAACCATGTAAGTGTCATTGGATATCCCCATTTCAGGCATTTACATGATTTACTGGGCTGTAAACTGTGTAAATGCCTCTTGAAAATCGGGCCCTTTGTTTTTTGTTCAATCTTTTTATTTAATTTTCAAATATAACATGCACAATCACATTTGATTTAATAAATGGAGAAAGGAAGGTAAGGAAATCCACAGTACTACCTTTAAACTTTCAAAAGGGACACTATGATAAAATGAGGAAAATAGTTAAGAAAAAACTAAAAGGAACAGCTGCAAAGGTTAAAGATTTACATCAAGTATGGGTGTTGTTTAAAAATACTAACTTGGGGAGTGAGATTGGAGTGTGGAGTGAGGGGAGTTGGCAGTGGAGACTGCGTCCTGAGTCTACCGGACTGACCCTGTGGAGGTGACTTTGTTGCTTGAAATCGGGCAGGCACGCCCGGGACAGTCTCTCCCCCTGAGGGGCCTTGAGGGAGCCTTAAAAGCCTGCCAGAATATCATACCCTCGGAGTGAGATTGGAGTGTGGAGTGAGGGGAGTTGGCAGTGGAGACTGCGTCCTGAGTCTACTGGACTGACCCTGTGGAGGTGACTTTGTTGCTTGAAATCGGGCAGGCACGCCCGGGACAGTCTCTCCCCCTGAGGGGCCTTGAGGAAGTTTAATAGCTTTAGCTGCCCCATGACTGCGGAGCGTGTCCGCGGAGTGTGTCTGAAGGGGCGTGTCTGAAGGGGCAGGTACTGCCCCTTAGACGCCCCTTCGACGCCATCTTGACGCTTTGAGCTTTGGCGTTATTGTGCCCTATGTAGCAGCGAGTTAGTGAAGTGTCTGTTGCTCGATGTTGTGAATCCTCTGCCGTGATAAGTATTGTTATCTTGTTTTCCTTTTTACAAGCTATGGGTAAGAGGAAAGCTAAAGCGGGCAGCAAGAGTCCTGGGGCCAACTCTGGAGGGTCTAAACTAGTCGGCCCTATGGATAAACATCTAGTTGTCCTTCCTTCCCCCCTGGCTCAGTCTTCTTCCGATGGGGTTTCTCTGAGCCCCAACGGGAGATCTCCCCCTCCTTGCCCTGGGTTAGCTTTTTCTGCCTCTCCTAGATCTTCTGTATTGGCAGATCGAAATTTGAAGGGAGGGATGTGTTTGCCCATGCCAGTTCAATGTTTAACCTCAGAGGTTTGTTTAGAGCTCCCAGAGTTAACGTCTGAAGCAGAGGTGACTTTAAAGGATTTGTGGGGTGCTTTAAAGTGCATTGATTCAAAAGTGTCTGTGAAATTTAATTCCCTATGTACCTTTACCCAGGATGCTGTAGTAGCCCTACAGCACCTGGATAAAAGAGTATCAACTATTGATTTGGCCTTTTCTAAAATGGAATCTCATGTGGCTCCTCTTCATTCGGCTAGTGCAGCCGGTATTAAAGATTCTTTGTTTTTACACTCGAAAGTGGAATCGCTTGAGAATTCGTTGAGGGTGTGTAATCTCAGATTTTTAAATATTCCTCAGTCTCCATTGCTTTCTGCTAAGATTTTGTTAGATAAGTATCTTAAAAAAATATTGGCTATTTCTGATGCTATTGATGTTACCCAGATTTATTATATCCCCTCATCTTTGAAAAAGGTCAACTTAGTGGAGGGTGAATTGGATGAGATAACCCCTTCTATTTCCAATCTCACTGCCTTTATTGAAGATTCCCTTGAGATTATTTCCTCACGGTCTACCCTACTGGTCACCTTTCCTTCGGTGGTGACTAAGCAGCGTATACCTAAAGCATACTTTCGAGTGAAAGCTGTTAAGTTACGTGGGCAGGTTGTCAATATTTTCCGGATGTCTCACGTGCCACCCAATTGCGGCGTAGGCAGTTTCTATCTTTGAAGCCTCGTGTGGCTGCATTGGGTGCCACCTTCTTTTTAAGGTTTCCCTGTAAGTGTGTCGTCAATTATGACGGTGCTTCCTTTATTTTTGTTGATGTGATGCATCTGGAGAAATTTTTGACGGATAGACAGGGCTTGGACGGGGACAATGTAGCTTGACCACAATTTCCCCTTTATTGAGTGGGCCATGTAATTGACCCTAGTTTCTATATGATTTTGTTTTCTGTTACTTATCTAAATTTTGCTCTCATGATGTGGACTATATCATTTGTGTTCAATTGCCTTGATGCATATTGTCTGGTTGATGATTTTTTGATTTTCTTTGCTTGTATTTGATCTTTATATTTGGTGGAAAATAATAAATACATTTCACTAAAAATACTATCTTGGAAGTCCAGACCAGCTATATTCCACACTTTAAGTGGAAAGAAGTCCAAAAAACTGCCAGCATGATTTAAATGTGAGGTTAGAGAGACTGTTTTAGCAAAAAAAAGCATCTTTCAGGAAATGGAAAAAGGAGTCAGAGGACAAAAACTGGAAACAACATAAGCACTGGCAAGCTAGATGCATGTCATTGATAAGGCAGGCAAAGAGAGAATTTGAAAAAAAGCTTGCCATGAAAGCAAAAACGCATAATAAAATCTTTCTCAAGTACATTTGTAGCAAAAAACCTGTGAGAGAGTCAGTTGGACCATTAGATGATAGAGGGGACAAGGCCATAGCAGAGGGACTGAATTAATTCTTTGCTTCGGGAACATACTTTCAAGGGGAGGGGGATATTCTATCAAACTAAAAAGGTAAAAGGAAGTTATCCATGATTGAAATGGAATTTAATTGTGATGAAGAATTAAAAGAAATATCAATAAATCGGGAAGATGCATTACAACTATTTGATAAATTAAAGAGTAACAAATCACATGGACTGGATGGTATATATCCAGGGGTGTTGAAAGAAATGAAATATGAGATTGCAGACCTACTATTAGTAATCTGTGAACTATCATTAAAATCATCTGTAATATCTGAAGATTGGAGGATGGCCAATGTAATGCCAATTCTTAAAAAAGATTTCAGGGGTGATTCAGGAAACTACAGACTGGTGAGCCTGACATCAGTACTGGGAATAATGGCAGAAACCATTATAAAGAACAAAGTTACTGAACATGTATACATTTATATATATATATATGTATTTTTGTTGTTGTTGTTGTTCAGGGTAGGGACTCTTGGCAACTCAGCTGCCTCTGACTTTTCTTGGCAATGTGAGTAGATTGCCAGGCCTTTTCTTTGGAGGCAATGGAGAGTAAAATGACTTGACTAAGGTCACCAGTTGGGATTGGATGTTCATTCTTTGGGTACTAAGCAGTTGCTGAAACCACTAGGCTACTCTTCCACAATGTTCAATCACTTATGGTTTAATGGGAGAAAGCTAACGTGGCTTTAATTAAGGAAGGTTTTTATCTTACTAATCTGTTATATTTTTTGAAGGTGTGAATAAACAGGTAGACAAAAGTGAGCCAGTCGATATAGTGTATCTGGATTTTCAGAAAGCCTTTGACAAATTCCCTCATGTATTATTGTGGATCAGGAACTGATCAAAAACTAGAAAGTAGAGGGTTGGGCTAAATGTCCAATTTTGTTGTTGTTAAGTGCCATCAAGTCAGTGTCAACGCATGGAAGCCCTCTGGTGTGTTCAGTCTTCAGACGGATGGCTCATTGTGACAGACTGGCACCCATAGCTGCTGATATTATATTGATCCATCTCATTGCTGGCCTTTCTCTTATGCATTGACCTTCTACCTTGCCAAGCATGATGTCTTTCGCTAATGATCTCTCTTTGCATGATATGTCCAAAGTACGAGAGTCAAAGTCTTGTCATCTGTGGTTCTAATTTTACCAATTTTACCAATGGAAAAGGGTGAATAGCGGAGTACCCTAGGGAAAAATTGCAAGAGGACATTGATAAACTGGAAAATTGGACATTCAAACAGCAGATGAAATTTAATGTGGACAAGTGCCAAGTTATGCATTTAGGAAAGAACAACCCAAACTGTGTTTACATGATGCAAGGTTCCACATTAGGAACTATACCTTGAATACTGTGTGCAATTTTAGTCACCATATCTAAAAATGATATAGCAGAATTAGAAAAGGTAGAGAGAAGAGCCATCAAAATGGTAAAGTGGATGGAAGTATACTCCTATGAGAAGAGACCTAAAAAGTTAGGGTTCTTCAACCTAGAAGAGATGGCTGAGGGGATTTATGATAGAGGTCTATAAATTAATGAATGGAGTGGAATAGGTAAATGTAGATCAATTGTTTATGCCATCAAAAAGTAGAAAGACTAGGGGGACATGCAATGAAGCTACAGTGTAAACCATTTAAGCTAATAAGAGAAAATATTTTTTTCACTGAATGCGTAATCAAACTCTGGAATTCGTTACCGGAAGATGTAGTAAAAACTGTGTATCTGGGTTTAAAAAAGAATTAGACCATCATTAAAGAGGATCCAAATCCACAGCTTGTCCCAATACTAATACTGTGGAATCTGTGTGTCTTTTGGGGAAACTTCCAGGTACTTGTGACCTGGATTGTCCACTGTTGGAAACAGGATACTGGTCTTGATGGACCTTGGTCTCATCCAGTATGGAATTTCTTATGTTCTTAAGAATTGTGAAAAATTGCAAGAGGACCTTGATAAATTGGAAGACTGGACATTCAAATGGCAGATGAAATTTAATGTGGACAAGTGAAAATGTATGCATCTAGGAAAGAACAATCCAAACTATGATGACACACTGTGAGTTTCATATTGGGAACCATCACCCAGGAAAAGATTTAGGTGTCATCGTGGCTAACACATTGAAACACACTGCCCAGCATACAGCAGCAGCCAAGAAGGTAAATAGAATGCTAAGAATCATAATGGAGAATAAAACAAAGGATATTATAATGTCTCTGTATCGTTCTATGGTGAGACCGCACCTTGAATATTGTGTGCAGTTCTGGTCACCATATCTAAAATGGATATAGCAGAATTAGAAAAGGTAGAGAGAAGAGCTACCAAAATGGTAAAGGGGATGGAAGGATACCCCTATGAGGAGAGGCTAAAAAGGTTAGGGCTCTTCAACCTGGAAAAGAGACGGCTGAGGGGAGATATGATGGAGGTCTATAAATTAATGAATGGAATGGAAAGGGTAAATGTAGTATAGGAAAGTCTTGCCTTAGAAATTTGGATGTAATATTCAAAGTGTTTTAGCCAGTTAGAATACCTATTAACCAGCTAAAATGAACTGGGGCTGATATTCAGTGTCACTATCTAGATAGTCCGGTGCTGAACCTTGGATATTCAGCGACGGATGCCAGATAAGTTACAATGCTGAATATCGTGGTTTAATTAAAGCGGTGGCTAAGCACTTTAAACAGAGTAGATGTCAACTCTGAACATCCTCTGTAACCGCGTTAATCCCTTTAAATATCAGGTCCTATGTTCTTATGATACTACTACTAACACTGAGCAGGACCGCACCTAGCCCTGTGCAAGCGGTGTGGCCGCACAGGACACAAAGGCTTAAGGGGCGCATTTTAGCTGTCTTCCGTTGCCTGCCGCCACCACTTTCTCTTCTTTCAATGGTGGCAGGCAATGGCAGGACAGCTAAAATGCGCCCCTTAAGTCTTTTTGCCGGAATGCTAAGCAGATCTGCTTAGCATGATGGAGACTTGCACATTGGGCGCGCCTCTTCTCTCCTGTCGTGGGGGGGGGGGGTGGGGAGAGAGAACACATGCCCGATGTGCAAGTCCCACAGGGCACGATCTTCACTCGGTATGGCCCTGACACTGAGCATTTGTATAGCACTACAAGACGTACACAGCGCTGCACAGACAAGTAAGAGACAGTCCCTGCTCTTCAGAGCTTACAAGCTAGTCAAGACGGACAACACAATAAGTGTAGACAGATATAGACAGGGATACATCTAGGGGGAATGGTAAGGAAACACAAGGAGATCAGCTGAGTCAAGATCCAAAAGCAGGAGCGAAAAGGTCAGTTTTCAGCCTGGATTTGAAAAGGGCCAGAAAAGGAGCCTGATGCACAGACTCAGGTAGTTTGTCCTAGGCATAAGGAGCAGGAAGGAGAAAGGAGCAAAATCTGGAGTTAGCAATAGAAAGAGAAGGGCACAGATAGAAGTGATTTGCCAGAAGAGTGGAGTTTCCAGGGAGTGGTGTAGGGAGGCATAAAAGAGGAAAGGTAGTGAGGAGCTGCAGAGTGAATGCACTTATAGGTCAGCAGGAGAAGTTTGAACTGGATGCAGAAACAGATAGGGAGCCATTGAAGTGACTTGAGAAGAAGGATAATATGAGCATGATGAGCCTGGCAGAAAATTAGTCACACAGCAGTGTTGAACAGATTGAAGGGGGGAGAGAGATGAATAAGTGGGAGACCAGCAATGAGTAGGTTACAATAGTCAAGACTGAAGGTGATTAAGGAATGGATAATTGTCTTATAGGTTGCACATTTAAAAGCAAACTGGACAAAGTGTTTGTTCACTGTAAGCACAATTAAGCTGTTCAAATATGTGGACATGACATTTGGTAGAGCTGAATTTAAAAAGGGTTTAGGCAAGTTTCTGAAGGACACGTTCATAAATAATTATTAGCCATGTAGACCTAAGAAAGCTACTACATATCTCTGAGGATGAGTAACAAATAATAGGCCTACTTTTCAGGATCCTACCAGTTATGACTTGAACCTGCTGCTGTTGGAGACCAAATGCTGGGCTCAATGGACCTTTGGTCTGACCTGACATTGCACATCTTAAGTGGCATTTGAAGGGGCATCCAAGTGCAGGCGGGGATGTCTAAGGCAAAATGTGCAGAGAAACACCAATGATGTCTATGGTTTGGCCTGACTTTGAAACACAGATTTCCTTGACTTGGACCCCTGTGCCAGTTTCCCCATAGACATCTCTGCTAGGAAAGTTTTGAGCAGGGACATCTCCCTCATGCATGTTTGCATATGGGATGTCCATTGGCAAGTCTCAAATGAAAACGAATGCCCTAAGTCCCCATCAGTCTTCATTGTTATCATGAAAAATATATGGGATATGAGCATACCTCCTTTTCAAGAACCCTTGGGTGTTTGGCTGACAAAACAAGGACGTTTGTGATGTCTCTGCATGCCTGTAGCAGGTATAAACTGATGCAGCTTGGGACATCTAGGACATTGCTAAAATCAGGCAAGGGTGCCCATGTTCTTGGGAAAGCCCCACACATGCCTATTTCATACCCTCGTTCTGCCTTGGACGACTTCATACCAGAGACGTCTTTAAAACCACTTTCTAAGATGGCTTCAAGGAAGTCTCGGTGGGTTGGACATTTCTATGCCCATTTTCAGTTTTCCAAAGCACAAATAGGGCTTCTGAAATAATTCTCCTTATGTTCACAAACTTCAAACATTTTATATGTATTTTCTAATTGTTTGCCCATGGAATACTCTTTACCACCGATGATCAAGGCACTAGGCTTCCCAAGGGGTTATGTTGCGTTCTTCACATTGCAGCATCAAAGCCTTTTCCGATACCTTGTGGAGAAACATTCCTGCTTTGTCTTCTGCCTTTGGACAGTCACTAATCTTCCTGCAGCATAACAGTCAGTTTTTGACAAGCTGCAATTTCCAGTTGATCAGTGCCACCCTAAATCTGCCTACTAGTTCAGTAATCTCAGCACAGAAAAGGGGCAGAGATCTGTCCTGCATGCGGACAAAGACAACTCACTTCCTTCTACCCGAATTCCTGGTCTCCCCTCCACATTTGAATTTCTGTCGAGAACTTTTCCAGGGAATGTGCAAAGATGCTGCTGGGGTTATCCTAGCTTCAGCTTAATTTTACCATTTACTACAATAGTTAACATACTTCCATCACAAATCTCAGAGCAAGTTGCAATATAATAAAAATAGACCCCATAAAAAGAGAGAAGAAATAAATAAAAAAATAATAACAACAATCGGGTCAATATTTAAACACTGCAGTCAGAGCTTTATAACATACCAGGTACCGTGTTTAAAGATAATTGGGATATCAGTGCTGCTCTCCAAATTGCGGGCAGTGCCAAATATCTTTCTAGAGCAGTCAACATTGGAGCTGCCTGGACAGCAGTGATATTATTTCCACTCTCTGGATAAAGTTAGGACAGCCGTTTTACCATCGTAACTTAATCAGAACAGTTATCCGGATAGTAGTCTGAGTATTACCATTTTCCAGATAGTTTGCTGACTGACCCTCGCATCACCCCCATAATACCTAAGTGTTATCTGGATAATGCCAAGGCAGTCTGTAAAGACATTCAATAGTGCCACTGAGCATCTGACTAAAGGCTACCTACATGTAGATAAATGCCTTTTGAATATCAACCTGAAAGTAAATAATCATAAATAATGCTGCATCTATAAGAAAATTAAAGCTGAACCATATGAAGATAACTTTCTTCTATCAGAAAAAAACAAAAGCCTACACAAATAGCCATCTCAACACATTTTAGAAATAGCTCTTCACTGTTAAGCTTCTGTATCTCAAATGTCAAACTGCTCTACAAAAGAGGAATAGAACAATTAAGGGATGTGCAGTGAAAAAAAAAAGATTTTTCATTCATTTTTGGACATTTCAACTTTTTAAGGAGCGTTAATGCATTTTCGTGTCTGGAAATCAACTCAATTTGTTCATTTGTAGGTTTTCATGCTTTATATTGATTTTGCACTCACTTTTTCTTTGAGATGCTTAAATGAAAGAAAGGTGTACTAATGAACTTATATCCTTAGGAATAAGAAAAAGCCAACTTATGAGTACAGGGCAACTGAGCATCCTACAAGGAAGGTAACAGCTCAGTAACTGAGCAAGATGTGCCAATATGAACACCTTAAAAGCCATAAACAAATTTTTAAACTAAGAATGCCAAACTGCAGGCAATCAATGCAAGCGTGAAAAACACAGTTTGGACTCTGTAATGAAAAACAAATGCAACATGAGCAGAAGAAAACAAAGCAATAAGTTAAATGATAGGCGCAATATCAGTCTGCAAAAATGAGTAGCAAAAAATAATGAAATCCTGTAATCACCAATACCAAGAATAATGTCTATCTTTTGGGAACCTGGCAGGTACTGGTGACCTGATTGGTGACTGTTGGAAACTGGATACTGGGCTTGATGGACCTTTGGTCTGACCCTGTATGGCATTTCTTATGTTCTTATATAATCCCAAACTTGAATAAAACAATGAATGCCCGAAGCGAGTAAAGTCTCAGCAAAAGGAATTGATATCAGTGATATTGGTCAGTGTTGGATTTATTTATTTATTTTATATTTATGGAATTTCAACATACAACCAAGAATCATTCTTAAACAGAAAGTAAGCAAAATCAAGAACACAAAGAAAAATACAAGTATTCCCCTTGCAAAATTAACAAGATAGCAAAAAGTAATGCTCTTAGGCCCTCAATCGAGGAGGAGGAGGAGGAGACTCTAAAAGACAATAATTCCTTAGCAAAGATGCAAGAAATTGCAACTGAGCCAATAATTACTTGCATACCACTGGGGAGTCAATTGCAGCATCCAGACACCGGGCGTTCACGAAAGTCAACAATTGTGAGGGCTCATAAAAAATATAGGAAATAGACTGAAATTTAACCAGACATTTACAAGGATGCATAAGAAAAAAGATCCCTCCCAGCTGTTGAACCCCCAGATGGAGGAGTTAAAATTCATGACAATGTTTCCATGTTTCTCTGGCCAGATCAGGGTACATCCTAACCAACAAACCATGAAAAAGCGCATTCCTCTTTTTAAAGAAAAGTTTCAGCAGCCATTCTTTATCTGAAACTAACATGAAAGTTAAAAGGAGTATAGATGGTGTTACTGCTTCCAGTCCAGAAGATTCCAGTAGCATTGATACATCTAGCACAATTTACTGTATCCCAGGATCCTCAGATGACGATTTATGTTTACCCAACAATAAATAATACCATTTTACCAGTGAGGAATGTGAATCCTTCGGAATTGCAAAGTTTCAGACAAATATTTCTTAAACATTTCACTTGCAAAATCTTAGCTGACCTGGGAAAGTTAATAATCCTTAAATTTGCCGCTCTAGAAGCATTTTCCAGCTGTTCAATCTTCACTAGCATAGTAGTAGAACCCTTAATATTATCTTCAACCTAATTTTCCATAGCATCCATTCTAATTTTAGCCTCAGAAATGAAAGTCTGCACAGTAGTAACCTAGAAATTTAACTCATCAATCTCTGTGGCATGTGATGACACCCGAGCAGCCAAAAAAGACTCTGTGGAAGCAAAGCAGATCCCAAGGAGACTATCATTGCCCAAATGGTCTACAGCGTGAACGTTTCAGGGTGAACTGGGGTAAAATCTGACCAGTGCACACCACACCAACAGTTGGTCCCTTCTCCATAGCTCTCAGCGCCTGGCTTCCACTTGCCGACACAGACACTCCCGTAATTGGTTGCTCATGCTTCGAAGAATTGAAGGCTGAGACGATGCCGGTAAGCTCAACTGAGTGTCTCGCTCTCTGATGTCCAACCCTCGCAGCTGCAAACCACTCCCTAACAAGGAAGTGCTTAATAGTGGACCACCACTGGAGGTATGCTGGAGGATCTGCACTTTTGAGGCTTGGTGCAAGTCAAGGGAGAGATGGAATGCCTGAGGCAGACGATGAGCCCTCTGGCTCCAGCATATAGGCAGCCAGGCTTACCTCCCCTGTCAACGCCTGCTGTTGAAATAGCCAGAGAAAAGTCTCCACTGCAGGCAAAGGCATTGAAGTAACAGGGGGTTGGGAGGGTAACAACCCCCCCCCTTTTATTTTGGGCTTTTTCCCCATAGAAGACATGACCACACATAGAGACTCAGCAGGACGCCATCTTAGCTCCTCCCCATGCTATCCCAGATTTAATTTCTAAGCATCAATAGGCACAGAGGTGGGGGATCTTCCACTGATGCTACTTGGATCCTACTCATCAACTTTAAGCCTGCCTTCCAATTACAGTCCTGCTGATGTTAGAGCGAGCAGAGGTGAAAGTAAAAGTTGAATGCTGAAGGCTGCTTGTCTTCATATTCTGACAGAACTTGTGGCATCCCATCTTCTCCTCCCCCTTCTTCATGGCTCCCCCATTACCATGGAAACGTGTGTGAGAAGCAGGATGGCACAGGGCCTGTAGGACTCCAGTGCTAGATTTTTGCTTTGGCCTCTGTTTTCTCTATTGCCACCAGGGCAGTTGGGGGAAAGACCAGGGGCATAGTTTGACCATTTCGTTTGGGGGGTGGGTGGATGAAAAGGGTAGGGTGGTCAGATTGGAGACAAAATGACAGAAGAAAATGCTAAATAAATAAATAAATACATATTTGCATATCATTTGCATACATACAGTACATTTCATACATATTCACTCCCTCCACCACCCCGGCCATCTCTTCTCCTCCCATTAACATAGAACTCCCTCTTCCCCCAGTTCTCCAATATTTCCCCCCTTCTCCCATACCATACCTGTGCTGACCTTAGAAATAAACACATACTCCCCAGATGAAGAAAAGAAGCCAGACATGGATCCAATGTGCACCTAGTCAGCCTAAGGGTTTCTGCCGCCTGGCTGTGCTGCCCCCCCCCTCGAGCTGTGCCACCCCCCAAGCCATGCAACCTCCCCTGCATGCTGAGTCATGCTACAGGTGATTCCAATGGCGGGGTTGAGGGGAGGTGCAGTTCGGCTCGGTGGCAGGCCGTGTGCTTTGGCACACATGGTCTGATACTTTCTGACCACCCTCCAACATAATGTCGGGGGTTCAGAAGTGGCAGGCCATGTGCACTGAAGTGCATGGCCTGCCACCAAGCCGAACTGACCTCCCCCAGCTGCAAGAAACCTCACAGAGCAAAGCAACAGGTGGTGTAATCTGCCTTTGTACAGTCAAATCATGAACCACAACCACTGCAAACAACCTACCAGTATTAGGCAGACCTAATACAATCTGATGATCCACACGTGAAGGGGCCATACTGGACTTGGTGCTTACCAATGGTGAAAGTGTTTCTGATGTTGTAGTGGGAGATCATTTTGCATCCAGTGATAACCAGATGGTGTGATTCAGTATTAGGACTAGGGCTGTTAGAATCCATTCAAAGGTGAGGATCTTAGTCTTTAGGAAGACTAACTTTGCGAAGATGGGCCAATACCTCAAGGAGTCGTTAGTGGGATGGGAACAGCTGGGGGATGTAGAAAAACAGTGGGCAAAATTGAAAGGGGATATTTTAAGGGCAACCAACCTTTTTGTTAAAATGGCAAATAAAGGTAAAAGGAAAAGGAGACCGCTATGGTTTTCGAAAGAAGTAGCTGAAAAAGTGAAGAAAAAGAGGGAGGCCTTCATGAAATACAAGAGATCACAGAGAGAGGAAGACAGGCATCTGTATTTGGAAAAACTTAGAGAAGCTAGCAAAGTAGTCAAGAAGGCAAAGATTCAGAAGGCGGAGGAAATAGCCAATGCAATAAAATGGGGGGATAAGACATTTTTCAGATATATTAGTGAGAAGAGGAAGGGCAAAAGTGGTATTGTCAGACTCAAGGGTGCAGGGGAGGAATATGTAGAAGCTGATAAGGATAAAGCGGAATTGCTTAACACATATTTTTGTTCTGTGTTCACAGATGAAGAACCAGGAGCAGGACCTCAGCAAACACCCACAAATAGGAACAGAAGCGAGGGACATCTTGAACAATTTTCAGAAGACTGTGTCCGTGAGAAACTAGCTCAACCTAAAGTAGACAAAGCAATGGGACCGGATGGGATAAACCCTAGAATACTGAGGGAACTTGGGGATGTTCTAGCAACTCCACTGACTGACCTTTTGAATGCCTCTTTGGAGTCAGGAGTGGTGCCAAAGGAATGGAGAGCGGATCATGTGCTGCCTTTACACAAAAGTGGAAGTAAAGATGTGGTTGAAAACTACAGGCCGGTTAGTTTAACTTTCGTGGTAAGTAAATTATTGGAAATGCAGCTGAAAGAGAAAATAGTGAGGTTTCTGGTGTCCAGCGGATTACAGGATCCGAGGCAGCATGGGTTCACCAGAGGCAGGTCTTGTCAGACAAATCTGATTGATTTCTTTGACTGGGTGACCAGGACGTTGGATCCAGGGAGAGCCCTAGATGTGGTATATTTAGATTTCAGTAAAGCCTTTGACACCATTCCTCACATGTGACTTATAAACAAACTGAGAATCCTAGGAATGAACCCTAAAGTTACTGGTTGGGTTAGAAATTGGTTGAGTGGGAGGCAACAAAGAGTAGAGGTAAATGGAGCTCTGTCTGAGGAGAAGGAGGTTACCAGTGGTGTGCCCCAGGGATCTGTCCTTGGTCCGATTCTTTTTTAACATCTTTGTAGTGATATATTGGAAGGGATGTCGGGTAATTTTTGTCTCTTTGCGGATGATACCAAAATTTGCAATAGAGTAGACACCCAGGAAGGTGTAGATAACATGAGGAGGGATCTAGCTAAGCTTGAAGAATGGTCTAGAATTTGGCAGCTGGGATTTAATGTTAAAAAATGTAAGGTCATGCATTTGGGCTGCAGCAATCCAAGGGAGCAATATAGTATAGGGGGTGAAGTACTTTTGTCCACTAAAGAAGAGCGGGACCTAGGCGTTGTTCTGTCTGATGATCTTAAAGTAGCTAAACAGGTAGAGAAGGCGACGGTAAAAGCTAGAAGGATTCTTGGGTGCATACGGAGAGGAATGGCTAGCAGAAAAAAGGAGGTGATAATGCCTCTGTAAAGTCTTTGGTGCAACCTCATTTGGAGTATAGTGTGCAGTTCTGGAGACCGCACCTTCAAAAGGATGTGAACTGGATGGAGTCGGTGCAGAGGGTGGCTACTAAAATGATTAGTGGTCTTCATTATAAAGCATATGAGGACAGACTGAAGGATCTTAATATGCACACCTTAGAGGAAAGGCAGGATAGAGGTGATATGATTGAGATGTTTAAATAACTCCGTGGCATAAATATTCAGAGGGAGGAGTGGCCTAGTGGTTGGGGCAAGGTACTACAGGCCAGAAGGTCAGTGGTTCAAATCCCACTAGAGGACAGCAACCTTGGGCCGGAAGGACTGAGGTTTCTAGACCTGCAGGTGCTCCTTGTGGTCTTGGGCAAGCCACTTAACCTTCCATTGCCCATGTTCCCTGTAAGTATTAGTGTATGTGTCTCATATCCCCTCGTGTTAAATGTATCCCCCAACCGCTTTGACCCAGTGAAAAGTGGGATATAAATGCAGCTAAATAAATAAAATTCAGGGAGAGAGCCTCTTTCAATTGAAAGCAAGTTCTGCTACAAGGGGACATGGGATAAGGGTGAAGGGAGATAGATTCAGGAGTGATATGCAGAAATATTTCTTTACGGAAAGAGTAGTGGATCCGTGGAATAGTTTCCCAGTGGAGGTGGTAGAGATGAGGACAGTAACTGATTTCAAAAAAGCATGGGACAAACACATAGGATCTCTAAAGGTAAAAAGGAGACTGTTGTAGTTGTTGATATGGAAGGACAGACTAGATAGGCCATGTGGTCTTTTTCTGTCATCATAGTTCTGTTTTTATGTTTCTAAAAGTGTGCTTTGCTATCCTGATGACAAAGCAAAATCTAATTGCACGGGTTTTCCACAAGCTCTGGTTTTCATCAGTCCTGGTATTCCACTAGTCATTTCACACACCAACAAAAACCCAAACAGTAAACCATGGTGCACCATGTTCCCATTCTACTTCAACTTTACCTTCTGAAAAGCAATGAAATATCATATAATTGTACCATTTTAACATCCCATTCATTCATGATTTCATCCACACATGACCAAATATTCAACCAATGGAGGAGATTGTTACCTCAGTGCAGAAATATCTCCTTTCCATCAAACTACCTTCCAGACAGCCTCTCCTTCTAACTACATCACAAGCAAGGTTAAACATAAATCTATCACCAAGAGATCTGATCAGGCGATCTCCCTAAGTGAAAAAATCACTACACTTTACTCATATGCCTCTATCATCCTGCCAATTGAAAACCAGGCCTATTGTATGCCCCCCTGCTTGAGTAGGCCCACTACACTGCTTTGTGAAAGTATTCATCCCATCAGTTTTTGTCCTGTTTTGTCACATTACTAACTGGAATGAAAATGGAAGTTCATTTGAATGTTAGGTAATGGACCTAACAGCATAGTCCAAATTGGTGAAGTGGAATGACAATAAAAAACAAGTAAAAACTAAAAAGTTGTGAATGTAGATGTATTCATCCCTTTTGCTATGAAACCCCTAAATAAGATCTGGTCCAACCAATTAATTTCAGAAGTCACATAATTAGTTGATTAGGGTCCACCTGTGTGCAATCAGTGTCACATGATCTGTCACATGATGCTTGTATGAATATACCTGTTCTGAAAGGCCCCTGACTCTGTAACATCACTAAGCAAGCAACATGAAGACCAAGGAGCACTCCAAACAGGTCAAAGACAAAGTTGTGGAGAAGTATACGTCAGGGTTAGGTATTGAAAACTATCCCAAATTCTGAATATCCCACAAAGCACCATGAATCCATTATAAAAAATGGAAAGAATATAGCACCACTATAAACCTGACAAGAGAAGGCTCCCCACCAAAACTCACAGACCGGGCAAAGAGGACATTAATCAGAGATGCCACAAAGACACCAAGGATAACACTGAAGGAGCTGCAAAGATCCACAGCGGTGATGGGAGTATCTGTCCATACGACCACATTACTACTACTACTACTACTGAGCATTTGTATGGTGCTACAGGTCATACATAGCGCTGCACAGACAAGTAAGAGACAGTTCCTGCTCATCAGAGCTTACAATCTCGTCAAGACACCTGCAGCGCTGCGTACGACTTGTAGCGCTATACAAATGCTCAGTAGTAGTAGTAGTACTAGTGGTGGTTAGGACACAGTACCTCAGGCTGGAGAGCTGGGGGCTCGAGTCCCACCTGGGGATAGCAATCTCAGGCCAGAGGGACTGGGGTTTCTAGTCCTATAGGCACTCCTTGTGGTCTTGGACAAGCCACTTAACCCTCCATTGCCTCAGGTACACACAGATTGTGAGCCCTTTGGGGACGAGGGAATATATCCAGTACCTGTTTGTAGTGATTACATAATGTAAACTGCTTTGATGAAAGGATAAGACAGTATAGAAAACTGGTTAAATAAATAAATGGCTGGCCCATAAACTAGGCAGTTGCCTAGGGCATGAGCTAGTGGAAGGGCAGCACAGAGCAAAGCAATGGGTCCTGGCAGCCGCATAAACTCAGAGCCATTAGTGCAGGCAGAATGGGCAATAGACTGGGTAATAGTCCATTTACTGTTGTAAGTGGCTTTTGGAAAACTCACTCATTTACAAAAAAAAAAGGTTAATATTTTCAAATTATGATGTCCAAAGGTGCTTTTTTGTAGGATTGGTCTGTGAGGGATGGCATGAAGGTGACTACAATTGAGTTTAATAATAAAAACCTTGGGGGGGGGGGAGGTCACTAGGGATCTAAAAGCCAATGTGAGGGGGTGTAAAGCTGAAGTTTCACCTAGGATGGCTAATAGCCTTTCACTGGCCATGGGTGGCTCGGGAGCCCCTCAGATTCCCCTTTAGCAGGGGCAGTGGTGCCAGGATGAGACCTTGTCATTTCAACACCAATATACTTTGACAGCAGAACTAATGCATTCTCTGAGGCCATCAGGCACCACATGTCTCCCTTAGCTTTTCTAAGGCTGAATGATTCAATCAGGCAGAAATCATTTGGAGCAGGAAACATTGCCTCACTGCGAGCCCTTCTTGTGTGTGGCTGTGATCTCACTGGACAAGGATGTTGGTGGGTGTGGGCTGGGTCTAGGTGCTTAGTGCCTGGGGGAAGGGCAAGGTTGCATTTATGCCGTAATCTGGGTATTTGTGATCTACCTGAATAGTGTATTGCTAGCCATAATATAAATAAATAATTATTATTGTTACCATCCCCTCTTCCCCCCCCCCCCACTAGGCACTTCCTTGAGAAATGCAGAGGTGTCGCTAACTCAGGTTCCAATCTCCTCCTCACCTTGCAAAACGTAGAGAAAAAAAGATTACAAAATAGAAAAGGATCAGTATTTAAACTCTGTGGTTATTATTTATTTTCTTGATGCCAGTCACAGCATTAATCCAGATATTCAGTGCTGCTCTCTGGATAATGAGTACCACTGAATATCTGGAAGGAACGTCAACCACCACAGCTATCCAGAGAGTAATTTGCATAGCAGATGGAATTTTAGCACTATCTGGATAGCTTTAGGACAGCTTTCTATGCTGAACTAAGCTTTTCCAAATCGCAGACTGAATATCACTACTATCCAGATAATTTGCCACTCCTACGCTTCATACCCTCATACGGGGCTTTATAGAAGAGTGGCCATTAAAAAGCCATTGCTTAAAGAAAGAAATTAGAAAGCACATTTAGAGTTTGTTCAACAGCATGTGGCGGACCCCTCAAACATATGGAAGAAGGTTCTCTGGTCAGATGAGATGAAAATTGAACTTCTTAGCCATCATAAGAGCATAAGATATGCCAAACTAGGTCAGACGAAGGTCCATCAAGCCCAGTATCCTGTTTCCAACAGTGGCCAATCTAGGTCACAAGTACCTAGTAGTTTCCCAAAAGACACACATTCCACAATACTTATATTGGGTCAAACAGTGGATTTCCTGGGTCTCCTTTAATAATGGCTTATAGACCTTTCCTCCAGGAACTTGCCCAAACCTTTTTTTAAACCCGGTTACACTAACAGCATTTACTACATCTTCCGGTAATGAATTCCAATTTGATTACACGTTGAGTGAAAACATATTTTCTTTTATTAGTCTTAAATAGCTTACACTGTAGTTTCATTGCATGTCCCCTAGTCTTTCTATATGTTGATGGTATAAACAATCGATCTACGTTTACCCGTTCCACTCCATTCATTAATTTATAGACCTCTAACATATCTCCCTCAGTCATCTCTTTTCCAGGTTGAAGAGCCCTAAACATTTTTAGCCTCTCTTCATAGGGGTATCCTTCTATCCCCTTTACCATTTTGGTGGCTCTTCTCTGTACCTTTTTTTAATAACCTATATTCTTTTTAAGATTCAGTGACCAGAACTGCACAAAACATTCAGGTGTGGTCGCACCATGGAACAATACAGAGGCATTATAATATCCTTTGTTTTATTCTCCATTCCTTTCCTTATGATTCCTAGCATTCTTGGCCGCCGCTGCACACTGGGCAGAGGATTTCAAGATGTTATCCACGATGACGCCTAAATCTTTTTCCTGGGTGATGGTTCCTAATGTGGAACCTTGCATTGTGTAACAATAGTTTGGGATGTTCTTTCCTAGGTGCATAACTTTGCACTTGTCCACATTAAATTTCATCTGTCATTTGGATGCCCAGTCTTGCAATTTGTCAAGGTCCTCTTGCAATTTGTCACAATCCTCTTGGGTTTTAACAACTTTGAATAATTTTGTGTCATCTGCAAATTTGATTACCTCACTCATTATTCCCATTTCCATGTCATTTATGAATATGTTAGAAAGCAGCGGACCCAGCAGAGATTCCTGGGGTATTCCACTATTCACATTCTCCATTGGAAAAAAATGGCCATTTAGCCCTACCCTCTGCTATCTATCTTTTAACCAGTTTGGATCCACAATAATACACTGCCTCCTACCCCATGACTTTTTAATTTTTTCAAGAGTCTCTCATGAGGGACTTTGTCAAAGGCTTTCTTAAAATCCTGATATACTATATCAACCAACTCACCTTTGTCTACCTGTTTATTCACACCTTCAAAAAAACATAACAGATTAGTAAGACAAGACTTCCCTTGGCTCCTATTAAGCCATGACTATCTACATGTCCAGTAATTTTGTTCTTTAGAATGGTTTCTACCATTTTCCCCAGTATGGACATCAGGTTCTCTGGTCTATAGGTTCCTGATCACTCTGGAAGACCATCCTCCAATCTGCAATCTGATTTTAATGATAGTCCACAGATTACTAATAGTAGGTCTGCAATCTCATATTTCAGTTCTTTGAAAACCCTTGGATGTATACCATTCGGTCCCAGGTGATTTGCTACTCTTCATTTTATCAAATAGTTGTAGTACATCTTCTGTATCGATATTTCTTTCAGTTCTTCTGCAGCATCACCTTTAAATACCATTTCAGTCATAGGTAATATCTCTACATCTTCCTCAGTAAAGACCAAAGCAAAGAATTTATTCAGTCTCTCCACTATGGCCTTGTCCCCTCTTAGTGTCCCTTTTACCCCTCTATCATCTAATAGTCAAACTGACTCTCACAGGTTTTTGCTACAAATGTTCTTGAAAAAAACTTTATTGCGCATTTTTGTTTCCACAGCAAGCTTCCTCTCAAATTCTCTCTTTGCTTGTCTTATCAATGCCTTGCAAAGATGCTTTTTTGGCATCAACAGCCTCTCTGACCTTACCTTTATACCATTCTGGCATCCATTTTTCTTAAAGCATGGAATACAGCTGGTCTGGGCTTCTAAGATAACAACACCCATGCTTTATATAAACAACACCTATGCTTTATGTAACTCTTTAACCTTTGCAGCTGCTCTTTTTAGATTTTTATTAAGTATTGTATTTATTTTATCATAGTCTCCCTTTTGAAAGATAAAAGGTAGTACTGTGGATTTCCTTGCTATTCTTCCTCCATTTATTAAGACAAATATGAGGAGTGGTTCAGTGTTAGAGACAAGGTACTACAGGCTGAAGAGCCAGGGGTTCAATTCCCACTTAAGGACAAGAAACCTCAGGCTGGAGGGACTGGGGTCTCTAGTCCCATGGCCACTCCTTGTGGCCTTTGGCTAGCCACTCAACCCTCCATTCCCTCAGGTACACTTAGATTGTGAGCCCTTCAGGGACAAGGGAATAAATAGTGCCTGTTAGCATATATCTGTAAACAGCTTTGACCTGTTGAAAAACAGTATATAAGCACAGCTAAATAAATATTGCCAAGTGGCCCCAACAACCTTATCTGTTGCACCAGATCTTGTGTTCCACTAAGGACTAAGTCCAAAATGGCTTCCTCTCTGGTCAATTCATGAACCAGCTACTCCAAGAAGCAGTCATTATTTCATCTAGAAACGTTATCTCTCTAGCATGTCCTGCCATGACACTGACCCAGTATAAACCAGGGTAATTGAAATCACCCATTATTATTACTGCACTGTAAATTTTGTTAGCTTCTCTGATTTCTTTGAGTATTTCATCATCCATTTGTTCATTCTGGCCAGGCGGTCGATAGTACACCCCATGTGTGGTGCAAACCCAACACTCCCCATCACCCTGACAACACAATTCAGATAGTGAAACATAGTGGCAGTATCACAGTGTAGGGATGTTTTTCATCGGTAGTGACAGTAAAACTGGTCAGGATTGAAGGAACGATGGATGGCACTAAATACAGGGCAGTTCTTGAGGAAAACCTGTTTCAGTCTGCCAGAGATTTGAAAATGGGATGAAGGTTACCTTCAAGCAGGATAATGATCCTAAATGTACTGCTAAAGTTACACTGGAGTGGTTTAAAGGGAAACATTTAAATATCTTGGAATGGCCTAGTCCAGTGATGGCTAACCTTTTTGAGCCCGAGTGCCCAAACTGCCGCACAAAACCAAAGAATTTCCTCAAAGTGCCAGCACGTCAATTAAAGCCCCATTTGCATAAGGTGCTTCATTTGCATAAATATTTGCATAATGTTACCATACACTAACTTTTAGTAAACATGCCTCTTAATGAGTATATGGATAAAGAAAGACTAAAAGGTTTCTACATTACTATAATCCAGTACCAACCGCCAGGCACATTAGGAACTACTACAAACGCTGCCCATTTAGAACCCATAGCAAACCCGCCGTATCCTAACAGCACTACCAGGACTCACAAAGCACCATACTCTACCTATCAAAAGGCAACACTGCAAATATTAAACCAATACATCTCAGAGAACAACAATACATGACCTACTGGGGAAAGAACAAGTGGCAATGTCAAATAGGAATTATATAAACAGAATACCTCAGCTCAGTTACACATGCAGAACAGACCATCACCAAACAAGGAATCACAATTTAGAAACAGGAAGACAATAATTAAACTGGGAACCCCAAAAGCCAAACTTGGAATATACAACAACACTGTAGAAATAAAACTATATATTAATTTCCTCTTGTACTAAACAAAGCGCAAAAATTAATGATGCACATTTCCCAGAGCTGACATATTCCAGTTAATAAATTCAAAATAAAGAGATATTTTTCTACCTTTTGTGCATTTTTTTTCAGTTGCAATTGTTCCAGCCACTTTCTTCTGGTTTCTTTGTGTCTTCTGCTAACTCTCCATCTGCTGTCCATTTGTCCTTTCTTCTGTCTTCTTGTTTTTTTTTCCATTCTCTCTCTACATCTGCTTTAACATACTAATCTTTCTCCTTTGGCTCTTTCCTCATTCCTATTTCATCTACTCAAAATTTACCCCTCCATCCTCAATCCCCACTTACTCTCCCAATACCCGGCCAATTGTAGATTTTTTATCCCTCCCACACAAAATATTTTTCCCCTCTCCATTTTACTCTCCCAGCCCCATCCCATTCTAATCCTCCCCCAACACCAGCTCCCTTCTAGTTCCAGCCTCACCCAGCATCCATTCCCTTCTAGTCCCTGCATCAGCCCATTTCCAGTCCTAGCAGCCCCCCAACCCAATACCAGTCCTATCCCCCCCTCATCAACCCACTTCCAGTCCTAACCCCCCATCACCCCATTTTCAGTTTAAGAGCCCCCCCCCCTATAACCCATTACCAGTCCTAACCCCCCACTTCCAGTCAGCCCCCCAGAGCCCATTGCCAGTCCTAACCCCCCCATCAGCCCACAGTCCATTACCAGTCCTAACCCCATCAGCCCACCTCAAGTCCTAACCCCTCCCCATCAGCCCATTTCTTGTCCCAGCCCCCCCATCGCCCCTTATCAGTCCTAAACCCCCCCATAGCCCATTACCAGTCCTAACCCCATCAGACCACCTCCAGTGTTAACCCCCCATCAGCCCATTTCCAGTCCTAACCCCACCCAAAAGCCCAACTATATTCCTTATCCCTCCCCATCAGCCCATTAGCAGTCCTAACCCCCCCCTAGCCCATTAGCATTCCTAACCCCCCTCTCTAGCCCATTAGCAGTCCTAACCCCCCCCCCATAGCCCATTACCAGTCCTAACCCCCATCACCACCCCATTTCCAGACAGCCCCCATCAGCCCACAGCCCATTAGCAGTCCTAACCCCCCCTAGCCCATTAGCAGTCCTAACCCCCCTCCTAGCCCATTAGCAGTCCTAACCCCCCCTAGCCCATTAGCAGTCCTAACCCCCCCCCTCCTAGCCCATTAGCAGTCCTAACCCCCCCCCAGCCCATTCGCATTCCTAACCCCCCCGAGCCCATTAGCAGTACTAACCCCCCCTCCTAGCCCATTAGCAGTCCTAACCCCCCCCCTCCTAGCCCATTAGCAGTCCTAACCCCCCCTAGCCCATTAGCAGTCCTAACCCCCCCAGCCAATTAGAAGTCATAACACCCCCCTTGCCCATTTTCAGTCCTAACCCCCCCCCCTCTAGCCCATTAGCAGTCCTAACCCCCCCCCCATAGCCCATTACAAGTCCTAACCCCCCATCACCCCATTTCCAGACAGCCCCCATCAGCCCACAGCCCAGTAGCAGTCCTAACCCCCCTAGCCCATTAGCAGTCCTAACCCCCCCCTCCTAGCCCATTAGCAGTCCTAACCCCCCCCCAGCCCATTAGCAGTCCAAACCCCCCAGCCCATTAGCAGTCCTAACCCCCCCCCTGCCCATTAGCAGTCCTAACCCCCCATCACCCCATTTCCAGACAGCCCCCATCAGCCCACAGCCCATTAGCAGTCCTCGGCCCCCCGGGCCCATTAGCAGTCCTAACCCCCCCCCTCCTAGCCCATTAGCAGCCCTAACCCCCCCCTAGCCCATTCGCAGTCCTCACCACCCCTCTCTAGCCCATTAGCAGTCCTAACCCCCCCTAGCCCATTAGCAGTCCTAACCCCCCCCCTCCTAGCCCATTAGCAGTCCTACCCCCCCCAGCCCATTAGCAGTCCTAACCCCACCTCCTAGCCCATTAGCAGTCCTAACCCCCCCCCCATCCCATTAGCAGTCCTAACCCCCCCAGCCCATTAGCAGTCCTAACCCCCCCCTAGCCCATTAGCAGTCCTAACCCCCCCTCTCTAGCCCATTAGCAGTCCTAACCCCCCCCCCCATAGCCCATTACCAGTCCTAACCCCCCATCACCCCATTTCCAGACAGCCCCCATCAGCCCACAGCCCATTAGCAGTCCTAACCCCCCCTAGCCCATTAGCAGTCCTAACCCCCCCCCTCCTAGCCCATTAGCAGTCCAAACCCCCCCCAGCCCATTAGCAGTCCAAACCCCCCCCAGCCCATTAGCAGTCCTAACCCCCCCCTGCCCATTAGCAGTCCTAACCCCCCATCACCCCATTTCCAGACAGCCCCCATCAGCCCACAGCCCATTAGCAGTCCTAACCCCCCCTAGCCCATTAGCAGTCCTAACCCCCCCCCCTCCTAGCCCATTAGCAGTCCTAACCCCCCCCCCCTAGCCCATTAGCAGTCCTAACCCCCCCCCCCCCCGGCAAATTTAAAAACAGAAAAAGCGGGCCTCTGGCTGCTGCCGCGGACGCGGCAGCATGCAGTGTCCCGCGGGGCCCCCTCCCCCCGCTACGCCCCTCTGCAAGGGCTTTCCGATTCGCGCGGCAGACAGCGACCCCCCCGCGTCTCTGTTAAGCCCGCAGGGGCTAATGGGAAATTTCCCATCAGTCCCTCGCGTCTAAAGGGGCTGATGGGAAATTTCCCATTAACCCCTGCGGGCTTAACAGAGACGCGAGGGGGACGCTGTCTCCCTCGCGAATCTGAAAGCCCTTGCAGAGGGGCTTAGCGGGCGGAGGGGGCCCCGCGGGACACTGCATGCTGCCGCGTCCGCGGCAGCAGCCAGAGCCCGCTTTTTCTTTTTTTGCGGACCTTCACGCGTGCCAGCTGCAAGGCCTTCGCGTGCCACAGCTGGCACGCGTGCCATAGGTTCGCCATCACTGGCCTAGTCAAAGCCCAGACTTCATAAGAACATAAGAACATAAGATATGCCATAATGGGTCAGACCAAGGTCCATCAAGCCCAGTATTCTGTTTCCAACAATGGCCAATCTAGGTCATACGTACCTAGCAGTTTCCCCAAGGGACACAGGTTCCACAATGCTTGTATTGGTTCAAGCATTGATATCCTGGGTCCCTTCTTAATAATGGTTTATGGACCTTTCCTCCAGGAACTTGTCCAAACCTTTTTTAAACCCAGCTACACTAACAGCCTTTACTACATCCTCCGGTAACAAATTCCAGAGTTTGATTACACGTTGAGTGAAAAAATATTTTCTTTTATTAGTCTTAAATAGTTTACCCTGTAGCTTCATTGCATGTCCCCTAGTCTTTCTATATTCTGATAAGGTAAACAATCTATCTATGTTTACCCGTTCCACTCCGTTCATTAATTTATAGACTTCTATCATATCTCCCCTCAGCCGTCTCTTTTCCAGCTAAAAGAGCCCCAAACCTTTTAGCCTTTCTTCATAGGAGTATCCTTCCATCCCCTTTACCATTTTGGTGGCTCTTCCCTGAACCTTTTCTAAAATCGCTATATCCTTTTTAAGATACGGTGACCAGAATTGCACACAATATTCAAGGTGCGGTCTCACCATGGAACGATATAGAGGCATTATAATATCTTTTGTTTTATTTTCCATTCCTTTCCTTATCACACCTAGCATTCTATTTGCTCTCTTGGCCGCTGCTGCACACTGGGCCGAGGGTTTTAACATGGTATCCACAATGACGCCTAAATCTTTTTCCTGGGTGGTTGTTCCTAATGTGGAACCTTGCATCGTGTAACCATAGTTTGGGTTGTTCTTCCTTAGGTGCATAACCTTGCACTTGTCCACATTAAATTTCATCTGCCATTTTGATGCCCAGTCTTCCAATTTATCAAGATCCTCTTGCAATTTTCCACAATCCTCTTGGGTTTTTAACAACTTTAAATAGTTTTGTGTCATCTGCAAATTTGATAACCTCACTCGTTATTCCACTTTCCAGGTCATTTATGAATATGTCAAAAAGCAGCGGACCCAGCACAGATCCCTGGGGTACACCACTATTCACCTTTCTCCATTGGGAAAATTGGCCATTTTAGCCCTACCCTCTGCTTTCTATCTTTTAACCAGTTCCTGATCCACAATAGTACACTGCCTCCTATCCCATGACTCTTTAGTTTTGCCAAAAGTCTCTCATGAGGGACCTTGTCAAAGGCTTTCTGAAAGTCCAGATACACAATATCAACCGACTCACCTTTGTCCACCTGATTATTCACTCCTTCAAAAAAACATAACAGATTAGTAAGACAAGATCTTCCTTGTCTAAAGCCATGTTGGCTGTCTCCCATTAGGTCATGACTATCTACATGCTGAGTAATTTTATTCTTTATGATGGTTTCTACTGTTTTTCCCGGTACTGATGTCAGGCTCACCGGTCTGTAGTTTCCCGGATCACCCCTGGAACCCTTTTTAAAAATTGGTGTTACATTGGCAATCCTCCAATCTTCAGGTATTAGAGATGATTTTAATGATAGTTCACAGATTACTAATAGCAGGTCTGCAATCTCGTATTTCAGTTCTTTCAACACCCTTGGATGTATACCATCCGGCCCAGGTGATTTGCTACTCTTCAGTTTATCTAATAGTTGTAATACATCTTCCCGATGTATCGATATTTCCTTCAATTCTTCCACACCTTTAAATACCACTTCAGTCATGGTTAACATCCCTACATCTTCCTCAGTAAATACTGAAGCAAAGAATTCATTCAATCTCTCCGCTATTGCCTTGTCGCCTCTTAGTGCTCCTTTAACCCCTTTATCATCTAATGGACCAACTGACTCTCTCACAGGTTTTTTGCTACGAATGTACTTGAAAAGGTCTTTACTTTGCGTTTTTGCTTCCTCAGCAAGCTTCTTCTCAAATTCTCCCTTTGCCTGCCTTATCAGTGCCTCAGTGTTAATCAAATTGAGAATCTATGCATGACTTGAAGATTGTTGTACATCAACACAACCCATCTAACTTGAAGGAGATGGAACAGTTTTGCCTGAAAAATGGGTGTAAATCCCAGTGACTAGATGTGCTAAGCTAATAGAGACATGCCCCAAGAGGCTTGAAGCTATAATTGCAGCAAAAGGTAGCTCCACAGAGTATTGACTTTAGGAAGGGGAATACATAGGCACACTCCTGATTTATTTTTGTCTTAATTATTGTTTGTGTCACTATAAAGGATATTTTGCACTTTCAAAGTAGTAGGCATGCTGTGTAATCACATGGTGCTAACCCCCAAATCTCCATTTTAATTCCAGGTTGTAATTCGACAAAACAGGACAAACATTAAGGGGATGAATACTTTCACAAGACACTGTACATGCTATACAAACTCTAAATCCAGCATGTTATCCTGAATCCCTTTCTCCCACAAAATAGTAATCCTCTCAAAGTATGTTAAAATCAACCATTATGATCAACTCAGGGAAATCCAATAATACTTCACTAATCAACTGCAGTACACCCTTCATGCAAACCCCATCAGTGTGTGGGATTCTATATTGTAAATAAGATACATATAAGTGGTGAACAAGAGAGTGGAGAGGCATCAGGATCAAAAAGCAGCCTCAAAGAGGTGAGTTTTTAACCTGGGTTTGAACAGGGGTAGAGAAGGAGCCCAATGTACTGATTCAGGTAGTTTGTTCTAGGCACCCACTCTTGTTGGCCAGCCACACCAACGGGTATTGGCACCAGAAAACCTCCTCCAACACAAGAGGTAATCTCTATAACAAACTTTCCCCCCAAACCCTTCTTACCCAGCCTATCAACTCCCAGCCACTTACAGTGCAAAGAACACATCAGGAACACCACAGGAATATAAGAACATAATAAATGTCATGCAAGGTCAGACCAAGGTCTAACAAGCCTCTTATCCTGTATCCAACAGTGATCAATCCAGGTCACAAGTACCTGTCAGGTCTCCAAAAAGATACACCAGTTCCATGATGCTTATCCTGGGGAACGCAGTATATTTCCCTGGTCCTCTTTAAAATGGTATATGGACTTTTCCTCCGGGAACTTGTCCAAACCTATTTTAAATCCAGCTATACTAACAGTTTTTACTACATCCTCTGTTAATGAATTCCATAGTTTATGTGTTTGATGAAAAAATATTTTCTCTTATTAGTCTTAAATGGGTTACAATGTAACTTCATTGTATGTCTTCTATTCTTCCTACTTTTTGATGGAGTAAACAACCAAGCTACGTTTACCTCTTCCACTCCATTCATTAATTTATAGACCTCTATCATATCTCCCTTCAGCCATTTTTTTTCAAGTTGAAAAGCCCTAACCTTTTAAGCCTTTCCACATAGGGGTATCCTTCCATCCCCTTTACCATTTTGATGGCTCTTTTCTGAACCTTTTCTAATTCTGCTATATCATAACATAACATATATAGTATATGGCGACAGATAAAGACCAGCATGGTACATCTAGTCTGCCCAGCAAGGCAGCAGGAGTAGGTGCTCCTGTCACTCTGTGCAGGTCACCCCTCCCCATGCCTTTGCTTAGGGATGTACCCACCGCTCCATGTAGGTCACCCCTATTTGTTGAGATATGTTTATTTTGATTTTATCCTGTTGCTATAAAGGGATCCATTGTGTCTGTCCCATACCATTTTGAATTCTGTCACTGTATTTGTCCTCGCCATTTCCATTGAGAGGGAATTCCAAGCATCCACCACCCTTTCAGTGAAAAAGTATTTCCTGACATTGCCTTTCAATTTACCCCCTTGCAGCTTCAGGTTATGCCCTCTAGTTTTACAGCTTCCCTCTCTTTGAAAGAGGTTTGTTTGTTCATTAATACTCTTTAATTATTTGAAGGTATGAATCATATCTCCCCTGTCAATACTCTCCTCCATAGTGCACATATTCAATTCTCTACTCATAAGTCTTCTGACCCAGGCTTCAGATCATTTTGGTCACCTTCCTCTGAACAGTTTCCAGTCTTTTTATATCCTTTGGAGATATGGTCTCCAAAACTGAACACAGTTTTGCATGTGAGGTCTCACCAGTGACTTGTACAGTGGCATTAGTACCTCTTTCTTTCTGCTGGTAATTCCTCTTTATATGCAACCCAGCATCCTTCTGGCTTTAGCCACCGCCTTGTCACACTGTTTCCCCACCTTGTGATCCTCAGAAACAATCACTCCAAGATCCTTCTCCTGGTCCATGCACACCAACCTCTCACCCCCTATTGTGTACAATTTCCTTGGATTTCTGTTTCCCAAGTGCATGACACTGCATTTCTTCATATTAAATCTTAACTGCCAAGCATTAGACCATTCTTTCAGCTTTTGTAGATCTTTCCTCATGTTATCAACTCCCTCAGCAAAAAGACAGATTTTTCCATTCAGTCCTTCAGCAATATCACTCACAAATACATTGAACAGTACCGGTCCCAGAACTGAACCCTGGGGCACACCACTAATCACCTTTCTGTCATCCGAGTGAGTTCTGTTTACCATCACTTTCTGTTGTCTGTCAGTCAACCAGTTTCTGATCCAATTCACCACCTTGCGATCCATCCCCAAGCAGTTGAGTTTATTGATAAGCCTCCTATGAAGAACAGTATCAAAGGCTTTGCTAAAGTCCAGGTAGATGGAGGAGTGGCAAAGTGGTTAGTACAAAGTGCCTCCGATTGGAGGGCCAGGGGTTCCATTCGCAACTGGGGACAGCAATCTCATGCCAGAGGGACTGGGGTTTCTAGTTCTATAGGCACACTTTGTGCAAGCAACTTAACCCTCTGTTATCTCAGGTACACATGTTGATTGTGAGTCACTTGGGGATGAGGGAATATATCCAGTACCTGCTAGTAGTGATTGTAAACTGCCCTGATGCCCTTCAGCCTAGGTGATATATCAAGATAATTGCATAAACATAGATGACATTGTATTACTAATTAAAGATTTATTTGGATCAGCAAGGAATACTGAACTTTGCAAGGAAATTGAACTTTTGAGCCATTCTGCATGTGAGAAATCAGGCTGAGCCAGCTTGCTAGCCCAGAGATCAAAGCTGTATTTGCAGTCTGGTGAGAAACTGCCTACACATCTAGCCTGAGGAATACTGGAAGACCAGAGAAGGAGACAGAATTCTTCTTATCTGGTTCTTCTCCTAACAAATGCAAATGTCCTAGGGTGAGGGAGACATAATTCTTTTCCTGGCCTTTGAACAATTCTCTTAGCAGATATAGATCAATTGATAAGAACTGTTTAACTAATTGTAATTGTGGAGTTCTGAACTTCTAAAACCATGGGGGGTGAGCATTTTCAGATGCCTGCCCAGAAACCAAAGGCTGGGAGCAAACAAAGGCTGGAGAGGGACTGGTCAAGCAGGGGGGTGTATGGGGTGGAGAATAACTGTAGAGATAAGCTCATGTGAGAAATCATGTGATGGCCGGCTGCATTTAGCCTATATATAGAGAGAGAAAACCCAGAACAGAGAGAGCGTAGATCTGCTTGGCCAGGCGCATGCCAAGCATGAAGAATCCCAGACTTCTCTCTATAGCCTCCGCTGAGCTCTCCCAGCTGATGTTTTAAAGGGGCTGCCATGATGCAGTTTGGTGAAGTATTATTCTCTGTAAATAGCTGCACTATCTCATAACTCTTTCAGTGAAGTATTATTTTTCAGTAATTAGCTTTCTAGTTATTTTCTTCTGTAAGTAAGTGCTTTTAATTATCATTATTCTAATTGCTTTCTAGTTATCTTTTCTAACTATTCATATGTAACTAAGGGAATTACTTGCCTTTCTAAATAAGTCAAATAAGTGATTGTTTTATGAATAAACTGCACGTCTTCATTACAAGGTGTTAGACTTTGATGTAGTAAGACAGACATCCATTGCATGCCATTAATGTAGTTTTCTGGTCACCCAGTTGAAGAACTCAATCAGATTTGTTTTTGGCAAGATCATCCTTTGGTAAAACCATGTTGCCTTGTATCGTGCAACCTGTTGATTTCGAGAAAGTCCACTATTCTCTCTTTCAGGAGTGCCTCCATTACTTTTCCTGCCACTGAATAAGGCTTATTCTGACTCACAAAGCATTGCACACTGGTTCCCCTCAGTATCTAGCTGACTCCATTCGCTTACAAGCTTCCCCCCGTTTACTCCGCTCAGCACATGGTTACCGTCTCTATCTCCCTGCTCCATCCTCAGCCCACTTGGAAACTACACATCACTCTGCCTTTTACTTCTTGGCTCCTGCCCTCTGGAACTCACTCCCACTGGCCCTTATCTTTTCAAAGGTTCAGATCTCTACTCAAAACCCATCTCTTTCAGCAGGCCTTTGATCTCCCAGCACCTTAAACCAACCTCCTGCTAGCATTTTCCCTCCCTTGTCTCTCCCCCTCTTTTTCCTTTCCTGTTTCTCCCTGTCCTGTCTAACCAACGGCGTTCCTTTTCTCTTCCTGCTCTTTTTTTTTTTGATTGATTGTATTGTACACCGCCCTGATGCACCTGCCTGGGCGGTCTATCAAGTGATAAATAAAGATAAAGATAAAAGGCTTACTGGCCTGTAGTTTGTCACTTCTTCCCACTTTTGTGAAGAGGTATCACATCAGGCCTTCTCCAGTACTGTGGAACTGCTCCTGTCTCCAAGGATCTATTAAAAAACATCCTTTAATGGCCTTGAAAGAACCTCTCTGAGCTCTTTCAGTATCCTGGAATGTATCCCATCCGGTACCATGGCCTTGTCCACTTTCAGTTTTGCAAGCTCTTTGAATACATCATCTTCCGTGAATGGTGTGGTATCTACTCCATTTCCATTTGCATGTTTGGGAATCACAGGTGCTACTTCTCCAGGATTCTCTATAGCATTTTTGGTTTTTCAATGTCACTTTCCTCAAATCCGTTCCCAGCTCTTTTGAGTGCTATAAATCCATTTCTGATTTTACTCCTCTCCCAAATATACCTGAAGAAATATTTGTTGCCACACTTCACATCTTTAGCCTTTGATTTTGCTATCCTTATTTCTCTTTTTGCCTCTTTTAGTTTGATCCTGTATTCCTTTCTGTGTTCCTCTGTTTGCAAACTTCTGAATTTTGTGAAAGCTGTGTTTTTGCCTTTATTTGAGCAGCTACTTCTTTGGAGAACCAAACAGGTTTCCTTTTCCTCTTGTTTTTATTTACTTTTCTTACATATGTATCTGGTGCCCTTTTTATTGCCTCCTTTAGTTTAGCCCATTGCAATTCCTCTTCCCTTATCCCCTCCCACCCTGCCAACTCCTCCTTTAGGAATATGGCCATTTTACTGAAGTCAGTGTTTTTGAAGTCTAGGACTTTGAGCTTGCTGTGATTGGACTCCACCTTGGCTTTTATTTCAAACCACACCATGTGATGATCACTACTGCTCACATGGGCACCCACCCGGACATGCCATCTCGGAAGGTGAACACTAAATCCAGCATCAAACTTTCCCTGGTCGGTTCCATCATCATTTGTCTTGGAGGGCATCCATAATTTTTTTTACTTCTTTCCAGATTTGCAGAAGGAATACTCTAATCCACATCCGGTAGATTAAAATCACCCAATATGATCACTTCCCCCTATGTGGCTATCTTTGAAATATCAATAATCAATTCGCTATCCATTTCTTCGGTTTTAGTTGGAGGCCTGTAGACTACACCAGTATGGATGACAGTGCAATCTCCTCTTTCCAACACAATCCACAGTGCTTTTTCTTTTTTCCACATCCCCTGCATTTTAGCAGCTTTAATATTTATTTTGACATATAGGGCTACTTCTCCTCCTTTTCTACCCTCTCTATCTCTTCTAAATAGATTATATCCAGCTATGGTTATATCCCATTCATGCAACTTGTTAAACCATGTTTCTGTAATGGACACAATATCCAAGTCCATTTCCACCATTAGGGCTTCCAGATCAGGAACTTTGTTGGCTAGGCTTTGAGAATTTGTGCTCATTGCTTTCCAGCATTTGTTGGCTGGCTTGCCTGTATTTTGCATGAATTTTGTTCAACATGCCTCTTCCTACTTGCCATTGATGTGTGTTTTAAAAGTGTGGCTGTTTCCAATGCTATTATGCTTTTGCTGGGAGTGATGTCCTGAACTTGTTCTTCTCCATCCATCACCCTCTTTCCCTAGTTTAAATGCATGTCCACATACTGCCTGAATTTTTTACTCAGTATCCTTTTCCCTGCGATGGAGAGATTTAGCCCTTCAGCACAGTATAGCCTCTTGTTGATCCATCTGTTTCCCTAGTTGCCTATATATCTAAATCCTTCTTGTTTGCACCAGGTTTTATTTATTTTATTTGAGTGATTTTTATACCACCATTTTGGGCAATCATAGAGGTTTACATACAGAACAACTAAGATAAACTGAACATTATAACAATATAACAGGTGCAAGAATACCAGACAATCAAGGATATTTACATGATTCAAATGGATTTAACTTATATACAAATCTGTAAGGAAGATTTAGGCATAATTTTTGGTGAAATTCCTAGATAGTTGAAGGAGAGGTGTAGTGTCAAAGAAGTGCAAGGTGAATGAATTAAAGAAAGAGACTAGTATAGTTGTGGGTGAAAATGCTTCAATTGTGCAGTGCCTAAAAATGTGTGCTATGTTGAGTCCACTCTTAAATTTGGTTCATTTTCTCCAAAATGTTCAATTAATAAAAAAGTACTAAAGTTGTTTATGTGATGCAGCCTTTCTGTCCCCTTACCAAGAACAGGTAGAACTTTTACGATAGGGTGACCAGAATTGCACACAATATTCAAGGTGCGGTCTCACCATGGAACAATACAGAGGCATTATAATATCTTTGGTTTTATTCTTCATTCCTTTCCTTATGATTCCTTACATTCTATTTTATCTTATGCTCTTATTTATTAAAGTGAACCAGGGAAATCCACTGCTTAGGTCTGGGTCAAGCAGTATGGAATTTATATACCTTTTGTGAACCTACAGGTACTTTTGCCCTGGATTAGCCATTTTTGGAATCAAGATACTGGGTTTGATGGACCTTTGGTCTGACCTGTTATGGCATATCTATGTTCTTATTTGCTTTCTTGGCCACTGCTGCACACTGGGTAGAGGGTTTCAATGTTTTATCCATGATGACGCTCTAGATCCTTTTTCTGGGTGGGGGTTCCTAATGTGTAACCTTTCATTTTGTAACCATAGTTTGGGTTTTTCTTTCCTAAGTACATAACTTTGCACTTCTCCACATTAAGTTCCATCTGCCATTTGGACATCCATTCTTCCAATTTATCAAGGTCCTCTTGCAATTTTTCACAATCTTTTCTGTTTTAACAACCTTCATCTGCAAATGTTATCACCTCACTCATTTTTCCTGGAAATATGTTTAATAAGTTAAAAAGCAGAAGGCCCAGCAAAGATCCCTGGGCTACTCCAATATTCACCTTTCTGCATTGAGAAAATTGACCATTTAGCCCTACTCTCTGCTTTCTATCTGTTAACCAGTTCCTGATCCATGCTTGAAAAGGCAGTTGTAAAGGCTGAGGTCAGCCCTCCCAGCCATCACTTGATATTGATCCTCTACATGACATTCCCCTGACATTCAATCCCCCCAGCACTCCCTGAAATCCAATCCTCCAACTCCCCCAACATCCAAATACTTCTATCTGACCCCACCAGAATTAAGATCCACTCACCTGACCTCCGTGGCATCCATATGCTCTCCATGAATCCCCCGCCAATATCAGCTCTAGCTCTCACTGGAGTCCCTGTTGTCTAATAGGAGCTCTACTCATGTAACCCCTCTTCTCAAGTCCTATCCAGTTCAAACTTCTCCTATTGACCTATAAGTGCACTCATTCTGCCACTCCTCACTACCATTCCTCTCTTATCTCTTCCTACACCCCTCCTTGGGAACTCTGTTCTTTTGACAGATCCCTTCTGTCTGTGCCCTTCTCTTCCACTGCCAACTCCAGACTTCAATCTTTCCACTATACTGTTCCTTATGCCTGGAACAAACATACCTAAGTCAGTATGTCAGGCTTCATCTCTGGCCCCCTTTCAAATCAAGACTAAAAACTCACCTCTTTGAGGCTGCTTTGGGATCCTGACCTGCATAGTGTTGGTACTCTCCAATTATGCATATCCTTACCATTCCCCTAGACAAATCCTAGTCCCCAGTTGTTGTGTTGTCTGTCTTGACTAGATTGTAAGTTCTGATGAGCAGGGACCATCTCTTAGATGCCTCTCTGCAGTGCTGTGTACATCTTGTAGCACTATGCAAATGTTCAATAGTAGTAGTAGTATTAGCAGTAGTAGCTATCCTCAATCTCTCCTGCTCATTCCAGCTCCAAAATATCTTCATGACCCCTAATGATAGTATTGTGAGATTATCTAGAGGTTATAAGTACCATTATGAAACATGGAGGCAGCATGAGCAGGAGTGATTGTGGATCGCTCCTGCTTCCATTAGACACCAGGGGCCCCAATAAGAGTCTGGAATGGGATCTGGAAGTTTGAGAGCCTGTAGAAGACCCATTGTTTGGAGTCTTGATACTGTGAGGAATCAATTGAGTGGATCTTGATGCCAGGCGGTCAGGTAAGGTGGTGATCAGGTTCCCTTGGGGAGGTCAGATAGTGGGGATAAGATGTCAGGGGGGGTTGGGGGATCAGAGGTTAGGGGTGTCAGTGGGAGAATCAAATGTCAGGGGGATGTCAATTGGGGAGAGGACTTATGCTGCTGACGTGAGAGGTATTCATGGTTATTGGGAATAGTGAATTTAAAAAGCTGCCCCTACACCCAGATAGGGTAAAGTTATACTTTTCTTTCCCATATGCAGCTTTCAAAATTGCTGCTCCCACTGGATACAAGAGGCTCTGGGAATTTTCCACATCTGGTCCTGGATGTCTTAATTTCCCTCTCCATGTCCTATCTAAAATTTGCTTTTATGTTTCTAAAATGACCTCCTTAGCTGGCAAAGCAATACAAAGTCCCTTACAGTAGTACTGTTGAGAAATAATCACCACCTGAATTAATGTTGCTAGATTTTCAACATTTACAAAGGCTTCATCTGACAAATAGAGTCCAATAGAAAACAACAGGGCTTCGATTCTGAGAGGTGAATAGCAGGGCTGAGCATCCCTGGAGGACATGCAGCCCCGCCAGTTGTCCTGACTGTATACTGCCACACATTCTCTCTGCACACACAGAGCTGCAGTGCGGGGAGAGCTCGATGGGGCAGTAGGGGGCAGAGAGTGGGTGGAGTGGGGATAGGCCATAGCACCTGGACATATAGGGCCGATTCAGGTCATGGCTGTGTACATCCAGCGTTCTCCAGGAGGTCACCCAGTGTATTCCACCTCAGAGGTAAAATAAGTGTGGAGCAACCATGCGATCTGGCCCGGCAGCCCTCAGGATGCAATGGAGCTGCGGAAGGTGAGGACCCACCACCCAATCCCAGCCCTGGCAGACCATGCCGCAGGTTGGGTGGTGGAGAAATGTGGTCTAGTGGTGAGTCGGGCCTCCAGGGCTCCAGCTGGGCATCATGGTGCCATGATGATGGGATGCCATGGCACCAGCAGACTAGCTGTAGCACAGGGAGGCATGGCCGTGTTGCCTTTTCGATGTCTCCCACGGGGATTCAGGGGCACTCTGTGATCTTGCAACTGCAGAAACATCTAGCTCCCACGGTGCAGAATCGGGTACAATTGAACCCACCCTGTTCTGGGATGTCTGGATGGCCCAGACATGCCTCTTCCTGGATCGGGCTCCACCTTTTATAAATATGGGTGATAGAGAACATATTTTAGATATCATATAGGCATGTGTAAAACAGAGATTTGCATTGCATTCATTCCATTGGAAACCACAAATGTTTTGTTTTTTGTTGTGATTGTACACCTACTGTATACACAAATTGCTGGTGCATATTTATACCTCCAAATTTACATCATCAATACGCCCCATAAAGAAAGCCTCGGCACAAGTTCCCAAACTCCCTACATCTTACAGACCTATCTCAAGTTCACCATTCCGTGCAAAAATTGTAGAAAATAAACTATACTACTTCTACTTCAACACTAACATGGATTTAAACATAATCACGGTGTGGCAACTCTTTTCACGGTATTAATGGATAATCTCATCAAAGGCACTGACATACCAAAACAGGCCTTCTTATTGCTATTCCTCGACATCAAGGCTGCCTTTGACTCTGTACCACACAATATTTTACTACAATGCCTCCATTCACTAAGGGGCATGTTTACTAAAAACCGCACAATTGCGCGCCGCACAATAGCGCACTAAAAGGAGCACTTAAGTGCTCTTAAGCGCCCCGCACACGTGCGATGAACCCCCGCACAGGTGCACGACACACTAACGGGCCCCGCACAAGTACGGGCCCGCAAATGTCCGATAGAGGAGTGGAAAGGCTAACGGAGGGCGGAGGAAGGCTCCCGAGGGGCGGAGAGACGGGGTTAATGGGTGGGGAAGGGGAGGGGAGAGGCTCCCCGCACATTATCGGGGCCGAATTTCAAAGCAAAAATACCGCGAGTGAAACACTCGCGGTAGAGGGCATTTAAAGGGAAGAGAAACCATTTCCGTCAGCAATGTACTGCAAAACCGGGGAAACCCACAAAACGTGAGCAGTGTGATACATGTGCACAGAACAAAAGTGCAAATAAAACCCAAAATGACCACCACGAAAATGTTTAAAAATCATAATTCAGCTGGGAAATAGTGCTAGCAATGGGCAAAAATAAAAAACACACCCAGGAAAGCTACAAAAAAAAGAAATGAATGTTGGAAGGGTCTACGGAGCGGAGACCCTTCCAAATATCATTTCCTTTCTGTGGAGCTTTCCTGGGTGTGTCTTTTTATGTGTGCCCATTAATATCACTGTTGGCCAGCTTGGTTATATTTTTTCCCATTTTCCACGGCCATTTGCGGGTTTTATTTGCACTTTTGTCGCCAGACACGGTGAATGAGCCCACAGTAAAAATGTGCAGAGCAGGGCGCCCTACTCTTTTGATCGGGTTTCCTATCTCCAGGGACTGCACTGTTTCTGTGGCCACAGTGTGGTGCAGCAGACAGAGCCAGTACCTATAGGACCAGAGAGTCACAGGTTCAAATCCCAGCTGTGGCACCTACCAGCCCAGTCCCCACACTTTACCCACCACTAAACAGAGATATTAACAACACCCCTATATTGCAGGGTACAGAAGCATGGTGCAAACACCCATATTTTACCCTACACCGCTCACACACCATGACAATGGGCATTACCTACAGCCAAGTCCCCCAAATGCAGTCCGGGAGTGCCACAACTCAATCAGGCCATATGCTTTTACCAAGATAAGGACATGCCAGCATGTTGGCGTAAGGGGACAGGTGGTGGGGGGGCAGTGGCTGCTAGCCACCGAAGACAGTGGCCTATCCATGTGCAGGCTGGCACTGTCCACTGCAACAGACAGGCCCTGTCGGATGTACAGTCATGGACTTCCCACAGAATCCAGTCAATCTGTGGCAACACGGTGGTGCAGTGCACACAGACAGTGTGTGCAACAATAGAAGGTCACAGGTTCAAAGCCCAGCTGGGGCTACTGCCAATCCTGTCCACATATTTTTAACACAACTAAACCGTGATAGTACGGACAAACCAGGATTGCTGGGGACATACGCATTGGTATTACGCCTATCTTTTCGCACACCGATCACAGACACCATGAACAGGGGCATTACCTAGAGCAGAGTTTCCCAAATGCAGTCCTGGAGGACCACACACCATTCAGGCTCCTTGCTGCCGCTAATACAAATGCCTGTGCTGCATATCTATGCACCACCCCCATGGCATGTAGATGTAGCTCATGCATACTCATGAGGGACAGCAGGGAAACCCGAACAGTGGTAGGCACACCAGAACTGGGGTTGGGAAACTCTGCCGTAAAGCAACATCCAACAGAGGCGAACATACCCACACCCCCAGGCCCCATTGGCCAATGCCTCCTGGAGAGGCAGGACATTGGGCCCTGCGTGCATCTCCCAATACTAGCACCTGCATACCTTAGCAATACCACCCTACACCTGGGTATGCGGTGGACAGCTCTCAAACGTTTGCTATGTGTACTGGCAGGTAGACTGTCCTACTTAAAGCACATTTGGCTCTTTGATCTCCAACATAAAAAGCTGTCTGATGTCTGCGGTGCGTGCTTCAGGTCTGGTCTCTGACAGTGTTTACCACCCTGGGGAGTGACCCCCAACAGTACTGCATAGCATATCCATGCCTGTACTGTGCCCAGGACTGGTGTGGTGGGCAAGGCTGATAAACCCCTCTATAGTGGCACAATGCTGGCATACGTGTGGGAGTGTGTGTCTGTCTATACAGTGTGTGTTGGCTGCAAACACCTTCCACAGCCCACACTGCCAGCACTGTTGCCAGTATTGGCCTGACAATGTGCATAATGAGCAGCAAAGTACCATGGGTATAGCTCAGACGGGTGTGCTGGCCAGGATGCATCTGCACAGGGCATAGGGCACTGGCAGGGACATTGTAGTGGCCGGACACCACCTACACAGACAGGGTGACCTCTGTATGTGCTGCTGGGGGCACACTCCACCCTGACTGTGCAGTGATGCCAGCATGGCTAGGCACCCCCATAGTGCTATATAGTATTTATTTATTTATTTGCTTATTTGCAGTCTCTTTTATACCGCGCTATTCGACATCAGTGCGGTTTACAATGAACATAAGAGTTGCACATCTCAATTTCGTGATTTGTGCTTACAGTGAAACAGGTATAATAACTTGGGTATACATTAAACAGGAAAATTAAACTTGGGTATGCATTAAGCAGGTATAACAGGTAAAATAGGGTATAAATAACCAGTCCCTTAACAAGGAGACACGATGAATAAATACAGTCTACTTTATGCAACAATATAATGAGTTATGTGGCACTGCATAAGTTTCTCATGGTGGTTGGAGGGGAAGGTGTGATTGCGAGTGATCAGTCTGGGAATGTGACGTGCATGAGTTTGAGGTGCTGCATTGAGATGTGAGAGTGGGTGAGTGTGGGGAGAAGACTGCATCATCGTAGTGATGAAGAAAGAGGTGCCGTTTCAGTGCCTTCCTAAATTGGGAGAGTTCACTGATGGTTCTGATAGTTGCTGGTAGTGCGTTCCAGCAGGATGGAGCAAAGAAGTAGAAGGCTCTGGATCTAGTGAATTGAGAACACTTCGTGCTTGCCTTAGGTAATATGAGAGTATTTGCGGCATTCGATCTCCTTGCTCGATTGGGAGGTGTGATTGAAATTATATCAGTAATGGCAGTAGCAGGGTATTTATTGATGGCTTTATGGATCATAATTAGGATCTTGAATGAGATCCTGGCTTGTATGGGTAGCCAGTGCAATTGTTTTAGTATTGGGGTAATATGAGAACTTCTTGAGGCTCCATGAAGGATTCTTGCAGCTGAATTCATTGCAAGTTGTAAGGGGTTAGTCGTGCACTTAGGTAAGACCATACAAGATCGCATTGGCATAGTCAAAGTGAGGCATTATTAGGGCCTGAAAGACAGTTCGGAAGTCATCAGGTTCTAACAGTTGACGCAAATTGCGGAGGGTCCGGATTTTATGGTACACCGACTTTGTTATGTTTTTGATATGAGCCTTAATATTAAGTTGCTGATCAAGCGTTACACCTAGGTATCTTACTGTAGTCTTGCATATGATCTCTGTGTCGCGAACCTTGATAGACAGGGGTGGAGTAAAAGCCAGATTCCTGGTTATGAAGAGGGCTTCTGTCTTTTTGAAATTTAACTTAAGCATTTGTGCATTTAGCCAGTCTGTGACAGCGTCAAAGCACCTGATAAGTGGGGATAGTTCAAGATGTTCTGTCGAAATTGGCATGTACATCAAGACGTCATCAGCATAGACCAGGCAGTTGATATTAAATGATTGGATGAGATCACAAATGGGTTGCATATAGACATTGAATAGCAAGGCGGATAGAGATGAGCCCTGTGGAACACCTTTAGTTTGGGGGAAGGAATCGGAGTTGGAGGGGCCAGAACGGACATGTTGCCAGCGATCAGTGAGGTATGAAGCGCACCATGACAAAGCTGAAGCTTGAACTCCCTTCTCTCTGAGGCATAGCAGGAGAACTTCGTGGTCTACGGTGTCGAATGCGGCAGCAATGTCCATGAAGATCAGTACAAAGCCTTGTCTGATGTTATCGAGACCTAAAGTTATGGTGTTGAATAAGGTTGTGAGTAATGTTTCAACACCATGTGCTTCGCGAAATCCATGCTGGCAGGGATGCAGGGGTGCATTAGTATCTATGTGATCTTGTAATTGGCGTTGGGTAATCTTTTCAATGATTTTCGATAGGAGAGGTATGCTGGAGATAGGCCTGTAGGATTCCATCATCGAAGGGTCCAACTTACTGTTTTTTAGGAGTGGTCTGATAGCCGTCTGTTTCAGGCTTCGAGGAAATGTTCCAGTAGAGAACGATACATCAATCAATTTGGATAGGAATGGGCTGAGCTCGGCACGCAGGGCCTTTATCCAGGGAGCTGGACACAGATCGGAGGGTGCTGTTGTAGTGTTTATGTTTAGGATAGTGTCTTGAATGACTCTGTCAGATGGAGTAGAAAATGATGTGATAGTGTGTTGGGACCCACTCAAGAAATGACCAAGAGGAGGTTGTGGGATGGAGAAAGGTAGGCTGCCTGGTATGGGGGGCTTAGCAGTGTGGGCAAGCTGATTACTTTTCTTACGCAAGTAATAAGCATATTCTTGTGAGTCTGGGTAGGGTAAGTTCTCTTGAGATGGCTCCTTTGCTAGAGATTTCACAATTTGGAAAAGCTCGTGGGGTTTGTTCAAGGAGCGTTGTAGTCTTTTTGCATGATATTGTTTCATACTTGATGCTACAGATAACCGATGTTTTCCTAATTGTGCTGTGAATGCCTCATGGCTCTCAGCTGTTCTTGATCGTTGCCAGCGTCTCTCAAGTCGTCTGAGTTGAAGGAACGAATTACGTAGTTTTTAGGAGTACCATGGGGCATTCTTTTTCTTATGTGGTGCTTTGTTCGTGGTAGGTGAGTGGATCACGGCATCTAGGCTTGAGTTCCAAGCGGCGACCATGTCATCGAGGCTTTGAAGAGGAGGGTCAAATAGATTGTGTGTCCTCTTTAGAATATCTTCTCTGTTAAAAGGGTGGAAGCGCTTTAAATGTTCTGATATGGGTTTATCTTCAGGTATGGATTTGGAGGAGTTGGTGCAAATTGGAATCTGGAATCTTATCAGGAAGTGATCCGACCAGGGAACCGCACTTACGTTTAGGTGAGACTGGTGCAAATGTGTGAGGGCTGTTTGTGGTGCAAAGATAAGATCAAGTGAGTTGCCTTTTATATGGGTAGGGGTATCAACAAGTTGAACATAGCCTAGATCACTGAGAGCATCAATAAAGGCATTGGTGTGGCTGTCCTGAATGACTTGGAGGTTGAGGTCACCTAGTATCCAGTTTAGAGTATGCAAATTTGTGGTATTGCAAGCAAGATCAATTATTGTTGCTAAGTCATCTGGAGATGAAGATGGAGTTCTATAGAGCAAGTTAATAGTGATTTGCTTATTTGTAATGGTAACAGAGTCAAGGGTAGAGGTGCTGCTTGAGGCGGCAAGCCGAAATTTGAGGTCGGCTTTCGTTAGGATAAGTACTCCTCCGCCACGACGGTCAGCTCTGTGACAAGAGTGGACTGAGAAATTAGGTGGGACACACTGGTGAAGGATCACAGCGTCAGCGGCTGAAAGCCATGTCTCGGTGACACATAGGATATCAAGGTTATGAGCTGAGAGCATATCAGTTAGTGCTGGCCATTTTTTCCTTATTGATCGTGCATTTATTAGTGCACATTTAAGGTCAGGGGATGGTGGGACTGTAATCGTCGAGATAGATTTTGCTGCTGAAGGTCCACATAGATAACATGTGGGCCTGGTGTGCGCCGAAGTGTTTCGTATTGATGGTTGGGGGAGTCAGGAAATCTCCAACAAGATCTATGGAGGACTGGTATAGTGTTCTGAGGTGAAGTAAGGGCTAGGGTGTAAAAGGTCAGGGCTATTAAAATGTAGCACATAGCAAGGGTAAGGGGGTATGGGAATACCCAGTGAGATAACATGATGACTAATGTATATAGTAGATCCAGGAATGTTGTTAGCTAGTGAAATGTGCACAGTGTGGTGGTACTGGAAATCTGTTAAGCATCTGTGTAATGAGGCAATATGTACTCAGAGTAATTCACAATAAGGTAGTGGTATCTGCACAGAGTGGAGGTAACGGATATCTGTTAAGAAATGTGTGGTTAGGCAATATTCACATCAGAGTAATTCACAATAAGGTAATGAAATATGCACAGTGTGGTATGTACGGATATCTGCTAGGCAACAGTGTGGTAGGTAATATGAGCATCAGAGTAATTCAATAAGATAGGCCCAAAGGCCAGATGGCAAGTAGTTTGCAAGCAATTGGTTGAAGAAGAGCATAGATTAATATATACGTTGTATAACTAAATTGTTGGGGTGAGAGTCATGTGGAAGGGTAGCAAGACACTGTGGAGTTATGTTACCAACTTGATTGATGGAGATGTGTCGACCACCGCACTCTCCTGTCACGTCTGTCTGACTTTGGGATCTGTGGGACTGTCTTACAATGGTTTCATTCTTTTCTGTCCTCACGCACCTTCTCCGTGCACTCCCATCACTCTGCCTCCACTCCCACCCTTTCAGTGTGCGGTGTCCCTCAGGGATCTATTCTTGCCCCTCTACTTTTCAATGCCTTTCTCGCTCCACTTGCTCTTCTTATCCAACAATCCGGCATATCCTTTTATATTTACACTGACGATATCCTGCTGATTCACCATATCTCCTCTTCCACTCCTGATTTGACTCCACTTAACCGCTGCCTGTCTTCCATCGCTTCATGGTTCGACTCTAACTTTCTACACGCTAATCCTGCTAAGTCTTCCGCAATCTGGTTCTCCTTCGGTCTCTCTTCTCCATGCCTGTCCCCTGTAATGTCTTCCCTTCCTATTCCCCTGGTTCCTACCCTCCGTTATTTGGGCGTCACCCTGGATCCGTCTCTCTCCTTTCACCAACACATCTCCTCTGTCATCCGTACTTCTTTTTTCCATTTACGTAAGATTCGGGCCGTCCAATCATCACTCCCTCCTGCCTCTGTTATTACCCTTGTCCTGTCCTTAGTCATGACTCGGTTAGATTATTGCAATGTCATCTTTGCAGGTCTGCCTTCCTTTCAGCTTCTCCGCCTTCAATTAATACGGAATGCTGCCGCTCGTCTCATTACCGGTTCCCCTGCCCGTTCACATGTGTCCCCCTCCCTCCTTGCCTTGCACTGGCTCCCGGTTAGGTTTCGCTTCATCTTCAAGGTTCTCATCCTCACACACAAAGCCCTTCATTCCAGCACTCCCCAATACCTGTCAGACATTATTCACCTCCAACCCTCGCCTCGCCTTCTCCGATCTTCTTTCGGCAACTGCCTTTTCCTTCCTTCCCCCGCTCAGGCCCACTTAGAGCTTACCCGACATTCAGCTTTCTTCTTCTTAGGTCCAGCTCTATGGAATTCGCTCCCTCCCTGTCTCCGTTTGGAACTTTCCTATTCCCGCTTTAAAACTCTCCTTAAAACACATCTCTTTTGTCAAGCCTTTGATCTCCCTTTTTCCAACAATGGTGCCTCGTCCTCTGGTTGTCCCCCTCACCCTCCATGAATATCCCTTCCCTCGTCTGTTCCACTCCCATTTTCCTTTTCCTCTCTCCGCCTCCTGCCCTTTACTCCTCCTGCCCCTCCTGGGCTCTATTTCCCCCTTTCGATCTTCTCTCTACCCTTTCCTATCCTGTTGACTTTGGCGTTCTTTTCTAGCTTTATTTTCAGTAGCCTATTTTTGTATTGTACACCGCCCTGCTGCTTCGGCCTGGGCGGTTCATCAAATTGTGCAAATAAAGATAAAGATAAAGATGGTGGTTCATTCCTTCTCATGGTATTTAGGGAACTGGAGCTCTTCTCTTTTCGCTGAAGACAAAGTGACGGATGTGGAACCACAGTGGCCACGGACCACAGCCTAAGGGCCACGCCAAAGGGCCACGCCAAAGGGCCACGCCAAAGGGCCCTCTGGCGAGGCCCACCAGGCGTGGGCCCGCCTGAAGGCAGCTGCTTTTGAAATGGAGCTGACTCCTCCCCCTCTCAGACAGCCCCAATTAGGCTGGAGTTCAATTAGCAGGACAGATGGATTTCTGCTGGGCTGTGTAACCCCAATCAGGGAGCAGACGTTGATGACAGTTAGCTCTTTACTTGCCTGAAGGCAGCTGCTTTTGAAATGGAGCTGACTCCTCCCCCTCTCAGACAGCCCCAATTAGGCTGGAGTTCAAATAGCAGGACAGATGGATTTCTGCTGGGCTGTGTAACCCCAATCAGGGAGCAGAAGTTGATGACAGTTAGCTCTTTACTTGCCTGAAGGCAGCTGCTTTTGAAATGGAGCTGACTCCTCCCCCTCTCAGACAGCCCCAATTAGGCTGGAGTTCAATTAGCAGGACAGATGGATTTCTGCTGGGCTGTGTAACCCCAATCAGGGAGCAGAAGCTGATGACAGTTAGCTCTTTACTTGCCTGAAGGCAGCTGCTTTTCAAATGGAGCTGACTCCTCCCCCTCTCAGACAGCCCCAATTAGGCTGGAGTTCAATTAGCAGGACAGATGGATTTCTGCTGGGCTGTGTAACCCCAATCAGGGAGCAGAAGCTGATGACAGTTAGCTCTTTACTTGCCTGAAGGCAGCTGCTTTTCAAATGGAGCTGACTCCTCCCCCTCTCAGACAGCCCCAATTAGGCTGGAGTTCAATTAGCAGGACAGATGGATTTCTGCTGGGCTGTGTAACCCCAATCAGGGAGCAGAAGCTGATGACAGTTAGCTCTTTACTTGCCTGAAGGCAGCTGCTTTTGAAATGGAGCTGACTCCTCCCCCTCTCAGACAGCCCCAATTAGGCTGGAGTTCAATTAGCAGGACAGATGGATTTCTGCTGGGCTGTGTAACCCCAATCAGGGAGCAGAAGCTGATGACAGTTAGCTCTTTACTTGCCTGAAGGCAGCTGCTTTTGAAATGGAGCTGACTCCTCCCCCTCTCAGACAGCCCCAATTAGGCTGGAGTTCAATTAGCAGGACAGATGGATTTCTGCTGGGCTGTGTAACCCCAATCAGGGAGCAGAAGCTGATGACAGTTAGCTCTTTACTTGCCTGAAGGCAGCTGCTTTTCAAATGGAGCTGACTCCTCCCCCTCTCAGACAGCCCCAATTAGGCTGGAGTTCAATTAGCAGGACAGATGGATTTCTGCTGGGCTGTGTAACCCCAATCAGGGAGCAGAAGCTGATGACAGTTAGCTCTTTACTTGCCTGAAGGCAGCTGCTTTTGAAATGGAGCTGACTCCTCCCCCTCTCAGACAGCCCCAATTAGGCTGGAGTTCAATTAGCAGGACAGATGGATTTCTGCTGGGCTGTGTAACCCCAATCAGTGAGCAGAAGCTGATGACAGTTAGCTCTTTACTTGCCGCAGCTGCTTTTCAAATGGAACTGACTCCTCCCCCTCTCAGACAACCCCAATTAGGCTGGAGTTCAATTAGCAGGACAGATGGATTTCTGCTGGGCTGTGTAACTCCAATCAGGGAGCAGAAACTGATGACAGTTAGCTCTTTACTTGACTGAAGGCAGCTGCTTTTGAAATGGAGCTGACTCCTCCCCCTCTCAGACAGCCCCAATTAGGCTGGAGTTCAATTAGCAGGACAGATGGATTTCTGCTGGGCTGTGTAACCCCAATCAGGGAGCAGAAGCTGATGACAGTTAGCTCTTTACTTGCCTGAAGGCAGCTGCTTTTGAAATGGAGCTGACTCCTCCCCCTCTCAGACAGCCCCAATTAGGCTGGAGTTCAATTAGCAGGACAGATGGATTTCTGCTGGGCTGTGTAACCCCAATCAGGGAGCAGAAGCTGATGACAGTTAGCTCTTTACTTGCCTGAAGGCAGCTGCTTTTCAAATGGAGCTGACTCCTCCCCCTCTCAGACAGCCCCAATTAGGCTGGAGTTCAATTAGCAGGACAGATGGATTTCTGCTGGGCTGTGTAACCCCAATCAGGGAGCAGAAGCTGATGACAGTTAGCTCTTTACTTGCCTGAAGGCAGCTGCTTTTGAAATGGAGCTGACTCCTCCCCCTCTCAGACAGCCCCAATTAGGCTGGAGTTCAATTAGCAGGACAGATGGATTTCTGCTGGGCTGTGTAACCCCAATCAGTGAGCAGAAGCTGATGACAGTTAGCTCTTTACTTGCCGCAGCTGCTTTTCAAATGGAACTGACTCCTCCCCCTCTCAGACAACCCCAATTAGGCTGGAGTTCAATTAGCAGGACAGATGGATTTCTGCTGGGCTGTGTAACTCCAATCAGGGAGCAGAAACTGATGACAGTTAGCTCTTTACTTGACTGAAGGCAGCTGCTTTTGAAATGGAGCTGACTCCTCCCCCTCTCAGACAGCCCCAATTAGGTTGGAATTCAATTAGCAGGACAGATGGATTTCTGCTGGGCTGTGTAACCCCAATCAGGGAGCAGAAGCTGATGACAGTTAGCTCTTTACTTGCCTGAAGGCAGCTGCTTTTCAAATGGAGCTGACTCCTCCCCCTCTCAGACAGCCCCAATTAGGCTGGAGTTCAATTAGCAGGACAGATGGATTTCTGCTGGGCTGTGTAACCCCAATCAGGGAGCAGAAGCTGATGACAGTTAGCTCTTTACTTGCCTGAAGGCAGCTGCTTTTGAAATGGAGCTGACTCCTCCCCCTCTCAGACAGCCCCAATTAGGCTGGAGTTCAATTAGCAGGATAGATGTGATATGTGATATGTATGGGTTTCCTTGTGGGGCCCAGTCACTGACTTATCTGCTTGTGAGCGCTGCCATCCCAGTTCTGGGTGCATGCATTTCCACCAGGATTAACTAGCAGACTGTTCTCAGCTGGTATATGTCTTGATGGAGTGCCTTGCAGGGTGCAGCGGCTGAAGATCTGCTTCAGGAGAATATCAGATAGTGGTGGGGTGCAGCTTAGCATATCCTGGCCTAATGTCTGTCTGATATTGTGTTATGGATGTGTATAGGGCTGCTTTGGATGCCCTGTAGGGTGTCTGTTCCCCAGCAGGACAGGTGTTGATGGTCCACTCTACTGCCACCATTGCAGGGTGGTAGAATGTGGATCTGTTGAAAGGGGACCCTGTTTTTCACCCGCAGCCTAGGGGGGGGGGGAATGGTGGTACATGGCCCACCTAGGAGTCCATGAGGGGTTCCACTGACTGACACAGACAGGTTAAGCCAGGGTGTTTCTGCAGGAACTACCTATCTCTCAAATTACTACTGCTTTGGAGCTCCGGCATGGCCTCTGTCAGTCATGGCAGGTGTTGTGGACCTGGTCCTGGGCGCATCACCGCACCATCAGGGTGAGCACTGTACCCGCACGATGTGATGGTGTGTAGCTACTCTGTGCCAGTAACACACCCGGTCAGTACCCCCTTTCCAGGCCGAGGTGCTGTGTGGGTGCACACGGACACTTCCCCCTACCAGGTCGGGGAGCTGTTGGGGTGCATTCCCCATCTTGTGTTCATCTGTGTTCAGCTGATTTGCATGTGCAGTGCATCATGGGTACGGGTGGCCTAACCCTATCCTGGTTCCCACAGAAGACTGTCTGTGTGGTGACATGATGGCTCTCTGCAGCCAGCCAGGGGTTTGCTGGCAGCTGTAGCCCAATGGTTATGTCACTGCCTGTAAAGCCAGAGGTCATGGGTTCAAACCCACAGTGGGGTTCTTTTAGAGGGTTGTCCAATGTTTTTTTTAACTGTCATGTACATATGTTGTTGCCAGCAACAACACCCTCAGCGTACTGTACCCATAAGGTGCCTCTGAGGGTGCTTTATAGGGCGCCCTATAGGGCACCTTATGGTTGCCGTCCATATAAGGTGCACTATACATTACCCTGTACCGCAACATATATGGGGCCCTATAGGGGACATTCTAGGGTGCCTTGCCGGACAGTGAACGTTAACATGTGCCTTATGTTAACACACTTTGTGAGTGCGTTTGCTAGTAGTGTTAACTGAGATAAAAAACTTAACCTGCCCCCTACAGCACTCATCCCCATAATACATAATGCCTCTGTGAGCCTTCTTCATTGGGCACCTTGGGAGATAGAACCCATGGCCCCTGCACCATTGGTCAGTGTCATAACCATTGTGCTGTGGCTCTGTTCCTGTACTGGCACATCGGCGTGCTGCCTTCTGCTGCACAAAATTAGGCTCCCTCCTAAAACAATCCTCCCCATAATAGGTACTGCCTGAGCCAGCCTTGTTCATTGCACCCAGTGGGGGTTTGAACGCGTGGCCTCTGCACCATTGCTCAGTGTCTTCACCATTGTACTACGGCTCTGTTTGTTTGCGTGCCCAGCAGCACGACGCTTAGCCTTCCCACGCGCTAATACGGACCCCGCACAGTTGGCGACGCGCACAAGTACGGTCGCTTTCTCCCGGTTTTTTTTCTTTTTTCTGCCTGAACCGCCCACTCCTTATATGGCACAGGCACACTAATGGGGCCACGCACAATTTTGGAGTTTAGTAAACATGCCCCTAAGAGAGGATAATGTGTCAAAGAGAAGAGAGTGATCAATAGTATCAAAAGCTGCAGAAAGATCAAGAAGAAGAATAAATGAATAAAGGCATTTGAACTTGGACAAGAACAAATCACTACAGACTTTGGCAAGAGCCATTTCAGGGGACTGCAGAGGATGAAAGTCAGACTGAAATGGATCACGGGGGGATTGAGAGAAGAAAAATGTGAGGTAGCAGAGGAGAATTGCACATTCAAGACGTTTGGAAATGAAAGGGGGAAGGGAGATAGGATGATAATTGGAAGGACCAGTAAGGTCAAGAGAGGATTTTTTGAGGAGAGGAGTGATCACAGGATGCTTGAAGGACATAGGGAAAGCTGAAGAGAGAGTGAAAGATTAAGAATATGTGAGATGGAAGGGATAATAGAGAAGGAGATGGAATTGAGGAGATGGGTGGGGATAGGATCAGAACAGCAGTTAGTGGGTTTAGAGGAAGAAAGAAGAAGGGAAGTTTCCTTATCAGAGATTTTAGAAAAGGATGAAAGGGTGAGGGAAGTTGAGGGGAAAAGGTGATATTGGAGAGGGGAAAGAGGAAGTGAAGAAGAATTAGTAGGGAATTGAAGAGTAATCTTATGGACTTTGTCATAGACATAGTCAGCTAGGGTTTGGGCATAGAGAGAAGAATTGATTGGATGTCGTGGTGCCTTAAGAAGTGAATTGAGAGTAGAGAAGAGACAACAGGGGTTAGAGGCAAGACCGTCAGTCAGATGAATAAAATAGTTTTGTTTAGTGAGTGAAATGGAGTAAGCATGAATTTAAAGTGAAAGAAGTCAGAAAGGGAGCGGGATTTAAGCCAAGTGTGCCTAGCTGAGCGGGCACAGGAGGGTAGGTAGTGGGTAGTAGAAGACAGCCAGGGCTGAGGTGAAGTACGCCTCACAGAACGTACAGCAGAGCAAGGGTATCCAGAATGGATGAGAAAACGGCGTTATATGAAAATATGGCCTCATCAACAGAGAACAAAGTGAAAGAAAGCAGAGAAGAGACAGTAGTGGATAGAGTCAGTGGATCAATAGCATGAAGATTCCTAAAAAGACAGGAGGAGATTGGACAAGATTGAGGCGAGGAGTGAGGAAGAGTGAAACTTAAGAGGTGGTGGTCAGATAAGGGAAGAACTGAGGTGCGGCAATTAGAGGATAAACAATTAAAGTAGAAGACAAAGTCAAGGCAATCAAGAAACCTCCGCTAACAGATCCAGGAGAACATACCACCAAAATACTCTCACAGTACCCACTATAAACTCAAAAAATAATAAAACCATTTCCAGTAGGGCCTTTTACATGTATGCCCAGATCTTGTGGAATTTACTACCAGCAGATATGCTTACTCCATGCTTACTCCATTGTTTACGCCATGCTTACTCCATTGCATTATCTGACCTCACAAACTTCAGGAGAAAACTAAAAACTCTTCTGTTCCACAAATCCCTTGGTAATGAAGACTAACTTCCTTTATTCTATGCCCCCTAACCAGCCTGAGTCACAAGTCCTCTTCCCTTGCACTCCCTCTACCCATCCTTCTCCCCTTACTCTCCCCCAGAATTGCACCTCACCCTCCTTCTGACTACCTCCCCCAGTCTCCCTCTAATTTTGTACACAAGCCTGTAAATATGTAATTTTGTAACTTGTTATACTATATTTCCTGTGTATTTATTTATTGTTCAGTTTAGTTACGCTCATGTTCTATGTATGAGCAGTACGAGTTCCCTGTAATTGCTAGTTCGTTGTAAATCAGATTAGGCCGTATAAAAACGCTCAAATAAATAAATAAATGTACGCATGCACTATCAACATATACTGTATGCATTCTTAAAAATTAGACACACAAACAAATACCCCCAAAATGCACATTCCTTATAGCATGTACATTTGTTTGAGGTTTTATTTATGAACTTAGTATATGGTGAACTTTCAAGTAGAATTATTTAGTAGCCTGCTGTGCAAGAAGGAAAACGTATGAATATGGAAAGACCAACAGAGATGATCCAAGTGTTGTGCAACACTCCCACTGGGCGATTTTGACATCAGCTCTCAGCTCTAATTACCTGTTCCTTTCACCTTCTTTTCAGAAACACTTTAACACTTCTAGTGAGTGAGATTCTGCTAATAGATATTAATTGGTACTAATTCAGTTTCCTGTGGGGAACTCTTGATGACCTCTAATGTTGGAATTAACACTCTACAGCATTCTATAGATATAAAAGTTGTCTTTGTCAGCTCTACAGTCACATCCAAAGAAGAGGCCTATGTGAATGAATGCTCATATATTCTAACTTCTTTGCTTGTGACTATACTATCATTGATGGCCTTAAGGAACATGTTTAAAAATGTACAAATACAACATTTTCTCTGAAATCTGCCTGGGCATAACTGGCATCTACAGTAGCTCAATTCTTCCTTCCTTCATTGATAAAAAAAATAGTCCTGTTTGATCCTTTGAAAGGCATTATTGCCTTACATGTCTACGTTATTGTGACGTAGGTTATAATTGATGTGTGTGTTCAGCCACTGGTGTTAAAATAAGTTGATAATGTGCTGTAGTACTAGTATATAGGATTCAGACAATATGAATTATGGTCATTTAAAATTGCAATTATTTTAAAAATATTAAAGAAAATAGGAGAAAGGTTGATAGAGGAGGTATTTTTGACCAAGACTGCAGACATCCACTGGGTCACCTAGGGGCCTTCAGCATGGCAATGGTGGCGCCAGTTGATGATATCATCAAGAGTCTCCTGGGCACTTTAAAAAAGCAAAAGCCCACAGCACATGGCCACAAATGCACGACCATGGGCGTACAACCTAAGGGGCAGGCAATGGCTCTTTGGAGCACTATCAGAGGATCAAGGAGCTGAGTTTTCAGCCTGTTTTTTTTTTTTTACAGTGAGCACTGGAATGACTAAAGGAAAGCATACGAAGAAAGGAAAGTATGTGACTATCTTCTGCCCTTGATACTCTGGGCCCAATGGATAAACATCTGGTATCAGACCCTGTGCAAGGTACTGTTGTGCTTGATTTGTAATTGCTTCAACGCAATTAATTGCAATTTGTAATTGCTTCAACGCAATTGCGTTGCGTTGCGTTGTAATTGCTTCAACGCAATTACAAATTGCTTCAACGCAATTACTGACTGGCTCCTGTCCCAGAATTTGAGGATAAATTTCAAGAAGACGGAGGTCCTATTTATCTCCAGGAACAAGAACTTCTCCCCTCCCGCCACCTTGAAAGTACGCGAAGCAGATCTCCCATGCAGATCTGCCATACGGTATTTGGGAGTCACACTCGATAACCAATTTAACTTTAAAGAGCATATCAAGAACATAACCAAATCTGTCTACAACAAAATTTCAACTTTAAGGCACCTTAAACCCCTATTAGCACCTCAAGACTTCAGAACTATCTTCCAATCATTGGTAATCCCTCATTTAGATTACGCGAACATAATCCTTCATGGTCTCCCTAAGAGCACCCTTAACCCGCTCCAAATGGCCATGAATGCAGCAGCACGCATTCTAAGTGGCACTGCCAGAAATGAGCACATTACGCCCATATTGATGGAACTCCATTGGCTACCGCTGCACAGTAGACTCATTTATAAAGCTCTACTCATAACCTTCAAGGCCATTAACCAACTGTCTCCGCCATCCATCTCAGCACTCCTCACAATCAATCCTAACATCAGACTGAGAAGATCAGCAACCGCCAACTCCCTTACTATCCCCCGGGAATCCATAAAGAGTAACCAACTAACCAGGAACAGAGCCTTTGCATTCTACGCCCCGAGAATCTGGAACAGCCTCCCCCCACACCTCCGAGCAATTAGAGACCTTCCCCAATTCAGAAAAGCTTTGAAGCATCATTTATTCCTCCTTCATTTCTCTCACCTCATTAACCCCCCTCCACACTAACATCTGATCATCCATTCCTTACTCTCACAACCTGCCTCTGAACCAAGAATATACCTAAATATCTCGTCAGATACACCCCACTGATTTTACATCCCTACACTATTTAATTCAACCTGTAAATAGTTCATATTCATATTGTAGCTTATACCCCACGTTCAACCCAAGTTTATTATCCCTGTTACAATGTAAGCATTGATATCACTGTTCTGATGGAATGCAAATGTTATGTTTGATGTAAACCGCACTGACTTTGAATAGCGCGGTATATAAGAGTGGATAAATAAATAAATAAATAAATAAATAAATTTGTCTCTAGAAGGAGCTTCTCTCAACTCTTTTGAATGGTGTCCCCCACTGCTCCTAGCGTGACTTCTCTGGCTGAGTCTTCTAAAGACTCTTTCACTCTGACTGATATTTCTTTATCTCCTCCTGTGAATTCCCCTCAAACTTTGGTTTCTCCTGCTTCTGTTGCACTGTCCTCCTCCACCAAAGCCCTCCCAGCTGATCTGTTTAACAGACATCTGGAAGGTGGGAGCAAAAACTAAGTATCTGCTTAAGGATACTATTCTCAAACTGTGTTCATTTTCTCGGGGCAGTGTTTACTTTTAGCAAATTGATGAAACATTTTCTAGTATTGCCTTACAGGTTACAAAAATTGAACCTCATATGCTTTCTGTTCAGTCTGCTGTTGCTTCCTTTGTAAAGGATCTTTTGCAGAGTCATAATAAGATCGAAGCTTTAAGAATGACTATAAGAGTAAAAATGTATGCTTTCTTAATTTTCCTATATCCCGGTTACTATCTCCAGAAAGTTTGCCGAGGATATATTTTAAGGAGGTTCTACCTCTTTTAAATGAGAAAAGGATTATGACTTCAAATTTGTATTATATTCCTCAACTTTCTAGGAAATCTAATGAGGTGGCGGGGGAAATGAATGTGTTCGTTTCTGTTTGTCCTTTTAATTTAACATCGTTTTTGGAGGATTCTAAAGACAAGATCTCTTCCCACACCACTGTTTTGGTTTCCTTTGCAATGAGAAAGATAAAAGATGAGGGGGGGGTGGGTATATTCAAAGACATTTACATAGTTTACAGAACTAACACAATTAGTGCAGCTGAATATCTTCAAGTGGCACTGCTATATGCCCCGATGCTACGTGATGAGCATCTTGGTGTGTCGTGGGCGTTCTGGAGCAGAGCAGATGTGGCACCCGTCGCTAATCAGATAGAGTCGATATTGAGCCGCTGCCTGGTTAGCGACCCGTGGGTAGATCTAAATCACAGAGATGCCTCTGAAGCCATTTTATAAATGGCTTTTGAAGACACCATTGTGGGGGTGTCTAAGTAGGCAGTGGATGTGGTGAAGGCGTGTCTGGGATGGTGCAATATCTGGCAGCACACATTGTAGAGATGTGTCTGACTGTTACAGGCAGGAAAAGGGATTGCCTCATTAGATGAGGCCTCTGAAGGATCAAACCCATGACCTCTGGCTCAGCAGTCATTGTATTAACCAGTAGGCTACACTTCTATAGCTTTTATCACACCGCTGGCACAAAATTAAGGTTACCGCGCGATAATGAGCCAAGGCGTCCTCTATCGTGCGTTAGTTGGCCATTGCTACTTCAATGCCAGTACGCCCACTTCCTTATATGGCTTTGCTCAGGTTAACGCTGCACCTAGCGCTGGTAACATTAGCACGGTTTAGTAAACATACCCCTTAGTTTTTCTCAGGTCTCTGTAGCAATTTTATAGACATCTTTTTTTTTTTTTATATTGAAGTATGCAACAGAATCAGTCTGCTCGCTCAACAATATAGATTTTCTTCTAGGTCACTCTCTCCGCGAAGGTTTTGATTTCATATTTCATCTCTCCCATCACTTTAAAGAGGTCCACTCAAATCACCTCTTACAGGGGTCTCCAAAGGGGCTACTCCTGCTTCAGCACTTGCCCCAGTCATGATAACAGCACTTCAGTGTTCTCTCGGTGTGCATGCAAATACCACTAAAACTGTGGTGTAACTGGGTTTAACTTCTGTATAGCAGAAATAAAGCTGATGTCTCAAATTAACAGCATGTAGCTCTCCAAAGGGTGAAAAGGTAGCATTATAGTAAGTGGCACAGAATTGCACATTCTACAACAGTGTAATCTAGTAACAGTAGAGTCATTATAGATATTCAGTAAAATTAGGTGGTAGCAGTGGGATTATTACTGTATACCCTTCTTGTTGGATTGCTACGAATAATCAGAGCAAAATTATAATCAGATAGATGCAGCTCCATAAAATAGGATGAAGTCTCACCCTCAGTGAGTAGAGTGGAAGAGTAGCCTAGTACCCCAAAAGATATGTGTTAAAGTCCCATTGGCACTCTTTTTATCCTTGGTCAAGTCACTTAACCCTCCATTGCCTCAGATACAAACTTAGATTGTAAACCCTCTGGGGACAGGGAATCAACTAAATGTAACTCATCTTGAACTACCATTGGAAAGGATTGAGTTAAATACTAATAAATACGTGTTGGAAGTTTCACTGGAACACTACTAGACTACACAGCACTCACCAGCTGATTTGTAGAGGCCTTCATTCTGGTCTGCCTGTCTAATAGCGTTATCTTAGTGCTGGCATGCATTCAGCCAAAAGAGAAGAAAAAGAAGGACTCCTAATTATATGTAGCATAATTGCTGCAGAAGCTGTCATATCTTGGCATTGATTTGTTTATTATTGCACACTGCCACATATCTGCTGGCTCTAAACCAGGCCACATTGCCCTCGAGGAGTGTAAGGCTGATATGTAGACTGCATACTGTTCTTTCAGCATAATAGCATGACAATCTACAGACAGTATTCAGTAGGGCTTCTGGGGGAAAGACCTTTGTCTAAATTGCAGTGTCCAATATCCCCATAAAGAAATCTGCATGGTCGGGTAGAGCAGTTTTAATTGGACTATACTTGGGGGCAAAGCAGCTATGTCTATTTTTGTCAGACTCACAAGGATCCCCTGGATTTAATCTTGTCATGATTTCCACTATTCTTCAGGTTATTTTAAATAACTTCTCAAGCTGTTTATTCCCTCGCAAATACATTCTCATGAAGTTGTGTGGAAGTCCTTCAACCATGCTCCTGATGGTGGGGGGGGGGGGGGTGCTGCGATATTGCAGCATCTCTTCCTTCCTCAGCAGCAAGATTGGAGGACTTCTGTGCAACTTCTCAGGAATGTTGCCAGATATCCACCTCTGTTACACATCTCTACATCATCCACAAAATGTTATTGAACAAAACTAGCCCCAGGACCAATCCCTGAGGCGCTCTGTGAGTGAAGTCCATTTACCACTACCTTCTGTTATCTATCATTCAACCATTTTCTAATCCAGTCCACCACCTTGGAACTCCCCTCCAGAAAACACCCCAGTGTCAAAAGCTTTGCTAAAATCCAAATAAATCACACCAAGCCCAAACCTCTGATCTAATGTTCTAATCAATGATATCCTTTATTAAGGGCTGAAACGGTATTCCATGCCTTTTTTACAATTGCGTGCAGAGGCACGCACAGTTAATGGCACCGGACGTGTCTGCTGTTGCACATACAGTTTGCATTCAGGCCCAAACGATGTGGACATGCAGATTATGCGTACAGGTCCGGGAGCATGGTGTTAGCATGTAAATCCGAACACGTGCCCATCTGCACTGTGTCTCACATTTGACAGGAAACAGGATGAAGCGATGATGCCCCAAGCCACAGTGAGACCCATATAAGACCTTAGAAAATGGCAACACGCCAAGTAAACTTTTCAGAGGCAGAGACCTGCCTGCTCTGCAGGCTAGTCATTGAGAATGTATGGCCCTGCTCCCCATGGGACACAGATGGCCAGCCCTAGCTGAAGCATGCAGGGGCTGAGAACGCATCAGGACCACCCTAGCGCAATAAGCAGGTCAAAGCAAAAAAGGGGGAGGAAGGATAAATGTATATAGTGGGACAACAACACTGCAAAGAGGCAGGAAGAAGCTCCAAAGTAAAAGGCCAAAACAAGCAAGGATCAGCTGAACCCGTCACATCACCAAATGCCTGTATACACACAACTGGGCTCTCTACAGGAAACATGCAAACAAAAACACAATGGCCAAGAGAAAAGCATGGTGGCAATGCAGGCACAAAGGACGAAAGGGAAAGCACATACAGCAAGAACATATAAACACAATGAAACATACCTACTATGTGTAACAATGCAGCAACATGGCCAGATAATGTCAGCCAAATCACTGCATAGTAGAAACCGTAACATGACAAAGGCCTTCCATATCAACCACTACAACAGTCCCCTGTTTTCCTTTAGAGATCCTCTGTGTTTGTCCCATGCCTTTTGAATTCAGATACAGTTTTTATCTCCTCCATCTCCACTGGGAGACTATTCCACGCATCTACCACTCTTTCCATAAAGAAATATCTCTGCATATGACTCCTGATTCTAGCCCCTTTCAACCTCATCCTATTTCCCCTTGTAGCAGAGCTTGCTGTCATTTGAAAGAGGCTCTCGGCCTGTGCATATATGCCATGGAGGTATTTAAATGTCTCAATCATATCACCTCTATCCTGCCTTTCTGTTATACATATTAAGATCCTTAGGTCTGTCCACATATGTTCTATAATGAAGACCACTAACCATTTTAGTAGCCACCCTCTGTACTGACCCCAGCCAGTTTACATCCTTTTGAAGGTGTGGTCCTCAGAATTGCACACAATACTCTAAATGTGGTCGCACCAAAGACTTATACAGAGGTACTATCACCTCCTGTTCTCTGCTTGTAATTCCTCTCCCTATGCACCCAAGCATCCCTCTAGCTTTCACCATTGCCTTTTCTATCTTTTAAGTTACATTATCAGACACAATCATGCCTAGGTCCTGCTCTTCCTTTGTGGACAGAAGTATCTCACCCCCTATACTGTAGCATTCCCTTGGATTGCTACAGCCCAAATGCATGACCTTTAATCTTCTAACACTACATGTCAGCTGCCAAATTCTAGACCATTCTTCGAGCTTAACTAGACCCCTCCTCATGTTATCCACACCATCCTGTGTATCTACTATATTACAGATTTTGGTATCACCCGCAAAGAGGCAAACCTTACCCGATAGTCCTTCCACAATATCACTAACAGAGATGTTAAAAAGAATTGGACCAGGGACATATCCCTGGGGAACACCACTGGTAACCTCCCTCTCCTCAGAGAAAGCTCCTTTTACCTGTACCCTGTGTTGCCTCCCACTCAACCAATTTCTAACCCAAGCTGAAATGTTAGGGTCCATCGCTAGGATGCACAGGTTGTTTATAGATTGCCCGTGTGGAACAGTGTCAAAGACTTACTGAAATCTAAATACACTGCATTTAGAGTACTCCCTCGGTCCAACTTCCTGGTCACCCTGTCAACGATATCAATCAGATTTGTCTGATAAGATGTGCCCCTGGTGAATCCATGCTGTCTTGTATCTGGTAATCTGTTGGTTATTCCTTCAGCAGCACTTCCAATAATTTACTCAACACTGAGGTTAAACTAACCGGCTTGTAATTTTCAACAACATCCTTACTTCTGCCTGTGTGTAAAGGGGCAACATGTGCCTCTCTGCAGTCCTCTGGCACCACCCTCGAGTCCTACAAGGCATTGAAAAGGTCAGTCAGTGGAGCCACTAGACTGACCCCAAATTCCCTCAGCATTCTTGGGTGTAGCCCATCTGGTCCCATCACTTTGTCCACTTTAAGTTTAGCTAGTTCCTCATGATCACAGTCTTCTGAAATGTGTTCAAGATGCCCCTTGCCTCCGTTCCCGTCTGTGGGTATTTTCTGAGGTCCTGCTCCTGGTCCTTCATCTGTGAACACAGAACAGAAATATTTGTTAAGCAATTCCACTTTGTCCTCATCAGCCGCTATATATTCCACCTCTTCACCCTTGACAATACCACATTTGCCCTTCTTCTTCTCACTAACATATCTGAAAAAATCCATATCCCCTCTATTAATTGCATTGGCTATTTCTCCCTCTTTTGAATCTATGCTTTCCTGAATACATTGCTAGCTTCTCTAAGGTTTTCCAAATACAGATGCCTGTCTTTCTCTTTCTGTGATCTCTTGTTTGTCATGAAGGCCCCCCCCTCTGTTATGTCATCTTTTCAGCTACTCCATTCAAAGTAGCTGAAGCCACATAAACATGGTAACACAATATTGATATCCATGACCACTCCAAACAAAAGGAAAAACATGCATGAATGAGCAGCCAACCTCTGCTTCCTTACTGCAACATTACTGCTTCCTTACTACATAGCTGGTATGCAAACCAGCAATCCAAAAGTATGACTGTAATGACCTCCCCAAAGACAGGAATCCATAGTGCAGTACCATGCATCACGGACACATTATAATGCATAGCCAACACAAAAATGGGAACTTGGGGAAATTGAACAGACCTGCACCTGTGTGGAAGTGGACTTGTGCCTAGGGGAGCCATTTGATCTGGCCCTGACACGTCACACTGTCAGCTAATCGCTCCCTGCCTCAAACATTCCCTTGCCCACACCAGCCTACCCTGTGGTGTGTGTCTGTGCAGGGCACCTGGCCTCTGCCCTCAGGTCCATGCATGCCACTGTCTCCCACAGGGCCACCAGAATTGCAACCAAAAATCTGGGGCACAGGTACCACCACACATAGCATCCGAGTCAAATCCTGCTTTCTTTGTATCTATTGTGTCAGTGGCAGCCCAGTTGTAGCTTCCAATACATGTAAGCAGGTCAGTCCTCACAACTGTGGATGCATGTTGCTCACGGGAAAGGAGCGATGTGCACCATCATACACATTTTATGTGCTCCATGGCAAATATGTTTGCATACGTGTGGATGCACAAACATCTGTGTTATGTATTCTGTCCGCATAGGTGTGTATGATGTTGGACGCCCACCCGCTACAAAACATGTAATGCCATGCTTCTGCAGAAACGCCATTTCTCTATGGTGCTTTCTTTGTAAATGATACTGAACCTGAGCTGCTGTGTTGTCCGCCATGGCCCCCAAGGTGACCATCAGGAAGCACTTCAGTGACAGGGAGCAGACCCTCCTCATTGAGGATGTACAATCCAACCTTGGGGTCCTTATGGGCACCGACGAGGCCTGCGTGAGTGTGTATGAACATCAACACAGGTGACTTGCCATATGTAAGAAGCTGAATGCAATTCACCACAACAACAGGGACATAGAAGATGTCAAGCGGAAGTGGCAGCAGGTGCGCTGTGACACATGCAAGAAGGCACATACAGTGAGGCCAGATTGTCAGAGGGTGTGACTCATAGAAATGAAGCAGTGGGTCCTGGTCACTGTTGACACCACTACTTGGAGGGTGTCAGTGACGTGGAAACCTCAAGGCTCTCACAGGTTCAAGGTACGTGTCTGTGCTCACATTCACCTTCTGCAAGGCCTCTGCCCCAGGCCTGCATCCATGGTGTGAGTAGCCACTGAACCTCCCACTGCTTCTTTCACATATGTCCCCTCTGGCCTGGGGTGGGGCATGCATAGGAATGTTGCACTGTCACAATTCCCCCTGCTGGGTCACTGGATGGCTCTGTGGTGGTGGCTCTGCCCTGGTCTATGTTGCACTCTTCCAGCTGCCCCTCAACCTCTGTGGTGTGGTGTCTCTGGGGCCTTTGTGCAACACTGCTGTGCATGTGTGTGTGTGCGTGTGTGTGTGTGTGTGTTAGGGAATGGATGCTGCATGCAGGGGTCAGCAATGTGTTGTTCATCCCTGCCTCTCTCAACAGGTGCTGCCACAGTTGTGGAACCCAGCACTGACCCCATGCCTGCCTCACCATTAGATGCTCCTCCACTGCTACAGTCACTGGACAGGGCTGTGCTCTCTGTAGTGCCATTAGAGGGGGTGTCTCCCAACCTGCGGCCTCTGTTGATAGGAGACTGGAGCCTGCCAGCAGTGCAGAGCCTGAGGACATTAGCTCGGGTGATATGGAGAACCAGCTGGCACCATCGTCAGAGCCCCCTGTCCAGCCTGGTGGCAATGGTCATCACAGGCAGCACCACCTCTGCACATCTGTGCAGTTGGTACATTGTGCTGAGCATCTGCTCACCCAGCAGGAGGTGCATGTGGTGCATGCACATGAGCAGCTACAGCTCCTCAGGCACACTGTGGCACTGCAGGAGCAGCAGCTGATGCTCTAGGAATAGCAGCTGGCAGCAACCACACACCTTGTTGCCTCTGTGAGCCATCTTGGGTCGCGTATTGACCTGCTAGTCACCCAGTTGGACAGGTCACAGGGTGCACCTGTCCTCATTGCCACAGATGTGCTATCCTCTGTGATTGCCCAAACTGTGTCCATGCCTCCACCTCCAGCTGCTTCTGCTGTGCTTCCCACTGCTGCTGGTGGGCCTCTGTCATCTGCCCTGCTATCTGCTCTGCCATCCACCATGGGCAGCATCAGCTGTGGAGTCCACCAGCATGGGGCAGTCCTGCATCTTGGGCCCTGGGCCCCGGGGTGTGGGGCCCTTTCTTGTTTTCCCCACAATCCATGAGGTACATGGAGGGGGCAGGTGGGGAGGGCAGCAGCAGCAGCTTGGACTCGGGGGGGGGCACACCATCACCCCCATCTTCCCATGGCCAAGCACTGGGGGCTGGAGGATTATCATCTGGGCAGGGGAGGGGAAGGGGCACGTAAGGGGGACATGGGGAGTGGAGGTAGACCTGGATTGCTGGGCTGATCCATGTGTCTCGGGTGGGGTTGGATGTCAGTTACTGGGGTTGGGGGTTGTGAAGTGTGGATGGGGGAGGTCTGTGGTGGTCTGTTGGGCAGGCATGTGGGTGTGTAGGGTGGGCTGGGTTGGGCACAGATGTGAGATTTGGTTGTGGAACCATGTTGTAAAATGCATACAAATACATACAAACTGTTCAACATGCACCTGCCAGACTCTGTGTTTCCCTCTACCTCAGTCACTGTGGACATATGTGTCTGTTGCCCATATTTCTATAGAGCTGCTTGTTATTGTTCCTGCACTTTGCACATGTCCCTCATGCATTCCAGTCTGTATAACTGCATCCTGTGCACTCTCCGACAGCAAAGCAATGCCGCAGTGTCATGGCCATTCATCTCAATGGGATGCACTGGGGATCAGGGCAGAATACTCTAAAGTCCTGGCCTTAGTCCATGTTTTAGCAGGTATAACGTAGTGTGATGAGGAGAGCTCTGCTGAGCCCATGGAAATAGAGGAAAATTGTAAATATACCTTTAAGGAGATAGACAGGCAGGGAATTCACAGCTTTCAGAGTGCAGGTAAAGGAAGAAAACATGTAGTCACTGAAGTCAGGCCACACCCAAGCTCTGCTAACCTAAGTGCAGGCTTGGGGAGTAATGAAAAACACCTGAGTAGGAAGCAGTGTACGCTAGTTAAGAAACAGCGTTATAAACCCAGGGGAGGAAAAGGAAAGGAGCCAGCACCAGGGAGCAGAAAGGAGATCACTGGGGAGGAGAACGGTGAAGATTTCGGTGAGGAGTTCAGCAGTGAAAGTAGAAGCCATAAAGAAAGTCAAGCTTACAGGAGGAGGGCTGTTAGTCCTGAAGCCAGCCGAGGTGTGGCTAGGAGAATTGCTGACGAGGGTCAGGCTGCAGTTCAAACGGTACATGGACCAGCTCAAAGAGTTCAGGCTGCCAAAAGGTGGGTGGACAAACTCACAACTAGAAGTGACCAGAACCCAGCTTTTTGGAAAGAACCAGGGCTGAACAAGTTAGAAGAACTGAGGCAGTTGATCCAGAGAAGGAATCCTCACATTCCAGGTACAAATGTTCCTTATTGTGGAGAGCACCTGTGGAGAGAAGTAAAGGAGCTCTTACAGAGCATTAAGCCAGAAACAGTTCCTGAAAGCTCAGAGTCAGACATACATGCTATAGAGCTGGAAGAGATTCAGGTAGACTGTCCTGAGCAGGATTCTATAACTGAGGAATTAGCAATGGACTGTTCATTGTGCCAGAAGGCAGATTGAAAGCTTTCTGATAAAAAATGTCTTTAACCAAGAAAGCACTGAGGAAACAGGGTGAGTTAACCTATCTGGGTTAATGCTGGGAACCGCTTCTAATAAGAAAGGATACTTGCATAATTTGTATTTGAATTACTAAAGAAACAGAAGATTAAAAAAAATGGACATTTTGCTTTGCTTGAAGGAAGAAGCTATGTTTTGTTTGCTGAATGTTTGATGAAAACAGCTACACATGTTAAAAAGGCTTATGAAGCAGTTTCAGTTCTAGTTTCTGTATAATTTCCTGATGGTATTGCTTGGAGAAGAATCCTAACGTTTGTGTTGAGCCTCAGTGCTTTTGGGGAAGATAAATAAATTTCTTGTTTGCCTTTAAAAAAAAACCATCGGTTTCACACTACTGTCTTTAAATATGGAGAAACAACTACAAGTCCCAGAAGTCCAAGCTGTGGACAAGAATAGTATAATTCTTTATTTAAAGACTAACATTGGCAGCCCTGCGCCTTTAGGCCTTTGGCCCAGGCTAGGGTGACGACAGTAGGCATGCATGGGTAACACGGCAGACATGCAAAGGGCACATCAGAATATGTCTTGGATGTTTTTGCAACCAGCCACGCCGCTGTTGCACCTCTCCCCACCCATGTCCAGGGATCTCAATGCAGGCACCGCATATGTGCAGATACGTTTGTTGTCAGAATATGGTGGTAGATATGTTCACAGGAAGCATGTCTATCACGCACATTCAACTGCTTTATTTGTGGTTCAGAATGACCCCATCAGTGTCCAAAAATAATCTGGGCAAAATGAGCTCATTCTGTGTAGCCAAACAATTTCTAAAAATTGAGAAAGAGGACCATACACTGAAACATCACTGAGGAATGTGTTTATTGCTGACAAATTCAATCATTACTCTAAGTGTAATCATATTGGCACTCAGGGCGATAAGGAGATGCAGAGACGGTGCAGTGAAGGGTTATCCAGTGAAAAGAGTGTGGGTACAAACGTATAATCAGGCTGATTTGGCAAGTAGCAACTTATAACCTCCTACAATGCTGTGTTATTTGACTGCCCTGAAAATTAAAGCACAGCACTAAATGTTTGTAAACTTGGGATATCCTGTAAGTGACTAAACCTCTATGTAGTAATTTGATTGATAAGCAGGGCATGATAATTGAATGAGGTTAATTCGGGCCCTTATAACTGATACTTTGTAATCCACTAATTAGGAAATTAAGCATGTATACAAACAGCAAATAAATGTAACAAAATATATTTAATATTAAAATATTACAGAGCACTACCTCAAAATGTCTGATTTCAATTTGTTAAACTTCTATACTCTGAGAAAGATGGAAGGCTTAACACAACTTGTATATTGATGCCGATATCTATCCGGTTTACCAAGCTGAAGTAAGGAGATCAAACATTCAGGAGTTATGCAATGCAGGTCCATACCAAAGACTGTGCAAGCGGTGTGGCCGCACCGGGCGCAAGGACACAAGGGGGCGCTGATATCATCACTGGGCTTCTAGGAAGCTCAAAACGAGTGAGTTACTGAATGTGACTTGGTGGAGGGGGGGGGGGGACAGCAGATTTGTTAGTTGCACGGGGCTCATTTCTAGCTTGGTATGGTCCTGATGCCATGGATAGTTTTAAAAACTAGGCATAACACTTTGAACTCTCTTTTAGCCACAGTGGAATGCCAATGAAATTCAATCAGAAAAGAGGAAGTGTTCGATAAGAATAATTCAGCAAAATAATGTTTGCAGCAGTATCCTTGATCACCTGTGAATGTGTTAATAATCTCTCAGGCATATTGTACCTGCATCAATGATAGGCATGTGCATTGGTTTTCATATGAATGGTAAAGTTGACAAAATTCACGATGTTCAGTTCATGCTGCCAGCAACTGAGTCTGCATGCTTGGAAACTTTTCACAAATCGCCATTCGTGCAGTTTGTTTTTGACATGCGTGCACAGGAGCCCAGATGCACTGGAACCAATCTAGGAATGGGGAGGTTGAGGAGCAGCCACCAACAGTCAGCAGGAGCTGCTTGAGTCAATCCTGCTTTGAATGCTAGACACCCACAATATAATTGAAAAAGTAGACTTAGAACAGCTAATCCCCAATTTTTAATGCTGGAATGTTCATCTTGAGGAACGTTTCCTCTCGCAACACATTTTCCTTTTTACTCATTTAAGGTTTACCCAAAAAACTACTACTACTACTACTACTACTACTACTGAGCATTTGTATAGTGCTACAAGTCGTACGCAACACTATACAGAACAGTACACTCTGAAGTTGAAAGATATAAATTTAAAATTAAAAAATGGAAGTACAGGAGCAATCTCTAGGAATCCACCAATGCTACTGGTGCCTTATACTGCAAGGCACAGAACTGTAGGTATAATGGCAGCTGTTTTTGGTCTACTGCTTTGGGTCACCTGGGCAGGAGATGAGACCTGATGTTTCCTCATGCTCTGCTCTCAAAATGTGACAGTTGCTCTCTTTCTCAGTGTATCAGACTCCATACTCTTAAGCAGGAGCCAAGGAGATGATCAGAGGCAGGGAGTTTGCCAGTAACAGGCTGTTGGGTGCAGAGTCATCCAACCATTAGGCAAACCAGGTGGCTGCCTAGGCTGACGCCTGCTGGGGGGAGGGGAGGGGATGGTGTTCAAAGCTAAACAAAAGATTTTGACAGCTTCAGGTTTACCTAGGACACCAACATCTTGAACCAACTCCGGGGCCAGCCCTAGGTGGGTAGTACTACCATTCCTGGGCCCCTGAATAAGTGCCGTTTAGATGTGACTGTTTAGAAGACTGGCAGAGGTATAGGTGTAGATACTGCACAGCAAATAGTGGAGATGTACATCTGCTTTGGACATACATCCCCTGTTGTTTGCTGTGTGCCAATTCTGCCCATGGAACTCCCAGCACATACAATGGCTTTGTGTGGGGAGCTCTGGATGTGGGCAGGAAGAGGAGTCTGGGCAAAGTGAGGTCAGGCCACACAACCCAGACATACAGGGCCGATTGAGATCACAGCCTTGTACATCCATGGGGTCAGGGATGCATGTCTGACTTATTCCACTTCAGAGGTAGACTAAGTCAGACCAATGCCAGCAATCAGGCCAGTCCCCCCTCCCCCCAACCCACAGCACAGTGTCCTGGAGCTGCCCGTTGTCTGAGACCAGCCCTGGCATCTCATGCCAAGGCTCTGGGAGGGAAGGCTATGTTGACTGTCAGGCCCTCCCAATAGCTACTATATGGTGTCCTGGTGATGGGATGCCATGACACTGAGGTTCCATGCCTGAGCATTGGGAGGGCTAGATTTATTTAATCAGTTTTATATACTGCCTTATCCTTCAATCAAAGTGGTTTTAATGAGGCAACTGAGGGTTAAGTGGCTTGCCCAAGGCCACAAGGAGTGCCTATTGAACTAGAAGCCCCAGTCCCTCTGGCCTGAGATTGCTGTCCCCAGGTAAGACTTGAACCCCCCCAGCCCTCTGGCCTGAGGTACCATGTCCTAACCGTTAGGCCACTCCTCCTTGGGATGAGGCGCTTGCTGCACAACCAGGCCCACTGAATCAGGGCACATCTGGCCCATTCAAGGCCAGATTCTGCTCCCACGGGAACATCTAGCTCTCGCGGGTGCAGAATCAGGTGCAAATCTTGGACATTAGGATGTGCCCTGGTCTGAATTGGCCTCATAATGTGCACTTCCATCCTATTTCTTTTGACAGTGTTATCTCTGCTTGCTGTTCATGTGTGAGTACAACATAGTATATGCCTGGTAATCCCTGCTGCTGCTGCTGGCCAGATATGATCCACATACTACCAAACAGTCTCATTAATAACACAGGTACACTACCAAAAAACTGCCTCCAGTTTTGCAACTGATTCCTATAGATTTTGGGGTGCTGAATCCAGGAAAAATAGCCAAAATGTTCCATCACGTCATGTTTTCTTGCAAAATTAGATTTCTTACCCATATAAGGAATGTTCACATAATTTCTTTTTAGCCGACTGCAGTTTATTTTCTTGGTCCAAAATAGAGGTTGTAATGGTTAACTAACTAGAAACACTCCCTCATGATATTTTAGAGTGTTTTGTATTCATTTTATACATTAACAGGACAATTGGGAGGCGGGGGGCTAAACCCAGTACTCGCGCTGGTGCATGTTCTTTCCTGTTCGCCTCGCCTCGTTCGCTCGCTCAAACACGGTGGTTGCGACATGAACGTTCCTGTCAAATTTCAGTTTCTTGCAAGTTCATTATTACCTTTTGTTTGCTCAGTCGTAATCCAGCTTTATTCCGAAGTGGTTCACTACAGTTGTAGTTTGCAGTGCTGTGTATTTGTGATGGCTCACAGAGCCAGAGGTTGCGTCAACTCTCCGGACAGTTTTTGTTTTATTTGTGGGGAATATACCGTGAAAAAGCGGCAGAGGAACATTTCTGCATTTATTAAAAAAGTATATTTCGCCTATTTCGGTTTGAAGTTAGGCGATCAAGACAAACCGTGGGCTCCTCACAAAGTGTGCAAGACATGTGAGGAAGATCTACGCTTATGGATGAAAGGTAAAAAACAAGCATTTTGTTTCGGAATACCTATGATGTGGCGTGAACAAAGAGACCACAGCAGTGACTGCTATTTTTGCTCTTGCATTGTGAAGGGATACAACTTAAAAAATAAGAACGTAATAAGTTACCCCCAACCTTCCCTCAGCAATTAGGCCTATGCCTCATAGCAACGAAGTACCTGTGCCTGAACCACCAAAATCTTTGGATCATATTTGTGTGGACGGTTCTGATCATGATGAGACTCATCAGATGGCTTTTCCCGATGAGTCCAGTACTTCCGAGTTTGAAACTGAACCAGATCCGAAACCTGAACTTTTCTCTCAAGCTGAATTGAATGATTTAGTCCGGGATTTAGGACTCCCAAAAGATGCTGCCCAACTGCTAGGTTCTCGGCTTAAACAGAAAAATCTATTGTCACCAGGAACAACTTTTTATTGGTACCGCAACCGCGAGACACAATTTTTGAAGTATTTCAGCAAAGAGGAAGATTTGGTATTTTGCAACGATATATACGGAGTGATGGAAAAGTTTAAACTCAAGTATGATCCTGCTGAATGGCGGCTGTTCATTGATTCGTCAAAAGACAGCATAAAAGGTGTTCTTCTTCATAATGGCAACACATTCGCTTCAGTTCCTATTGCTCACTCTGTTATTCTCCAAGAAAAATACGAGAATTTGGCCCTGATTCTTCAGAAGATTCGTTATGATGAGCATAAGTGGATGATTTGTGGAGACTTTAAAATTCTATCCATGCTATTAGGGCAGCAATCCGGTTTCACCAAATATCCCTGCTTCCTTTGCTTGTGGGATAGCCGGGCCCGCGACCTACACTGGGGGAAAAAAGACTGGCCAATTCGGGAGTATTTGAGACCCGGTGAGAAAAATGTTCTTCATGAGAGCTTTGTACCTCGTGATAAAATTCTATTACCACCTCTCCACATTAAGTTGGGTCTCATTAAGCAATTCATCAAGTCCCTTCCAAAAGATGGTGAGTGCTTTCGGTACCTTTGCTCAAAGTTCCCCCGACTTTCTAAAGCAAAGCTAAAGGAAGGAGTGTTTGTTGGCCCTGATATAAGGAAACTCATTTCAGATGGAGCATTCGCTGAAACGATGTCTGAGAAGGAAAAAGAAGCCTGGGATTCCTTCAAGGATGTTGTTCTCAAATTCTTGGGGAACAGGCGGGATGAGAACTATAAGGATATTGTTGCCAGGATGCTCAATGCCTTCAAAGAACAAGGCTGTAACATGAGCCTGAAAGTCCATTTCTTGCACTCCCATGTGAACTACTTTCCCGAAAACCTGGGGGCGTACAGTGAAGAACAAGGTGAAAGGTTTCACCAGGACATCAAGGACGCAGAGAGAAGGTACCAAGGAAGATGGAACACCACTATGATGGCTGATTTCTGCTGGTTGCTGCTGCGGGAAACCCCAGATGAAAAATACGCCAAGCAGCGCACCAAGAGAAGCATTCGGGGGAAGAAGAAACGGGCCCACCAGGAGATTGATTGACCCAAGAATGACTTTAAAATCTAAACTGTGTTGACAAATATCGTATTTTTACTAAACTTTGAAATAAAAATTTGCTAATTATTACCACAGTGTCGGATCTCATTTATTAGAATTTTATTTTCACACCATCGGGTGTTTGTCTTCATGTATTGCAATGGTGCGGTTTGCGTTTTCTATTCTTACATATATACCTGTACAACATTTTTTGCACATTTCTTTGCTTTGCTTTGCTTTGCTTTGTGTCTAACCTCGCTCTTATATGCTCAATGTTTGTGCACATGTATGTGGCTGTTTTAAGTGCAGACAATTTTGCTACCATCACAGTGTGTTTTGTTGACATTACTCTATTCTTATGTGCTGCCTTGTTACAATTTTCTTTATTCTTATTTGAATAACTACTAAACAATTAGTATAAAGAATTCATCCAAGAAACTTTTATCTCGATTGCACTCAATCTGAAACGTTCACCTCAAACTGCTAACCCAATGTAGCAAAAAATCTGTACGTGATGGAGCAAATTGGTTACCAGATTTGGATTCAGCGCACCAAAAAACGTAAAACTCAATCGAAACATTAGAGGTAGTTTAAAAAAAAATTTTTTTAGTGTACCTGTGTAATAAATACCTGGGACTCATTCACTTCTGACAAAGTATAACAGAGGAGGATGCTACGGCCTAAAGCAAGATATGCCTTCACCCCAAACTTTTTAATGCTGAACATCTTCAAGAAGCCTCATAATAAACTGCTACCTGCTACTTTTGCTGAATACATGTTAAGGGATCTGCTCTGCACTGGTCTAGGCCCCTCTCCACTTTGGATCAGGGGTAGAGATTCTCTGAAGAATGGCAGCCATCCTTCTCCTTGATCTGCCCTTTTTTCTTTGTTAGATGTGCGAAGGAAAGATGTTCAGTCAGATGTGACAGTCAAGGTGCAGCAGACCACTCCCATGTTGAACTGTTCTGTATTAGGGACTCAGTGGCTCTCTGTGTCTATGTCCTTATTGCTGTAGCTTTTCCTGGGCCTCTCATCTTCATCCTCCTGCTTTGTACCTCTGTGAGTGCCTTAGGCTTGTCATTGTATGTCTTTCGCCCTCCCTAAAATGCCATACCAGTGTATCGCCACCCTTCTAGCTGCATGGTTTTGTGACCAATGTGTTTTGGCCTTTCCTGGGCCATTAATCCTCATCTTCCTGCTTTGCACCTGTGCCTTAAGCTATCATCATATGCCTTTCTTCTGCTACCTACTTTGACATGCAGTTCCTAACAACCTGAGTCCATGGAAAACTGAACCTGGAACATTGGGGGTATACTATCAGTCGACCACAATCAAAGTTCTCTTCAAATTTCCATTGTAATACTTAGGGGAACACTGTTGATGTTATCCGCTTAATCAAAGGAGGGATGAGCATGTAGCACTTACAGAGGAAGTGGATGCTCACCTAGTCAGCCTGATAGCCAAGTCAACCCTAGCTATCATGGGGTTACAGACTGCCTCACATCTACCATCTTTCATTACTGTACTTGTTGATTAAGAAACTGCACTTCTAAATTCATTGACTAAAAAACACTTGGATTAGTGTTCAGATAGCTGAAGTACACTCCATGAATGCCTTTTCCACCTAAGAGGGAGGGATCTTCCTCTGTAGTTAATGGTTCAGTGCCGGAACAGGATTCTAACTACACAGCTTAGCTGAACTCGCCCTATTCCTGCAGCCCGGGGCTGTTCCATCTCTTCCACTCTTTTGTTGGCTCCTCTCTGCTGTTTTAAGGCCTTCCAGTCAATCTGTGTACCCGATTATTCACCCGGACATAATTTAGGGCCTTCCAACCAATCTTGGTGCTATTCTGTGCTGGTCCTCCTGGCATAATGCTGCTGATTTGGGTGCTGTGGTGGTTTCCTTACCATTTCACTGCTCTCAAAGTACCTTGCTATGCATGCACCAGTTGTGGTGCTGCTGCTTTTCCCTATGGGGGTCATTCTGACCCATATATAGCGGGGATATATGTCCCGGCTAAATGTCAAGGTGTTTTGCTGGCAAATGAGCTCCCCACATGAACAGCAGAGATGTGTGGGGAGCTCAGTACAAGGACGAGAGGGGGCATGACTCTAACCCCGGATGTACAGGGCTGATTCTAGTGTCAGTCCTGTACCTCTGTGATTGGACATCTACACGGGGAAGTTATTCCACCTCAGAGATGCAATAAGTGCTCCTGAGGTTTGCCGCAGACAACAGGGGGTCCAGGAGAGAAGGGGCAGGGGATTCCCCACAGCCCCATCCTGGCCTGATCAGGGTTGGGTGGCGGGGAACCAGCCATTTAATGCAGTGCCAGTGATCAGGGCTCTGGCATGGAGTCACAGTGCCAGGGCAACAGGACACCACAGCACTGTGACTCCATGCAGAAGCCCAAGCTGAGCTAGCTGGGGAAGCATGAGATGTTCAGCCTGCTGGAATCAGGGCATGTCCTGCCCATCCTGGCTGGTTACACCCAATTCTGATCCCATGGGGACATATGGCCCCCATGGGATCAGAATCAAGTGCAAATCCAGCCCATTCAGATTTTAGACAGCAAGACCTGTCCCAATCAGAATTGGCCTCTATATGTTTATTTAACAGTTTTTTTAATACAGCTTTATTGTTTCAATCAAAGTGGTTTACATTGTAAATTAAACTTGGCAATGTACATTAATCAAGGTCATTGATAGCTTGGATTTTGCTGGGGGCAATAGAAGGTTAAGCAAATTTCCAAAGGCATGCTAGTGGGAATCAAACTCTGATCACTTGGTACCCAAGCCACAGCACTAACCATTAGGCTACTCCTCCACTCTGTGTGTCTTCACTATGCTATTTTACCACTTTGTCCTTCCGATGATGCTTTCTGGTACTCATCCTGCCATTGTGCATACTTTTTGTCCCTCTTGTAGTGCCCCTGAGGGGTTTGTGACACGCTTGATGGCTTGTAGTGTTGTTACAGATGCCTGCCATCAAGTTTCAGGCAGGTTTGTTTGAAGACAAATCTGACTGCTGCACTGCAAAACAGCTTCTTCATGGACTTTAATGGGGACAAATTGGACAAATGAACAAATGTTTTAGTTTCGGAAGACTAACAGAACAAGTATATTCCGATGAACCAAAAGGAGCCTGAACATCTGTGGTCTGTGCATGCCTAATAAATAACATAACAAAAATCAAGGCACAACACTACAGTTGACTGTACCACATGTTGAAGACGGGTGATAGATATCAAATTTTGAATTTGTCTAATCCATCTTAATTAAAGAAAAGTAGACTGAGACACCTTACTAATTTGAGGCACCATGAAAAGATAATAGTCGTCTATTACCCCTAAACTAAGATAATGAAACAAACATAGAAACAGAAAAAGACCACATGACCTATCTAGTCTCCCCTTCCATATCAACGACAATAGTCCCTTTTCTCCTTTAGAGATCCTCTGTGTTTGTCCCATGCTTTTTTGAATTCAGATACTGTCCTAGTATCCACCACCTGAATTGGGAAACTATTCCATGCATCTATCACTCTTTCCGTAAAGAAATATTTCTGCATATTACTCCTGAGTCTATCCCCTTTCACTCTCATGTTATTCTCTCATAGCAGAGCTTGCCTTCAATTGAAAGAGGCCCTCCTGTGCATTTATGCCACGGAGGTATTTAAATATCTCTTTTATACCCCCTATTCCGCCTTTCTTCTAAAGCATGCATATTAAGATCTTTAAGTCTGTCCTCATATGCTTCATAATGAAGACCATTAACCATTTTAGTAGCCATCTTCTGCACCAACTCCAGCCTGTTTATATCTTTTTGAAGGTGCGGTCCCCAGAATTGCACACAATACTCCAAATGAGGTTGCACCAGGGACTTAAACAGAGGCATTTTTACCTCCTGTCCTCTGCTAACCATTACTCTCCCTATATACCCAAGCATCCTTCTGGCGTTCGCAGTCACCTTTTCTACCTGTTTAGCTAGTTTAAGATCGTCAGACACAATTATGCCAAGGTCCCATTCCTCTTTTGTGGACAGACGTTCCTCACCCCTTACACTGTACTGTTCCTTTAGATTTTTGCAGCCCAAATGCATGACCCTGTATTTTTTAGCTTTAAATTTCAGCTTCCAAATTCTAGATCATTCTTCAAGCTTAGCTAGATCCCTCCTCATAGTATCTACTCCTTCCTGGGTGTCTACTCTATTGCAGATTTTGGTATCGCCCGCAAACAAGCAAACATTACTCGACAGCCCTTCCGCAATATCACTAACAAAGATGTTAAAAAGAATCGGACCAAGGACAGATCTTGTGGCACACCACTGGTAATCTCCTCCTCAGAATGAGTTCAATTTACCTGTATCCTTTGTCGCCTCCCACTCAACTGATTTCTAACCCAATCAGTAACTTTCGGGTCCATCCCTAGGGTGCTCAGTTTGTTTATAAGTAGCCGGTGCAGAACGGTGGCAAAGGCTTTACTGAAATCAAAATATATCACATCTAGGGCTCTCCCACAATCCAACTCCCTGGTCACCCAGCCAAAAAATCAATCAGATTTGTCTAACAAAATCTGCCTCTGGTGAATCCATGCTGTTTTGGACCCTGCAGTTCTTTGGACACCAGAAACCTCACTATTCTCTCTTTTAGTAGCCTTTCCAATAAATAAATTAACCACAGAGGTGAGACTAACTGGCCTGTACTTCTCAATATCATCCTCATGTTCACTTTTGTGTAAAGGGATCACATGTGCCTCTCTCTAGTCTTCTGGCACCATTCCAGACTCCAAGAGGCATTGGAATGGTCAGACAGTGAAGCCGCTGGAACGTCCCCAAGTTCCCTCAGTATTCTTGGATATATCTGATCTGGACCCATGGCTTTGTCTACTTTTAGTTTAGCTAATTTCTTCTGAACACAATCTTCTGAAAATCATTCGAGATCCACGTCACTTCTGTTCCTATTTGTGGGTGTCTTCTGAGGTTCTGCTCCTGGCCCTTCATCTGTGAACACGGAACTTTTATCCTTATCACTTTCTGCATATTCCTCCCCTGCACTCTTGAGTCTGACAATACCACTTTTGCCCTTCCTCCTTTCACTAACATATCTGAAAAATGTATTTTCACCGCATTTTATTGCATTGACTATTTCTCCTTCTTTTTGTACCTTTGCTTTCCTGACCTTTGCTAGCTTTTCTAAGTTTCTCCAAATACAGATGCCTGTCTTCCTCTCGCTGTGATCTCTTGTGTTTCATGAAGGCCTCCCTCTTTTTCTTCACCTTTTCAGCTACTTCTTTTGATAACCATAGCGGCCTTCTTTTCCTTTTACATTTATTTAACTTTCTAACTAAAAGGTTTGTAGCCCTTAAAATGTCCCCTTTGAGTTTTGCCCACTGTTTTTCTACATCCCCCAGCTGTTCCCATCCCACTAATGACTCTTTGAGGTATTGTCCCATCTAGGTAAAGTTACTTTTCCTAAAGTCTAAGACCCTTGCTTTTGAATGGATTTTATCAGCCCTAGTCCTAATACTGAACCACCCCATCTGGTGATCACTGGATGCAAGATGATGCCCCACTATAACATCAAAAAACACTTTCCCCATTGGTAAGCACTAAGTCCAGTATGGCCCCCATCATGTGTGGGTTCTGTTTCCAGATTCCTGAATGGTTTTCCCTGTAGAAAATCCAGGATCTCCTTACTTCTAGATGATACCACAGCACGGATGTGCCAATCCACATCTGGCATATTGAAATCACCTATCAGTAGCATGCACTTGAAGGAGGAGACAGTGACAGAGACTAGAGAGGGCAAAAATGAGAAATTTAGAAGAGTTTTTAATATTATATTTATAAACAATAAAGACTTTTAAAACACGTAAACTGGTTGGAAAGCTCAAGTTACATTAGAATAAAACTAGAAGAATAAGAATAGAGACACACTTATTACTCACACAATGGATGGTCTTTGACATCATAATCTCACACTTAACACTAGAATCCCCAAAAGGCATTTTACCTAGAAACCTCAAAGTGTGTCAATTGACGCATTATCACGATGACTGCGTTTAGCATGAAGTGCAGATGTGAATGAATTTGAAGTTACTTATTTGTTAAATACGTGCAGTATGGGACGTCATTACATGACATCATTGTGTGTTTATTGTTTTGTAATGTCGGAGTAAAACTGTGAACAGTGATTGATTTAAAACCCAAATTTACTCTGTTACACAGGTATGTACAATGTCGTGACTTTCGAACATGCCCTAGAACAGGTCGACACTCCACAATCTTTAGCATATCGCTTCCTCCTTGAAATTTTATTCATTTTTTTTTCTACGATTCTATTTACAGAATGCCGAGACCTCATAAGAAGACAGCAGTGCCTAGATGTGCTGGTGCAAAATCAGATTCAAATGTTGACCTACAGACGTACATGCTTACCCTCTTTGTTCGTTAACTGGCATGGACTTTGCAGTTACTTTTGAATTTGCAGTTACTTTTACATTTAGTTAACACTGTTCTTATGTTAGTCATTGTATGAAACTTGTGAAAACCACTCAATTTTCTTGGTTGCGTCAATTGCCGTACTTTGGGGCTTCTAGGTATACAGTCATTTTCCCACTAGGTGGCGCATCTGTCATTAATTTTTGATGCACATATTTGAACATCTTGACCTCACTAACAAAGTCATGGAACATAACTGACATGGTTCTAGCAGTGGCGCTGGTATACAACTTCGAAGATACATTTGCGTCAATTTACACACTTTGGGGCTTCTAGTGTTAAGGATGTGAAGTCAAAGCCATTGATGGAATGTAATTGGTGGCTCCAATCAGAATAACTTTGTATATAGCAAGGGCAATTTTTTTTTTAATTTGCTTAACAGCTTTTGAAGATTTGCTTTCATGGAAACCAACATTCTGATGTTTTTCTTCTCTTTGTCTTCCAGAGAAGCAATAAGATGAACTGAATCCTATTTATAGTTTTGTTCATATTTTTATTTTCTTTGCATGCTTAATTCTGTAAACTGTCTTTAAACATGTACCCATCCCTGCACTTAATTAAGCTCTTCAGGACAGGGAGAACTCAATACTCAGGGTAACTCCTCTCTCTCCCCAAGTACACAAAGGATTTCTAAGTGCAGATACTTCAGTGGGGCTGGGAGAGAGATAATTAGATAATTAGTGGAGTGGAGGAGTGGCCTAGTGGTTGGGGCAAGGTACTTCAGGCTGGAAGGTCAGGGGTTCAAATCCCACTAGAGAACAGCAACCTTGGGCCAGAAGGACTGGGGTTTCTAGTCCCACAGGTGCTCCTTGTGGTCCTGGGCAAGCCACTTAGTCCACCATAGCCCATGTTCCCTGTAAATAGTTATCTCCAAGTTATAATGCCCTGTTCAATGTAATTTCAGTTTGTTCAATGTAAACCACACTGATGCAGAATAGCACAGTATATAAGAGAATATAAATAAAATAAAAATTATGTCCAGGATTGAGGCATAGAGTTGGAATGATTTTATGAAGAGCAAAGAAGCACAGCTCGAGACTGAATTGCTGTTCCAAAATTTATTTACTGAAGCCATCTGAGGTGAGTACAGTGGTGCAAAGCAAGTAATAAAATTCAGGTTTAGCTACCAGCCATGCAAGTATATGAAAAGCTTAACTTCTAAAGGCTTTGGAATCAAAACAAGGAGAATCCTGCACCATTTATATGTATAAATAGTAGATCCCATGCTTAAATTTCCACATATCTGTAAATGGCAATGTAATACCCGGCACTACTTATCCATAGAAATGCCGCAATGTATATTTTTAGACATTGGAGGAGAGGGTGTGACAAGGCATGTGTGAGGCCTTCTTAATGCTGTGGTTTGTAAGAGCCCTGCACATACAAGGCACCAAAATTTAAATACCAACAATTTTGCCTGCTATAAATCACACGTAGACCTCCACAAAATTGTCTTTTATGACCTACTTTGAAAGACATTTGTTGCTTATGTTTGCTGTGTCCTGAATATCCTTGGTTCCATTTCTCTCTTTGCCCTCTTCAGTGCTTTAAATTAATTTCTTTCTCTCCCATCTGATCTTTATATCTCTATTCCTCCTCTCCTCTACCTCCTCCTCCTCATTTCTCTCCACTCCCATTTTGTGTCTTGTTTCTGTCAGTTTGGCTGAGTAAAACATGAGTGATGAGACCTTTGGTACAATAGAGTACTTGCATGTTAAGAAGGGTTTTTCTGTCTGAAGTGTCAAATGTCTCATCACTAGGTGATAATTTCTAAGTAAGCTACAACCTTTCACATACATCACAACTCATCATAGACTTTTTTTGGGGGGTCACCAATTGATCAAGTAGAGGGAGAGACTCAGCAGCACATAGTAGACTATCAAATCATCACCAGGGCCGGCCTGTCCATTGAGCAAGAATGTTTTTTGCACAGGGCCCACATTTCAGGGGGCCCCGCGCAAAGAACATTCCGCTTTAAAAGTAAATTTAAAAAAAAAAAAGCTGGCTGCGGCGGCGGCAGAATCGAGTGTCCCGTGGGGCCCCCCCTGCCTGGCAGAGCACTCCCTCCATCCCTGCCTACTTGCTTGCCTCAGTCCCTCTCCGCTTCAGCTTTCAGAGCCGCGAAGGGAGAGCTTCTCCCTCGCGACTCTGTTAAGCCCACCGGGGCAGATGGGGCGCATTTGGGGTTGCCGGCCTCAGTTTACCCTGCCCCCCAACTGCCTATCCTTGTGCAACTGATGCCGCTTTTCACGTCTCCTTGGCAGCAGCGGTGGTAGCAGTAGAGCAGATCTCTAATTGAGAAAGAAACACATGGGTCTTCCCCATTCTATGACTGCATGTTGGCTCAATCCCTTCCTCCTCTGACAAAGGTTCACATCAGAGGAAGGAAGGACTAGACCAGCCAGTCAAGTATGGAGTTACAAAGATAGAAACATAGAAACATGACAGAAAAAGACCACATGGCCTATCTAGTCTGTCCTTCCATAACAACAACTACAACAGTCCACTTTTTACCTTTAGAGATCCTCTGTGTTGGTCCCATGCTTTTTTGAATTCAGTTACTGTCCTCATCTCTACCACCTCCACTGGGAGACTATTCCATGGATCCACTACTCTTTCTATAAAGAAATATTTCCGCATATCACTCCTGAATCTATCTCCCTTCACCCTCATCCCATGTCCCCTCGTCGCAGAACTTGCTTTCAATTGAAAGAGGCTCTCTCCCTGAACATTTATGCCACGGAGGTATTTAAACATCTCAATCATATCACCTCTATCCCGCCTTTCCTCTAAGGTGTACATATTAAGATCCTTAAGTCTGTCCTCATATGCTTTATAATGAAGACCACTAATCATCTTAGTAGCAACCCTCTGCACCGACTCCATCCTGTTCACATCCTTTTGAAGGTGCGGTCTCCAGAATTGCACACCATACTCCAAATGAGGTCGCACCAAAGACTTATACAGAGGCATTATTACCTCCTTTTTTCTGCTAGCCATTCCTCACCGTATGCACCCAAGCATCCTTCTAGCTTTTGCCGTCGCCTTTTCTACCTGTTTAGCTACTTTAAGATCATCAGACACAACCACGCCTAGGTCCCGCTCTTCTTTAGTGGACAAAAGTACTTCACCCCCTATACTATATTGCTCCCTTGGATTGCTGCAGCCCAAATGCATGACCTTACATTTTTTAACATTAAATTCCAGCTGCCAAATTCTAGCTAGATCCCTCCTCATGTTATCTACACTTTCCTGGGTGTCTACTCTATTGCAGATTTTGGTATCATCTGCAAAGAGACAAACCTTACCCGACAGCCCTTCCGCTATATCACTAACAAAGATGTTAAAAAGAATCGGACCAAGGACAGATCCCTGGGGCACACCACTGGTAACATCCTTCTCCTCAGAGTGAGCTCCATTTAGTTGTACTCTTTTTTGACTCCCACCCAACCAATTTCTAACCCAAGCAGTAACTTTAGGGTCCATCCCTAGGGTGCTCAGTTTGTTTATAAGTCGCCTGTGAGGAACAGTGTCAAAGGCTTTACTGAAATCTAAATACACCACATCTAGAGCTCTCCCTCGGTCCAACTCCCTGGTCACCCAGTCAAAGAAATCAATCAGATTTGTCTGGCCAGACCTTCCTCTGGTGAATCCATGCTGCCTCGGATCCTGTAATCCGCTGGACTCCAGAAACCTCACTATTTTCTCTTTCAGCAGCGTTTCCAATAATTTACTCACCACCGAAGTTAAACTAACCGGCCTGTAGTTTTCAACCACATCCTTACTTCCGCTTTTGTGTAAAGGCACCACATGAGCCTCTCTCCAGTCCTTTGGCACCACTCCCGACTCCAACGAGGCATTGAAAAGGTCAGTCAGTGGAGTTGCTAGAATGTCCCCAAGTTCCCTCAGTATTCTAGGGTGTATCCCATCCGGTCCCATCGCTTTGTCTACTTTAAGTTGAGCTAGTTTCTCACGAACACAGTCTTCTGAAAATTGTTCAAGATGTCCCTCGCTTCTGTTCTTATTTGTGGGTGTTTTCTGAGGTCCTGCTCCTGGTTCTTCATCTGTGAACACAGAACAAAAATATTTGTTAAGCAATTCCGCTTTATCCTTATCAGCTTCTACATATTCCCCCCCTGCACCCTTGAGTCTGACAATACCACTTTTGCTCTTCCTCTTCTCACTAATATTTCTGAAAAATGTCTTATCCCCCCATTTTATTGCATTGGCTATTTCCTCCTCCTTTTGAATCTTTGCCTTCTTGACTACTTTGCTAGCTTCTCTAAGTTTTTCCAAGTAAAGATGCCTGTCTTCCTCTCTCTGTGATCTCTTGTATTTCATGAAGGCCTCTCTCTTTTTCTTTACTTTTTCAGCTACTTCCTTCAAAAACCATAGCGGTCTCCTGTTCCTTTTGCCTTTATTTACCATTTTAACAAAAAGGTTGGTTGCCCTTAAAATATCCCCTTTCAGTTTTGCCCACTGTTTTTCTACATCCCCCAGCTGTTCCCATCCCACTAACGACTCCCTGAGGTATTGGCCCATCTTCGCAAAGTTAGTCTTCCTAAAGTCTAAGATCCTCACCTTGGAATGGATTCTAACAGCCCTAGTCCCAATACTGAACCACACCATCTGGTGATCACTGGATGCAAAATGATCTCCCACTACAACATCAGAAACACTTTCACCATTGGTAAGCACCAAGTCCAGTATGGCCCCTTCACGTGTGGGGTCTGTTACCAATTGCCTGAATAGTTCTCCCTGTAGAGAATCCAGGATCTCCTTACTTCTAGAAGAAACTGCAGCAGGAATGTGCCAATCAACATCTGGCATATTGAAATCTCCTATCAGTAGCACTTCCCCTTTCCTAGCAATGCTGCGTATGTCTTCAATTAACTCTCTGTCCACCTCTTCCTCTTGTGAGTGAGGTCTGTATATCACACCAATCCAAATAGATTTCTCTTTCCCTCTTTCTAATTTAACCCACAATGCCTCCTCTCTCCCTTTTAAGCTCTGTAATTCCAAAGCTTTAATAGTAGTTTTTACATATAGTGCCACTCCTCCTCCCCTTCTTCCTACCCTGTCCTTTCTGAATAAAGTATAGCCAGGTATAGTTACATCCCAGTCATGGTTTTATGTGAACCATGTTTCTGTAACTGCCACTAAATCCAAGTCAGCCACTCCCACCAAAGCTTCAACTTCAGGGATCTTATTTCCCATGCTACAGGAATTAATACACACTGCTTTCCATATGTTACCCCTGTTACCCATTTCCATAAAGGTATTTAATGTATCACCTACCTGGGGGCTTTCACTTCCCTTGGGGCTTTCTTCACCCATCTCCAACGAATCTAGTTTAAAGCCCTCTTCAGTAGATTAGCCAGTCTACTACCGAAGATGTGTTGACCTTTGTTGGACAGATGGATGCCATCTCTGCTCTGCAACCCTTGGAATAGCATCCCATGGTCTAGGAAACCAAAACACTCTCAATGACACCATCCAAGCAGCCATGCATTCATCTCCAGGATGCAAGCCTCTCTGCCTTGGCCTTTACCCTCAACAGGGAGGATTGAAGAGAACACCTCCTGTGCACCTAACTGATTCACCCTCTGTCCCAGAGCCATGAAGTCACTTTTGATACGTTCCATGGTATACCTGGCAGTATCATTTGTTCCAACATGAATTAGCAACATTGGGTAATAGTCAGTGGACTTGATGAGTCTCGGCAAACTCTCCGTAACATCTTGGATTTTGGCACCAGGCAAACAGCATACCTCTCTGGACATCAAGTCTGGTCGGCAGATGGACGCCTCAGTACCCCTCAGAAGAGAGTCTCCAACCACCACTACCCTTCGTTTCCTTCTGTTCACTGATTCTGCAACTTTGGGGCACTTGAACTCTGGTTCTTCCCTTTCCAGGGATGCTTTCACCTCCTCCACGTCCAGGGCTGCATAATGGTTCTTCAATTCAAGGGCTGGAGAAGTTGTATTGGTGATTTTGCAGGCCCTGGTGACTTGTGTCCAACCATTGACATTCTGTTGGCACCCATCTTCTCCTGTGCTGGAGAGCTTGGTTGCTGCAAGAAGCATCTCATCAATGTACTTCTCACTGTCTTGAATGCTCCTCAGTCTCGCCACCTCCTCACTGAGTTCCTCCACTTGTTTCCTCAGAGCTTCAGCATGCAGGCACCCTGCACATGGAACCGGTCCTTCAAATGGCATTAGGACCTCTGTCTGGACCGAGGCAGAAGCTGTAACGGGGGCAACAGCTTTAGCAATACGATTTTTCCCAGCCATTGTTCTGTTCGTGGAGCTTAGGTATCTGTTAAAGCAAAAGAGAGAGATCTACCAAGTACCAGCCGGTTTCGCAGCTGTCCTTTCAGAGACAATGCAGTTAAATCTCTTTAATTATATTCCAAAATGTGCTGGTCCAATTCTCTGTGATTTGTTAACAGGGGGGAGGTGCCCTATAAAGCAAGACTGCTCACTGGGGGGGGGGGGGTGTGGGGGGGGGGTTTGGTTGGTAACTAACACCTGATTAGGTGTTAGCAGTTTCTAAACCTGAGGAGGTTACTGGAGTTCAGCAACCTACTGTGCTCAAGGAAAGTTCCCCTAAAACAGCAAAAATAAAGTAACCTTGCTTTAAAAAATACACAAAAACCCTTTTAAGAGCTCCCAGTCAGAAAGCTTGCAATGTAATATAATAAAACAAACAAAGAAACCCTCAAATCCTTACTGTTTTGTTTGATCTGTGGAGCCCTGGTTAGGAAAGCCTCAAAAGGGCAGGGCACTGGAGCCTTTTATGCAGGCTTCAACTGCACTCAGGAAACAGGCCCAGTAACTCCTGAATTAGGTGTTAGCAGTTTCTAAACCTGATCCACATTTGGATGGCTGGTCTGGCCCCTCCCTCCTCTGACGTGAGCCTAAGTCAGAGGAAGGAGGGATTGGGCCAACATGCAGTCATAGAATTGGGAAGACCCATGTGTTTCTTTCTCAATTAGAGATCTGCTCTACTGCTACCACCGCTGTTGCCAAGGAGATATGAAAAGCGGCATCAGTTGCCCAAGGATAGGCAGTTGGGGGGCAGGGTAAACTGAGGCCGGCAACCCCAAATGCACCCCTATTTTTTTGTGTTCTGTGCTGCTGGGCTAGATATGGTGATGCACCTCTCACACATGTGATAAAAGCTATGCCCTGAGAACCTGGCTGATGACACCCTATTACCAGCCCCCTGACGGCAGCAGAGGAATGCAACATTAGGTCCACAAACAAATGAGGACTGTCATAGAAAAGCCTTTGGCCTTATCAAGACAAGACAAATTGGGAGCAGAGATCCCTACTGCCCTTGCCCCCCTCTCCCAAGAAGCCCTAAGAAATATTAGTGGCCCTGCTGCTTGTTCTATAATTTGTTCATCTTTTGCAGGCAGTTGTCTTCTGAGGGGTCCCCCAGAGGCAGCAGACAGTGAATAAGAAATTGACCAAGTGTTAGTAGAACCAACAACATCACCCCCATGCATGGAATGACTCGATTCACAGACATTTCTTTTAAGTGAATTACTTTATTTGCAGTGCTTTCAGTGGTAGACAGCATTGTTTGCAGAGATATCAAGGTCATGCTGCCACTGACCTGCTCTCTGCCCTCCTTCCATAGCTTGCTCTAATCCATGGAGATAGCTGTGAAGAGTAACACTTGCCTTAGATGGGACAACAGATTCCTTACCCACCTGCCTTCCATGGTATGAACTTCTAAAAAAGTCGGGAAAGACCAGGGAGAGGCATCAGTGAGAGGTACTCTGGCATAGAGGAGGCTGGAGAAGACTTGGCATGGTGCAGGGAGAAGGAACAGCTGAAAGGGGACTGGGGAGAAAGCAAGAACTGGCTTGTTGTATTTTGCTGGTATGTGAGCTGAAGGTGGGCATGAACTTCTTGATCTATCCCTATAGATTGGCACATATAAAATCAGTTTCCTGAGTGCCAGTGCCAGTCTCTCCATTTGATAAAGAAAACTGAAAACAACAATAATAAAAAAAGAAAAGAAAAGCTGATACCTTCTTTTTGGACTAACTGCATATATTTTTGGACTAGCTTTTGTAAGTTAAAGTCTTCTTCCTCAGGTCAGAACAGTATGAGCAAAAGAGAATGTTATGGGAATATATAAGTAAATTGCAAAAGCATTCCTTTGATAGTCTCAAGGGAAAAAGGAATGGGATGGTGGGGAGGAGGGGGGCCGGGCAGTGGGGTTAAAAATGGATGGATGATCACGGCTGAGAAAGCAGTAGCCATCAAAAAGTAGAAAAGAATAGGGGGAATGCAAAGAAGCTACAGTGTAACCCATTTAAGACTTAATAAGAGAAAATATTTTGCTCATGCAAAGTGCAATCAAACTCTGGAATTCGTTACTAGAGGATGTAGTAAAAGCTGTTAGTGTAGCTGGGTTTTCAAAACGGTTTGGGACAAGTTACTGGTGGAAAGGTCCATAAACCATTATTGAAGAGGACCAGGGAAATCCACTGCTTGTCCCAATACAAGCAAATGTGGAACACCTGTGTCTTCTGGGGAAACTGCTATGTACTTCTGATCTACTGTTAGATTGGCCACCGTTGGAAACATGATACTGGGGCTTCATGGACTCCTGAAAGAGCGAATAATGGACTTTCTCAAAACCAACAGGATGCATGATCTGAAGCAACATCGTTTTTCCCAAAGGATGATCTTGCCAAACAAATCTGATTGAGTTATTTGAATGGGTGATCAGAGAAACTAGATCAAGGGCATGTGATGGATGTGATCTACCTAGATTTCAGCAAAGCCTTGATACTGTTCTCATAAGGGGCTTATCACTAAGCTCAGCAGATTGGGGATGGGTCCCAAGGTGGTGAACTTAGATAAGAATTGGTTGACTGACCACCAACAGAATGTGATGGTAAATGGAACTCACTCGGATGAAAGGAAGGTAGTTAGCAGTGTACCCCAGGGTTGGGTCCAGGGACCAGTACTGTTCAATATATTTATTAGTGATATTGCTGAAGGACTGAATGGAAATGCCACTGTACAAGTCGCTGGTGAGGCTTCACTTGGAATATTGTGTTCAGTTTTGGAGAACATATCTCATAAAGGATATAAAAAGGTTGGAAACAGTGCAGAGGAAGGCGACCAAATGATTTGGAGCCTGCGTGAGAAGGCTTATGAGAAGAGGCTTGAAGATCTAAATATGAATACTCTGGAGGAGAGGAGGGACAGGGAAGATATGATTCAGACCTTTAAATACTTAGGAGTATTAATGAACAACAAACCTCTTCCAAAGACGAGGAAGCTATACAACTAGAGGGTATAACATGAAGCTGCAGGGGGGTAAAATGAAAAGCAATGTCAGGAAATACTTTTTCACTGAAAGGGTGATAGATGCTTGGAATTCCCTTGCAATGGAAGTGGTGGGGGCAAATACAGTGATAGAATTCAAAATGTCATGGGACAGACACAGTGTATCCCATGATAGGAACAGGATAAAATCAAATTAAACATAACTATCTCTTATATCTGAACAAGGGTGACCTATACGGAGCAGTGGGTACACCCCTAAATAAAGGCATGGGGAAGGATGACTGCACAGAGTGGGCTGATGCACCTACTCTGTCACCTTGCTGGGCAGACTAGATGGACAATACTGGTCTTTATCTGCCGTCATATGCTATGTTACCATGTTACTATGTCCATTCACTTATTCTTGAGGCCCACCATATATCTATTGTTGTGGTAAATCAACAGTTCCCCATCTGTGGTCTGTGGACCCCTGGGGGTCCATGAGACCATCATGGGAGGTCTAGAGGATAGAGAAAACAGAAAAAAAAGAGAGAGGATGATGTGGTGAAAAGAGATAAAGAGACTGGAGAGAACTGGCGAGGTGAGGAGAGAAAAAGAGACTGAAAGGTGGGGAATGGCTGTAGGGAGAAATAGAATCTAGTGTGGACAAGAAGGGGAAGAGGTGGGGGGAATGGGCTAGAGGGGACAGGTTAGAGCTGAGGAGAGGATTCCAGAAAGAGTAATGGGGAGGAACTGGGGATCTATAAATGTTTTGGAGGTTAATAAGAGGTCTATACAGCAAATAATATTGGGAACATCTGTTTTAAACTAAACTGACAATGTGGCATATTGCCACACAAATACAGTGACTTTCAAAAGTATTCATCACCTAGTTTTGTTTTTTGTTTTTTTCCCAGTTTTGATGCATTACGTACAACCTGGAATGAAAATGCAGGTTCATTTGGATATTAGGTAATGGAACTAACAATATAGCCCAATGGTCAAGTGAAATGACAAAAAATATCTTGAATATATAAAAGAACAAGCAAAAACTGAAAAGTTGTGAGTGCATATGTATTCATCCTTTTTGCTATGAAACCCCTAAATAAGATCCAGTCCAACCAATTAGCCTCAGATGTCACACAATCACTTGAGTAGAGTCCACCTGTGTGTAATCAGTGTCACATGATATGTCAAATGATGCCTGTTATATTTTATTTTATTTATTTACTTTCTCTTATATACTGTGCTATTCTGAATCAGTGTGGTTTATATGAACAAACTGAAATTACATTGAACAGGGCATTATAACTTGGAGATAACTGATGTTACAGGGAACATGGGCTATGGAGGGTTAAGTGGCTTGCCCAAGACCACAAGGAGCACCTGTGGGACTAGAAACCCCAGTCCTGCTGGACAAAGGTTGCTGTCCTCTAGTGGGATTTGAACCCCTGACCCTTGCTGGCCTGTAGTACCTTGCCCCAACCACTAGGCCACTCCTCCACTCCAGTACTTTGACCCCAACCACGAGGCCACTGCTCCACTCCTGTTCAGAGAGGCCCCTGACTCTGCAAAATCACTAAGCAAGCAACCTGAAGACCAAGGAGCACTCCAAACAGGTCAGAGACAAAGTTATGGAGATGTATAGATCAGGGTTGCATTATAAAAAAAATATCCCAAATTATGAATATCCCACGGAACATCATTAAACATATTATTATAAAATAGAAGGAATATGGCACCACAACAAACCTGACAAGAGAAGGCCACCCACCAAAATTCCACAGGGACCAGGCACAGGAGGACATTAATTACAAATGCCTTAGAAAGACACCACCGGATATTTAAAATGAAGGAAGGAACTGCAAAGATCCACAGCGGAGGGATTGAGAGTATCTGTCCGTTACGAAACACTTTAAAACCATTATACTCCACAGTAGGTGGGGCCTTATGGAAGCAGTGGCCAGAAAAAAGCCATTGCTTAAAGAAAGAAATAAGGAAAACACGTTTGGATGTTTGCCACAGCAAGCAGGTGGCGGAGCATCCCCCCCCCCCCCCCCCCCCCCCCCGACCCCCCAACTACATGGAAGAACGGCTGTTCCTGGTCAGATGAGATGAAAAATTGAACCTTTTTTGGCCATCTGGTGGGAAATCCGGGGGGCCATGTGTGGTGACAAAACCAAACACTTCCCATCACCCCGAGGAACACTATTCCCCACAGTGGAAACATGCTGGTGGCAGCATCATGCTGTGGGGATTTTATTTATTTATTTTATTTAACATTTTTTATATAACCGCACTATTCACTCATCAGTGCGCGTTTACATTAAACAACAATATACCTGTCAATACATGACCTGATTCTAGGTTTTACAGATAAACAGGGAAGATAAACTGGGTGTGGAAACTGGTGATAACTATCTACATAAATTAGATTACCATTGAATAGGTTACATCAGGATTTGATGTTTGACAAGGATACAGTGTTTTTCACAGTTTTGATCCTTTTGTTCTGGATTGTTGTTTATGTGTAGGAGTTATCCTGAGTGAGGGCGGGAGTGGGAGGCCGGTTCTATTGTGTGTATGGTAGCCTGAAGTGCAAAGTGGAATAAGTAGTGCTTGATGGACTTTCTGCAATTGGGTGATATTACCTGATTGATCTGATGTTGGGAGGTAGTTTGTTCCAGCACTTGGGAGCATAGGACACAAAAAGCTCTGTTAATAGTTTGTTGTGTCCATTTTGTGGAGAGAATTAGGAGTAACTAGTATTGTTTTATGCTACTAGTCTCCTGGGTCTGTTGTTTGGTTGTGTGGGTGAGGAGATTTTGAGATCGGATGCAGGAGGGAAATAGTAATAGCCTTTGAATGTGATTGATGGGGGAGTATTGTATATTAGTCTCGCAGTTTATAGGAAGCCAGCATAGATCGATCAGTTTTGGTGTTATATGATATATTTTAGAAGCTCCAGATAAGATGCGGGCTGCCGCGATCAGCGGCCAGTTGAAGTGGAGTTAGTGTATTCTTGGGGAGGCCCTGAAGGATGATATTCGCATAGTCGAAGTGCGATGTGACTATTGCTTGGGAAACTGTACGGACAGTTACTTGGTCTCCACCATGGTTTTCAGGTGGCGCAGTGTTTTCTCTTTGTAGTAAATTGACCTTACTGTGTTTTTTATGTGCTCTTTAAGATTGAGTTGTTGACGCGATGGCCTCACCCCGAGGTTACTTTATGTTTGTCATTGTCCAGGGGCAGGGACAAACTGGTCAGGAGTGGAAGAATGATGGATGACACTAAATTTCAGGGCAGTTATTGAGGAAAACCTGTTTCAGTCTGCCAGAGATTTGATGACCAGGATGAAAGTTCAAATTCCAGCAGGAACAATGACCCCAAACATTACGGCTTAAAGCTGGTTTAAAGGGAAACATTTAAATAGATCTTGGAAGGGCCTAGTCAAAGGCCAGACCTCCAATCCAATCGAGACCTCTGTGGCGTTATTTGAAGACGTGAATTACACCAATACAACCCATCTTAGTGAAGGGGTGGGAGCAGTTTTCCTTACGAAATGGGTGAAAAGCCAGAGTGGCTAGATGTGCTAAGCTAATAGAGACATATCTCACGAGACTTACAGAGGTAATTGCAGCAAAAAGTGGCTCTATAACTCATTGACATTTAGGTGCTGAATACATATGCACACTCTTGCTTTCAGGGTTTTTTTTTTTGTCTTA